>OY728123.1:1804331856-1806779356 GCA_963277665.1 Viscum album
GTGTGCCCTGCACTGCTGAGCCAGTGCCCTGAGGTCGTCTGCCTGAAGGTCTGGTCTGTCTGGACCCCTGAGTCATCTGTCGGCTACCTGCTACCGAAGACTCCGCTACGTGCCACCCTGCAGTGGGTCGCTGCGCTGGTGAAGACTCAGCAAGGAAGCTCTCAATCAGAAGGGCCCGCTCCAGTACTCCTGTCTGAGTAGGTATGCTGAGGGAGATCAGCGATGCCCTGATCTCGTGTCTCAAACCCTGCTCGAAGGTCCGAGCCCGGAAGAATGGGTCCCGTACCATGTCGGTCGAGTAGCGCGAGAGATCGGTAAATCTCGCCGAGTACTGAGCGACCGTCATGCTGCCCTGCCGCAGCTGCAGAAGCTCCTGGATACGCACCGCACGAAGGGTGGCTGGGACGAACTCCGAGCGGAAGAGGCTCTCAAAGTCCGTCCAAAGTAGAGATGCCTCATCGTGCACCTGGAGCATCAAGCTCCACCATCGTCCTGCTGCTGCGTGTAGTAGGCTCGCAGCGAGGATCACCATGAGGTCTGCTGGTGTCCTCACTAGACTAAACAATCGTACCACTGCCTCCAGCCAGTCCTCTGCAGCCTGGGGATCCGTCTCCCCGCGAAACCTGGGCGGTCGCTGGCGCTGAAACTCATGCAGTGCGTTGAGGCGACGTGCATCGTCAGCGGCTGCTGCTGGAAGCATCGGGGGCTCGGCGGGTAGAGCTACCGCCGGTGCCACTGCTGACAAAGGGCCCTGCACCGAGGCCTCGTCGCTCGGTGGGCTGTCGTCACGTTCAATTCTCGGAACCCTAACTGGCTGCCGTCGTGGGGCCATCCTGAGAGAAACAACGTAACACGATCAAACGATTATACCTGGTGAGCTGACCTGGTTTGAGCTGTTTTAAGGGGAAAAACCTTTGAAAACACACACGCAATCAGTGTTTTCGTGCACAAAGTCGGAAATCAGTTGTCAGGGTCCTGGTGTATGGATACGTCGGCCGCCCGCACCAACACTGGACTCCCTGAACTGAAAACCACACTCGGTACCCTTATCACTATTGCTTCACAGAAAGAAAGATCAGAGTCTGCGGTAGAACCGACCACCTTTGATACCAATTTGTCACGACCCGCCCTCGGGGTCCGTGCCGTGACTACCCCAAGCCCGCCTTCCATAGGCCAGGGGCTGGCGACTAGCACCAAGGCGTAAATCCCGGTAAAAAGGGAAGGCATTGCCTTTGTAAGTAAACAAACACCATAGAGTAAGCAAGCGGAAAGTAACACTAAGCAAAAACAGAGTACAACTAAAAGTGCAGAAAGTAAAAAGGGGCCGGAAATACAAGCCCAACTGTAAAGTACAACTCGAAAGGGAAAACAGCAACTGAAAAGTAAAGCTGCTACGCCGAGCTGTCCACTGGAAATCCCACCTGAAGGGTGGGTACAGATAGCTCCTCTGCTCCTCGGGTCCCGCCGTCTGCTCCGAGTATGTCCCGCCCAGTGGTCTGCCTCTGGGTACCGCCTCGTCGTATAGTCCACCTCCAGGTACCGTCCAGTCCTCGAACACTCGGCCTCTGCCAGTACTGGCCGTCGTCTGCAACCAACACAACGAGGTGCGGGCATAGCCCGTGCAGGGGTGAGTATAACGATACTTAGTAGGGACCCCGAGACCCTCAAGGTCTCACTAAAACCAACAAGGATAACCACAAGAAGATCACAACAGATAAACTCTACTTAGGTATATGCCCATACATATACCTAAGTTATCAAGTAACCCATCTCAGTCATGAGGAAACACAAGGATCATGAGATCAACGGATAACCACTACCCAGGTATATGCCCATACATATACCTAAGTTATCAAGTAACCCATCTCAATCATGAGGAAACACAAAGGTCAAAAGTCTCAGCTCAAACCAGGATTTTCATTAACGAAACCGTAACTGCTGAAGAGCTCCGTCTCTAGAGTGTACAGTGGTCCTGTCATGACTCCGAGGCCGCCGCTCACTAACCTAAGACTGCTGAAGTACTCCTCCTGTCGAGTACTGCGGGTCTGCTGCCAACTACCAGGCGCTCCGTCCGCTGAGGGTCTGCTGCCAAATACCGGGCGCTACCCAGATAGCCTACTGAGGTACTCCTCCTGTCGAGTACCGCGGGTCTGATGCCAACTACCAGGCGCTCCGTCCGCCGTGGGTCTGCCGCCAAATACCGGGCGCTCCGTCCACTGGGCTAGTCGACTCACTCCAAGTCGAGTCGGTCAAGCAGTCGTCAGGTCTCAGTCGGCTACACGGTCTCCGTACTCTGCACGCTCGTCTCCGGGGGGGTCCGCTCCACGAGCTACTGGTCGATACTCCAAGTATCACAAAGCCCCGCAAAGAAGTATCTCAAAAGTCCGTCTCGTCACAGGGGTCTCAACGCAACAGACGGCGCGTCGATCGGACGCCCGGTCTGTGAGTTATTAGCCTTTTCGTCCCAGGGGCCCGGTTGGTTTCGTGAGCAAACCAATCCCGGCCGTAACTCAACTGTACCCCGAACTCCCATAGGGTATACTCATAGGGACCGTTAGTAAACGTAACCACCAACGTCGCTGACGGTTCGTCAAACGGACGTCCTGTCTGAAAGATATCAGCTTTCCCGTTCCAGGGGCCCAGTTGGATTTCGGGTACAATCCAACCCGGCCATACTCCGACTGTATCCAAAACTCGGGCGGAGTATGTCAAAAGTTCCGTCTCATCAAGAGGAAGTCAACGAAACAGACGGCGCGTCAATCGGACGCCCGGTCTGTGAGTTATTGGCTTTTTCGTCTCCGGGGCCCGGTTGGTTTTTAAGGCAAAACCAACCCGACCGTACTCCACCTGCGTCCAAACCTCGGGCGGAGTATGCCAAAAGATCCGTATCACTAAGAGGAACACAACGCGACTGACGGCGCGTCAATCGGACGTTCGTGGCTCAAGATAGGAGCGTTTCCGCTCCGAAGGCCCGGTTGGTTTCGTGAACGAACCAACCCGACCGAACTCAAAGTAATCCGAAACCTTGAGTGCAATATACCGAAACGACCGTCTCGATCCAAGGATCGCGTTGCCGCAGACGGTTCGTCATTCGGAGGTCCGAGGCTCAAGTTATGGGCCAAAAACCAAATCTGGTTCGAAACGGGGGGGTCCGGGTCCGGGCCGACCCGGCCCGACCCCCCCCCCCCCCCCCTGGGGCGGGGCGGCGGCGGCGGCGCGGCGGCGTGGCGGGACGCGGCGGCCTGGCGGGACGCGGCGGCCTGGCGCCGCGAGGAGGCTGCGCACGCGGGGGCAATCAAGCCCCCGTTTCTTGAAAGGCGGCGCGGCTTTGCCGCGCCGTTTTTGTAAAACAACGGCCCCCCTCCTGGGGGCCCGCTTTGAAGGGAATCCGGGGGAGCCGCCTGCCCCCCCGTGGAAACCGCCCCCCCCCCCCCCCCTCTTAAAGAGGGGGGTTTTAAGTGAAGGCCGGGGGATTAATTCCCCCGGTTTTTAAGACATCCGGCCGGCCAGCTGGCCGGCCGGTTTTCTCAAACGGGACCGGAATTTCCGGTCCCCTCCTTCGGCTTCCGACGCCGGCGGCCCGACCGCCGGTCTTCTCTTCCGCCGCGGCCCGGAACCGGCCGCGGTCTCCTCGTCCCGTCGCGGCCCGGAACCGGCCGCGGTCTTCTCGTCCCGTCGCGGCCCGGAACCGGCCGCGGTGTTCGTCGTCCGGCGCGGTGCGACGGCACCGCGCCCCTTTCGCCGTGCCATGATTCCTTTCAACGCGGCGCGACGGCGTCGCGTTCTTGAAGATTTTTCCTTGGCGTAGCGCGACGGCGCCGCGTAAAAATAAAAGTACGATCATCCGCGTGGTGCGACGGCACCACGCCACTTGCTTCCATCCGCAAAAATAAACAAGAACGATGGAGGGGGGTTCGGCCGTGTTCGTGCGGTCCGGCCCCCCTCACGTTATAATAATAACGCAACTTAAAACATTCAAAAGTCTCATGTTTGACATGCGAAGTCCATGATCAAGAAATGGAATAAATTAACAAAATTCAACAACCCCTACCTCGGTATAAGGTTCGAAGATTGTGAACGTTCCGCGGAAGACGACGTCGCGGAGGTCGGGCGTCGCGGTCGTCGTTCGTCAAATTCGACGACGAAGAGGCGCGTCCGAAGAGGCACGTCGTTGGCGAATCCTTGTACGCCGACGAAGGTTGTCCGAGGAAGGTGCGGTGTTCTCTCTCGTTGACACCGAAGACTAAGAAGAGCGGAGCGGCGTTCTTCGTCGGAACTTGAGCGTTCTACGTCAAGTCTTGAGGAAAGTCAAATAAAAAGGAAACAACGAACTCAAGAACCCCTACCTCGATAGTCGCACGTTGACGGAGTCGTGGAATATCGGTGTCGATTCCTTTGACGTCGGAGGAAGAGTCGTTGTCGATGGCGTTCGTCGCGGAAAAGATGATGCGGAAGAAGAACGTCACGTCGCGGATATGGCGTCGCGGAAAGACCGTGTTCTTCGGCGAAGAAGTTCTTCGTTGAAGAACGGCGTTCTTCGTCAAGTTCGAAGGTTCTTCGTCAAGTTGAAGAAGAAGAAGAAAAGCTTCCAAAGCTCTCAAGAAATCCTCCCAAGGTGGTAAAAGAATCCCCTAGAATAATATAAGCTTTAACTTATATTATTTCTTAACTTAACCACAAGAATTTCAAAGGTTTGAAATTCAAAAAGGGTTTAACTCCCTTAATTAAATAAGTAACTTAAGCCATTAAAAGAGGCGTTAAGGAGTTGGGAGGATTTGAAAGGTTTAGGGGTTCGTGTGGGCCCCACCACACTTAATCCTCCCAAGGGAGGTTAAGTGGGTGTGGGTCCCACTTCCAACCTCCTTTGGTAGGTTTTTAACAAGTTATAATAAAATTTGTTCTAAACAAATTTTATTTAACTCAAACTAAAAACCCCTAAAAATTAACTTTCAACCCGCAACAAACGCAACTCCCGAAAAGGTCTCTTTAAGCGAATATCGGCGCTGCGAGTTCATCGGTGCCCTCAGATTTCAATTCCGAGCACCGTATCAAAAGTTAGAAATACCCGCTCGTTCGTTCACTGAACGTACCCGAGCCAAACTTCGGAAATTAATTCCGGGCACTCCGGGCCTCGGAATCAGGTGCCGTCTGAAACCGCGCTCTTGTAAAATTCTAAAGAAAATTAAGAAAAACTTTCCCTTGAATTTTACGGGTCTTTACATTATTTTTTCACTTTTAATCATGATCCAACACCTAGGGGAAAATTATTTTTTGACCATCCTAGTGGTTATAGTGCTCATGATGATGATACGAGGGGGGTGCTAGAGTTACGCATTACACTCACCGTACATGATAACACCCATCCCTTCCCCTAACATACTATCTACCACACCTTTTGATCCAACATTTTCATTAGATACACCTATGATATTTAGTACCCCAATGTTTTCACCACCATTTTTATCAAAGACTCCTTGTATATAGTTCCCTTATATAACAATGGATCATAATACTCATCCATATTATACATTTCCAGATATATCTACGCTATATTCTTTTCCTTATACTTCCTTATCCCAGAAATTATATATTCCTGCTCATTCGACATCTTCTCCAACACATTATGAGCATATGAAGCATACCTTGTGTCCCACTCCATCTATAAAGGTTGACATTCCTTTTAGATCATAAGGATCTAGTGAAACCCACTGACCAGGTTTCATCAAGTATATTTGTAGATCGCTAGTAAATTTTTTATTTTAATTTATTTTCATTATAAGATGTATTGATATAATATTTGTTTTTTCTTTAAAAACTAGATATTTTGAGAGGCCGAGTGATCCAACATACATTATTGTGGTGTGGAACTGCCACACACATTTGATGGTGGAGTACAACGGTTAAAATAAAATTATTGAAAAAACATAGTGATAATGTCAGAGTTTTATATCCATGCTTTCCAAGTACTATGAAATTATTATAGTCAAGACACTCTCTGGGCGAGACCTTCCAAATGAAGTAAACTATAATGATTTAGGGGTATATATGAGTAAGAAAATTCATTAGATTTAATTTTATATTATTATTTTATTTATATGTCTTAATATTTTGGTGTCAAATGTGTTATAATATTCTTAATGGTGAGGGTGTGTGGAAAACACAAATCATGGAATTTGGTTAGTTGTAGAGAGCATATAAGAATGAACTATATTGTGGATGTCATGTAAGATTTGGTATAGATTTAGAGACTAATCTTGTCATGAATGATTGTTTGGTAGAATATTATTGGTAAATTATTTCTCATTGGACGAGTACTGAGTTCATGTTATTAATTAAATTAAAGGTTTTAAAATGAATATTACTATGATTTGAATTAATAATTTGTTTTTTATTATCGAAAATATTTTTTAGGAATAATCATGGAGAAATAAAAAATATATAGATTCTATGAAATACCTCCATACCTTGAGGTGGACTACGATTTCAGACCGTGATAGGAAGCAGGTAAGATACTCATTTATAATTTTTCTTTAGGACTTTCACTTAATCATATTTCCTCTGTATTTTAGTCTATTTATAATTTTTATAGATAAATGATCATGCATTCTTTAGTTTATTACTGAATGTATTTATTGTTTACTAAAATTTAAAGATTAGTATTGTTAGGTTTCCAATTATGTCATGAACCTATAAAACCACTTATAATTTTATTAAATTTCCATTATTTTAATAGGGAAAATGACCATTTTGGTTGAGTGAATAATCATATATATTTATTGATATCATGTTGATTTCTAATGTGGTATCCTATATATATGGCATATACTTGGAATGGATTCTTTCTTATAAAGAACATATAGTATAGGGAAACATTGAAATAACATGATAGGTGTGAAGATGAATAGATTGTGGGGGAAATAGTATTGGGTTGAGTGATTTTACATCTTGAAATTTGAATTTCATTTTACCCTGACAAAACTTACATTACCTACATTTTTTTAAATAACATTTTTTTTCAAAAAAATAATTTCTATATAATTCTAAAATAATACACTTTAAATTTTTATAATGAAATCATATAATAAATTGATTTTTGTTTTCATTTTTGTCATTACAGTGTGATAGAATCTCAAAGGTAATACTTATTTTAGCTTCTATTTATATCATATATACATCCCACATCAATCCCTTTTAACTAAAATCATTCACCTTGAATTAGAATTCACTTTTTGATACTTATTACATATAAGATCAGCACCAAAATCATTTGATTTTTTTCATTTTTTTGATCACAAATTATTAATGTAAAATATTTTCATTTAAAATTTACAGATATGAAATTGTGACCCCTTTCCCCTCTTTTAATCTACTATTTATCAAATCAGTCATGGATTATATATTCTTAGAACATCATGATTTAATAAAGATAGAAAAACATTGAAATTATCCTAGTTAATTTCATCTTCATAATATAAATTCTGATAATCAAATTTAATCCATTATAATTCTAAATATTTTACTTAGTATAACATATCACATTGACATAAATGTTATATGTTGTCTTTAGGGAAAGTCATACAGAAAGATATAAATGTCCTACAATTCTATAAAATTCAATAGCATAAATGGTACCTAGAATTATTACTCCCTTTTATGAAATTCATTTGTGATACATCATTTCATGAGGCATTCAGATAAATAATACAATGTTATAGTCATAATCATATGTGGGATGTCTTGAAGTGATGTTCTGTTTTCAATGTTTTACAACCTTTCTTGAATTATAATAGCCTTCTTATATGTCATTTTACACATCTTGAATTTATAAAAAAACATTGTATTATGTCAGCTACAATGTCTGATGTTGGGACTTGAAAAGTATTATGCATTGGGTATGAAGTAAAATTCACTACCCTAAATTAATTTTAAATTTAAATCCTTATGATATTTTTGACATGAATATTTTTAAACATAAAAAAAATTATTATAGAACTACTCAAATGACCCCAGGACTTATTCCAATCAATTGTAGCCTTCATCCACCTGATTCTAAACACAATATTCAGTAGCCTTTATGTTTTATTACATAGAGATGATTTCTACTCTTTTTTATTCCATTATCACTATGATACTGAGATTCCATGGGGGGGTAATACCGCATTAATCATATCAAAGTTCCATCAATAGAATAAATCTAAGTTGGCATCGGCTAAATGAATTTAGAAACAAAGAGTTACTTTCTGACAATAATGATATTCATTAACAAATTATTATGTTATAACAAATATTTCCTAACATTATATGTATTGTACAACCATATTTTCAAGATGATTTAAAAATACAAAGTTTACATGAATAAATAAATGAAAAAAATCATGTGTAATTAAATTTATTCCACCAATTTTTTTGAAAATCACTACCCCTTAATAATGATATCAAATATATATATTAAAATGATGATGGAAAAGTGAGTTTCTTACCTCGTTATTAACTTCTCTAAAGGATGTACATAATTTTAGATTTAAAAAAATTATTAAATCTCTAGAAAAATCATTTCAATGAAATCTAACCCTCAAGGTATTCTCTTCTAACATCATCACCAAGAAAATTTTCTTCTAGAAGTAATCTCAAAAAATCTTTGATAATATATGATAATTGATACAAAATGAAAATTATTAGGTAATGTTTCATAAGGATGCACCAAGATTATAATTGAAATATTCCTTATTATTGATATTATTTCATATTGTAAGGTATAAATATTCTATAAATTCTCTATTCCCTGACATATAACATTTAATTTCTACCATTTCAGGATAACCAAATATATAATGGAATATGGTGAGCCTCTAGGAACACATCAGTTGTAAATGGTATACATTTTTATTTGAGGAACATGGATGTTTTTCTAGTAGTAGTGTTTGGTATATTATTTATATTTATATTTTTATAATGATATATTATTGAGTTTTATAAGGAAAAAAATAAGTTTTAAATTGTAACTTTAATTCATCCACCTTATGTTTTTATTTTTAGCAGTATTCTGAATTATTTTCCACTTGATTTTAGTTATGAAATTTATTATAAAGAACCTTTTTTCAAATATGTATTTATATATTTAATGTCATTTTAAAGGTATATTTTTAATATTAAAGGGCTTATATCTTGGGAAAAATTTGTTTACTCAAGTTGTTTGAAAAAAGTTGGAAGCGCGGTAAATGAACCAATAATTTTTTTGTTAAGTTTTAATTTGTTGATTTAAAATTTTAATATCTATTATATAACTTAATTTCCTATTTTTATTTTTAATAGTGATATTTGGAGGCCCTTGATTAGAATTAATTTGACAACATTGAGCCAAATGATCACTTATATCAGTTTTTGGGAGATGAGAACCATAGAAGAGTATGTTATCGCCCATGGAAGAGTATTGTCCCAATGAGATATGCGCCCAATTTTGGTGATAGTTCTGGTAGCACCATGTTGAAAAATCCTAATGCATGGGTCGAAAAATCTCAGGCTGAGGTAATAAAGGTGAAAAAATGGCCAAATAGGAGCGTGAAAGTAATCAAAGGGCCAACAACGAATTTATGAAATTGATAGTAGTCTTATGTCCATAAATTTGAATATATACCATTGTGTATTTTGATGCATATATGTAAATGAGTCATATGTTATATAGTGCACCTAGTATTGGTCCTAATGGTGTTCAGGATGATGAAGTTCCTGGGTATGGTGATAGAAATTGCTTGGATGACGACAAAGAAGTGGGTGAGAAAGAGGGGATGAAAGAGGGAAAGTATGAGAATGAGTATGAGGATGAGGATGAAGGTGAAAATAGTGATGGTTATGAGGTAAATATTGATCATTAATATTTTTTACTGATATTTATGACATTTGAGATTTGATGATTTTTTCTGGATGAATATATATCTGATGTTTTGAATTTTTGTTATCACTGATTGAATGAATTAATTATTTTATTGTGTTATTATTATTTTTATATTGATTTTTGAAGCTTGATTTTAGTTAGTTGACTAATGTGGGGAGATGTTGTGGCTTTTAGTGTCTATTTTCCAAGTTTCTTTTTTTTTTGTTTCGTTATTGTTGGTTCTATTTTTTGGTTTCTAGGATCTGTTGGTAGGATGGTGGTGGTTCAGGTCTGGGAATGGGGGGGTCTATACCAAGAGTTTCAAAACCCTTGGTATAACTCTATACCAACAGTTTTGAACCATTGGTATAGGTTTATACCAACAGTTCCATGTAAACTACTGGTTAACCCAAATTTCTGATGACCATATACAAATAGTTGACTAGTAACTTGTGGTATATGCCATTCCCAATAGGCATAAACCCAACCATTGGGAGAACCATTGGTATAGCCTATACGATGGTTCCCCAGCCTATACCTATGGTTTTTATCCATTGGTATATGATTTAATTCTAGTAGTGTCTCCAAATGATTAGTATTCAAGATGAATTTTTAATTCTCGATGCACTAAAATCAACTTTTAATGGACATATAACCATATAATTGATAGTCAAGTTGTTCAACCTATCTTTAGATGTTCACAAAAAAATAGTTATCACATAATAAGATAATTCCAAAATTGAGTAACATTTGATGTGATATATTAATATTCAAAAGTAACACCAGAAGATAAAAAAACAATTCCCTAAATAATTGTCCTGAAAATTATTCGAACCTTTCATTACTATGTTCAAAACCCAAAGATCAGAAGGATTTGATCATATATAATTCTATGATAAATAAATAATTATTCACAAAATAAAATAACATTTTTTGTCATAAATAAACATAATATTTATCTTTAAAAATTTTATACTAAGTAGGACATTATGTAGGCCTCTGATAGGTGTGAAACCCTTATCATCCTTCAGTCATGTGTTCATTCCCCACTTCCATGTCGAATTTTGATAGTTTTTGAAATAGAATATTGGTTGTACCTTTTTTTACTTAAACACATAAAATATTTCCTCCTTGAATAACACTTTAAGTTAATCCTAGGGGTTAAAAATAACTCAAAAAAAAAATAACGCCTTTGAAGAAGTCATTAACAATGTAAGATATCATCACTTTAAACCCCAATAATTTTTATAAGATATTGAACTTATGATAATACATAATATTACAGACCTATTATGATATATATAACTTTTAATATAACCTCTCATGAATAGATAATAATCTCAAAAGTTATCTAAAATGACCTTTAATATCAACTATTATAGCCCAAGACCCACACTCCCAGATCCTATGTTGAAATAATAAAATTTAAATTTCCAAATTTGATGTCAATAATTTTGACCAAATTGTCTCATCTAAACTTTATAAATTTAAAAGGAATAATTGGATCACTTATAACCTCTTAGACCTTTTAGTTTTTGAGTTTTAGTGAATTTGGAGAAACCCATTTCAAAATAGAATCATAAATAACTGGTTTATAAATATGAACATCATCTCTCTTTATACATAGATTTTATTATTCCACATTATTTCATCAACATCATCCTTGTGAAATTATTTATAGATATAATTCATTCAGCCTCATTCTTTATAACTTGAGGAAAAGAAAACATACGAAGCGTGTGCTCAAATTCTCAGTAAGGGAAAACATAAGCATTAAAAATTGAATGTAATCAATGATAATAAGATAACATAATGGTATGAAGACATAATTAGAGTGCATGAGAAAATAATAAAATGAAATATACCCATGAATACATGGATCATCAAATATGAAAACATGAAGAAGGAAAGAGTCCTCAAAATCAATAATCATGAGCCCTGCGATTTCAATTTGATCAAATGAAACATCATAAACCCATAGAAAGTAATTGAAATTGTTATCTATATATTGGAACATCATATTCATAAAACCCCTTAAAAATATTTTTAATTGGCATAACCATACTACTGAATTCTAGTATAATCATTACACAATGCATTGGAGCGCTATCTGGGTGGACCCATCATTTTAGCTATAATGGGCTTAGTCGATGTTATATGGGCCACCACATGTTAAGATATAATAGGATTAAAAAGAGATATCTTAGCCACCCCATGTTAGTCTATAATAGTATTTCCCAATGTTATAGGGGATACCCCATGTTAAGCTATAATGGGTTTACTTGACTCTATCTAGGCCACACCATTTTTTATGTATAATTTCCATAAACCACAACATAAATAAAGTATATAGAGATTTCTATTGATCATAAAACTCATATAAACAATAATTATTATTTCATAACCTTATTAAACTATGGAAAAGAAATTGTCTTCATATCAATCTCTTTGAAACATGATTAACATGTGGAAATGAAACAGTTTCCATAACAATATCTTTGAAACAATCATTATCCATTCATAAAATGAATGAAGATGGTATTAATAAAAATTATCCCAATGGAGGATAAGTAAAAACAAGGGTTTTTTATATTTAGTAATATAAATACCATAATTACAAAAAATGAGGAAAATACCCTCTTTAATTTGGAAATCACTTTTTAAATCATAAATCATTTTAGAAACATTTTTCCATGAAGCTAACCATGAAAAAACATAAAGGATATTTTAATTTATTTTAAAATTAATTTTTTTTAAAAATACATTCCCTTGAAAATGATCTTAAACTATTATTTAAAAACATTTTGAAAACATTTTTTTAAAACAATTTTTTGAAAGAACACAGATTTCTAAGAAAAGAGATAACTGAAATCTGATTTTCTTAAAAACACTTTCTAAAAATTTTTAATTAACAAAGAGTTGGAAAATTTTATAATTACTTGAAAATAGCATGAATAATCATATTATAAAGGAATTAATGAGGATTATAAGATCTCAACATCAGAGACATAATCATGCACAATCTCGATAAAAGATGAGTTTGTTACGAAATACTATAAACAATATAGTAACATTGAATAACCATACACAAGAAAGAATATCATTTAGAATATCCTAAAAGTAATTATGTTCATGATATAACATGTCAAGGTGGTATAATACACACCTCATTAATTAAGGTAAGTGCATAACATATCTTGTGTCCCAAATAAGGAAAATGGAGACAAATATTCATTAATGTGTTGGTAACTTTGAAACCATAAACCCCATGAAATATAGATCATAATATGGATATATAAATACCCATGAATTTGGTTATAATATTCCTAAAATACATTTATGGGTATTATATACAACAAAAAACAAAAATAAGTGAGGAATAAGGCCTTGATCTCACAGAAATAAATGTGAGTCAAGAAAAACCCTTACTTCATGCTTCCTTTTGGTCAAACATGATTTAAAATCCTATATATTGGTTTTAATCATGTTATTAAATTATTATAAAACTATATTAGTATTTTTAATATCACATATAATTTTTTATTACCATTTTTTAGCCGTTTATGAACAATTCCATGTTTTAGTCACGTTTCATGTAAAAATTCCTTTATATTTAATATATGTTTTTACTTTATATTTTTAGTATGCTTACATCAATTGTTTTCAATAAAATATAGAATATAAAACATGATATAAATATCATATATATCCATTATGTAAGTTTAGTAGATTAATCCATAAAATTTAGTGATAGGAAATGAAATACACCGTTCACGAAGATAGTAGGATGTACGTACTCATGACCGTTATTTCCATTATTTTTTCATTTTGAGTAAAAGAAGAGGAAATGATATATATATATATATATATATATTACCATTAATTTATCATATTTATTTCATATAGATAACATATTTTTGTTAAACTCATTCTTAATACATTTAATGTAATGCGTGAACAAATCACATCGTTTTGTAAGGCAATAGTCCACCGTACACAAGAACTACATTATCATATTACAACAAAATGATAAGAATGGAGGTATGTTTAATATAATAATTCCATGATAATAATTAAATGGTTAAAATCATGTATATATATCATATATAAACCATATTTCCATCATTATTCTCAAACTTTAATGGTGGTAATGAAAAAAAACGACCTCAGGTCATAATGCAGTTGCACACCATGCACACAAATGATGATTTCATAGCTCATTTGATGGAATAATGTTTCTAGGATATAGAATTACAATAAAAAAATATCATTATATATATTATACCTAGGTTATTATATAAGAAAAATATAAAAATAACTGACAGTGTTTGAGAAATAAATAAAACAAAAAAAAATTATTGATGAACCTTGCCTCTTAGTCAGGTAAATAGTTTTAAATTGAACCAAATAAATTACTTGGTTTTTTTTATTCCCAAATTAGGATTCTAGGATGATATGCGGGATGTTTAGAAGTTTTTTATTCAGAGGTTGGATGAAAAATGGATTTATATGTGTGCAGCAGTGAGGGGAGTGAGTGCCCTTTTATAGATGAGAAGTAGTGACATTCTGGTAAATACTCATAAACATTTACTATTTGGAATGTGCCTAAAAAATTGAATAATAATGGGTATTAGGTACTATTTGGTCGAGAAACACTTCTAAAACAGAATATAAATAATTTTTGTAAACATTTGTTTTACGTAGCTGTTAAGCATCTTTATTTTTTTCATTTTATTTTTTCATTAAGGAAGCTAGTATGCTAACATATGTAATTCATCCATTAAGAATAAATTAAATTGTGAATTAGAATAAAATTTATAAACACTGCTTTTAAATTTTAAATTCCAATTATAAAATAAAATACCCATGTGTGTGTTAGAAATTAATTCCAATAAAAGTGCTTGTAATGCGCAAAAACATAGAATTGTCATTAATCGTGCCAAAAATATTTTTTCTACATAGGGGTGTATATGTTCATTATAAAAGATCAATTGGTCTATTAATGGATAATATTTTATATTTATTAATATTTAAAAATAAATTTATAGAATATAGGTTTTTAGTCGTTGTAAATCATTAAATAAAATATTAGTTGTTGTAAAAAAACATTAATGTAAATTTTGACTTTATTTATTTAAGTACAATTTTTAAAAAATATAAATATTGTAATGGAATTAAAATATATTATGCTTACATAGTTTTATCATGATATATTTTTCTAAGAAAATAATGGAACAAAAAAATTCTATTTACCTCACTTTTAATATTTTTAGTATCATTTATTTTATTTTATTATTAACTAAATGATATGTGTGTTGGCTTTTCTTAAGTATTGAATGTAATTATATCATCACTAAAAAACAAAGATAAATTTTTATGAAAACAAAAACCCATTTATTTTTAAATATAATATTTATAACCAAACCCGTGTTAGTTTTTCCTATCCCTAAATCATTTTAGAAATTAAGAGGAAGAAAGGTTCATTTTTTGTCTTTTTCTTTTATTAACTTATTATTTGGGTCAATTTTCGGAACATGTCTCTCAAAAACTCATAATGTTTGAGATTAATATCCTAAGAGTTGAAATAATTCCATAAAATGGATTTTGGATAGGTTTTGGGTCATATTTATACCTTATATTATATGTTTATTAGGAAAGTCAGGGCTCGAGCGAGCTTGGTCCTAAAAATTTATTTAAGAAAATATAAATATAGTGAAACACAATAAACATGTGGAACAAAAAGAACTACCAAACCAAAAAAGTGGAAAAACTGACCCCATAACACCTAATATCCCAAAGCACCACACACCATTACCCATAGACCCATATATGAATGACCCACAACCCCACTTCATAGAGTCCCCCAAAGGACCTCAAACAATTTCCAAAAAATCAGCCATACTTAAAACTCACCAAAAATTTCCCTCTACACATCCAATGAAAACACCAATCCCCAAATTCAATGACATCCTATAAATGCATCCATTGAACTCACACCCCATTATAGTCCCTTCCACATTATGAGATCACCAATCCTACCTACAGATTACAGTGCATCAGCCATCCTGAAGCCATCCCGACCATCGTTGTCGGCACAAAGGATTCCAATGCATGTACCTGAATCCAACCACTGGGATACCACCCCCACATCAAAGATGAGAATTTTCGGTCACAACACGAACCAGTTCGTAACCTGCTACATCACCAACAACCACCGCAGTCTGGTTGTTTCTTGCATGAGGTTCACTCGAAGAAAATCAATGCATTGACATTGCAATGCTGGTTAGTACAACCGTTACAGAACTCCTTTAGCTACATTCATGGTTTACTCACATCACCGTCATTGGGCAGTCATCCCATCGAGGTCCCAAATCCCAATGCTTGTTGACCACCATCCACAGGGATCCCAAATTTGAAGAGAGGGAACCCCCCATCATGATGGACTCCCGACCAAAATCCAAGTTGATCGATGGGCCAAACGTCAACCCTTGAAGCCTACATCTCATACGTTGCATGACATTGGATAACTATGCACCAACTCGCCACCCGCAAAGGTCCATCGCTACCACTTGCGTCACCTAAGGTAGAATCTGAGGACATCAGCAATCGGGATCTGGACACCATTGCTAACTAGATCTTATTGAGAACAACCTTGTCCACCAGTTGGTGATGCTTCCTACATTGTTTGTCTTTGTCACCAACACAGATCGATACTTCCATAAATAATTTAGGCGAAAAGAATGTTCTTAACTAAAATTTAGTATTTTTTCCTTTTAATCAAAATTGAATCTTTCTCAGAAAAATACCAATATTTATCCTGAGATAAATTTTATATTTCACTTTAAAAATTAATTTTATTTTTTAAAATAAAAATTGTAAAATTGTAAAAAAATATTTTTCATTTAAGTGCTAAATAATAAGAGGCAAAACATCTTTTTAGAAAAAAAAGGTTTTAAGCATTGCATTGGACTTATTTTTATCTATTATCTAGAAAACACACTAGATGAATGTTAAACATTAGATTGAACATATTAAATTTAAACATCATTAATGCAATCCAATAATAGGGATTTGTTTGTTTTATTAGTATGAAGAAAACTTGGGCGCATTTAAATAGTATTTTAGAAAAATAATTCCTTTTTTTAAAAGAGTTTTATTTAAATTTCTAATTAATTGGTCAAAAAAATTCATTATATATAGAAGTATAAAAAAGAATTTCATAATTCAGTTAATCATGTCTATACCCTCCGTTCTAATGGCTAGGTGATAAATATCATGTTAAATAATAATATTAAGAGTATATTGTTGTTCGGTAAAACTCAGTCTTTTATGTAACACAAACTATTGAAGAAACTCATTTTAATGTGTATCGTTAGATAAAATGAGTATTGTGTGTACCACAAGATAAACTCAATGTTTCATTTTATTTATGTCACTAAATATAATTTCCCTCTATTAAAAAAATTAGGGTCTTATAGATATGGATGTAGGATATCCCGTTAAGACAAACAAATACTTGAATGTATGAGATAGATATGATATAATATCATTATGATTGATTAATATTTAAAGGTGTTGGAAGCATAAAATAATGATCCCTGGTTAAGAATGATAACTCTTCATCAAACCACCTCTTTAGGAGTATACATAAATCCTCCATAGATTAAATTTTTTATTATCTGAAGGCCTCTATGATGAGGAAAGGTATGTAATAAAAGGATTTGGGCAGGGTTCGTCTAAACCAAAAGACTGTGGATTATGAATAGAAGAGGAGAGGAGTTACCCTTTTATATGTTAGAGGGAGTGACATTTTTGTAAATACCAAAAACAATTAAACAATGGGAAGTCAATCTAAATACAAGGGCATCCCAAAATTCATAAATTATGTATTTGAGGGTTTATTTATCTAAAAACATCTCCACCATTAAAAAATAATTTTTTTTATAAATGTTATTCAATTTAATACTTCAGTTTAACCCCCTGTAAATCTGTTCTAACATTAACTTTGGTAACATTTTTTGTACTATTTTTACTATTTATTATGACCAAAAACTTGGTTGAACTTATTATATAATATAAATTATTCTGAGTCCAAATACGGAATCCGTTGTTTTGAATTCCATTTATAATAGTGAAAAATTTTAACTTAAAAATAAACCTAGAGACGCAACAAAAAAGTAGTTTTCGAAGGAGAACATTTTCTTATGTATATAAATATTTAATATAAAAAATCAACATGAATTTTATTCCAATTAAAAAAAGGGATTTATCATAATATAATTAAACTAATTTTACTTATATAACATTTTTAACCAATATGGATCTTCATAAATTCTTTTACAAACATTGTTTTTAATTAAAATCAGTATTTTCATTATTCATTGAAAAATAAACTTTTTAGAAAAATCCAAAAAAATTCATCCAAAGCTAGTTTTGATATGTTGATTCAAAATATGATGTTAATTTTATCCAATAAATTTTCTAAATTTTGAAAAATTAATTTTATTATTTGTCCAAAAAAAGGAAATAAAATTTGTGTTTTTGAGAAAAAGTATTTTCGATTTGTATAAAGGCTTTTCAAAAAGCCAAAATATTTTCTTTATCATTCATACTTAATTTTAAAAATGTGCCTATTCCTATTCATACAGAAAAATTTAAAATAATGTTTATAATGATCATGTTTAAATAATAATATTAATAGTATATCGAGGTAACTTAAAACTCGGTGGTTCATGCCATATATACTATCAAACATTGCTTTCTTAAAAAAAATTGGTGTACTATAGATGTTGAATTCCATGAGAGAGATTGAATGGTGTGATTAAGCGAGTTATCTTAGGGTTTAATTTTTATGTTTGGGAAGATTTTAATCAACGCTTTTCAAAAACTGCTGATAAATATGCGTTTTATGAGTGAAAAATTAATAAGAAATGAGAAAACCTATCTTTATGATAACTATAGTTTTACACTGATAAATATAGGTTTTATTTAAGAATATTTATTTTAACACTAATAAAATATATTTTATCTGTTCCCTTTAGAAATCTCTGATTAAAAAAAATTAAAATAGAATAAAAAAAATATAAAACAAATATATATATTAAAAATTAATTAATTACAAAAAAAATTTGTAAAATAATTAAAATTATTAGTGATTTAAAAATGTTCAATGTATGATTGTTTAAAATGAATGAAATTGATAAAGTAAAAACAAATATAATTGAAAAATATTTAAAAATGGATTTGTTTTATTAATTAAAAATATTATTAAAAAAATTCAAAATGATTATATATTAAAATGAAGATGAATACATACTAAAAATTTAGAACACAATAAACACATAAAAAATGAATTTGTACAAAATGAACAAAATGTTATAAAATTAATTCAAATAAATTAAGTATATAGATTTCAAACAATGTAAACATATTAAAACATAATAAATAAAATTAAATGAATATTAATAATATAAATTTAAAGGATATTAATAGTATGAAAACATAGTAAATAATTATGTTTATATTTTAGAATCAATTACATTAATCGTAAACACGTAAAAATGAATGGAATATTGAAAATGAATTTAAAGACTTCGGGGTAGCAGGCTCGTCTCTCGTCCACCGACCTCCATAACCTAGGTCTCGATGGTCACTGTACCGGACCCTCCCCCCTCGGTGGGGGAGGGTCTTCTGACCCCCAATGATGGAGGTCGACCGCCGCTCTTTTCCCCCCTTCTCAGACCCAGAGTGCATACCTCTATTTCCTCTGATTTCTCTCAGTCCGTAGGTTCCAGAGTTATTCAATGGAGCCCCAAAATAGTCGATCTCAAATATGGAGTTCACTAATGGACCCCCCTTGTCGCATCTGATGGTTATTGTATGATTCAAACACATTCTGTCGCCGATCAATGCATTCGATCGCTTCGTCTTCGGTTCCTGGAGTTTATAAGAGCCCGTGACTGTAGGGATCCTTGAATCCAATCACATCATGATAAGGCTCGCCTTAGAGGAAGATTTAAAAAGAGCTTGGTCGTATGCACCTCGAATCTTTAATGGATCTCTATTTGTCCTCTTCAAATGGCCATACTACATCTATATGAAACACGACGCACCTACAATGGAGGTATGTGTAAGATTACCAGAAATTCCAATTTCGTTTTAAAATCCGTCAATCCTTTGTATGCTTGTAAACCTCGTTGGTCATTATTTATGCCTGGATAGTAGGACTAGGGCTGTCTTCCATCCGGCTTCTCCCAGAATATGCGTTGAAGTTGATTTGTTGAAGCCACCTATTGAGTTCTTTTGGGTCGCTGTAGGTGAATAGTTTCATTATAAGCAGTCTGCAATCTTTAATTCATGGTATGACTTCTGTCCCTGGTGCAAGAAAATGGGTCATCGAATGGAGGATTGCAGGCATGGGAATCTGATGTGGAAGGAGTTTAGCATAAGCGCTAAGCAGATAATCTTGGTCCCAGGGGAGACTGTGGTGGTTATTGGAAAATCCTTGGTAGTCTGTGGGTCAATTGTAGGTCGTGAATTGGTTTCCCATGATCGACCTCACAACCAGGAAGTTGAGACTCTACACTTACGGGAGTCAATCCAGGGGGTGTCAAAACACAAGGACAGACCTCTGGACTAGAAAACTTCAGACATTTTTGGCATATTGAAGCATGATATGAGAGTGGGGAGTTCTACAAATACTTTGGTGACTAAGGGTGTTGTAGTGGATTCAGGTGATGGCATTTGCAGGAGTATCTATTTCAAATGAATGTGCCGTGCATTCGGATTCTCCGACTCTTATTGGTCCTCAAGGTGATGAGGCCCGATCTTGAAATAATTGTATATTTGTTGTGGAATAAAAAATGGAGGATGAGGGATTACCCTAGACTCCCACGATTGCTTCTTATGCTGAGCTAGTCCGGTCAGGGAATGATATATCAGATAGTGTCCAGACAGAGGTCCATACGGCTTCAATCAAGTCAAGTACTAGAAGGGTGGTGGTTGATACCAAACTTGGTAACACTTTTGATGGTTTGGCTAACGATGATCCGGTGGAGGAGTTTGAAACTGATCTGGTCAGGTTATCTAGGGAAGAGTAGAAGGCCCCTGGAAATGAGTCTAGTGATGAGCACTCTAGTGAATTAATAGGTGATTCAGATGAAGATGGTCATGGAAACAGGCTTCCACGGCCAAGAAGAAGCAAGAGCCGTAGGGGTGTTCACAAAGAGATAAAGGACTACCAATGTTTTCCACTACCTATGGAGACTAGATCCATGAAGAATTCCAAATCTAAGATGGTAGAAAATGATCCCTTGGATGTATTTCAACAGGCATAACCTATCACAATGCACGATCAATCTTTGGAATTACTAATGCACTCAGGAGAGGAGATGCTGGAATCTGTTATGACGATTAACGCTACTGATGAAGATGCCAACAGAATGATGATTCAGTTGTTAAGGTATCGCCTAATGGGGAGCAGTGTTCTTCGATCAACAAGAAGGATCTTATAATGATAAGAGGGTTCAATGACGGGAAGGTCAACGTATCGAGGCACATCCAGTCTTGGGACAAGATGATGTTCATGTTTGAAGATCTTTTAATGGATGAACCAGATATACAAGTAAACACTATCTCCTAGAAGTTATTTAGGTAAATAAAATCCGATAGACTTAATGTTTTCTTTAATGACACTGGGTTGAACTCTGTGTTTCTCAGTTTTCCTAAAATGTTTCTGATAAAATAAAAGTTCAATTTTCAATAATTTAGATAAATTTATTATATAAATTTCACACATTTTAAACAATTATAGATTAATAAATGAAATTTAATAAATATTAATCATATAAATTAAAAAATATGAATATTAAAACATACTAAATAATTATGTATAATTAAATATTTCAAAATGAATAAAATTATTATTTTTTAAAAATAAGAAATAAGTGAAAAAATAATATTAAATTAAATAATATAAAAATGAATAATTAAAATAGATTAAATTTAAAAAGTATTTAAAAAGTGAATTCATAACATTTATTACGTGAATTATAACACATAAAAAATGAATAAAAATTAATAAATAGATAATATTAATTATATAAATAAAAAACTTTTAAAAATGAGTTATATGTATTATAAAAATTATTAATAACTAATTTAACATAAATTAAATTGAATACAAATAAATATATTCGGAATGAATAAATCCAAATAAATATGATTACATTATTTGATTAAGTAAAAATATTAAATAATGAATTTAATATAATAAAATTGATAAATACATAACCACCAAAATAGTGCTAGAGGTGGCGTACATTGGGGGTTCAATTTCATTCTAAATGAGCCTGGGATTGTGATGGTATTATAAGAATTTGCTATATAGATATCAAACATATTAAAAATAATAAATCATAATAAATATAAATTAATAAATAATTGTGAAATATATTATGAACATATTAAAAATAATGAAAATTATTAAATAAATAAGTAAAAAAATTAAAAAAATGAAAAAAATCCAAAAAATACTTAATATTGATAAATATAATAAATTAAAAAAATACTATTTAAAGAAATAATATTAAAAATCAATGAATACAATATAAAAAAATTTAAAAAAATTTAAAAATAATAATAATAAAAATTAAATTAATTGAAAAAACATAAATAAATGAATAAGAATATCATCCCTAATTATTGATGTATGTGCTTTGTTGATTATATATAGAAAATATAATTAATTATTAACCATTATAGTTTTTAATAATTATTAAAAATAATATTATATAATTAAATGTATAAATGTTTTAAAATACCTATATAATTATCAAAATTGAATATATTAAAAAATATTGCATTATATATGCATATATATACTTATTGTAATATAAATACTATTAAATATATATATATAAATATCTATATATAAATTATTTATTTATTGCAACCTTTGTATGCTCTAATAAACAATACTGATAAAGTTGAGACTTTTATCATTGCTAGATACAAGTGCTAAAAAGGACACCATTTTATCAGTTCCTTTTTAGAACTGATGAAAGTTTCATTTTTTAGTGTTTTTTACAATAACTAATAAAAGTTAAATAGTTTATCATCACTTTTTGTTTAGTGCTAATAAAGTTCAATACTGAATATCATGTGATCTGCAGTAGTGAGAGTTGGTAGATTTTTTCAGCCACTGATTATAAATCATTGTAGATGGGGCTATACACCATCTGACTCTAATAAATTCACACCTATGCGCTCTACCTCAAAAATACTCATGTGACCTCTTGTACACCTCCTTGCATGCTTCTCTGTGAACATCCCCTATTATTAAGGGTATATTTTTTCACTTTAGAACAAAAAACAATCAATTTTCCCCTTGTTAAAAAACCTTCTTAAAAATGATAGGAATTTATTTCTTTTTCCATAAAACTTATCTATAATGTGAATTACCAATAAATGAATAAAATTTTACTATTTAGGAAAATCACATAAAATTAAATAAATTAATTTATTTGAATTTCAAAAAATGTATGCATTAATTTAAGCTATCAAACCCCCAACACATAAAACTTTATTTCCCCCAAGAATATATCTCAACTAAAATTTCAATTGCACCCATGATAACAATATAAAAATTATATTTCCAGTAAAAAATAGTTATCAATTATGAAAGTGAATTTTAAAGCTTTACGGAAGAACATTTCTTCTAATCCTCACTCTTTAAAGAAACCAATCAATCATGAAATTTACTTCTCCCCTTATTAATGTTAAATATATTCTCTTAACATCCATTCAAGATTCCCAATTTATAAATAATAATAATTACACTTTGTGATCTACCTCACCTTGATTTTAGATTACTCATCACACATGGTATCAATTCATATAGAGTTTTTCTCATACCATGAATACATTCTCTTAACCATAACCTTAAAATAGATTTATAATATCCTCTTCATAAAGGTGGAGATCACAAGTAATCATGGGGGTTTAACATTAGTGATCATATGACTAAGGATTCATGTAGGTTGGTGTTAGATCCTTATAGAGGATTATACATTAAGGGGGTGGATCAAGGCATATAAGTTTAAAATAAATGAGGATATAGTTCTCTCACATTATAGAGGAGTTTTGTTTCTATCTATCTATCATCTTAATGAGAAATGAAAGAAGTAAATGACATGAGGTATTTTACATGGCTCAACCGCACTATAATATGTCCAAGGAACATGCACAACAACATGTCTATGCACCAAATTCACTAAAATATCATTACAATAAAAGTATATTTTGGAGCTGTCTCACAGAACCTCTTGGTTCACATTCATAAACAATTAGAGAATTATTTTCCCTCCTAAAATAACTCAATACTATTCTTCTTTTAATTTTTATTATATACATGAAGATGATGAAAATATACACCAATAACGATGTTTCCCTTCAGAACATACAATTTCAACTTCCGCCAAGATGATGAAACCCTTGGAAGAGAATCTTCTTTTTTCCTTCAACATTAATGATGAGATCTAGAATGAACCCCCATTATTCTACCCATCTCGTTATTAAAGAAATTGAAACATATCAATATATGTCCCCTCATAATTTCCCCATTTTTCCATAGTCCCTCCCTTGATGTGTGTCCTTTATCACTTTAATTCATGAAATAATTTCCTTTCAAAAACACTTCAAAATACCCACTATGATACTTTTCTAACTACAATCAATGACACGATAAAATTCCACTCATTTTTCTAGATCTATAAATTTGAACATTGGAATCTATTATAACACACTATGCATCAATAAATCTGGTCTTTTTTCCTTAACATGTCCTATACCACGGGCATAACCTACCACCAAATCCATTTTTCCTAGGTACTATTTTTCCAATCCATGACCTTTGAAACAGAAACAGTGTGGCTCTTGTGGCTCATAGAACAAACCAAACTCCACCATGATACATGAAACAATGTGGTATCATTCATGTTAGTTTCCTACATTTATATGCCTTTGATAAAGAAAAAAATATTGACTTTGAATTCTTCTCCTTGTCATGGTGCAAACACATTAACTATTTTCCTTCAACATGGCCACCACAGTGAGTATAGCTTCTTACTGGAAGATATTACACACTACAGTTCCTCCTGTTGACCACAACCATTGGGAGCATCACTATTCCTATTTTGGGAATCTAGTTTTTATAGAGATAGACACCAAAAACCCCATCCACAACACCAGGGCATGGTTCTGGCTATTTCATGGACCTATTTCAAAAATCATGGGGCCATAATTTATTTTAATTCTCAAGTAGAATCCTTTAACGACCTTGTAAATAAACACAACTGAAAAATCCATAGGATATATTTTTTATAATAATATCCCTGTTTGGGTTTATTGTAAACACATTAAAAACACCAATAGCTGATTCACCCTCCTCTCAAAACACCACTTTAAATATGTCTATTAATGATCTAATAATAAAAAACTCAAATTCGACATGATCCTTGATTAGTGTGAGAAAAACGAATTGAGGAAATGTTTTTTACGAAAACCTTTGAATCATTTCAACAACTACATATCTCCCCATAATTTTTCATTGACATACCCTCCCCCTTTCTTTTCATTTCTCCCCCTTTTAAACAAAGATGGATATTTCTCTTCATTTGGAAAAAACCCAAAGAGATCACTTGTCTAAAAAGTTAATATGAGAAAGTTATATTTCAAACAAATAGAGGTGAGAATACATACCTTTCCCATTAGAGCAACCATGAGGGGTGGGGTTCAATAATAGAATCAATTATGTAGATGGGCATAGTTGGACTCCAAGAGCCAAGATGTTCTTCTCAAACAACAATTTTGGTAGTTCCTTTATCAAGATATCATCTACATGATATTGAGTTGGCACATACTGCAAAACAAAACCTCCTAACTCCATCTCCATTATAAAATGATATTTTATCTCAATGTGTTTCACCCACAAATGATGAATGTGATTTTTTAAGACAGATCACACTTGTTTTGTTACACATGATTATAATAAGATAAATCACTTCAATATCCACATCATCGTGTTTTTTTATTCTATCAAAATTGAGTACATGCTTGGGGGGAAACAATTTACTTTTCTTTTATAGTGTTCAAGGATATACAATACGACTTCATAATTTTTCATGATTTTCATGGACACCCAAGATAAAATGAACAACTAAAAGTAGATTTTTGGTAATTAATATAACCATAACAATATACATAAATTATTCCTAATAAATTATAATATGAATCATTATTATAGAGCAACCCATAGTATATCATGTTATAGATATATCAAAGTATTATTTTTCACAACTTTCATATTGATTTCCCTATGGTCACTCTGAAAAATAGAAATTTTAAAATTCGAAAATAGATTATCTAGTTGATTTGAAGTCCAACTCTTTCAATTACCAATTATTTGTTGATAATTAGTAACATCTGCCTTTTTTCCCTACCCAAATTCTAATAATTTTAGTCTTACACTGTAGTTTCCATGGGCCTCAAATTTTTTGTCTAGAATCTTCTTAAAACCTCAATGAAATATTTTTTATGTGAGTTAAATATAAAATCCAATATCTGAAGAATCTATAAAGGATAGGAAAATTTCATTTCATTAATTAGAGACAAATCAGATTTTCACCTCATGAGATGTAAAAATAGGTAGAAATAATTATCATCAAAGCCTCCAAAAACCAATTCTTCACTGTAGATAATAACCATCACTCGCTACTCATTATCCTTTTTGATATATAGGTTGTGATAAAATTATCCTTTATAAAAATTGCGCTTCATTAAACATTTAACTAACCTAGAATACTATGATCTTGGTTATTGATTAAGTCCATACAAAGACTTATTCATTCAGTACACATTACCATCATCTTTTTTCAAAGAGAAACCCATCTAGTTGTTAAATATAATCATCAAATTCTATGAAATAATTAAGTAAGTTATATTTGATTTCAAATTGATATATATTGAAACCCATTCAAATTTCTATGGATAATAATAATATAACAGATCTAGTCGTGATATGGGCACAAACGTCTCATCAATGTCAATTCCATCAATCTGGGAATACCCTTAACACCTAAGATGTGACTTCCTCCAAATCATATTGACATAATCATTAATATTATTTTATATTACCAACTTGGTTAAAATGAAACTCTTATTGCATAGATTTAGAATGACTTCCCATGTCTAATTATTCATTATTTAGTCTTGATTTTCATTAATATCCCTGAATAAAATCTCAGCATTTGAAACTTCTCTAAATGATTTTGGTTCCAAAAATGATAATATATATATTTCTAAAAATGTATTACTAGGGTTTGAACTAGGGCTATCTGGTCTCCAAAATGTTTTCTTTATGTGATTTCACCCTTTCTCATTAGTCTTTTTGAACCTACTATAATTTATACACTTTATTCAAAATCTGAGTATTTATTAGAGTTATCTTTATTCCTTGTAAATCCCTATTAACATGTCTCTACATTATCACTTTTAGATTCAAACATTTATTATTTTTCATGAAAAATATTCTAATGTGTTATAGTAATTTTTTGTCTTTTAACCACCATAATATCATTTATCTCAATCATATTTTCAAGTCTTCTATTCTATCACTTTTAATCATTATATTTTTATGAGTATCCACAAAATACTCTATCATCCACGTGATCTTAATGTTTTTGTATATTCCCATTATTTTGAACAAACCTTTTACTTCCAAATTCATGGAAGTGTGTCTGTTTAGGTTTCTTTCCACACAAAATTTCATATGGAGTCATTCCTTTATTTTTACATAGATATTATCTATTTTATATTCCTAGAACTCCATAAATAGTTTCTTTTGAATATCTTTTCAGAAGATAACAATTTGTAAGAATTTTCTGATCCGTGTTGTTCATTATGAAATTTATTCACTCCACTAACCCATTTTTTGGGGTGTTTTAATGGCCAATATATGATGTTTAACTCCATGTTTCTATATATATTCCTCAGCTTTCTGATTTTCAAATTCATTCCAATTGTTAGTTTGAAATTTTGGAATCTTTACATCAAGAATCATTTCAATAGTTTTTTGATATATTTTTCTACATATGTACACCTTTGTCTTGATTTTGATATGCACAATCCATTATATATATATATATATATATATGAAATCATAAAAAAAACAAAAAAATAATACATTCTTCCATCCATTTCATTATGTGAGATTGTCCAAAAACATCTATGTACACAATTTCAAGAAACTAAGATTCCATAATCTTCTTTTCCTTGCAATACCTATGGATAATATTTTTTTACATGAATCACATTTGTTCATGTTATCATATGTGATATGGGGAATATCACATGATCCATTAATCTTACACAACCTCACTATAGATGTTTGTTTTAAATGGTCAATGTGCCTATATGCCATAACCCTTTCTTGTATTCTTTGGACAACCTGAAAAAAAAATTCCTCTTGGAAAAGTTATAGGTTTCCCTTGGTTATTCTCCCCTTTGGAATAAGTGAACCATATTTATCTTTGAAAATACATACCTTTTCATTGAACTATATTGAAATTATGTATCCACACAATTGGATTGCATGGAGAAGATTATGGATTAGCACATCAACCAAGAGAACATCATTCCACCTAATATATCTTCCTTTAATCCTAACATTTTAGAGACAAAACTCTCATGACTCTCATTATTCGTAAATCAAATGATATATTCATTGTTGTTCTTGAAATTGATGATGATGTCTTCATTTTTGGTCATGTGTGATGTGAATCCACTATATAATATCCATGATCTAGACCTATCCATTTCCCTCAAAGAAATTTCATCAATATTAACATTATTTGAACTCCCTTTCATAATCCATAGTTGGGGGTGAATATAACAAATCAATATATATATCCATTAACTATTATTCCTCCTATGAAATTGAAAATATATTTTGAGTTTCAATTATATTGGATGAAGTTTCCATATTTTTCTTTCTTCCAGTTTGTGGGATTCTCAACAAAATATATTGTATCATTGATGAACAATTGATTTCTTTATTTCTAAATCCTTTATAACAATATTAGTGTACATTTAAATGAAATCAATGGTTATAAATTATTCTTTTTCAAATTGTATTGGTGTTTCTCTCAAAAGGACCCCTGATAATAGGGAACACATAGTCTCTATGTCCCAAATTTACATAACAAATAAATCTAACTTTGGATGTATTATAATTCACCATAGCTAGATGATATTTTTTCACTTTATAGTGTTGTGATGATCTACCTTCTTTTCAGGGAGTCAATCATTATGGATTTGACACAACTAGAGATCTTATATTCTCCTCAACATGATTTATTACAAATTCTCATTTATTGTTGAACTACTAAACATAAAGAATAAGAATACATTTTTACATAGAAATTCCTATGGATCGACTTTATATTTTTTCCCTTTATATTCTCAATCGTCATACTGGGTGTCAATTATTGTTCTTGATATTCTCACATCTTACATCAGCTCATAACTTCTTCTAACTCTTTAATTATCTTAACTTTCTCATTGATATTTTTATACAAACCATTAATGATTTATTTTTTTTCTTTAAATTTAATTTCTAGTTCAATATCCTTTTCTAAATTTCTTCAAATTACATATTTTAGTATTTCTCTCTAAAAATCAACTCCAACATTTCTTTTTATTCTTATTTCACATAGATCATGGAATCATACACCATTGCATTGGCCTTTTTCATCTTTTCTCTATAGATATATTATTATTTAAGGGATGCCTCACGTTATACTTATAGATCAACAATTATTACAACACCTTCATTCTATTCATCACGATTATCATCTCTTGGATTATTTTTAATAGCCATCAATGCAACTTCACGCACAAAATCTTTAACTTATTATACTTCACTTTTTTGTTTAATTATCTTCTTATTTAGAAATAAAAGTTTTTCTTTTTAGAGAAATCCATTGAAAATGTATTATACATTATTTATTCATATTCTTGTTTTATTTTTCTTCACATGAATCTTCTTGATATTTTTTAGGAGTTTAAAAACATGATGTAACACCATTCCACATTTACAGCAACCAAGAGGAAGCTTACCCTTAAACCATCCTTATCCTCTCTTAAGATTAGTGGAAATGAATGCCATGACCTCATCAACATCATTAATGTATATATTATTCTCTATTGTGGTATTATTCATGGAATCAAAGTCCAACTCTTGAGTACTTTCCTTTTTTCTCAACTCATTGACTTTGTTTCACATATCATAAGCCATAAGAGTACAATATAAACTATTGATTTGAAACAATTTTGTATCATTGTCTTTTAGAACCGACACATTATGTTTGGAACATAGGGGGATTCTTGTTACACCCTTGACCTAGTATACTAGAGTAAGTGGTTAGTTTATTACACTGTCATAAGATAAATGGAATCTCATCCATAAGAGTTTAATAATTTATTATTCTTGGTAAAATAGATAAATACTTTAATTTCACATTATACTTCAAATATAAATTAAAAAAAGTATTTTTTTTATGAGAAAATCATTTCTCCCCTTAGCATAAACCAACATATTATTCATAATATACTTCCTGGTATGCTAGGAAAAAATAAAACATAATAAAGGGGTGATGTCAAATGCTTAGTAAGGTTTATTTACATCAAAATATATGATTAAATAAATAATAATCAATATAGAAAGGAAAATAACTAAAAAAATGTCAGTTAATCAATAATATGACTATAGTATTGAAATAATAAATGATGAAATGTAAATAATCACAAGATCATGAAACGTATCCGTATATATTATAATTAATATAATAATCACATGGGATATGAATAACTAATCGCATTATGAGGTAATTACTAATTATGGACATCATAAACATATCATGAAGGCTTTTGTAATGACACCATATATTAATATGTAAGGCCTCAACCAATACCCAAAACTATTTTGTCTCATGAGGGCCACCGATACATCGAGAGGCTATAGAAGTCCCCTCTTGTCACTTATTAAGTTCAATTAATTCCTCATATCGAAAGGAAAATCATAATAAATATAAACATTGATATTAAAACTAACACATGAAATGCTAATATATACCCCAATCAAATGAACATAATCATAAACCATTTAGAGATATATGGTGAATGGTATCAAAATAGCACATACACAATCAAAATGATCAAAAACCATCCAAATAAAAAATAATTATTATTTCAATATTACATATACATAGTGGATCATATGTATATTAATGGTTTTTTGTCATCGTTGAATAAAAATATCTTTAAAATAATTCTTGAGGAAAATATCCTTTTCATTTTGAAAATATCATTAAAACTAAATGTTCAAAAATAATTTTAAAAAATACAATTATTTGAAAATAACATTTGAAAACTTGTAAAATAAACTTTAAAATTTTTTGTGGTCATGAAAAAAATCAAATTTCGCACATTCCACACATGTTAAAGAAAAGTTTCCTTTCACATTCTCAATAAAAGGAAAACGATCATTGATTTAAAAGACATAGAGATTCCTTTTGATTTTTTTGGTAAAAGGGTAAAAATTACTTTAATAAATAATTTTGAAATGTTTAATCACATTTTTTATTTTTTTAGAAAATATGGTTTTTGATGAAGCCATATTTCAGATAGAAAAGTGAAATAAAGTTGGATTTTCTTAAAAACATTTTCTATATACTTTTTATAAACAAACAGTAAAATAATGGAAATATTTGTTGAAAAATTTCATAAATGGCCACAAAATAATAAAATATATTGATTTTAACATTCAAATATTATATAACACTCCCATGGGAGACTTGAAAAAACAATTTAGAATAATGATGAGACTGTGAAATAAACTCTAACCACTTTGATAACTTCCGAATCATAAGCCCCATAAAAGTAATAATCCTAAAATTTAAAATTTAATTCCATGAATAAAATGATTTTAATAATATGATATATAAAAAGAGATGTATAAAAATAACACAATATAAATATGTGGTGAATAAGACATATATCTTAGAAAAGTAAAAGTGAGATGAGAAACCCTTATCTCATGATTTAATTTAGTCAAACATTATTTCAAATCATGTATAGTGGTTTTAAACATGTAATTAACATCAAATAGAATCATATTAATATTTATAAAATCTTTTATTATTCTTTTATTAATAATATTTCATTATTTTCATTGTTTCAAGTGTTAATTGACTTATTTTCTCATGCTTGTTTAGTCTTTAAAGTCAATATTTTCTTGAGCAGGATATAGATAAGTCATCCATAAAAAGATATTAATGTTACATTTATTATATTTATTAATTAAACACATTTGTATGAAAAGTATAAAATGATTAACATAGAAAATGAATCACATTCCTTTGTGGAGATGATAAGTTGTACGTACACACAAGCAATGATATCACTTATAAATGGTTGAAAGGGTAAGGAAGTGAAAGGTATATTAGTTCAAAATAATCAATTTAATTTCATAATTATCACACACATATATATATATCCATTATTTCTATCATTATAACCATCCAAGTAACATGGTGTTGAAAAATGAATTACACCGCTATGTGGAGATTGTAAGCCGTACATATGCATGAGTGGATTTTTCTATTTCATGGGATGAAGATGTAATGAAGAATGGTTGTCTAATAAACATAAAAAAACTCAGTATAATTTTTATTCTAGATTTATTACTTTATAATTTTTACAACACATTAAGTGGAAGTAAAATAAGAAATGAAATTGAAATTTTCAATAAGGACGATTACCTTTTTATTAAAGAATCATTCTTTAGATGTCCACCTAGGGACACTAGGGATGATATTTTTTGGAATAAAAGTACCTTCATAAATTAGTTAAGGAACTTGGTATGTGAAATGGGTAGGGTTTGGTCGAGCTATATGGTGTGGATAAGTGATCAGGGAATGAGGGTATTTATACTTGAGGAGGGGTTGTATTAAGTGATTAAAGGATTATTATTTTGTATTTAAAGAAAAACATTTTTGGGTGAAACTAATTCCAAAAAATTTTGTTGATAATTAATGTTTTAAATACTTTTAGGTTCATAAAACACATAGAAAACCAATTTAATATTTTAGTTTTTAGGCGTTTTATGCTTTTACCTTTTAAATTTAACCTGCTATATTACGTTACCTATGATATGGTAAATCTTATTTTTTACCATGGTAACTTTTTTAGGCCTAAAAATAAAAATAAAATTATAACTAAATTTTAACTCATAATTACAAATATGTAATATATTTTTATAAATTCAAAACAAAATTTTTTTAGAATTAAATCTAAATTTATATCTTCAAAACGCAATAATGAAAAGTTTTTAGAAAAATGTATTTTTAATCGTAGAAATATACTTACACCAAAATAAGATATAATAATTATTTAAATGTATTTAATTGGATTATATCTTACTAAAGATCTCTTATGTTACTTTCAAATCAATTTCAAATAATAAATTTCCTTTTTAATATAAATAAATTGAGAGATATAAAAAATCATCATTTTCACAATTAACTAAAAAATTAATCATTTTAGATGATTTTCTAAAATTCACCCTGAGATAATTTATAAATGAATAATCTAAAAATGAAATTAATTTACTCAATTAATGTTTCTAAAAATTCCAAAAATTAATTATAATATTCACTAATAAAATGCTTGAAAACCATTTATGAATAAAATGACTTTACTAAAAATAAAGATCATATTCACCAAGAATTAATTAATAAATTAAAAATGATTCTGAAAATTATATAATTTATAATGTGGTTAATTATATTCATTCCTTCCAATTTAATATATTGTTTATAATGATAAAATAATATTATTTCATTCTTTGTTTGTGCTATGTGTTTCATGTAACATAATCTATAGAAGTGATTAAAATTATTTAAAAATAGTCACACTATAAAATATGTGAGTGTTACATTATCCCCAACTTGAATAAATCATATCCTCATAATATTAAATTTTAATTCAAAAACTAAATGTTGATATTTGAAAATTCGTTTATGGGAAACCCACATCATACTAAAAAAGTTTCCTTTTAAATGGGGGAAGGAAAATGTGAAGGTTATAAAAAACTAGGATTCCAAATATAAGATCATTAGTGGGAAGTGAAAATATAGACATTGAAACAAAATCTAACTACCACGTTCTGATGGAGAGTGATAGAGAGAATGTTAATTAGAATGTTTACTATAAAAAAACCATAAATATGTAATGGGTTAAAGACCATTGATTTCTTGGTAAGAAAAGTAAACAAATAACATTTTTTTGTTCAAAATAATTTTAATAGAGGTGAGGAATTATTTTACTTCATAGAGTAAGAACATAAGGTAATACACTTACTTAAAAGGTAGATTTTCATCCTTTATATAATTTCCTCCAAAAAACCATCTTTTTCTCCAATATATAATTCAACAATTATTCCAAAAAATTATATTAATATTAATCATATAGGGTTACCTAATTTAATTATTCTTTTTCTTTAATACTATTTAAACAAATAAAAACTATGCTATAAGTTTTAGGCAATGCACCCTTGTCTCTAATCAGTTGTGGGTTGAAGTCTTGTTATCTTACCGAATGTGACAGATTGTTGTCCAACCCATGGGTTGTCATTTTTCTAAAAGTATATTAATATAATCCTTAAAAACTTCCCAAAAAACAACCTTAAAATATTCAAAATTAATGAAATATTTTGACCTCAATGGTTATCTCATATGTTTCATTTTACATTCCCCAAAATATAATGACCCATATTGAATCATTATTTCATGGATTATTTGGTAATGCAAGGATAATGTCCATATTAATGTCATATATTTTTCTAAGAATGGAATATCCAAAAATGGGTTTTTATACATGAATCAATAAAATTCACTTTTAATGGATTGTAAGATCTGTAGAAGAGAGAAAATTCATTCTTTATATGTCAAAATACATTCTAAAACCAATATGGATGGAAAAAGTTATCCAATATGCATAAATAAATTATTCTTTAAAACCTCATACAAATTTAAAGTTAAACCATTTCATAAATGGTTAATATTATGACTCCTCTAAAAGATCAGGATCCAAATATTTTGAAAGAAGATTACTAATTTTCTAAAATGAAGATACTATTAATCTCCTAAACAACATGATGTACATCTTAATCATCACATACTAAAAATGTTAATACCTTCTTCATCTATCCTCTTGAAGCATGGTAATAACATGAATTACTATAAAACCTTATTGAAAACATTAATTCTTACTTATTAATTATGTAAATCACATATTATTTGATATTTTACTTTAATAAATTTTTTTGTCAACTCCATCAACGGTAGTAGAAACCACTTTGTTAAAAAAATCATTAATCAGCTCCAAGGTAGTGAGTAATACACAATTTAAATTATCCATATATATCATATCTCCATACCAAAATCATTATCCCAAACTCAAGAACATACTAAGTGTCATATTTCCATGAATCATGTGTTTTTAAAGAAGTTTAACTTCCTATAAATATTTTTTCTTGGTACCATTCAACACATGATTTTAGATTCATTAATAAATAATATTTCTCTATAATCCTTAAAAATTTCAAGAATATCATCAATAAAATATTTTTAGATTATAATCCTTGAATCCAAATACACAATAAACCAATCATCCCATATCGTTCTTAATTGTTTTACTACATATCATCATATTATTCTTTAATACCTTCTTCCTTTCATATGAAATTTTTAGTTTCTTCTTCATCAATAATATAACCATTACTCATAAAAACTTGTTGATTATCATCATGAAACCCCCCCTAGGAAATTTATTTTAATAATGATCCTACATTCTACATTTAAAACATTTTACCATTAATAATACTTTAGGGAAACCATTATTCTCATCCAATTTGTTAAAAAAAATTTCATTTTTCTTCAGAAATTAATTTCTTTGTGTCCTTTATTTACACACCAATTTTTTTTTCATTCCTTTAATACATTCACTTGGTTATTTCTTCTCATATTATTGAAATATAGGAAACTAAATCATCATTCCTTCATAGTCTCCACCACCCAAAATTTCAGTAAACAATGTCATTCTCTTATTTAGTGAATATGAGAGTTGTTCAAGTGTATATTTTTAATCATGTATCATGATAAATAATTAATAATAATAAAAAAATACATTACTCTAGTCTTCAGTGAATTTGGTAGGTTAACCACACATTTTATATCACATTAAATGTTAAGATAGTTCCTTCTAGCTCATACAACTTACTTAATCCAAAAAGAAAATTGAAGTCATCAAACTACACTGATCAGAGTGAGAAAATATTATTCAATGCCTATCTAAATAATGAAATTTTATTCTCAAAATATCAGTATTTAGGTTTAATTTGGGTTATACATGGTCATTACCAAATCTATAGGATACTATCCTATAATTTACTTATCCATAAAAGTCAGACATAGTTTTATTTTACCTAAGGTTTCTACTAAACATCCTTGGATACCAACTATAATGCCCCAAACACTATTGACCTGGAGTCGATAGTTACTTTATAAATTGGCATAAGTTACAAGGGATCACAACTTAAAGGAATTAATAGTTTATTATTCTTGTTAAACTAGATACATAATTTTATTTAACGTTACATTTGAAATGTAAAATACCTAAATCTTTTAGAACACCATTTTCCCCTAAGTGTAACCCTGTATATCAATCATAAAATAGTTCCTAGTATCCTGGAGAAAAAACATAAAAAGGGGTGATCTTAAATTCTTAGTAAGGGTTATGTATAATAAAAGCTATGATAAGTTAGTCATAATAAAATAGACATGGTAAATAACTAAAACACATTCCATTTAATCAATAACTTGAGCATAGTAAGGAAAGAATACCTGATTTTCATATGATTCCATATAAATAGCACATGAGAATGAAAATTGGACACATTTATTCTAACTAATCGAATAATCGCACATAGTATCAATAACTAATCTCATAATGAGGGAATTCATAATGTGGGAAACTTTAAACATACCACTATGGATTCGACCAAGACACCATACATAAATAGGTAAGGCTTCGACCATTACCCAAAACTAGTTTGTCTAATGAGACCTACCGATTCATATAGGGCCAATAGAGGGCCCCTTACATAACTTACTAAGTATAATTCATTCTATATACAAAAGGATGAAACATAATAAACATAAACATTCATTTTAAAATATTTAATATGAAATGATAATACTTACCCTAATAAAATGAACATAATAATACAACCTATAGAGAAATATGGTGAATGGTATCAAAATATAACATCCAAAATCAAAATAATCATAAAATATATATAAAAATAATAAGGATTATAGTAATGTAACATATCCCCATTGGATCATAAGTTCCTTAAATGGTTTATTTCATTGATGAATAAATATATCTTTAAAAATATTCATTAGGGAAATATCCTTTTTGTTTTTCAAATCAATTTAAATCTAAATGATAAAAACAAAATTTTCAAATAAATTTAATTTAAAATAAAAATTTAAACATGTAAAATAATCTTCAAAACATTTCATGGTGATGAAAGTAGTAAATTACATACACTCCATACATGTTAAAGAAAAGCCTCCTTTTACTTTCTTGGTAAAATACAAACATGCATTGTTTTGAAAACAACATGAAGATTGCTATCAATTTTTTTTAATGAAAATAAGTAAAAAAATATTTATTAAATAATTTTTAAAATTATAAGAAATTTTTTAATTAATATTTTTTAGAAAACAATGGTTTTGATGAAAATAGATTTCTGATTGAAAAGGGAAATGAAGTCAGTTTTTATTGAAAAACATTTCTCGATAGTTTTATGTACTAGAGAGTGGAATAATGGTAATACTACTAAAACAAGTTCATTAATGAACATACAATAATAAAATATATATTTTTAACAAAAAATATTAAATAATTCCCCCAATGGAGACTTAAACAAAAAAAATCCTAAATAACAATGAGATTGTGAAATAAACCCTAACCACTTTGCTAACTTCTAAATTATAAGCCCCATAAAAGTAATAATCCTAAAATGAAACCATGAATAAATTTAAGATATTTAGATTCATGATATTATATATCAATGGGGTATTATATACACCACACAAAATTAACAAGTGGTGAATAAGGCATATATCTCACATAAGTAATAGTGTGATGAGAAACCCTTACCTCACACTTTCCTTTAGTCAAACATGATTTAAACACCTCTATAGTGTTTTTAAAAATTTATTTAATTTAAAAGAAATATTAATAGATATTATATTATACATTATCCTTTTAAATAATCTTATCACTCATTCAATCATAATATATCATTATTTTCACTTTTTTGGGTGTTAATTGCCTCATTTTCTCATGCTTATTTTGTCTTGAAAGCCCCAGTTCTCTAACATATGATATAGATAATTCATATAAAAAAATATATTAATGTTATTAATATAAAATTTAAAGATGAAATATTTTTTTATAAATATTTTTTAATATTTATCATAGAAAATGAATCACATTGCTTTATTGATACGGTAAGCCATACATACGCACGAGCGATGATATCATTTATAAATGGTTGAATGTGTAATGAAGTGGATGATAGATTAATTTTTAAAAAATAAATACAATTTAATAATAATCATATATATATATATATATCCATTATTTCCATTATTATTACCATTCATGTAAATTAGTGTTGAAAGATGAATTCCACTACTACGTAGATACGGTAAGCTGTTTGTATGCACAAGCAGTGTTTTCGATTTTGATAGGATTGAGATAAGATGAAATATGGTTTTAAAATAAACATAACAACATATCAGAATATTTTTAGAACTAGAGTAATTAATTTTGGAGTAACACAACACATTAAGAGTATGTAGAAAAATAATTAAAATTGAAATAGTCAGTAAGGATGATTACCTTTGCTTAAGGAATCCTCCAGTGGATCTCCTCTTAGGGAAAATAGGGTTGATATTTTTTAAACACCAAGACCTAAAGAAAATATGTAAGTATTTTACGAAAATAAATGGGCATGTTTTGGAAAATATATATGGTTTTTATAAATGAGGAGTGAATGGGGGTATCTATACTTGAGGAGGGGTGGTTTTATTGATTAAATAATGAATATTTTTTATTTAAAGCTAATCACTTTTAGATGGAATTAATTCAAAACAATTTGGTTGAAAATTAATGTTTTAAATACTTAGTAGGTTTTTGTAACACATAAAACACACATTTAATGTTGTCTGATTAATGTATTTTATGATTTTACTTTTTTACTCTAACACTATACAATATTGTACCTATACTGTGGTAAATCATTTTTTACCACGATAAATTGTTTTATGTCTAAAAATGAAAATAAAATGATTCAGTAATTTGTAACTAATGATTCAAAATATAGAATACATTTTTAAAAATTCAAAACACGTAAGTCTCATTATTAAATTTAAAATTAAACCATCAAAACTCATCAAAAAAATAGTTCTTTCAGAAAAATATGTAACTAGGAAAAAAATATATTTATAAAAAAATAAGGTATAAATATTATTAAATTTATTTAATTATATTATATATAACAAAAAATTATTTATTTTTCATTTAAATCAATTTCAAATGAATTTTTTTCCTAATATAATGAAAATGAGAGTTTTATAAAAATCAGTATTTTCACTATTCATTGAAAAATTAATATTTTTAGAAAATTTTCTAAACTTCATCCTAAGATAAATTTGATAATTTGAATAAAAAATGAAATTAATTTTTTTAAGAAAAGTCTAATAATTCTATAAATTAATTATAATATTCACTCATAAAATGGAAGAAAACCATTTTTTAAAGAAAATGTATTTTTGAAGAATAAAATGACATTAATGAAAAAAATTATAATTCACCATGAATTAATTAAAAAAATAGAAATTAGTTATAGGATTATTTATTTCATAATGTGGTTAGTAAAAATATTTTCTCGTGAACTTCTCATCTTTGAGATCTTTACTAAGGCCTCACATATCTTCAATAAGGAAATTTATATGATGAAAATAATCATCCTTATAATTTTAATTATTTCTAAAATAATCATACTTTTCCATATAACCTAAAAAATTTCTTCTTGAACATATTAATCACATTCATAAATATTCATAATCTTTTCACACATAAGATGAATGATTTCCCATGACATTACCTTTGGGAAAATAGGACTGGAAAAACCAAATTCCAAGGAATATATGGCTTTAGAATCATTATCCAACTCTTTATAACCTATCTCAATTAGGGATAAGCTCTTTATACCTTTTGTTATTTAAAAAATGGTTTATGTATAGACATCCATGCCCAAATACATGAAATATAATTTCATTCATATTTTCCATAACTATAAATTATTTCCTTCAAATATAGGAATACCATTGTGATTGATAATTTTCACCATTATATGAAGAGAGAGAAAGAATAAATATTCATTTGAAACCACTAGTTATATCCTTATGGAAGATTACACCCATATATGGGGAGGGGTGAATTAGGGTATATATGTTTTTAAAAATTATCATATTGTTATATCACCTTGAGGAACACTTTTATTTATCTCTATCATTCCACTTAATGAGTGATGCATTAAATAATCCATAATATGGATTTTAGGTGGTTCACCCACTCTTGGATACATCCATGGAACATGAATGACAATGTGTTTGTTTATCAAAGTAACTAAAATCTCACTTCTTCATAAGAACAATTTGGAGTGGTATCACTAAGCCTGATGGATCACTGCCCTGAATAATTAGAGAATTAACTACCCTCATTTAATATGAAACTCACTACTATATATATATTTTCATTTTCATTATCCACATGATGATGATGAAAATGTTAAAAAATAACGGTGTTTCTCTATAACACATACAATGTCGACTTCCAGTGAGATTATGGAACTATATGAATAGACTCTTATTCAAACTTCAACTATACAGATGAGTTATGGAAATATCCCCTAGTCTTTATTCCCTCTAATTATTCAATAAAATGAATCACATTTATATATTTCCCATTGAAACTTCTCTACTTTTCAAAAATACATCTCTTTATGTGTATCTCCTTCATCACTTCAATGAATAGATTAATGGATATAGAATTGAAACTGTCGACCAAGTGTCAATTAAAAATTCCATCAAATCATGATCTAACACCGCACATCTTTCTAAATCTGAAAATTCAAATGATGAAGTGGATTGCAATATTCTAGGGTTCACAAAATCTATTCATTTTTATTTAACATGACTATAACCATGGGAATAATATCTTTTTGAATTTGTTTCTCAAAAGTAAATTTTTTCATATCGATGACCTCTAAAGCAATTGTAGGGTGGCCTCCCATAGCCCATAGAATGAACCAAACTCCACCAAGAAAAGAGAAAAAATGTGGTTTAGATCATGTTGGGGTCATACAGCTGTAGGCCTCCAATATATAAAGAATATCTACTATAACTTTATCTCTATGGATAAATGTACACTAGTAATTCATTTTCCCCATCATATATATCCCAAAAAGAAAATCTTTTGACTAGAATCTATTTCAAACTACGAGTTTTCCTGATGACAATGACTATTAACAATATTTCCACCCACATTTTGGCTATGACCATTTTATATATATAGACACAAAAATATCACAAGAACCACCATGGCATAGTTCTAGACATTTTTAGACCCAATTCAACAAATATAGGATCTTACATCCTTTGAATTATTGAAAGTGATCCTTAGACATCTTAGTCAACAAATAAGAGCCAAAAAACCCTTAGGAGATATTTTTTTTTCTAAAATAGGTAAATGATGAAAAAATAAATTAAGATCAAAATAGGTTTGAACCCTTTTGAAATTTTTGTGACAATCAAAATTAATATCCAATGAAATATTTCTAATTAAAAAGTGACAAAAACCCAATTCCCAAAAATTTAATATAAGTTCATGAACATAAAAGAATAATAAATGAATACCCTCTTGTTTTCTTAATCTATTATAAAAATTTTATCTTAGGAAACGTTTCACATCAACTACCCAACTGCAAATGATCAGGATCAATTTTCTAGTAATTGATATTTTGAACACCCATGGATATTACCCATTTTTTCCAACTATTTTAAAGAACTATTTTTTCATTATTTCAATAGGGGTTAGAAAACAAAGTATAATGATAGATAAAAATGAACATTCCCCATAACTCATGAAGGAAATGCCAACATCATATCCTTAATGGAAAGAAATCCCTTCCACTAAAGACAACCTATCCCCCAGACATAAACCACTGAATTTCATGAAAAAAATAGATTATGGTATTAATGGAAAAGATAGGCATGTAATTTGGATCCTTTATAACAAGTTAATTCATAGGTTTTTTGGGATAAAATAAGATTCAATGCAAATGAAGGTATCAAGGATATGGTATTAATAGAAAACATTAATCACATTTATAGAAACTTTATATAATCAGTTATTTGAAAATATACCAATGAAAGATCTAGTAGAATTAAATGTCTCGTGATATCTAAGGAAATAATGTATACTAATTAATAAGAAAAACTAGTATAGAACTCTTTTAGTAATGGGAAAATATGATAAAATTCAATAAATCATAGTATAGAAAAATATAAATATACTAATTCACATGAATTTCAGAAATTGAAAGTATGTTAACTAGAATTTAATCCCATATATAGAAATTAGTAAGCCCTCCCAAATCATGAATAATGAAATTAATACCCACATGTTTATCACTAATCATTCATCCCCACATCTTACTTGTTCACTCTCATTAAAAACTAATTTTTGGCTCATCACCATTTCTAAATCATAAATAGTGCTAAAAAACACTCACATATCTTGTGACACTAAGGTTACATCGATTGATTAATTCTCACTCTCAAGGTGATCCCCACTATCAGACTCAATTTACAAGGTATGATTGGTACTACTCAATATTATAATCCCCAATCGAAACAAAATCTTAGTGGTCTAATGACATGGTCGATGCATTTTACACATCATTAGAACCAATTACATATGAAAACACCTGTCAAACCTCTTATATCAAAATATTTTTGAAAATTATAAACTACAACCAATGACAAAAAAACCGCACTAGTCAATCACATTATATTAACTCCCAAAGGAATCCCATGATCATCTAATTCCCACACCAAAGTTCATACTCTATACTCTATGTAAATCAATTATCGGATCCTTGAATTCCAACCAAAAATCATTATAAAACCCAAAGAATATGAATACCATCAATCCAACACACATTCAAATCACATAAAAAGCCATCCTGATTCTAATTCCAATATCTAAGCACTAACCCATGCCACATATGAATCTAAAATCCAACAATCACCATGGAATCCGATTAAATTTTATAAACCTACACCATGGAATCCTGTTTTTGTCTTGGATACCTAATGAATACTCCTAGAACACATATAACCCTACAAAAAAATATTTATATCTCATCACCCAATGATCCATCCATTACTGTAAATTATGATTGGACATGATATTTTCACTCATACATGAGAGATACTATTAAACAAGAATCTCTACTAGTTGTCAGTAAATAGGGAATTACATCATCATTATTTTCTAAAATTAATCCAAAATAAAGGTTATTCTATTATACAGTTAATGTAACAATCTATAACATATGAATTAATTAATAAAACTCTTCAAGTACAACCTTATCATGTTCCAACAACACAACTTCCATATATCATGTTTCAAGGAACAAATTCAGGTCAAACTTATGATGAAACATCATTATATATATGATTTCAACTCTTACCATAGAGGTACACCTCTCATTTTCAAACATAACCCAACAAGCCTAGAAAATAATAATTCTATCCAACACAATGGTCCTCATCATAGAATTGACCACTCACCAATTTATAACTCAAATGTAACCATATGTGAATATCCCACACTACTATAATATTATATAACCCAATGGTTGTATTCTCTAGTATAACCCATTCAAACAACATGATTAAAGCTCCCATGAGTTGCACAACATAAAACTAGGCTCACCACTTCATCTACCTATTTAAGTGCACCCCCTTCTTATGTCACACAACAATTTATAAGCCTCTTCAGTAGAAAAATATCACAAATCCCACATTTAACACACATGTCATATTTCCAAAACAAGGGGGCATGCCTCAAGAGGGGATTTACACTTTTATAAAACTTTACCAAAGTGTCAAACGATCCTCGTTAATTTAAAATAAATACTTTACCTTTAGAAAAATCTATTTCCCAACACTTTTAATTCCAAAAAAATTTAAAAGGACAATTGAACAACCAAGGAATCAAACATTTAAAAACAATTTTGAATCCTTAATTAACTCAAAGTAACCCATTTTAAACTATAAATGGAATTCCTAGAATAAAGTGAAGAGAAAATTTCCATTAACGACAACCAATTATATATATATACATATCATATGAATTTCATATAAAATTGGATAAAACATTTAAAAAAAATGGCAAGACATAAAATATTTTAAATTTAAAGGATTAGGAATTGGGAACCCACCTCGAATTCAAGGCATTCTGGTTTATTTATCAGAAACTCAAACCTTCCCTTTTCTGCATGCACACATATACAGCTTTTCTTATATGAAAGGAACCCTAGCCTCTTTGTACATATTTTCATAGAATAATATATATGAGGGAAAACTTATATATATATATATTATAGGTGGATATTTACAGTTTTACTTATATATGTATGAATTTTTATATAGATAAATAAGAATTCCTAGACACATCATATATATTAATCATAATATGGGAGAATATATATAAAGGGGGAACTAATATATGTACATGAATGCATAAACATGCAAGCCTTCAACGATTTTGACTAGAAACCAACCCAAAAGGTCCAAGATACACTAAAAAATTATCAAGAACCCAAATATCTAAACCCTAACTATAATTAGGTAAAGTGATAAGGTAGAAGGAAACCACCCTCAAAACATTGGTGGGCTGAGGTAAATAGTCCAAAACGAATCAACTTTAATGGATGATTCCAAAACATTCATACAGAAGTCCCAAAAGACCCATTGTGAACCCTAACACTAGAGAAGAAACCAAAAACCAGTTTAATCCCTAACCTAGGGTTTAACCGAATGATACAGGGAAACATGGAGAGGGAACATCAGTTGAAAAGTGGAAGAGGAGGGATCCAAAGTATTTAGCTTAAAGGATCGAACAAAAAACTGGAAGAAATATGGTGTGTCACCACAGAGTAGGCCATGAGGAGGGAGGTTGCCTGCCACGATGGGGGGGGGGGCATAGTTCAACCAAGGGGGATATCAGACAAGGTAGGGGAAAAATGAGGGGGGGGGGGTCTCTCATGGTTAGGGGGAAAGAAAAACCCTCTTTTGTGGTAAAATAATAATAATTAAAAATAATTATAAAACTAATAAAACTAATAAAACTAATAATAATAATAACAACAACAACATTATTATTATTATTATTTAAATATTTATACTTTTATTTTTTCAAATCCAGGAAATTGTGCTTGGTTTGGCCACACAGTTGACCAAATGGTGCACCAAACATGAACCTATACTGGAGGAAATAGACAATGCACATGGGTAGCTGAATGATTTTATAAACCATACACTACTTGTGCGATTCAGCTCATTCAAAACTGTAGATTCCATCACACAGTCTACGCATGGTTTCTACTAACCATGCACCCACTATGCTCCTATGATGGAGACCCTTAAATTATAAAATTTAAAACTGGTTCGGCCTAAAACTCAAAAAAACCATTTATAATTAAATAATTTATTAATAATGTTTGGGTTGTGATAATTATACCAACCACAATCTATTTCTTCCCCTAGAAAGTCACCTCACCAAATGAGGAATCATGCTCAAGAATAAGTCCAACGAAACCATTAACATGATGTGACCTTTCTCTCTAACAGTCACACCCAAAAACTCTAATAGAAACTATAATGAGAAGAACCATGAGGAAAAGAGGAGGGTTATACCCACCATAATAACTTGACTAGAACCACAACACCCACAAGGGAAACCCAAAAAAAATTAACCTGGGAACTCATCACACATACCAATGAGAATAACAACAAGGAACTCCCCACTGAAAATAGAAATCCTTAACACAAAGGAAACATGGTGAAAAGAATTCGAGCCATGCATTATAACAAAACATAATTAATTATTTCCACAAGATATGACCATATATAAGGGGAGAACAATACAAAACCAAAACTAATCCACAAAAGTCCAAGGGTATAAGAAAGAATCACCAATCAAAGACTCACATCCACAAAGGTACAACCACTAGAATTGTTCGAGGATAAGACCAAAAGTATTTTTATAACTAGGATAAACTTAAAATGACAAGGAAAACTATAAAAAGAACATTTAAACTACTTAAACCCCAATGTTGGGGAAAATAGATGAACCAAGTTCCTCCTCACCCCTGCGATTCCTGACTATGTACAAGCTTTACTATGAGTCATGCTGTTGGAGCCCTGATGCCTGACAAATCCACTGCCTCATACTTCGAAGTTTATAATCCCCAATTAGAAGTCATTCTTCTAGTGTCATAAGTGTCCACATAGTCAAAAAACCCCCAAGGTAATTATATCAAGATGGCTTAGAATGCCAAAACTACTATACCGAAAACAAACAAGTGAATGGTCTGACAAATGAAAGAGATGAACTAACAAGGGGGCTTGCTCAGAACATGATCATTCGGTTCACACTCTAATGAACTAGAACTATATCAATGAAATTTAACTTAATGTAATTATTTTATATAATATTAATCACATACAATAACTTAGAGAACATAAAAAAACATTATAAATAATTAATTAATTAAATAAGAGTATTTTTTTGAAATTAAAGAACCTAAAATAATGGAATAATAAAATGAAATTTGGAATTGTAATATGAAATTCATGAATAGTAATACATCTAATAAAATAGTAACCTCACTAATGAAATCATAAATTCAATTTAGGTATCTGATAAATGAAAATATGATTTATTTTTATCTTGATATAAGTACATAAATGTTTTTAAAATGATAAGTTAAGTATCAGTATTTTTTTGAAACCAAAAATGTAAATTCACATTTTTATAATTAATTTAATCATTTAAAAGAAAATTTAGTTTCAAAAAATAGATTTATAAATTAATATTTTTTATCTTATTATTATAATATAATTATATGGTTCCTTAATTAATTTTTCATAGTGTTATATAATAATATCTAATTTTAAAATTAGTATTTTTTGAATAAATGATAAATTAAATTTAAAAAATAATTTTCTCATATCTATAAAATTGTTTTCATAAAGTTGAATCCATTTTTGAATTTTAAACATCTAAAAATGGTTAGTGTGAATTTTTGGGAGTTTTATAAAATAGTTGATTTTTTGATGAAAAGTGAAATACGGTAATTTACGGTACAAGATAAATAAATGAATTATTGATTAATGCATGATGTATGGATGATGTAAGAACCATTGGTTATAAATGAAATGAAATATTTATCGTAATTATAAACAATATTCCACACTATTGTTAGTTTTGATCCGAAATAATAAAATAATAAATACAATAATAGATAAACACCCCTATCCTCCATTATAAATACCACCCCTCAACACCTCTTCTCCTAAAACCTAAAAAATCCTTGAATCCTATCCAAATTATTCCCAATACTCATCTTGGGCCTCTAAAATTCATCTAGATCCTGTTGTCACAATAAAAGACCAAACTAAAATTCCTTAAGGTGTTTCTCAAGGAGAATAATTCAAATGGTAAAGACCTCTTTTTTTCATTTATTTTATTTTCAAATTCTTTTATTTTTTTTCCTCTCCCCACCTCTCTTTATCCAAGTGATAAAATATAAATAGTATATTTTATATATAGTAATGTTTTTTTGTTAATGAAACAATGCATCATCATTTCTTCCTCCCTCTACTTTGGTTTTAAAAATGAAAACAACATCAGTGGTGTGTTAATTTATCATATTCAAGCATGATGAGTTTTCAATTTACATTACCTCCTTCAATGAAATTCATAAAACCAATTTTATTGTTAAAAAATATTATAATATATATATATTATAGTTTATTTAATTTTCTAGAACTAGTATATATAAATAATATTAAATAATAAAACAAAACTAGTTCGTAATGATTGAAAAAATGAAAAATAATCTGAACGTTTATCATTATAGTGTTATCTAATGAATATTTTTCATGGATGGAAAATAATAATATATAATATGATTTAATCTCCTATATATTAATTACTGACATATTTTTAAAATTCTAGATAACTATTTTCATTTTATAGGATCTTCCATACACATACAATTGAACCGACTATGAAAACACAAGAAACAAACACTCCCAAACAATGAAATTAAAATAAAATAAAAGGAAAAGAATGAAATTAATAAAATTATACTAAATAAAATAAATTTAAAAAGATTATTAATAAATTAGTTAATGTATTTAATCTGATTATACATGACATTAAGTTCAAGGGTTAAAAAAATCGGACATAAGGTAAGGGAATGTTTCTAAACATCCATTTTTATTTTAGGTTACGCTTTATCTCTCTTTAACCTAATGAATTTATTAATTATTTTTATACAATTCTTATAAATTTTATTTATATGTTCTAGAATCATGTATCCAGATCATACTATCCTTATTTGATGGAGAAATACATGTTTTAAAAAGGTTACCTTCTCAATTCATCCATATAAGCAATCCCAATTAAAGGGAACTTACGGATTTCTAACCCATTTATAGGGATATAAAATAACCTATTTTAATCAGCCATTATTTTTCTAAAACCCCTCATTTTATTATGAAAAACTATCTTGGTTCGTTTTTGGTTTTATATAAAAAATTATGCCTTTATATTTTTAATGAATCCCTAGATTTTTTCGTTAAACTATACTAAATTGGCTCATTTATATTGTTTATTAAACACTATTTCTACATGTTTTCACTTTAGTTTAAAATAAAAAAACATGTTTTATACCTATTTTACCTTATGAAATTCTATTTATGATTTAAATACATTCTTTCATGGACACCATTATGATACACCCAATTGTTTTTCCTTGTGATATGGTTACAGTACCCATTTCACTCCATGGGTAACCCTTATGGTTATACCTTATTTTATATTCTTCACATGGAACACATATATATGAATATTTTATTTTGGGTGTTCTCAGATAAAAATCCAATACATTGGGTAATGTTTAGACTCATGGGACATCGTGTGAAATGGTCATGGTGGTTATCCTTGACTCATGATCCTCCATGTGAAATTGTCACTGTGGTTAGCCTTGACTCATGATCTTCCATGTGCAATGGTCCTGATGGATAACCCTGACTCATGATCCTACTTGTGAAGTTGTCTTGGTGGTTAGCCTTAACTCACATTTATTTCATTTTATGTTGTTTCTACATATCTATGATTCCATGAATATATGATCCATTGTTCCATATATTCTTCTTCTATATGTATATTCATGTCCCATGAATTTTTATAGAATCATGTTATGCATTATAAAACATGTGTTATGATTTATTTATATGTTTATTTCCATTACTGGGCTTTTTAGATCAACCATTTTTTCTTGTATTACTTAGGTTATCCTATGAAAATTTAAGATCCCAATGTAAGTTAGGATCTCTTTATAGAGATTAAATAAAAGATGATTTTTATTTTAGGTTAATGTTTTATAATTATGTACCTAATCATCCAAATACATACAACATTATGATCCTTGTTTTGTTTTGATAGTTCATTACACTTAAAATAATATAATTATTTGTGTAAAAGGGTAGGGATGGTACAGTTGGTATCAGAGAAATCTCTAGTTATTTTTGGATATTGGGATTCAAAAACATTTGTAAAAACCCTAAGGATAATTTTATCACCCTGGAAAACCTATATTGGAGAATAGGGAAACACATGTTAGGATATACTTTTCATTTACATGTTTATCCATCTATATTAAAAAGTTTCATTTTTATAGGATTGTTAGCTAATTATTCCATCCCATCTAAATGTAATTTATTTTCTTAGTTAATGGATGGACATAGGAGAACTCATGTCAACACTCAATGTGATTGGAAATGTGACGATTACCCTAATGAAATTCCCAATTTTATGGGAATGGGAGCTCAAAATCTTATGAAAGTACATTCTATATTGGCTCAAGTTATGAATAATAACATGAATCTAGTGAAACACCCTCATTCTCATAAGAAATATCATGTTGTGGCTGAATCCATTATGAGGCAAAGGCCTCTAATTTTTAGTGGATCTTATGATACCCTCCTTATAGAAAAATGGATTAAATACATTGAGAAGATATTCTCTATCCTCCAGTTCTCAGAAGAAGAGAAATTTGTACTGGTGGTATACTATTTAGATGGGGAAGCTGATCATTGGTAAACACTGATCAAGAAGACAAAGTCCAAGGAGGAAACCGATTCAATGGATTTGGAGGAATTCATGAAAATATTTTTCAACAAATATTTTCCCTAAAACATTTGTATCAAGATGGAAATATAGTTCCTTAGACTAAATCAGAAGGAAGATGAGACTATTAGGTAATTTAATGGAAAATTTAAAAGGCTTTCATGACACACCTCTATCATTATCATGAACACTGAAATAAAGTTAGATCACTTCCATAGCAGACTAAAGCCAAGTTAGTGAAAATATTTGGTGATTCGAGACTTTGATAGCTCTGAGGAGATTTTATGTTTTCCCCTCAATGTTTAAATGAAGAATAATGATTCATAGTGGTCTCATGGGCCCAGAGATAAAATGCCAAAAATAGAGTTTAATATGGGATGATCAACAGATATATCCCATGTTGGTAAGAAAATCCAACATCCCACTTGAAACAATTTTGGGAGGAAGAATCCCAAAAACTATATAAAGGTAACTAGGAGATAATTTAGATGTGGTAGAATGGGGTATCTAGATAATAACTGATAAAGGGATATGAAGAATCCCATGAATGTGGAAGAATAAAGGAATGTTTGGGTCAAAACTCAACATGTAGTGTAGTGTTTCAATTGTAAGGAATATGTTCATTATGTGAGCCATTTCCCTATTCCAAAGTTTGTTGGAGGAAATCAACAAAAAATTCCCCATGGTAGAAGGGAAGGAAATATTCTACCACTATGACTAATGTGGAGCTAGGAAATTATGTGTTGACATGTACGCTGGCAATTAATTCCATAATAGAAAATTTACTATTTGATTTTGGTTCTATGAATTATATATTATCTTTAATTTTTAGAGGAAAATTTTAAACACCACCACAAAATATGGAGTTTGAGTTATATTTGAATGAATAAACTTGGGAAATTATTTCATTAAATGAATATAACTCATCCCCAGTTAATTTTTTTGGACTGAACCTCCCAAAAAATATTTACATTCTTATTTTGGTAGTGTTTTATTCTATATTGGCATGGGTTGATTGTCTCTATACAAAGCCGACATCAACTATCGGGAAATAGATATCACTCTTCACATGAAAAATCATCCTATAATTCTATGAAAGTGCAAGGAGGAGGATGAATCTCCTTCAAAATCATTGTCTCAAATGCAGATATTATTGCCTTATGAGCATGAATATCTACCCCAAAGGATTGATACAAAGAAGATGATCATGATCGAATACATACCCATTGCATGGGACTACACTTATATATTCCCTGAATAATCTATTAGTATTCCTCCCAAATGAGAGGGTGATTTATTAATGGAACTTATTCCTAGATCTCTAATTATATAAAAGACACCTTTTTGAATGACAAAAATTGAGTTAGAAGAACCAAAGAACCAGTTACAAGAGAATCTAGAAAAGGTTTTTATATACCTATGTGATTCATTGTGGGGTGAACTAGTCTTATTTTCCAAGAAGAATGATGAATCAATGAGAATATTCATTGATTATCATGATCTCAATAAAATAACGATAAAGAACAAGCATTCTATTTTTTGGATAGATTACTTGTTTGATAGACTTTGTGGGGCTATATATTTCTCAAAGTCGTTCCTTCAGTCAAGATACCACCAATTAAATGTGAGGATAAAATATATTCCCAAGGCTACCTTTTAAATGAGGTGTGGGGACTATGAGTTCCTAGTTATTCCCTTCAAACTCAATAATTATCTCTCAATATTCATAAAATTAATGAATAGAGTCATCAAAGATTACATTGAAATTTTTTTGGTAGTATTTATCAACAATATTCCAATATACTCAAAAATAAAGGAGGAGTATATGGATCATTGGAATACTGTGTTAAATACATTACCAAGGGATAATAATTTTGTGAAGTACAGTAAATTTGAGTTTTTGTTGGAGGAAGTATCATTCATTGGGAATGTTATCACTAAAAAGTAATATCTATAGACCATTCCCAGATAATGGAAATTAAGGAGTGGACCAAGCCAATATCTATAACAATGATCCTTTGTTTCCTTAGTCTATATAGATATTACTGTCAATTTTTAATGAAATTTTCATTATTTTCAAACCCAATAACCAAAGCCAATGTGGAATGGACTGAATTTTGTATAGACTGGTGACTGTGAAGACTGATTCAAAGAGTTGAAAAAGAGTCTTATCATTATAACAATTATCACACTACCGATAAGTGAGTAAATATTTGTGGTGGGAAACCTTTCTTAAAATAACAGAATAGGATTTTTTCTGATTAAAAATGAAAAATTGATAGCCTATTCCAAAAGGATGTTTAAAATTAATGAGAAAAACTATCATACACATGATCTATATCTAGCATCTATGATCTTTGCATTGAAAATATGGAAACATTATCTCTATGGGGAGAAGTGTGAGATATATACTGATCATAAGATCCTCAAATATATATTCACATAGAATTATCTTAATATGGTCTAGTGAATATGGTTATATCTCATCAAATATTATTATTGCCCAATCCACTACCATCATGTTAAAACAAATAAGGCTGATGATTCTCAAAGCATAAAGGATCATGTATCTTTATCAATGATGAGAATTGAGAAGGATCCAATCATCTTAGACCTATAAATGATGGATATGGGAATTGTTAAGGAAGGAAATTCATTAATCCTTTATCAAATTAATTCTTCACCACTCCTTATAGAGAAAATAAATGATTATCAAAGAAATAATGAAGAAAATTTTGAAGAAGGTAGAATCTATCATAAATGGAATATACTCAGAGTTCAAAATTTATAAGGAAGGATTTATGAGATTTGGTTCACGACTATTTTTACCATCCAATAAAGAGACAAATAAAGATATTACGAATGATTCAGATAGATTGACCTTTTATATTCACCCAAGGAGAAAAAATATGTATCATGATCTCCAAGAGAACTATTGGTGGGACAATATGAAGAAAGAGACCACTTAATAAACATCAAAGGTCTTGGTATTTCAACAGGTTAATCCTTAATGACAAAATTATAATGGGATGATGAAACCATTACCCATACCAATATGGAAGTCAGAAAACATCACTAAGTACCTTATCAATAGATATCCAAAGACATCCAGAGGAAATAATTCTATATGGGTCATTATAGATCATCTTAAAAATACAACTCAATTTATCATAATTCGAGAGGGCTTATCACATGATGAACTTACATGAATTTATATCAATGAAGTGGTGAGGATTCATGGAGTAACAATATCAATTATATCTGATCGAGATCCAAGGTTTACATCAATGTTTAGGAAAATTCTACAACATGATAAAAAAACTAAGTTGAATATAAGTATGAATTATCATCCTCAAAATGATGTCCAATCTGAGTGGATTATTTAAAAACTAGAAGAAATTTTGATAGCATATTCTATGGACTTCTAATGAGTATGGAAATGAAATCTATCTCTAGGAGAGTTCCCTTATGACAATAGTTTCCACTCAAGCATCCAAATGGATCCATAAAAATATATTTATAGGAAATTATGAAGAACAATGGCATGATAGGATAATGTAAGTTAACAAAATATTCTAGGGCTTGAAATGGTTGAACAAATGGTAGAAAATTTGAAACCCATTCAGCAGCATATTCGGGCAGCCCAAAGCTAACAAAAGAGATATGTAGATGATTACTGATGATACATGGAGTTTATGGTTGGAGATATGGTATTCCTCTTCATATCTTAGTGGAAGAGGATCATGAGATTTGGTAAGAAAGGAAAGCTAAGTGAAAGGTACATCATCCCCTTATAGATTTTTAATCGCGTCGGAGCTTTGGCCTATCGGCTAGAACTTCCACCAATCATGCCTCAACAACATGATGCATTCCACATATCCCACTTGAGGAAGTACATACCAGATCCCTCACATGTACTGAATTCATGGGTGGTAAATTTAGAAAATGATATCTCTCATGAGGTGAAACAAGTGAAGATATTGGATATAGAGATAATGTTTTTCACAACAAGACTACTCACCTAGTCAAATTACTATGGTGGAACTATAAGTACGAAGATGAAACATGGGAATTAAAGGAAGAAATAAAGGAGAAATACCCTCACCTATTCTATCATTATTTTGTAAAACAAAATTTTTGGTGAGAAGTTTCATAAGGGGGGAAGAATGCAACGTCCCAAAATTCTATCAATGAAATTTACCTTCTTAAATTTATGTTAAATAGTAAAAATCACATGAAATCACTTTGATAAAACAATAAAAACATTATAAATGAAGAATGAATTAAATAAGAGGATTTTATTCTAAAATTAAGGAACCTAAAAAAATAGATTTGTAATGTCACTATTAGAATAGTAATATAACCCTAAAGAATAGTAATCTAGCCAGTAGCATAATATCCTCACCGATGAATGTATAAATAAATTTTAGGTATCTTATAAATAATTTTTTTTATATTTTTCCATTTTTATAAGTAAATAAATGTTTTAAAAATGATAATTTAAGAATTAGTATTTTTGTGGAAGAAAAATTATTATTTACGGAATAATAACTAATTTAATGATTTCAAAGAAAATTTATTTTCATAAAATAGATTCATAAATTAATATTTTTGATGAATTATGATTATAATATAATTTTATAAGACCTTAATTACTTTTTCAATGTGTTATAAAATCATTTATAATTTTAAAAAGGGTATTTTTCAAATAAGTGACAATTTTAATTAAAAATTAAATTTCATAGATAAATTTATTTTACCTAGAAATGGAGTACATTTTTTAACTCTAAACATTGAATAATGGTTATGGATAATTTTTTATTTTTATAAAATTGTTGAATTTTTTCTAAATAGTGAAATTCAGTAATTTATGTTATAAAAAAATACATAAATTATATAATCATGGATGATGTATGGATAATGTAAGAACCATCAGTTCAAACTCACATGATTTAGTTACTTTAAATAGTCATAAGAATCCACACTATTTCTATTCTTAAGAAAAAAATAAAAATAAAATAATGAATATACTAATTAAAAAACACCCCTCTCCTCCATTATAAATACCACCCTCAACACCTCTTATCCTAACACCTAAAAATCCTTGAAGATTGTCAAAATGCTACCCAATATTTTTTCCAAGTATCTCTAATATGTTCATAAGCTTCTGGTCTTAATAAAGGGCCAAACTTAAGTTCCACAATGAGGTTCTCATGCAGTTGAATTCAAGAGGTAAAAACAACTTTATTTTTCTTTTAATTTCTATTTAATTTATTTTCTTTACCATTAATATCCTCACCTACCTTATCCAAGTTACATAATAACTCCATTATCTTTTATATATTGTAATATTATTATATTAATGTAACAAACCATCATAATTATTCTTCCCCACCACTTTTTTTCTAAAAATGAAAATATCTTATGGGATGTGTTAACTTATCACATTCAAGGATGACGAGTTTTCAATTTCCATTACCACCGTCAAGGTTGTTCATAAAACCATTTCAATGTTAAAAATATTATAATATATATATTACAACTTATTTAATCTTCCATAACTACTATATATCTATAATATTAATTAATAAAACAAAATTAGTTCGTGATGATTGAAAAAACTCCAAAATAATATAAACAATTATCCTTGACATTTTATAAAATAAATCATCTTTATTTCAAAAAAAATAAGACCATTTAATAATTTTTAATATCATTTATATCATATAATTTCAAATATGGATAACTATTTTCTTTTTAAATGATCTTCCATACATGTATATAAGTGAACTGGTCATGAAAACAAATGAAACGAACACTCCCAAATAATAAAATTGTATCATAGAACTCACAAATAAGGCCATGAATGAAATTAATAATATTATAATAAATAAAATAAAATTATAAAATGTTATGAATTAATTAATTAATGGATTTAATTTAATTTTCTTTGACATTATGTTCAAGTGGAGAACACATTAAGACTTAACGTGAGGGATTCTTTCCGAACATCAATTTTTCAATCGGCTTATGTTTTCTCTCCCTTTACCCTAATTTAATTCTTATTAATTTTTATATAATTTTTCTAAATTATATCATATGTTATAAAATCATATATCTAGATCATATCATCCCTCTTTTATGGGGAAATACATGTTTTAAAATTGTTCCCTTATCAATTATTATTGATAAGAAAGTCCAGTTAAAGGGAACTTCTTGATTTCTCATCTATATTCAAGTGTAATACATAATATATTTTAAGCCACAATTTTTTTTTTAAAATCACCCATTTTATTATGAAAACGTATCTTGGTTAATTTTTTGGTTTTATACAAACAACTATCCCTTCTTCTTTTTATGGAATCATTTAAATTATCCCTTAAACCACACTAAAGTGGCTCGTTTCCAAGGTTTCTTAAAAACATTTTTTACATGTTTCTATTTATGGTTAACAAACCTAAACATGTTCTATACCTATTTTCCTTTATGAATTTCCATTTATTATTTAAATCTATTCTTTAATGGACACTTTTATGATAATCCCATTTGTTTCCTATATGACATGGTTATGATACCCATTTCTTTTTATAGGAAACCCATATGTTTATACCTTATGTTGATTCTTCATGTGGAACACATATTTATGAATAAGTTATGATGAGTTAAAATAGATAGAACTCTAATTCAATGTGTAATTTTTAGTCTCATGAGATGTCATGTCCAGTAGTCTTGGTGGTTAGGATTTACTCATCCTATCCCATGTGCAATGGTCATGGTGGTTAGCCATGAATAATGATACTCAATGTGAAATGGTGTTCGTTGATAACCTTGAGTCATGATCCTCCATCTAAAATTCCCTTAGTGGTTATCCATGAATAATGATTATGTCATGTTGTATTTTTTTCTACATTTTTAAGATTTCATGATTATATGATCCCATTTTATATATGTTATGATTCTATATGTTTATTCATCTTCCACGCATTTTTATGTAATCATGTTTTGAATTCTAACCCATGTGACATGCTTTATTCATATTCTTATTTCTATTTTTGGACTTTTTAGCTCATCCTTTTTTATGTATTCCCAAATTTATCCTTTTTAGATTCAAGAGATTAGTTGAAGTTAAGAGATCTTTATAGAGATTAAATAAAATATGTTTTAATTTTGGTTTCAGGTTTTCTGATTATGTACCTAATCATCAAAATAAACTAGAATTTATGATCACTGGTTTCTTTTGATGGTTAATTATTTTTAAAATCATATAATAATATGTTTAAAAGGATAGGGACATTATAAAATCTCTTCATTGGTTGGGGAACCTCCACAAAAACCAAGATAAATTGGACCTTGAACCCTAGACGGAGATCCCACATGAAAAGGGGAGGTTATAACTGATCACTGAACACCATCTCTGAAGAAAATGTAATCAACTCACAAAATTCATCAACCTTTCTCCCAACCATCTGTTGATGATATCAAACATTCGTGAGCTTTAGTGCTTTCCACCAATTCATTTCCTTAATAATAAACCACTGGATGAAGTGGACTTGATATTTTTTGGAGAAATATCAACTAAAAGTGAGAATAAAACTACCACCTTCCACTAGTCAAGTCCCAATCCTTCAAACATACGGAAGAAAACTCGCACTCTCATGATTACTAGAGTTCCCAAAACCCCAAATCCACTCAATTTTTTCCAAGCCACTGAACAACCTCCAATGGGAAACAATGCGTATAGTTAATGGCTGTTGATTGAGAATGACATGGCTTAAACACTCCACTATTATTATTGGTGGGGATAAAGACTAGATGAGAACCCTCATACACCATCTGGGATATTATGACTAGTATACTCTCAACAAAAAAAGGCACAAAAAAAAAATAAAAATCAAACCAGAACTCGACCAACTAACATTATAATCCAAACAACAAGATCATAAACCCAATTGTTTTCACAACCCGACCCAACAGGGCTCGAGCCATGACTCCCCAAGCCCGCCTCCAATAGGCCAGGGGTTGGTGACTAGCACCGAGTACGCTATCACACACATGGGAGACATTAGCCTAAGGTACCTGTACACACGCACCCAAATACACCTACATGAAATAGTGCATAGAAATATAAAACTGAAAAGAAATGCATGCATACATCTAACCCACAAACAGAGTACAAAAAATGTACAAGAGGGAAAAATAGGGCCCACCAAAAAAACTAAAAGGCATCCAAACTTCTTAAAAGAAGGGGTATGCTGCCAAAAGCCCCACCATAAATCTCCTCGGCACAACTCCGATAAGACTCCATGGTCAGACCTGCTCACTCAGCTCCGCCTGCTCTGGGTCCTCCTGGGACTCTGTCAAAAGGACTGTGGTTTGCACAAGACACAAACATGTGTGGGAAAATCCCATGCAGGGGTGAGTATAAAAATACTCATTAGGCACCCCAAAATCCCAAAATAAAAGGGAGAAACTGAAAGGCAACAGTCAGCTCATCCCAGCTAGAGGGAACCCAAATGAGAGAGGAACTCCATCTCGAGACCATCCTCGGCTAAACATGACTAGTCAGCTTAGCTCAGGTGTATGCCCAAACATACACCATGAACTATCAGATATACTTAGACCACGCACCAAGACACATGAGGTACCGAACTCATCACCAACAACGGTTCACAACTAGGAGAGCACACTCCACGATCACTGTCATCCCAAATGACACCTGACTGAGAGATACACTCCATCAGATCCCACACAAAAATCTCAGATGCTCACCCGATAGATCATGCTCGTCGAATATCGTCACTAAGAAAAACTAGCCTAAACAACATAAACACCAAAATTCTCAGATAGAGGATCTCTCCTAGGTTCTGGTAGGGGATACCATAACCCAAACCAGTATATGAAGATCTCACAGATAGGGGATCACTCCCAGGGTCCACTGGGGGATACCACAACCCTATCTGGCATTCGTAGATCTCACAGATCAGGGATCACTCCCAGGATCTGCTGGGGGATACCACAACCCGATCTGGCGCTTGACAAAAACATGTCACTCAGATAGAGGATTGTCTCCCGTGTCACGAAGGTCATGAAGATACCAAAACTCTATGTGGAACATATCACGTTATAGGGGATCAAACTGACAATGCCACAACCCTACCGAGACCACGCGCTGAGTTGGGGATCGTATAACCAACAATACCACAACCCTACTATAATCCTCATGCTGAGTAGGGGATCATATACCCAATGATGCCACAACCCTACTGAGCATGGCCCACTGCGTAGGGGATCATATTCCCAATGATGCCACAAACCCTACAGGGTTAACCTGCTATATAGAGGATCTCCACTCGTGGATAAGCGGTCACAACGATACCAAGAACCCGATCTAAGGAAACGATGCTAGAGGATCCTACTCCGGGACCACCAGAGGTATGCCACAACTCTAACAGACTAAACAACACATCGATAGTATCACAAACCTATATTAAGGTTGTGATGTCGTGCGAACCCTCGTAGGAACGAACCAAGGGAGTACCCTCAACCATTGCTGTTCCAAACGTTGCTAACCCGAGAGACCCACCACAACGCCTCACCTCACATCTCCAAGGCCGATACCAAGGCCACTATCACGATCCACGTGGAAAAATATGCAGGATAGACTGTTTACTCACCCAAAACAGACATCCGGTGAAAAAGATACTATTCACCACCGCAGGTCCTCATGGGGCCCATATCTCAATCCCAGAACACATCGAACAGATCACACTATTGCGATCCTCTCAGAAAAACACACAGGATTGACTACTCGTCTGCCAAAATCGGACTCCTGGGGAAAAAGTTGCGTTTCTCCGTAAATGCCCAAACCGGACCTCGTGGGGCCCACACCCCAATCTTAGTCCCATCACCTTAAATCTATTTCAAAATGTTTGCTTTACCATCTGGATCATAATTCCATTGATGGCACATAAATCAGATGCTCCAGGCAAAAGTTACGGTCGGTCGAAGTTGAATAATAATTAAAATATTATTATTATTCAACATTTCATGACCCTGGATCACAGAACCAACCAAAAAAATTCCCGAACCTATCCCAAAATGTTTGTATCAATCCTATGGTCGTGCTGCCATATACGGCGCACAAAACAGACAATTGGTCTGCAATATGTGGGGGTTTAAAGAACCCCCGGACGAAAACTGGGCTGGACTGGCCCAACTTGGCCGGTCTGGCCAGCCTGAACCGGCTCGCAGCGGCCCAAACCGGCCCGCCCTAGCTGGCCTACCTGCTGCCACCACCGGACCACCCCAGCCGGCGGCCCTCCACCGCGCTGCGGCCCGCCCCTCCGCAGGACCACGACCCTCCGCCGCGAAACCGCGACCCTCCACCGCGTTGGGTGGTGTGCCGCCGCCCCTCAGGCGGCCACCGCCGCCTCACCACGCCGGCCCACCGTGGCCGGCCACCCCTCACCGGTGCCAGTGCCCCGTGCCGGTGCTGTGCAAGTGAGACTTTGCAGACCATCGAGATCAACCCGGTGGTCGGTTTTTTGATCCGGAGGTGTCTGTACGACCCTTAGGACCCCTTCTACACTACTATGAATTTAAAATGAAGAAAAACACAACAGAAGCGAGATCAGGGGTTAAAACTCAAATTACCTACCTTGTGGGAGAAACGCCGAAGCTTCGGGTGCAGAACGATGCCTGCGACGCGTTGGAGCTCGATCTGCCGACGATCGGTGTTTAAATCGGCTGACGTCGGATCTTTCGTGGGTCGTTTGTTTGTTATAAAAAAGGAGGAAAGGGGGGCGGTGGCCTCCTATTCATACAAGGTGGGGGAGGAGGAGGATAAGGAGGATTTTTTTTAAATAAATCCCCCTTTAACTCCGACGACTGACTCGCCTTTTACCCCGCGCTCGATGCAGGAAACATTAAGTTCACCCTTAGGGTAAACACGACGTTTTTAATGCAATGGCGGACTTTTATTTTCGATCCGAGACTCTGTTCAGAATTTATTTGAGTTGATGCTCAAAAATAAAATTTTCCATTTATTTATGAAAACTCCCTTGGTGGTTTTTCTCACGGAAGGCCCGCACTCGCAAAGTTTACACCCCTCCTAGGGTAAGCGGCATGCTCCGGACGCAACCGTGCCCTCGAAGTCCCGTTCTGAGCTACCGTTTAGGAGAAAAAACAACCCCACCACGTGGGTAATATAAAAATACTTAATATTTTTATAAAATTTATTACGAACACACCGGGCCTTAGAATCACATGCTGTTTTTGTGCCTAGCTCTGGAAATATTCATAGGAATATTCCAAAGTCTGATAGAGCTAAAAACCGAGTCACTTCATCCTCCCCACCTTAGAGATTTTTGTCCCCGAAAAGTCATAAGCACAAGGAAATCAACAGGACTCTCAACTGGGTCTCCCACGCTAGTAAGCTCGCCAACACACACCCCTGCCCGAACACATAAGTCAGAGGAACTCATCCAACACACCTCAACACTATCCACTTTGGGCGGCATTGACTCGCCCGCACAGTTTTAATCGCTTCACAAAAATGTGTCTCGGTGGGGGAAGGATTCCTCTTCCTCGTGCATTTGAAGCACGCCGAACAACACCCTCACATGGTCTTACCAACACCCTGAACAAAACTCAAGAAAGCAACAGAAAGGGAAGAGTTCCGCTAAATAGTATCTATCAAAACTACTGCAAAAAGTAGAAAGGACACAAGGTGTACCTCTATCCATCTGTAGAGCCTCTGGGTCAACAGCCTCTAGGGAATGCAGCTGTCCTCGCCTTTTCCTTCCAGCTCCCTGAGCTCGGCGTGGGCCACCTGGGGGTGGTGGTGGTGGCATCTGATATCGCCTACCACCCCCCACTGCTGGACCAGCTCCATCGCCACGTTCGCCGCCCTACAGACCTCCAAACTCGAGACATTGCCACTACCAAGGCGGCCTATCGACCGGTTCCCTCTCAGCAGCACGACGGGTCAGACAATCTCTAATAATATGTCCCTGACCTTTGCAAGCGTAACACCGCCTCTCCTGTGGTTGACCAAAACTGGCCTGCGAGCCCTGTGAGCCCTGAGCCTCAGATTCTCCATCTCAGGGTCGCCTCCTGAAATGTCGCATACGTTCCAGGCCCCTGAGTCTGTCATCAGCTACCAGATGCCGATCCGACCGATGAAGTCTCATCTCTCGCATGCCCAACACTAACAGGTGGGATCTGCTCAGCCAGAAAGCTCTCCACCACTAGTGCCCACTCTAGCACTCCAGCATAGGTGGGTAGTCATAAGGAAACCAAACCTACTCGGATGTCTCTACGTAAGCCCTGCTCGAAGGTCCGAGCCCTAAAGAACGGGTCTTGAACCATATATAGGGAGTAGTGTGACAGGTCTGTAAACCTCACTGAGTACTCCGACATAGTCATGCCCTCCTGTCGAAGCTGCAGAAGCTCCTAGATCTGCACCGACCTCAGCGTCACTGGATAGAACTCTTCCTTGAAGAGCCACTCAAACTCTTCCCACGTGAGCGTCTCCTTATCATGGGATTGCGTCACCGAACTCCACCATCGCCCGACCGAACCATGCAAAAGGCTCGCCGCTTGGACCACCATCTGATTAAGAGGTGTCCTCATGAGGCAGAAAACTCAAGTGACTACCTCAAGCCAGTCATCAGCTTCTTGGGGCCTGGATCACCCCAGAACCTCAGAGGTCGCTGCCCTTGGAACTCGTGCAGCGCACTCAGCCTGCGTGCAACCTCATCCTGCCCTGCCAACACAACTAGCTGCTCGACAGGTGGTGGCCCCTCGGGAAGAACACCTGGAGGTCCAGCCTCGGAACCTGCGCCTGGTCCACAACCTCTACACGGGGCATATCGTCACCACAATCCCTCTTCAAAACTCTCACGGTCTGTCTTCATGGAGGCATCAGGAAATACAATCAAGACACACCATAAGCAAAGAATATATCTGGAGAGCTGACTCAAGAAGAACAAGGGAAACCCAAAAACCCAGTCTTATATGATGCATGTACCGTTATGTCTTTGCAACCAGTGTACAAATGTTCCGAGTCGAAAGGTAGGTTACCAGAGTCCTGGTGTATGGATACGTTGGCTGCCGCACCAACAATAGAGTCCCTAGCATGAAAGACGAACTCAAAACATCATAACACTACCGCTGTGAAACCCAAACAAAGCTCACAACTAAACCAACTATGCTTAGAGATCCCAAAGGTGGAAACTCCTTTGATACCACTCTGTCACAACCTGAACCAATGGGGCTCGATCTGTGACTCCCCAAGCCCGCCTCCAATAGGCCAGGGGTTAGCGACTAGAGCCGAGTAGGATATCACACACATGGGAGACATTAGCCTAAGGTACCTATACACACGCACCCACATACACCTCCATGCAACAGTGCAGAGAAATATAAAACTTAAAAGAAATGCATGCATACACCTAACCCACAACCATAGTATAGAAAAAGTACAAGAGGGAAAAATAGGGCCCACCAAAAAAAACTACAAGGCATCCAACCTACTCGAAAGAAGGGGTACGCTTCCAAAAGAACCACCAGAAATCTCCTCAGCACAGCTCTGGTAAGACTCCACGGCCAGACTCGCTCACTCAGCTCCGCCTTCTTCGGGTCCTCCTGAGACTCCATCGAAAGGCCTGTGGTCTGCACAAGACACAAACATGTACGGGAAAAGCCCTTGTAGGGGTGAGTATAAAAATACTCAGTAGGAACCCCAAAAAACCCAAAATAAAAGGGAGCAACTGAAAAGCAACAGTCAGCTTATCCCAGCCCGAGGAAACCCAAATGAGAGAGGAACTCCATCTCGAGACCATACTCAGCTAAACACGACTAGTCAGCTCAGCTCAGGTGTATGCCTATACATACGCCATGAACTATCAGATATACTCAATCCACACACCAAGCCACATGAGGTACCAAAATCATCACCAGCAACGATTCAAAACTAAGAGAGTACACTCCACGATCACTGTCATCCCATAGGACACTCGACTAAGAGATACACTCCATCGTATCCCACACAAACATCTCAGACACTCACCCGAGTGATCATGATCATCGGATATCGTCATTAAGAAAACCTCACTGAAACAACATAAAAACCAAACTCCTCAGATATGGGATCACTCCTAGGGTCCATTAGGGGATACTAAAACCCACACTGGTATACAAAGATCTCACAGATAGGGGATCACTCCAAGAGTCCGCTGGGGGATACCACAACCCGATCTGGCATTCATAGATCTCACAGATAGGGGATCACTCCCAGGATCCGTTGGGGGATACCACAACCCGATCTGGCGCTCGACAGAAACACGTCACTCAGATAGAGGATTGTCTCCCATGTCATGACAGTCACGATGATACCAAAACTCTATCTGGTACATCTCGTGCTGTAGGGGATCGAACTGACGATGATGCAACCCTATCGAGACCACGCGATGAGTAGGGGATCGTATAACCAACGACACTGAAACACTACTATAATCCTCACACTGAGTAGGGGATCATATACCTGACAATTCCACAACCCTACTGATCACGGCCCATTGCATAGGGGATCATATTCCCGATGATGCCACAAACCCTGCAGGGTTAACCTGCTAGATAAGGGATCACTGCCTGCGGATAAGTGCTCACAGCAATACCAAGAACCCGATTTAGGGAAATGATGGTAGAGGATCCTGCTCTGGGCCCACCAGAGGGATGCCACAACTCTAACAGACTAAACATCCCATTGAGAGGATCACACACCTATACTAAGGTTGTGATGTCATGGGAACCCTCATAGGAACGAACCAATGGAGTACTCTGAACCGTTGTTGGTCCAAACGTCGCTAACCCGAGCGACCAGCTACAATGCCACACTTCACACCTCTAAGGCCGATACCGAGTCCACCATCGCGATCCATGTGGGAAAACACACAGGATAGGCTGTTTACTCACCCAAAATGAACATCTGGTAAAAAAGATACTATTCACCACCATAGGTCCTCATGGGGTTCACATCTTGATCCTAGTACATATTAAATGGATCACACCATTGTTATCCTCTCAGAAAAACACACAGGATCAACTATTTATCCACCAAAATCGGACTCCTGGTGAGAAAGTTGGGTTTCTCCGTAAAAGCCCAAACTAGCCCTCGTGGGGCCCACACCCCAATATCGGTCCCAACACCCAAAATATACCTAAAAACATCTGATTTACCATATAGATCACAATTCCACTGACGGAACATCAATTAGATGCTCCGGAAAAAAGTTACGGTCGATCGAAGTTGAATAATAATTAAAATTTTATTATTATTCAACGTTTTGTAACCCCGGATCACGGACCCAACTCGAAAAATTCCCAAAACCACCCCAAAAGGTTTGTATCAATCCTAGGGTCATGCTGCCGTAGATGGCATGCGAAATGGACACCTGGTTTGCAATCTGCGAGGGTTTAATGAACCCCCGGACGAAAACTGGGCCGGACCGGCCCAACCTGGCCGGTCCGACTAGCCCGAACCAGTCCGCAGCGGCCCAAACCGGAGCACCACGGCCGCCGCCGCCACCGAAACACCTCGAACGGAGGCCCTAAACCATGATGTGGCCTGCCCCACTGCGGGACCGCAACCCTCCACCGCGCTGGGCGGCGCGCCGCCGCCACCTCGCCGGAGCGGGTGAGACTTTCGCGGACCGCCGGGACGACTCCAGTGGTCCTTTTTTTTGACCCGGAGGTGTCTGCACTACCCTCGGGACCCATCCTAAACTGCTACAAATTCAAAATGAAGAAAAATAACGCAGAAATGGGATCAGGGGTTAGAACTCAAATTGCCTACCTTGCGGGCGAAACGCCGAAGCTTCGGGTGCAGAACGACGCCTGCGACGCGCTGGAGCTCGATCTGCCGATGATCGGCGTCGAAATAGGCTGATGTTGGATCCTTCTTGGGTCATTTTTTCATTAGAGAAGAGGAGGAAATGGGGACGGTGGCCTCCTACGCGTAAAAGGTGGGGGAGAAGGGGGATAAGGAGGATTTTATTTATTTATTTTTAAATAAATCTTCCTTTAACTCCGACGACCGACTCGCCTTCGACCCCGTGCTCGATGCATGAAAAGGTAAGGTCACCCTTAGGGTAAACACGACGTTCTGAATGAAACGAATGACTCAGATTTTCAATCCAATAATCCGTTCAGAGGTTATTTGAGCTGACGCTCATAAATAAACTTTTCCATTTATTTACGAAAATGCCCCTGGTGGCTTTTCTCACAGTAGGCCTGTGCCCACAAAGTTTACACCCTGCCTAGGGTAAACGACACGCTCCGGACGCAACCGTGCCCCCAAATTCCCATTCTGAGATACCGTTTAGGGGAAAACATAACCCTACCACATGCATAATATAAAAATACTTAATATTTTTATAAAATGTATTCCGGGCACACCGGGCCTCGGAATCGCACACCATCTTCGCACCTAGCTCTGGAAATATTCATAGGAATATTCCAAAGTCTGATAGGGCTAAAACCCAAGTCACTACAAATGTCACAAAAAATCAAAACCAATTCAAATATTAATTGAAATAAAACCACAACCTTCATCACAAAACAGTTCAAGAACCCTTTTTGAAAAACCATAATTTTACATTTTCAACTATTTTCAAATTTAATTCACCCTTTAAAAATAAAATACATTTTCCATTTCAAAAATAATTTCGGCACATCCACTTGAAAATTCAAAACACCACATTATTTTCTCCATTAAAATAAAAAATATCATTATAAAAGAAACCCCTTTTTAATGAAAACCATTTTCATTAAAAATAAGACATTAGAAAAACAAATTAAAAACATCTATTTTTTAACCACTCACCCATATAATCCTTTGAATCATCACATATGTGTTCATCCCCATTCCCACTTATATTAATCCACACATACATACTGACACACACTTTCCATAGACACCCACACATATGTGAATGCCTATAAAGAATACCAACGGTCACACATACCATTTTATCATCTAACCAAGCTATTTCTAATGATTTATCAAGGGTGCATACACCTCATGTGTTGTTTCTCACTGACAACTACATTGTACACTATATTCCTACTTTTTAAACACAAGATACATTCATTAAATTCTCCATGATGTATACTACTTGATCTAAATTGGATGATGGGATGTTAATTCCTCCTTCTATGAATTCCACCTTGATATTTTTTTTTCATAGTCCAGGTCTCCCTCATAGATTAAGACGTGTTCGTGAAACTCATTCATGATACCATCAATTTGTGGATGATGGTTAATTATGCTACTTTGATATAAACATTCTAAGGGGTCTCGGTAGGACATCAACCATCATTTAGGGGAGTGGACACGTTGGGTATCACTGAAATTTATAGATGCTAGATCATTAGTCACTTGTATTAATCTTCATAATAGGGCTCTCAAATTTGTGGAAACAGAGGCATACAATGTCAGTCATGAGGTATATTATGCGAGAGGAATGTGTTCTTAGGAATTCATAAGGCATACAATGTTTAAAATGAGGAAATTCGTGATATTAATTTCTTATAGAGATGAATAGAGGATGATCATAATGCTTGATAAAGGCGAATGATAGAGGTGCATCCCTAGGTGGGAGTATCTGGAAGGTTTAACAGATGGATGGATCAACATTCCCATGTAGGAAGATCCTGGTTGGTGTGTCTCATAAAGATATTTTTTCACATCTTAAGGAGGATATGGACACCACTGAGGGTGGATCAGAGAGGTTCATCCCAATGAGGGGAACACCCGGACTTACTAGATTTATGGGTCAAAATATTCAATGTGGTAAGACCTGGGGTGGAATGTCCCATAAAAGGAATGATGTCACACCATGGAGGATGATCTGGACACCACTGAGGGTGGATCAGAGTGGTACACCCAAATGAGAGGGAAACCACGATTTGCCATTATGTGGGATTGAACCTCATGGAGGCATCCTACGTACCCTGTCTAGAAGATAGGGATCAAAACCCATGTAGTTCAATGGATGGAGTGGGGCTTATGTTTGGGAGATATCCTTCGTAAGAGGATTGCTCCTGGTTGGATGATGTGGATTGTGTGGGGAATACACATGGGAGATGCTTGAGTGATTCCAGGAGAAACAATGATGGATGGGGCCTACATGTAGGAATGGCCCAGATGGATAACATAATCTCACTGGGATGTAAAGGCCTGAGTAAAATTATATTGGATTGTTGGTAGAATGGGTTAAATTGATGGAATGGATAAAGGATCGAGCTTGAATCTCAGGGATGTTTTTTACGTATCCTAGTTAGATGGGAATCAAATTCCATATAGTTAGGAGAGGTTCATTGGGTATTACACCTATGGAGGTATCTCAATTGGAGTAAAGAAAATGGTAGGGTTGTATAGCTAAGGAGGAGTCCCATTTGATGGGACATCTCAAGTCTTATGTGTAGGAAAAACCCATTTGGAGTTAAAGACCGGGGCTTACTCTAGTGGGGACTCCCACTTGGGGTTTGATAGATTTCATATTTACTACTAACCTCTAAGCCCATGTGAATCATTCTTAGTGTGAGAAACAAGAGGAGGTGGTATACCTAACACTCTTTCCATGAAAGAAGAACTGGCGAGAGATAGTGTGGGGTATACACTTCGGAGATACCGAAGGAGGATGTCATTATATATGATAAGGATCTCATTCCATGTGAGGAAGATCTCATTACTTGATAATCATTCATGGAGAATCCTATCAAGGGTGTGTTGAGGATTATGTGTGGAAACTACCTCAGGTGATTATGGAAAAAAATCCCAAAGGGAGAGGGATATCAGATTTAGAGTGTGGGAAGTGAGAGGTTCTTTGTGACCATCCACTCATTGATTCTATGTGAAGGATTCCATTCCATGTGAGTAATACACAGATACATCCTTGGATGGATTCATTGGGAGAGATCATTATCTAATGTAAGGTGTTGTGGAAGTTGGTTCTAGTAAGTTTAACATCCTCCATCTCAGATGTGGGGGACTCACTCCTTATCCATATGACTTACATAATTGTCAGTCATCAAAACTTGTGGATGGGAATCCATCTGTAATGTCGGAAGGTGAGGGTGTCGAGGAGTGGTCATTAGTGGGGTCCATGATATAATATCTATGATGAAAAGAAAAATATATTAGCATAACTATGCTTAATATTAATAGTTAGGGAATCACAACAGGGAACACCACACATGGGACCAATGAATCACTATGGATAAGCCTGGAGAGCCGCACAGAGGAGGTGTGCGAAATAGATGAGGGTTACATGAAAGAGGGGATGAGACATGGAGATTTGAAGTAGATGTAAACAATGGAGATTTAATGAAGGTTTGGGAACAATTATGGAGGGTTTCATGTAAAAGGATATGGGAAGGGCACAATACGGGATGTTCACACATGAGGCGTCTATTTAAATAACTTCCCTTGGGTTCAAGTGAGTAGGGAAAGGATCAAACCATAATTTTCCAACAATAAGGTAGACCCCCAAGGAACTTGTCAAACTTAATCCTATACCTTTAGGTTTCCATGAATTATGATATGTCATAGAAGAGAAATCTTACAGACAATAAAGTGACAGTTTGATTTCTGGAGGATCACCCTGAAGAAGGGGGAGTGAAATGCTTCCATGATGGCACACAAAATCCTGTTCATAGAAGAGGTCATCCATACAAATTCCCCTTCATCCCACATTTAGTGTGTGCATAAAGGATCATTTAATTTCGTATTGGGAATGAAAGGGTTTTGGATGCAAATTTCGGCCTTGCGTGCACACTTGAAATCTTACCAGCACCTCCCTTGGGATTCTTGGGATGCCCCATTGAGTTGGAAGGTTCCCTTAGTTTACCCAAAGTTGGACATTATAAATCTATGTGGAATTCTATTCCAACCCAATCATTTATCAAATTACAAATTCACTTTTACTTCACATATTCCCAAATGTGTCAAAATTCCTAATGAATTTATCATTTAAAATCCATTTTTCTCACACTGAAAACCCCTTTGAAAATCCATTTCCTTTAAAAATTCCACTCAAACCAACCCTAATGATACTGAAGCACCACCAATACCAAAATAACCAAGAAAGTGAAGTAGCGGTCATGTATACCCCCATCCACATGGTTTAGAAGACGATGTACTAAGAATGAACCAACCAATAGAAGCAGATTGACCATGCATGTGATCTGCACATGGTTTTATACACCATGTAATCACACCATATAACACATGCTAACTTACACCATCATTACCATACATACATAAGCTCATAAAATTAAGAAAACACCAACATCATAACCCAAACCCAAAAAGTGATACTTGAAACTCAACTACCCCTGGAAACAGTTGTCTTATCACAAGATGTAGTGATTAGTCCATGACCCATGACCAACCCCCTAAACCCCAACAATTATATTTTTGATGTACCAGACATCCCAAGTAACAAGTTCTTTCCCTGATTCCATTTTTTCATAAATTAACCTAGGTCAACCCTGAACTGGTTACCCGAGACGACCCATGACAAGGTCTGAGAGGCATTCTCAATACTCCCAAGATGGAAACTAGTGTTGGTCATCAAGAATATACATTTGGGAATGATTTAGACCATTAAAAATAGTTAAATAAACATATATAAACTAATCATAAAATGTAACATAATCAATGGATAGAAATAAAATTCTACACGTACCTCTATGTGACACCTCCAATCGTAAGATCACAATCATTCCAGTAGAAATCCAAAGTGGGAAGTAACTATAGAAGTTAAAAACAAAATAAATCTATAGGAAGTAGTATTAAAACCATGTATGTGTGCCTAGATCAACTATTCCCTATACCCTTATTATAAAATGAATACCCTTACAATCTAATTTGAAAATAAAACTATTTTAAAAAAGCTTACATTTATTTCAAAATAACTTAATGAGTTAATTTTTTTAAAATATAATTGCACCTTTTTATTTTTTAAAACCATTTATAAATGATAATACACTTCCAATAATACCTTTGTAAGAAAGATCATTCAATTATAGAAACATTTTTTTAAATAAATCATTACATCAGGTGAGACCAAACATGGGTATGCAAAACATGTTTTTCATTATGCATGAAATGAATGGAAAACTAAACAAAAAACATTTTATAAAGAAATATTATAGAAAACAAGAATAAATGATATAAATAACAATGGGAAATAACTAATTATATAGGGTTAGTACAATCCAAGTATCCTCACACCTCATTCCTAAGAATATACAACCAAAACCCATAGCATCCTTATGAACGAGTCAATAGAGGGTAAAAAATACCAGGGTCTAGTGGTCTCCGATCATATACCAAAACACACAATGTACTCATTAACAATCCACTAGAGGGGAATAGATCCCAAGGTCTATTGGTCTCTGATGATAATCATTTGTTTAGTTATTATTGTAACATCAATCCAACAAGGGTGAAACTAGGTCTTAGCCCTGCCGATTCACCTAGTGTAGTAGTCCAAGTTCACCCACCTAGGTACCTAGGTTTCCCATGTTCTCTTTTTCAAATAAAAATGATATTTTATAAAGCTTACATATATTTACATATCATTTTATTTTTCCAAAACACATCCAACTTTTCACCATTAATCTACCTTCTTAAGAAAATCACCCTTCTTATGTCACAAAATAGTGCACAAACCTCATCACTTGAAACATATCACAAATTACACATTTTACATAGACATAATATTTCTAAAACAAGGGTAAATTTTTCAAGAGGGGGTTTCCACTTCCATAAAACATTCTAAAAGTGTCAAACGAGCCTAGTTATTTTAAAAGGAATAAATTCACTTTCAAAAACACTATTTCCCAACACTATTAACTCCAAAACCATTTAAAAGGCCAACTGAACAACCAAGGCACCACACATTTAATATTAAGATTGAAACCATGATTAACTCAAAGAAACCCATTTTAAAAGATTAAGATAATGACTAGAACCATGTGAAGAGCCACTTTATAAGAACCACAACCAAATATATGTATATATATGTAGTAAATTAATTTTATTGAAAAATATAAAACACATTTTAAAAAAAATGTCATGAAATAATTGATTTAAAATTTTAAGGATTAGGCATTAGGAACCTACCTAAAACTCAAGGCGTGATGCTTTATATAATGACAACTCAAACCTTCCCTTTACCACTTGCATGAATATGAACCTTCACTTATATGTAAGGAAAACTAGCCCCAATGTACATATTTTTATGAAAAAATATGTACAAGGGGATCCTTACATATATTCTTATATGTACATATACCCATTTTTTACTTGTACATGTATGACTTTTCATATACATAAAAAATCACACATTTCTCCATATTATATATTAATCTTACCATGGGTAAATATATATAAATGGGGAACACATATATGTACATGCCTACCGATTAATACACATATAATCCTTCAATTACAATAGCTCAAAAACACCCCACAAGGTCTAAGACACACTAAAATAATATTAAGTACTCAAACATTACAAAAAACCTAATTAAAATTTGGAAAAGAGATAAGGAAAATGGAAACAAACCTTATAATAGTTGAGGGAATTCCAAAATGTTTTGGAATGATTATCCTTAAGAATCAATTACTGAAACATGCATGAAGTAGCCTAAAAGTCTCATTGTGAACCCTAACACTAGAGAAGAAACCAAACTGCAGGTTAATACCTAACCCAAGGTTCGTCTGAATGATACCAGGAAACAAAGAAATGGAAAATTAGAAGAAAAGATAATGATGGGGGAGATAGAGTGTTTACCTCAAAGGATTGATGGAAAAACATGAATAATTATGGTGGGTCGCCGCACCAGAAGAGACCGCAATGACGGAGGTCACACACGATGAGGGGGGGGGGTCGATTGAGGGGGATGTCGCGTGTGGCATGGGATAAAGGATGGGAATGGGTCACAAAGGATGGGTATGGGTCACATGGTAAGGGTAAAGGAAATATATCTTTAGGGGTAAAATAATAATAATAATAATAATAATAATAATAACAATATTCTTATTCTTATTAATAAAAAAATTACTATTATTAAAATATTTTTTTTATAAACCTAGAAACCACACATGGATTGGCCGCATGGTTCGAAAAACTATGCACTAACCATGTGCCTCTACTAGAGGCCCTAGACAACCTTTAGGGGCAGCCACAAAGTTTTCCAAACCATGCGCTAGCCATGAAATTTCTCTTTGTTAAAATTACAGACACCCTTACATGGTTTACGCATCGTTTTTACTAACCATGCACCCATTATGTGCTATGAAGGAGACCCTAAAATTTTAAAATGTAATACACGTTTTACTCAAAACTAAAAAAAGTTATAATTAAATAATTAATAAATCATGACCGGGCTATGAAATCACTTGATATCCTTTTTCTTTTAAGTTTCCTTCTTTTTAAAACAATTTTCACCTCCTATTAAATAGTTTATACCTTGTTGAAAAAAATCACACATACCTAGGAATATAATAATTTACAAGGTTAAATACACAAAAATAGTGGTAACATCCTTGATATGGTATAGAAACAATCCAATAATACACAATCCATTAGAAAAAAATCCATTTTTGTGGAATAAAATGAGTAGGATTTTCCTTTACACAAATGTAGAACTATGTTCAATATAATAGCGCATGTTCCATTTTTTCCAAAAATGATGAAATATGATGTTTTGTAACAGAAATTGTATGGTGATTCTTGATAAAAATTGACAAATATGTTCTTATAACAATTATTCACTTTCATACCTACTAGTAGGAAAGAACTTCTTTTGTATTTTGTAATGATACTAATTAAGATTTACCAGTCCAATTACTATGTCTGATTTATCAATATGGAAATAATGATATAATCTAATACCACTGAAACAATTCTGAAATTATCCTTCCTTATTTTATAAATCTCAATAATATTTTCTTGATTAAATGATGTAGATCAATACAATAATCAGCTGAATACGATCTTCTCTCTTCTCCTTTCTTCTTATGTCTAACAAACTTCCTCAGGTAAGCCCAATCCCAAAACTTATTCTCCCTAGAATATCAAAGCTTCTCTCACTTCTTCATGAAAAATAATTGTATTAGGAATGTAAAAAGTACCTCCTCTATTTACAGGTGACCCAAAAAATAGTTTGGGCAGGATTTTGGAAATATTTCCCACTCAATGAAATTTTTGGAATATTTAATTATACTTAAACCTCAAATCAATATTTTACTTCTTTAACTCTTCTTAAATATGCTCAAATGATCAAAAATTCAGATCGCATCCGACCTTATTCTTAAACATTATCCCAATTAAAATTTCCCATTTTGATTTTTGATTATGATGGAGACATAAGGTTATTCCAATCTTATTCACCCACTTAGAAAAAAATCAAAACTGAAGACATCTCATTATGTTGGTCCATACCAAATAAAAAAATGTCTTCTCATTACGATTATTAAAACCAAATACTCATTTTTATTTCTTCATTATGATGGAGAATCAAATTCTTCATTTCATTTATTAGCATCAAATGAAAAATATGAAAACCATTCATCAATCTCCATCCTATTAACCCATGTGTAAATGACCAACAATTTATCTTGATGAAAATAGTTGAATACATTATTGATCTTAATCAAGATTATTGGTATTTTAATTTCATACATATATTATAAAAAATTCAACATCCTTTCTCCTTTTCATTAGTCCCATAAACTTCCCAAAAAAAACAATTCTGCCTCTAATGATCAGTGGAACACCGCATCTGATGGACCGGTTCCAACTGCTTCAACTTCAATAACTTATTTCATATTTTGATTGTGATACCAATTAGCATTAATCACTTAGATATTTCTATGAATATTTGTTTATTATGGATTATTGGTCTAACTAAAAAACCATATCATCATCTTCTCTTACTCTGATCATCCTTTCTAACCAATAAACAAATTTGAGTCCATAATCTCATACTAATGGACTGAGACCAAAAACCTTTTGATTCAATAACTTCCATCTTCCAAAAACTTCTTCTTTTAAGCATAAATTCCTCATGACTTTGAAAACATTCAATATTAGCATAACATCATCTGAATTACATTACGATGTTTCGTAACTTTCTATTATTTGAGAAACATTTTCCTTTCCAACCAAGAATGAATACTATTTGAAGAACTCCCCCTTTCCGTTATAAGGCTAGCATCAAAAGTTTCCCAGAACAAGTATGATTTTTTTGGAATTACAAAATAGAAAATCATCTTCGTAGTTTCATCTTATCCCTACACAATCTGATTCCTTTCCTCATTATGATTATCACATCAATTCATAACTAAGGTGAGTCCAATGATCCTTTTCATCCCAAAAAATTCTTCAGAATACAATGTACTTTATTCAATATTGTTAGTCTAATTTTATGAATGTGATGGTCAGTCCGATCACCAAAAAAGAAAAATTTAGGCGGTCTTCTTATTTTTGATATTTCATTGATAATAATAGACAAAAACTGAAAAAAAATCCTTTTCATTATGATGGTGAGTCCAATATTCATATTAATGGTTCTTGATCTAATTATCATGTTGATAGTCTGGATCTAATTGAAAACATGACACACAAATTTCTTCAATATTTATTTCCATTACTTTTCCCAACATACTCTTTTTTATAACATAATCAACATATTGATCTATTGAAAAAAAAAACATGGGCCTAAAAATCATCCCCATCCTATTTGTTGTCAATACCCATTATATCGACACAAAAACAATACTAATCACCTTTTATTATACCAATTTTTTTCTCTATCCTCATATTTATTTTCTCTCCCCCTAATTGACCATCAAATTGAAAGGGTCCCCCATGACAAGTATCCTCCCTTATTGACAATAAATTTCAAATGTTTGGAACATTTCCTTATAAAATCAGGAATCAATTATTCAGGAGAAAATAAGTATAAAATTAGTTTCTTAACAAATATTATTTAACTAAACAACCATAAGTCTATGTGGGCATTCCTAGTATAGAAAACAAAAGTGCATAATGATGTTTATACATGTTTTCCATAACAATGATTTCATGTAATAAATTTTCATGTATCTTTCAACATTTTCATTTCTAGGGAAAGTTTTAAAGGGTTTTTTAGGATAAACATAACCTATACCCATCTCAAAAACACATCTTAAAGTTCAGGTAAATAAACAAAAATTTCAAAAAACCTATATTTTTTAACCTTATTACATTATTTATCAAGAATAGTAAGAGACTCATCAATACCAAATTATTTATTCTGAATCCTCAAATCCCCTAAAAGTTAGCACCATTGTACAATAATTCTAAATAAGTAAGAAGGTCAATTGTTTTTTAGAATCAAATATTGGATTGAGATACCTCTCTCAGTCTTTACTTTTTTTATTTTTCTTTTATTTTTCTTTGGATGTGTTTTATTCAAATTTTTATCCTTCTCAGATTTTTTAATAGTTTTATTCTCATTATTATAATCTAATGATAATGCTGTTGAATTCTCCTCAATTTTAATAACATATTTGTTAAAATAAGTTTGTAACATCTTCTTTATGTCTTCTTATTGGTATTTCAAAATAGTCAAACAACATTTAGTAACATGACCATTATTATTACATATCTTGCATCATTTATTATTCTTCAAATCACAATATATTGATATGATTTTATAAATTTCATTGTCATTTTAAGAAACACCTTTCTTCCCCTTTGATTTAGCTATTTTTTTGTGCTTCTTCCAACATTCTATCAAATTTTACTTTTTCTTACCAAATAACTAACCAATCTCTCTTTTTAGACATATGATGTTTATTTTTCTTAGGTCTCAAAATTACTTTCTCAAATTTTGTAACACCCCAATATTTTATAGTAAGTTATTTTCTTTAAATTAATTCAATAACATGCACTACACACAAGACCGAGTTCGAGCACAACACGACTTACCAAACTAGCCATTCAAAAAACAGTTATGAATAGTATTAACTACATTTTGAATTTTATATGCTCCATATAATTTTAACATCCATATTATGAGTTTTATAGACATAATATAATAATAAATTCAATTTTTTCAGTTAAAAGAATTATTTTTCAAAAAATGCAAATTTTCCGCCTTATAATAGAGAACCCTTTTTAAATCCAATATTTAACACTTTTATATATTCAATTTAGTGAAATTAAATTCTTCTTTAGAATCAGGATATAAAAATATATTTTGGATATATTTTGGGTACTTTTCTGATAACTTTCATATTTTGATGAATAGGGAAAAATACTAAATTTTTATTGAAAAAAACTTTTTTAATCAAAATAATTTATAGATTTAAATTATTCATTTGAGTGGTTTTAAATTATAATTTGGTTATATTATTATCATTTAATATATTTTAGGTCATTATAAGTAATTTAAAATTTATATTGGACATAAACACATGCTAATATTTTGATAGTTTTTACTTTTTTAAAAACCCGCTTTTTGGTTTTGACAATGAGAATTAATTTTAAATTAATTAATGAAACTTTAATGTTTTTAATTTGATAAAATATAATTAAATTTTTAATTAATAATATCAAAATTATCTTAGGGTTAAGTTTTGGTATTTTTTCTAAAAACTTTCATATTTTGATGAATAGTGAAAAACACTGCGTTATTGTTTAAAATTGACTTTTTATTTAAATAATTATTTATTTTATTTAAATTTAATTTAAGTAAAAATATATACATAATACCTATATTAGTTCAATGTAATTCATTGGGGGTCATTTTATAATAAAATTAGATGTATAAAATTTTATTGAATTTTTTAACGTCTTTTACCCACATTCTAGGACATTTGCAAATTTGCATAAAACGTAATTTTACAACTTCTGTGAATTGAATTTAAAAAATCTGAGAAACTCGGTTGATATGAATAAGTAAAATGTGGTTCAATAGGATGAAACTAATTTTTGGTGAATAGTAACTTTTGAATTTTATTTACCACGGTTAAAATTAAATAGAGAAATTAAAGGAAAAAATGATATTATAATTACCCTAAGACATATCCTAATTCTACTGGATAAGAGTTTTTAGACTAAAATAAACCTTAGGAATAAAATATGATCCACTTTGATCCACTTGGTTTAGATTAGGACATTTAATATTATTTTATTTAAAGAAGAGTTAAAAGTGTTAAATTCAAATTTTTACAACTAAAACATTTTTAATATAGTGTTATACATAAGATAAATATGACTATAAATATTAATTAGAAATATAAAACGATTTCCTACATAATGATATTTTATTTATAATTTTTAGACATTTAATAATTAAATTTATTTATGACAGAATAATGATGCAATAATTACCTTATTAATGAAAGATTAAAATAATTGATATTATTAATATCCAAATAATTGTAAATTTAGAATTTTGATGCATTACAATAATTTTAAAGTTTAATATGACATGTTAGGGTTGATTAAATAATTTTTAAGGGATAATGTTGTTACGAATTTAACAAAAACAAAATACTAAATAGTGTCAAAATTGACATAAATGAGTTTTTAAAAAAAATACTATATTATTAAATGATATAATATTCCTAAAAATCTAAGGTTTAGAAAAAGGACTCAAAAAATGATATATATGTCATTAATGAACCAGTTGGGGTTCTCTTCACATTTTATACTAAGTTTCTTAACCATTTAATATAAAAACCCAAGAAGACATTGTAAAAGTTAAAATATTTAACTAAGAGTTAAATCTAAAATATAAGGTTAAAATAGTATCCTAAAAATGTGTAAAACCTATTGGTTGAGAGGATTTTCACCCATCCAAACCTTATCTTAGAAATAAATCCATTTTTATTCATTATAAACAGAATATGATTTTATAATAAAATAATATTTCAAGCTTTTCCTAAAGTGACCCTCACCACTCTTATAAAAGGGTACTTCCCCTTATATCAAAATTACACCTCCAAATCCATTTGGCTCAGGCATCCTCTACTCAAATTTCCTCCCAAATACCCTCACATCAACCTATAGGCCTTACTTTGATTATAAATCCAACCTAAGGATCCTTTTTGATCAAATCAAAAGGAAGCACCCGAAGAAGAGGTAATAATTTAATCGCCCCTTTCAAAGTTCTTTCTTCTTCCACTTCCTCTTTCATTGTTGTTTCCATACCAAAATAATAACTCCAGTACCTTCTACATATTTTAATATTATTAGAAATATGGTACAACCATATTCGTTATTATATCCACCCTATAAATGACAATGTCACCATACATGCGTACGTACGACTTACCATCTTCACATCATGGTATAGTTTGTCATTCAACACTTAATTATTCGGATGAGTATAATAATGAGTATAATTTATGTAAATAATAAATATAACATGTTAATGATACTGTATATATGATATATCATCCAATTACACACAATTTTTACCATCAATAGAATGATATTGTAGCTCGTGCGTACGTACGGATTACTGTATCCACGAACAAGATAAGATTCATTTCACCATCATAACCATTCAAGAAATTTTTTCATTTTATGATTAAAAATAATTTTTTAATAACTTAATATCATTTTGGATATGAATCAAATACATCATGTCCATAACAAACATGACTTACCTAACAAAACATATAATGTAAAATGAATCAGTTAACACCAAAAACGATGATACTACTAAAATATTGTTAACAAAACAATATTATAAGATCATATATAATATTATATTTATGTATATGGTTATTTTATAATTTAATAACAATTATTTCACCATTATAAAGGAGGTTAAAGTACCCTCAACTAAGAAAAACTACAAGGTAAGAAGTTTTCATCTCAGTTCTTATTCGTGTGAGATTCATGCTATATTGCCACTATTTCATTTTGTGTGGTGTATGTTCTGCCCATGATTTTATTCTTTATATAATACAGTTTAACTTATGGGTATTTACATCTTAATTTTATGATCTTTCTTTTATGGGGTGTATTTTTTATAAGTTACCAAATCAGTAAGGGAATTTCTAATTTCAGTTTCCACTCATTGGGTTTTACGCAAACTTCATTGATTATTTTACTCCAAGATTATGTGTGAAATGAATATTCATTTACTTATATAGTAATTTACACTCCCATTTTTGTGGATATACCTTTGATACACATAATCAATCCATTTATTTATTCTCAAGTCATCGATATGAACTTGATAAGAGTAATCTTAACTCAATTTCCATTCATTGAGTTAATCATCCAAGTCATTGGTGTTGTTTTTACAAGAATATGTGTGAATTTCCTATGATTGATTTACACTGAATATACAATCATATTTAGTGTATTTATATTTTCCACACATAATTATGTCATTGATTTATCATTAACCTAAGGATGCGGTCTTTATAAGGGATTTCATCTCAATTTACATTCCATTGAGGCTTCTTTGTTGTTATGCACCAATTCACTTTTATATGTTGTACATAATGTACTTTGACATAGTATGTCATGAATCACTTTATTCTCATGATATTATAATGTTTTGATTAACTAAATTATATTTATTCAAGTATCTCTCATTTGTTTAGGAGCTCTAACTAAAATATCATTTTAAATGTTTTAAAGATTTATTCTTCTAAATATTTCTCATTTTTGTCCATGTTTTAAAAATGGTTTTAAGGATTTATTTATATAGTCATTAAAGTTTAAAAATCAGAATTCCTTTTAAAAGTTTCAATGTGTTATGGAACACTTTGATTCAATAATCTATTTTATACGACTTCTTGATAAATAGTGAGACTTCTAAATATTTTCAAGAAAAAGGGGATATTTGTCTTAAATAGTTTTAATGATTATTTTAATCTATGTTAATACCCTTAATTATTATTGATTGAGGTTAATTTATTATAATAAATTCTTTCATATTGTATTAAATGAGTTTTGTTTGACTATGGATGTGCTATTTTTATACCATTCATGGTCTGTGGTTAAAATATTGACATTTCATATGCTAGTTTTAATACGAATGTTTATGTCATGTTTCAACCTTTTCATATGAGAAATTCATTAGTCTTATTAAGTGACAGGTGGAGCCCTCTATAGATCCTCATTGCATCGGTAGTTCACATGAGACAAAGTAGTGTCTTGGCACAAGGCCTTGACAAAATCTTATTTGTAGTCTTAGAACGAGGCCTTGACTATGTGGTTATGATGTCTGGCATTATGCATTCCATCATTATGAAATTAGATATTGATATTACATATAATTATTAGACTAGTAAAATATCCATGTGAATAAGTAAATGACATTATTTGATTTATCTTTTCCATATTATGCTGAAGTTTATTTTTAAAAGGCTTGTGTTTTAGTCTTATACACTACCTTAAATGTTTATGCTTATTTATGATAGTCTCTGCTATATTGTTATCCTTACTGATCATCTGATCTCACCCCTTTCTATGTTTTATTTTTTCCCAGGATGCAAAGAAGTATATTATGATTAACCTGTATGAATAGGCTAAGGGATATGAGTGTGTTCAAAGGGGACACAATGTTGTTTTTTCCATTTCATGATATAATATAAAACTTATGTATGTATCTAATACTTCCAAGGATACTAAACTAATTGGTATTTTAATAATTAATCTTTTTTCATTATGCCAATTTTATGTAATAATGCACCGACTCTAGGTAACTAGGTTCGGGGCGTTACAATTGGTATCAAATGAAGTTTTGTACGAACCTTGGAAGCTAGATTTAGAAAAACTTTGATTAGAGAACATTACCCTAAGATAGAAATTGATGATTAGTATATAATAACTTCTTAAAATTTTGGTAATATATAGATTTTGTGTATTTTACAAGAAATACATCCCTGTATGAATACGATCAGGTAGAGGCAGCTCTCGCACAGATGTACCTAGGAGAGAAAACTCCGATAAGGAGTTTTGGGCATCACCTGAGGTATCCTGGTACCCGACAATGGGCCTTACTGCACTCTTGGTGATGACACTCCCAGGGGATTTTCTCAGGATAATTCACATTTTCTTTACAAAATGATTTGATGGATTTTAATATAAGATGAGAATAAATAAACTTCATTAATCCTAAGGTGTTTTAGATAGAAAATAATGTGTCATGATATTCTCTAAATTATTTTATGACTATTGTTACTCACACAATTATTTCTAGTTTTAGTCAATTATTGGATTCCAAGGAAGTCATAGTAACAATGAACATGATGTACAAAATGGGTACAATGGTGGAGATGAGAAAATAAATGGAATATTGATATGCGTAAAATCTATCATGTTCATATCGAAGCAGGTTTCTAAAAATATGATCAACAATATATACATTAACCATATCCAAAAATCAACAAATAAGATAAAGGCAGATAATGATAAGATATCCAGTAGTGGAGACCATGGAGAAAATAAAGCTCAATTTCCATCATGTCAGAAATTTGGAAGGAGACACCCAAGAAAGTGTCATAATGGAACAAAGAAATGCTTTATGTGTTGGAAAAAACGATATAAAGTAAATAATTACTGAGGAAAAATGAATAGTACTATGGAAGAAAATAAAAATTATCATAAGAATCCATATAAAGACATTTTCTGTAAATGTAGGGGACCTAGGCATTAACTGAGTCAATTCCATATTCTATAAAATAACCACTAGGTCAAGGAAGAACCTATGTGGAAATAAATGGATGGATAAATGTTTAAAAGTATTAATTATCTTTGTTGATGGGATTACTTTAGAATAATTTTCTCTTGTATGTGTAACCTTACAGTTTGTTATGTGAAAATTCTATTTGAGGAAGAATTGTATTTTCTTTTGTGAATATAGTTATAATGAACCATTTGGGTTTATATGATCCTTGAATTTGTGGAAATTAAAAGTTATTAATTTTTGGGATGAAAATGCGAGGTATGAGATAACATTTGTGGTTAAATTATGTTATGGTCATTTTGAGGAATTTATCACATTTTTGTAATGTTATTAAATATAGTTTTTGAAAAAGGACAACATGCAGACCGTGTGACAACCCATCACGGACAAAGCTATTGGAATATAACCCACAACCAAAGTGAAATTGGGATTTATCATCTACCACTAGACTATATGAAGTCCCTAGTGAGTGTGACTAATTATTTTTAGTTAAATTATTTTATTTATCAATAATAAGTTGATTTTAGATCTTATGGTTTATCAAATGAATATCCTTAGTATAGAAAAAATGATTTGGTGATTAAGAGATAAATGTTATTTTGGAAGATGTTTGCTCTCTTGGGAACACTATATGCCTAAGGAAAATAGAATGATATGGGATTTCATTTGAGGAGTAATGGTGGATTTTTTTTTAATTTTTGAATAATCTATGTTTTTATAATGATTTAGGTTATTAATGGAAATGATTAACCTGTCACAGTGAATATGTGATTTGGTTAATTACACTTCTGTACGAGACTTTAAGAGTAGTTGATTATATTTGGAGATAAATGTTAAGATTTACTATAAAAGACTATGTGATCAAATTCTTCTAAGTTTTGGGTTTCAATCTTAGTTTTGATTATATTAAAGGATTTTAAGGACAATTGTTTGTTAAATGGTCTTTATTGAACTTTGGGTATTGTTTGTTTAATTTTGGAAGTTAAGATTAGTATTTATTTTTATAAAGGATTATCTATTTTTGGGATCATCTAATCTTGTACTAACCATTTGGTTTTTTTAATCTCTAAAGAAAATTAAAATATATAGTTCATACTTTATGGAATATGTGATTCTATAGAAGTTGATTCTAGCACTTCAGGTGTGGACAAGTCATCTTGAATACTCATCATTTGGAGAAAAGATGAGTTACTGGTAGAAATTTATTAAAGGATGAAACTATACTTAAAAATTCAGTATATCTCTTTATATTCTTATTTAATCTCATAAAAAAATTCTTCAACTTTATGAAATGAAAATTATAACAAAAAACTCTGTCTGTTTACTTTTCCTACTGGTAAACTAATGACCATTTAACACATCACAAGTTTGTGGTTTTCTTGTTGTTAACTTTCTCCTGATCATGTTTTCTATCACTCTTCATCATAACTTGACACCTAGTTTATCTTCTATATCTATGTTTTCTTACATGGAATCCTAGTATGGGTTATCTCGGGTGACCTTTGTACTTCTCTTTCTTTCTTTTAAAGCGATAGTTTTATTGACTCTTTTTTCAATGTGGGACTTTGAATGAAGTTCCCAAGCCCAATTTTAAAATTGTGAGGATGAAATTTACAAAAGGGGGATGAATTTAACACCCCAAGATTTCATAGTAAGTTATTTTCTTTTAGATAATTCAATAGCATTCACTACACGCAAGACTGAGTTCAAGCGCACCATGACTTACCAAACTAGCCATTCAAAAAATAGTTATTAATATTATTAATTGAATTTTGAATATTATATACTCCATATAATTTTAACATCCATATTATGTGTTTCTTAGACATAATATAAGAAGAAATACAATTTTTCAGATAAAAGAAGTATTTTTCAAAAAATACAAATTTTCCTCCTTTTAAAGGAGAACCATTTTTAAATGAAATATTTGACACTTTTAAATATTAAATTCAGTGAAATTAAATTATTCTTTAGAATCAGGACATAAGAATTTAGTTTGGATAAATTTTTTGTACTTTTATGATAACTTTCATATTTTGATGAATAGGGAAAAATACTAAATTTTAATTGAAAACAACTTTTTTAATCGAAATAATTTATAGTATTAAATTATTCATTTGAGTGGTTTTAAAGTATAATAAGGTTATATTTTTATCATTTAATAAAATTTTGGTTATTATAAGTAATTTCACATTTAAATTGGACATAAACACATGTCAATCTTTTAATAGTTTTTACTTTTTTAAAAACCATCTTTTTGGTTTTGACAATGAGAATTAATTTTAAATTAATTAATGTAAATTATATATTTTTAATTTGGTAAAATAGAATTCATTTTTGAATTTATAATATCAAAATTATCTTAGGGTTAATTTTTAGTATTTTTCTAAAAACATTCATTTTTGATGAATAGTGAAAAACACAACATTATTGTTTAAAACCAACTTTTAATATAAATAATTATTTATTTTATTTATATTTATTTTAATTCAAAATAGATACATAATACCTATATTAGTTCAATGTAATTCATTGGATTCATTTTTTAATAAAATTAGATTTATAAAATTTTATTGAATTTTTTAATGCCTTTTACCCACCTTTTAGCACATTTTCAAATTTGCATAAAACGTTATTTTACCACTTCTATGAATTGAATTTTAAAAATCCAAGAGGCACAGTTGACATCAGTAAGTAAAATGTGGTTTAATATGATGAAAATAATTTTTGGTGAATAGTAACTTTTGAATTTTATTTACCACGGTTAAAAGTAAATAGGGTAATTAAAGGTAAACATGATATTATAAGTACCCTATGACATGTACAAATTATACTGGATAAGTGTTTTTAGAATAAAATCAACCTTAGGAATAAAATATGATCCTCTTTGATCCACTTTTATTATATTAGGACATTTAATATTATTTTATTTAAAGAAGAGTTAAAAGTGTTAAATTCAAATTTTTATAACTACAATTTTTTTAATATAGCATTATACATAATATAAATTTGACTATAAATATTAATTAGAAATATAAAATGATTTCCTACATAATGATATATTTTTTATAATTTTTAGACATTTAATAATTAAATTTATTTATGACACAATGATGATGCAGTAATTACATTATTAATGAAAGATTAAAATTATTGGTATTATTAATATCAAAATAAATATAAATTTAGACTTTTGATGCATTTAAATTATTTTATTGGTTAATATGAAATGTTATGGTTGATTAAATAATTTTTTTGAAGTGATAAAGTTGTTATGACTTCAACAAAAACAAAATACCAAATAGTGTCAAAATTGACATAAATGAGTTTTTAAAATAAATACTATATTATTAAATGATATAATATTTCTAAAAATCTAATGTTCATCCAAAGGACTCAAAAAATAATATATATTTCATTAATGAACCAGTTGGGGTTCTCTTTACATTTTATAGTAAGTTTATTAATTATGTAATATAAAAATACAAGAAGACATTGTAAAAGTTAAACTATTTAACTAAGAGTTAAATCTAAACGATAAGGTTAAAATGGTGACCTAAACATTTATAAAACATATTGTTTGAGAGGATTTCAACCCATCCCCACCTTATCCTAGAAATAAATCTATTTAGAGACATTAAAAACCAAATATGATTTTATAATAAAATAATATTTCAAGCTTTTTCTAAAGTGACCCTCTCCACTCTTATAAAAGTGTACTTACCCTTCTCTTGAAATAACACCTCCAAATCCATTTGTCTCAGAAAATAACTGCTCAAATATCCTCCCAACTACCATCAAATCATCTTATAGGCCTTACTTTGATCATAAAACCAACCTAAGGATCCCTTTTCATCAAATCAAAAGGAAGCACCTGAAGAAGAGGTAATAATTTCATCACCCCTTTCAAAGTTTCTTTCATCTTCCACTTTACTTTAATTTTTGTTTCCATACCAAAATAATATATTTAGTACCTTCTACATACTGTAATGTTATTATAAATATGGTACAACCATATTTGTTATTATATCCACCCTTTAAATGACAAAGTCATCATTCGTGCATAAGTATGACTTACCGTCTCCATGTCGTGGTGTAGTTTTTCATTCAACACTTTAGTATTTGAATGGGTATAATAATGAGTATAATTGATGTAAATAATAAATATAACATGTTAATTATTATATATATATGATATAACATCTAATTACATATGATATTTACCATCAATAAAATGATATTGTTGCTCGTGCGTACGTACAGATTACCATCTCGATGAATGCGATAAGATTAATTTATCCATCATAACCATTCAAGAATAATTTTCATTTTATGATTAAAAATAATTTTTAAGTACTTAATATCATTCTGGATATGAATCAAATACATTCTGTCCATAACAAACACGACTTACATAACAAAACATATAAAGGAAAATGAATCAGTTAACATGCAAAACGATGATACTACTAAAATATTATTAACAAAAAATATTAGTATATCATATATAATATCATATTTATGTATATGGTTATTTTATAATATAATAACAATGATTTAACCATTATAAAGGAGTTTAACATAGCCTAAACTATAGATAAGTAAAAGTTAAAGGGTTTTCATCTCACTTCTTATTCATGTGAGATTCATGCTATATTACCACTATTTCATTTTTGTGTGATGTATATACTTCCCATGATTGTATTCTTTGTGTAATATAATTTAACTTATGGGAATTTAAATCTTTATTGTATGATATTTCTTTCATGGGGTGTATGTTTCGTAAGTGACGAAATCAGTAAGGGAATTTCTAATTTCAATTTCCACTCATTGGGTTTTACACAAACTTCATTGATTATTTTACGCCAAGATTATATGTGAAATAACTATTTATTTACTTATGTAGTAATTTCCACTCCTCTTTGTGTGGATATAATTTTGATACACATAATCTCTCCATTGATAAATTCTAAATTCATCGATATGAACTTGATAAGAGAAATCTTAACTCAATTTCCATTCATTTAGTTAAACATCCAAGTCATTGGTGTTGTTTTTACAAGAATATGTGTGACTGTACTCTCATTTGGTTAGGGAATATAACTAAAATATCATTTTAAATGTTTTAAAGATTTATTCTTCTAAATCTTTCACATTAATGTTCATGTTTTAAAAATGGTTTTAAGGATTTATTTATATAGACATGAATGTTTTAAAAGTAAAATTCCTTTTAAAAGTTTCAATGTGGTATGGGACACTTTGAATCAAAAATCTATTTTAAACAGCTTCTTGATAAATAGTGAGACTTTTAAATGTTTTCAAGAAAAAGGGGATATTTCTCTCAAATAGTTTTTATGACTTTTTAATCTATTTCAATATCCTTTATTATTTTTTATTGATCTTAATTTATTATAATAAAATCTTTCATATTGTATTAAATGAGTTATGTTTGACTGTGGATGTGCTATTTTTATACTATTCATGGTCTGTGGTTAAAATATTGACATTTAGTATGCATGTTTTAATATGAATGTTTATATTATGTTTCAAACTTTTCATATGAGGAATGCATTAGACTTATTAAGTGATGGGTGGAGCCCTCTATAGCTCCTCAATGCATCAGTAGGTCTCATAAGACAAACTAGTGTCTTGGCACAAGGTCTTGATAAAATCTTATTTGTAGTCTTGGAATGAGGCTTTGACTATGTGGTTATGATGTCCGACATTATGCATTCCATCATTATGAAAAAAGCTATTGATATTACATGTGATTATTCTACTAATAAAATATTCATGTGAATAAGAAAATGGAATTATTTGATTTATCTTTACCATATTTTTCTGAAGTTTTTGTTTAAGAGGATTGTGTTTTAGTCTTATGCATTGCCTTAAATATTTATGATAATATCTACTACATTTTTATCCTGACTGAGAATCTGATCTCACCCCTTTCTACATTATATTTTTTTCCAAGATGCGAAGAAGTATATTATGATTAACCTAAAGAAATAGGCTAAGGGATATGAGTGTGTTCAAAGGGGACACAATGTTGTTGTTTTTCTATTTCATGATGTAATGTAAAACTTATGTATGTATCTAGTACTTCCAAGTCTAATAAACTAACTGGTATTTCGAGACTTGATCTCTTGTGATCATGCCAATGTTACGTAACAATGCACCGACTCTAGGTAACTAGGGCTGGGGCATTACAAATTTCTTCTTTTGAAATTATTGAATCCCCCTAAAACTTTTACTTTTATAACTCATGTAATAGTTTAAATGTTATTGGTCAAGCCTCCAAAAAATTGATGTATACCCAAATCCACCCCAATTCTAGTAGTACCCATAGAAATAATACCTTCCTATGTAACATCCCTACTATTCAGAAATACTAACACGTTTCTTATAAATATTTCTAACTTTCACATCGGAATATTTTTGACCACCAAACATTATTTTATTAACCAAAACCATCCTTTTCATCTTGGTCTTCTTATCAGCCTTATCAGAACTTGAAGTATTATAATTTTTTTGGACTCATAATATTTAGTGAATTTTATCTTTTAAACATTTTTAGTCTTGAAAAAATTCATAACATTCTTATATTTATTGTTCATTGAAATTTTAACCTAAAAAATTAATGATAACATTTTATCCTTCTTAGGTTTACCATTTTTAGAGCATTTTCAAACTTCATATATAGAAATAATGAATCATGTACCCCTCTATTCATATTTATAATTTTTTTGTTGGAAAATTTCTAATTATTCTTTTTTTATTTCATATTTCATTCCAAATGTTCATTTATATTATTTTCTATCTCATGAAATTTCATCAAATCATCAATATATTCCAACAACTTGACTTTATCACCCGTAAAACATTCTTTATTTTTTAGTGAGAAATTTTAAATTTTAAATTTCCTGATTTTTTTTCAAGCCTCACAATTCTCCTTAGACATTATCTCAATTATTCTATAAATTGAAATTCAAGTTGAGTTTATTATATTTCATAAATGATTCATCTAATTTTTTTAATGTTAACCATTTAAATGAAAATACTCTCTTCATATTTTTTAGTTTAATTCTAAAATTAAGCTTCACTATCTTCCCTTTGAAAACAATTTCTTTCACTTGAAATTTTTTTATTATTAACTATTTTAATAAAAATGTTTTCTTCAAAATCATTTGTAAACTATTTACTATCATCATCTTTATAAAAAATATTCTTTATTTAGATTTGGATAATTTTTTTATCTTTATTATTGGAATATAATTTTCCTTATCACCCTATTTTCTCCATGATAATATTGGCATTATTTCTTCTTCATCACTTCATTCTTCATAACGTTGTTCATCCTCACATCTTTGAGTAAAACTAGAAACAATGTTTCCAATGGATCTATATCCAAATAATTCAAAGGGAAGTTTAACTTTATAGTTTCATGTACCTATTTTAGAATTTGTAGAAAAAAAGATAAAATTTATTCAAGATTTTGACATACCTCATTTTTAGAATCACTGTTAGCAATATCATATTTATCAATAATCTTCCTAATATATTCATTCTTTGATTCCTTTAAAGACCATTCCCAATAATTTTTCCTGTCATAAATTTCCCCCTTATAATATCATAGGTATTAAGAGTTCTATGAAAATCATCCAGATATTATGTTTCTAGATATCTATCTCCCAATAAAGAAAAGTTGGCACCAATATTTAGAGGAATAATTATCAAGATAATTATAAAAATGTTTGAATCTTCCAATATATCACCTAGACATCTAATATTGTTGTGAAAATATCATCTAACTAGGTAAAGAAGTAAAAAAAAATTCCACACTCACCCATCTTGATATCTTCATACTTTAATATCCATATCTGTAACCTTTTCTTCTTCATTATTGTATAGACTTAATAAATGTTATTAATCCTATCCTAGATACTATTGGTAGTGGAAACACATTTTACTCCTAGAAATTCACTTTGATAATGTTTTGAGAGTAAATATTTCCCAGCCCTTCCATCATTCTAAAGGGTTTCCTTATGAGAATTTGTAAGAGGAACATTCTCAACAAAAAGGAAAAAACAATCTATAGAAGATTTTGAAACATCATACCCAAGGGACATAAGATATTTAATAATTAAACCTTCATAGATATGATAGTTACTATAATTAAACATAATAATCCCCCATACTCTTCAAACAACTCAGATTATACATAAAAACTTATTCATCATGAATTTTGGAAAAAATGTAAATAAAGGGAACCTTTAACTCTAATAACACTGGAAAGTTTCTATTCTAGATCAAGTATCACTGAGAGAGGGAGGGTTGAATCAGTGATTTTTTTTAATTTTATGTTTCATTATTTTTGAAATAACATTCACCTATTGATAAAGAGTATTTACCTTGTTGAGAACAAAACAATCACATATCCACTTGAACACAAGAATTTACAAGGTTCACTACCCAATAAGAGTAGCTATTTTCTTGGTATGGTTTTAAAATAATCAAATACCTCAAAATACACTAGAAAAAAATCCTTGTGTGTGGAATAAAATGATTTGGATCCCTTATAATCATGTAACACTATGTTCAATTAAATAGTGTGTGCTCCTTTTAGCATAAATGATGTAATACCAATTTTTGTAAGAACAATGTTACGATGATACTTGATTATATTTGAAAAATATGTTATTTTAAATAATTCTTCACTTTATTACATAGAAATAGGAAATAACGTCTTCTAGAATTCATAAGGACACTCAGTCCAATATCCCTATTCAATTACCATTTTCGATTTCTCAATACTAAAATAATGCTCTACCGGAATACCAATGAAACAATTCTAAACATATTATTCCTCAATATATAAATATCAATATTATTTTCTTCATCTAATGATCAAAATTAATGTGATAATCAGCTAAATACGATCTTGTCTCTTCCCCTTTGTTCTTCTTTCTTACAAACATCCTCAAGTAATCTCAATCTAGAAACTTATTATACCTATAATTTCAGAGCTTATCTCACTTATTCTACTCAAAATACTTGTATAAATAATGTAAAATGTACCTACACTATTTATAGGTGACCTAAAAATGTTTTGGTAGGGATAATGAAAATCACCCCCACTAAATTTGTTTTGAATCATCAATTCTATTTAAATCTCAACCCAATCATGTACTTATTCAATGATTATTAAATCTTTTCAAATATTCAAATATTTATCTATATTTAGACTTTATTCACAAACATCAGTCCAATTATAATTTACCATTCTAATTTTTCCATTATGAAGGATACATAAGGCGAGTCTAATCTTCTTGAAGCACTTATAATCAAAACAGAACTGAAAACTTATCTTTACTTTTCTCCATACTAAATAAAAAATTCATGTTTCTTTTAATTATGATTCTCAGAAACAACTAATCATTATAATTTATTTATAAGGATATAGACAACTAATTCATAATTATGTTGAATTGCATCAAATGAAAGATATGAAAACATTCTTCAAACTTCTTCCTCTTGAACCAATGGTAAACAAGATTTTTTTTTGATGAAAATGGGTGAATAAATTTTTCATATTCATCAAGATGATCAAACTTTTACTTTCATGCATTCGTATTGAAAAAATTAAACTTATTTTTTTCTTTTAATTAGCCCAATCAAATTACCAATAAAAACAATTCTTCATTCGATGATCGGTGGAACACCACATTCAATGGACCGGTTCCAACAGCTTCCACTTAAAAAACATCTTTTAAATTTTTATTATGATACCAATAAACATTAATAACATATTATATCATATAATTATTTGTTTCTCATGGATTATTTATCTTAAAAAACAATAATCTTTATCTTCACTCATTACGATAAACTTTCCCAGCCTTCAAACAATTTTTAGTCCGATGATCTCATACTGATGGACTGACACTAGAAAGCTTCATCTTAAGCAACTTCATTCTTATATAAACTCATGATATTAATCATGAATTACTTATTAATTTTTATATGTTTATGATAGGAATAAAATATTTTTACTTACATTAGGATGTTTTATAACTTTATTTTCTTCTAGATAATTTTTTCTTTCCCACCAATCCTAAATAAATTTGGTAGCATATCCCATTTACATCATAAGTATAGAATAAAAAGTTTCTAAGAAAAAATACAATTTTTTTGAATTAAAAAATAGTAAATAAACATCAGAGTTACATCAGATCCATGTAGAATCAAATTCCTTACCTAATTATGATCAACACTTTAATTCATACATGAGGTGATTCTGATGAACCTTTTCTTCCAAAAAACTAATTTCAAATACGATGAAATTTCATAATCATTGTGTGTTTGATTTATTAAATATGATGGTCAGTACGATCACAAATAATTTCAACATGAAGTGATCTTATTATTTTTTTTACATTTCCATGACAATAAAAGACAACACCTGAAAAACAAACATCTTATGATAAGGATAGAAAGTTTAATCTTCATGTTGATAGTTCCAGATCCAATTCTCATGCTGATATTCTAGATTTGATTGACAGATTTACACACAACTATCATTAATCTATATTTCCATTAATTTTCTCAACATAATTTCGTTCTTTGAAATAATCAATATATTGATCTATTTAAAACAAATAAAATCACAACAAAATGTGGGTAAAAAAACCATCCAAAACCATACCAAGAACTACACACAAACTCATAGGGATATGTATTCTATCTATCTTACCATAATCACCTAACCATGCTTCCAAAAGAACATCAAATACTCTTTATTATGAGTTCATATTCCATATCTAAACCTATAACATATATCTGATAACACTTATTTTGAATCTATTTCATAAAAAAATCCGTTTACCTATATCTCCCACCTTTAAGGGACTCTCAATACTATGTTAACCACTATCTTAGGATAACCATGTATATTATACTCAAATCACTTGTATCCTAAACTATATATCAATCAAATTAGGTTCTCCCACCTATCACATAAATAATATCCTATATCCATCACAACTCATGGGAAATACCAATCTTTTCCTATCTTAAAAATGACCAATATACTCATGTACTATCACTCTAACTATAGATTATAATATATATATATATAGACACACACACACACACACACTAGGAATAACATGAAAAAATCTTCCACCCTCTCTAGGGAAAAAATCATTAAAGGGAATATTCATATGAGACTACCCTATCAAGGATAAATACCATCTACATATATATAACGACATGATCTCATGAAATTCCATGTCTAGCATATAAAAATAATCTGGATTGGTTAAATAGAATTCTACAAAATCCAATACTTCATAACACTATATACGTGGTTATTGAAACATAAAAAAAACATTTTTTGTTTGAATTTTTATAGAACTAGTTTTGTAATTACCCACAAGGGATTGCTCATAATGGAATCCAATATATATATCATCTCGTGATGGGAATCCATAAATATCTTATAGAGGACATTATATTTTTTGTATCATGTTGAATCCCTCTATATAATTTACTTGACCTATTAATAGAGAAAATATAATTCAGTATAAATGATTATAATTCTAGATACAATATTTATGGGAAAATAACTTCAATGTTACTATTGATACTATAATAAGATGAACCATCTATCATCATTTATATGAATCATGACCATGCACACATGTGTCATGTGAATATTACATTCAAGGAAAGGTACATGTAAACATGACTCCAAATAATGTTATAGGTGATAGAAAAACTTTAAAACATAAATCATATCTCATATGGGTCATAATTGTAGTGTTCATACAACTATAAATAAAGAAAACCAAAAAAACCCCCAATCTATTATTACCAAAAAATACAATAGAAAATATTTATTATGACACACCAGTATGAGGTTCAATACATGTTTTGAAATATTCCTACATCACATATCTAAAATTTCTTTAAAAAGGATACAAATATTAAATAAAACATTTCTATATCATTCCTGTTGAAGAAAAATGATCAGTGTCCCACCTAGGGTCATCATGTGACCTCATTAATTCCTCACCAAAATCCATTGGGTGGTGACTAGAAGTGAGGGACTATGAGGTTTTTGTTTGAGGAAAATACAGTTATATTTGAGAAAATCACAATTGAAATTAAAAACCCATCAAAAATAATCATCAGTGCATGTGGTAGAAATAAAATATAATATGCTATATCAAATGTAATGTGGTGAAAACAGACCCATGATCATACTAGTATACATAATTACTTATCACCCATCAGGCCAATCACATATACAAATAAATAAAATAAATTAATGATACTGAGGATCTACTTCTATTAATGAGCCTCACCTCATCCAAATCATCATTTCAATTTGAGCTATCCTACTCGATCAATCATCACTAGGCATTTAGATTTCATAAACCTATGATAAATGAGATCTTCTTGGGGACTGAAGATCCAGACAAGAAGGGTGTGATTACTAATCAGTATGAAACCAACAATAGGGCATATACATAATGAGTATATAGTGATTATGAAAACCTGATATACTAATTATAATAGATTAATACAGTATGTAAATAACCATAAATAAATAATCAATTTCAATCCTTATGTTCTATGGTGACTCCTAGGATTGAAAATACCTTCATCAGTTGGTGTTGTATGTCTCTTAGCATAAGAATTTTCTTTGGGGAATATAGGTCCTACCCCATGATATTATCAATATTCTTACATGATGTGTGAACAAAAAATACTATAAATCATTACAGAAATCCCAACACCATGTACAATTATAACAAAATCATATAAATCCTAAGGATATCAAATAAAAAACTCAATGTATCCCTCAATATACAAGGAATAAATAGAAATTTCATAAAATATCTCTATAATAAAAACAAAGATGTTATGAATCATTCAGAATTTATCCCATAATTATAAGATACAATGATTATACCCTAGTAAACACTAAGCATTACTCCCAACACTAAAAGGAATATACACAATATTCTTGGGATGAAATCCCTAAAATCCCACAACTATCATCATCATTGAATCTAAGGGAGGTTATCCATGGCCTAAAATCTTCATCATCCATATCTAGTTCCTAGGTAGGTGACACTCTAGCATACCATCATCAATCATATCAGGACATTATAGAGTTAATCCTTGGTAACCTCACATCACAATATATTATACATAATAATAATAATTAGGGATCCATTTACCACCCCATAACATCTCATAATAATAACAATAACCTTGTTTGAGAATATTATAGTATCATCCCATGTAACCATGGTAAACTTATAAATTTCATGACCTATACTTTCTACTGAATAACTACCTGGATCTTATTATCAATTCAGGTTCTAAGATGATTCACACAGGCATCATTATCTATTCTAACACTAACCATCACATGGGCTAACATAATTACTTGGGTTTCAATTAGGGTCCCCTAGGTCTCATCATCTCATGGAAACCCTATACGAGATCTCTAATCTCAAACACATCTCTTGGGATAACACCCATCACCTATAGGGAATTGAATCCCTAAAAACCATTTCAATAATAAAATAAAATCATTGGCCTCATAGTAAATATCATATTAGTGTAACAAATTAGAGATTTCATAAATATAATGTCTATCTTATGTTATCCTAGGTTGTCCCTCATGAACCAAAACTATCCATAATACTACATAAGTTCTATCTCCAGATAATCACATCTCAGTGGGTGATGAATTCTCACACCATTATTATCAATATTTTCCCAAAGGATCTGTGGAATCACTAGGTTCCATCATATCCTACTCAGGCCAATAATCTAGGTATAATATTATCATTTATAAGGAGGTGTCTAAGGGATCCTACACTACAGATACTATATCTCACTTATTTCATTTAATTAATTCCTCTTTAAGATCTAAATGTCACATGGTATTCATTTTTACATAATCCAATAACCATTGGTAGTCGGGGAATTAACTAAGGACCAAATTCCCATCGTGTGAAATAAATTATGGAATTCATCCCTATGAATTTTATTAAGTAAAATAGTTCATTTAAATTAATTTTTTATTACCCTATGTTGAAGGACCATACATTAGATACATATATATTTAAAATGAATTTATGATATGGGATTTCTCAAGGGACCACCTATGATAAAGGGATAAATTTTATTTTAATATCATGCCCAGTAATCACTTATTAAGAATATCAAAGACCCATACATGCTTGATTAAACATCGTGATCACCTATCCCAATCCATAACTCTCATTTTAATTAATAATATCAACATACAATTAATTAATCAATTTTCCTAAATTGGATTATCATATAAGAACACACTATATGTCCTCTAATCACTAAAATAATGAGAAGTAGGATTCAATCAACTCATGCAATACAACTAACACTAAGACACACAAAATACAAATCATTATTCAATAATTAAATGGTAAAAATAATTTAATTATAGTAATAACTATATGAATAATACACTATTTTATGTAACATCATCAAAATATAATGCGATGACCTAAAAAATCTTATTGAGTTGTCCAATTCCAAGTCCAAGCCAAATATAAAATATATCAGATGATTTCCGAAATGATATAGTGGAAATATTCATAAAACCCTACCATAATTTTACAAAAATCAGAGATAAACAATAGAGTGGAGGAAGTATGACAAAGTAGAAATATATCAATTATAAATTATAAATAAACTCCCAATAACTCAAAATATATGAATAGTTATTGAAGGAACCAAGATGAACTATAGTGGACTGATCTATCATTAAAATTTTAATGGAATTAGTATTGTTAGGGATTAAAAATTACAATATAAAAACAAGAAATTTCAACATGTTATTTAAAACAAGAAGAATAAAAGTCTTTCTCACATATTTATCAAAACTGTTCACTAATTATACAGTTAAAACTATATAAATCCATCACCATAAAATGGTTTGGATTCATAATTTTACAAACCATGGGAAAACAATTTCAATCCCCACTGAAAAAATCCAGTTCATTTGGGGTCTCTTTACTTCCATGTGCTAATCGTTCGTGACACCATAAAATAAGACCACCTCAAAGGGTCTTCCAACTCTATTTTCTGAAAAAGTTCACTAATAAGGGTATATGTTAGAACCCATTTTGAAATTTCTAATTTCATTTTGAATTTATCAATACTGACCTATGAAACTGCAGAACCTCCTAAGCCACAATCCATATATAAAATATCTTCTTGTGATGATCTATCCCATGAAATGACCATCTAAATATCAATTCTCATGAAATATCCCACTAAAGAAGAAAAAGATTCACTCTTATTAAAATTAAAAACCAAGAAAAAATATTTTTATTAGTAGTAATAATTTTACTATAAATCCAAATATTTATTAGTTTCTTTTATTAATAAATAATAAAAATATCATTTTATTTATTTTTTGGTATATACCAGAAACATGGATGATTTTATTTCATGTCAATAAAATCCTTTAATGATATGATTACAATTTTAATTAATCCTTGATTGTAACATTAACTATCAATTTGGTCAAATTATAATATTTTATAATTATAAAATATTGATGATATTATTGATAAAAATAAATGATCTTGTTCTGTTTAACTACCCAAAAAATATTATAAAGAAATGTTTTATGATTTGTAACTAATTTAGAGTATTTTTTAACTATATAACCTTTATACTATTATAATGACATGAATTCATACCTTAATATTTTTAGATCATAAACACCGATTAAAAAACTTTTAAGGACCATTTTTATGTTACCGAAATGGGTTTTGAAGTATAGAAAAAATAAACCATCAATAAGAAAAGAGAACATCTCAAAATAGAATAAAATATTATTATAAATGGATAAAAAATGAAATTAAAATTGTTATGGGTTTTTAATATTTAATTTAATTTATTTTTTATGTTATTTATAAGTTTATTTTAGTATCAAATTTAATAGATTACTTGAGGTGATGGGATACATTCATATTCACTCTTAAATTCATTTTTTATTACACTATATCTTTATATCTTTTAAAACAATATTCTTCTATGATTTTTATACGTTTTATTTATTGTTCATTATTTTATTATGTATTCATTTATTATAGATATACACATATATAATACACAATTAATAATTTCACTAAGATAAACCATAGGTGTTATTTAGGGGGAACCATTACACAATTCATTTGTTTGAATTTATCAATTCTTTTAGGTATATATATTTTTATATTCTATAATAAATTCATTAAATGTATAATATTTTGTTCTACCTCTAATTTTTGTGTTATTATATACCACTATTAAATTTTGGTGACATTTTATTCATTTATTACACAATGGATAAATTATTTTTTCCAAGGATTATTCTTATCCATTTATTATACTATTTTATTCACTTTGATCCAAATCAATATGAGCCATTAAATTTTATTAATTTATGAATATCCATGATCATGTTAATAACTAATGTTATTACTATCATACACAATTCATTATATTACTAGATAATGATAAGTTATTATGTCTCAAATTTCCTTCCCATGCATTTCTTTCATCTTTTTACCCATTTATGATTTATTTTCCATGAGGCACACATATACATCACATATTATACTATGATGATAGGATCTTGAATTATAACCCCCCCATAAATTAGATAATTCTTACATAATGCATGATTCAATGTATTTTTTTATGGGAAATATACCATGATTTTTAAGATATTTTTTCATTGATGTGATATTTGACTTATATTTATGAACAAATATTTTATGGTTGAGTCACATTATTATGATTATCATATTCCTTTAATCTCCATCATAATTTGACATCACTAATATTATTACATGTTCCAATATTATTATCTTTGATCCTATAGTTTTAAGATATCGGCATATACTTAATGACTCTTATGATATCTCATCATCATTTTTATTGTGATTTCCTATTACTATTATTTTTATTCTCACCCATTTCCTTATGTATGTCACATTGGAATCCCAATAAGTAACTAATGTTTAATGTTATAGAGGATCTTATTCCAAAAAAGTAAAATAAATACTAATATTATTATGTTTATAAATTTTTTATTTTTTATTTAATCTCCAAAATCCATTAAGCATCTTATAATATAATATGAAAGTATTTTAATAATATGATTATGAGAAATGAGTCATTATAGTGGTATAAAATAAAGGTATAAGTATTTATGTGATTATGTTTGTAAATTCAATATGAAATACAAAATTAATTATATATTTTGAATTCATATGAATTAATAAGGTATGTTATGTTTTTGATTCAAAAATGATTCCTTACAAGTGGTTAATTATCTTTTTATAAGGTTTTTAATTAAATATTTATCACTATAACATTTCATGTGTATTATAAAATGGTTTTAGGAAAGATAAATAATTTCAAAAACCAATGTTCTAGTCAATGAAACTAGTACAAAAATGATTTTTTTAACAATAAAAGAAATAATTCAATGTTATATATATATATATATATATATATTTATAAATCATTTTTTATATCTCTATAATTGGTTTCATCAGTATTATTACATAATATGGATCAATATTTAAAGAAAACATTTAAGACATTAATTAATATTGATTTAGTGAAAATGAATACATTATTATTTTTTTAGGATATATTATTTATGTGATTATTATGAATTTAATATACTTGATAAAAATTTATATGAAATCCTAAAACATGTATAGAGGAATTTACAATGTGAAGGAAGATAAAATTAATGCATAAAGAAATAAGTTTTAATAAATTATACTTTTATCTATAAAACTTATGTATACCTTATTTTTTTGAGTCATTGATATTTTTTCTCCTTTATATATTTATGAGATGTTACCAATGAATTGGAAATTGAAATGTTTTTTTAGAATACTACATCAATGTTTCATCGTAAACGTTTTTATAGTTAAGCTAAAATACATGGTAACAACATTTATATATGTTATGATATAAATTATTTTTAAATATTAAACAATAAAGAATTAGGTCACATATATGTTAAGTAAGACTCTTAAATAATTAAACTATACATAACTAGAAAATAAAATTATTAATTTTTTTTATAATGAAGATAAATATATAAGCCTGAATTTTTTTATATAAATATATGGGGTGATAAAGTAAAATGTAAAGATATGTATCCATTAGATTTCTTTAGTTTTAGAGAATTTATAAACCATTATGTTAAATTCAATGAGTGGTTTTAAGGTGAATAATTTATAGATGAATAACCAAATAAAACATCTAAAACATTATATATTTGGAAATTCCACAACAAAATAATAGAATATCTACAAAATATTTAATTAAAGTATCATGATGATGATGTTTTTTAGAAAAATATGTTATAATGTATTATAAATATGATAAATTAGATGATATTATATATATGATTAATTTATATAAAAATACTAGTATTATCATATTTCATGAATAATATTTAGAAATAATTAAAAACATGGAATTAGGATGGAATACAACTAAGGGAATATTTGTAAACAAATATAAAATGAGATTAAATCTAATTAATATTTACATGAGTATGAATAATATTATAAAATATAATTATATCTTATAAATAAGAACATTATGAAATGATAGATATTAAAAATAATAATAATTTGATTTATTTAAATTTAAATAATGATGAATAGTAAAATTTAATCAATGAGAATAAAATTATAATAATGAAATATAGTGGAAGAATTATCATACCTAAATATGATATTATTGGAATAAATTGAAAGAACGACAGTGCAATTCAATCACACAAATTAAAAACATTATTGTGCCATAAAATATCCTTGATAATAATTTTGATTTAATATTGAGTGAAAGATTTATGATTCTAAATAAATATCGTAATATTAAATTTTAATATTATGTAGGAATGCTTAAAAAATGTTACATGAATAAATATTTCACTGAAAAATATAATATAAATTTCAAAAATGGGGATATAATTAAAAAATATATAAAATTAGGTAATTTATATAACTATACACAATGTGATAATATGAGTAAATTCTATTTAGTTTTGAATGGGAGAAAAAATATAAATTAATAGAAAAAAATGATATATAATTAGGATTATACGTTACTTATTTTTTTTTATGTAAATACATAAATTGCATAGTGAGGTTTAAAATATGAATTCTAATGTAAAAAAGGGTTATTTTATGGAAATTTTTATAATAAAATATTTCAAATTTTCTAGTTAAGTAGAAAAAAATAATTTTTTATGAAAAATAAATTATATTTTTATACTACCAATTAATGCTCAAATAAGATCACATAAAATCATTTGGTATATTTAATATAAGAAAATGTATAAGGTTTAAAGGGGAAATATTGTTGAGAAAATTCTAATGGAAAATAAAATAAAGGAATACAAATATTCCATAGTGGTTATATTAATTGAACAATGGGGATCATAAATATATGGAATAATATCATATAAATGATTGATATAACTATTAAATTTATATTTTAAATTGAACATAAAATCAAAATTAGGGAAAAATAAAATTTTAGATGTATAGAAATAAAAGTAAATGAGGAATTGATTAAGTAAATAAATAGAGATAACATTATAAATAATACAGTTTTTTCCATTTATTTTATTTAATGATATTAATAGCATGTTCTATAACATAAATTGAAGAGAATTATTATTACAATTGAAAGGAATAATTAGTAATGTAAATTTACAACAATCAAATGGAATTAGGGAATCTTTTTTCCCTCTATGGAATATGAATATAACTAAAGGTATGAAATATTAATACATTTCAACAATGATACAATGTAATGTTTTGTATAAATAAAGGAAATCTGGGTATGGTAGATGATGAAATATATATACCACATTTTCAAACATTTAAATAAGTAAATTAATTTAAAATTAATTTTACATCAAACAAATGAAAGGTTCTAATATTCTTGACTTGTGTCTTAAATTTTTTTATTTAACTATTAATTAAATATGTTAAAGTTGTTAATTGTATTATTAAATGTTCATCATTGATTAGGGTATAATGGGTGATATATTTTATGTTTTTTTTTCAAAATTCTCATTTTAACTGTATCTAGAGATGTATAAAGATGGTGAACAATTACGAAGGGCAGAAGTTTAATGTCATGGATTTCCTTACTGAAACCCCCTAGGTTAGTAGTGAGGAATCTCATAACTCCCAAAGTATTCCTCTAATATTCCTTGGGATAGTGACCAACATCATGTTTATATGTAATATGTATGGGAGGAATCACACACATATATCCCATGAAAATAATGATTAACAACCCATCAACTCCAAACAAATATTTAATAGATAATAAATTCCCAAACCAAACTATCTCTATTTTCCATCATATAGTGAAACATATGTGGAAATTCTATACTATCCACTATGAACTCCACTCTAGATACTTGATTATTAGAACCATCCTCTATATTCCTCAAACTATCTTACAATACAACTTAAAAAAATTTATACTGATTAGCATTTGGGAGTAATCGGTGTGTTCATACATAATTTTTTTAGTATCAATGTTATATAAGAGTTTTTAGGTATAACATTAATGAACCAAATATGAACAGGAAATAGAGAATCAATAATAAGGTTTAGTTAAGATAAAGTAATCAGGGGAAACCAAAAAAATCATTTGATATTACAATCTCATCGATCAAAAAAATAATTTAAGAATCCTAGTACACTAGTATATAATATAAATCAATCACTAATGGAAAAAACCATTAATATATAATAAGAAAAATTTCCTAAAAATTGTACCACTTCACTTACATGACTATTAAGAGGTCGTCCCACTCAAATTGGTAGCGATCTAATAGAAAAAACCTCACTAACTAATTAGGAAAGAAAAATTGAAATGTAAATTATACCATAAAAACATTAAACTTTATATAAAAAACTTCATATGATCAACACCCAAAAACCTTCCACTAGTCCAAGCCATATCACTATCTATGCACCATTAAAATCCTTATGAAACATATCCTTTCTATATTATCGTCCACATATTTATAAATTACCATCTGAATACCTTTTAAATTGAATATATTCATGCCATAAACTTTATCAACTATAGGAACCTATCAAATGACCCAAAATAATAAGATCAAAACGCACATCAAATCAATAAACTTCAAAAAAAAGACACAATCACTGAAACTATGGGTAAATATTAACCCAACAACATTTTTCTTAAAGGGAAATTGAAATAATCACCACCTCACACAAGATATCACATAGAATTAATTATTCATTACCACTATGATAATTCACATCACACCAATTACATAATTTTATAATATTGAAATTATAAAAATCCATTTAAAATCATATGATATCATTTATAAATATGTGTCCAAAACCAAAATAAAATTACTTTATAATATATCACATTTATAATTAAACCAATAAATAGTTTTCCAATTAATTTATTAAATAATGACTATAAAAATATTAAATTTTCTATCCATTACATTATTTAATTCTAAAAAATATTACTTATATATTAACCCATGTTAAATTTATCACTCAATTTATTTAGTTAATAAGATAAAATATTATGTGGTCAATTAATTTAATTATTCAACTTATATATTAATTTAATTTATTTTAATCCATGACCCACATCTTTGGAAAACCTAAATTTAAACCTCATGAATATAAAACTATCTCTATGAAAAATCCAACCCTATAATACTAACTTTATAAACATACAATCCAATATGATATATTCATTACTCAGAAGGTATGACACACAACCTTACCCCCAAATCCTTCCATCTTAATCTCTTATATTTACCCATATCTCTCCAAAAAAATCCTAATATTATTGGTTTTGTTCTATAATAAAATATAAAAACTCTTTTAAACATATCCAATTTTTTCACCCTAGAAAGGAACAAAATAACTCTTCCTCTATTGTACCTAAAAATTTTAACTATTCAATCCCAAAATCAATACATAATTTTAGGGATAAACTTATAAGGTAGTCACCACACTTAATTATACTAACAAAAAAACTACCATTTTTTATAGATTATAACTATCCCAATATATCCTACAAAAATATAATAGAAGGAACATAAAATAAAATTATAAACCCTAGACCCCTAAATATATCTAAAGACACTATCACATATTAAAATTAATAATTACAATGATATCGTGACACATGAAACACCAATGGAACATTTCCATACTCATTAATAATTATTAAATTCATTAATTTCAAGACATCTATGTGGATTTGTTTCAACATACATTATATTATATATAAAAATTCACAAAATATGAATAGTATACATATATAACTTACCTATATCAATATAATGAGAAAATGGATTTGGACAACATGGTTTAATTTCTAATTCTTCCTAATATCAAGATAATATATTTTAAAAAAAATCTATAATAGATTGAATATAAATTCAATATAATGTTATTCAATATTAAAAATTAATATAATAAAAAGATTAATTATATCAAACAGGGCATGTAAAATCTAAAAAATATATAAATAAGAAACATGGAATATCCATTTTTTCCCAATCAAAATGAAATTCAATGATCCTAAAAAAGGGAGTATTGTATTAATGAAATAAATGCATAAAATAATCCATATTATTTAAATAAAACAAATAAAAATAACCCCAAATGAAGACTATGAACTATATATGGTAGTGAGGAATATGAAAAGTAAAATAAAGGTAGGTTATCAATTCTTTGAGTGGTAAATGAATTGTGTCATGGATTATGATGATATTTTAAGTTATTTTGATCAAATTAACCATTGATAATAGAGGTGATTTTAGGAAGAAAAAAATAGGTTCCCAATGATTATATTTTAATGGGGTAGTAATCGAATGACTTATAGGTCAATAATGGTAACATAGAAGATTACATGTCATTTTGAGAAAACATATAATTCTTGAAGGTATATAACGAGATTATAAATATTTGAACTCTTTTGAATAATCAATTATGGGATGATAAACGATGAAGTAGTTGATGATAAAAAACCAACAAACCATGATGGATTTTCCATAGAGCCTAAACCGAAGAATGAGTCATCAAGAACTCAACTAAAAACTATAGATGTAAAAAAGAAATATATTCCATTACATCTGAAGTAGGAATAATGAAAATAAAGGGATAATATATGGTACCTTGTATCAAGATGGGTCAATATCCAAAAATCAAGCATATTATATTCTCAAGAGATAAAATGTGAAGGCATTAAAAATGATAGGAGGTTTTTTAGTGGGTTGAAAATGGTTAATAAAATTGAAAAAATAAGAAAGGTTGAACAATATCTATATAGTGACTTAATTGACCAAAAACATAGTATAGTGAATCAAAAAATGTCTGTTATTCCCTTGGTTAAAGCTACATATAAAACAGTTTGTCTTCAAAATAACATATCCCCATTCCTAATGGTAATTTTGACTATTTTAAAATATGTTGACCACCACCATGACATAGGGTACTCGAAAGAGCCATAAAAACCTCAACCAGACTCATGAAACGTATTTATTTCCCTCCCTTCATTCCAATATGGACTCCATCATAGTTCCCTTGACACCACATTCTCCAAAATGGCCATTATTATGGTGAGGTGATCTCCTCACACAAGATTTAATTCTAGACACCCAATCCTTATGAGTATATGACAATAAACTACATGATATTCTCCCACATTTTATTAACTTAAATCCCATGTAAAATAAACCAACCCCTCCTAATGTACCCCATCTTGTCGAGGCACAACACCAGAATGCCCCAAAAAAAGGGAATTTCATATCTCAAAATTGTACATATTGACTGCACCAAAAAATCCACTAGATCCATTCACTTTAAAATGGATCACACCAAATTCAACACAACCATTCTAAACCCCAAAGTCACTATTCATATTCAATCTCCCTCAACACAATTATCCCACAACATGGTTTCAACATGTATCCCAAATAACCAATGGTCCATAACAATGTCCATAAAGTAACCTCCACTATATACATGAAAATAGTTATTTTGGGAAATATGGATCCAAAAATTAATCCTTTACAATTAAACCACCTTCAAACACACTCTAGACACCACCAAATCCTAGTAAAGTACATAATGAGGACATGAGATACTGGTTCCAAATGGTTAGATTCATAGAGACAATAGTGGGAGAATTTTAAGCCATAAAATTACAAGAGTACATTAAACTATAATATTGAATGTCATGGATAAAAAGATTATATAAATAATTAATTTATCAATAATATATTGTTTGTTAATATTATTATTAAAATAACTAGAACAAGTGATAGAATGATAATTTTTATAGTAGTTTAGATAAAAAATATCCATGTCCACTCTTCACACCCTCAACCCTTAGAGTATGAAACCTGCTATAACCGTTGGCACCAGAAAACACATCCACATAAAATTTCAAGTGTTTCCACACATGATCCTTGAGCGTATCCCGTTTCACCAGCATTGATTTGACTGGTCATAGATCCCGAATGAAGCAATAGAATATAAGTTATGGACATTATAAGTTGGGATGGAAACATGATTCGCAGAGCCCATTCACAAAGCTCCCTCCACAATCATGGAGTATAGTAACTTGATAGAATCCACTACGACCACCATAGAGGAGAGGAAAGAATCCTTTTCACTTTGGAGGGGATGAAAGTCAACTCCCACATTTCGAGAAACTTTAGGGAATTGCCTCTGGTTGTGGAGCACATTTTCCTTCGCAACATCATTTTCTCTTCACAGCGCACACTTTTTCTCCATGGAGAGCTCCGTAGACCTCCATCTCCTAAAAATAGCCACCTCAACCCCTTCATATAGAGGGTTACGCCGCCCATTCGGTGGCTAATATCCCATAACATGGTACTCCTGAGCACTGTGAAGTGATGCCCTTTTCAAAGGAGGGAGCTCCATCAGTTTGCTCGAGGCTTTGTGAATCCCCATAGATCCACGATACTATTTTCTCTATGAAGCCCATTGTTCCATGAGGAACTAAGCTCAGTAAATACCATTTTCTCCATGATAACCTATGCTCTTCGAATCCATGCTCTGTGAGCACCTTTCCTCTACCAAGATGCTATGTGAGACCATGACCTTCACGAGACCCTCAGCTCTGCGAACCCTATTACTTTCTGAAGCCCTATCCTTCATGAAGCTCCTACCTTCACGCCCCCCGGTCCATACTGCAGGGTCCGCACCCCCACACCCCCGCTCTGATTCACAACCGGGATATGGTTCCGGCTCTCATGGATAGTCTGTTCTCTACCGTCACTGATCCCCATAAAAAATATAGACTTTAACTGCGAACCTTTTAGGTCGACATGGTGAAATTTTCCATTGTGCCCCTATGCAAAAAACACCTTCCACCTATAGAATACCATGATTCTAGATACTTATCTAAACACCACGAAAGACCTTGAGCTGATCTTGGTCACTTTCACATGTCATGAGTTGAGATTGTCATAATCAATTCCCTGAGTACCTTTAGTCAAACCATTCCTAAAAAAACTCATCCAAACCCAATCACTTGAATCCTATGTCAGGTTGAATCAGAAAGGGATGCTCTTGCATAAGTCACAACACCATCCATGTATAGGCACCTCATTACTAATATTCCTATCTATATGTCTTTAAACTGTAGTACACCCTATGTGACAAAGGTAGGATGCCTCTTCCTCTAAAAAAGAAATGCCTTATGTGCCGAGCATAATATGCCAATAGTCACATCTCTATGACTTTAAATAGTATTACACCCTATGTTACAAACATAGGATGCCTCTTGATCCAAATAAGACATGCCTTATGTGACAAGAATAAGATGCCCGTAGTCTTATCTATATGAATTTAAATTGTAGTACATCCTATATGACAAACATAGGATACCTCTTGCTCCAAACAAGAGATACCTTATGTGTCATGCATAATATGAAAACAGTCCTCACTACATGACTTTAAACTTTTGCATTCCCTATTATTCAATAACATGATGCCTCTTACTTCAAAAAAGAGATCCTTATGTTCCAAGCATAAGATGCCAAAATTCCTCACTATATGACTTTAAATAATAGAATTCCCTATTATTCAATAATAGGATCCCTCTTGATCCAAATAAGAGATGCCTTATGTGCTAAGCATAAGATACCACAAGTCCTCACTACATGACTTTAAACTGTATCATTCCCTATTATTCAATAATAGGATGCTTCTTGTTCTATAAAATAGATGTCTCATGTGCCCAGAATAAGATGCCGACAGTCCTCACTACCTGACTTTAAACTATAGAATTCCCTATTATTAAATAATAGGATGCCTTTTATTCCAAATAAGAATTTCCATATGTGAAAATCATAATATTCCTCATTCCATGATTAAATTGTCATAATTACACAAGTGTAGGAATCCATTCAAACATCCCGTCACTCCACCTCATGCTTTTCATTTCCTTCATTTGGATCTTCATCCTTTTTCATGTTAAAAGGGACCCCCTAATGGCCTAGTCCCATGCCACATCAGCTCACCTACCATTCTGGTCTAATGCCTCGGAAGAAATTAGACAACACTTTGAGTATGGTCATGTGTTTTAAACACGGTCAAGAGTCGAATCTCATTTGTTTGTCCCCGTTTTTCAATAACACGATATGGATGATATGTTTTGAACATGGTCAACATTTATCCTCCCTTTGTCTGGATTGATTCCAACACCCTTGGCGTTATCTCACTTATGCACTAGCGCATAGGTGTAGCGATCAATTATATGCCTCAACCCACCAATGATTCTTGGATTCCCTCATGGCCAGACAAAAGGAAGACATTACGTGTAGCTTCCATGCGTAATCCCCATCCACCATTGCCACTCCATAGCGGCACCTGGCCACCAATGATGTGTAATCCCCACATCATTCCTCACGTACGTACCTTCCGTGAAGAGGTTGTAAGGTATTGTTTTCCTCTTGTTTCTAACATCGAGCATGAATCACATGTTCTTAGAGTAAGAATCGACCATGGAATCCTCTCGGGCTACCTTAGTGTGTAATCCCCAAGCCTACTTACAAATTACATGGACTTTGATTCATTAACTTTCCAAGAAAGGTATGAAAGAATCATCCCTGAGGTTAAATCCCATCACCCATCGGTCCCAACCATCTTCATGTCATCTCGTCCTTGTACCACATGAAATTAATCTGTATTCCCCCTTTTTGTCCTACAAGACGCAAAATTGTATGTATTCAAACTACATGGATTTTGATCCCTATCTCCTAAGAAGGGTATGTAAGAATCCTCCCCAAGGTTCAATCCCAATCTAATATAGGCCATTGTATTCCCCTTTGTTGGGATCCAACTCTCTAGTCTGACCCCTGGGCGTTAGACCAACTCTTGGGCTGCTTAACATGCGTAAGCCCCAACATCATCTTCTGATCACTATCCTCTGTACACAACCCGATCCTATTCACCCCTTCGATCTACATGGGTTTTGATCCCTGTCTTATAGGGTACATAGGAATAATCCCTAAGGTTAAACTCCAATACTGGTCAACTTCGGTGTCCCCTTTGTTGAGACCCACATCCTTGGTCCCTGTCACGACCTGCCTTCACCGAAAGGAGGGAAGGGACAACAGATTTCCAAGCCCTTCCTTCTTTAAGTTGAAGGAGAGATAATGACCCCCGAGTCCCACCTCCAGTAGGCCCCGGTGTGGCGACTAGCACCAAGGGTATAACATTTTCACAATATGGGAGTCATTACCCTTTTTTTGTTAACTAAGATTGGGAGAAAGAATGAGTCAACACCAAACACCACCAAGTATAGAAAACTCAAGGTAAATACCAAAATACATGCATGTTTTAATAATAAATAAAACTGAACAAAGTATAAGGACTCCAAAGTACAATACCCAACAAGAAAGGAAAAAGGATAAGTAGAATCCGATAGAGACCAACAGAAACTCCAACGTCCAGACTAGTAAGGTCCTGAACAGCTTCCGAAGCCCTCCTGGAAACCTAAAAGTAAACATAGGGTGAGCATACAAAGTATACTCAGTAGGAAAACCTAAGGCTCTCATCCACAACTGGGGTGACATCCTAAAGTCCCGTGAGAAGAAAAATAAACAAAATCTGTTAAGGAATCTATCCATCCCACCTCACCAGCCACGCTCACCAAATAACACACGCAGTAAGGTAATAGTAAGAACAAAACATTTGGGTACCCCGCACCACCATTTCCCCCTCTAGCTAGCTGCTCATCCCTAACGACAAATGTCCTGACGCTACCATGCTCTTCCTGACCACACACACTTGGTCCTCACAACCATCCACATCCCTTCCCGCACACACCTGGGTCTCACAACCACACATCCCTGCCCGCACACACCTGGGCCTCACAACCATCTATCCCTGCCCACACACACCTGGGCCTCATCCCGAAGACACTTGGGAAAATAAACCTACCCGAAGAATCTTGGGTTAACAACACACCAAATGAAACCTACCCGAAGAATCTTGGGTGTAAGGTTGCCTCCAGCCATCACAGCCAAGGGAATAGGGAGCAGGAAGGAGAGTAACTAGGGGGAAACACCCTTCCCCATGAAATGGGGTGTCCGACACTAAGTGCCCAACGTGGGTAGGGTGTGACTAAACACAGAACATATAATTACACACACACAGATATATATATCAACACACAGCCCAACCTATGGCTCCTCAAATAGATACAAGCAGGTTCACAAGCACTACTGCCTCAGAAAACGACACACAAAAAACAGTTCCCAGTTTCCCTGTTCAAGTTATCATTTATAACAGTTCAGTAAGAGTTATTCCCATCACTACTGGGCAACTAATATGCATAATCACAGATGAGAGAACAAGAACCAGGAAGGAAAACCATTAGGTAATTTAAGCATTCACACCTGTTTCTATTGTAAAGCCACAAAAAATAGGGATCAAGTGAGATCCCTTGAAGTACTGGAAACAAAAAAAACCTCAAGACACAGCCCCATGTCCCCAAAATCTAGGAGCCAATGGTTTCTCATCAACAGAGGATCCCGCCTGAATTCGTGTCACAACAGAGCAACCCCAGAGCCTCAGATTCACAACCAGTGAAAGTATAACAACAGGGGATCCCATACACACCCATATCACCCCAGAAAACTAAGCCTGTGAAAGAAAACAACCAAACCACTACCACCAACACAAAGCAGGCCCTTGCATGCATTTTCAGATTTAAAATATTTAACACACTCCATGGTTTCAATTCCATTGGGATTTAACTGGAGTTATCACAGAAAATGGTTGATCCTAGTGCTTTCAATTTATTTAACCATGTATACATAATTAACCAATTCTATGTTACGTTTATTTAAACATCCAGGATAACCTAGGATCATTAGTACACAGAGAAAGACCACCAACGACCATGATTTTCAGTGAGTATAGGCCCGTATAATTCACAACACATATCAACATAAGAGAGTACATTAGAACATTGATCACCCCACCTTTCCTTATTTAAAGGTCCGTTAATTATCTTCATTAAGTTCGGTTTCATCAATTTCCCCAGAGACAAAATCATACCCACCCCGCATGATGCACAAAAAGGAGAGACGAAGAAGAAAATCCCTACCTGATTGATCAAGGATCGATGTTAAGTCCTCGCGTGGAAACTAGAAATCAGGAGTAGCAGGAGCTCCACAGAACACGATTAAGGAAAACTTCGCAACATGGGTACAACTCATTGGGAGGAAGGGTACTCCGAGCGCAGGGTGATAGAAAACAAGAAACTCAGGTAGAGGAGAAGCCTTTAGGTTTTAAGGACTCAGATACAGCATTCCCGAGACGGTTAAGATACAGAGAGAAAAACTTGAAACCGCAGAAGAAGCGGGATCGTGGGTTGACCACGCAGCTAGGACACCCCACAATTCCAACTTAAAAGGTCCCCACCATTCAGGGTGGTTAAAATCGGTGCACACCTCTGCGTTTCTGAAAATGCGGTTAAAGGTATGACCAAAACGCTTGATTTACCTCACCAAATCATTTAATTAAACGTCATTAATGGGATTTAAAATAGGTTTAATGGGGTCAAAAGAAGGTTTAAAACCCAATTCATGCAAAAGGAGGTGCTATTGGAGAACCGTGGAGGTCACCGGTAGGCTAGGTCTACCGGTAGACCAAGCTACCGGTAGGCCGAGGTACCGGTAGGCCGAGGTACCGGTAGGTCGAGGCTACCAGTAGGCTGATCTACTGGTATGCTGAGGCCACTGCTAGGCTGAGCTACCGGTAGGCCGAGGCCACCGGTAGGCCGAGCTATTGGTAGGCCTAGGCCACCGGTAGGCCGAGCGACCGGTAGGCCGAGGAAACCGGTAGGCCGAGGCCATCGGTAGGCTGAGATACCGGTAAGCCGAGCTACCGGTAACCGGTAGGCCAATGCCACTGGTAGGCTGACCTACCGGTAAGCCGAGCTACCGGTAACCGGTAGGCCAAGGCCATCGGTAGGCCGAGCTACCGGTACGCCGAGATACTGGTAACCGGTAGGCCAAGGCTACCGGTAGGCCGAGCTTCCGGTAACCGGTAGGCCGAGGCCACCGGTAGGCCGAGCTACCGTTAGGAGTCTTAAGCTTCACCGAGAAGCTGGGATGACCTTACAGACCACCCAGAACACTTCAAACATCATATTTTCACCAAGTAATAGACCCCAAAACCCCGTGCCATTACATCAGATACTTCTCAAACTATTCTTGTCCCCGAGAATATAAGAACAAACCAGATAGGAGAAAAGTGGGGTCCAAACAACCACCCTCTAAAGATAATTCTCAGGGGAAAACCCCTGAGTTGTTCGAAAGCTAGAATAGAACCCCCCTAGAGTTATCAACCACAAACATTCACAACAAGCACAAGGATCATGTTAGGATATTATCCGCTTTGGGAGGCACTGACTTGCCCGCACAGGTTTAATCGCATCCACATTAATGCGTCCTGATTAGTAGTCACGTTTTTCCATAATCACGCATTCGGACACACACACACATAGAGAACAGGGAACATATCATCTAATAGTTAAGAAAAACAAGCATTTCATATATTAAAGCACAAGGTGAAATATCTCAACAAAACTCAGAACAAAAACAACAACAAGGAAGTCAACACAGCCCTGGGTACTGAACGCATAACTGGGCCTCCCGCTCCCAAGTGCTCTCCTTCAGGACACCATGCCTCCACAACACACGAACCAAGGGGATGGTTCATCCACGGAGCACTTTCTCTTTACGATCCTCGATCTTGATCGGTCGTTCTATGAAGGTCGCATCATTTTTGACATCTAAATCTCCCTAATCAATGACGTGGGAGTCATTGTGTAGATATCGACGAAGATGGGAGATATGGAAGACGTTGTGAACTTTCTCCAACTGAGGTGGAAACGCCAGCTGATACGCCACCTCACCAACTCGTCACAACACCTCGAAAGTTCTGATGAACCTAGGGGAGAGCTTACTCCCCTTCCCAATCCTTCTCTGCCCACGTAGAGGGGAATCCTTCAAAGATACATGATTTCCAACCTTGAAATACAAGGGCCTCATCCTATGATCGGCATAAAACTTTTGCCGGTCCTGGGCTGCCTTCATCCTCTCACGCACGAGCTGAACCTTCTCAGTGGTGCCCTACACCACTTCTGGCCCAAGAACAGCTACTTCCCCAATCTCTGTCCAGCAAATAGGTGAATGACATGACCTTCCATACAAGGCCTCAAATGGTGTCATGCCAATAGTGGAGTGGAATATATTGTTATAAGAAGACTCCACCAGAGGCATGTGTCGTACCCATGATCCCTCAAAATCCAGAACACATGCCCGCAACATGTCTTCCAATGTTGGGATCGTTCGTTCTGTTTTCCCATCTGTCTGAGGGTGGAAAGCAGTGCTACAACGTATCTGGGTGCCAAAGGCATGCTGTAATCCCCTCCAGACTCGTGAGGTAAACTGTGTGTCTCGATCGGAGACAATAGATCTCAGAATCCCATGCAACCACACCACCTCATCGACGTACCTCCAGGCTAAGGTACTCACCAGGCTCGATTCCTTAATGGCCAAGAAGTGAGTTGATTTTGTAAACCGATCCACCACTACCTAGATGGCATCATAGCCTCCCTAAGCCCTGGGTAGAACTGTGATGAAGTCCATTGAGATGTCATCCCAATTCCACTCGGGAACATCTAAAGGCTGTAACGACCCTCCAGGAAAACAGTGTTCAACCTTCACTTACTGACACACTAGGCACTTAGCCACAAACTCTTCCACCACCCATGTTACCCTGGGCCACCAAAACTGTCCCCTCAGGCCTTGGTACATCTTTGAGACCCTAGGATGTACCGCTAAAGCCAATCCATAGAACTCACAGAGAACACCTTTACACATAATCTCTAGAACAAAAAGTCTTCCTTGGAAAAGCATCCAATGCTGACCATCCTCCGAGCATCCTTCAGGAGCATTTCCCTGATAAAAATGATCTCACATGACTTCCACCTCCGAGCCCCACCCCACTGAAACTCTTCCACCTGCACCACTAAATAGGAAACTAAAGTCTTTTGAAACAGACAACCTATTCCACCTTCCACCCTTGCATCCAAATCCAAGGCCGCTAACTCTTCCATCGCTCTCCAAGAATCTATAGATTCCCAAACTATTTCCTTCTGCAATTTCCTTCTCAGGGTATCAGCCACAACATTACCCTTTCCCTCAGTATAAGAGATCTCGAAGTCATAGATTTGGAGGAACTCAACCCATATCTGCTACCGCAAGTTCAGATCCCACTGGTAAAAGACATAAGGCAAGATCTTGTGATCTGATAAGACCACAAAGTGCTATCTGATGAGATAATTCCGCCACAACTTCAATGTGAACACCACAACCGCAAGCTACAGATTGTGGGTGTCATAGTTACGTTCATGAGAACGTAATTTCCTATACCCATAAGAGATCACTCCACGCTGCTACATCAGCACACATCCCAACCCAAGGCCAGAAACATCACAGAACACTTTAAAAACATCCCTTCCTTTGGTAATCTGAGTACTGGAGCACTAACCAGATTCTCCTTTAGGTAGCCAAAATATGTCTGGCACTGGTCGCTCCACACGAAGGCCTGGTCCTTCCTAGTCAAAGCTGTCAACGGAGCTACAACTCGAGAGAATTTGGGCACAAACCTCTGGTAATAGCCTGCCAAACCTAGGAAACTACAAACTTCTTCCACATTCTTGGGTGCTGCCCAGGAAACGACTACCTCAACCATCGACGGGTCTACTGCTATTCCCTTCCGAGACACTACGTATCCAAGGAAATGTACTTCTTGCATAATAAACTTACACTTAGAAAATTTCCCATAAATATGGTGGTGTAGAAGGACTCCCAAAACTGACCTAATATGCTCAATGTGCTCTTCCTATGATCTTGAGTAGATAAGGATGTCGTCGATGAACACCACAACGAACTGGTCCAAAAACTCTCAGATGACAGAGTTCATGAGGTTCATGAACGTAGGTGGTGTGTTCGTAACACCAAACGACATGACCACGAACTCAAAGTGGCTATATCTACACCTAAAAGCCGTCTTTGATATATCACCTTCCTTCAATCTCAACTGGTGGTATCCAAACCACAGATCGATCTTAGAGAACCAACTTTCTCCCCTCAGCTGGTCAAAAAGATCATTTATCCTCGGGAGGGGGTAACGATTCTTGACCGTCACCTGATTCGACCTCTGGTATTCTATGCACAGTAATATACTACCATCTGCCTTATTTACAAACAAAACTGGAGCACACCACGGTGACACGTTGGGTAGAACAAAGCCCTTCTCCATCAGATCGTCAATATGAATCCGCAACTCCCGCAACTCAGAAGGTGCCATCCGATAAGGAGACATCGAGATCGGGAAGACACCAGGCTTTAAGTCTATCCCAAACTAAACGTCACATTGAGGGGGTAGAGTCACAACCTCAATGTAAAAGACATCAGGGAATTCTATTACGACCTTTGGAACGTCCATCATTCCTATGTCCACCGACTCCACTGGAACCCTATCCAGCATAGAAAGGAGTGGCTCCACGTGTTGACTCCCTACCTGATAACTTCACTCCCCAAAAAAATCCACACACCGTCTATCCTCATTAGAGAATTCAATCCTTCTCCGATAGCAGTTGATGATGGAATGCATGGAGAATAACAATTTGATGCCTAGAATGACGTTGTATTACTACATCTGCAACGAAAGAAGGTCTACACTGGACTGATGCGGTCCCAACATCAGTCTACATCCTTGGAAAAAGTAAGATACGCTGGTCTGACCCCCAACTAGTGTTCTCAACACTAGGGGTACAAAAAGTCTCTCAGAATCCAGACCCAGAGCATGGGATAATTTGGGCATAAAAAAGGAGTGTGAAGCTCCTGAATCAAACAAGGCAGAAACAAGAGTGCTGAATAAACTAATCGTACCTCGAACGACCTCTGGTCCTGCTGGAGCTACTAACTCTGCGGCGTGCAACTATCCATTCCCATCTCCTCTGCATTGCTGATGTCGACCATCTCCCAGACCACGCCCTGATCTAGGTCCCTGAGGAGCACCCTGGTGTTGGTCTCCTCCCGCAAGGTCACCCTCGGAGGTCCAGGGGCCTGCTGCTGTTGCTGGAAAGGCCTCGCCAGCAACAGATGCTGCTGAGGTGGGTGCTGAAAATGCCCACCTCCACCATGTGGAGATCGAGTTAGACACCTGCTCTAGATGTGTCTAAAAGCTCCATAGGAGAAACATTTTGGTCCTGGCCCTGTGGAAAAGGGGCGAGGGCTAGAATCTCGGAACTGGAACTGATAAGGCCTAATACCTTCTTGTCAAAACCTGGAAGGCCCTATCGCTGGAGACCTACTACTGACCACCTTACCCTTTGACGAACTCAGCTAGTTCCCTTCTCGTGGCGTGCCTCCCTTCAAGTGCATCCTCTCTACTATCTTAGACTTCTTCTGTACTACTAGTTACGTCAGAAGAGTGAAGGGAGTGACAGCGTACTGAAGAGAAGGAAGGAGTTCCTCCTCGAACCATCTATCCCGAGACTCCTCATCCAGAAAGAGATCCAGGGCAAAGCGCCAGAGATCTTTGAACTTGATCCCCATCTCCCTTACTAACATGCTTCCTTGATGAAGGGAGAGCAACTCCTGTCTCTTCTCAACCTTCGTCGTAGAATAGAGTAACTCCTTACGAAATTCCTTCTCGAAAATGGCCCATGAAACCTCTGCCTCTCTCTTATCTCTCAGGAAAAGCGTCCACCACTGACGTGCTGATCCTCTCAGCTGACTGACGGCCAACAGAATCCAGTACTCCCTCGGAGCATGGATCAAAGAGAATGTGATGGCTAGTTCCTCGAGCCATCCCTCCGTTACTGAGTCAGAAACACTGCCCTTGTACTTCTCGAGGGTTTGTCGCTGGAAGGAGCATAGAGTCCTCTTCCACAAGTCATCATCCATATCTCGATTAACCCTCTGCTGGTCAACTGCCTCGATCCGCTGGGCCTCAACCACCCGAGTCGCTCGTGGATAACGTCCAGGTTATATAGCTGTAAGGTAAACAAAGAATGCATAAGCCCAAGTAGCAAGGGAATTATCATTATTATTAATTTGTTTTCTCCCCAAGGTTCCCCAAATAAAATAAAAACACAATCAGTATGATGCATGTACCTTCCCTAGGGTCTCTACCCTGAAATAAATGTAGTCTCAATTGGTCATTTGATAAGCTCAGAGTCCTTTCATCGGATAACAGGGGGCCCTAAAATCCCGTGTCCTAGCCGGTCCTCCCTAGTCCATTTCACGAACCAAGATCACCTAACATTTTTTCCCTACCATCCCATGCAATCCTCACTGTGCCTAACTTCAGACTCCATCCTATCCCTCAACCTGCCTCTGATACCATTCTATCATGACCCGCCTTCACCGAAAGGAGAGAAGGGATAGCAGATTGCCAAGCCCTTCCTTCTTTAAGTTGAAGGAGAGATAATGACCCCCGAGTCCCGCCTCCAGTAGGCCCCAGAGTGGTGACTAGCACCAAGGGTATAACATTTTAACAATATGGGAGGCATTACCCTTTTTTTGTTAACCAAGATTGGGAGAAATAATGAGTCAACACCAAACACCACCAAGTATACAAAACTCAAGGTAAAAACAAAACTACATGCATGTTTTAATAATAAATAAAATTGAACAAAGTATAAGGACTCCAAAGTACAATACCCAACAATAAAGGAAAAATGATAAGTAGAATCCGACAGCGACCAATAGCAACTCCAACGTCCAGACTAGTAAGGTCCTTCACGGCCTCTGAAGCCCTCCTAGAAACCTAAAAGTAAACGTAGGGTGAGCATACAAAGTATACTCAGTAGGAAAACCTAAGGCTCTCGTCCACAAGTGGGGTGACATCCTAAAGTCCCGTGAGAAGCAAAAGAAACAACATCTGTTAATGAATCTATCCATCCCACCTCACCAACCACGCTCACCAAATAACACAATTAGTAAGGTAATAGTAAGAACAAAACATTTGGGTACCCCACACCACCATTTCTCCCTCTAGCTAGCTGCTCATCCCTAACGGAAAATGTCCTGATGCTACCATACTCTTCTGGCCCGCACACACCTAGGCCTCACAACCATCCACATCCCTGCCCACACACACATGGGCCTCACAACCACACATCCTTGCCCGCACACACCTGGGCCTCACAACCATCCATCCCAGCCCGCACACACCTGGGCCTCATCCCGAAGACACCTAGGAAAACAAACCTGCCCGAAGATTCCTAGGATAACAACACACCAAACAAAACCTGACTGAAGAATATTGGGTGTAAGGTCACCTCCAACCATCATAGCTGAGGGAATAGGGAGCAGGAAGGAGAGTAACTAGGGGGAAACACCCTTCCCCATGAAATGGGGTGTCCGACACTAAGTGCCAAACGTGGGTGGGGTGTGAATAAAAATAGAATATACAGTTAAAAAAACACACACACACACACACACATATATATATATCAACACACAACCCAATATATGGCTCCTCAAATAGATAAAAGCAGGTGCATAAGCACTGCTGCCTCAGAAAATGACACACAACAAATAGTTCCCATTTTCCCTGTTCAAGTTATCATTCATAATAGTTCAGTAAGAGTTATTCCTTTCACTACTGGGAATCTAACAGGCACAATCACAGAAGAGATAATAAGAAACAGGAAGGAAAACCATTAGGTAATTTAAGCATTCACACCCGATTCTCTGGTAAAGTCACAACAACTAGGGATCAAGTGAGATCCCTCGAAGTACTGGAATAAAAACAAACCCCGAGACACATCCATATGTCCCCAAAATCCAGGAGCCAATGGTTTCTCATCAATAGACAATCCCGCCCGAATTCGTGTCATAGCAGAGCAACCACACAACCTCAGATTCACAACCAGTGAAAGTATAACAACAGGGGATCCCATCCCCACCCATATCACCCCAGCAAACTGAGCCCATGAAAGAAAACAACCAAACCACTACCAACAACACAAAGTAGGCCCTTGAAGGTATTTTTAGATTTAAAAGATTTAACACACTCCATGGTTTCAATTCCACTTGGATTTAACCGGAGTTATCACAGAAAAGGGTTGATCCTGGTGCTTTCAATTTATTTAACCAAGTATACGTAATTATCCAGTTCCATGTTACATTTATTTAAACATCCGGGATAACCTAGGTTCATTAGTGCCCAGAGAAAGACCACCAACGGCCATGATTTTCAGTGAGCATATGCCCGTATAATTCAAAACAAATATCAACATAAGAGAGTACAGAATAACATCAATCACACCCCCCCTTTCCTTCTTTAAAGGTCCATTCATTATCTTCATTAAGTTCAGTTTCATCAATTTCCCCAGAGACAAAAGCATACCCACCCCACATGATGCACAGAAAGAAGAGACAAAGGAGAAAATCCCTACCTGATTGATCAAGGATTGATGTTAAGTCCTCATGTGGAAACTGGAAATCAGAAGTAGCAGGAGCTCCACAGAACGCGATCAAGGAAACCTTTGGAACAAGGGTACAACTCGTCGGGAGGAAGGGAACTCCGAGCGCAGGGTGATAGAAAACAAGAAACTCAGGGAGAGAAGAAGCCTTTAGGTTATAAGGACTCAGATAAAACATTCCCAGGATGATTAAGATACGGAGAGAAAAACTTGAAACTACGGAAGAAGCGGGATTGTGGGTTGACCACGCGGCTAGGCCACCCCACACATCCAACTTAAAAGGTCCCCACCCTTTGGGGCAGTTAAAACCGAGGCACACCTCCACGTTTCTAAAAACACAGTTAAAGGCATGACCAAAACACATGATTTAACTCACCAAATCATTTAATTAAATGTCATTAACGAGCTTTAAAACAGGTTTAATGGGGTCAAAACAAGGTTTAAAACCCAATTCGTGCAAAAGGAGGCTCTACTAGAGAACCGTGGAGGTCACCGGTAGGACGAGGTACTAGTAGGATGAGCTACCGGTAGGCTGAGGCTATCGGTTGGCCGAGATACCGGTATGCCGAGGCCACCGGTAGGCCGAGCTACCGGTAGGCCGAGGCCACCGGTAGGCCAAGGCCACGGGTAGACCGAGCTACCAGTAAGCCATGCTACCGGTAGCCGGTAGGCCGAGGCCACCGGTAGGCTGAGCTACCGGTAAGCCGAGCTACCGATAACCGGTAGGCCGACCTACCAGTAGGTCGAGGCTACCGGTTGGCTGAGCTACCGGTAACCGGTAGGCCGAGGCCACCGGTAGGCCGAGCTACCGTTAGGAGTCTTAAGCTTCACCAAGAAGCTGGGATGACCTTCCAAACCACCCATAACACCTCAAACATTAGATTTTCACCAAGTAATGGACCCTAAAACCCCGGGCCATTACAGTCCCTCCCAGTGGCATCAATAAAACTCTCAGGACGCTAACCATGCATAACCCCCAGCATGTCGTTGTGTCATTCTCCTTTGCATACACCCTGATTCCATGCCCCCATACAGAACTAGGTGGAATTTGATTCCCTACTATGGGTATATGTAGGAATCCTTCTTTAGGTTCAATCCCATCACTCATGTATCATCCTAGTCTCTCCCTTGAGAATTTGTGTTTCGGGAAGCTCATGCCCCAACCTGGAGGTTCTACTTCCTCCGAGTCCCATCCACGCGTCCATTATCACAGGCTACCTCCTCAGAAGTCCCATCACCCCACCAAACTACAATGACATTGATTCCCTACCAAATGGATATATAGGAAGCCTCTCCGAGGCTCAATCCCAACATCACCGTCATCTTCACATCAGTTCCATCCCATTTCCCCTTCCACTTTACTCAACCATCCACTATACATGTTGATTCTTACCCAGGCCACCACATCTCGGTGAGATCATTTCATCCATCCCATCACTACTCCTTATCGAACTAGGGTAGCTAACCAGGAAAATGACCCACACAATCCATAATGATCCAACCAAGATTATCCCTCTTGCGATGGGCCGCTAACCACGCGTAAGCCCCAGCATGTCTCCAATTATTGTCCTTTGTGTACACCCTGATTCTATGTCTCTCCATTCAAACTATGTGTGTTTTGATCCTTGTATCCTAGATATGGTACATAAGAAACCTCCCCGAGGTTCAATCCCAGCCAATGGTAAACCTTGGTGTCCCCATTTCGGGGGTACACTCTCCCTGATCCGCCCTCAGTGGTGTTAAAATCATCCTTCAAGGTGTGATATCATCCCTCTATGGGACGCACCACCTTGGATCCGTCTTCATTGGGAGTTCAAATCCATACATCTTGAAAACATACTAGGTGATACCTCCAAGGGATGTAACAATCTGATCCGCCTCTATGGGGTGTTCTAATCACACTCATTATTTCTCTGTAAGATGTCGAACTCACAGCCTACCTTATGTTAAAAATGATATGCATGAGGAAAACCTCAGAAGACATGCCTTTAGTTGAACCATATTCAGAAGACATTAAACTTGCAATATACCCCGTGTTAAACATGGGAAGCTAAAGAAAACCTTAGAGATATGCCTTCAGCTTAAGATACCACATGACCGACGTGGGATGAATCAGCTTCGATGCCCTTGAGAATCCCTATTATGAGGAAGAATAAATGTTCCCTAATTTCCACACATCCAGAGATGCCCCAACATGCCTAATGTTGTCATCTACTATGACCGAAGGTTGCTGTCATGTCAAGACCCCTTATAATTTCTAGATAAAATCAGTGTAATTAACCAGCATCCACAAAGATATGGCACCAAGAATGTGATTCACGAAAAATTTCTTTATCTTTAAGGGAGACCCGGAAAAGGTGAAGAATTATGAGGAGGAACCCACCAAAGGAGATACTGACATCCCATCATCTCGTTTCAATCAAGGATAAAAAATCCCTAAATAAGTGATGTATGTCACACGCATTTGGAAAGCGAGAATGAGGGGAAATAGCTAGTGCATCCTCGAAAGATGGATGTGCACCCCGATGAAAGTTTTGGGAACAGAAATGGCGAACACTATGTGAATCTCTTCTCCTTCAACAGTGAGTAGATAGAAGAAGTCAGGCTGATTGAGGCATCACCCATGTGAATCCCCTCTCCATTATGAGTGGGAGGATGAGTAACATCGGGTGAGTGAAGGCTAAGGTTCATAGGCTCCATGCTGACCCCGTCGCCTTCAGAGGCAAGGATGGGGTAATCCTCCCCCTGACATCATCAGCTCCTCACTGACCCCTCCAACTTCATAGGCTCTACAGGGAGAATCTGCCCCCCCCCCCCCCAACTCCATCGGCTCCATGCCGACCCCGTCACCATCACAGTCCATGTAGGGGGTATCTACCCCAACTCCATTGGCTCCTTGCCGACCCCTCCGCCTTCACTGGACACACAGAGGGTATCTGTCCCCCTTGAATCCATTGGCTTCTCACTGACCCTGGTATCTTCATAGGTCGTGCAATGAGCATTTACCCCCGACTTCATCGTCTCCTCGCTGACAATGCTAACTTCATGGGTCGCGCTAGGGGAATTAGCTGCCCCAACTCCATAGGTTCCTTGCCAACCCCACCAACTTTAGAGACCATGCTAGGGGCACCATCCCCTAGAATCCATTGGCTCCTTGCTGACCCCACTGCCTTCATAGGGGACTTTTTCCCCTGACTCCATCAGCTCCTCGCTAACCCCACCGCCTTCCCAGGCCATGCTGGGGGCATCACCCCCCAACTCCATCGACACCTCGTCGACCCCTCCACCTTCACAGGCTATTATTGGGGAATCATCCACTGACTCCAGCAACTCCTCCCCGACCCCACCACATTTAGAGGCCACACCGGGGGCATCATCCCCTGACTCCATCAGCTCCTCACCAACCCTGCTGCCTTTACAAGCAACTTAGGGGGAATCCGACCCCTCCCCCCAACTCCATCAGATCCTCATCGACCCTACCACCTTCCGAGGCCATGCCGGGGGCATCATCTCCCATGACTCCATCAGATCCTTGCCAACCCACCGCCTTCATAAGCCGCACAATGGGAATCCCCCCGACACCATTGGATCCTCTCCAACCCCACCGCCTTCACAGGACGTGCAGGGGGAATCCACACTGACTCCATCGACTCCTCACTGACCCCACCTCCTTCACAGGCTGTGATGGGGGTACCCCCCTGAATCCATCAGATCCTCGCAGACCATTTCACCTTTAAAGGCCGTGTAGGGGGCATCCTCCCTCGAATACATTGGCTCCTTGCTGACCCCACCACATTCCTAGGCCACACTAGGGGCATAATCCCCACAACTCCATCGAGTCATTTACGACCCCTCTGCCTTCACATGCCATGCTAGGAGTATCTTCCCTAGACTCCATCTTCTCCTCACCGACCACACCGCCTTCATAGGTTGTACTGGGGGCATCATCCCCCGACTCCATTGGCTTGACGCGAACCCCTACACCTTCATTTGTCGCATAGGGGGAATCCTCCCCCAACTCCATTAGCTCATTGCCGACCCCACTATCTTTATAGGCTACACCAGGGGAATCAGCCCCCATGACTTCATCAAATCCTTGCCGACCTTTCTACCTTCATAGGCTGTGCCAGAGACATCCTCCCATGAATCCATCGGCTCTTCAAAGACTCTGCCGCCCTCCTAGGCCACACAAGGGGAAACCACCCCTAATTAAATGGCACATCTCCAAAAGCACTAGAAGCCAATGAGGAGGTCCACCTTGAACTACTATCATCAGGAACTTGATTACTCCCCATCATTATCATCAGCCACTACGAAGGTCCTTGCCGCACTGATACCCTTCAGGCACGAGAGTCCTCCCCGTCACCATCATCAGCCACTATGGAGGTCCTCCCCACACTGCTACCATTCAGGCACAATATTCCTCCCCATCACCAGAATCAGCCACTATGAAGGTCCTCCCTCCCACACCACTACCATTTAGGCATAGGAGTCATCCCCATGACCATCATCAGCCACTGTGGAGTTCATCCTCAAACCACTACTATTTAGGCATGGGTGTACTCCTCGTCACCATAATCAGCCACTGCGGAGGTCCTCCCCTTACCTCTATTAGTCAAGCAAAAGATTCCTCCACACCACCATCACCATCTAAGGAAGAGGTCCTCCCTACATCACTATTTAGAAATGGGTGTCCTCCCCATCCCTGACATGAACCAGCATGGAGGTCCTCCCCATGAATCTACAAAATTCATCACGGAGGCCATCCCTATGTCAAATGCTTGCCTTTATATGAAGAACCTATAACGGTAAAAATTTGATCATATCCATAGTCTGGTTTCTATGCATAATGAGATGATGCTCTAGGCTTCCACACCTCCCAGGATCCATCACCCCCATCATACCGACACTCTAGGCTTCCTCACCTTCTAGGATCCATAACCCCGTCATACTAATGCTCCAGACTTCCACACCATCCAGGCTCCATCACCCCATCATACCGAATCTTCAGTATTCTACATCATATAAGATCCATCATCCTATTGTACCAAATCTCTAGGATTAAACACCTTACAGGCTCTATCACCCCTTCGTACCGACGCTCCAGGCTTCCATGCTTTCATGGCACCATCACCCCATCATACCAACTCTTCAGGATTACATGTCTTCAGGGCTCCATCACCCCATCGTACTGACACTCCAGGCTTCCACGCCTTCAAGGCTCTGTCACCCAATCATACCGAACCTCTAGGATTCCCCACCTTTTGGGATCCGTCATGCATCGTACTGACGCTCCAGGATTCCACACCCTCAGGGATTCATCATCCTATCTTATCGACTCTCCAGGCTTCCAAGCCTTTTGGTCTCCATTTCCCCATCATACCGACAGTCCAGGCTTCCACACCTTCTTGGCTATGTCTCCCCATTGTACCGATACTATAGGATTCAATGTCTTCCAGGATCTGTCGTCCTGTCGTACTGATGCTCAAGGATTCCATGCCTTCCAGGCTATGTCGTTCCTTTGTACTGATGATCTAGGATTCCATGCCTTTTAGGCTCTGTTACCCCATCTTACCAAGGGAATGCTATCAACCCTACCACCCTTGCAACACGTTGTGTCATCCAAATTACTGCATCTTATTAAGAGAAGAGTTCCCCCCTACTGCCTCAACACCATCTTCTAGAATGTTCACCATGAGGTATCCCACCACAAGCATGGAAAAAATCCATGTATACACTGGGGTAATTTTAGAATAATCCCATCATATATATTTCCCCATACCCCCACGTCCTAGTTACATGAAATTAAAATACATAACAACCACATCCTAGTTGCATGATGTTAAACCGCATAACAAACACATCATAGTTGCATGATGCTCAACTGAAAAACAACCATGTACTAGTTGCATGACTTTAAACTGCATAAAAATCATCGTCTTGATCAAATGACGTAAAAATGTGGTACAACATCTTGGTCACATGACATTAAACTGTACAAAATTTTGGTCAAATATATGTGACCCAAAATTCCAACCATCACTCGTCCTAGCTACACGATGTTAAACTATGCATTGGGTCCAAACTCTATGACCTAAAAATAAGAACCTTTGGTCTATGAAATATGACCATAAACTATTTTCAACACCAGGGTTTGTTACTCTGAGTCCATCCGCTTCTTCCCACTGACATTCCCTGATGCGCTATGGTATAAAACCTAGAGTGTTGGACTCTAAATGAACATAATCACAATCTGTCTCCACACTTCACAGAGTCCCTTTATTTGGATCCATTATTTCTTTCATGAATGAAGGGACCCCATAATTCCCTGGTCTCATGACACTTTGGATCAACTATCATCTTGGGCCAATGCCCTGGAAGACTTCAGATGAAATTTTGAAATAGGTCTCATGTTTAGAACATGGTCAGAGGTCAAACCTCATTTGTCTATCCTAAATGTAGTTAATAAAATATGGATGCTATGTTTTGAACATGGTCAATAATTATCCTCCATCGTTTGGACACCATCATTGTGATCCAGATATCCAACATCATGATTCACCTTTTCCCACCTAGTTATGTTTAGGTGTAACTCCAAAACCCTTAGTGCTACTCTTCCATGCATCTTTGCAAGTTGAGTGAGCGAGCCTGTGCTGTTGGAATATTCCCAGTCTGACATGTCCACTCCCCTTTCTGTGTGTGCTTCCATGTGTCAAGAAAATCCCATCATTACTCCTTGTTTCCTACACCAATCATGACTCAAGTGGGTTAAGTAGTTTTTATGGGATCTGTATTGATATGTTAGAGTGACACAGACATCTCCATCTCACAAGATGTTAAACTAAATTATCATCGCGCATGATGTTAAACTGCATTATCATCCCACATGGCGTTAAATTTCATTATCTTCCCACATAATATTAAACATCATTACTATCCTCCATGAATTTAAATAGATCATATTTTCCCTACATAACGTTAAATTTCATTATCATCCTGGATGACATTAAACTGATCATATTCATCCCATATGATGTTAAAATGCATTGCAGACCTGCATTATGTTAAACTGCTCATCTTCATCCGTCATGACGTCAAATTGCATTATCATCCTTCATGGAATTAAACTACTCATCTTCATCCAGTATGACGTTAAATTTTATTATTTTCTTACAAGTCCTTAAAGTAATCATCTTCTCCCATCATGAAGTTAAACTTCTCATTATCATCTTTCATGACATTAAACTGCTCATCTTCGTCCCACATGACGTTAAACCAAATTATCATCCTGCATGACATTAAACTGCTCATCTTTATTCTGTATGATGTAAAACTACATTATTGTCCTATACGACCCTAAAATACTCATCTTCATCCATCATGACATTAAACTAATCATTATCATCCTTCATGATGTTAAACTACTCATTATCATCCTGTATGACTTTAAACTGCTCATCTTCATCTTTTATGATGTTAAACTATATTATCATTTTTCATGATGTTAAAATTATCATCTTTATCCATCATGGAGTTAAACCACTCATTATCCTCCTTCATGATGTTAAACTGTTCATTATCATCCTGCATGACTTTAAACTTCTCATCTTCATCTCGCATGATGTTAAACTGTATTGTCATCCGTCATGACATTAAACTACTCATTACCATCCTGCATGACTTTAAACTGCTCATATTCATCCTAAATGATGTTAAACTGATTTATAGTCCTAAATGACTTTAAACTATACCGTATTTACCATTCAATGTTAAACCGCATGATTCGTCTAGGCTGAAGGATGTAAAACTACCTAGAACACATCCCACATGACGTTAAACTTCTTTATCATCCTGTATCATGTTAAACTGTGAGAAGAAGATATAAAATTATGATCTGAGCTCTATGACTATAAAAAAAGATAAACCAGCGTCCATACTGCACAATGTTAAATTGCATGGCGCTCTTAAGAACTATGTAACACTTAATTTCTTCCCTGCATGATACATAGGAACACCCAAACATTTCATCTGTGGGCCTATACTCTAACATCAAGATCTCCACTTGGGTCTGGCCCTTTGGTCCAGATGCTTCCCAAAACACATGGTGTGGTACGTGGGCTTATGTCCTCATTCACGCCGGGTTTATCATGACTACACCATGTACTACTCTACTTAGATATCTCCACCTTTTTCTCATCCTTACCAAATTATGTTAAACTACATGAGCATATTTATGCTTCACACAACTCCTTTATTTGGGTCTCCATCAACATTTACATCTGAAAGGTCCCCTGAATGGTACGGGTTCTTGGCCTTATAGCTCAGCTACCATTCTAGGCGAACATCCTGGAGGGTCCTAAACGATAATTTGATAAATGTCCCATGTTGCAAATATGGTCAAAAGTTGAAGCTCATTTATAGTTCCCATTTCATGTCACACGATATGGATGTTGTGTTTTGAACATGGTCAACATCCATCCTTCATCATTATTACCACCCCTATATTTCCTAAATATTGGGTTCAGTGATTCATTTTGTCCTGAAATCCCTTAAATAATTAGTCTACCTAGAGTTGGAATGTTGGTCTGGTTAGGATCAACCCTTCCCGATCACTTTCCTTTATTATTGTGCTCTTATATACTGGGGAGAACTGGATCTCATTCGTTGTCTCCCACACTGAGCATTTCTCACATGGACTTAGGAGCATTGGTAAGGTGATACCCACATAAAAGGTCACATGATCACGGTCCGAGGTCTATGACCTTAAACTAATATCACCACCATCCTCACTTCATGATGTTAAACTATGTGATACGTCCAAACTAAAGGACATAAAACTACTCAGCACTCATCCCGCATGTCAATAAACTGAAAATTGGATGCAATTTCTCATCCATGGCCCATCCCAAGGTCCCTCTACCTTTCCGGACACTTATCCTAAGTTATCACTTAGGGTTGTGAAACGTGGTATGGAATCCATGTCCTCGTTCACATCAGGATATTTGTGCTATTCCACACACATAACCTTGAGACACCCCTCTTTCTTTATCATACTTTCCACAAGAAATTAAATTGCATGCGTACCACCATGCTTTACACATCCCATCATTTCAGTTTCCATCATCTTTCTCATCCAAATGGACCCCCGAAAAGCATGGATGTTAGGACTAAGGGCTCTCTTACCATCTTGGGCCAACATCCTTGAGCATTTTGGATGACAATTTGATACAAGTACAACATTTTGGATATGGTCTGCAGTAGATGCTCAATTTTTCCCCCCATTTGCAATCACACAATACAAATACTATGTTGAAAACATGGTCAGTAGTTATCCTCAATCATTGTTGTCGTCCTGTGGTCTCCCAAATGAATGTCATAGTGATTCACCCTTTCCGCCCTTCTATCCCACTCACATGACATTAAACTAGGAATATACGGTCCAAGATCAATGAACATAAACTGAGATCACCACCTTCCTCACTGCGCGATAGTAAACTACATGATCTGTCAAGGATGAAGGATGTAAAACTACCCATCACTCGTCCCACATGACAATAAAATGGGAAACAATCCGAGCTCTATGACCATAAACTAAGATCTATTAATTCCTTTTCGCATGACATTAAACTACATGAAATCTTGAGAACTAAATTTTTCTTGATTCCCATCCTCATGGGATACATAGTAAAACCCATACATATTGTCTTCATGTCCAGCCCAAGCTCATCTATCCTTTATCTTGGACACTTGGCATGAGTTCTCTCCAGAAATTATGAATGGTGTGGAATATGTGGGATTATTTCCTCATTCACATTGGGTTATTCTCCATGCCATACATAATACTCATTGAGACCCCCTCCTATCTTTATCCTTACCTCATGATGTTAAATAGCAAGGCACTTTAGAACTATGTATGGCATCATTACCATTTTCATTTGATACATAAGAATGCCTAAACATTTTGTCTTTAGGTCCAGACCTATTTCATGGAAACCACCCATTCTTTCCAGACTCTTGGCCTAAGTCCTTCGAGTGGGGTATGTGGTGTGGTGTGGGATTATGTCCTCATTCACATTGGGTTTATAATAGCCACACAACATATCTCTCTCTCTTGAGAGCTCTCTATCCCACTTGCCTCTACTAACCTTATTGAGTCATATTCTCTCAAATTGGACCCTAAACCTCTTTGTTAATTCACCAATGCTCTCAAGAGCACTATGGTTTAGGACCTAGAGTGTTGGATTCTACTTAGACATGTTTTCTTCCATTTACATGCTTCATGTTTCCCTTTATTTGGGATTACATCATATATCACATTTAAAAGGACCCCTAAACAACATGGATGATAGGCCTCAGTTCTCTCATACCATCTTGGGACAACATCCTAGAGAATTTTGAATGAAAATTTGACACAAGTCCCTCGTTGTGAATATGGTCAGTGATCAATGCTCATTTGTTTCTTCCCATTTCAGGTCACACAATATAGATGTTGTGTTTAGATCATGGTCAACAGTTATCCTCCATCGTCATGATGCCGCTATTAAGCCCAAAATATTGGTTTCATGATTCACATCCTTTTCCACTCAATCATGTACATGTAGAATTTCAATACTCTTGGTGATATCCCTCAGTGAGGATTTTCATGTTAAGAAGACGAGTCCACGATGAGGGTCATTAGAGGCAGCAAAATGTTTCCCTATTCCCTATATTCCATGTGTTGTGAAGATCATATCCACCCTTGTTTCCTACATAGATCATGGATCACATAGGATTATGGATTTGGTCAAGGTTTACACTCTCTTGGAAGAGTATCACTTCTTATGGTCTGAGCTCTATGACCATAAACTAAGATCTACCCTCATCCGTATTGCATGAAGTTAAACTGCACGAATCTTTCCAAAACTTCATACACCTTGACTCCCATCCTTATGGAATATGTATGAACACCTAGAAATTTCATCCTTGGGTCTGGATCAGGCTCCAAAAATTACCTCTTATATTCAGCCTTTTGTCCCTGACTTTTATAGGATAGCGTCGTGTGGTACACATGTAATTATGTCCTCTTTCACATTGGGTTTTCAATAGCTGCACCAAGTATTCCCCATTTAAGAGCTAGTCTCTTCCTCCTGTCATCCCACATGAAATTAAACTACAGTCTTAGTACTACATATGGCTTGATTCCCATCCTCATGGAATACGTAGGAATGCCAAAATGTTTTTTCTTCAGGTCCATCCCAGTAATGTGTCACGAGATGGGAGGCCTCCTTAGTCCTCACCCACATTGGGTTTTGCTACTTTTCCACCCTGTGCACATTCCATTAAATTGAGTCCCCCCTCAATGGCCAACTCTATGAACTTAAACTAGGAGTTTGCATCCTCAGAACCCTTGTCCTTAGAAATTGATTTGAATCCCTCTTTCTGATATGTCTCATTAGCGTACTCAAATGCACCATGGAAAAGATCCCAAACTTTGGATTTTCATATCGACATTCCCTCGTTTCATATCCATGCCTCATGAGCCATTTATTTGGATCTCCATCCTCTTCCATGTTTGAAGGGACCCCCTTTATGACCAAGTCTCACGCCACATTGGCTTACCTACCATATTGGGGAAACTCCCCGGATGACCTTAGACTAAATTTTGCAACAGGTCCCATGTTTCGAACATGGTCAGCGGTCAAACCCCATTTTTCTGTCCCCACGCTAGGATAAAGTGAAATAGATGATGTTTTTCGAACATGGTAAATGATTATCCCCTGTCTTCACACCACCATCATTGTGATCCAAATATCAGGCGCTATGATTCACATCTTTCCACTACCTTATGGTCATGTGGAAATCCAGTACACTTGATCTTACTACTCCGCACATCTATGTGCATTGAGCAGGAAGGTTAGTAATATTGGGATGTCATTCACCTAGTGTTCCATTACCCTTAATTTGCGCCTCCCTGTACTAGGAAAATCTGATCACTACTCCTTGTTTCCCACATAGAGCATGACTCACGTGGGCTTAATAGTTTTTTGTAGGACGTGAACTGGTACAGCTAAACCACACATTCCTTTCATTCTACATGACGTTAAAATGCAATCCCAAGAACTAAATTTGGCATGATTATCATCCTTATGGGATACATAGTGACACCCAATAATTTCACCTTGGGCCCAACCCCAGGGTCATTAACCCTTCTAGCCCCTCAGCCTCGATCACAGTCCAGTATCTATGACCTTAAACTAGGAGCCTATTGTCTATGAATCATGACTTTAAACGGTTAGCCTTGGTCCAGGTAGTATGACCTTAAAAATATGTATGACATCCTGATCATATGACATTAAACTATTCTTTTCACCATCATCACCATACGATGTAAAAATACATGTTTTTCATCATCATTGTCATGACATGAAAAAATGGGCCACTATAAGTTCTCACCAGAGAGATCTTTTCAGGGAACAAATACTATCTCTAATCAGAATGATGCACTCACCTAATGTGTTTTCATCACAGTGGCGTAAATTCGAGAGTGTTGGAATTTATACAAACAACCCTTCACTTGACCCTACAAGATTTTCATGCCCCTTATTCAGATCCTCACCATCTTTCACGTCCAATGGAACCCCCTAATAGTACAAATTCTTAGCCTATGGCTAGACTACTATCCTGGGCCAATGTTACAGAAGACTGTGGATGACATTTAGAGTCAGGACCCATGTTTCAAACATGGTCAGTGATCATACCTCATTTTTGTCCCCATTTCAGGATAATTCAATAGGGATACTGTGTTTCGAACATGGTCAAAAATTATCCTTCACTATCATGCCATCCCTATAGTGTTCTGAATTTTGGGTGTTGCGATTCACATTTTTCATTCCACCTTTGTTTGGATTGATTCTAATTCCCCTGGTGTTACCCCGTTGATGTACTAGAGTGCCCATTGGTAGGAGAAAGTAGGTTATCTAGAGATATATGTTCCCCAGCTTTGACCCCTCTCTCTTTTGGGATTCTCACAATGGTGATCGATGTCCCATTATGATCCCCTCACATCTTCTACTGTTTAACACTCTCGTATAGGTGAATGCCCTTCTATTATCTCTTTCTTCCAACACCAAGCCTGGATCACATGGGATTAGAGATTTAGTTAGTTGTTTCCTCAATGATATTGAGGTATAGTGGACCTTGAGGCCGACGTTTTCATTAGTTGTTTCCTCATAATGCAGTTTGACTATCCCTCCTCATTCTTATTGGACCCCATTCTGGGGGGGGGGCATTTTTTGGCACCAGATAATGCATCCAAAAAATATTTAAAATTCTTCCATACATGATCCATGAGCATAACCCATTTCTCAAGATTCAATTTTACTAGTCGTAGAGCCTAAACAGAGCTACGAATTAGGAGTTATGGAAATTCGAAGTTGGGCTGGAAAACTCGTTCGTAGAGCCCATTCATGAAACTCCATCCATGATCATGGAGTATAGGAACTTGAAAGAAGCCTCTACGACCGCCGTGTAGGGGAGGAATGAAGCCTCTGTGCCATGGAGGGGATGATAGTCGACTCCTCCATTATGAGAAACTTGAGGGAACTACCTCTGGTTGGGGAGCATGACTTCCTTCGCGGTGTCATTATCTCTTCGAGGTGCACATTTGTTCTCCGCGTAGAGCTCCACCAACCTCAATCGCCTATAAATAGCCGGCTAACCCCCCTTCATATAAAGGGTTACGCCACCCCTTTTATGGAAGATATCCAATTTTGCGCTTCTCCTGAGCACCATGAAGTGATTCCCTTCACAAAGGGCTCTACACTTTACGAAGAAGGGAGCTCCTTCGGGTTGCTCGAGGCTCTGTGAATCCCATTTCCTCCGTGAGAATCTTTGATCTGCGAAGCCCTTTTTTCCAAGATACCCTGAGCTCCGCGAATCTAGTTTGCTTTGTGAGAACCTATGCTCTGTGAGGCCATTCTCAACAATCACCTTTCCACTATAAAGTTTCTCTGCAAGACCTTGAGCTCCGCAAGGCTACATGCTCTGCGAGACCCTCATCTCCACTAACCATATTCCTTTTTGAATCCCTATCCTTCCCAAAGAACCTTCCTTCACACCCACTAGTCCATAACATAGGGTCTTTGCCCCCACATCCCTGCTAGGGTTCAATGCAGGCCTATGGTCCTGGATCTCTAGGCTAGTACCTTCACTACCGTCACAGACCCCTATGAAAAATGGAGAGTTTCACTGCAAACTTTTCAGGTCAGCATTTTCCATTGCCCCCGTATACATAGAGAAATTCCACCTATAGAATACCATGATTTTAGATACTCCTAAAAACACCATGAAAATACCTTGAATTGACATATTCCTCTTCATCACTTTCACATGTCATGAGTTGAGATTCTCATCATCAATTTTCTGAGTGCCTTGAGTTGAACTATTCCTCAAACAACTCATCAAAACCCAATCACTTGACTCCTATGTCAGGTTGAATAAAAAAGGGCCGATCTTGAGTAAGTCACAACACCAACCATTGTTAGGATTTTCATTCCTTATAGTCCTATCTATATGACTTTAAACTGTAGTACACCCTATGTGACAAATGTAGCACACCTCTTGATCAAAACAAGAGATGAATTATATTCCAAGGATAATATTCTAATAGTCCTATATATATGACTTTAAACTGCAGTACACCCTATGTTATAAACATAGGATTCCTCTTACTCCAAAAATGAGATTCCTTATGTGCCAAGAATAATATGCCAATAGTCATATCTATATGAATTGACACTGTAGTACACTCTAGGTGACAAATGTAGGATGCCACTTACTCTAAAAAAGAGATGCCTTAGGTTCCAAGCATAAGATGCCAACAGTCCTCACTACACGACTTTAAACTATAGAATTCCCTATTATTCAATAATAGGATGCCTCTTTCTCCAAAAAAGAGATGCCTTATGTGACAAGCATAAGATTCTAATAGTCCTCACTACACGACTTTAAACTATAGAATTCCCTATTATTTAATAATAGGAGGCCACTTGCTCTAAACAAGAGATGCCTTATGTGGAAAGTATAAGATGGAAAAATTCCTCACTATAAGACTTTAAACTATAACATTCCCTATGATTCAAAAATAGGATGCCTCTTGTTCTAAATAATATTTGCCTTATGTGAAATGCATAAGATTCCTCATACCATAATTAAAGTGGCATTAGTACATGAGCATTGGAATCTGTTCAAACATTCCAACACTCCACCTCACTCTTTACATTTCCTTCATTTGGATTTTCATCCTCTTATGTGTCTGAAGGGAACACCTAACGTCCTGGTCCCATGTCTCATCAGCTCACCTACCATTTTGGCCTAATTCCCCAAAAGTATTTGGATGAAACTTTGAGTCAGGACCTATGTTTTGAACACTGTTAGTAATCAACCCTCATTTGTTTGTCCCCATTTTTGGATAACATGATATGGATGTTGTGTTTTGAGCATGGTCAACAGTTATCCTCCATAGTCACGCCACCCTCACCGTGTTACGAATTTCAGGCATGTGATTCAAAATTTTCAACTCTCTTTGTTCGGACTGATTCCAATCCCCTTGGAGTTATCCCTCTTATCCACTAGCACATCAATTTAAGCCTCAATTATATTCCTCAGTCCACCAATGAGTTGGGATTCCCTCATGGACAGACATGAGGAAGAAATTACATGGAGCTTCCATGTGTAATCCCCATCCACTATTGCCACTCCTTAGTAGCACTTGGGCCGCTAACCATGCATAAGCCCCGCTTCATTCCTCGCATACGCACCTTTCGCAACATGGTTGTTAGGTCTTTTTTGCCTCTTGTTTCTCACACCCATCATGACTCACATGGGCTTAGAGTAAGCATCAACCTTTGCATCCTCTCGGGCTTCCATAGTGTGTAATCCCTAATCCCCCTTAAAGACTACATGGACTTTGATCCTTTCCCTTTCCAAGAAAGGTACTTAAGAAGACTCCTTGAGGTTCAAGCCCATCATCCATCAGTCCCGACCATCTTCACATCAGTTCATCTATGCCCCAAAAGTTGTTAAACTATATTCCCCCTTTTCATCCTACATGATGCAAAAATGTATGTATTCGAACAACACAAGATTTGATCCCAATCTCCTTGGTAGGGTACGTAGGAAGCCTTGCTGAGGTTCAATACCAATCTACTACAGTCCATTGTATTCCCCTTTGTTGGGATCCAACTCTCTGGTTTTCCCCTCAGGCATCAGAAAAAATCTCAGGATGCTAACCACACATAAGCCCCAATATCATCTTTGGGTCACTTTCCTCCGTGCACACCTCGATCCTATGCCTCCCCTTCAAGGTATGTGGGTTTTGATCCCAGTATTCTAGATAGGGTACATTGGAAGCCCCCCTAAGGTTCAACCCCAATACTATTAAACATCAGTGTCCCCTTTTCTAGGACCCACATCCTTGGTCTGTCCTAGTGGTGTCAGACCAACTCTCGGGCCGCTAACCACAAGTAACCCTCATCATGTCATCGGGTTGATGTCCATTACATACACCATGATTCAATGCCCCTATCCTGAACAACGTGGAATTTAATTCCTATCACAGGGATACGTAGGAAGCCTTCTTGAGGTTCAATCCCATCACTCATGTATCATCTTGGTCTCTACCTTTATACTTTGTGTTTTGGGAAGTTCATACCCAATCATGGAGGTTCTACTTCCTCTAGGTCCGATCCATGCGTCCATTCTCACATGATGCCTCCTCAGGTGTCCCATCGCCCCACCGAACTACAAGGAATTTGATTCCCTACCATGATGATACATATGAAGCCTCTCTATGGTTTAAGCCCAACATCACAGTCATCTTCATGTTATCCATCCCATCATTGCTCCTTGCGTCACCTTGGAATCTAACCATGCATAAGCCACACACAATCCATAACCATAAAACCAATAGTTCCCTCTTGCGATGGGCCTCTAACCACGCGTAAGCCCCAACATGTCTCTGGGTCATTGTCTTCTGTGTACACCCTCATTCCATGTCTCACCCTTTGAACTAAGTTGTCTTTGATCCCTATCTTATAGACATGGTATATAGGAAACCTTCCCAAGGTTCGATCTTATCCAATGGTAAAGCTTGGTGTCCCCCTTTTTGGGGTTTACTCTCCCTGACCCATGCTTAGTGGTGTCAAGATCATCCTTCAAGGTGTGATATCTTCCCTCTATGGGACACAACACCTCATATTCGTCCTCATTGGTCGTTCTGAACCATCTATCTGGAAAACCTTCTAGGTTCTCCCTCCTAGGTATCTACCAATCAAATCCGTGTCTATGGGATGTTTTGATCACACTCATTCCATCTCCGCAAGACGTTAAACTCATGGCCCACCTCATGTAAACATGAGATGCCTGAGGAAAACATCATAAGACACGCCTTTGGAATAACAGTGTCTACAAGATGTTAAACTCATGACATACCCATGTTAAACATGGGAAGCTAAGGAAACCCTCATAGACATGCCTCCGACATAAGATACCCCACAACCGACATGGGATGCCTTGGGTTCTGTGCCCCTGAGATTCCCTCTTATGAGGAATAATATAGGTTCCCCAATTTCCACACATCCAGAGATGCCCCGACATGCCTGATGTTGTCATCTACTCTGACCGAAGGTTGCTGTCCTGTCAAGACACTTTGGAATGTCTAGTAAAAAGTAGTGTAATTAACTAACGTCCACAATGATATAGCACCAAGATTGAGATTCACAATCAACATCTTAATCTTTAAGGGAGACCCAGACTAGGTGAATAATTCCAAGGAGGAATCCCTAGAAGTAGATACCGACATCCCATCACCCCATTTTTATCAAGGAGAAAACATCCCTAAATAAGTGACAGATGTCGCCTGCCTTTGGAAAGTGAGAATGCGGGGCAACAACCAACACATCCTCAACAGAAAAATATGTGCCCCGACGAAATCATATTAAATAATAACAAATAATACTTTCTAATAATATTAGAAAAATAATACACTTTTACTTTTTCAACACTAATGTAGAAACCTAATATCTCACAATTTTAAATCTGTTGCGGAAACCCTAAATTTTTTTCTTTTATGTGTTCAGAAAAAACCCATCACTTTATTAGATCAATACTAACCTAGACATTCAAGGTGTATTCCCAACCTAAAGGAATTCCATTTAACGTTGATGAAAAATCATAAATCAATTTTCAAGGTTTACGTAGAACTCTTGTCATGGTTTTTTCTCTATTAGGCATAACCGGGTACAAAATTGTAATTGACGTATAACCTATTTTTGATTCATAATAATTAATGTAGGATATTTTATTAATAATATGGTGGAAGGTGAAACACACTACAAGTTAAGGGTGCTCTAAATTATTTTAGTACCATGTAATCAACCTTAAAAAATCAACACACTCAATAGGCATGGAACCCAAATTAGAGTAAATAATATGATGTTTTCTCTGGTTCCCCTTTGTGGAAAGAATATCATCAACAAAATTCCCTTCCCTCCATGTATTATTTAAGTTTTCATGACCAATTAACTCCTTTCATCAATGAATAATATAGATAATAAACCATGGGGGTTATTCTTATGCTTGATATATGTGAACAAAATATTGTAGTAAAAAATAATGCATAAAAATAAATGATAAAACAATTAATCCTAAAAATAATTCCAATTGTTGTTGAATATTTAGGAAGATTAATCATTATCCATTATTTATGATGAAAAATGAATCACATAAAACCCAACTAGATATTGTAAACTGTCCTTATTTCAACCCTACAATAATTCAATTTATACCAAATCACGTTACACTTATTTTCCACTTCCTTTATCTTTTCATTTTATTTGGAAAATAGAAATTGATATATTTATTTGATTTAGACACCACATAATTTTTCATTATTAATTATCAAAAAATATTTCATGGTGAGAAACCTATAATGAAAGATAACCATATAAATAATTTAATTAGATTGAATAAAAAAATAATTAAAAATTACAATATTAATCATTACACCTATATAACAATAATCTTATATCCACATTGAAATAGAACCTAAAATTAAGTTTAAATAGAAAGTATAAAAATATCAATTTTTAAAATTTAAAACATAACCGAGATGATAAATAATAGAAAAAATCGATTTCCCAATCATAATTAGTAATTAATAACATCTAAATGCTATATTTTGAATCATTATATAATATATTTATTCTAGTATGTATAATGTTCTTCCATGCATAATGTTATAAAATCTATCAAATTCTACACATAATATATTTCTGCACAACTAACTCATAAGGTTCTTTCTTATAAAAAGTATTTCCCTTTGGAAAATATCTACACTTTAAACTTCATTTTAATATATAAAAATAATATTCACTTCATTACTGATATATAAAAGTAACAACCATACTGAAAATCTAGTATATAAGAGTCATATTTGATCTTATCCCAATATACATAAAATTAAAATATTTTTTAAAATAACGAAATATCCTCTATTGACAAGGTATGTAAGTGTAAAATCCTAAATATGAAAAGTTCAAAAATTATAAAATATCAACTCTTTAATGTATAAAATTATTTTTCTAAAAAGGTAATGAAAAAATATCAAAACATTATAGTCAACCCAAAATACTATAGGGCCTAAAATTTATCAAATATGAAATATGTTTGAATAAATGAATCATATGAAAAATTAGATTCGATATTTTTCACTATGAGTAAAATATATTATATAACTAAATTATAAGGAAAAAAATAGAAAATAAAAATTTATCCATCACTACAAAATCCAAATAAAATGGATAAAACCAAAATAAAGAATCAAAATAAGAATAGAGAAGAATTTGATATCTTACATTTATAAGATGTATAAGGTTTAAATGGTAATTGTGGAATCCATTATTCCTTATAAGTTAAATACATTTATAATAAGTAGATATTAAATAATGATAAAGAAGGATATAAATAAGAATACATATAGGAAATAATAATTATCAAAACCTAATAAAATAAATATAAATAATCCACTCATCATTCCCCACATTTAAAAAAAACAGGAACATACTCACCACTTTTTTTAAGAATATAAAGGACAAGAAGATTTATCAATTATATCCAATAAAACTATAAACTAATAATAATGGATATTAAATATTTATAATTTATCCTACTATAATAAATAAATTTGATTGTAAACAAGAGAAATCAAGGGTTAAACTAACATAATGAAAAGGATATGGATATATTTTACAACATTAATCCTAAATTACATAAAATATTAAATATAAAGACACCCCATAAACTCATGCATAAGAATAGATAAATCAATAAATTAAAAAATAAAAGCTACCAATTAATATATGTATCTCTCTCATGAATAATAACACATTAAATATTCTTCTAACATACAACTAATATATAAATAATAATACTATGAAAAATGAAAACATAATAAAGATATAAAATGAATTATTAAAATATAAAAAATTGATTAAAAAATAACAGTGAGCCACTTGTCAATAAAAAACTTAATAAAACATATTTCACAAGTTTATTTTCCAAAATAATAACTCGTAATATAATTCTCATGATAAAATACAAAATGAAAAAACTATAAAGGGTATGAATTTTACCCACATATAAATTCATGACCATGGAAAATAAACCATGTTTGGTCAAATCGAAATTCAATAAGAGCATTAATAACCAATTCTTTAGAAGGTATAAAAATATTAACAGTGAAATATAATATATATATATAAATTCTTTACTATAACCAAGAGTTTTAAAAAATCATAAATAACAAACACTAATACAATGACTAAAAATGATACACATAAAAAATTTAATATAAGAAATAACTTTATTTTTGACTTCCAAAAATAGTTTCTATACATAGAGGGTAACTGTCCATTATAACGATGTATATTTTTTCCTTGATAATTATATTTATTGACATCATCTTTTTATTTCTATCTTCTCCTAGAATATTTTTTTCTTCTAATTCCAACACTTGATCTCATCCTTAAATTATGGTTTGTAATTATAAATGACCTTTAAATCATTGAAAACCTTTTCATTAGAGATAGAAGTATTGTTCTTCAAGTATTAATTCTTTCCCATAAGCCTCATTTTTCTTCTAAAATATTTAATAATTCATAATTGAAATTACTTTTCTATTTTATATAACCATTATGATATTTTTATAGATTAATGTAAGAATTATCAATAATGACCACACTATTTTACAATACATCAACCTTATTTATAATTCATTAGTAATTGGATAATATAAAATTGAAAATATGATGAATTATAATTAGAATCATAACAAGAATACTTTATTTTATACATGGTAGAAATCAAATAAATGTTTCTAGTTTTCCTTGTTGATTTTACCAAAACACATAATGAACATGAATATGAATCTAAATATATTACTTCAATATATTCATCAATAAAATAATGATGATTAGTTTCTTTCCCACAATAATATATCTTGATCAAATATTAATTTTTATAAATTCCCTAAGCACCCTATGATTTATCATTTTAATTCATAATGATATTTTCTATTATTTTAATTTTAAACCTAAGATAATAATGTTTTATATGACCTTTTTATTTTATTTCTAAAAATTAATCAATTAATTTTCATAATAAGACATTCTATTTATAGGTGTCCATACTTACCATAACTAAAACATAAAAGACACATAATTGTGTCATCCAAACAAGGTTTTGGTATTCCTATAATATGTTTTACTCCATCACTTATATTAAAATACTATGACTCAAGATTTATAAAAAAATCATGCATATTAATGTACCTATAGATCTTATCAAAAACATTTCCATAAATTGAGAAATAAAGACTATTCATTACATTAATGAAAATATCATTTCAAATAGCATTAAATCCTTTCAGATCTATGAGATTTATTTTTAAGAAACACATGATTTTATCAAAATATCTTAGTATAAAATTTCAATGATCTTGTTCTTAGATTCCATTTTATTATTCCATGAAAATTATTTACTACCATTGAAGTATAGAGTAAATTTATGATTCAAAAAAAAGACATTCCCCTTGAAATCCATCTCTGATAAAATATTTCTCATATACTATTAATTCTATTATAAAATTTTCTATATAATATTTCAAAAAGAGATAATTACTCAATAAGAAGTATTTATGCATATTATAAAAAACCACATACCACAATTCATAAAAGCATACATTTTGATACAAAGTGTTGGTCCCAAATGTGGAAGGAGGAATGTTGGGGGATTATCAAAATAAAATAAATCATAGTACATTATAATATAATGTGGAATATAGTGGATAAATGAAGTAAATAATTGAATTATATATAAAATATGTATTGACTGTTAATAGTGTAAGTTTAATAAACAAAAACAAGTGTGAGGAAAAGGTTTTTTCAATAATTCTTTAGATGTATATGACCTTATAACTAAAATTCATACCCCTAATCATAAGAGTATGAATAAAATTTAAAACACTTAAATTTTAGGTAAGTGTGAAAACTCAATATAATCAATGATTTTAACCTTGAGTTACAGACCCAATATCATGAATTCTATAACATAATGGTTAAAGCCCAAATTTTAGTCCTTTAAATGGTTAAACAAAAAAACAAATCCTTTTATAGGATAATTCCCCACTAAAATATTTATATTCTAGTAATATCATAAAAGAATGCTTTTTTTTGTTTCAAAATAACCATACTTATATTATATATGTTTAGGAAGAACCTGTGTCTTGATTTTAGTTAGGTGATAATAACTGGATATGTAATGTTTAAGGGAGTTATAACCCTTGAGTGAGACATAGGACTAAAAATTTATAGTGAGAATAATACAACATAAATATCGATAATATAATTTAAGTAATGATTGATATGGATGGTGTTCTAGGGTGTTGGACTTGTAAGATTAATCCCATGAAGATATTTAATGTTGAATCATGTTCAAAATAGTTTGGTTATATAAAAATCAAACTTTTAACCATGTAGTACTTCAAGTCATACCTTGTCATTTTACTCTTATTTTCCACTACATGATTCGTTAACTTTGATAGAAAATATTAGAATTGATTGTTTCCTTTGATTTAAATAGGATAATTTTTCTTATATCATTATTATTAATAAATACATATTTTGGAATAAATTGCAACGATAAATATATAATAGAGATAAAAATGTTATAATAATTAAAACTATTATTGAATATTCTATAAATATTCATCCTTAATACATCATAATAACCAAACTTTAATTAGTTTGAAATAATATTCAAAATCATCTATAAAAAGACTCTTAAAATAGTTATATAATTAATTTTTATAATAAATCCCATATTATAAATCATAAAATAAGATTTATAATCCAATATTAATTATTGAATGATTTTATTTGAATTTTTTATATAAAATCTGTATAAAATATATTTTTCTCTAATAAATAACATTATTTCAAATATATGGTTTTGAACTCTATCGAATTCCATAGATAATATATATATTCCACTGATACGTGATGTTCATCCATACTTAATGAATTCCTTTTAGATAAATCACTACTATATTGGAATATCGATATACATGTAAAATTAAACTTGACGTGATAATTAATACATAAAATTATTTTTGTTTATGAAAATATTATATAAAGGAGTTATATCAGAACATATCCCTTTATATATTAATTTAAAAGACCAATCCAAATAAAAAATTCTTTGACTTGTAAGAGTAACATCATAATTACAAAAATGATAATAATTATGAATTATCAAATATTTAATACATAAAATTCATTATCTAAATACACATGTGTAAAAATTATCAATGATAGACTTAATACATAATATACAAGGGTATATTCTTAACCAAATATCTATTATATAAGATTAAATGAATGATATTTAATAGTAGATTCCAGATTCATCACCAAGAATAATATATTGTAGATAGATAAAATTACTATAACCTCAATAAAAAAGTATTATGTTACAAGATTTAAAACATTAATAAAAGTAGACTAAACCATAATAGGGAACTTTAATAAGGGTAGAGAATAACAACAAATATTTCTTCTAAATGTAGCACAATATTCAAAAATAGACTAAGAAAATCCTTTATTCCCACTAACATGAAATACGATAAAACCAATAAAGAATAGAAATAATGAATAAATAGTTTTCAATAAGGGATTTAAACAATAATATTTTATAAAAATAGTAAATATCATAATATAAGAAATAGAGTTGGAAGGACCCACTAAACATTCTCTACCTTGGTGATAATTACAAAACCCTAACGCTTGGGAAACCCCTTCCATCACATAAGATACATATCAGATGATTATAATATTAAATAATTAAAATAATATCTCATTAAGAATAATATCCAAATCTTATTTACTAATAAAATTTATTTCAGAAAAAAATTAACAATAAAAGAACACCCCAAGCCAGGGGTAGGTCTAAAACTCTATCTCTCATATAATAAGAATAAAACCTAGAAAACACAAAAAACTATTGGAAATAACTATAACTTGAAATTTTTTAATAGAAAAAAATGAATCTCCAATTCTGATAACTCAAAATCTAATCCTTACTAACAATATCTCTTATATTAACCATTATATAGAATACAAACCCATTGGAAGCCGCCTATTTAAAAAAAATCTTAAAATCCATTAAAAAGCTCCCAATTTTTTATAGGTCAATCAAATTTATTTTATATTTTAATGTTCAATCAACATATGTTGTAACAAATGAGATTTCAATATATGATCACCTTTAAATAATTCAATGTATTCGATTTGTTTCTATACACTCATCATTGAACATAAATTAAAAAACATTATATTTGAATATATATACAAATATTAAGTATGGACATTAAATCTTAGATATTAAATTAGTAATAATAAATATCAATATCGTATTTATGGAATTATTATATTAATGAATACAATGGTATCTTTTAATATATATAAAATTCAATTTATATTGATAAATCAATTAATATGATTATTTATTCTTAGAAATTTATTTTTTAAACTATTTCATTATTATAAGATAAAAATTTATATTTCATGAAATTAATGATTAATGATGCTAAAATATATTTTATTATAATAATTTATTAATAATTATTTAATTTTAAAATGATTGGAAATGTGAATTAGAGTGGTTAATGTTCTAAAAATAGTTTTTTTCCTATAAAACCTATTTTTTACTATATCTCATCTTTTTCATCAATTTTTAAATTTATAAAGATATGGATTTGTATTTTAAAAAATTTATATTATTTTTGGATTCATTATACTAATTGTTTCTTAATATGAATTCTTTATATTTTTCAGAAAATATTTATTTTCAAGAGAATAGTGCAAAATACTATTTTTAATAATGACATGAATTTGATGACATTATAAGTATATAATTATGAATTAGAAAAATAATGAATCATATTTATAAATAAAATAAATAAATATATTTTAAACTAATTAATTATTTTAAAAAATATATTTTTAAATGAAAAACCTTAATTTACATTTTAGAACATAAGTTATATTTTTCAAAAAAGTGTGTTTAATACATTAAACATTTGGTATTGTAAAATAAATTATTAATAATTTTAGAAAATTAATAAAATAAATTGTAATTAAAATTTGGATTTATTATGCATAAATTATTCATTATGGAATAATTTATTTGGAGGGTTAAATTTTAAATTAATTTTGTAAAAACTTATCATATTGGAAAAAACCAATGGTTTATAATGTTCTTAACCAAGAGTGAAAGAAAGAAAGATGTTTAAAACATGTGTAAGAATCAGTGGATAAGGCCATGGTTTACCTTATCACACACCAACTCCATTATTTCCCTAATTTTTGAACTAATTTACTTTAGAGTGACTTTCCATTATTGAAAAGAGTCTATAGATTAAAGTCATCGATTTTCACTTATAAAAGGGGCGCTCATCTTTTCACTTCCTATCACAGCACAACCCACAATGTTTAGACTGATCACTACAAAAAAATATCATAAGAATTCATGTAAAACTTAAATATGTTTCCATTTTATTAAAATACCACCCCTCAAATTCATAACCCCTTTTCAAAGGAGATAATCCATGTTGTGATGTATAAATCTATAACTGATCCCTTTTAATTTCTCTTACTTTATATACAAGTATTCATCCTATAAAACCATTAAATAATCTGAAAATTTTAAAATAAATTCCATTAGTACAGTGTCACGTTATTATAATTATGGTTAAAAATTTACCACCTTTCCCTTTTTTATAATGAAAAATTAAACTGTCATTCATACCTTGTGAGAACTACCTCCTCCACATTACAACATGTTTCATTTTCCTTTAATTCCTTACAAGTATGGTCTTAATTGGGAATTTAATATATAATTATGAAATTTATTACATATTTTAGTTTAAAAATGTTAAACCATATTACTCATTTTAACTATGATGTGAAAATTAAATCACAATCTATGCGTAAATGTAGACTTCCACTTCAATTGAATGATTGAATTACATTTTATTTTTCATAAAATATTTACATTGATGGTCATGAGAATGGGTTTAAAGGATAATTGTGATTAATATAAATTTATAAAGGTTATATAAATAAATTTGGAAAACCTTTTAACAATATGGTAACTAAACAGTCATGGTAAATTAAACCTTCCAAAATATATTTCTTTGAGAAACAATTATAATGTTGTAACATAAAATAACTTATTATAGGATATATTTTTATTCTTATTCTAATTTTTACCAATTTTGATATATCAAAAATATAATTTTTTATCATTATTCTTATGATATAATTATATTGTAACTAAATCACATCATAATCATCCATTAATTACTGTATGTTCTTGTTCATGTTGGTTTACCCAACAACAAGAACAATGCTCTAAATTTATAGCATGGATGACTAGGTAACTTTAATTTATTATAACATATGATATAAAATTGTAAATAATTATTTTTTTTATTCTATATGGTAACATTATTATCAAACATATTAATTATGAAAACACCCTTTTTCATTAGGAATCACCAAAACATGACTGTTGTCGAGTTTATCATCATGGTTTACAATTGAGAAAAAAGGGATGAAGTTAAACACACAAACACACACATATATATATAAAGAAAAATATATTTAAATACCATTAATAGTATTATAATAATCAAATTTTAGTAGGAATTAATATGAAAACCTTTTGTATGGAACTAGTTCAATAATATAAAGATTTGTTGCACTCAATAATTAAAAATAGGAAAAAACTAACTAGATTTCATATATCTAATGAAAATATATGAAGAGTAAAAAACAGATATTATTAATGTTTTTTTTCATTGAATAATACAACTATATTACTATTACATGTGGATAATGTATGTTTATGTAATTCATGACAAGAGGTCTGTGTTTTCTTGTTATAAATTCCTATTCTTCAATATGTAGTACATTTTTTCACAATGTTTTCATTATATGGTGTATTTACATCCCATGGATATATTTTCATCATAATTTATTTTTCATTTCAGGGTACATAACAATAAAATTCAATATCCCTTCTTAAAAGGGATATTTATTCAACTACTACCACAATTGTAACATTTTATAAGGAACATTGATCTTCAATACTTAAGTTCTTCCAACATCAGATCTTATTATAAGTTATGTCTTAATACTAATTGTTAAAACAAAGTTTTATTATAATAATGTTTTTATTAATCATTACATAATATTTGTTTTCAATAATAATATTTTCGAAGTATAAAAAGGTTTATTTATTTTATTTATACAATGATTTATTATTCGATAAACATTTCCTATAGATTCCATTATATAATTTTCATATATCTATTATTAATTATTCTTTAAAAAATAAAAAAATTCAAAATACTTCTCTTCACCTTTTTAAATTTTATTTTTTAATGTGGCATTGAAGTGTGTATTTTAAATAAATGTTAATTTTTTTAAAATATCTTTAATGTTTACACCAATATTTTTGTTTTTATATTCTAATGGATTTACACTAATGATATTTATGTCTCTTGACTTATCCAATAGTATATATTTATATATATTAAAAAAATTTTGGATTTAACTCATGGTATCAATTTTTTTTATTCTAGTTACCTTCCTATGTGATATAATTAAAATCATCATTTTATAAAGATTGTGTCCTTCTATGAAGGTATCCTTATGAGTTTCCTTTGTTATATCGGGTTAATGTTATTTTGAAACTATCTAAATAGTTTCACTATATATATTATGGAATGCTTATTTCTATCACATATATGACCAATCGACACATTTATCTTCCACAACCAGCCACTATGAATAGGAATATAATTTTTTACAATTCCATTTATTTTTTAATGCCCTATTTTCCAATCCTTTGATCAATATGTACTCACGTGAATTTAATATGTCAATTGATTATGGAAATTATTGATGTAACTATATACCAAGAATCAATATGGTATTGTATTGAGGTATGGTTACATAGTTATCTATCTTATTTATTGATTTAGGAACATTTTCAAATTCATATATTTCTTATTCATATACATATGTTTATTCATTACTTAAAAAATTTGAATATATTTGTTTAATCACATACATTGTTTCTCTAAATAGTTTATAGTCAAGTTATCCCATTTACTTATATCCTAAAAATTATAAGAAATATATATATGTTTTTATTCCAGTATGAATTACTTTTGGAAAAGTTGATTATCAATTATTAACTCATTATGTATCATGATGAATGCATTGGACATAAATAAATTATGGGTGGGGATCATCATTTTATATCCCCTTGAATAATTGGTGTGTATCATGATAAAAACATATTTGGGTATTTATTTAATATCAACCTAATTTGTTATGATGTACTAATTGTAATTTTTATGATATAAATGATGTATTTGTTATATCCTTGGTGAAAATAATGTATTCTTGCATGAGGACTTAATGGTAATAAAATGATGTATAACACTATGAATTCCATCACCACAATTTTTTTTTTATTACCCATGTTATTAGTTTATTTTAATTTCTATACATGTATATAGTATTCTCTGAGGCTGATTTTCTTATTATATTATGATGATTACTTATTCATAAAAAACAATTATACAATGTTTATTCCGGGATTTACTCTATTGTATTTGTTCCCTTAATTAGTGTTTAAGAGAAACCATTCTTATGTTTCTATTTCTATAGGTTTTGACTAAATGTATTACACATGATTATGCTAATGAGATATCTTGTATGAAGAATTTATGAGAGATGTTTAATAGTTTCAACGGACTAAATAGTTACATATAGAAGAAAAAAATATCTATTACTTGATAAATACATGGGATATATGATTTTATGTTTTTTTTAAAGTTATAAAAAACTATAAACCTATATATTTTTAGGTATTTATTCATTGTAATTGTTTCTTTATGTTGTGTAATTATTATCTAGATATTTTTAGAAATCAATTACGGTTATCGAAGACAGTATGTATAGTATGTGTTTATGAGAACTAGATATATGTGTACAACCAGGTATTAGGTAATCACACATGCCTAAAAAATGTATTCAAAATCCAACAAGGAAGTATCATTGAAATAAATAAGATCACCATAGTATATTCCTCACCTCTTATTCCATAGAGAACCCTCCACCAAAGACGGAGAGGCTGATAGAACCAAAGGATATTCACAACGATGATCCCCAAAATCGTTAAAATATATTCACATATACTCACTAATCATATGGAAACTGAATATACTCTAACCTAGAGAATATATATTCTCTTTAACTCTTTAATATCAACTCAATCACCACTTTTACAAACCTTAAGACCCAAAAACAAAGATCATTCATATCTACCCCTCTAAAAAATCATGTTACTTATTTTAAAGAACCTTATATCATATAAAGAAACATAAAAATGATATATATTATATCTATCAAATATTCCTAATATATAAACTATAAGTCTACAATAGATAATTGAATTTCCAAAATTAGGGAAATCTCATAATTGTTTACTTATTTTTTTAAAAATTCAAAAAACATTATAAATAGTTAATATTATCCTAGAAAAAATTACCAATTTTTTTTCAAAATATAATACCCATGAATTTTCTCTTTATGACCCATTATATTTATATCCATTTATTCATGAGACAGAAAATCCATCTTGAGAAATTCAGGAAACTCCCACCATGGAATCTCTTTCAAGATTTCATAGTTCATCTACCACCAACCTAGATACAAAAATATAAATATCCAACATATAAAGTAACTCAAAATTTAGATTCCAAATGTTTTATCTCATTAATATTATTTAAATTGATATATATCTACACCTCATGATTTATATACTTAATAAAAAATTAAAGAAATTCCTCTTATAAAATCCTTTCTATGTTTTTGCAATTCATTTTCCACTATAATATAGTTGCATTCTGAAATAAGGTAACTTCTAAAGGAAGTTAGAATCAATTAGAAGCCCTCATGTTGTCAATGTCAACTTTAGTATCTTTTAATAATTCTTCAACCTCATAGCTAGATACTACATCAAAGAAACATGTTAATTCGTGATATTAAACACAAAAAATGCTCAATCCAATTATTATTATTAATGAATTACATTACCAATGTTTTAAAAAAGAATTAGGGAAACATATAAATTAAATATAAAATATATATGTTATAATATAACACATGAATTTAAATAGCACCACAACCCAAACAAGATTTTGGGAAAAGAAACCATCAATAAAATTATAACACATAGAAAAATACATCAACTATGAATGAAGACCCATATCCATCATCACAACATCTCAAGACATCTTTTATACATTATCATAGAATCAAAACCTACACATCACTAATTATCAAAACATTTATAAAAAAATTCCTATATTATATACATTCATCTACACCCACCACATTAATATATTTTTTTATATAAAAATAATTTTAGGGATATCGAAAATAGTATCAAAATAACCCCTTCCACACAACGATATCTAATAATAATAAATAAATTTATATGTTATGAAAAATATATCAATAATAATAAATATTATTAATACATAACTAGTCAATATAATGATTATCATTCCTAAAAATAAAATTCAACCAGAATTACCTGCAAAATATTATGGGGGGATCTCATGATATAATTATATTAATTTTTCTCTTACCAAGAAAGAATTATAATTCTCACATTATTTTAATTTTGAAATAACATTCTAACTTGATTCCTAAAGATACCATAGGATTATAGATTTTTTATTCTAGAATTCATAACCAATGTAAGCATGAAATAATTATAAAATTAATTAACCAAATCTAAATAATAACTTCAACACAACATTCAAAACATAGAATAAAAAATAATGAACATGCCATATTTCATAGAATTGTTACAAAGAAGTTTACAAAAGTTTAGATTTTTTTATTAGTCAAATCATTAAATTTCTCTTTGGAACTAATAATTAAATCCTCATATGACATATAATAATAATATATTACAACACATTTATAGTTTATATATTATGTGCAATAAGAATTCATAATTTTGTAATACTCATAAATAAAATGATCATATATTTACATCATTAATTTTATCAAAACATATTCCATAGCTAATAAATTTTAACGTATATAATATTGTTCTATATAATAAATAATTCTAATTAGAAACTCATTTTCAATAAACTATAAAATTTAATACATTAAAGGACATGTTAATTAAAGTTAATTATAGAATATAGTATTCATATATTTAATATTATTCCATATTATGTTTATTTTTTGTTCATGTTAATTAATAAACCTAAAAGTTTAAATAGTATGTTATGTATTTAGAAAGTATTAACATAACTTAATCATCATAAGTTGTATTCTAGTATTTTTAAATGAAATTGTGTAGTTAGCAACACAAAACTAAGAGATAATTTGAGAAAATATAGAAATATTAACAAAGACACCATATCAATATACATCAATGAAAGTTATAAAAATTTTATAGAATGAAACTAAATATAACTAAAATTAAACATATGATGATGATGAATTTAACCATCCAAAATTTATAGCCTTGTAATATGTACACCCTAATCTAAATAAGATTAGAATATTGTTAATGTCATTATATTTGATAATAAAGGGTGATAAATACCTGTGACATAGCTAGTGTGTTCTACAATCACCACCTAATATGTTTAAATTTCACTATTTCCCAACAAAACCCATGTAATAATCTATTATTTCAAACTTAAAACATAATCATATCCCATAACCAAATGGGTTGATACCATTTAGTCACAACCTGAACCATTTGAACCACACCCCACATATGGGTTGGTTGTGATGATAGATGTGATCCCTGAGGCCCACCTACAATATGACATGGGTTAGAGACTATCACCAAGGGTATATGTAAAAAATATCAGATGAGTTACCATCAGAGATCCTAAAAAAATAAAGATAAATCATACATGAAGTACAAAAATATAAAAAAATATGAAAAATTAACAAAAAAAACTATATTTATATTCCAAATTACACAACACAATCTGGGAAAATGAAACAAAAACCACATAGAAATAAAATATAAATACCAAAAAAGTAAAATCTTTCTTAATATCCCTGAAAATAAAATTGAAAATAGCTCAAGAAAACATAAGAGAGGTGAGAAATTTTGGTGTGCTCGATAGGATAATACTTTTAAATAATTTATAACTCATGTGGAATAAAACTGTCATGATAAATAAGTGTGGATAAAAAATAATGAAAATATGGAATCAAGAATAAGGATTTATTAGTAAATCATAATATAAGAAATTAGAACTGAATATTATATTATCTTGAAACAACTACACTTCATACAACCACACCCTTATTCCAATATATAATAGTACTCAATCCTCAAGGGAAATGTCATTACCATAAATTAAGAAAATGGTTCTTAGAAAAACTATCACCTCTCTTAACTATTTTCCATGGGCTATTTGAACTCAAACTCGTTGTGAGAATATAGGAAAACCATGAACTAAAAAAATAATAAAATGTATATTGAAATGATAATCATACTCTCAAATCATTCCACATTACATTCCAATATTCATATAATTAGCACCAAACCCAATTTTAAAATACACAACTATATCACTATATCCACATACTTTTTATACTCACAAAATATAACCTTGATTTATTAAAACTTGAATTTATACTTTTCCACAATTTAATCAACTAAAACTTGAGTATATACATTCCATTCATCATAATATTTTACAACCCAATTTAAAAAATATATCACTATATGATCAAAATTTAAATTATATTATACTATAGTTATGAAAAGTTTCCAATTAAAATAATTATAAGTAATCAATAATAAAAAGTCATGGATGTGGAAATAAACATAAATAAACATAAATCACACAATTTATGATGACCATTTCAATATTTAATAGCATCATGATAATCATCATATTTTAATATTAAGAAACTCATTCATATAATTAATTAATTTTTAAAAAAATTACCAATGTTTCAAAACAAATTTAATTTACCACATCATCCATTTAATTAGGAATATTTTTTTTATGTTTTCATTTTAGTATAACATTAAAATTTCAATATTTATTTTTTAAATTTTAAACATCATCCACATCTTCATAAAACCACAACACACAATACATAACTATTACACTATCCCCATGGAAAATATCACCCAATAACATTATCACTAAAATTCTAAAGTTACATATAACTTATCCTTACACAAAAGATAATGCACTCAACCTTACATCCATAAACATAAAACTCCAACACATAAACTAATCCAGTTCTCCTAAAAAGACTTGTACACTTCTTCTATATATCCTAGAATCCTATATAAACAATCCTTTTAAACATAATAAGTATCACATTTCTTAAAAGGGACACTATACCTTATCATCTAAAGAAACTATAATTTTACACAATTCAATCTTAAAATGAAGAAATAATTCAAGTGAAACACATACAATGAAAAACCATAACCAAATAGTCTAACAAAAAAACCCTCTATCCCAAATAAACATTATATCAAGACATTTCTAACTAACTAAAACTAACATTAATGAAATATAAATCTAATTGTAAAAAACCCTCACATAAATCTATCTCAAGACATTATCACAATAAAAACTAATAATTATTACACCCTCCCAACATCTAAATTTAACAAAGAAAATTGAATTAATTATTTAAAAATTTGAACCTCATTATTTACCATCTTTACAATTTTTTTATATTTTCAATATATTTCTCATTACAAATAGAAATCCACATAATAAGAAATGCATAAAAATATATCTCAATTATGTCTAAAAAATAAAAAATGAATAATTTATCTTATGTTATTAATATTCTTACTTAGTAAAAAAATCAATATAACATATTAATTAAAATAAATTATATAATAGTTTGAATATAAAAATAAAATATTATTATAATAGTTTATAAATTAATGTAAGAAAAAAGTGAATTATATATAAAATGAAAAAAAAAAATTATACAAAAAATGTTGACATATATTATCCCCTTACCATGAACCAAAACCCACAACATAGGTTCCAAAATAAGGATGTAATATAATATAAATATAAATAATAAAAATGCCCATCCTTTGGACTAAAAGCAATAGTATTGAGCCCAAAGGAAGAGTATTAACTTACCATGTCAATGTTCTATCTATATTGTTACAAAATATGGTAGGTTCTCAAAAGTTATAGTGGGACAACAAAAGAGTCATAGTTTATGGATATTTTTGAAGTATTATGAATAAATAATTTATGAAAAATAATTATATGGTTTATGAAATTTCCATATATGTTTCCAATGTTTATATTCAAAGGGGTGAAAAATTAATAGACATATATTTTAACAAGGGTAATATAAATTATTACACATGGTGCCCATAAAACTAATTAATATAGAATATAAAATAAGACTATAGAAGCCACCTACCTATTTTTATGATTCAATGATGAATATATAAATGTTGAAGGAGCTAAGAATTAAGCATCACTAAATCTGAAATTATTTTAAACAGAACCCAACTTCAATAAACATACAACAGTGACTCGACCAAACATTACTAAAGGCTGAGGTGTCCAACATCCTTAACATTGAGGTGGAGAAGAATGAGAACTAAGTGATAAAATATGGTACCTAAAACTAATAGGGATAAATCCCCATGAATCAACTAGTTTAAATGATCAATTACGATAATTAAATGGCAAAAAATATGGTATGGGGTTTCTAGGGGTTTGAGTGAGGGAAGTGAAGCTAATATAATAAAAACAATTGACCCTAATATATAGTGAGACTTGGAAAACCTACGCCATAATGTGGTCAATTATAAAATTTGATTTATTGACTCAGTTAAATGTAGATTCGAATATATTGGTCTTCAAAATGTTAGATATTCCCTTATAAAAGGTTATTTTTGTATTTTAATATATGTTAAACACCACCACATAGAGGGGTACCCAAAACTACTATAGAAACTATAACCTCGAATCCATAAATGAGGGTTTTCTATTCCACATTTCCTATAAGGATTCCACCATCAACCTCTAGATAAAACACTCACTAATAGAAACATCACCATGGAATAATTATCTCTTAACCAAGATTTAATTATGAAAACCCAACACCTAAATATTATTTTACTAAAACCATGTGATATTAACCTAGGCATGATTAAATCAAAACCAACATTATATAAAACCAACCCTAATAATTTATCCAATATAAATATTGAATACAACCCCCATGCCTAATTAAATGGCCATAATTACACTCTATGTCATAAATAGGGGCTCCACCAAAACTACCTAAGGCTGAAAACCCTACAAAATAGCTCAACCTAAATATAAGAAATTGTTTCTAAACACTAAATCACTCAAAATGGATATAAATTATCTATAGAGGTGTTTCACACTATAGTTTCACTATTCTTTAAAAATAGCCAAAATCCCTAAAATAAAAAACCCTTAAAAATCCTCCATAATGGAATCTAAAATAGGAAATTTAGAGCCAAATATACAAAATATCAACCCTTCTCCATTGTAATTACATTCAAAATTTATAATGACGCCTCTAAATCCTATGAAAACAAAAAGAAATTTTCTAGGAAATTTGAGCAATTATTGTTAAGATTATGATGTCTAAAAATGGGAAAACAATAAATTATGGACATTTATATGTAGAAGAATTATATATTTTATAAATTATCCACAATTAAAAAACATATTAAAAATTGGAAAACTGAAAATTAGAAGATATTTATGAATAACCATTCACTATATGTTTTTATTTTATGAAATTATAGTGACCGTGAAATATACAATCTCAAGAAATTTTAGAATAGATCCAAACTATATTGAAGAAAATAATATAATGAAGATAAATAAACTAAAATATCCAGAATACTTATCAAGATATTTTGAATGTTATGAAACTGTATTTTATAATAATGTTTATGAAAATATAAATTATAAACCACTATTTATTACATAAAATCCCATAGAAAAAATATATAGATGTGGAAACAATTATAAGAGATAACATATCTATTGTTATGAATAATAAATTTTTTAATTTTAAAAGTGCAATAAGTTGATCAAAATAGTTATTATTCCCTATGTAAATAAGATATTTGAAAAAAAATATATGAATTAGAAACTTGAATAACTATCAAATGATTTTTTTGATGATTGGTACTAGGGAAAAACAAAAAAGGGAAATTAAAGATTATAAAATGGGTTTATAACCATGAATACATTGAATATATTGAATAGTTTAGGATTAAATCATCAAAACAATACATGAAATGTGATAAAATTAATCCATAATATACATGGTGTATATAGTGTGAAGTGCATTCATAAATGTTTTTTGTAATGAAAGTGGTGATTTACTTATGTTTATATGATAATAACATTATTATATTAAATATACTAATATGTTGTTATTTTAATCTAATAACTTATATCCATATCCCCTTCCATCAAATGAGAAATGAAACTATCATTCATTTGTATGGTGGACAACCACCTCATGAATCGATGTAATTTTTCCCATCCATTCATATAATGAATGGATATAATTATGTAATTAATGTAAATATATTACATTAATTAAATAATTATAATTATATAATGATATGATATCATCTATTTTCATACCGTTCAATCTACTAGAAAATGAAAACATCGTTTGTGCGTACATGTAGATTATCCTCTCCACGAAGTAGTGTCATCCATTTATCATCATCACATCACATAATTTTTAAATATATGTGTATTTAATGAGGAAATATTATATTTATGTAACATTAATAATATTTTATAGATAAAATATTACGTACCTTCTTTCCCTCAAGTTCATTGAAAAAATGTGAATGTTACTCATGCATACGTACGACCTACTATCTCAAGGATTGTAACACAATTCATTTTTCAAAACCATCATTCAAGAATGGTTTTAAAAGATTAATTAATTTGAAAAAACTATGATTATATCATGATTATTATTCTCTATATGATGGTTAAATTACCTATTTGACAATAATTATCATTACAAAGTTGTTTTGCGACATTGAACCAAATCTACCAAAATGAACATGACATTGGAATAACTTGTTATGTAAATTAAATATGTCATCAAAATAATTTAAAAATTTTTTTCATGTTAAATAACAGACATACAATTTTTTCTCATATAATTAAATACTTGATATGGGTTTATTGTATATTATTTAAAGGACTTACATGGAATTTTTGGACCCGATGTAAGGGGTTTCATATAAATTTAACTTCCTTATAAAATGTATTATGTCTACACACAAAATTTACATTTTATGGTGTATATACATCCCAATTACATGTTATAAAATTAATATATTATAATTCATGGTATTTTTAGTTCCAGTTCTAATTATATCATCAAAGGTAATTTGACATGAAAGTTACCAAGTGATAAGGGGTTTCTTAACTCAATTTTCTTTCATTATGTCATATCACTTCATAATTGACTATATTATGTCAATATTACATGTAAAATTAATTTTTGAATTTTTTTTGTACTTAAAGATGTTTTTTATTTAAATCTATTACGAATATTATATTCATAGAGTGTTTCAAAACTCTATGGTATGATCTTTATAGGGGTTATTTATCTCAAATTATCATTCTATATGATACACATTTATGTTATGCACATATATAATTCTCTAAAGTCTATATATTACCCCATTGATATGTTATATAATCAATGACTTTATTTTAATGATTTTTAAAGATTCATTTAATGTTAATCTTTCTTGGGGATTATGATTAAAAAAGTTACCAAAGTTGTAAGGGGTTTATGTTTCAATCCCATTTTTATTCATAATTGTTTATGATTGTATTTACATTATTAAATTATATATTCCTTATTTTATTAAATAATATTAATTTTATTTTCCTCTTAAAATTTCATGAATTTTGATATCTATTTACCATTTTTCAGAACATCTTACTCAAAATGGTTTAGAAAACGACTTTTAAAAAATCCAATATTTTGTCCTCTCTTTCTGTTTAAAAATATTTCTCAAAAATATAAATATTTTTTTAAAATTATTTCAATAATGTTTATATATGTTAAGAAATAAATTTTTAAACCTATTTTAACTCAAGTTTATATTTAAAAAAAATCATTAATTTTTATTTTGTGATTTTCCAAGTATAGTACTTGTTTTCGAAGGCATGAAAAAAATATTTCTTTTAAAAATTAAAACATGAATGTAATTTCATTCTATCATGACCGCTTAATGATTTTCATATCATTTGATATGATTAAATGATTATTTTAAAATAATGTTTTATAAAAATATAAAAAAATTTATGTTTTTAAATGTTATTTACAAAGTGTAAAGGGAAATTTACCGAAGAATATTTTTAATTATCATTTTATGATATTTATGCTCATCAATGAAAAAAATCATTATTTTAATTATGATTCAATAGGGATATGATGTAATGATACCATAATTATTCTTTATCTAGAAAGATTAGGATTTTTGAAATATATTTTCATGTTAACCATTTCTGTTCCACAATTAAATAATGTTTTTAATGAAAAATTTATATTATTATGTAAAAAATAGTTGATTTTAATTATTTTCTCAAGATATAATACTTGGAAATTATTAATGAATGTGGGACGGAAAATTAAACCCTCATCCTTAGTGGAATTTGTTTGATTTTTTATAGTAGGATCTGTTATAGATCCCCAATTCATTTGGTAATAATGATGTATTTGATTGAATATAGATAATTGCTATGAGATGATAGAGTTAACCAGTTAATGGGTTACTCCTAATAGGTTATGTGTATTAACCTAGAATGGTTATCCCATTTTTAGGGTTTTTTATTATTTCAATGATGATAATGTTTGATGATACAAACATGTTTTCTCTATCATTTCTATTATTTTCAAATTGATCCATTTCTAAATTATTAATTTCACGTGGCTTATGATTATTGATTTATATGACTATTATGACATGTTACAATTTTATTAGATGATACATGTTTTGAGGGTGATAAATTTTATTAGGTAATACCAATGCACATTGATTATTTCATAATTCCCTTATTATAATTTTATGCTCACTACATATATTCAATTTTTTTATTCTTGTATTTCACATTATATATAATTTGATCTCACACTTATTATGTTTTCCTTTTCACTAATCTATAGAGATTGGTACATAGTATGTTTTCCTAAAAATGTTACTATAAGCGAAGAACATAGTGGGAGATTATTTAGATTTTTATGATCCAATTTTTTATATATCCAACATTTCATGTAAGAGTTTTTGAAAATTATAAAAAACTATAAACCTAAAATTTCATTGGTTATATAAGAGATCCAATATTTAATTTATATTATATATATTTTTTAAGATTTAAAATTGTATGACATGTATCAATATCAATGCTATAAATATAAATTTAAGGTTCTATCACCAAATATAAGCAAATAGGATTGAGTCACTTATAGATCAAAACTTTTGTTATTATTTAAATAAAATTAATTTTTGAAATAGTCAAAATTGTTTTAGATATTTTATCCACATGTTTATGTAAAATTATTTTAAATTTATAAAACCTGAGGTATGAATTCTGAGGTATTCTAGAGAGAGTGTTTAATATAATTTTGATAAAATTTAAATATATTCTTTAAATCAATAAATCATGGTTCTAATAGTATATCTTTATGAATCCCATAATGTAAAAAATATAATAGATTTAGAATCAGATCAACTGAAATCATGTTTTGTGAGAATTCAATGAGATATTATTAAGAGTGTTAATATTTACCTATATGGTTATTCTAGAAAAAAAAATTCTGAAAGAAAATTACATGATGTAGATCCATATAATATATAGATATTCTTAGTGATGTTTTGGTTCCATTAGACACTTCTATTCTCTAGGTTTCTAGTGTGGATGATGGTCAATGATACAGAATAGTGATAATATGGAAAAGATATGTAGTAGAACAATTACAATCCAATACGTGATCAGATGTGACTTGGGAATGATCTATATATATATATATATTGTGTCCCAAATTCCCCACCCCCATCCAATCATTAAATCATGCAACAGTTTTGTTGACACATGACTATGTGGAAATTTAAACATAAAAGATCCATTACCATTTAATAAATATGATCTGAAAAATATAAAATTTTTCCACACCACCTTTTAGGAATATATGATGGAAAATTCTAAGATGTAATTTAGGGACCATAAAATCAGAAATTGAATGTTGATAGAGTACCTGTGTCATACCATGATAAATGTAATCCAATTCGATAGATAGGTCATATGGAAAGTCCCCCATATGACCACATGATTAATAAATGGATGGGGTGGTGGGATGGGTATGCGATTCTTCATATTTGGATACTAATATTTCATTTGAATCTACTCAGCATCTCCATCATAATAAAAATTACATTAGGTTATTTTTGAAATGTTTGATTGGCTAGTTAAGATAATGGAATTAAATTAATTATATAAATTATTATTAATATGATAATATTAATTTGGATAATTTGTAGCTATATGATTAGATGAATTCATTTCCCTCAGTAATAAAGAATTAAATTAACAACATTAATGAGCCTAATTGATGTAGTGAATCACCAAAAAGAGATGTAAAATTTTCTTTATGAAAATTTTGTAAGTTATTATTAGTTGAAATTAATATTAAATAATGGGATTCTATATAAATTAAATGGGGATTTTAGTTATAAATAATTAAGAATTATTTACTGAAGGAAAAAATAGAATTAAAAAATCTGGAAATTTGAATATTTTAATAACATATTGAAATATGATTGTTAATAAAGGAAATAAATTGATAAAATTATAAATGAATTCTCTAAGTGATGTTATAACAAAACAAAAGGAGATTATAAAATTATTTAATCTAAATGAATTTTAGAAGATAAACCTATAAAAATAGAGATGATATAAATATTCAACTAAAGAAAAATAGAAAATTATTATTATGATAGAGATGAAAGAGGATTAGAAAAGAATAAATAAAAATTATAATCAATGTATGATTCATTATATTAAATAAATTAAATGAAAGGTTAATAATAATGAAGATATATTTTTTTATTTAATTATTTTTTCAAGGTTGAAACACAATTGGGTTTACTAGATTGTATTAAAATTATATATATCAAATAATGAAATTTATTATTTCTCAAAATGTAAAAAATGATGAGGAATTATATAAATCCATTAATGATGACTATTTTGGTGAACAATTAAAGGAAATTAAATAATTAACTTACCAATAACAATGAAATATACTCATGGTGCTAAAATAATATCATGATAGAGATATGAGAACTTAATAAAAAAATTTATATTGATATTATAGTGGTGAATAATAGTGACTAGAATGTTATAAATTGGATAGGTGGAATATAATTTAAAATGATATAGATAAGATATTTTCATGTTATAAAATTTTGTGAAATTGATTTGGGTCACTTTAGATAATAAAAATTTAACTCATAATGTTATACAAAAATATAATAATATATGTTTTCTCATGTATTATAATTTAATAACTAATATGTATGTGTTATATTTTTATATTTAATTGAGATAGTAATATATGTATTTTTTGGGATGATTAGGAATCCATGGAAAATTATGAAAAAAGTACCATGTGGTTGATCAAGAATCCATGACTTGAGTAATTTACATTACTTTTTATTCTCAAATACTTTGATACAATATGAAATACAATGGAAAAATGATATTGATGGTGATGGGGTATGAGATTTATTCCCATTAACTCAATCACCAACGTTGGCCATATAGTCATAACAATATTAATATTTCAAACCCATTTCAGTAGATAGAGATTTTTGATAGACTATATGTGTATGTTATCCCATTCCCCTATAAAATTATAAGGGGGAATTATTGATGAAAGATGATATTGTGGTATATAGTGACACATATATATGTTGGAAATATTTCTATTCCACTAGTATTGATCAATGGGTATGATTAAGAATAATGTAGTTACTAATTCACACAAAAAACAATATTTTATGGTTGACTATATATTCATTAAAATATTTTTTTGATATGTATTTTTTCAATATATATAGTATGCTCTAGGTAGATATCTATTATCAAATATAATCATAGGATAGTGATTCTATGGTGAAATATCTTGCTGAAAAATTATGAATCAATATGATCAAATTCATGATAACTATTTACATGTATTGTCAATGTGGTCTAACATTATAGAATTAGTGAGAATGAATGGAAAAAATTATATCCATGATATCCTCTCTAATTAGTGGGAGAGTATATATACATATGATAACCTTGTGATAATCTAGTTTGATATAGTATATAGGGCCCTTTTCCTAATGGTTATAAAAATGTGGATATATATACACATATTAAAACACACTTAGTTGGTGATTATGATGAATTTTAGTATTTGGTAGCTTTATTAGGATTCACAATGAGTTGTTTTTTGATTTAGGATGATGTATTTAGATGTTGTTTTACCTAAAGGTTTTTATTATTTTTGTAAATAGATGATATATGTTCTTGGGGTAACCTCAATACTTTTGATGAAAAAAATTAATATTATTTATCACCCCTTCATGAGAACTCAAAAATTTTACCCTCCTGTATCCATGAAACCATGTATATGTTGATATGGAATAATAATAGAGGATAAAGGTGAAAAATACATATATTAGCTAAAAACATGTATTTTTAATCATGACAGTCAAAATAATTCCCTAAATAGTTATTATTACATATATATTGTTTCTTATATTTATTTATTTGATTATATTAAATTTTATTATAGTAATATCTTTATGTATACAAATTTTATATTGTAAGGTTGTTGGTATTTTTATATCATGGTAAAATATATTTTTTTGGATAGTTATAGACATTTTATATCTATATGTAATGACTCATATCAATTGAGTGGATACATTAGTGTTAAATGACAATACCTTGGTTATTATAGGTTAGCATATTTATTTCACTTTCCATTATTTTTCAACATGATAGTGTACATATTCAATATTGTTTTTGGGTTATTTTTTAAGGCATTATAAATTATTTAGAAAATTTATTCAATTTTATATTCTGAAAAAATTATTTGAATTTAATAGTTTATTAAAAAACAAAAACATTAGTTACTTAAATTTAAATTATAAACTAGTAATAAGTTTATAGTCAATCAGATAAAAAACAAACTAGATGGTCATTGAAAAAAAAAATTTAGTCATGGAATTTAACATGAAATAATAAATTTTGAAATAATAATTATTAAATTAATCCTAAAAAATAGATGTGTGATCTAATATAATTTCATATTTATTCAATAAAAAATTAAATTTGTTATAATGTTTATTTTATTCTATAAGATGTGGTTTTGTTTCCACTAAAATATGTTAAAATTATTTAAACAATGATTTTAGAATTTTAATGTATTAGATATTGTATAAAATTATTGTTTATTTCAACGTGGAAAGATTTATAGGAGGATGAATGTGGAATGATTAATTCTAGAGATTTATTTTTCTTTTTTAATGATCAATTTGGTTATGGAAAAAAATAATTACAAAATCAATGAACAATTCACCTATGACTTATTATAGAATATTTTTTTGATGTATTTGAATTTTTTTATTATATTTTATTTATGGTTTAAAAATGAATTAAATGAATTAAATGAATTAATATTTATATTATATTTGGTTCTCATTCATAATATAATATTTGATAATTTAATAGTCTATTATTGTATGTGTAACACCACTAGGTATCATAGAACAGTTATGAATTTAATTTTGTGACTTTTGATTTTCATTGAATGTGTATTATATTAATTTTTATATCCTTTGATTTCATGGGAATAATATTTGAGATGTATTATTTATTTTAACACAAACTATAAAATTAGAGGCCAGTATAACTCTAGTAGGTAGCACTACGAGTGAAGTAGGTTGAGCAATCCAGTATTGCATTTTCACTACCATGGAGACACTGATGGGAGGCCACAAAATTGATATTAGTCATCAATTTTCCCTTGGAAATCTACAATAATTTAATTGTATTGGATCCATCTCATTTTAAATAGGAGAGTTCTATCTTTTTTATATTGGTATTTTCAGATTAAATCCCTCATCTGGGATCTCATTGATTAGTAATCAAGGTTTTATATTATCTTGATTTTATATAACATTTTTTAGGATAAATTATTTATGAATTATTAGAATCATTATTCTTCATGTTTTTCATACAAATGATGGTTTCAAATGACCTATTGTTGTATCATCTATTTTATTGAAATTTATTTTATATTATATAATTCGTTGATTTTCTCATAGATTAGTGATATTACATTATATCAATATTTAGGGGGAATAATGAATATAATATTTTTATAAATAAACCTTTTATATTATATATTGGTTCTGTTAATGGTTATTACTTGAAATTTACTATTCTAAGTGAATTGTCTAAATGTCATGCGTCATTTTAAACCCTAGAGTAGTTGGATGGAATGTATTCTAAATAAAATGAAAAAAGGACTTAGTTAAAATATTTAATTAGTTCAAATTATTTATCAAAACCTCATTTACTATTGTAATAATTTTTTATAATATTTAATTTTTGAGTATAACATGCGTTTAAGTGAATATTTTTGAAAATTAATATATTATACCAGGATGGGAATATTAAATGATGAGTGCATATGCAATAAAAATAATTTCTTAAGAATTATAATTTACAGATAATTATTTTTGGAGATAGTGAACCATTATTGAAATTCATTGTTGTGTTTGGAATTATAATTAAATAAAATTTATTTAATGAGGTTTAATAGGGAGAAAACTGTAGTATAATTGAAGAAATTATAATAACTTATTTTTAAAGAGTTATAGTGAATTATATCACAATTATGAAACTATAAGAGAATAATGAATTGTATTTAGGGAAATTAATCATGTTTTTTACATATTGTATTCCTTGAAATTGATTAATAAACCTAGGAAAAAATGTATTTAATTGGTTAAAGAGTACTATATATATTTTAAGGGGGTAATATTCCAATAACTGATGATTAAAGGAAATATTTTTCATTGTGTATCATACTAAAATTGATATTGAGTAATCCTAAAATAAGGATATATAAAACAATTTTTGTGTAGACCAGTTGTTTGTCTTGTCATGAAATCATTGGGTTACACTAAATTATGAATTAATATATTAATTTAAATTATATGAGATATTTTTCATATGATTAAAACAATGGGAATAACCATTTTGTCATGATATATATTAAACCTAGTGTTTTAATACAATTTTTTCAATAGAAGTGAAACATGTTGTAAAGGTATCTTGTTAAGCATTTGATGTTTTATTATTTTACATGATAAACTCATGGAAAATAATTTTTTGATACATATATGTAAACAATAGAGTCTAATAGAAGTTTGGGGTCATCAGTGACATCCTATAGAGATATTTTTTCAATCAATCAATACACTCACATATCATGAAATAATTAATTTTAGTTTTTTCCATGATGGTGATGGATAGGGCCATGTCTAGTTAGGAGAGAGACACTGAGGTCATTATAATGATTTATAGAGGGATTTTAGTTTTTTTGTATTGATCTTATTTTCAACACTTAAATTTACTATTCTTATATATATCATTATTATATATATATTTTTATTTTAGAGTTTTTATTGATACATAGAATATGTTTTTATTTCATCATTTTCATTGATATGTCTCACACTAATTAAAGTATAGATGGATTGGTTGTTGAAACTATGAACCCAGTTTTATTTTAGTGGGGTTTGAGGGGTAAATAGAGAAATAAATGGTATAAAATCTATGATGGTGATGATTATTTTTATTGTAAGACCAATAGTTAGTTAGTGGAAATTCATTATATTTTTTATGGATTTTTTATTATTATTATATCATCATTTATCTCATGGTGGATTTTGATCATAATTTTTTTAACTTTTCCCTAAGGGGATAATCTTCTTCTCTGACATATTTTGTCATTCCTTAATCATCTTGGACTGATAATCAGATGAGTATCACCTAAAAAAATCCTCCACCATTATTTAGATGCTAGAGTATCTCTTTAGATACATCTGTCTATAGTGATATACTTGATAGACATGATGGGAGATTATTTCTTTATATGTGGATTTTGTAATGACTATTAGTTGAATAAGAATTCATGTTGGTGATATTCAATACATGGGAAATGTGGTGATGGTGGTTTTCCTCCTAAAGTTTCATAAAACATTGTTGAAGTCATATGAAATTTTTTGGTGATGGGTTCCATTTTTTATACATTCCTTGTTCATTCTGTGATGTTTTTCAATTTTAGAACCACTTTCATGGTTAAGGATCCCATGAATTTTCATAGTGGTTATCAATCATGGTATTGGTCTGAATGTCAGTGATGGTAATAACTATGTGGGACATTGTGAATTTATTATCCATCATTCTGAATTCTCTGTAATAGGGTTTCATAGAAATGATTGTCCTAATATGTGTGATATTTTAGGTAGATTACACAACCTTCATATCATGTTTGATAACTTTTTGTTGACCCGATTCCAATTCATTTATTCATTATATTTATTTATCATTCCATGTTTAAAATTATGCTATTATTTTTTAGTTGATACTATTATATCTTATTTTGGATTCCATTTAACCAACAGAATTATTTTTTTTGAAAATAAAAAGGAAATTTTAGGGATTTCTCTTACTATAATTATAATTTATTTTATCATAATATTCTATTATAGGTTAAAACTCTCAAAAAAAGATACTTTGAAAACTTAGTGTTATTTTTTTACCCACTATAATTAATGATCACATAAGAGGTATTATGGAATTTTACATCAGTGACTTGGTTATGTATATGATGTTGGTTTGAAAATACTATTAGAGAATGTTTCCTTTTGTTTTTATTCTGATAATTGGGAATTATGGTAATGGAGATAGATTATGATGGGTCTTATATTTATAAATTATGTGTGTCTCAATGTGTGAACCTATAAAAAGTAGCCAAAGTATAATCCCAATTCATCCTTGAAGTGTGGAATTATATTTATTGATATTAAATATTTTTTAAGTTTTGATAAACATGTTATCAGATTTTATGTTTTAAAAATAAAATTTTATGAATGGATTAATTAGGGAGTGATCATATATAATTTAAATAAATTAGTTATCTAAAATTATTGGTATGTGTTTAATAATGTAATGATATTTTTATATAATTAACTACTATTTTTCCATATAATCAAAGTAAATAATAATTCATTTGACTGATGCTACATTATATTATCTGATACTGAATAGAGATTTTATTTTTTCATGTTATGAAAATAAACAAGCATGTTCAATTAAATTATAAGTAAATAGTAAATGTGGATTGATACATGGGAGGGTTTTTGAGGGTTAATAATATTATATTATACTTATGGATTACCTGGTATATATTCACATATATGGAATCCATTTTTATGTGATCCAAATATATTAAAGGGGGTGAATAAATGGGTATAAAATTACGTGGGTTAAATTACAAGGGATATTTTTTTATATAAATTCATCCTTTATATAGAGTATATGTTTAGAGTATTGGTTATGAGGATTGGATTGAGGGGTTTATGAATTATTATCTTATTGATGATCCCAAAGGTAGAAACATTTTGTTTCAGTTGTATGTTCTTGAAGGGTTGACCACACAATTGTAGGATTTACTTGTGTACATATTAAAATATAATTAATTGAATTTGGATACATTCCAATTTATTTAATATTCCATTATAAGGCCTATAGGTTGGAAAAAGGGCATGAGTTTACGAAATTTATGAGTAGGGATACGATTCTTCCTTAAAATGTGAAAAAGTTTATAAATATTATTTTCCTTAAATCTATCTTGGTGATGAGACATTGATGGATCGATTGATAGAATATATATTTTATACATGTCTTTATTATTTGATATATTGTTTTTTACCATCTTGTTATGAGTGGTAAATATTAAATTAATAGTATAGAAAGATGCATGAGTAATTTGAAGAAAATATGAATGTGATGGTTTTCATGACCCATCCTAGTGGGGTCCATTCAGTGACTCTCCAAGACTACCTCCAATATTCCAAGTGATAGTGACTTCCACCGAGAAGGTATATCACTAACATGGGAGGCATTGACTTTGTACCTATATGCATGCACACATCTCTAATCCCACAAATGTTGAAATGTAAACCACTATGTAAATCATTCATTCCACTAAGACAACCACTGAGAGTAACAATACATAAACAAATGTAAAGGGTTCCTGTATACACGCCCAAAAAAAAAAAATTAAAACAAGAAAGTAAAAAAAGTTGCTGGAAACTCATTGGTAGAAAAACTTACATGAAGGGTAGGTGAAGGGAAGCTACCTAAAGCCATACAAGTACACCTCATCTGTCAGATCTCACTAGGCAACACCAGGTCCTGGGCTACCTTGGTCTCTATCAAAATTTCTGTGTTCTGCACAAGACACGACACCTATAGGCAAAGCCCGTGTAAGGGTGAGTAAAACAGTACTTTATAGGATTCCCCAAAACCACAAAGGAAAGACCACAAAAAGTACTCATGAAGTACTGTAAGCTCACACATGTATAAATATACGACACAAAAAGAAAAATTATTGGAATTTTTCCATAAAACACTTTGTATCAATGAAACACTTAGTCCTGATGAGGCACTCAGTCCCGATGAGACACTTAGTCTTAGTGAGACACATAGTCTTGGTGAGACACTTAGTCAAAAATAATCACATAGCCTCAAGGTCATGTAGTCTTCAAGTCACATAGTATTCAAGTCACATAGTATCTGCATCATAACATGACACATAATTCCTCTCTTAGCACGTTTAATAATAGAGAACCTACTCTACAAGCCAACAGTAATAAGTCAATTTCCACAAAAACTGATGTAGAGTATCTCAAAAGGACTGTCCAAAAGCGAGGATCCCAACTCTACAAATGGATTGTAAAATAGAAATATAGTTTGGATGTTATGGGTACATTAGTAACAAGGTGTTGGTTGGGTCCGAGTCCTGTCTGACCCAGCCAGACCAACCCGACCCTTCCTGACCTGATCGGGGTCCACTGACTCGACCCACCAGGCCAGACCCAACCCACTATGCCTGAACCGACCTGTCAAGCCCATCCAGACCTGCTGGGCCTATCCCGGACCACTACCAACATGTTCCGCTACCATCTTGGACCGCCTGATGTGGGTCGGTTCGGTCCACCCGGATGTGACAGATACCGCGTCCCACCTCACCAATGTGTATGGATAATGAGCCGACCACTCCTCCCACACGTGGTCTGCAAAACTATGTGCCTACAAGATGATGTGGTGTCCTACCGTATCTTTGGTCTGCACTGACATGACCCCCCTGTCGATGACTCCCATCACCACCCACAACCACACCAACATGGCTTCCTGCTACCTCCAAGAACCTCAGTTTCCAGCGGCCAATGTCACCTATACTCGAGGCCCCCTTCTATAGGTTTTCCCACCACCATGGTCCCATTGGACATCCGGTCCCCACTGGTTGACATTTTGGAAGCCGTCCTCCTGGCCCAGCTGCTTCATCTGGCCGATGCCGCTTCCGCCACTAGCCACTCTACTGACAGCCTCATTTTGTATCGCTCCTGCCGTCGCACCTCTAGGACATCATTTTTTTATAATATTATCAGTTTTGGTTGCTTTTACATGAATTTAAGTTGCAAAAACGACTCACTCTCAAGATCATACAGAACGCGATAAATATGGGAAAACAGAGAAGCACAAGAACACCCGATGAACGATCCAGGACTTTGTTCATGTCAACTTTAATTTGTTATTGTTAGTAGGACCAAGAAAAAGGAAAATAATAATTCCAAGGATTTAATTCGTATTTAATCCTTGCAAGTGAACTCCCATCCCACATGGACGATCGAACCGCTGATCAACCTGTTAGTGGGTTGATCCATGTCGGTCATTTAGAAAGAAAAAATGGGGAAGAAAAATCATATAATAATAAAACCTCTAACTTGGGTATTGGATCTATCATTGACAAAGTGTGGGTCCTATGTTCTTCATTAATCAATACACCAATTCATTCTCCTAATCTGATCATTAATCCGCTGCCATTCTTTATCATTCTCCAATGAGGGGTTTTTCCAACAACATCCCTCTTCAGAGACTTCCAGGGAATTTTCTCCAGGGTTATGAATATAACCCTGTATCCTTATTAATCCATTAAATAATTAAAATTCATTTTTTCATTTTAGAATCATCAGACTAATTTATTTAAAAAATAAAATTCGTAGACTTTTTGTTGCATTATAGTGTCATTTCCCGATGTTCAAAAATGAATAAAATAAACTTATTTAAGTTTGTTTTATTTTTCATCAAAAGTTCCAAAAATTAACTTTTACCCCTGACTCGATTCGGTCATGGTTTGGCCCTGAATAAGGTAATGTCTATATTTTCAATTTAATAATTCTCTGAGATTTTTTATTTGAGAAACCATTTAGAAGTTATTAATGTTCAATGTTAGCCACCTGATCATTTTTAATTAATAACTGATCTTTATTCAACAATTTATTCTGGGAACACTGGGATTCAAAATATCATGCCATCTCAACTCAAAATGTCAAAAATTTTTCAATTAATTTATAAATATAATTTGGAGAAAAATAAAATGTCATTATAGTGGTCTATCCACTACTAAAAATAAATGGATGTTTTCTAATTTTACGATGGTTTTGAAAAATCAAGGTTCATTTTATGGATTTATTTTAAAATTAATGAAAAAATTTATATGAAATAAAAATTGAACATGGAAATTTAGGAGGTTTATGAAGAATAACCTATGTCAATGGTGGGGGTGTAATAATTTTCTTATTTCTATAAAGAGAGTCATATATTTTAAATACAGTGGTAAAAATAATTCCAATGTCATAGTATAATATTAACAACATGAGAAATAAAATATCATAAGTTTATATGATAAAAATTTACTTTCTCATGAATTTTTTTTTCCTCCTTCACATGAATATCAATGAAAAAATATATATCCTTGTCTATATGTTCATCACACATGAAAATTTATTTATAGGACTCCACCTGATCCTCATGTAATTTTTTTGAATCCATGATTATCATAGTTGAAAACTATCCAATATAGAGAATGATTCCCTAGACCACGGATATATCGCTATTAGGTATATTTTTGGGATTACACACATATTTTCTATAAGGCCCCAGCCTTAAACCTTACTTAATCTTGAGTTATTACAAGATTACACATTGAGGATCTTTTCAGGTTTAGAGTTTTAGAGAATTAGATCATAAAACTTTCATTACATTCCACATATAAACAAAGTGGTTACATAAAGATAGTATTCTTCATTCCCATCAATGGAAACATATTTAAAATAAAACAAGGATTCTTTCTTGACACTTCCTTGACACTATCATCATATCATGTACCTTTCCCTTGACCTGTGAAAAACATTTCAAAAAAACTTGGGATGAGTATAAAAAGCTCAGTAAGGGATATAAAAATATGGAAAGGAAACATGGGTACGTATATACATAAGTATGAGATCATACTTTACCCATAAAACATAAGCACATTAACATACCTCATCAAATCATGAATAAATCATAGAAATCATAAGACATAAAGGTAACTTGAGGCATTCATAACATTCTTACGTAGGGAGTAACCCTCTTGGTTACGTTTGGAATACCCATCATAGTATATTCCCTAAATCTCTTCGGAGTAACCTTAACGTTTCACTCCTTCGCGTTACCCAATGCATTGGAGAGCTATATCGGGCTCACCTGCCCTTAGTTTATCACAGAACCACCCGTCTTCATAATAATGCCCAAGAACCATAACATAATCATATCACATAAAACATGCATAAAGGAAACATAAAATTTCCACATTTCAATCACGAGATATCAATACAACACATTGATATAATAAAAACATTATGAAAACCATTTTCAATACCAAAGTAAAACATGGTATTTATTTTTCGTTTAAAAAAAAGGTATGGCTTGTAGAGGAAGCCGAAACTCAAATAACGGTCACGGCAGCGGAGAAGTCGTTGTTGCCGCATATGTACGACAAAAACATTCCCTTTTATTGTTTAGTAAATGCTTCGTATAAAAAGATTCCTTTTGGATAAATGTAAAAGTCAAAGGGGTTTATTAACCGTATAAAAGAAGGTTGTGTATAAAACAAAATATGCCTCAATGAAAGGAGATTGAGACGAAGTCCCATACCTCGTATCCGACTTGACCCGACCGTTATTTAATCTCCTGAATAATAAACTTGAGTTAATCTCTACTTGCTTAAGAACCTTTTTCAATTTCATTATTCCTTTTATACCATCTTATGAACATCATGTAATCATTTAATTTAATAATGTTCATTTTGTCGGTATTTGGTTCTTAAGTAAAAAATAGACTTCTTACACTTATATGTTGTTAATTTGGTCAAAGGTTCGTTATATCCAGAATGATATGATTTGGATAACTTATATATCATATATATTCATCATATACATGTATTTATAATATTACATCACATTTAGAGGTTAGAAATGAAATGCACCGTTCATGGAGACGGTAAGCCGTACGTACGCATGGACGCTACTTCCATTTCTATTTCGTATTTTCTGGAATAGAATCATAATGATATAAGAGTATATTATAATTCAAGTATAATATCATATATAATATCATAGTTCCATCCTTTATACGTCCCACATATGGTATTTAACGAATCAAATCACTTTGAGGGGGTGGTAGTCCGCACTTACTTAAATGAAGATATCGCGTTTACCCATAATGGAAACCATAAAGGTATGCCCAAAATGAAAAAAAAGAAGCTTAAGGAAAACATAAACATATTATATATCATATATAAAAATAGTGACATCATAAAGGCCACCTTTTAAGGTGTTAAATGAGTATTGAACAATCATCGTTTCGGGAGGCAGAATTTCGCCATCCACGGAAACCGTATGTTCTTTAACCATTTGATGTAGTTGTGTGAGAGTGTAGCTCAAATAAATCTTATAAAAACATCCTAGTATATTGAAGATACTGGTTTTGTTACAAAATAAGTAAATAAAAATAGTTTAGGGGGTTGGAGAAGCAAAATAAAACAAATGAACATGAGAGAATGAATTACCTTTAAATGTGTAACTCCTTTTGATTTGAGCCTAAAGGATTCCTTTGAAAGGATTCTGCCCAAAGGGAATCATCTAGGATGAGGAGAGGGATGTGGAGAGAGTAAATGGGAAGGGGTTGGCCGAGCCAAAGGCTTTAGGAGTTTGTGAAATGAGGTATAGGTGGGGGCCTTTTATAAGAGGAGAGGAGGGGCACTCTTGGAAAGTAAAGAAATATTACTTTATTTGAAAATGAGTTTCGGATTTAAATGGTCCCACATTGATATAATTCGAGGATAAGGTGATAAGGGTTCGAAATCTACCCATCCAATATGTTTTGGACATGTTTGGGTTTTAGATATTACATTATCTTTCCATTTTATTTAAATCGTTAAATAATGAAGTCATCGCTGCATCATCATGATGTCATAAATAATTTAATTTATTTAAAGTTTAAAAATTATAAAAAAATACTATGATGTAGGAAATCGTTTTAGATTTACAATGACTATTTATAATCAAAAATATGATCTTTATAACCCCATGTAAAAATTGTTTTCGTAAAACATATGATGTTTGTGTCATTTTTACTTTTACATTAAATAAAAAGTTATTTATGTCATTTCCCAACCAAAGTGGCTCCATGGGATCCCCCAAGTTGACCCATGGCTTGTATTGGTCGGTCATGACACAACCAATGAGGGTAGGACATGTTTCAAGCTCATCTCATTTTATTAAAGCATTATTTTTACCTTAAACTACACTAATTACCACTAATCACGATTAAGAACTTAATAAGTTACTATTCACCAACAAATTATTTTAATCCCATTGAACCACATTTTACTTCTTAATGACAACCATGTATGTAGGATTTTTGAAATTCAAAACACAATGATGGCAAAATTTCATTTAAACGGAAAATCAGTTTCTTTAACTACCACTTAGTGGTTTCACTATTCATCAAAAATTGAAGTTTTTCAGAAAATTACCAAAAATTAACCCTAAGATATATTTGATATTCCAAATTCAAAAATGAAGTCTATTTTACAAAATTCAAAACATATAAGTCACATTAATTAATTTAATAATTAATTCCCGCTGTTATGTCAAATAGCGTGTTTTTATGAAACAATAAGTATCAAAAGATTGACACCAGTTTAAGTCCAATTTCAAAGTGAAATTGATTCCAATGACCACCATTGGATTAAAGGGTAAAAATATATTCTAATTCCACTTCAAAACCAATTCAAAAGATAATCTAATCATATAAATAAATTATATTAAAAAGCAGTTTTGATGTAAAATGCAGTATTTTTCACTATTCATTAAAAAATGAACATTGTGAGAAAAATACCAAAAATTCACACAAAGTAAATTTTGATGTCCCAATCATAAAGAATTAGTTTATTTTGACAAACATAGTTTATAAAATTTTCAAAAGATAGATTCAAAAATGTTTTGCCATCAAAGGCAGTAAAACAATCTTTTAAAAATATTAGTGTATTCCATGCTTAAGATTGGATTTATTTTCATTTTAAGCCTCTAAAACACTATCTAATTCTTAGATAAAATATCTATTATTCATTACTTACTTGGGATGTTACATCCTTCCCCCCTTTATAAAATTGAGTCCCCGCAATTTATTTACTTATCGAATAAATGGGGGTACTTATCCCTCATTGCATTTTCAGATTCCCATGTTGCCTCTTCCATCATGTGGTTTTTCCACAAAACCTTTACCTGATTAATCACCTTATTCCATAACACTTGCTCCCTGTGGTCAAGAATCTGGACCGGTTGTTCCTCATAAGATAGGTTCTCTTCCAGCTGAACTACCTATGGACTCAAAACATGATATGGATCTGGCATATACTTTCTCAACATCGAAACGTGAAAAACATTGTGTACCTGAGATAAACTCGGAGGTAAAGCCACTCGGTACGCAACTGATCCAACTCTCTCCAGAATTTCATATGGTCCAATAAACCTTGGACTCAACTTTCCTTTCTTACCAAATCTCATCACACTTTTACAAGGAGAAACCTTGAGAAAAACATGATCACCTACCTCGAAAGATAGATCCTTCCTCCGGTTATCCGCATAACTCTTCTGCCTGCTCTGAGCTGTTCTCATGTGCTTCTGAATTAGCTGAACTTTTTCTGCCATCTCTTCTAACAATTCTGGTCCCATCAACTTCCTTTCACCCACTTCATCACAAAAAGCTGGAGTTCGACACCGCTTCCCATATAATGCCTGAAATGGTGCCATCTGTATACTGGAATGAAAACTGTTATTATATGAAAATTCAACCAAAGAAAGATGTTGGTCCCAACTTCCATGATAATCCATTGAACAAGCTCGTAGCATATCCTCCAAGGTCTGAATTTTTCGTTCTCACTGCCCATCTGATTGAGGATGAAAAGCTGTACTAAAATTTAATTCAGTACCCATCGACTTCTGAAGGCCTTTCCAAAAGTTAGAAGTAAACCTGAGATCACAATCCGATACAATGGAGAGAGGAACTCCATGTAACCTGACTATCTCTTTAAGATACAAACGGGAAAGTTGATCAAGAGAGAAATTATCTCGTATAGCAAGGAAATGAGCAGATTTGGTTAAGCGATCAACAATAACCCAGATTTCATTATTACCTCGAGATGTCTTCGGTAATCCCACAACAAAGTCCATGGATATATTCTCCCATTTCCACTCTGGAACTGGTAAAGGCTGAAGCATCCCTTTAGGTAACTGCCGCTCTGCTTTAACCTATTGACATGTCAAACACTTCACAGTAAAATCAGCAATATCCCTTTTCATTCCATCCCACCAGTAATACTCCCGCAGATCTCTATACATCTTAGCACTACCCGGATGAACTGAAAACGGAGAACTATGAGCTTCACATACCAAATCTCTCTTCAACTGTGAATCACAAGGCACACACAATCTCTTCCCAAATATCAAAACACAATCATTATCAATGTTGAATTCAGGCAACTTACCTTTCTGAACCAGCTCTACCTTTTTCTGCAACTCACTGTCTTGCTTCTGTGCTTGCTTGATTATGCCTGATAGAGAAGATCTCATTGATACCTGAAACAAAACAGAAGAACTTCCTGCACCAAAAAATTCTATGCCAAAGTTCATCAAATACTTAACCAAAGGATCATGTTCCAAACGCAACATTGCTAATGAAGCATTACTTTTTCAACTCAAAGCATCTGCCACTTTATTTGCTTTTCCTGGATGGTAATGAATTGTACAATCACAATCCTTGATTAATTCCAGCCATCTCCTCTGTCTCATGTTTAACTCTTTCTGAGTGAATATATACTTTAAACTTTTGTGATCAGTATATATTTCACACTTTACTCCATACAAATGACGCCTCCAAATTTTCAAAGCGAAAACAATAGCAGCTAATTCCAAATCATGTGTAGGGTAATTTACCTCATGAGTTTTCAACTATCGTGAAGCATAAGCAATTACCTGATCATTCTGCATTAGGATGCAACCAAGTCCTCTCAATGAAGCGTCACTGTATATAACAAACTAACCATTCCTGGAAGGTAGTGCCAAAACTGGAGCATTCACCAATCTTCTTTTCAATTCCTGAAAACAATCATCACATTCTTTTGTCCAGATAAACTTAACACCCTTCCGAGTTAGCTTAGTCATTGGACTAGATAATCGTGAAAAATTTCTAACAAACCTTCGGTAATAGCCTGCCAAACCAAGGAAGCTACGAATCTCGGTTACATTTGTGGGTCTTGGCTATTCTTCCACAACTTTTGTGTTTGCAGGATCAACAGTTATCCCATCTTTAGAAACAATGTGACCAAGGAAAGAAATTTGTTGCAACCAAAACTCACACTTGCTGAATTTACCATACAATTTATTTTCTTTTAAGGTTTTAAAGATAACCCTTAAATGTCTTTCATGATCTTATTTACTTTTAGAAAACACCAAAATATCATCAATGAAAACCACCACAAACTTATCCAAGAACTCATGGAAAATTCTATTCATTAAGTCCATGAATACAGCAGGTGAATTGGTTAGCCCAAAAGGCATTACTATAAATTCATAATGGCCATATCTCGTATGGAACGCGGTCTTCAGAATATCTTCCTCCTTTACCATCAGCTGATGGTACCCCGATCTCAAGTCAATCTTTGAAAAAAACTGAGCTCCCTGGAGCTGATCAAACAAATCATCGATATGAGGCAAAGGATATTTGTTCTTAACAGTGATATTATTCAAGGCTCTATAATCAATGCAAAGTCTCATAGAACCATCTTTCTTTTTAACAAATAAAACAGGAGCACCCCAAGGTGATGTGCTAGGTCGAATGAAACCTTTCTCTAATAAATCTTGCAATTGCTCCTTCAACTCTAAAAGTTCAATTTGAGCCATTCGATAAGGGGGTTTTGAAATTGGCTTAGCATCAGGAACTAAGTCAATAGTAAACTCAACTTCCCGATCTGGTATTATTCTAGGCAACTCATCAGGAAAAACATCAGGATACTCATTTACCACTGGCACATCATTAATCTGAATAGTTCCTTTATTTTCAACGATGTGTGCATGGTAACATTCATTTCCATCTTTTAAAAGTTTCTTGGCCTCTTGATAAGTTATCAACAGTAAGGGTTCATTCTTGTACACAAACTGAAAGTCTTTCTGAAAAGAAACTTATTTAGCTCTACAGTCAATCTTAGCATGGTAAATAGAGAGCCAATCCATACCCATGATAACATCAAACTCTACTAGAGGTAGAACAATAAGGTTTTCCAGTAGGTTCTTTCCACAGATAAGGATAGTAAGATTCTTATAAATTCTTTTTGCCTCAACATTTCCCCCAGGTGTTTTTACTAAAAGTTCAAGAGTCATTTCTTGAGATGGTATTCCCATTTTACTAGAAAAGGTTTTAGAGATGAAAGAATGTGTAGACCCCGAATCAAACAACACACTGGAATAATCTGAAAAAACAAACAAAGTACCTGATATAACTTCATTTGATGGTCTGACGTCTGCTGAAGTAGTTGTAAAGGATTTCACCACCCCTTTCTGCTTGTAGTCTAACTGCTTCCCATCACTAAATCTCTTTGTTGGACACTCATTTGCATAGTGACCCATCTCATTGCACTTAAAACATTTCACTAACTGTAAATCAAATTTGGTCTTACCTTCACCTTGATCCTTTTCAGTGCAATCACGAGCCTTATGTCCCATCTTACCACATCAGTAGCACTTTCCAGAATTCAGAAGACATTCCCCAGCATGCCTTTTGCCACATTTATCACAAACTGGAAACTTAGTTTTCTTACTATCAGACTTTTTTGAAGAATTCCTACCTTTCTCCTGCCACCTCGGTCTCTTATTCTGCTGGTTGTTATAGAACACTTGGTCATCGGAAAACTCCATTTCCACCTTCTCAGCACATCGAACAAGCTTTTCATAACTTTTAAACTCACAAGAAGCTAATGCCCTTCGATATTTTGGCTTTAATCCTGAGTAAAAACGATTGATTTTACTATCAAGGTCTCGGATAAAATTCGGAGCATACCTTGCCAATCGAGTGAACCTTTCTTCATAGGTAGCCACTGTGTCTTCCTCTTGCCTCAATTACAAGAATTGATTTTCCATCCTAAGTCGAACAGACTTAGGAAAATACTTCTCAAGAAACATACCTTTGAATTCATCCCAGTCGAGAGCATCAATCTCATCAGCGTCCCAGATATTTTTAACCATCGACCACCACTGATCTGATTCACCCTCCAAACGGTAAATAGCAAGACTAACCTTTTTATTTTCTGAACACCCCATGAAATCAAAAATCTTATCCAGTGCTTTAATCCACCCTTCAGCTAACACAGGGTCAGATGATCCTCTGAATGATGGGGGATGTTGCCTCATGAAATGCTCTACCACTGACATGTTTCTCTGCGGTTGATCTGGCTGCTCTCATGCATGGATACCACCACCATTTATAGCCTGAGTCAACTATGCCATCACTGCAACAAACTGTTCAGTTCCAATTCTGACCATCTCAGGATGCTGATTCAGAAGTTTATTTCCTTCTGTATGCCTTCCTAGCACTGCTTCCCTGTTTCCTCTGCAGAATACCATTCTGAACAAACATGTCTTAGATGAAGCAACATGGTAATCTTCAAATGCTATATCATTTCAAATTTTTTTTGGATAATAATCTAATAAAATTATAACTCCTAAAGTTATCTAAACCGACCTCTGATACCAACTATAAGGCCCCAGCCTTAAACCTTACTTAATCTTGAGTTATTACAAGATTACACATTGAGGATATTTTTGGGTTTAGATTTTTAGAGAATTAGATCATAAAACTTTCATTACATTCCACGTATAAACAAAGTGGTTACATAAAGATAGTATTCTTCATTCCCATCAATGGAAACATATTTAAAATAAAACATGGATTCTTTCTTGACACTTCCTTGACACTATCATCATATCATGTACCTTTCCCTTGACCTGTGAAAAACATTTCAAAAAAACTTGGGATGAGCATAAAAAGCTCAGTAAGGGATATAAAAATATGGAAAGGAAACATGGGTACGTATATACATAAGGATGAGATCATACTTTACCCATAAAACATAAGCACATTAACATACCTCATCAAATCATGAATAAATCATAGAAATCATAAGACATAAAGGTAACTTGAGGCATTCATAACATTATTACGTAGGGAGTAACCCTCTTGGTTACGTTTGGAATACCCATCAAAGTATATTCCCTAAATATCTTCGGAGAAACCTTAACGTTTCACTCCTTCATGTTACCCAATGCATTGGAGAGCTATATCGGGCTCACCCGCCCTTAGTTTATCACGGAACCACCCGTCTTCATAACAATGCCCAAGAACCATAACATAATCATATAACATAAAACATGCATAAAGGAAACATAAAATTTTCACATTTCAATCACGAGATATCAATACAACAAATTGATATAATAAAAACATTATGAAAACCATTTTCAATACCAAATTAAAACATGGTATTTATTTTTCGTTTAAAAAAAAGGTATGGCTTGTAGAGGAAGCCGAAACTCAAATAACGGTCACGGCGGCAGAGAAGTCGTTGTCGCCGCATGTGTACGACAAAAACATTCCCGTTTGTCATTTAGTAAATGCTTCGTATAAAAAGATTCCTTTTGGATAAACTTAAAAGTCAAAGGGGTTTATACACCGTATAAAATAAGGTTGTGTATAAAACAAAATATGCCTCAATGAAAGGAGATTGAGACGAAGTCCCATTCCTCGTATCCGACTTGACCCGACCGTTCTTTAATCTCCTGAATAATAAACTTGAGTTAATATATACTTTCTTAAGAACCTTTTTCAAGTTCATTATTCCTTTTATACCATGTTATGAACATCATGTAATCATTTAAGTTAATAATGTTCATTTTGTTGGTATTTGGTTCTTAAGTCAAAAATAGACTTCTTACACTTACATGTTGTTAATTTGGTCAAAGGTTCGTTATATCCAGAATGATATTAATGATTTGGATAAAATATATATCATATATATTCATCCTATACATGTATTTATAATATTACATCACATTTAGAGGTAAGAAATGAAATGCACCGTTCATGGAGACGGTAAGCCGTACGTACGCATGAACGCTACCTCCATTTCTATTTCGTATTTTCTGGAATGGAATCATAATGATATAAGAGTATATTATAATTCAAGTATCATATCATATATAATATCATATTTCCATCCTTTATACGTCCCACATATGGTATTTAACGAATCAAATCACTTTGAGGGGGCGGTAGTCCGCACTTCCTTAAATGAAGATATCGCGTTTACCCATAATGGAAACCATAAAGGTATGCCCAAAATGAAAAAAACAGAAGCTTAAGGAAAACATAAACATATTATATATCATATATAAAAATAGTTACATCATAAAGGCCACCTTTGAAGGTGTTAAATGAGTATTGAACAATCATCGTTTCGGGAGGCAGAATTTCTCCATCCACGAAAACCGTATGTTCTTTAACCATTTGATGTAGTTGTGTGATAGTGTAGCTCGAATAAATATTATAACAACATCCTAGTAAATTGAAGATACTGGTGTTGTTACAAAAGAAGTAAATAAAAAGAGTTTAGGGGGTTGGAGAAGCAAAATAAAACAAATGAACATGAGAGAATGAATTACCTTTAAATGTGTAACTCCTTTTGATTTGATCCTAAAGGCTTCCTTTGAAAGAATTATTCCCAAAGGGAATCATCTAGGATTAGGAGAGGGATGTGGAGAGAGTAAATGGGCAGGGTTTGGACGAGCCAAAGGCTTGAGGAGTGTGTGAAATGAGGTAGAGGTGGGGGCCTTTTATAAGAGGAGAGGAGGGGCACTCTTAGAAAGTAAAGAAATATTACTTTATTTGAAAATGCGTTTCAGATTTAAATGGTCCCACATTGATATAATTCTAGGATAAGGTGATAAGGGTTCTAAATATACCCATCCAATAGGTTTTGGACATGTGTGGGGTTTAGATATTACATTATCTTTCCATTTTATTTAAATCGTTAAATAATGAGGTCATCGCTGCATCATCATGATGTCATAAATAATTTAATTTATTTAAAGTCTAAAAATTATAAAAAAAATATTATGATGTAGGAAATAGTTTTATATTTCCAATTACTATTTATAATAAAAAATCTGATCTTTATAACCCCATGTAAAAATTGTTTTCGTAAAACATATGATGTTTGTGTCATTTTTACTTTTACATTAAATAAAAAGTTATTTATGTCATTTCCCAACCAATGTGGCTCCATGGGGTCCCCCAAGTTGACCCATGGCTTTTCTTGGTCGGCCATGACACAACCAATGAGGTTAGGACATGTTTCAAGCTCATCTCATTTTATTAAAGCATTATTTTTACCTTAAACTACACTAATTACCACTAATCGCGATTAAGAACTTAATAAGTTACTATTCACCAAAAAAGTATTTTAATCCCATTGAACCACATTTTACTTCTTAATGAAAACCATGTATGTAAGATTTTTGAAATTCAAAACACAATGATGGAAAAATTTCATTTAAACGGAAAATCAGTTTCTTTAACTACCACTTATTGGTTTCACTATTCATCAAAAATTGAAGTTTTTCAGAAAATTACCAAAAATTTACCCTAAGATATATTTGATATTCTGAATTCAAAAATGAAGTCTATTTTACAAAATTCAAAACATATAAGTCACATTAATTAATTTAATAATTAATTGCCACTGTTATGTCAAATAGCGTGTTTTTATGAAACAATAAGTATCAAAAGATTGACACCAGTTTAAGTCCAATTTCAAAGTGAAATTGATTCCAATGACCACTGTTGGATTAAATGGTAAAAATATATTCTAATTCCACTTCAAAACCAATTCAAAAGATAATCTAATCATATAAATAAATTAGATTAAAAAGCAGTTTTGATGTAAAATACACTATTTTTCACTATTCATTAAAAAATGAACATTGTCAGAAAAATACCAAAAATTCACACAAAGTAAATTTTAATGTCACAATAATAAAGAATTAGTTTATTTTGACAAACATAGTTTATAAAATTGTCAAAATATAGATTCAAAAATGTTTTTCCATCAAAGGCAGTAAAACAATCTTTTAAAAATATTAGTTTATTCCATGCTTAAGATTGGATTTATTTTCATTTTAAGCCTCTAAAACACTATCTAATTCATAGATAAAATATCTATTATTAATTAATTACTTGGGATGTTACATTTTCATCCTATCCTTGAGATAACAAGGTATTGATGCTATACAGAGGTACATGGACTTGAAGTTGAGTTAATTGATTATATGTTTTTTGGGGATTATAACCTGTAACAGGACATTGAATAAAGTTTGGGTCTCACCCCTCTAAATAAAGGCCATATATGGATATATTCCTCGTGTATGTTGTTAACTATAAATTTAAGAGAGTTTCTTAATTTGAGAGCTTATATATAGTTTAAGAACAATATATAGATGTCTCCCCCTATAAATGTTGGTAACTAGATGAGGAAGAGAGACTAAAATCGTTGGGTATTACACTTAGTAGGAGGCCCATAGGTTAACAATGACACCCAATATATTAGTATCTATTCAAGGGTAGAATATAACCAGGGTTAAGGCTACCACTTAGTAGTTGAACCATTCAAGTTCACTTTATCATGTAAGAAAAACTATAGTAAAATTATATAATAGCATGGGATGATTCACAGTGGTTAAGAATAAAAGTAGAAAAATATTTAAATTTTTTTATTTTTCACTCCAATATATTTATTAGATACATTTTACAATGAAAGATCATTGATTAACTATGAGAAATAGTTTAATTTTAAAAATAATAGTTTACTTATTAATAGAAAATGTATTAGTAGTGGTTTTTAAAAACCAACTCAAATTAAATCTATATATTCCATTATAAGGATCTATTTCTTCACCCACTCATTTTTTATTTATCTATTTATGAATCCAATTGACTTACTCATTGATTAACTCACCTAAAAAAGAGTTGGTATTAACAAACTTTCATCATACAATGTTGGTTATGGTATTCCTCTTGTCATCAACATTTCTATGCCACCCACACTCTAAATCCTCAGTATGAATTTATTGATGAACATGTTGGATATTTATTTAGTTTTTATGCTTTATTTTATGTTATGTTGACAAAAAATCATGTTTATGAATATATTTTTAATTATATTTTATATAACCATGATTTGAGTATAATATTTCTATTATTTTGAAAGAATTACTATAATATTTTTCTATATTGTAATGAATTTTGATTCTAATCCTACAAAAAATAATTCTCCAGTGGTATTAAATTTAAATTTTCTTATAGTAAGGGGATTTCATAAAATTATTCAATATTGTTTCAATTTTACCAATGATAAAAACATTTTTATGATATATTCAGTTGGGTATAACAAAATTTTCTTCAGTTTTAATATTCTAATTTATAAATTATTTTATATTTTAATCATGATTTTATTTCAATAATAAATTTTCTATTATTATTATAATTATTTATCAACAATAGATTAATGGTAAGACTTGGGAACTATTAATTTTGAAATACGCCTCAATATCATAAAATGTTTGAGATAATTTTATATTTTTTAATTAAAAATCAATATTTCATTGGATGAATTAATTGCCTATATCATATTAATATTTTTAGATATTATTTAAAAATATGTGAATTTTATGAAAATTTGATATTGAAAAAATTCCCAGTTGGATATGTATGATGTATTAATCATAGATAATAAAACATTAAATAAAGTATTATATTTATCCAACATAATAATCATAAATGAACTATCATAATTGTATATAGTGGGAAGTATCATGAATTAATTTTTTCATTTAAACCCCTTGAAAAATTTTATTTATTTGAATTATAAAAATGATAAAGTACTTAATGGATATTCGAGAAATATTTCATGATTATTTAACCTAAATAATCATAAGATACATATAATGAAAAATCACAGATCACATCAATGTTTCGAGTATATTTTACCATTTTAATTATGTAACTTGTTATATGATAAAAAAATATTAATCATAATTGAGATTTTCAACTTCTTTAGAAAACCCTAGGGGATAACCTTAAACTCAAATGATGAAAAAAAATTATAATTTTTTTTATAACACTCTATCATGTATAGATGAAAGTTACCCCATCATTTTTATTAGGGAAGATTTATTTGATAATTAATTTGGTTAAGTATTTTAATGTTGGAGGACCTGTACACTATCAGTTGATGTATTCCATAGAGTGGAATTATATTTTTAAATTTTTCAAACCATTAAATTAGGGTTTTCCAGCTCATATCCTATATGTTTTATATTGCGTTGATTCATTATGTTACTTTATCATTTTATGTCTGAGGTAAAGAAATAACAGCAACTTGAAGGATCTATTATATAAGGTTACATGACTTAATTGAGTATCACATTTTTAGGTATTTAGAAAGGATTTCATAATGATTTGTTTAAGAAAGATGGTGGTAGTGCCTCTTTAGTTAAAATAAATAAAAATATAGCAGCCCAATAGAGTACATGAAGATACATCAATAGCCCAAGCAACAAACTATATGCCTATATTTCTCCTCAACCTTTATCTTATCACCCTTTCCTCTTTTAAAATCATAGGCCAGCCAGTTCTTCCATGACCACGCCCTCAATCTCTTGATCCCCCCTACTTGAAGTGAGTGATTACAGCCTATGAAGTAAAGTCTCAACATATGTTCTATCAGAATCAAAGATATCATCATAATTATCCTGAAATTTTTCTTGAGAGGTTTCTTTGGTCACTGAAGTCACCATCTCCTCAACCTCCATTAAAATAATGGAAACATCAGTATTTTTATCAGAGTGAGAAGTAGGACAACATACAGTTAGTTTCTCAACTACCCATGAGGTCACAACTAGACTCTTTGTTTTCTTATAGGAGACAATATTAAATCCACCGTTACCTACAACAGGTTTTGAAGTGGCATGAAAAGTTTTAGAGATGGTTGGGGAGTTAGATTCTAAATTTTTCTTACCCTTTCGATGACCTGTGAAAACTATCTGTTCACGTGAGAGCCAATGATCAACTTTGTTTTGTATTTCTTCTTCATTCACATGGTCATCCATTTAGTTATCATCACATATACATGGGGTCAAGATGGTTTGAGATCGCTCTTGGATAACCCCCTCTTCAGAGAAAATTATAACCCAAGATTTCATCTTAGTCTCAAAGTTGATGAGGAGTGACGTGGTCAGCCACCCTTATCATCAAATCGTGAGTTGGAAACCTCCTCAGGAATAGTTTATTTCATTTTATTCTTTCATTCTTCATTATAAAAAACACTTTTAATTCCTTCAACATTCTTTCATGAATCATTGTTGTTTTCTGATTACAACAGAGCAGGCATACCATCTATCCGAACAAGGCTCATTTTATCTTATTAATACAATTACTTATCTCAGGTCCATGTAAGGAAGGGAGGATGTATAAATTAGATCATTTATATATAGATGAATCATAACCTATAATATTACCATCCTTGAAATATTTTGGAATTTTTTCATAAGAGATATTTGACTCGATAATATCATCATCTGTTTCAACCATAACTTTTTCGACAAGGGTCAAACCAAATTAAATCTCTACCAAGAACCTAGAAAAATGGAAAAATCAAGCCACTTTTGTTTCCTTGTCAATTTTTATGGGTACACAAATTGAAAATGCAATGTCATACAATATTTTAGGATGTCATAGTATCCCTTTTACCCAATATAACCTTACCCACAGTTGGGTAGTGCTGTTACCAACCTCAAATGGGTTGAATTTGTTATCCCAATATCATAGGTGAATAATTCCAAGATTGAAAACAATGGAACCAAATCCCCAAGCTCTAATTTTCATCTCTTCTATAGGAAGAGCATATACTAATATCCCATTCCTAGTGACACACATTTATAGGACGAGAAACCCAAAATCATTAAAACTCCCTCTTTAAGTTCATCAATATTTAATGGTTGAGGGCCTTGGGAAGATATAAATGCATAATGATTGAAAAATCACCCATTATGAGATGCTCAGAGACAGTGTCAGGGTTGTCTGTAATTTGTTCAGTGGTCCCCTTTCTTCGAATGGAAGAATCAGTTACACCTCTAAATTTAGAAAAAGATCGAATCATAGAGGATACTATTCAAGATTGCCATGCAGTGACAGGAATTTATGCTCCAATCCTGAAATAAGGAAATGATTCCCTCTGACTCTTCCCCCATTACCACTTCCGGATAGAAAACATCAGGCCCCCGGACCACACTAGATCTTTCCAGATCAACCTCTTCCTTCACTGCCATACCGCATGGGGAAATTCCAGATCCAGGTGAAACTACATTAGTCCTCACATCTTTTGTTGCATGAGTCACATATTTCAACACCTCCATGGATGTGCGATATGATGCCATAAATTTTAATCTAGGTCCAGAGACCTCATCGTTTCCAAATTGATGAGTGTCGAATCGACCACAAAGAAGAAAATCATCCGCTGATGATGCCATGCTCAAACCCAAGTTCACTGCATTTTTTGGATCGAGTGAATCACACCCCGTCCCTCTTTTTTCTATCATAATGATTATATCAAGTTGGACATACTAATGATAACTCAATTCACATTATATACATCATTAAATAAACAATAGTTGAAACATTATGTAATTTTGTGGTTATGATACCACTTTTTTCACCAAAACATATGGATTTCATTCATAAAGTAAGATTTTTTTTCTAATAGGGATATTATTGAACATATTATTTACGAACTAAAGAAAAAAAATAGATAAATTTGGAATCAAACACAAAAAATAAATAGAAAAGAAAAATATCTGAATAAGTATTTTATTTATTTGTTTTAACATCATGAAAGTTTATCATTGGATTTATATTTATCATATTTGTATAATTATAATTTTTAAATAGTAGTATTTTATCTCAATTTTCATAGATCATGAAAAATTAAAAACTAAATTAACTATTTGATTATTTCAAATATTTATCTCAATGGCCTTTGAATATATATTATATATTTATTCCTAATCTTTTTAATGAGTTAGTGTTTCATAAATTCTTTCCTGAATAAGGTCTAAAAAAATAATGTAATCTTTTTCAAATTCATATGTTTAGGGTATTAGATAATTTTTAATAATATTATTTATTAAAAATTTTATGGAATCATTTCTAATATGTTATAAAAACAAGTATTTATTTATTCACAAGATAATAAAATGATTTGTTTCAACTTTATAATGTGAACATAAATGTCCAAATTCATATTGGTGTGTTTGAATAACATAAATTGTTTATTTTTTGATTTAAAAGAAAAAAATTATATTGTATTGATGATAGTTTTGATGAAGGTAGGAATGTTGATGTCCTTGTGAATCTAAGAGTCTAGTATGATATGGGTGATGCTGTTAAAAAATGATTTACTGATAATGAAGCCTATCAATTAGATTTGATTGATCAAATGGTTTATTAAGGCATTGAATCTATTAGAATACATGAGAGGGTAAATATGATTTCATCATATTAATGAAGGATGATGATAATAAATTATGAATGAATTTATTATATATTTAGTCCTCTATTTTCTTAGTAAAGAAAATTTTGAGTACTCTTACAGAAGTGTGATTCATTCTATAAAACAATTTTTATTTTAAATGTTTTTAGAAAAAAAATAAAAAAATAATATTATTCATATTTAAAGTGCATATTTTTTTTCATATAAATATAATGAGACCATTATTGGATGTGAGTGATATAGGGGTGAAGTAATTTCTTTCATAACTGTAATGATTATAAATTAATGGTATAAGGGTAAAGTATTATTTCATAAATATTTGATTATATAAAATAATATAGACATTTTGATAAAATAAATTAGTAGTATTTTGTTTTAAACTTAATATTTAAATACGTATATATGCTTAGAAATATTTATGATGATATTTTTTATTTTATTATAAAATAATAGATGTTATAATTTAATTAAAAATTGTTTTTATTTTAATAATATTTCTCATGACTGAATTGTCTGTTGACCATATTTACTCTATATATCTAGATGAAACTCAGACACTACTAGTGTCAATCTATACATAATCAGGTACACTTCCTACTATAAATAACTATGCTTCCCACTAATAAAATTATTTGGGACATGAGAATTGAGGAATTAGGTTATCCGACATATTATTTCACTCAAGATATGATAATGGTATTAGAAGGTGACTGTTATTAGTTTATAGGTCATTAATGAACATAATATTTATTTCATCATTATACTAACTATTGAATACATTTTATTTATAGATAACAACAATCAATTAAAATAATAATACATAGAATATAATAATGTTTTTAGGTTGTATAATTTTATGGTAGTTATGTTTTTTGACTATTTTTTGAACCTATGAATGATATATTTTATATAGTTTATAGGTCAACTAACATCTAATTCCATAACCCTCCCCATCATATATCAGAATTAGTAACATATTACAGTCAACTAGAAGAAGGATATCTTTGATAATCAAACAATGAAAAATGAAAATATATTCTGATAAAATATTTATTAATTAGATATTACTATATATATTAGTATTCTAAATTTCATTATAATTATTATTTTAAGGTGGTATTCCATTTTGAGGTTGATGACACCAATGTGCGTAAGTAGACATGAAGAATAAAGGTCAATATAGAATGATTTATTGGATAGATTGTTGTTCAATATTAGTTAATTCTCATTAATCCTTTACCTTATGTTTTACAAGGTATAATAAGTGATTCATAGATAGCGTGGGAAGTTGATTATGAATAGGTTGTCTATTATTTCATATAAGGAACTTCAAAATGTAAAACTTACTTAATATGAATTTATTAATCATATTAATTTTTTTATACTAATAATATTAAATATAAAATTAATATATCACTACTTTTTCAGAACAAATATTTGAATAAAATAGTTAGTAGATAGAAGCAGATAATTCCATACACATCATGGTTGATGGTTTTTAAAAATATGAGATCATTCTTAGTGATATGTTAATTTTTTTTACATATATATGTTTTCAATTTTATGTTATTATAATTTTTTATTTTTATTTTTATTTTATAATTTAATTATATTTTATTTTGAGATTTTGTCCTTAGGTTAGTCAGACTAAAATATGGTATGATGTGTATACAATGTTAATCCTGAATTATGAGAATAAATATTCTCACATTATAGTGGTAAATAAATTTTATTAATACATTATTTTACTTAATAAAATATTTTTTATTCATTAATTTATAGGATAAAATTTATTATGCATGATATGAAAATCCCTTATTGATACCATAAATTATCATAGGAAATGATTTTCCCAGTTTTTTTTTGTAAATGACCAACTAGGTGATGTATGAATGATGGGTTCTGATCAATCCCAATCCTGATTTTTTTCAGGTTCCAAATAATTTTCATGATTGAGCATCAAAAAATATTATGCTACTTGAGACCAAATTACAAGTGTAGGAGTCATACAAGAACTATTTGGATGAGAAGTATATTGTATTGGGGGTGATATGGATAACTTGCTTCATGGATTGATATATATAATTCAGAGGTGATTTTATCCTTGATACAATAGTGTGAATAAGATATTTTTGTTCTTTATAATTAGTATATATTATTATTTAATATAACCTAAATTATGTCTGTAAGTTATTTAATAACGAGAATCCGAGACTGGAATTCTATAGGATAGCTAGTAGTGTATATTACATTGATATAGGGAAAATGATTTCAATTTAATACTTGAATAGCAAAATCCCTTGGTCAAAGAACACTAATTAGTACCCTATCTATATTCTCCATGTGAGATTTGGTAGTAATTACTTTAATTTAGATATTTTTACTAGTATCAAGGTTTTATGATATTACCTTGGGGTGACTATACCCTCATATTAGTGTAAAACCTAGAAAAAATAACCAAATGACATCCATAACATATAATCAATAAGAATATGTAGAATAAATAACAACACTCTGGAAATAATAAATTTAACCTAAAGGAAAGTAGTCAAATTGACTACAGATTATGCTAGAATAAAAAAAATTTGGCCATCCACCAGAATGAAACAAAATAATAAAATTAAAAAAGAATCTCTTTTTCATCCACGAGCCTCCCCTAATCCCCGTCATTAGAATCCATATGATCTACCAACCTTTATCATGATATATGAAACCTCTATATTACTTCAGCCTATAAATATTGAAGTCCATTTGGGCACCCATGTTCCATGGCTTCCCAAGCAGTGCGTGATTAAAAATCAGTAGTGAACCACACATGGGGTCTTATACACAACAATGAAATATTTTTTATTTACCTTTTAAAAAATTATTTGAATAAAATAATAAAATATAGAGTTTAAAATAAAATAACTACCATTGTTTTCCATATTCTATCATTACACATGTAATTAACTATTCCTACATCAGAAACTGTAGAAGTATCTTTGAGAATATCAACCACCCAAGGGAACCTATATCCCACCCGAGAACCATACCTATATCATATACGTATTTTATCTATATTCAAAGTGTCTCTTACCATATCAAACACCCAGTAGGATCCACATCCTACCCCAAATGGATAAAATATTTTATACCTACTTCAATATGTTCTGGAGTGTATCTAAACAAAAGTAACTATCTGAGAGAAATATACCCATATCTATAATGTATAAAACTCAATAGGGGAAAATATACCCATATTCAAAGAATATCTACCCCAATTCTATGTTCAATAAGAACTATATCCAACCCATGTTCTTCCCACCCAATAACCATATCTTCTATAGGATCTATCTCACTTGGAACCATCATATATCATACATTGGGAAGGTCATATCCCCTACCTGGAACAAGGTACTATACCTCTATTACCCAAGGTTTATATACCCTCCCCTTAAACCAAAAATCTCATTTCACATGCTTTATGTGTATATATTAAATATAAAAAATATATACTTAGGAAAAATCCTCACTAGAACCACATTCCATAGCACATACATAAGTGTAGGTATATTTTCCACAAAACCTAAAGTAAATCTACATAGGTCAGAAACATTCCCAAACTCATAATGTGCCTACTGGGTAAACCAATACATCTTATTAAACAAACCCTATAATAAAACCCACAATATATATTCACAAATTATACTCATGTTTTAAGGTGACCCAATATCATGTTATCATCCACTAACCCTAAAATTGACCCACATATCAATAGAGCACCTATCTTGGTCCCCTTGGTCACATCATAACATACGCACCCTTTATAATATACCCATTTTCAACTCATCCATATGGATAATCCCTTAAATTAAAGGGAATACTTTCCCTCTAGATTATAAAACTCATTTCATAGACTCACTAGATTCATAAAAGTATCATCACTAACACCAATTTCAAGAGTTGGAATAATCCTCATTTCACATTTCTAGTCGTCGGATGGTCCCATCTCCATTCGAATAATCATTTTATACAAATGGAATACCCACCAAGAATGCATATATAAACTGGGGAGGAACACTCACCCCCTGATATAGTGAGTTATTATAATAACTCTAAGGAACCTCACAGTCATATCATTTCCCACTCAGGTAAATCATCACAAATTTATCTCATCCCAATAATCAAAGGTCACTAAAGGCACATATACATAGTCCCATTACATATGATTCATTTCATTTAATTTTATATATTTCCCTTATGTCCTATACATATCATGAAATATATTCACAATTAATCCTTTGACTTTCAACAATTGAGGAATTAAGATAGTGTGCAAGGAACCATTTTATACAATATAATGTTATCCATTTAAATGAATTTCAATTTGATGAAATAATTCATGATAAATGAAATACTAAACACCCTCAATAGAAAGACAACATATGACATGAATATAAAACAATGCATAGGCCAGAGTTATGTGATCAAGGGGACACCTACCTAATATTTTATTTATTCTATTCTAAAGCTTCTTAGTGACTCTTACTCATGATTCTCAATGACCATATCCATTTCTTTAGAATCTATCACATTATATAATATATAGTAATTATATATATAATATATATATATAATTATTCATTTTAATTTTTTATAATATATAATTGAATTACAAATTAAATCAATTTGGAATCATTTCTTAAAACAACTTTGTTAACCTCATAAAATTGAAATGGTAGCCAACTATATGCTTAAGGTGAATAGAATATGATTTTTTCGACTCCTCAAAAAATACCTATCATCCAACATAATTTTATTTAGGTACTAATTTTTATTTAACCAAAATCCTAAAATAAATCCATATGATAATGAAATTTATAATAAAAAGTGTGAAACTATGTGAAATCATAATCACCCAAAATAATCTACACATAAAATGAAAAAACCAATTATATAGTGGTAGTTCCACAATGCTCTAGTGGAAGAAGAAACAAAACCCTATAATGAGTCACCCAAAATTAAAGGGATAAATAAGAAAGGAAGAATGGATGAAAATATAGGAGAGTCTAAGCATTAATATCTGAACAATTAAGTAAAATCCACCCTATTTCCAAGGGTTAGTGATCAAGAGAGTAGATATTTGGTGATTTATTGAATATTTTGTGAGAGGTAGAAAGAGAAAATGAGTATGATCCAAAAATAATAAAATATGTGAAAAGTGAGTTTTGTAAAAATAAAACCATAAAAATAAAAATTGCATGTACCATAGATGTCCTTCTATCCTGGTTTTCCTCTTGAAAGACTCATAGAAACCCCATAATGAACTATAAATTCATGATTTCCCCCCTTAAACTATTTTAGAAAGCCGATACACCTCCATCCGTACATGATAAAAAATCTAAAGAAATAGGTGTTTGGCTTATCCATTTCACATAGGGGGAAACACATTTATCCCCAAAATTCTAAGGAAATATGAACTCCATGTTGAGAAAATTTTTCTAGACTATTTCCAATAGGTTTAACCTCTTCAAATGATAATAAAAAATCCAAATCCAAATTAAGTATGAGGGGGTGGAACTTCCCAACCACCATGCACAACCATTATTCTTTATACCAAGTTAGTTTTTTATTCCTTTCAAATTGGAAAAAACATAAGGATAAAGTGATCAAGGTAGATAAAAATTCATTAGTACCATACTAACCTAAGTATGGTTACCCTCTACAAATATGAGATCTATATTATGGTGCTTCCTATGGTGTATCACTTATAGATAAAATCCACTACTGGTACCCAAGTCTTTTCCTGATCACTAAGTCAATCACTCAAAAATAATCTTAGGAAACAATACACAACCAAAAAAATATTCTCTGGATGTATCATACCTTTAAATATCAATCCAAATCATAGTTTTCAAATGAAACGAAATAGAAATCCAAAAATTCTGATTTAATGAAATTTCAAAACTCAAAAGGGGCGGAGCTTTAAAACCACTCAACCATATCACTTTACATCCACGATAGGCCTTTTTAGTCTTCCAACCATATACAAAAACCTATGAAGGAACTCATTTTATAATATTCATTTCATGTTCTTCTCCAAAATAATAATCAATTTTTTATTATGTAACTCAAAACATGAGTCCCACTATTTATCAAAACTTCATACACTCTCCTATAAATAAATCCAATGATGAGATGATTCTCAACTAAACTAATCTATCCGGAGATTTGTTTTATTATAATCAAATAAACTATTAAAATAATGTTCTCCCCACCATAAGGCACTTATTTTAAAGTCTAATTTCAATATAATGTTCTCCCCACAAAAGAATGTTTCAATCATTGTGAATTTCTTGTATTCTAATGATGGTAAGACTATTTTTTCCAATCCAAAACACCCAATTAAATTGTAAAACCCTAGTCAGAACACTTTGGATGAATTTTCTCAATGATTCATGGATACAACTACTAACAGGATATATAAACATATATTTCGTATGAATTAATTCTCAAATGCATCTTAAAAATGTTCAAACACCCAAAAAAATTCTAAAACCTACATTTTGTGGTGCTCGTCAGTTGGATAAAAAACTAATAAAAAACTGATTTGATGGCCATTTTTAATACACAATGTGACTGTGGGTTCACCCCATGGTCCATTGAGTATACAATTTAGAGTTTTAAGGAGATGTTAAACTACCACATGGATATTTCTCATACATGGAGCTAGTGTAATGATGTTTTTGACTTATTTGCTTCTCATGCTACCCAAGGTGAACAAATTTCATTATTCTCAAGTATTAGGTCTACTCCATCACAAGTAGTGAATCTAGTGCATGAATATGCTCTTGGTATTCACTTTTTTAGAACCCCATGAATCCTAGATTCACTAATTCCATTTCATGTTCTCTTATCTATAAATAAATAAACAATTTTTTCCGGTCTATCCACTCACCTTTGAAAATCATCAAAAAAAATCCACAGCCTGATGCCAAGGAACAAAATATACCAAATAATATATTTTTACATCATACATTATATCTGCCAAGGACCCTAATAAAATTGGATTCAATTGCTCATAAAATTAAAAAACTCACCTAAATCATCTAATGGCTAAACTCACCACACCCATGACCTAACACATATGGGATTGTATATACAAGGCCCACAATACATACATAATTATAAGTAATTATTACATGTGATTATCTAAATCAAGCATTAATACAAATAATACATGTTAATTATTTCTCACCCCTGCTCACAGAAACCTCTCCCATAATGTCCAGTGAATATTTTCCCCATGATGAGGGTCAATTCCTCAATCATCAAGTGGTGTAATCCTAACCCTATAGAAATACTTATACCAATTATCCAATTCAACCTCAAATGGTTATTATATTATATGAATGAAACTTTTATAGATCCATTCCCATTTTCCCTATCAAATTGACTAGGATCTAACCTATATCGATCAAGAAACATCACCCAATCCATAATAGATATATCCTCATTCACAAATGGATAATTCAAATTTCCATAAAAACCATAGGCAACCAAACCTACCATAACATTATAAATATATCAGTCTCTGACTAACACATAGAAACTCATTTATCATTCCCAATTACATTGGAACCCAATGGTTGTACACCCCTATAAAACTATCTCACATAACAAGAATCATAATCCCATGAGTTTAATCTCAAAGAAAATTTATTTAAGAACATAATCAAAACTATTAACCAATCCCATGTCAATTTCATTTATCATAAATCACCCTCATCAAATCTCTTCAAAATCTGGTATTTAAGCTATAATGTGGTATACCACATGACCACACATCTACTAGAAAGTTATTTTAAAACAAAATTTACTACCCAAAAACTATTATTTATAGATCCATTAATCTAGAATCATGATCAAATACCTAATCTAAAACTATAGTTAAAGTATCCATAGATAGGTTCCCTACCAACCATTTCTTCTAAAACCAATATTGATAGTAAATGAACCTCATGTGATTTATGTCACAATAGTCCAAATAACAATAAATTCCTATTTCGTATACCTAAATTCACCTTTTGTTCACATATATCATTTATTAAAGTATCCTTCCTTTCGTATTGTTTACAAGTGAACTTGAAAACCATGGATAACCCATCACACGATTTACCCTCATACATATCACAACTCACTTCATCCATAATTCTCATCTCACCAATCTCCTGAGGCATATAACAATGATCTTAGTATCATCTTCCTTTACCATAATTCATATCTGAAATATTATAAAACTCAATGGAAACATCCCTATTCATATATATACCCTCACAAGGAATCTCTTTTTCTAAACTATCTATTTTATTGTTCTTAATAAAATTTCCATCATGAATCACATGTCGAGTCATTTGCCTAATATAGAAACTATCCTCACCGACCATCTGTATATTGGAGAACCCCTTTAAAGTTTTAAATCACATTTTAGAACACCTATATTAAAACACAACAACCTATGAAAACACTGAATGATTATATAAATATTATATAGTTTGTTTATGTAGAATTCCATTGGAAAGTTATATAAGAAAAAATATACAGATTATTATGGATACATTAATTAACTAAACCAATTTTATTTTTAGAAGTAATACTGTAACCCACTAAGAGGGGTATCTCACTAGGGAATCATATTCATGTAAAAACCTAATAAGGTCGATATACATACCTTACAATACGGATTTCATATCCATCATCAAATAGAATCCCCCTATAATATCCACCCCACAATTCATTGGATGAAAATATACTACAGTCCAAAATTGTAGAATACCTCTTCTATGTTATATGGGAAAACTCCATATAAGCTGTTTCTGATTTTCAAACAAACCTAACCCTCCTTGTAAAGGATAAAAATAACACACTAACATGAATATATTTAACATGTGAATCTTATATTCCAAGAATGATTACTGTACATAGGCCTTGTACCAACTGACTGAGATCCAAAAACATAAAAGTTATAAATCAATATCAAATTTAAAATTTTAAAGTTTTACCCTATGATAAATAATACAATCATAAAATTGGAAACCAATAACAATAATACCATATCTATGGTAACCCACACATCCAATCAGATATGTTTTTCAAGGCATAAAACTATTAGGTTTATCAAAATCCCTAACACATTCCTATGTTAGCTATCTACCATCTCACAAAATAATAAGGCAAATAAATTTTTTGATGCAATGTTTGATACCTTTCAGATAAATAATCTGAACACACTAGGCCATGTCCCCCTTTTTGGAAACCGTTAATCAATATTATAGAGAGAGTTTCCTTGTAACCTCATGTGCACCTTTTGGTATTCTAAAAGCAATAAATTAGTAGGGTGGGTGTAAAGTGATATGATGAAGATAATATACCCTAATATTAGAATAAAACCCACCAAAAACTAACTAAATACAATATATTAATCATAAACAATTAGAGTATGGAATCTTTATTTTTTATTATATAACTTTTCATTACATTTTACATACATAGGATCTTTAAAGTCCAGTGTCTTGGAAATAAGGAACATAATACTTGAAAACAATATAAAACATCCTTCTAATAAACCTGTAAGGATTCATAATAGGTTCATAATAATTAAAATTGTAGAATCTCATAACCTAAATACATATATCAAAGGAAAGGGTGAGTATAAGGCCCATTAAAGAAAACACGAGAATTAGTTTACTTGTGAAATCAATAAGAACTTGATAAAAACATAAAGACATGAGAAATGGAAGTATAGGCATTTAATAATGAAAAGAACATGAAACATAACATGAATATTTGGCTAAAACATTTAATTTATACATTCATGAACATATCACCAAGGTTCATCCCCAAGGTGTTATAAAAATTACCAAAGTTATTCACCAAGGTATCGTGAAACATGACATCTCTAGAGATTAAATTCTTTACCCAATGAATTGGAGAGATATTAGGGAACACCATTAATATATATTTATTTTAATGTGAGTCACATATATCATAATCAAACATTTCATAAATAACCCATAGAGAATAAAATAAATGGGTTTCATTTCCAGCTCACGATGTTTTAAAAGTTCTTAAAAACTTGATCGTTACGTCATTTATAACCCATGTAAAGGGAGTGAGGGTTATATGTATGTAAATTATAGAATAAAATAGATTAATTTTAGGTATTCATTAATACCCCTATAAATTAAAATATTTTTGGGTATTATTATAAATAATACAAGATAATTTCTTGAGAAAAAGAGAGAGATTTGAGACGGAAATTCTACAGCATAACAGCTATATAACATGGTTTTAGAAAATATTAAAAAGAGAGGGTACAAGGGTAACCCACTCATAAATAAATTAAAATAAAGTATAAAGACAGAGTAACATGTAGATAAGAACATGGTATAGAAATTTTAATGACATACCACATGAAAAAGAAACTTGAGAGGAAAGACAAGATGCCATTTCCTTTAAAAATATTTCGGCAACCTAACAACGTCATTTAAAAATTCTGAAAATAAATTGATGAGAGTGGAAAGGGTTTAACTTAATTTGGACATGAAATGGAAATTAGTAGGGATATAGAAAAACAAACCCCCACATAATAAAATGGAAACTAGAAGACATAACATAAAGGAAGTCATGACTTAAAAGAAGAGGGTGAAATGTTCCCTTACCATGAAGAGTAACTTCGAAATATTGAAGGTTAAAATTTTTTGAGGATTGAGGGAACCTTGGGAAGACTCCTTGGGCGGTAAAAGATCATAAATTTGTTGAGGATGATTTTAGAATGAAATGGATGATGGAATGAATTGGTATTTATAGGAAAAGTGAGGGAATAAATTATTAATTTCCAGGGGACACCTCATCGGTGGTATTTGAAAAACCATGGGCTTGCCCATGGTTTTTGGCCATGGTATTGGAAACTTGAGACACCTAATAAAATATCTTACTATTAAAAAGTAGAAAAGATTATTTAAATCATGATTACATCATCAATTATGTCATTAAACACCCGAAACTCAAAACTGTATTTTTACTACTCACTGAAAAATAAAATGTTTCAGAAACCCAAAAATTAACTATAACCTAATATAAATGATCTGAATTCAAAAATAAAATCCATTTTATGAAAATATTTTTCTAAATATTTTAATTTTAATTTTTAAATAAAATCATTATTTATTCCAAAAATACAACTTTAAAACTATAAATCATTTTGTAACACCTTAAGAAAGTTATCAATGTCCCATAAAATTATCATATAAACATAAGACAATAAATTAAAAATTTATGATTGAATTTTACGAAAATAAATTTTATTTTAAATTATTAAATTAGCTATAAAATTTTAAATAAAATATTTATGACATGCCAAAATACAAAAACACCAACTATGATCATTTTTTCACTTTTAAGATGTCTAAATTTATTTATAAATTCATGGGTAATGTTTCTATTTTTTGGTCGATTTACTATTCATTACTATTCATATGGGTTTGTTACTATTCATACTTTACTATTAACTAAAAATTAAGTTGATCATATTAGACTCTAAATTTCTTACTGAACACAACTGTAGAATACCATTTTTTGAAAATCAATTCACATTATTAATTATTTAAAGAATATAAAAATATTTTAAAATACCCCCCTTTTCCCTAAATTCATCAATAATATACATTCTATATTTATCCAGACATTTCAAATCCACAAACATTACCATAATAAGAAATAACCATTTTATTTATATAAAATTATTACACAAAGCAGCCAAGGTCTCGTTACATAGCCCCTTATAACACCAGCACAAGACCAAAGTGTAAGGTGTGCTATGGTGATAGAATCTTGGGGTGGCTCAGAAAACAATGCTCTATTGGTGGTTTCTATCAGCTTGAACTTCTCCCTTAGTCGATTTCGTCCAAGCTTCACATGTTGAAGTTCATCTTGGGCTTGGTCTAGATCAAAGCCCAGTGATGTTACCTTCTTCCCAAGCTCTGACAGATGGGATTTATATGACCCGAGTCTACTAGATGATTCCATCGACTCTTCATTCTATATTAATTAACCACGATCATTTGAATTTATAAAAAATAATTGTAACATTAAGAATTTAGTTTCCAGTTATTATATTAACCAATGGCCATACAACAGTCGAAACCCAATAGTCTCATTTAATTATACTAACTTCATTAATTAACAGATATAGTTTTGTGGAGTATAAAATAAAATAACACACAAATTTAGGAAATAAATATTATTAAAAAGTTTGGGTCATTACATTCTTCCCCCCTTAAGAAATTTTTTCCCCAAAATTTTAACTCATACCCTAAGAAGAGAAATGGTGGGGGTACTTCTACCTCATAGACTTATCTGGTTCCCACGTGGCTTCCTCACATTTGTGGTTCCTCTACAACAACTTAACAAGGTGAGTAGTCTTGTTGCGTAGAACCATGTCTCTACGATCCAAGATCTCCACCGGCTGCTCCTCATAAGAGAGGTCATGTTCCAATTATACCACCTCTGGATTTAGTATATCTTAAGGATCAGGTATGTACTTCCTCAAGAGGGATACGTGGAAGACATCATGAGCTTGTGCTAGATTCGGAGGAAGTGCAAGCTGATAGGACACTACTCCTACGCGATCAAGTATTTCATAGGGGTCAATGTACCTAGGGATGAGCTTAACTTTCTTCCCAAACATCATGAATCTCTTCCAAGATGAAATTCGATGAAAGAATTTTTAACCAACATCAAAGTACAAGTCCCTTCGATAGTTGTTGGCATAGCTATTATGCTAACTCTAAGTAGCCTTAATGTGTTACTGGATGGCATGGAATTTTGCTATTATCTCTTGCACAAGATCAGGAACAAGAAGATTTCTCTTACCAGTTTCATCCCAAAAAGTAGGATTTTTACATCACTTCCCATATAGAGCTTCATAGGGTTCTATTTTAATGCTCTAGTGGAAGCTGTTGTTGTAAGAGAAGTCAATTAAAGGGATATGTTGATCCAATCCACCTTTAAATTCCATTGATCATGCTTTCAGAATATCCTCGAGTGTTTGAATAGTCCTTTTATATTGGACATCAGTTTGGGGGTGATAGGCTATACTGAAATTCAATTCAGTGCTCAGAGCATGTTGAATAATTCTTCAGAATTTTGATGTAAATCTTGGGTAACGACCAGATACGATAAAAAGTGGAACTCCATAAATCATTACCACTTCCTTCACATAAATTTTGGAAAGTTAAACAAGAGGGAAATCTTTCCAAATGGAGATAAAATTGGTATTCTTGGTGAGACGGTCCACAATAACCCATATATCATTATTTCCTTTGGAATTTATCAAGAGACTAGTAACAAAGTCTATAGTGATATTGTCCCATTTCTATGCTGGTATGGGTAGTGGTTTCAATACCCCTTAAGGAAGTTGTCGCTCTGCCTTCACTTGATGACATACCAGGCACCTTGAAGTGTATTTAGCAATCTCCCTTTTCATATTATCCCACCAATAATGATCACGAAGGTCCCTATACATTTTTTTACTTCTAGGATGTATAGAGAAAGTAGAACTATGAGCTTCATCCATCAGATCCTTCTTTATTTCTAGAATAGATGGGACACATAGTCTTGTATGAAATTTCAGTACACCTTCTTGATCAATATTGAACTCAGGAAACTTCCCATACTTCTTATCCTCAAAATTCTCCTGTAACAAAGGATCTTCTTTCTGAGCTTTATTGATCTTATCTAGTAATGAAATTTGAAAAATCATTTGGGTTAGGGTTGATGATGTCCCTTCCATAATAATTACCATGTACAGTTTTACTAGGTCATTGATCAAAGAATCTCTTTGAATCCTCATCATGTAAAGAACAACTGGGTCTTTTCTGCTTAATGCATCAGTGAATTTGTTTGCTCTTTCGAGATGATAATGAATTAAACAATCATAGTCTTTGAGAAGTTCAAACCATATCCTTTGTCTCATGTTCAATTACTTTTATGTAAAAATATTATTTAAAATTTGATGGTTTGTGTATATATCACATTTCTGCCCATAAAGATAGTGCCTCCATATCTTTAGAGAAAAAACGATCACAGCCAGCTCCAAATCATGCGTAGGATAGTTCTACTCATGGGTCTTTAACTATCGAGATACATAAGCAATGACCTTGTCATTTTTCATGAGGATGAACCCAATCCCTTTTAGAAATGAATCTCTAAAAATAATGAATCCTTCTATACTTGAGGGCAGAGTTAACATGGGTGCAGTAACAAATCTATTATTCAACTCTTGGAAACTTTCCTCAGACTCCTTTTTCCAGATGAACATGACCCCTTTTCAAGTTAACCAGGTTAATGTATTAGAAAGTCGTGAAAAGGTTTTCCCAAACCTCCTAAAATATCCTTTTAATCCAAGGAAACTATTAATCTCAGTTATTTTTGTAGGTTGAGGCCACTCCTCTACAACTTTTGTCCTTGCAGGTTCAACTATGATTCCTTCATTGGTAACATTGTGCCCCAATAAAGAAACTTTTTGTAACCAGAATTCACATTTACCGAACTTTTCAAAAAGCCTCTCCCTTTGTAGAGTTTGAAAAATAACCCTTAGATGATCCTCATGCTCCTCACGACATTTGGAATATATCATAATATCATCAATAAAAACTACCACAAAGTTATAAAGGTAGTCCTTAAAGACTCTATTCATCATATCCATAAAAATAGTAGGTGCATTAGTCAGTATAAAAGGCATAACAACAAACTCATAATTCCCATATCTTGATTAGAAGTTAGTTTTTAGAATATCTTCTTTCTTCACCCTCAATTGATGATAACCAGATCGAAGATCAATCTTAGAGATGAATTGAGCCCCACAAAGTTGGTCAAATAAGTCATCAATTCTTGGAAGAGGGTATTTGTTCTTTACTATGATCCCATTTAGATCTCTATAATCAATGCATAACTACATCGATCCATCCTTCTTATTCACAAAGAGAACAGATGCTCCCAAAGGAGACACACGAAATTAGATAAACCCCTTCTCCAAAGGATCTTGGAGTTGTTTCTTTAATTTCTTCAGCACCACACTTTCCATCCTATATGGGGTCTTTAACATTGGATGAGATCCAGGTATGAGTTCAATAGATAACTCTTCCTCTCTTTAGGGGGAGGTCCATGAAACTCCTCAAGAAATACGTCAACGTATTCCTATATAATAGGGACATTTTCTATCCTCAAACTCTTATTTCATTCTTCTTCTTCTTCTTCACAGATCAACTACATAAAGAAGGGTATAAGAGGTTCTTTTAGACAAAGATCAGGTTGAGATATCTCTCCTTGGAAGATAACTGTAGGTTCTCTATTCAAGACTACTGAGATTTCCTTGCTTCTGCATTTTATCTTAGCATTATAATTTGAGAGCCAGTCCATCCCTATTATAATGTCGAATTACAGCATGGGAATGACTAATAGATTTGTGATAATATTGTGCTCACAAAAGTAAATAATAGAGTCTCAAAATATTGATATGCTTGGATAATCCCACCAGGGGTCTTGAATGATAACTCTACTTTTTGAAAATTGGGGGTTGATTCTAAATTCTTTGAAAACATGGAGGAAATAAAGGAATGTATAGAAATAGTATGAAACCAAGTACTTGCTAGCCTTGAAAGAACAACAAGTGTAACTACTACCCCATCATTCAGATCTTCAACTTCAGATGTCGTGATAGAAAAAGCACAACCTTTCTCCCTTGGCCTTAGCTGAGGCTGATGGTGGTTCCCCTCTACTGCCCTCTGATTTGGATAGTGATAGGCAAAGTGCCTAATTTTTTGACACATACAGCACTAGACATCAGGTAGGGCCTGCACCATCTTCCCCTTGTTGTTAGTGTTTTGAAGTTGAGGTTTCACCTCACTATGACAATTCCTCACAATATTTCCTTCTCTTCCACACTTGTAGCATTTCCCGCTCCCGAGTAGATAGTTCCATGAATGATTCTTCCCATATTTATTACACATGGGATGTTGATCTTTCTTGCCTCCTCTTCCTTGATCAAAGTTCTTCCCTAAATTGGGCTCCATCTATCTCTTCTTGTTGTTAGATTTATGAGACCACTGTGTCTCACCAAACTCCAGCTCGACTTTCATCGCACTCCAAACAATCTCCTCATAGCTATCATAGTCTCGGTTGGCTAGATTCTTCTGTAGATGAGGTCTAAATCCACTGAAGAATCTATTAACCTTACCATTTGGATCCATGACAAATCTAGAGGTGTAACATGAAATCCTTGTGAAGTTCATCTTGTAGCTTCCCACAGATTCATTCTCCTTCTGCTTCAGCTCGAGAAACTCTTTCTCAATTCTTGTTCTTATCGATCGAGGAAAATACTTATTGAAGAATATCCCTATGAAATCTTCCCACTCCATAGCTTCAACTTCCACTCTTGGCCTGGTGTTTTTAATCATTTCCCACCACTGATTAGCTTCTCCCTCTAAGCGATAGATAGCCAGGGTAACCTTCTCTTGTTCCGAAAATCAGAGCACAGAAAAGATCTTCTCGATTGAGTTAATCCACTGTTCAGTAATCAATGGTTCGATAGATTCACTAAAGGTTGGTGGTCATTGAAGTATAAAGTATTCAAAAGAAAGTTGTTACCTTCGCAGTGAGATCATTCTCTCAGCTTTATTCAAGTTATTTCCCATTACTTGAGTCAGTTGGTTCATCATTCGCATGAAAGTTTCCATTCCGACTTCCATCAGAGGGCCGTCAGTGCATGGTCCATTACAATCACCATTTGCATGGTTCCTCCTATTTACCACCATTTTATGAAAGAATAAAACCTTAGTGAGAAAATTATTTAATTTACTAATCTTTTAACTATAAAGGATTTTATTTCTTACAACTTCTTTAAACAATTACATTTATCTATAAATCCTTCATAATGATTCATAAAAAGATTATGATTAACCAAACATATCCCTCGGGAGTGTCATAACCAAGAGTGCAACATGACCCATTGTTGTGTACTAGGATACCCCAGGACAAGCCCGAAACTCCTTGTCAGAGTTTTCACTCCTATGTACCTCAGTGCCAGAGCCGCCTATACCTGCTCGTATCCAGACAGAGTTGTATTTTCTTGATAAACCACTTTATCAATACTCAGCAAAATACCCGAAAGTTTTATTATATTTAAACTTTTATATAAGATTCTTACTAAAGTTTTCATAGCCAAATTTCCATAAATAATTAAACTATCCTTTGATACCAACTATGACATCCCGCCTTTTTATTACATAACTTTTCATTTCCTTTTACATACAAAGGATCTTTAAAGTCTAGTGTCTTGGAAATCAGGAACATAATACATAAAACAACATAAAAAATCCTTCTAATACACTTTTAATTCATCATAATAGGTTCATACTAAGTAAAATTACTGCATCTCATAACCTAAAGACATTCATCAAAGGAAAGGGTGAGCAGAAGGCCCGGTAATAAAAATAAGAGAATTAGTTTACTTGTGAAATCAATAAGAACTTGATAAAAACACAAAGACATGAGAATTAGAAGTAGAGGAATTTAATAATTAAAATAACCTAAACCATAACATGAATATGTGGCTATAACATTTAGTTTAGACATTCATGAACATATCACTAAGGTTTATCTCCAATGTTTTATAAAAATTACCAAGGTTATTCACCAAGGTATCGTGAAACTTGTCATCTCTAGAGATTAAATTCTTTACCCAATGTATTGGAGCGCTATCAGGGAACACCCTTAATATGTTTTTATTTTCATGTATTACAAATATATCACAATCAAACATTTCATAAATAATCCATAGAGAATAAAAGAAATGGGTTTCATTTCAAAATCGTGACGTTTTAAAAGTTCTTAAAAACTTGATCATTACGTCATTTATAACCCATGGAAAGGGAGTGAGGGTTATATGTATGCCAATTACAGAATAAAATAGATTAATTTTATGTATTTATGAATACCCCTATAAATGAAAATATATTTGGGTATTCTCATAAATAATACAAGAGAATTTCTTGAGAAACAGAGAGAGATTTGAAACGAAAATTCTGCAGCATAACAACTATATAACATGGTTTTTGAAAATATTAAAAAGAGAGGGTACAAGGGTAACCCACTGATAAATAAATTATAATATAGTATAAAGACATAATAACATAGATATAAGAACATGTTATGAAAATTTTAATGACATACCACATGAAAAGGAAACTTGAGAGGAAAGAGAATATGCGATTCCCTTTACAAAAATTTCGGCAGGCTAACGACGTCACTTAAAAATTATGAAAATAAATTGATAAGAGTGGAAAGGGTATCCATTTATTTGGACATGAAATGGAAAGTAGTAGGGATATAGATGAACAAAACCCCACATAATAAAATGGAAACCAGAAGATATAACATAAAGGAAGTAATGACTTAAAAGAAGAGGGTGAAATGCTCCCTTACCTTGAAGAGTACCTTTGAAAGATTGATGGTCGGAACCTTGTGAGGCTTGAGGGAACCTTGGGAGAACTCTTTGGGAGGTAAAATACCAGAACTTAGTTTAGGTGTATTTTGGAATGAAATGGATGATGGAATGGATTGGTTTTTATAGTAAAAGTGAGGGAATAAATTATTAATTTCCAAGGGACACCTCATTGATGGTATTTGCAAAACCATGGGCTTTCCCATGGTATTTTCCCATGGTATTGGCCCCTTAGGACACCTCATAACATATCTAACTGTTCACAACTTGGACAGATTATTTACATCATGATTACATCATCAATGATGCCATTAAACACTCAAAACTCATAACTATATTTTTACTATTCACCGAAAAATCATCTGTTTCAAAAAAAACCCAAAAATTCACTCTAACCTAATATCGATGCTCTGAATTCAAAAATGAACTCCATTTTATGAAAATAATTTTTCTAAATAATTTTAAATTAATTTATATATAAAATTATTATTTATTCCCAAAATACAACATTAAAACTATAACACATTTTGTGACACATTAAGAAAGTTTTTAAGTTCCCATAAAATTATCGTATAACCATAATACAATAAAGTAACAATTTATGATTAAATTTTCTAAAAATAATTTCCATTTTAAATTATTAAATTAATTATAAAATTGTAAATAAAATATTTATGACATACAAAAATACCAAAACTTAAACTATGATTGTTTTTCACTTTTAAGATGTCTAAAATGTATTTATACATTCATGGGTGAAGTTTCTATTTTTTTGGTCAATTTACTATTCATTACTATTCATATGGGTATGTTAATATTCATACTTTACAATTCACTAAAAATTAAGTTGATCTTATTAGACTCTAAATTTATTACTGAACACAACTGTAGAAGACCATTTTTTAAAAATCAATTCACATTATTAATTATTTAAAGAATACAAAAATATTTTAAAATACCCTTTTTTCCCTAAATTCATCAATAATATACATCATATATTTATCCGGACATTTGAAATTCAGAAACTTTACCATAATAATAAATAGATATTTTATTTATATAAAAGGATTACACAAAGTAGCTATGGTCTTGTTACATAGCCCCTTATAACACCAGCATAAGACCTAAGTGTAAGGTGTGATATGGTGATAGAATCTTGGGGTTGATTGAACAATATTGCTCGAGTGGTGATTTATTTCATCTTGAGCTTCTCCCTTAGGTGATTTCGTTCAAGCTTCACATGTTGAAGTTCAGCTTGGGCTTGGTCCAGAGCAAAGCCTAGTGATGCTACCTCCTTCCCAAGCTCCGACAGATGGGCTTCATATGGCCCAAGTCTAGTAGATGATACCATCGACTATTCTTTATGTATTAATTAACCAAGATAATTTAAATTTATAAATAATAATTGTAACGTTAAGAATTTAGATTCCAATAGTCATATTGACCAATGGCCATATAACGGTCAAAACCCAACCGTCTCATTTAATTATAATCACTTCATTAATTAAAATATATAGTTTTGTTGAGTATAAAACAAAATAACCCAAAAATTTAAGAAATAAATATTATTAAAATTTTTGGGTAATTACATAGATTGTGGAGAATAAATTCAAAAAATGATGATATAATAAATGTAATATAGTAGTAGAAAGTCATCTAAACTATTGTTAATACATGTGTACAATAACAAATATAGAATTGGTACAATAACATATTCAAAATAACCAAATGATTTAAAGTTAATGTAGAGGATCTCCAACCATCCTCAAGTCACACCTCATCCCATTAATTGGACTCCTTCGAAGTTATATTTATCTATCATGAAACATAGGGCCTTAAATATGTAAAAAACCAAACTTCTCATACATAAATATTAGATCTTAATAGATTAATATAAATTACAAAATATAATGATCCAAACTAGAATAATTTTGTTATAGTAACCTTATTAGACATATAATACACAATACCTTTTGAAATATCTTGTAGAAAGAAAACATAAGAAATGGTGAGATCAGATTCATAGTATGGGTAAATAAGGGATATATCAATGATCACATAATAATAATAGGATCATAAGGGTATGATAACATGATCTTAACGTATAAAAAACACAACATTAAAATCATAGATCCTAAAATTGTGTCATGAAATAAATTAAGGTAGTTCATAATAACTGAATCGAGAAGGAATCAAAGCATGAAATAAATGAGATTATAACATTTGTATAAGATATATATTTTTATAACACACATAATCATAGAGAACCTTATATCATGGATATCCACTAAGATATTCATAATTTTTTTTTGGCATAGATGAAACACTCATTGACTAACTTTGGTCTTGGGATAACCTCCCATGTGCCCTCTTTTGGGATTAGAATGACCTTATGGGTACCCAATTTTGGGCTTGGGATAACCTCCTATTTTCCCTTTGAGCTCATATATCATTTATCATCACCCATTACATTGGAGGGAGATATATGTTCCACCAACCACATAATGGAACTTCAATATATGTGTTAAAAAATTTATAAAACATTTATAACGTAAAAACACAAGAAAAAAATAGGGTTCATAAAAACTTCATCATAACATAACCCATGGAATAAGAATATGGATTCATAAAATTTTATCATTGAAAAATACGTGGAAGAGAAATGGGTATAATAAAAACTTGTCCATCATAATCATAAGAAATCCAATGAAATAATTAGAATTGTATCCCTGGATAATATGCCTAGTAAAGTGTTATTAACATAAAAATATGTCATATTAGAAGGAAAATAATTTATAAAGATCACATGGAACATTTTTTGTGTAAAATAGCCTTTATAATTTGAAAATTACTTTTTAAAACTAAAAATTAAAAAAAATTAAAATAATATCCTTTAAAAATAATATTTTATACTTATAAAATAATTATTCAAAATATTGAGTGGTTATTATCGTGGAAAATAGTACTCATTCCATACACGTTAAAACAAAGTTTGTTTTCTCATTTTTTAAGAAAATTCAAATGTTCCATTTTTGGAAAATGAATAGAAGATAACTTTTATATATTTTTTGAAAATAAAATAATGATTAAAAATGAATTTAAAAAATAATAGTAAAATATTTTTAAAAATTTTTGAGACAAATAATTTGAAAGAAAAATGAATTTCAATGGAAGAGAGAAAAATGATGAATTTTCCTAAAAAATTGTATTGGTCTCCTCAATACATAAAAGGATTAAAATTAAAGGAAAAGATATATTTTCAAGAAATAACTAGATGTAAATAATATTTGTGATTTTATTGAGATATGTTTCATAAGATATCACAATTAAAATCATAAATATTAACAATCCCCATAAATAAAGAGATTTTATAAAAAAACCCACACTACAATGGTAGAATTTTAATTATAAGCCCCATTAAAGAATAAAAATAAATAAAACATGAATAATGATGATAATAAGTTAATTATTTTTATTAAATTTCAAGTAGTATTTACATAAAATTCATAAAAGGGATATCTGCATAACAAAACTTAAGTCCCAATGAAGATAAATTGAGACAGAAATCCATTACATTAAGTATCAACATATTTTATAGACATATTAACCTCAACTATAATAAATATAGTTTTACTATAAAAATAATATTAATCTATAATGATATTTTTCATTCCATATATGATTTAATTTTGAACATTTAGTACTCGTTTATTAACAATTCATGGTTAAGATCACTTTTCACGTAATGTGTGATTCATTTTTTTCATGGGTAGATTGGTTTGGTATATTTTGTCCATACATTTTTTTATTGTTCCAAAATAAACATAATTATCACAATAATATTGATATCATATATATTAATTCTATATGTATTTTCAGTTATATATTAATTTTATAGATAAAAAATTAATTACACCATTCATGGAGGTAGTATACTGCACATATGCTTGAACATAGTTTCCCTTTCCATAAAAGATTAAAGGAAATAATGGAAAATCATTTATTACCATTAAAAAATAATTATTATGTGATATATATCATATCTATTCATTTAATTTAAACTTAATAACTTTTTTTAAAATGGTTTCTGAAATTAATCACATCTCTTCACGAGATGGTAGTATGCCATACACATGAATGCCATTATCATACTCCCATGGAAGTGAAATTATGAAGGTATATGTGGTATCATAATTAATGATTTATAATTAATTTACATATATAATTTATTTTAATTTAATATATCTTTATTACCATTCTTGTAAAATATAAATGAAACACATATCACCTCATTTCGCGAGGCGGTAGTCTGTAGTATGCATGAGAGACGTTATTATTATAAAATGGGTTGGGATATAAGAAGTAATATATAGTATTATAATTGAATAGGTATAATATTATAAAGAAATAAAATTTATAAAAATTAAAACCATCCTTATTTCCAACCATGAGAGGCAGTGATCGAAAAAGAATAACATCAATTCGCAAAGCAGTAGTCTTCTATACACACGATCAATGGGTTTGTTTACTATTATTTAGAAGAAGAGATGGATATAGGTTATTAAATTAATATAATAAAATCTAGTTATATTGGTGATAATAGAGTTTTTATATCAATATATTTGAATAATATTGTAATGACATTGAATAATAAATAAAACAAAACTCAAGGTCCTGAATTTTACCCCTTATAAGGAAAACCTCATTAGGTTTATAAATTAAACCTTATTATGAGTTTTTAACGATTAATAAAAGGCCTCTAGGATATTTATATGGAAGTAATGAATATATTTTTGTATGGACTAATTGAACCAAAGGGTTATGCAAGTGTGAATACGTTTGGAGATTGGTGGCCACTTATAATTAGGGGAGAGAAAATACATTGAATTCATGAAAATAATAACACATAAAATTGTTTCCAAAAGTACCCAAATTGGCCATTATTTAACATTATAGGTTATACTGTCGAAATATTTCAATAAATGGGGTGTTGATGTAGTTTATAGATAATTTTATGCCTCATATTTTTATTTTCCCCCCCTGTAAGACCATTTTAACCTTAACGATGATAATTAATTTTTTTTATAATGTTAATTTTGACCAAAAATTAATAAAACCTTATTATATTGTATTAATTATTATAATTATAAATATTTAATTGATTGATGGTAATTACATTCACATAAGTGGAAAAATTAAATTTAAAATTAAACCCATAAACATGATAAAAAAGTGGGTTCCCAATAAGCCAATTTTCAAAATATTTAAAGGTTTATATATAAAAAATCAATATAAAATTGATTACAATTACCTAGAAGGGATTATTTATAATATATATTAGTTATTTACACATTTTAAATCATATTAAAATAAAATTTAATAGTATAATTTCTTAAAATGGAATGGTAGTCTTTAGAAAAATCCAATATTATTTATAATTCATCGAAAAATTAATCAATTTTCAAAAAATCCCAGAAAATCGCTGGAAGATAATTATGAAATGGTGAATAAAAAATTAATTTAATTTTTTAAAAAAATTTACCAAATGTTTTAGTTTTTTTATTTGTTCTAAAAAATCAATACGTGTATTTTATTTTGAGAAAAAATTATTACTCGTATCATATGAATAATTTTCTAAAAATTAAGTAATTTTTATCAGTATAATTTCATTCTATAAAACAATTATACATAATTTTATAAATGTTTATATTATTATTCATTAATATATGTTTAATTTATAAGTATTTATGATAATTTTTAAATTATAATATTAATATTTCTTCATAGTGTTTTAAAACATGGTGTCACTTGCAACACAAGTTATCGAAGAAAAATAATTAATTTGAAATAAATATTTTATAAAATCTTATGGAGTTACATTATACCCCCATTAAAAAAATCACTATAAAAAATATGTTATGTTTTTACAAATATCTAAAAATATATCTACCACATCACATAATAAGGTTCCCACGTGGCTTCCTAAAGTAGATGGTTTCACCAAAAAACATTATCCATGGGAGTGGTCTTCTTTCATAGAACTTTTAGTATATGATCTAGAATATCAAATATATATCCCTCATAATAATTATCATGATATAGTATTATAACCTATGAGTTTATAACATATGTTGGATTAGGTATGTACTTCCTCAAGAGAGATACAAACAATACATCGTGAACCTGAGGGAGGTTCGGTGGAAGTACCAAGTGATAAGAAATGGTTCCAATATAATCAAGAATTTTTAAAGGCATGATATACCTATGTATTATTTTTACCTTATTTACAACTATCATTACCATATTCCATGAAGAAACTCTTAGAAATACCTTATCAGTAGCTTTAAATTCCAGATTATTTTGGTGATTGTCAGTATAACTTTTCTACTGACTTTATGATTCCCTTATGTGTTCTTTAATGAATATAATATTATCTTCCATTTAATGAGATAAATATAGTAATAATAGATTTATTTCTCTAGATTCATATAGATATATCTGAGTTCTATACTTCTTTATATAAATAGATTCATAAGGAGTCATATGAATTCTTGAGTATAATCTATTTTTTGTAAAAATCTCAACTTATGGAAGGTGTTGATCCTAACCACATTTGAAATATATAGAAAAGTATCTTTTGATATGATTTTTTCAATTAGAATATGAATCCTTATGAGGATGATACATAGTTTTGAAACACATCTATGTATCCTGGCCCTGCAGAAAATATTTTCAGAACTGTGTGGTAAATCTCAAATTCTGGTTAGAAAAAATAGAAGTTTATACTCCATGAAACCTTAATAATTAAATTATTCAAATATTGGAAATATTATCCAAAGGGAAATGTTAATATATATAGATGTAATTTTTGGGATTTAATAATGGATTGATTAAAATACATATAACATTATTCCCTTTAGATGTTTTAGAGAGTCTAAAGACAAAACTACTTTGATGTTTTGGGACTTCCATTCCAGTATGGATTATGGTTGTATCCTCCTCTAAAATTTTTTTCTCTACAAATTAATTTATTTTCATACCAACAATAAAGATAGATACTCAAAATTTCAATCTTCATGTTTTCCCACTAGAAATATTCTTTCACATAGGCCATTGCCAGGCATTATACCCTTGTCACCCTTCAGTTGTGGGTTTAGGACCCTTAGCCTTGCTGGATGAAATAGGGTGTCACCCGTCCTATGGGTTATACTTTTTCCAAAACTATGTTAATATATTTCCTAAACCATTCTAAATTTTTAGTATCCCATAATTACTCTAACAACAAGGAAAAGATAAACCCTAAGGGTTACAATATTTTTAGTCATATTCCTTCAAAATGAAAATGTATTCACCCTCAAATAATTCTTAACACTAAAACATTCACAAATCATAGGGGTTGTATTAATATAACTATTATATGTATGAATATAAGCTTATAAAATATTATTCAACCATTATTCTTTAAATAAACTCTTAACTAATACAAAAAAACTTCTATTGGAATCTTGGGTTCATAAATTCACCAATATAATATCAAATGTGATTTCATTATTCTAATATCCCTACTGGGGTAGATAATAATTACTTAATATCCCAAAAAAATCATTAAATTATGAAGAATAAAATTTTTAGAGGGACCATTCATAAAAAATCAAACATGAAATTCACAACTGATGAGTAAAGGATAAGTTTTCCGTACTTATCATTATTAACATCAACCATTATAGTTGACTAAGATTTACATTTTTACTTTGTATTTAGATATTTTTGTGGATTTTCATCATCATTATCCCTTGTATTGGATAATTGAATAAGACAGTAATCATATTGCATAAATTTTAAATATATGAGTGTGGGAGGTTCATTATGTCAATCTTTCTCTCTATTCACATCATTAAGAGAAAATTCCCATCACTTCAGTAATCAACTACTCAATAATATTACTTCACACATATAAAACATTTAGTAGTCCCCTTAAAAAAGTTTCTCCATGTTTCTATCAACACTTCAAGCATGAAGGGATGATCATACTCTTCTATCAATGGTTTTTAGAGTTTTCATTAATTTCCATCTTTGTTTTATTATCAATACCGTGGTAGTTAAATGTTATTAAAATACCAATTTTTACCTTGAAAACAAAAAGAATGATTTATTTATTGATTCTAAACTCGTTTATGGATAAAAACCTTTAAAGTCTTGGTTTTATTCAATTGATGATTTTATCGACCTTACTTTCAGGTTGATTGATAACACTTAAAGCCTACCACACATATCTTCTAAAAATTTTCACATTGGTACCAATAGATTAATTATCCATCTACATTAACTATGAGTTTTTTTAATCCTTTTTTATATGAAGAATATATGGATTTTTTATAATGAAAAATAAGCACTTAAAATCATCCCAATCCATTTAGATAATTTTCTCTTGTTGCCTCGAAATCGTGATAAGAGTCCACTATTTACCATCTTCCGCATCTAAATGATAGAAAAAAATGACTTTTTTATATTATGAACACAGGAGAATAGAAAATATATCTTGTGTATCAATTAAATATAAAATATTAGGATAATGGTACCAATAAAACAGGGTGGACTCCACCTCATGATGGAATCATTGGAATGTTGTTCCCTCCTTTACTCTTTTGGAATTTCAAGATTATCTATAGCTAGAGAAATTTGTGTGAGAAAATAAATGATATTTTTTTATTCTAGTTCCAAATACATTTTCTTTCTCAGGATGAAAATTATTAATTTTTCCCCCTCATTTAGTATTAACGTAGTTCCATCAAGTTCTAACCATAATCTAAAACCAAAAATCATAGTGTAAGTAACACTAATTATAATCATGAAAATTCATTTATAGGGTATCTAAATCATAATAGACTAGTTTTAACAAAGTTTATTCATGGTCATCATCTATTAAAATCCTTCTTGATGGTTGGTGATGTTTTTATGAATTTATAATGAATATAACTTGGGAGTGTCAAAAAAGGTTCACAATATGGCTAATTTTCATGTACGAGGTAACTCTAGAGTCTACCCTGACATGTCTTTTTAGGGGTTATTACACATAGGTACATCTATGACAAAACATTTGCCGCTTTTAGTATCCATACATAGATATAATTTCATGAAATCCACTCACTCTATCATTCAAAAAAATTCAAGGATATTTTCATATAATTAGTGTTATCCTTAGACTTATTCAAAGGCATATACTTATCGATTTCACTAATGTTTTCATTTTATTATTTACAAAGATAAACTAAATCTTTATCTAATAAAAACTATAAATACCCAAAAATATTTTATATAATTATTTTATATTTATAGATGAATGTTTATTAAACAAAATAATGATCCATACCATAATTTTTTAGGTCTATTTCTTTTAGGAACATGGACACATAAACAATTTGTCCATAAGCGAGCTATGTAATCTCATACTAAGTTGTACATAACCAGAACCCTTATTATACATATCATAGACAATAAAATTATTAATATACCAGTGAAAGGAATTATATAAAAGGGTGATCTCAGATACTTACCAATGGTAAAAATGTTTATATTAATGATCAAATAATAATAACATGAGTATAAGTGTATTAGAACATGAAATTAAAAATTTAAAACCATACCTTGCATATTATAGATCATAAACATGATTCATTTCATATATCATGGATTTCATAAAAGGTTAATCATAAATGAATCAATGTATATGAGCCTTAAAAGCATAAAATTAACATAAGACATATATTTTTGGCATAAACTTAAGCAAAAAAATCTTAAGTCATTAATATCCACCAAGAAATTTATAACATTTTAGGCTTGGTCTAGAAAAATGTATACCTTCTTCAGTCTTGGGATAACATCCTTATACCCTATTTTGATATTGGGATAAATTCCCATGTACCCACTTTCATGCTTTAGAAAACCTCCCATGTATATTTTGAGCTCATATAATAATAATCATTACCTAATGCATTGGAGGGAGATATAATTCCCATACATCACATAATTAAAATCATAAATATTTTTTAAATACGATCATAAAAAATTCATCATATCCAAATCCATGAAAAGAATGTTTTTATCAAACATTTCATCACTATATAATCATGAAAAAATAAGCAAGGTTCAGGTGAATCTTATCATGGTATAACCCATGCATTAGAAATGAGTTTCATAAACATAAATTCATAAAACCCATAAAAACATAAATAAATAAAAATAACGATATCCTTGGATTATATCCATATTAAATCATTTGTAACATCAAAGGATTTCATCTTAAATGTAAAATTATTCTGAAATATGTCATGGAACATTTCTTGAGGAAAATAACATTTCTACATTGAAAATAAAATTTTAAAACTAAAAATTCATATATTTTGTAAAATTCATTTGAAAATATATTTGGGTACTTATAAAGTAATATTTAAAACATTTAGTGGTCATGATGTTGAAATATATCGTTCTTGTCTTATACGTTAAAAAAATATTCCTTATATATTTTTTTTGTAACAAAATTCCAAAGTACCTTGTTTAGAAAACAACTAGAAGATTTCACTTAGAGAATATAATTTTTAAAATAAAATCATTGGTAAAAATGAATTTAAAAATGAATTATAAAATATTATTTAATTAATTTTTAGAAAACATGAACTTTCTTGAAAATAAATTATCATCCAAAGATAAAAATAACGTCAATTATTAATAAAAATATTCTTTTAGACTCCAGAGTACATAATGGGTGGGGAAGGAAAAGAAAAATTTATATTTTAATTTAATAAAATTTTATAATAAAATTACTATGTTTCTTGTGAGATATGTTACAATACTTCATCTTTATAAGTATAAACATAAAAAATCCTGATAAATGACGATATTTTAAAAAAACCCTTACAACTTTTGTATATTTTCAATCGTAAGCCCCATGAAAGAGTAAAAGTAATTGATAAATTAAATATCATATGAATAAATACATTTTTTATATTATATGTGAAAGCTAATGTATAAAAACATAATAAAAGAAGATAGTTTCACAACAGAACATCTATCCCGAAGAAGAAAAATTGAGATAAAAATACCTTACCATAAGTGTTGAATTATTATGTACATGTTTGAAACTATTTTATATTAAATATTGGTTTATTTTATATTTATTAAAAATAAATACCCATATTATTATTATCATATATTATTTATGTATGACCTTTTATTACCAACTTATTTTCAATTTCTTATTAAGATTGTGTTCCATGTAATAATCACCTCATTTTTTTCTTATATGTTTTGGTTTTGTATGTTCGGTACCTAAATTTGGATCATGGTTACATAATTTTAATAATGTTTATAGTGATAAAAATATCAAATATATTATTATATAATTATATATAGTAATCCATTAAAATTTGAGATATAAAATGAATTACACTATTCATAGAGATGGTTAGTCATACGTATGCATGAAATTTTTTTCCATATTCTTGATGAATGAAATGAAAGAATGTTGAATAATATAATAATGATTAAAATCAATATTAATTTATATATATCACACATATGAAATAAATTTACCATTATTAACTTATATGAAAAGAATTACTAAAAATGAATCAAATCACTTCGCGAGGTGGTAGTCTTATGTACACCTGAATGGTGTTATCTTATCCCCCACACAATTGAAAGTAAGAAGGTATATGTGATATTATAATTATATAAATATTACTATATTAAAAATACCATGTATATTCATTTCATAAATCCTTATTACTATTCAAGTGAAATAGAAATGAAAACCCATCACATCAGTTCGTGAGGTTATAGTCTACCTTACACATTAGCAATGTTATTTTCTTTCAAATAGGTTGGAATGTAAGAAGTTAAATATGGAATTATAGTTACACATGTATAATAATATCATAATTATCATATATAAACATTATATAAATTATTATATCCATTCATGATAGGTGGTGATAGAAATTTAATCACATTGGTTTGTGAGGCGGTAGTCCGTTGTACACATGATCGAGAGTTTCATTTCCTATTTGATGTATGGGTATTTGGATATAAGTTATTAAATTAAAATAATAACATATACATATATGTTATATACCAGTCTTATTATATCATCACAATTGAAAAATATTAAGGTGGTGGAGGATGGAATAAAAGGTTAATAATTTGACCTCTTCTTTGTAGAACAACTTTAGGTTTGTAGAAAAATAATTATTTGGAGGGTTTAAAAATTAACCAAAAGAATACAAGAATTATAGATTTTTTTAGTGAATATTTTTTTAAGTGATTTTCTAAATGAAATGGTTTTGTATGTGTTAATATTATAGGAGAGTGTGTTACATTTTATAAGTGGGGGAGATGACACACATGTAATTTTTGAAAAGAGTAAAGTGAAACACTTTTTTAACATTCCACAAGGATAAAAAATGGTCCACTATAGAACCTTAGATATCATATAGACTATATATGATTTTTTTTTCAAGTTTATAGATTATTTTTTCCATTATCGTTTTTAACCCCTATTAATAACATTTTTCCTTAGATGGTGTAATTAATTTTTGTAGTTTTACTACTCATATTAAAAAAATAAGTTAAAATTATTATAAAATATTAATTATAAGGATTAAAAATATGGAATAAATATTTCTAAATTCAATTAATATATTGTTATAATTTTTTTTAAATTAAAACCATGAAGAAGACGATCAATCAGTTTTCCAAAGTGACAAGAATTCAAAAGTTAAAAATGTTTGTATATCAAAATTCAATATGAAATTGATTACATTGAACTATATTAAATTAATTATAAAATAATTGAGAAAAGTTTACTTTTAATACAATTTTATAAAAAACAATACCTTTTATTTTCTTCAAAAAGAATTAAAGTTTTCAATAAAAACCAATCTCTTCACTATTTATCAAAAAAATAATCTTTTTAGAAAAATAAAAAAAATTAAAATTAATTTAATCTGAGATGTTGAATACAAAAATTAATTATGTTTTATAAAATAAATTGTATAATTTTTAAATAAATATTTTATCTTATTTGTTCAAAAGAATTTATATAGTTATTTTTTTAGAAAAATGTATTTTTGAAGCATATAAATACTTTACTAAAAATTAAGTAAAATTTTTCCAATATAATTTTTTTATATAAATTAATTATAATTAATTTTTATAAAGTGGTTATTTATTATCATGATAATAGGTATAATGGTCTGGTAATAAATTCTGGGTTTAAATAATAATATTATTGTATTTGTGATTTATTAAAATGTAGTGTTGTGTGTAATAGAAGCTTTAGAAGAAATTAAATTTATTTGAAGAAAATTATTCCCTAAAATTTTTGGGTATTACATTACAAACCTAAATCTAGGAACATTTAAGTATTTTTAGGCACCAAAGTGTTGGAACCAGGTTCTTCAAAGCATGTTTTGGTGTATGGTTTGTGTTTATTGTCAATCCTCAGTGGAAGTTCAGGGTGTGTACCAACAAAGCGATCATACCGTTCAAGCAGAAAACAGTAGTGAAGGTGGCGCTGTTTCCCAGTGTTTGCCAAATTTTTGGGCCTAAAAATCGGCCAATAAAGTAAAGTGTTTTTGGCAAAGGTACTTGCGCGCCATGCTCTTGGAGGATAAAAGAATTGCGCGCCATATGTTTTTGAGGATCAGAACATCAAAATTTGGCTAAGGAAAGAAGGTCGCGCAAGTGTTGGTTGGGTCGCGCAAGTGAGTTGCGCGACAGAGTTTATTGAAGACAAGACTTGCGTGCCGTCGAGGGACTTGCGCGCCGCCACGCAGGGGGTCCAGTTTGCCTATAAATACTGGAACACCCCTCCTCATTTCTCACGCAGCACGCAGTTCAAGGCCGAGAGATTGTTCGAGCTCTCGTCGCGCAGGTGGTTGAGTCGCGCAGGTGGTAGTTTTGTCGCGCAAGTAGAGCTTGCACGCCGGTTTTTGGCTGTGCTCCCAAGGTGGTTTGGAAGAGAAAGGAAGTGGACGGCGCAAGTTTGTAGTTGGGGAAGGAAGAGTCGCGCATGTGTGTTGATGACACTTGCGCGCCAGTTTGGACTTGCGCGCCATAGTTGGACTTGCGCGACTGTCTTGGAGAAGCGCGCCTGGTTTTGCTGAAGCCCACCGGCGTGTTTGGAGCTGCACAAAAGCCGAGAGACTACTCGGTACATTCGAGGAAAAGTGATATTCTTCTTCTAGTGAGAATCGGACTTCAATAGAGCATCTACATACAACAAAGGATGCACTCTTATACATATGAAGAAGATACCTTCACGTCTATAAACTGAGTGGGACTTCACCAACGGCAGTGAGCCAGGGGGAGTCAACAGGAGTGACCCGAGGGAAGCAATGAGCTATCCCTTAACCTTTGTAAAGGCAGTGAGCCTGGGACAGAGCGACTGTACCCGAACTTTTGTAATCTACAGCTAGTGAAGCATAGTGGATTTTGGTACGACCGACAACCAGTCGGCGTATGCTCCTTGGACGTAGCCCTTAGTGGTGAACCAAGTAAAAATGGATGTGTCTTCTCTGTGCCTGTGAATGTTTTCTTTCTGATCATAATCTTCATACAGGTTCAACAAGTTCCTACCAACGTGGGAACAAGATCCATCACATTAAAAGAAAAAGTGGTCACCCTGATTCACCCCTCCCCTCTCAGGGTGTCCCGGGGTCCTTCAAGTGGTATCAGAGGGTAAAGGTTGCTGGTGTTGAATCTGACCTTCGTCGTCATGGAAAACGCGATCAATGTCAGGGGAGTCCCTCACTTCGATGGAAGCAATTTCCAGATCTGGAAGAACAGAATGAGATCTCATCTAAGATCTCTTGGAATGGAAGTTATTTTTTCTACTGTGCAAGGAATACAAGTCACCGATCCAACAAGCCTTGCTATGACTGAAATAGACAGGAAACTTCTTGATGCAGATGCTAAAGCACAGAATGCACTCACTGCAGCCCTTTCTGATCAGATCTACCTAAAGGTGATGAATTTCACCTCAGCAAAATCCATGTGGGATAAACTTGAGAATATTTATGAAGGTGATAGCAAAGTTAAGGAGGTGAAACTACTAGTGCTGCACAATCAGTTTGATGATCTGAAGATGCATCTAGACGAGAATGCAGACTCTTTCTTCAATCGAATTACCAAAGTGGTTGGAGCTATTCGAGGTCTAGGCGAAGAAATAAAAGACATTGATATTGTAAAGAAAATATTGAGAATACTTCCACATCTTTATAATGCGAAGGTGTCAGCCCTTGAGGAAAGAGATCTTTCCAAACTTTCTTTAGATGATATACTGAGCAGTTTGGTAGCATATGAAATGAGAGTCAAACCTGAAGATGCTACGAATCGGGTGAGCAAGGAAATGGCATTCAAGGCCATGGATAAACTGAAAATATCAAAGGATAGTAGCGGTGAAGATGATGAAGAAAAACAAATTCTTTCTCTCATTGCAAAGAAGTTCCAGAAGGGGAAAGGGAAATTCAAAGGAAAGTTACCTCTCGCGTGTTTCCGTTGTAGAAAAGTTGGGCACATTGCTTCTCAATGTTTAAAAATGATCAATGATGAAGATAGTGAGGATGAAAACTTCAAGAAGACTCAGAGAAGGTTCTTCAAAAAGGGAGACTTCAAATCTGGTAAGAAAATGCAAAGGAAGAGTTTTGTCTGTGAAGAGGAAGAAGATGATAATGAATTCTGTGATGAAGAAGAACCAGAATTCAAAACTGGGAACCAGGCTTCTATGATGGCCACTATTGAAAAGCCAGAAGATACTGAAGGAGAAAAACAACTGAGAGCTTGTGTAGATCCTGAGATGCAACTTAAGGATGCGATTAGTAAGCTTAAGATTAAATGTAAGAGCTGCAATAAGTGGAAATCAATTGTAGAATAATCAACTGAATATGTTGATAAACTTGAAGCTGAAATTGAACAACTAGAAGAATCTGTGAAGGTACAATCTAAAATAATTGAAAGCAATGATGATGTAGTAGATCTGAAGCTGAGAATTGAAGAGCAGGCAAAGGTCATCAATGACCTCACATCCAGACTGGATGAAAAATCCAAGATTGCTGAGGGTCTTGAGGAGGAAGTAGTTACTCTAAGGAGTAAACTGGAGACTGAATCAGTTCCAAAAGAATCAAGGAAGAAAATACAGTTTGGACGATTCTCAGATGCAGAATTACTAGCAAGAGCCAAGTGTGGTTCAGATGGGGTTGGACAAATCTTGAGTGATCAAAGACCCGCTTGCATGGGAAAGAGTGGAATTGGCTGTGAGGCTGAGTCATCAACTGCTGGAAGTGCAAAGATCCAAAAGAAAGATAAGATGAAAGTTGAACATGTTGAAATGTTACCTAGAGTGCTGAAAAAGGAACCCTCAATCCAAACTAAAAGGAGACCTGAAAATTATCCTCAAACTTTCAAAAATGGTAGACAGTCTTACTATTCTCCCAAGGAAGAAGCTATAAGGAGAAATTAAAGTGAGAAGACATTTCTTCTCATGAAGTGTCAGTTCTGTGGCTATCTGGGCCATACCATGTCTTATTGTGAAGAGGCAAGAAGCTATATGAATGGAGAAGATATAGATGCTCAACAAAGGAGAACAATTTCATATCTTAATTCTTATAGAAGAAATAATTTCTATGGATATTGTTTTCATTGTTCTAACTTTGGTCATAAGGCCATTAATTGCAGGCAGAGAAGGGACATTGACACCTCATACAGAAGTTCCAGACATGTCAAGTCTCGTCAGCAAGACAATGTTTCTCTTTCAAACAGGTTCTCACGTCTTAAAGAAGACTTTGACAATGAAGAACCTGGGTTTGCGGAAGAGATAGTTAAAAGGCCATCAGTTCTATATACTCAATATAATGTCTCATGGAAGGAAAGGAGGAATATTGAGAAATCAAACCTTGCAGAGGTAGCCCTCAAAGCTACAAAGAAAAACAGTACCTGGATTCTAGATAGCGGTTGTTCATCTCATATGACAGGTAATGCCGGCCTACTAACAAATATCATAAAGAATGTTGATGGTACAATAAGATTTGGTAATGATGGGGCTCTGAAAATCAAAGGGAGTGGAAGTACCAAATTAGCTAATGGAGAACTAAAGAAGACTGAAGTCCTTTACGTAGATGGCCTACGTCATAATCTCCTCAGCATGAGTCAAATCTGTGACTCAGGATTTGTTGTTACTTTTAATCAGAAAGGCTGCACTATCAAGGGAAAAACTGGAAATTCTCTCATGAAGGGATGCATAACAGAAGGAAACTTGTATCAGGTTGATAGTGAAGAAAATGTATGTTACATGACTGTTGAAGAAGAAAACAATCTGTGGCATCGGAGATTGGGACACATCAATCAACAAGACATGGAGAAAATATCAAAATTGAGAATTGTCATGGACATTCCCAACCTGAAGCGTGAGCGTGAAAAATCATGTGATGCTTGTATTCGTGGGAAGCTGGTCTGCAGTTTATATCGGCCAAAGAAGAAAAGGGCATCTCACCTTCTTGATCTGATTCATACAGATGTTTGTGGTCCAATAAATGTTGCAGGAACACATGGAGAAAGGTAATTTGTCCTTTTCATTGATGATTACAGTATAATGGAATGTGTGATGGTCATTCACAGGAAAAGACAAGTCCTTGACTGCATGAAAACATATCGGCGAATCGCCGAGAATGATACTGGAAGAACAATCAAAGTGTTGCGATCTGACAATGGAGGAGAATACACGTCCATTGAATTTGAGAATTATCTAGAGAAGCATGGGATACAGCATGAGGTAGCTGCTGTGAGAACTCCACAACAAAATGGAGTTGTTGAATGTAGGAATCGACAGGTGAACAACATGGCACGAACTATGCTGATTGAGAGTCGTATTCCACGACATTACTGTAAAGAGGCTGTTCAAGCTGCAGTGTACATTCAGAATTGAACAGGACTTTATATGGGTGAGACGAAGACACCATATGAATTGTGGCATGGACGGAAGCCGTCTCTAAAATACTTTCGTGTCTTTGGAAGTAAATGCTTCATCAGGAACAAAGAAGGAAATCAAGGGAAATATGGCAACAATGCAGATGAAGGAATTTCCCTTGGTTACTCAATGAACAGCAAAGCCTACAAATGTTTCAAAAAGCATTTGGGAAGAATTGTGGAAAGCAGTGATGTTAAGATAATTGAAGAGAAAACCACAAATGCCTCAAGGACGTTATATGCTGATGTGATAGAAATTCAGGAAGAATGTGAACGTGAAGAAAATACAAGTGCAGAAATAGATGAAGTTGTTCAAAACACTCAGTAGTCACATCATGATGTTGACTCAGAAGAAGAATATGAAGCAGAAACTATGGCTGAAGAGAATACTACTGAACCTCGCAGGAGAAATCGAAGAGCTGAGATTGATCCATCCAACATAATTGGGGACAAGAGTGCACCCACTCAAACAAGAAGGATGGGGAATACCACGAAATCTGCATTTCTATCAGTTGTAGATCTATCCTCATTCGAAGAAGCTGCAAAAGATATGTATTGGGTGAAATCCATGAATGATTAATTAGATCAGATTGACAAGAATCAGACATGGGATCTTGTCCAGAGACCCGAAGGTCACAATGTGATTAGTACCAAATGGATCTTCAAAAATAAGTTTGATGAGCATGGAAGTGTCATCAGAAACAAGGAACGACTGGTATGTAAAGGATACTCTTAGATTGAAGGCATTTATGTTGAAGAAACCTTTTCTCCAGTGGCTAGACTGGAGTCAATCAGGCTTTTCCTTGCCATGGCACTTCAAAGAGGATATAAAGTATATCAAATGGATGTCAAGACAGCATTCTTGAATGGTGTACTCGAAGAAGAAGTCTACATTGAACAACCAGTGGGCTTTGTCTTGGGTACCGATGAAACAAAGGTCTGCAAACTATGAAAGCTCTATATGGTTTGAAGCAGGCACCACGGGCGTGGTACTCTCAACTAGATTCATATCTCAAGAAGTTGGAATTCAAAAGAGGAGGAGTTGATCACAATCTCTATGTGAAGAATTATCCAAAATATCAATTCATGGTTCTTGTCTACGTTGATGATATCATATTTGGTGGCAGTAGGAAGAAATCAGTGGATGAATTTGCCAACCACATGAAATCAGAATTTGAAATGTCTATGATTGGGGAGCTCACATATTTCTTGGGGCTGCAAGTGATTCAAAAGAAGGAATACACATTCATTTCTCAGGAAAAATATGCAAGAGAGCTGCTGAAGAAGTTCAATATGCAAGACTCCAAACCAATGTCAACTCCGATTGCAGTTGGAACTAAACTTGGAAAGCATGAGGATGGGAACTCTGTTGATCCCACCATGTACAGGAGGATCATTGGAAGCCTACTGTACCTGACAACGACAAGGCCAGATATTGTCTTTGCAACATGCCTTGCAGCCCGCTTTCAGAGCAATCCAAAGAAGGAACATATGGCAACAGTAAAAAGAATCACGAGGTACATTCAAGGTACACATAACTTCGGGTTATTTTTTGCTGCAGGCAGGGACAGTGAATTATCAGCATTTTCTGATGCTGACTGGGCTGGTGATGTCGTAGATAGAAAGTCCACTAGTGGTGGAGCTTTCTATATTGGGCAGAAATGTGTTCGCTGGTTGAGCAAGAAACAAGAAAGTACTTCTCTTAGTACTGCTGAAGCTGAATATATCTCCGCCACAAAAGCATGCACTCAACTTCTTTGGATGAAGCAGCAGCTAACAGATATTGGTGATAAGGTGCAGCAACCAATGGTGATTTATTGTGATAACAAAAGTGCAATTTAACTTACGAAGAATCCGGTTCAGCATTCTCGTACAAAACATATTGAAATACGGTATCATTTTATCAAAGAAAAGGTTGAACAAGGCGTGATTAAAATGGATCATGTTGGAACTAATGAGCAAGTGGCTGATATCCTAACCAAGCCATTGTCCACGGCTGTGTTCGAGAAGCATCGGTTGAACCTCGGTGTTCGACCACCTCCTACTGCATAAGGAGGCTCCGGAAGTCCCCTCTCCCCGTTTGTTTTAACTGTTTTTATCTGCTTATGGCTGTGATGCAGGTTTATGGGGGAGATACTATCCAGGGGGAGTATGGCTTGAGCTGAACGTTGAACAAACTTTTCGGTCTTTGGTTTTATTGTCAATGGGGGAGAAAGGAATAAATTCAAGGCAAGAAATTCTTCTGTGATGAGAAGTGTAAGATTGTGATGAGAAGTTTAATAAGGATAACATCGGGCGTCATGGAGAATTTCAAAACACATTGTGATGAGAAGTTTAATAAGGATAACATCGGGCGTCATGGAGAATTTCAAAACACTAAGAACCAATTCAAGCTTCCTCTCTTATTTTCTACACCGAGCATTTCTCACGTAGACTTAGAGTGTTGGCTGAGTTGATTCTTGCGTTTTGGATTTGATCATGGTTGGAGATCTATTGAATTTATTCTGATTTCCAACAAACCCAAAGGGGGAGATTGTTGGAACCAGGTTCTTCAAAGCATGTTTTGGTGTATGGTTTGTGTTTGTTTTCAATCCTAAGTGGAAGTTCAGGGTGTGTACCAACAAAGCGATCATACCGTTCAAGCAGAAAACAGTAGTGAAGGTGGCGCTGTTTCCCAGTGTTTGCCAAATTTTTGGGCCTAAAAATCGGCCAATAAAGTAAAGTGTTTCTGGCAAAGGTAATTGCGCGCCGTGCTCTTGGAGGATAAAAGACTTGCGTGCCATATGTTTTTGAGGATCAGAACATCAAAATTTGTCTAAGGAAAGAAGGTCGCGCAAGTGTTGGTTGGGTCGCACAAGTGAGTTGCGCGATAGAGTTTATTGAAGACAAGACTTGCGCGCCGTCGAGGGACTTGCGCGCCGCCGCGTAGGGGGTCCAGTTTGCCTATAAATACTGGACCACCCCTCCTCATTTCTCACGCAGCACGCAGTTCAAGGCCGAGAGATTGTTCGAGCTCTCGTCGCGCAGGTGGTTGAGTCGCGCAGGTGGTAGTTTTGTCGCGCAAGTAGAGCTTGCGCGCCGGTTTTTGGCTGTGAGCCCAAGGTGGTTTGGAAGAGAAAGGAAGTGGACCATGCAAGTTTGTAGTTGGGGAAGGAAGAGTCACGCATGTGTGTTGATGACACTTGCACGCCAGTTTGGACTTGCGCGCCGTAGTTGGACTTGCGCGGCTGTCTTGGAGAAGCGCGCCTGGTTTTGCTGAAGCCCACCGGCGTGTTTGGAGCTGCACGAAAGCCGAGAGACTACTCAGTACATTCGAGGAAAAGTGATATTCTTCTTCTGGTGAGAATCAGACTTCAATAGAGCATCTACATACAACAAAGGATGCACTCTTATGCAGATGAAGAAGAGACCTTCACGTCTATAAACTGAGTGGGACTTCACCAACGGCAGTGAGCCAGGGGGAGTCAACGGGAGTGACCCGAGGGAAGTAGTGAGCTATCCCTGAACCTTTGTAAAGGCAGTGAGCCTGGGACAGAGCGACTGTACCCGAACTTTTGTAATCTACAGCTAGTGAATCATAGTGGATTTTGGTATGACCGACAACCTGTCGGCGTATGCTCCTTGGACGTAGCCCTTAGTGGTGAACCAAGTAAAAATGGATGTGTCTTCTCTGTGCCTGTGAATGTTTTCTTTCTGATCATAATCTTCATACAGGTTCAACAAGTTCCTACCAACGTGGGAACAAGATCCATCACATTAAAAGAAAAAGTGGTCACCCTGATTCACCCCTCCCCTCTCAGGGTGTCCCGGGGTCCTTCACAAAGATCCATGTCTCCCTAGCAAGGTGTGATTACTATTTTATAAGGAACCCTCAGTGGGGTCCCAAACATAACTAGTAAATACTGTGCATGAAGTTGAGATATACTCATCTGAATAAATAAATACAATATGAATGTTAAAAAAAACCATTTTCAATACATGAGTTCTAACGTGAAAATTGATATTTACTATACCTTCTTTAAATAGTACCAATGTGTCTCTCAAAATAACTTCCATCCAAGTGGGATCAACATAATTCTCAGAAAATCTACTTGAACCATATGACCTCTTTAGCAATTACTTAGGTGTTGTTGTGATTATCAACATACACGAGGGATCCAAATCTTTCCTAGAATCATTTTACAATATTTTTTCTACTCCATCTAATTTTAGAGTTTCTATATATATAACTAACCTCCCAATGAGAATATTCACATACATAAAATTTAATAATCCTACTATGTGAAATATACTCATCATCATTACTTATCTACCCTTGGTCTCATCTCAGTGAGAACCATATCATAAATAGAGGGCCATAACACCCTAGAACCATAACCACCGTCGGTATTAGATCCTTAAAAATCATTATATATCATACACTTTGAAGTCACATACCCTACCCAAAATAAAGTATGATACATCTAAAACACGAGGGTCATATTCCTCCACCATTTCCTAATCCCTTATTTTACATGCATCATATAGATATTTGTATTTTAAATAAAACACATATACACATGAACACATCCTCCACATAACCTCATGTCATAGAGCACACATACTTGGAAGTACAACCTCCCCATAACCTTAAATGAATCCATGCATGTCGACCAAACACATAAACCCCTAATATGTCTTTTAGGTTGGGCTCTCTATATCAGATATCATTCCCCATCATAGAGACCATAGTAGATTATCCTTGATAATCCCCAGGTTCTATAGTGACACCAAAGATTAATGTTACCCATTTTAATATACTAACCTCACTAGGGTTAATATATAGCTTGGTCACCCATTGAGGTCCCCTATGCCTCATTCAAACATGAAAAACTAATATGGGATCCATTTTAATTACATATACCTCAAGAAAATCCTTTAAATGAGAGGGAATGGAATCCATCAACATAATATTTTTCACTCCATATCCTCATTTTCTTCATAATGTGAGCTTCACTGACATCACATTCATGAGATGTCATAATTACCATCTCACATCCCAAGTCACTAGCTTGTCTAATCATCAAATATATCATCAAGTACTACCATAGAAATACCTACCAAGGAACTCACATACTTTAAGGGTAAGAAAACATGTACCAATATTCTAGTTTACTATCTTAATGGATCTAAGGAATCACATAGTCATATCATTTACTACTTAGGATAATCACCCTAATGTTATCAAAACCCCCTACTTAGAGTTACTAAGAAAACATTACCTTAGACCCTAAAAATATCATTCATATAATTTTATTTAAATTTTGACAATTTATAGTAATATTTATCATGGAACAAATTCAAAATTTAGGCCTTCTCTATTAGTCCAAAACGAGTCGAGCTAAAGCACAAGGGAACATCGTAGTCCTAAGAACATTATTGATTTTTTTGAATTTTATTTTAATGAAATAATTAAATTTTAAAAAATGGGTAATCACTTACAATGGGGGGATCTCATATCACAAGTATATAAAAAATGTGTAAAAAAATAAGTTTGATCAAGGAACCAAATACCTTTATTCAGAGGAATTAACTTTTAAAGAATCATGATAACTCTCACCAAAGCTCATCCTAGATAGCTATTTACATCTTGAGAACCTATCTCATGATATAATACTGAATAATTAATAATTAATTATTTATAATAAATTATGATGTTTAATTATCACAATATATAATTAATATATAAATCAAATCGAGTAGACACAAATGATAAGAACTCATCCATTGGCCTCATTACATTTAAATAGAGACCAATCATACAAGGATGGTTTGTTGAATACCTCATGTTGCATTATGAAAAAAACCTAACATGAATTATCATTTCAATAATCAAATTAAAATAAATTAAGTAAAAACATAAAATAAATAATTTTTTTGATGTAAAATTAATGAAATGGAAAGTGATAGTGTGATATCATCATTATTGGAAATCACTTATTGATCGTACACAAAATAACCCTCATATCGGGAAGACACCACCATGATTTTTTGGAATAATAAATGAATCCCTAATTCAAGTATCCCAAAATAAAGAGTAGAAAATGTGCATAATAATGTATATGAAAATTATATAGTATTACCATGAATTTCTACTAAAATAAAATTAAATACACCCCATTTATAGAAGGGTTAAAATGGGAAGAGTAAATGATGGGATCGAGATGTCACACAAGTGGGATGAAGATAAAAAGATGGTTGATCCATTAATGGTCCATGAGAGTAAAATAATGTCTTACCAAAATAATAAAACAATAAATAGGAAGATATCTTTTACCCATAATTTCCATACACCATGGTTTGACTCTATGTAGACTCCACAAAACCTAGAAATGTATAAGAAAATACAAGATATCCCTCAACATTATCATAAATTTAGTCATCCAAAATTACATTAGTCACACATGATAAAACACCTAGAACAACTGGTGTTTCACTTACCCATTTTCACAAATATAAACCCTCAGCACCATGCATAAAAATGGTGAAACTATAACCAAGATAGGTATTTCTCCTTGGTTGTTTTCCATAAGTTTCATCAGCCAACAATATAGTATAAAAAATAATTAACTCTTATGGAAACAACATGGCGTTGGGGGGGGGGGGTGGGTTCTCAACCTCTATTCCCAACTAAAAAACATAGTAGAATTTTTTTTGTCGAGTGAAAACCCTGGAAAAAATTACTAACCTTGAATAAAATTCCAAGAAACTATGATAACCTAATAATGAAGCCCTTATGACATGGAGAGGTCTAAAATATAGTTCCTTCCTTGGTGGAGAACATGTTGCTAAGATTTGCTCAATTCTACCTTTATTTTCCAATCCACCAACTTGAGAACCTATAAAACCAACTAGAAATCAACAGATATCAAAAAAATTATCCATGGGATGTATCAAACCGTATAATATCTATATGAACTTTGATTATAAAAATAAACAAATGCATTAATAGATAATTTCAAATTGCATCAGAATATTTACACTTGAAAATTGATGGGACTATATATGACCTTCGCTGATAAATTATTGGTTTTTATATCTATTAATATCCTAAATTCATGATGTTTTTTTAAATTATGGGTTGATTCTATACCCATAAGACTCATGTTATAATATATATAATTTTTAAATGTTTTATTCTAGATTAATTTATATTTCTTAATGATAATTATATATTTTTTATATTGTTTTAGAAAATATGTTTTCAATAATTATTTATTATAGATGATTGAATCATAGTATGGTTTTTTGAAATTTTATATGTTTTACTACTATTTAATCTATTATTTGTTTTGGGAAAATCACCACATACATAGATCATGGTGGTAAAAAATACCATTATGTATAGGAAATCCACCATTAATTGATTTGGTACATATAAAATTTCCACTAACAAAATTTTTGGTGGTAAACAATTGCTCTAAATATGAAAAAATTGTTAATTATTTTACACTTATTAAAGGTAGTTTTAACCACCATAAAATCAATTTTGTCTGTGTTGATAATGAACCGATAAAATTTTTAGTAGCACAATCATATTTATTAATCCCTAAAAATAAGAAAATTGATAAATTTAATTTTATGAAAACATTAAGTGTATTAGTTTAATAAACCACCAAGAATTAGTGAAATATGTTTTAAACCACCATGTAAGACAAAAAACTATATTTAATTACTCAAAACATTAATGTGTACATTGGAGGTATTTTTTGATGATGAGGGGAGTATCCTAACTCTAGGAATTGTTTTTAATGAAAGTGGAGTATCTCATATGAAGGTGTTTTGATAGAACCATGTAATGTATCTCGAATCTTGGAGACTAAGTACTTCTCACATATGATTTCATCCCTTTGGATTCATTATATTAATTATTAAAAATCATAAGAGATGATATGGATGGGGCTTACATCTAATCCATTTTCCATTATCATTATGGAGTTTTTAAGGTTCTATCCCTGGAAAAAGTAAGATGAAAATTTTATTTCGATGACATTAATCCAGGTAGTTAACTTGGGAGAAATGAAGAATGGTGATGAATAAAGATTATAAGTAAATGAGTTACTTCTCAAAGTACACAAGATGAAATATGGTTTGTATGCCAAGTATATTAAGGAGCGGTCTACAACATCTAAGGAATCCCCAACATTATATAGCATTGAGGTGAAACATTTGTATGATCCATGGTCACTTATGTTATAGGAAAAAGAATTATCACAAAGTTATTTATATATGAACCATCAATGATTTATTTTTTAAAACATGCTTCCTCAGGTATACTTGAAATTGTGTTTTATGGTGTCGTACTATGGTCATGGTTTCTATAGTGGCCCTACAAGTATAACTCACAAGTGTGATTCATGATTTTTCATAATTCGAATTCCTATTGAGGATGAATTTATAAGAATTAAAAATAGGAATAATTAATTAAGGGGCCTTAAATTCATTATTTTTTATCTATCCCAATAAGAATTATTTTTAATGATTACTCGTTGAAATGGTTCATGAAGAGGCCTCCCGAGAGGGCATTATAATGTGTATTTCATAGTTAAACCTTGTGGGAATCCTTTGGGAATATACCCTAACATAAATATTAAAAAAGTAAACATACATGAATTATCTATGAAGTATCCTCATGGTATTTATATATAAGGGGGACTTCACAACCATTTTACCAAATAATTATATAGGGGATTACTTTAATTAAATTACATCTAAAATTACAAAAAATTATCCATTTGGAAAACATTCTTACATATCTCAAATAGAGTACCTGATATTTATTTGTGAGTTATTTATAAAAATGGTAGATAGAGGGGATAACATTTTCACCTATTAGTGTGTTTCCACATATTAACCCACTCATCATGTTTCAAATGATTTTGTGTATAAAAGAATCATAAAATTGAAATGTGTTATCAAGATCACGAGGGATTGTAGTTATAACATTGTTAATTCTTTATAAGTGTAATATAAATACATTAATGCATATGGACAACAAATATTCAATTAGATTCTTTGATATTTCCATAAATTTCTATGATATATGATTGAAGAATACATACATGAAGGGACTAAACAATAATTTTCCAATTTTTATTTCCCTTTATGAAAAAATGACTCCCAAATTAATATGGTTTAAAATTAAGATTAATATATTAATGTTTGAATAATGATAAATAAAATAAAATCCTTTGAATATGAAATACTCCCCATGAAAAAGGGCTTACCCAATAAAAAGTGTTTTCTAATGAAAGGAAGTTCCCAGATGAACCTTGAAAACATGTTTTATGTCATAAGCTGCCTTTTTGTCTGTAATGGATGAAATACATGGCATAATCCTTTTGGTAGGTTCTCCTATCAACATAATTGGACTATAAAACACTTTTTTAGTAATTTATATATTTGTTGTATGAAAAATTATGCAGCATATAGAAAATCTTTTTTTTCTACTTTGGGAATGGAGATACATTTTTTTCATAAAATTAGTCATAACCCATATAAGTGAGGATGATATTGTAAATTATAGTAAAAAGTTCATGAAACTCACATTGGGGTTCTAATAAATTCTCATATTATATTTTAATTTATTATAAATGAAAATTATATTATTATATTGTATTATAGGGACATTTTCTACAATTATGGACATATATTTGGCATATGATGCTATATCAGCAGTTGTTAGACATTTGGTTATTCTAAAATAATAAAATATAATTATATATTTCTATATTTTCATTTATATAAAATATATCAGAGTGTTTTTAAATTGTGTACGTTCCTATCATTTCTGGAAAAATGATTTTTTTCATCAATCATTTCTATTTTTTGTTATTTATATCAACATAAAATGATCAATTATTAATGACCTTTAATACTCAAAGAGAGTAATATTAAGAAAATTATATCAATATAACATTGAATACAGACAGAATAATAAAATTATGATCCACAATGGGTAAAATAAATAAAATAAAATATACCCTAATACAATATCATTCATATATTTATCCTTTCAATGGTCATATGTTTATTTGATATAATTGCATATTTAATATCATTTTACAACAACATGAATCTTATGAGATAGATAATTTAATTTTTCTCTACATATCAGTGTGTATTATTTGAAAAATATAGGGTTTTTGTGTAAAGAAGCATATGAACCACCATTGTAATAAAAGGTTTTCTCACTAAGATGTGAGATAGGTGTTCCTCTTCGAGGTATATTTCATAGGGAGGTATATGTAGAATGGATATGGTGGTATATATAATATCACCATGGAATATACTTAGTTGTTTGAACAAAATACTATTAACTATTTATTTTCAAAATCACATTTAAGGAATTTTTAGAAACCACAAATGTTTAAATCACAAATAGTAAACACCATAAGATTTCAAGAAATAATTAACAACAAGATTAAGAGTACTTGAAAATTCTCTTGATAAAATTTCTAATGGAGAGTTGTAACCTTTATATTCAAATATTTCTTGAGGAATTTTTTAAAAAGATCAGCAAGCTTGTTTGCAGTTTTAATGTGCTCCTCCATGTTTATATTCCATTAATTGAAACCTATTATCACAATAAGATATTTCTTGTTTATATATACACACATCTAAATATTATTTTCCTTTTGAATAATTATTTCATATATCCTATTATCATTATCATGTGAGGTATTAATTATGAAATATTCCTTAAACATTTATTCATTAGAATGAATTATTAGAACCAAAACATTATCATTTCTTTTATCCTCCCAACTACGTCCCATTTTTGGATAGCCAAACCTCCCTTATTAGTATCAGAAATATCTGATAAGACCTCACGGATGGCATGATCCACTACTTTAGATCACCTTTACATTTTATTTTTAACTTCCATTGAACCACCAGTGTGCTCTTGATCTTAGAAATCACCACATTCAGACCTCTGTTTTTGTATACTAAAGGTTCACACACTTCTCCCTCCTAAGATCCTTAGTAGAGATCTCAAAATATAAATAGTTTATATTGTTATTTTTGATAGAGACTATTTCTATTCTTTTCAGTATATGATATTATACCTTTTTCCATTTATTATTCTTCCCTTTGAGTCGAATGATACTTCCCGAGTCATGGTTTCCCTTATACCCCTTCTTCCTTCTTGGTTAGTCAAGACCAATAATTATTACCCTATTTGTACAATATTCAGAGAAGTGATTAAAAATATCATCACATGAATCTACCCTAGATGATTCCTTCTCCTAAGTGGATTTCTATTCCTTGAATAAAAAATCTTTTCATAAACAGATCCCTCAATTTCTAAATGCTCAAATCAGTTTCCATGATTAATAGTTGGAATATTTAATTTAAGACATTATATATTATCTATATTAACCCAACCCTCCCGTTTAACTAGAGCTCCCTACATTAAATTTTCTTGGGAAATGCATCTGATTGTGCCCCTATCATGCCTCTTATAGCTCCACTATGTGAGTAGGCATAGAACTAGGTCACACTATTTATACTTATAATGTAGTTTTCAGTATATTATTGTTTGGATTCAGAGAAGTAGTTGCACGCATCACATTATCCCTTCTAGAATCATCCAAAACCTTAACCATCGAAATTTGATTGACTAGGTCACACATCAAATTGTAAAAGATTTCTTCAATATTTTCTTCATGATTAGAAGGTCGTTCCTATTTCTAGAGGAGATAATTACAAAAATCTCCATTACTAACCAACTGATCAACTGTGAGTCCAGTACCAAAATCTATCCCCAACACCTGATGAGTTTCAAGTTCACACTCCCCATGCCTACCTTCACGATTAACTATTGAGACCAAATATAATACCCCAGACATTTTAAGTAATTAAATAAGTGAATTATAATTTTTGAAATTTTTTTATGAAATATAATTTATAAAACTATGTAATTTCATTTAATCAAACAAAAATTTTGTTACTTTGATTTTTATTATTTTACAAAATTTTACTTTTTATATACATAATGACATATTTAAATAATATAAATTAGTCATTCCTTAAATAAAATGTGGTATCATGAAATAATATTTTTTAATATATTATTTTAATATATTTTTCAATAATTAAGAGTATTATTAAAATTAATATATAATTATAAATTTTGATTTATAATATTTTGAATTAAATTAATATAAATTATATAGTAAATAAAATTCTGAAGTAAAGGTAAAAAAATAAAATTAATAATAATAATCAAAAAGAAGGATTTTTTTATAGAAAATTATTATTATTTTCAATGTAATATATATGAATTTCTTTTATAATTAAATATTATGTCTATAATTTTATTTAACTATAATATGAATTCTTTTTTTAGAATGATAATTATTTAAATTATTTAATAAACCTATGTAATGATTTATAAAATTATATATATGAGTATTAATATATCTAATTTTATATTATTTTAATTTGTTTATATATATATAATGAACTTTATATGAAATATATATATATTATTTATATATATATATAAATGATGGAATATTAAATGAATGATAAATCAATAATAATAATAATAATAATAATAATAATAATAATAATAATACTGAATTTAAAACCAGATGATGGGTTTCATTATGTTCTGATTTGTGGGAGAACTCCAAACCAAGGTCATGACCGATCATAGGAGGGAATAGTCAGAGATGTTGGCCTTTTAGAGAGTTTGAATGGATAACAATAAGAGATCTTGAGTGAGGATGGCCCTGAAAAAGGAGTCACAGATTGTGAGGTTAAGACTTTTTGGGATTATTTAAACTTTGATCGATGTTTGAGAATCGTCTAGGGTTTGTTTACAGATAGAGGTTTTGAAGCATAATAGGGTTCTGATCTCAGAATGGATGTGATCAATAATGGTTGTAGAACCATATGTCATTATCAATGGTATCATTTTTATCTAATTGTAAAAATCTATTACATTGATTACCCAATATTGTATAGTTTTTATTTTTTATAGTTTCATCTTTCTTTTGTCATATGTGAACCAATATTTAGCATTTACAATGTTATTTAGGATATATTCAATGAATATATCAATTTTTCAAATGATTCATTATGTTTAGATTATTTAAATATTTTGTGTATAGTAAATATGTTATCCACAGTTTTCAAATCCAGTTTTATGGATCTATGTTCCAATAATGATAAAAATTTCATTTAGGAATTTCCATAATATACACTAGATTTTAATTTAATGTGATTTATAAATTATATATTTCTCTACCAGTTTAATTCATTCCCTATTACGTTGGTGATCTTTCTTGCTGGCTCGTTACCAAAATCATTGATAAAATGTATAATATTAATATTTTTTATTTTCCAGTACATCTACTTGATCTAAAAGAATGACTACCGATTCCACAAATTATTTTTCCTTTGATGTTTGTGTTATATATTACATACAAAAACATAAAAAATTTATACTTCTCTAAGGGTATATATATATGCATGGAGATGTTTGAGGAGAGCATGTCCTTATCTTCGATTTGTTGAGGGTATTCTTATTGAGGATTCAGGATGCTACAAGAGGGTAATCAAGTCTGGGAAAAGCCTTTTCTTTCCTTCTTCCTATTTGGGGGAGTAAAAAAGAATTAAAAGGTGAAGAAAAATAGGTAAGGTATAGTTTTAAATATTTCAAAATTATTATTATTACATTCTATTTGGGATTTTATTATTTATAATTATCTATTTTTTGTTAATAATTTTTAAGGGAAACTATTTTTAAATTTGTCTACTTATTTTTCAAGTAAATATAAGCTATAAAAAATATATTCAAATAAGTTATGTTTTCAATATCTAATGCTTAATTAGTGAATGGGTTTTATTATAGGAACCTAATCTTTATTTGAGGTATTTTTTTATGAAAATATTATTTCTATAGAATTATAATTTTGATAAGTACTTTTCACATTTTTATTCTCAAATAATTGTTTTTAATTTATTTTTCAAGTGATAATTTTTTTAAATTTATTTTTATGAACTATTTGAATAATTAAAAGTTTCAATAAAATTGAGATGTTAAGTATTTATATGTATGAATTTTATTTTTTATGAGAGTTTACTAATTTAACTGCACTGATCAAAGATTATTATTTTATGATTTTTTAGCAAAAAAACTTTCTTTTTTGTGTGAAATGTACATGAATGTAATTTTAATTTAAAGATGTAGTCATTATCTGTAACATTTTTATAATTCATGAATGCAAAAATTTAATTTTTATCAAACATTTCATGAGTGTAAATCTCTAATGAAAAAAAAGTTATTACCTAATAAAATTTTTCCATAGTAGATTCTAAGAGTTTCAAAGAATACATGAATCAAATTCATATTTTTATTCCAAATATTTTAAGTTATGTTAGAAAATAAATAAATTTTTTTCTTGAATTATTATGAAAGTATGTATACAAATATCAACATGTAAATATTGGCTAACACATTATCAAAATTTTAAAGAAAAACACAATTGGATGTATATATAAGTAATGAAATCTTAAACTGTTTTAATAAAATGTACACTTAAACATTGTAAATATGGTAGTGAACTGGGGAGTGAACCCATCCCTCAGATAATGGGTAGGCCCAAGAAAGAACTCAATGTTTTAAGTGGACATAATTTTTTTGTTCTTGGATTTCTTCTTAATATTTTATGAAAATCACTGTATTATTTTTAAAGAATTTTCAAAGTGTTAATAGTTTCAAAGTATCAAAGTATTTTGTAATCATAAGTATTTGCAATAGTATTTTCATGATGTTAACAACATAATTTTAATTTTAATTATCAAAATTTATTTTCAAATAATGATTTCCTAAAAGAAATTTTAATGATTTTAAAACCTCTTAATCAGAAATTAAATGCCCATCCCATTATTTTAAATTCTTTCCACAGGAACCATAGAAGCTCTAAGACAGATATCGATTCTTTTGGAGTTATCACGCACTAATGAATAGTATAAATTTCATTTAATTTTGTTTAACTATGATAAATTTATGATTTTGTATAATCTTATATAACCTATACTGGAAAAGGTCCTCTATTGTATATGCACTATGTATTTTTCAGTTATCTTTTATAGAAAAAAATACATAGTATGTTTTAAGCACTGAATCTAAAAGCGTGGGTTCGAGGCATTGTAATTAGTATCAGAGGAATGGTCTAGAAAAGTTTGGATATTAGATTTTGTTTTTTGAGGAAAGAAAAATTTATGTTATAGAGTTTTCATTAGATAATTATGTGCCCTTAAAAATTCATCAATTCAAAAGATGGAAATTCAGATTTTATCAATTCAAACAAACTAATTGTGAGGGTGCAATTAATTTATGGGGTAGATAATGTAACATCCAAAAATATTTAGTAATAAAATAAATCAATTATAATTTAAATAAATAATTTTATGGAATATATTTTATAAAACAATGTAATTTTTTTAATCAAAATGAAATTTTGTTACATTGATTGGTATTATTTTTCAAAATGTCACTTTTTAAATACATGATGACATATTAAAATAATATAAATTAATTATACCTTTATAAAATATAGTATCTTGAAACAAAAGTTTCTAATATATTATTTTAATATATTGTTTTAATAATTAAATGTAATATTAGAAGTAATATATAATTATAAATTTTGTTTTCGAAAGTTTTGAATTAAATTAATCTAAATTATATAGTAATTTTTTTTAAAGTAAATATAAAAAAACAAGATTAATAATATTAATTAAAAGAAATTCATTTCATTTAAAAGAATTTTTTTTAATTTTTAATGTATTATATATGAATTTTTTTATAAATAAAAATTATGTCTATAATTTTATTTAACTAAAATATTAATTCATTTATTTATTAGACTGATAATTATGAAAATTATTGAATAAACCTAAATAATGGATTATAAAAATATACATATGAGTATTAATATAACTGATTTTATTTTATTTTAATTATATTATATATATTTATAATGAACATAATATGATGTATATATATAGTTTATATATATATAAATTATGGAATATTAAACAAATGGAAAATTGATAATAATAATAATAATAAAAATAATAATATTAAACTGAAATGAAAACCAAGTGAAAGGTTTCATCAGATTCCAATTTTTGTGAGAACTTCAAACCATGGTTTTGGCTGATCACTAGAGGGCTTCATCATAGAGGTTAGCATTTGGGAGAGTTCAACCACGTAAAAATTAGAGATCCTGAGCAAGTTGGACCCTAAATGAGGAGTAAATGACCATGAGTTTGAGACTTATTGGGCTTCTTTGACATTCAATTGATGTTTGAGAATCATCTAGGGTTCATTTGTGGATAGATGTTTCAAATAACAGTACAGTTACTATCTTAGAATAGATGCGATCAAAAAATGTCGGAGATCCAAATGTCATTATCAAAGGTAAGATTGTGTATTTAATCATCCAAATCTATCACATTGATTACATGATATTGTATTGTTTGGATTTTTCTATAGTTTCATATACCTTTTTTAATCAGTGGTCCGATATTGATAGTTTTCAGCGATATTCTTGATATATTTAATGAATATATCAATTAATTCAATAATTTATTTGAATTTTTGTTATTCTAATATGTCATTCCAAATCAATTTATTTTCCATATTTTTCACATCCTATTTTATATATCAAAGATACAATAATGAGACAAATTTCATTTATCAAGATTTATCTTGTACCCTGAATTTTCCTTTGACGTTATTTTCAACTTAAATATTTCTCTTCCCATTTCCTTTATTTCCGAATGTAGTTGTAACCCATTATTCAGACTCCATACGTCTAGATTTTATCAAATGTTTAATATTAATATTTTTAATTTTCCATTACATCTTCTTTCTCTACAAGCAAGACTCCCGATACGACACATTTTTGTTCTTTGGATTTTTTTGTCATCTTCTTCTTATAGAAGCTTAATAAAATTATCCCTCTTTGAGGGTATATATATATGTTCATGGAGAGGCTATAGGGGAGTTTTTCCTTCTCTCTATTTTGTTGAGGGTATTCTTAAAGGGGAGTTGGGAGGTTTTCAGAGGATAATTGATTTGGGCAATAGGCTTTTCTTTCCTTCTTCCTATTTGGGGGAGTAAGAAAGAATTATAAGGAGAGGAAAACTAGATAAGGTATGATTTTTACTATTCCAAAATTATGATTATTACGTTATGTAAGGGATTCAATTATTTAATGTTTTATATTTTTTTGAAAATAATTTTGTAAAGGAAACTATTTTTATTCTTATTTATTTATTTTTCATTCAAATATAAGATATACAAAAAATATTGAGATAAGTTATGTTCTTAAAATATTATTCTAAATTAATTAATGGGTTTTAGTATGAAAACCTATATTTTATTTCTAGATTTTCTTTTTAAAATAATTTTTGAATAAAATTTTATTTTTAATAAAGGTTTTTTTTAATCTCAAATATTTTTTTACAATTTATTTAGCAAGTGATTATTTATTTTAAATGTGTTTTGATGATCTGTTTAAGGACATATGCATTTAAAAAAATTTATGATGTTATGTATTTATATGTAGCAAGTATATTTTGTATGAGAGTTTACAAATTCAACTGTACTGGTCAAAGGCTATTATTTTATAATAAGTTTTAATGAAAAACTCTCATTTTTGTGTGCCAAGTACATGATTGTAATTTTAAATTTATTATTTGGCCATTATCTATAAATTTGTGATAATTCATGCATGTACCAGTTTAATTTTTACTGAATCATTTATGAGTGTACATCTGCAATGAAATAAATAATTATCACCTAAGAAAATATTTCTATAGAGGATTTTATGAGTTTTAAAGAATACATGAATCATGTTCATAGTTTCATCCCATGAATTCTAAGTAATAAAATAAAATAAAAAATTCCAGTTTTATTAATTATTATGAATGTATGTATATAAATATAATATGTAATGTTTGGATTATATTTTATCATTTTTTTGAAAAACTCATGTGAAATTATATATATGTCTAGAAGGATTAAACTACTTTCATAATATCGTCACTTGAACATTGTAAATATGGTAGGGAATTGAGGAGTGAACCCATCCCTCAGTAAGTGGGTAAGGTCAAGATATCCTTCAATGTTTTAAGTGGCCAAAATGTTTTTTTTTCAAAACTATTCTTACTATTTTGTGAAAATCACTGGATTATTTTTAATGAATTTACAAAGTGTTGATATTTTCAATGTATCAAAGTATTTTAAAGGCATAAGTGATTTCAACAATATTTTCATGAGGTCATCAAAAGAATTTCAAAGTTGATTCTAAAAATTTAAATATAAAGAAAAATATCCTAAAAATAATTTAAATGATGTTAAACCCCTTAATAAGAAATTAAATGCTCATCCTGCTATTTTAAATGTTTTTCATAGGAACTATAAAATATATAAGTTCAATATCAATGATTTTAGATTTAGAATGTGAATAAGTTTTGTTGGAATTTGATTTATTTTTTTCAACTCTGATAAATGTAAGGTGTTGTCTAATCCTCTATAACTTAGACTGGAAAGGGTCCTCTATTTTATAATCATTGTGTATTTTTATTTTATATTTTATAGAAAAAAATACACAACATCTTTTAAGAACCTAATCCCAAATCATGGGTTTTAGGCATTATACCAAATGACCCAAATGTCTACCCAATGAGCTCTAGTCAGTCCATGAATTTAAGAAAACTTCTTATTTAAAATTGAATTATTCTCTAGAATAAATCCACACCCATTCTACCAGAGTATTTTAATAAAAAATCTACATAGACACATATATATATATCAGATGATAGATGGAATTGATTCTTATAACATAACAAAAATATTGAAATACAAAATTTTTAAGTATAGGGATAATAGATAGATTTTAGAAAGAAAGCATGAGTTCAAGAATTCTTTCCCAAATCTCATTGTTAGGAATATCATGTTTCATATCCAAATCATAAGACCATCGAAATAAGTATAAGTTACACCAGTCACATTTTTGAGGAGATTTGAAACATACAATAATTGAATTTTCCATTAGTACTAACTAAATCATCATATTACATTTTTGGAGAGTTCCAACAATCACATTACATGGTTACCACTTATATCCTATGATGATCCTATAAAAATCATCAAAAAAAGGCCAATGTTGATGAAAATTTTCAACGAGTGTAAAATTAATTAGATCTGAGGCTTCTGTGAACTCCATCGTCGAAAGAGAGAGATTTGGTAGGACTTCAATAAAAACTAAAACATTCATGCATATTCATACAGAGGTGAATTTCAAATGGAAATCAGGGTATGAGAATGGGAGGAATGATAATTACCATAATTCTGGAGATAGAGAAAGAAAAACATCACGCTCCTGAGGAGGGGGCATGAGGGGATCCAGAATCACATTCATATGTTAGTAATATTTTAGAAGCATAGACCAAGAGTGACCCGACCCCCCCAAATATAATGAGTTAGTTTATTGGAATTATTGAAATTTTAATGCATCATCCTGATGGAAACCATAAAGGGGAATCTATGAATGTGTATTCCGGTCTTTTGGTGGTAATGTTTACCCTCATATCACACCTTTTTAAATCTAACACAGGTTAGTTGAACTGAAATTTATATGTAATATAAGGGATCTCTAAATTTTTTCCATAAAAAGGGACTTATTGACCATAGATTTAAATTTTATTATTTATTATTATAGACCCTAAAATATTGTTTTTCATTTTAATTTTATAGAGGTACCTTTTTTTATATTCTTCAGAAGGGGGAATCTTAGCGGGTAGGAACTCATATATTCTTATTCCCTCAATTTTGGGGTTTTTAGCCTTAAAAGTTTTATAAATATTATTTTTCTTTCAGTCACTCAATTTACCTATATCATATGACATATATGCCTTATGATCAGATAATGAACATTTTATTATCCCTCTCTTTATGGTTTTTTACCTACAAAGTTATTTTCCTCTTTAATTTTGAATATTATGGTTTAGAAATTCATAAAAATGTAGTTGGTGTTCGTAGTTGGATGGATTCTAGAAACAATGTGAGGAAGCCTATGTAACATTATAGGGGAGGAAATACCAACATGAATGAGATCCCATTTACACTAGAAACCCCCACTGGGACAACCATATATATTTTATATTTTTAGTGACCCAATTATTATGATATTAAATTTAGAGTTATATGATGAGTTCTTGTAAATTTTTAGGAATGTGATATTATATTTATGCATTGAAAATGGGTATGATGCAGAAATGTGTAACACCAAGGAATTTAATGGTATTGAATAAATATACTATGAAATGTAGAAATCACAGGTCAATACATTTGAAATAGGGAATAATTGGATTGGAAAAATTATATTAAGGATGATCGCAGAAAAAATTCTAATGGAAGGATCCATCATAATATTTTGGGTTATAAAGGGATTAGATTACCATCTTTTAAAAACATAAACGTTCCTTTAAATGGTTAGGATTAATATGATAGAAGTGATATAATTTCAGAAAAAAAGTTTCCTTTGGATCTTTATATAATCAATATTGAAATCCATTATTTATTTCTGAGTATTCAGAAAACCCGAGGAACAATGTAGATTTATGGGGAGAATGGTATTCAAGAAGGGTTTGAGCACACGAAACACTATACCAAAACATAATGAAAAAATATTTAGGGAAAAAAATACATAACATGATACTATTATAACATTTCCCCAGACTGGTATCTTTATTGATCACAACTTGACTTTTGATATGTCTGTATGGTGAGACACACAACCTTTGTTCCATTTCTATATTTTTAGCCAACTATTCTTTCAATCATGGAAAGAGATGACATAGCGAGTGGAAATTTTATTTTTGACCAAGCCACCCCTATTGAGTTTTAACTAGATAAGCCTTTTTCCTATATTCATTTTCCTTTTATAGGAATATTAATTTATGTAGTTAAGGGATAGATTTTGTGGTCATAAAACTTTGAAAAAATATTTTAATAGTTTTTTGGTCACTTGAATTTGTCCATATATTAAGAAAACCAATATAAAAAAGGAAAGGAAACCCCAATTTGAATAGAGGGTTGGATTATGTTATAGATCATCTCGTAGATAGGTGCATAAAATTTAAGTTCCAAGGGCTTTAGATAATTTTGGTTGAAGTCTAAACTCACACTGATATGAACAGAATATTATAATGTTTATTTAACTATTATGAAGAAAATCATACATTAATGAGAACCCAATGCTATCATAGATTATCTAAGGAAGTGGGTGAACACTATTTAATTCTACAGTACTTAGATCATCAATGAAGATATTATATGACATTCCAGATATGGATTAACAAATAAGAACACCACATATATTTTTTAATTTAGAATGGCGATGTTGTAAAACCTGAACCATGGTATTTGAATTAGAAAATAATGAGATTGGGAATGTTCTAGGAGGTGACCATTGACCACATTTAAATTATAGTTCATGTTAAAATGTTTTCAAAACATAATGATATTTGGAAACTTTCTCTTTTGGATGAAAATATACCTCTTATTGTATGGGATAAATTTGATAACACTTATACCATTACCTAGTAGAGGTGTCCTTTGAATAATAATATTATCAATAAGTTTAATATATCATGTTATTATATATATATTTATCATTTAATTAAATATATCTTACTAGTTTGTTTCCCAACTAAACCAAAATAATACATATTTTATCTTGAAATATATTTTTAAAAAATTTAATACTTTTCTCTATGAACACTAAACATTATAGATAAATTAATTTAAAAAATCATGTTATAAATTTAGTATACTAAACATATTTTTATTTATTTGTCCAAAAAACATATGAATTTATTTTTATTAAAAAATAATATTTCGTTAATATTTTTTTATTACAAATGATATATATATATATATATATAATCAAGATATTATGTTTTTCAACACGTGGAACCTTTTTAAATCAGGGATAAAACATGGGAAAATAGGTTTAAAATATTACTTCTACAATAGAAATAATTTATAAATATTACATATATAAAATAAATATATGTTTTTTATACATAAAGTAATATTTAAGAAGTTTGTGTTATAAAATTTATACTTAAACTATATTTGAAATTATTTAATGTAGTTAAAATTTTATGGGAAATATATTACTAATATTAATTTTTAACCCAATATTTTGTTAACATATCTCAATCAATGATAAATATAAATTTTAATTATAATATTATAGTTATTGAGAAAAATATATTTTATGGTAGACACACTATTAATTTGAAATGTAAACATTTGTTGATAATTATAAATTTTTAACAGCATTATAGTATTTATTATATAATAAAAAGTAATATTTTATTAAAAAAATACGTATTACATAATGATAATTATAGGTGGAAAATAATAATTTTTTTATAAATATATTAAATAAAAATTTTAGAATTTTATAGTTAATTAATATATATTACGGAATATAACATATTAATTTGAAATAAATATATAACTTATATATATTATTTGAGTGATATACATATTGTGATATATAAGGAAATATATTGAAATGAATATATATATGATAGGATATAAGAGAATTATGTTAATTATAAATGAATATATTTAATTATTATTATAAATCATAATAGTAATATAATATTTCATGAAGAATATAAAAATTATAGTATATAAATTCCAATTTAAATTGAATAACTAATATAAATATAATGAACAAAAATTTAAATATATGAGATGGAATGTATTTAAAATTAGTAAAAGAATAATTTAAATATAAAAAATATTAAAAAAATGAATATGTGATATGCTTCATAATCAACTATTAATAAGAAGAAGAAAAAAAAACAGATCACACATTTAACAATAGTTTTAGGATACTTTTTTGTAAAATTTCAAAGTTATATTGTACTAATAAATTGATATATAAATAAAAAAAATTAAAAGGTATATTTTTTAAAAATTAATTTATATATACTTTCCAAAAAGTTTTTTTCACAAGTAGAATAGGTTAGTTTGAGAATGTGAATGTGAATGTGATAGATGAGGTTGAGTGTATACATTAGTCATGAATACATCACACACGTTTGCTGGTGACATGCATAATAGTTCTCATCCTCTCGAAGTATGAGTTTACATAGTAGGCTAATGGTGGGTTGTAGTGATCCAAACCTATTATCTCAGAGCTAATTCCTTACATTATTACATTGACATAGACACAATATTCAAATAAAAAAGGGATGATCTATTTAGATGTTTTGGAAACTGGATAAATATATGATACCCATTTCACATTGGGAAATGAAAATAACACATAATACATAACAAATACTAATAAATTGAATCCTTGAAAATTCATTCAATGATATCTTTTTCATGACCTATAGAAAGTAAAATAAATAAAGGTGAGATAAAATGCTCAGTAAGGGTTAAGTAAAATTAAACCTATCTTGAATAAATGAATTTAAATAAACATGATAAGGTAAATAACTTAGAACACATGCATTCTAATAACTGGATAAGGAATAAATGATATGACAATGTAAATAATTGAAAACATTCCATTTAATAAATAATTTAAAAATAAAATGCATATATAGAGTTTTTTCATAGTGAAAATAATCTGGAGAATAACTAAAATTAATTATCAGTGAATGAATTGATTTAATATTGTATGTCATGTATATAGAACATTAACAAATATACCGTCAAGATCTATTCTCAAGACAGTTTAAACTACTCTGATTTAGTCAACTGATTAACCCCATGGTACTAACGATGAATTGAGTGGATATATATAACCAATCCCCACTCATGTATACCAGTCCAAAACACTCCACAAATACTGAATAATATATTTAATTAATAAACAATATTCCTTTCTGTGAAATACTCATTTTTATAAATAGATATACACTTATCAATATTTCAAAAGATAAATAAATAAATTGAAAAGAGAAAAAAATATATGTAAATATGGTGTACATGTTATGAAATATTGAAATCCATTATATATTAACATGGATATCCCAAAGAAGTATAATTTCCAATGAAAAATGATTATGATAATGTGATTGTTTTAAGACAATGTTAACAATCACAAACGAATGTGAGATTGTAAGATAACTTTTACCAATTAGTAATTTTCAAGTCAAAACCCCAGGGATGAGATAATTAAAAGTATAAAATAAAATAAAATAAAGATAAAATGATTCAAGAAATAATATACCAAATGAGGAAGTAGATACACCATGAAAAATTATTAAGTAATGAAAATGGAATATTTCATATGAAAAGAAAAGTGATACTCGAATACCTTACCATGAGTCCATTATCATGCATGTATTTATCATCATGATAATAAACATATCTTAGTTACTTAATTTATTTAGAAACATTTTCAAGTTTATTATATTGATGCTATTATATAATCATGGACTAAAAATAATTGATTGGTTTTAGGTTGAAATAAATCAAAAGTGAATGTTGAAGAATATTTCCTCATTTCATGTAATTCCTTCTGTTTTTTACCAAATGACTTACTTAGACTTATTTACACCTGATGATAGTCTTCTAGGTTTTAGTCAGTTATTTTGGAAAGCTAGTTTTCAATGGTTTTATGAGGTGAATTTCTTTAGAGGTATGATGAAGTGGGAAGGGTGAGTAACAATATAGTGGAGGGGGAGTGGTATTATAGTAAATATAGAGTTATGAACTATTGGGAGGTATCTATTATCTCATGTTCCTCAAAAATTTAAAAATAATTAATTAAATTGAATTTATGGTAAATAAAAACCTCTACCCCACAATAATAAGTTACCTTTAAAAGTTTTGTTCCTTAACTTCTATGTTTCCCCAAATTTTAAATTTTGTTTTTAATTAAAGTAACTAGTTTTCTATCCAACAAAATTCAACTATTAAGAGTGAATTAATGTTATATTTTTTTAGAAAATATTGACCTAATTAATTATATATATTATATCTAATTCATAAAATAATAATCCCTTGTGTGTTAGAAATTAATTTTAAAAAAAGTATATGCCACATAGAAAAACATTACATCAACCCGAACTGTGCTAACAATGTTTTACTCTCTATGGGTAAATATTTAAACTAGGAATGATCAATTGGTCCATGAAAGAGATATATTTGATATTTATTAAAACTTAAAAATATTTTAGAAGAATATTGGATTTTTATTAATTTAAAATCATAGAATAAAATATCATTTATTATAAAACAACATTAGTACGAATTTTTACATTATTTATTTAATTTTAATATGAAAAATTTCAAAACCATATTTTAATTTGAAATATATTAAGTTCATATTTTTGTAACATGATATATTTATGTATGAAAAAAATGGAACACAATAATAAATTAAACTTAATATACTTTTAATTATTTAAACATCATTTAATTTCATTAATTAGTAACATAATAAACACTATGTTGGTGTTTCATACGAATTTAATGTAATTTCCTCCTTTGAAAAATTAATGTGAAAATATCATGATAATAAAAACTCATTTACCTTTCAAAATAATGTTTATAACTGATATTGTGTAGCCTCTTTGTAACACCCCAAGATTTTATGAAAAATAATCTTTTTAATTTCATTAATGTCTTGTGTTATATGCTACACCAAAAGAAGCTTGCACAACACGCATCCTTGACTTGCCTTTCATTACACGCAATCACAACCTTCCTCGATAGCATGTATAGTACACAATACCGAGTTTCACTAAACAACGATATGCTATTAAAATATTATTAAAACTAGCTGTTATGAATAGTAATAACCATTTTTGTAAATTTTAGTTTTCAAAATGGACTTCATTTTTGGATTCGGAATATCAAAATTAGCTTTGGGAGAAATTTTGGTACTTTTCGGATAACATTCATATTTTGATGAATAGTGAAATTTACTAAATTGTAATTAAAAACAACTTTTTCAATCGAAATAATTAATAGTGATAAATTATTAATTTGAGTGGTTTTAAAATATATTTAGAATATATTTTTACAACTTAATACAATGTTGGTCATTGAATGTAATTTCACATTTAAACCAGACATAAACAAGTGTCAATCTTTTGATAGTTATTATCTCTTAAGAACACACTATTTGTTTTGATGACGGGAATTAATTTTTAAATTAATTAATGCAACTGATATGTTTTTAATTTGATAAAATAGACATCATTTTTGAATTCATAATATCAAATATAGCTTAGGCCTAATTTTTGGTATTTTTCTGGAAACTTTCATTTTTTGATGAATAGTGAAACCACTAAGTGATAGTTAAAAAAACTGATTTTTCATAAAACTTAATTTTACCGTTTCTGTGAGTAGAATTTCCAAAATACGAGAGACATGGTTGATTTCAGTAAGTAAAATTTGGTTCAATGAGATGAAAATAATTTTTGATGAATAGTAACTTTTTACTTTTTTTTACCACGGTTAAAAGTAAATAGGGTAATTAAGGGTAAAAATGATATTATTATTACCCTAAAACATGTCCTAATTCTATTTAATAATTGTAATTAGACCAAATACAACCTTAGGAATAAAATATGACCATTTAGGCCCACTTGGATTAGATTAGGACATTTATTATTATTTAATTCAAAGAAGAGTTAAAAGAGTTAAAATCAAAGTTTATTTACTACATTATTTTTAATATAGGGTTATACATAAGATAAATTCGACTATAAATATTCATTAGAAATCTAAAAAGATTTCATACATAATGGTATTTTATTTGTAATTTTTAGACATTAAATAATTTAATTTATTTTTGACACAACGATGATGGAGTAATTATCTTATTAATGAAATATTGACATAATTGAAGTTATAAATACCCTAATAAATATAATTTGAGACTTTTTATGCATTAAAATAATTTTATAGGTTAATATGACATGTTAGTATTGATTTAATTATCTTTTTTCGAACTAATCATACTATTATGATTTTCAAAAAAATCAATTACTAAATAGTGTCAAAATTGACATAAAATAGTTTTTAAAACAAATATTATATTATTAATTGTTATTTTATTCCTAAAAATCTAAGGTTCGGCCAAATAACTTAGATAAGGATATATATATTAATAATAAACAACTTGGGGTTCGTTTGTCTTGTTATGCTAAGTTTATTAATCATATAGTGTAAGAAAATAAAAAGACACGGTAAAAGTTAAATTATTTAACATAGAGTTAAATCTAATTGATAAGGTTAAAATAATAACCTAAACTTGTCTAAATCCTATTGGATAAGAGGATTTCGACCCATCCCCACTTTATCTTCGAAATAAGACCCTTTGGAACCATTATAAACCGAATTTGACCTTAATATAAAATAATATTTTGAGATTTTCCTAAGGTGCCCCTCTCCTCCCTTATAAAAGGGAACCTCCTCCCTATCCTCCTCACACTAATTTGAGCATTCAATCTCGTCTAAACACTGAAAAAATCTCTTCTCCACTTCCCTAGTATCATCCTAGAGGTCCTGGTCTTCTTCGAAGACCATCCTTAGTTCTTTAAGTAGAGGTTAAGTGAAGGCGCGTCAAAAAGAGGTAATATCCATTACCGATCTTTTTCAATTTCTTTCTTCTTCAACTTATTATTCTTTAGTTGTTTCATGATAAAGTAATAACATCAGTATTTCTTATATAATTATATGTTATTATAAATATGAAACAACTCTAATTAACCTTCGATTCATCCTACGGAAAAAGGGAATCACCGAGCGTGCGTACGTACGGAATACCGTCTCCACGCCGTGGTGTAATCTATTTTCCGCCACCACCTTAATTGGATGAGTATAATGGTGTAATGAGTAACTATATATGATTATTATAAAGTGATATTGATACTGAAATATTATAAATACACTTCAACACAATTCCACGACCATGGGAACGATATCATCGCTCATGCGTATGTACGAACTACCGTCTCCACGACGCGATGAGATTCATTATCCATGTTAACCATTCCAGAATGATTATAAAGTATATATAATGAATAATAATGAAATATATGACATGGTAAATCTAATGTATTTATGTATATATATATGTCATCTACTTACTTCCATTCAAGACAATAAGGAAAGGAAAACAACGTTCATGCGTACGTACGGACTACCGTCTCCATGAACGGTGTGTTTCATTTCATTTATATATCTATTATATATATATATACTGAATATATATGATATATAAATCATATTTTATATTCTGGAAGTATGTAAATCATGATATAAGTAAAAGTAATGTCAAGAACAACAAGTCCAAACACCTACGATAAATGAAACGATTTTACCCAAAACGCTTCTTTAACATGGAATTTACAAAAGAAAGGGTAATATAAATTCATAAGTGAACCATATATGATATCATAACAATGAATATGATTCTATAATAAGTAAATAACATTATTTAAATCATTATACAGGATGTTCGGACACGTACAAAGCATATCGGACCTAAGGTAAGGGAAAATATCACAATCTCATTTTTATCTGAGATTGTTTATAATTAAGTATTTACCTGGGTTATTTCCATCTTCCATGTCCATGTTTTATAAAAGTGTTTTCATGAATGTTTAATGTCCTTTTTACCCATTTTTGACCTTTTGACTTTTACTACATGGTATGTAAGGAATCTTTCATTTGTTTACGTTACAAGGTACTTTTTGACTTTTTCCGGAAAAAGTATGAGAAGAATGTTTTTTTAACTTATACGGCATGAATGGATTTTTAAAACATTGTTTCCAAGAAGCTTCCTTTACAAGTTTTCAAGTTTATTTTTAATCAACTTCTTTTAGTTTAAAAATGTATGACATGTTAAGAAAGGAAAATGTTTTTGAAGTAGAAAGGATATTTTCCTCAAGAAGGGAGTTGAAGTGTTTTATCAAAATTATTTTCCATCTAAGATAATAAAGGGTTCTGTTTCTATCCCTATTATTACATTGATTTGATTATGTTGTGATGGAATTATTTTTATGAATTTATTTATCTTATATGAATTGTTTTATGATGTCACGATGTTTAAGATTCCCATTTTTATTACATGGGTTATGCTACGATGTATGGTTATGATTTTGTGGAACAAATAAGAATGGTATCATTATGAGATGGGTGAGACCAATATCTCCCTCCAATGCATTGGGTAAAGATTTTATATCTCATGAGATAGACATGGCTGGAATGGTAGGTTATACCGGTTCAGTAAAACAGGACTGAAATGAGGGTGACTCGGTTCAGAAATGGACTTTGTCCACTAAGATAGTCTTGGAAACGAGTCTTGACTAATAAGATATGATTCTCTATGATTATGTGTGTATGCCACAAAGTTTCATATTTTAAGTTATGATTATTGGGATTTCATTTCACTACTATGATTTATCCCATGTTATGAAATTATTCTCTCTTTTGCAGGTTAAGATTTCCAAAATGTTATGTTCTTATGAAAATGTTGTGATTGATATTTCTTTTGTTTACCCTTACTGAGCATTTGAGATCACCCTTTTATGTTTTCTTTTCCCTAGGATATAAAGAAAGGTTTTAGGTTTAGAAAAAAAGAAGATCTTTATGGGAGATGTTGAAGATCTTTCACCATGATTAGAAGATTATATTCTGAGTTTTCGAAGACACTAAACTATTATGGTCCTTGTGTGTATTTTTGTTATGTACTAAGTATTCTGCAAAAGTAATGTAATGTCCATGTACATCAAGCTTCGGGTCTCTACAGTTGGTATCAGAGGAAAAGTTTAGTCAACCTTTGGAAACTAGGATGCGAAAATGTTAGTGATATCCCTAGAGATATTTCTAAGGTATGTCTAGGGATGTCCCTAAGGATAAGTATACGTATAGGATATAGTCCTAGAACTATGGTAACGATATTAGATTAAACCAAAGATGTTAGATATTGAAGTTACTCCCCCTTTATTATGATTTTTGCCTCTCACACTATTCTTTTTGGGTTTTAGAAAATGGCTGGAAACAAGATGATTCATGATAATGGAGGATATGATGGACAATAGAATGATATTCTTAATGAGAAACCAAATGAAATGGGATTCGGAAGTCCAAACATCATTATTATGCCGAATCAGCAATCTCATAATATGATCAATAAAGTAAAATTTGGTAAGTTTCCTGACTCAGCTAATATGAGAAAGATGGAGTTTCATGATGATCATAGAGGAAAGAAAGTTCAATTTCCCCTATGTAAATCATGTGGGAAGAGGCATAAAGGAGAATGTTTCAAAGGAACTGGAAGATGCTTTGGGTGTGGAAAAGAAGGACACAAAGCCAGTAAGTGCAAAGGAAAAGGTTCAGTTAACACCAGGGATGAGGATAATGGTATTTCTACGACATCAACAATGGTTAAATGTTTTAAATGTGGAATGTATGGGCATTATGAAAACCAATGCCCTAAGGGAAAGTATCATGAAGAGAATCAGTATGGTCGTATGGGTAGTATTTATGTGGATGATGATGAAGAGACTACAAATGATATGTGAGATGAAAGAATTGTTGAATCTCGGTCAATGGTTTAAGAATGTAGTGGAATGATTACATGTTTATCATGTGTAATGTTGTATAAGTAATCTCATGGTACTATGGAATTGTTACACTGTTGTCTTTCCTTGAGTTTTGAAAGTGTATGATTAATGTTTCCAGTATCCATGAAAGGTTATTCAGATATTTTTGGAATGTAGATGATATGTGCATAATGAAGGGATAAAGAGAAAATTAAATGTTTGATAGTATTCATGAGCTCATGACTGATATAAGGAGAAGGTTATATCATGGTTTGAGTATATAGAATTTTTGGATTTTGGTATGTGGAAAGAGTTAACTTTTGACTGCATTCATGTTTTCACTAAGGTTCAATGGGTATTCATTTTTCAAGAGAATACATCATTAAGGTATTCACATGATTGGAATGTGACCAACAAGATATATGGGGGATAAATGATGGTATTCAAATGCTTGGTTGACGAAATTTCAAGTAATCGTTTTCTTGATACTATGAGCTTGGACCGAAGTATTTTAGATAAGCCAAAAGATTGGAATGGATTATGTTGGACATAAGTTATGATAGAACTATTTTCGATATTATTGATGGGATGTTATAGTAATATAGCTTTAGAAAAAGGACAACCTGCAGGACGGGCGGCAACCCATCGCGTCGGACAAGGATGTGGGAATCGAACCCACAACCGAAGTGCGACTGGCCTTTATCGCCTACCACTGGCCTATAGGAAGTCCCTGGTTAGTATAAACTAGTTTTATTTTATTACGCGGTATGATATATGAAGTATAAGTTCATTTTTTGGAATCATATACGATTAACCTCACCATAGATGGACTTATGTATATTTGATAACTTTTTCTAACCTTTTGTTTGAAACAGACGGAATGACCCATCATTTTATTACATGATCTATTAACACTTCATGAATAAAAAATTCAAATTCATTTCTTTAAGAGATGAACTGTAAATTGTTCAAAGCACGAACAACAGTGAAATTGTACCAAAATCATGTAAGTATTTCTTTTAATTCACCAACTTTAGGGAAATGATCTTGAAAACCAAAAATGTTGTCCTAGTGCCCTTATATCTGATTAATCAGATGGTACCTTAGATCATCGCAAATCCATAGCTTTATGATTGTTGGCTATTTCATAGCCATGTTCTCTACCACTCTCCATCAGAACTTGATGGTTAGATTTTTCTTCCATATCCATATTTTCACCTATGTTCTCCTACGTGGAAACCCATTGATGAGTTAATTTGGGTAACCATTACATTTCATACTTTAGTTTTTAAACCCAAGTTTGGGTATTCCTTTTTACGATGTGGGTTTCTATTAAACAAACTTTCGAGTAGTAAACCATTTATAACCCCGACGAATTTCGAGGGCGAAATTCATTTTAAGGGGGGTAGAATGTAACACCCCGAGATTTTATGAAAAATATTCTTTTTAATTTCATTAATGTCTTGTGTTATACGCTACACCAAAAGGAGCTTGCACAACACGCATCCTTGACTTGCCTTGCATTACACGCAATCGAAACCTTCCTCGATAGCATGTATAGTACGCAATACCGAGTTTCACTAAACAACGATATGCTATTAAAATATTACTAAAACTAGCCGTTATGAATAGTAATAACCACTTTTTTAAATTTTAGTTTTAAAAATGGACTTCATTTTTGGATTTGGAATATCAAAATTAGCTTAGGGAGAAATTTTGGTACTTTTCGGATAACTTTCATATTTTGATGAATAGTGAAATTTACTAAATTGTAATTAAAAACAACTTTTTCAATAGAAATAATTAATAGTGATAAATTATTAATTTGAGTGGTTTTAAAATATATTTATAATATATTTTTACAACTTAATACAATGTTGTTCATTGAATGTAATTTCACATTTAAACCAGACATAAACAAGTGTCAATCTTTTGATAGTTATTATCTCCTAAGAACACGCTATTTGTTTTGATGACGGGAATTAATTTTTAAATTAATTAATGCAACTGATATGTTTTGAATTTGATAAAATAGACATAATTTTTGAATTCATAATATCAAATATAGCTTAGGCCTAATTTTTGGTATTTTTCTGGAAACTTTCATTTTTTGATGAATAGTGAAACCACTAAGTGGTAGTTAAAAAAACTGATTTTTTCATAAAACTTAATTTTACCACTTCTGTGAGTGGAATTTCAAAACTCTGAGAGACACGGTTGATTTCAGTAAGTAAAATGTGGTTCAATGAGAGGAAAATAATTTTTGGTGAATAGTAACGTTTTACTTCTTTTACCACGGTTAAACGTAAATAGGGTAATTAAGGGTAAAAATGATATTATTATTACCCTAACACATGTCCTAATTCTATTGGATAAGTGTAATTAGAACAAAAACAACCTTAGGAATAAAATATGACCATTTAGGCCCACTTGGATTAGATTAGGACATTTATTATTTTTTAATTCAAAGAAGAGTTAAAAGAGTTAAAATCAAAGTTTATTTACTAAAACATTTTTAATATAGGGATATACATAAGATAAATTCGACTATAAATATTAATTAGAAAGATAAAAGGATTTCCTACATAATTGTATTTTATTTGTAATTTTTAGACATTAAATAATTTAATTTATTTATGACACAACGATGATGCAGTAATTATCTTATTAATGAAATATTGACATAATTTATGTTATAAATACCCAAATAAATATAATTTGATACTTTTTATGAATTCCAATAATTTTATAGGTTAATATGACATGTTAGTATTGATTTAATTAACGTTTTTATAACTAATCATACTGTTATGATTTTCACAAAAATCAATTATTAAATAGTGTCAAAATTGACATAAAATAGTTTTTAAAACAAATATTACATTATTAATTGTTATTTTATTCCTAAAAATCTAAGGTTCGGAAAAATGACTTAGATAAGGATAGATATATTAATAATAAACAACTTGAGGTTCGTTTGTCTTGTTATGGTAAGTTTATTAACCATATAGTGTAAGAAAACAAAAAGACACAGTAAAAGTTAAATTATTTAAAATAGAGTTAAATCTAATTGATAAGGTTAAAATAATAACCTAAACTTGTATAAATCCTATTTGATGAGAGTCTTTCGACCAATACCCACTTTATCTTTGAAATAAGACCCTTTGTAACCATTATAAACCGAATTTTACCTTAATATAAAATAATATTTTGAGATTTTCCTAAGGTGCCACTCTCCTCCCTTATAAAAGGGCACCTCCTCCCTCTCCTCCTCACACCGATTTGAGCATTCAAGCTCGGAAAAACCCTCCCAAAATCTCTTCTCCACTTCCATAGTATCATCCTAGAGGTCCTAGTCTTCTTCGTAGACCATCCTAAGTTCTTTAAGTTGAGGTTAAGTGAAGGCGCGTCAAAAAGAGGTAATATCCATTACTGATCTTTTTCAATTTCTTTCTTCTTCAACTTATTCTTCTTTAGTTGTTTCATGATAAAGTAATAACATAAGTATTTCTTATATACTTATATGTTATTATAAATATGAAACAACTCTAATTAACCTTCTATCCATCCTACGGAAAAAGGTAATCACCGCGCGTGTGTACGTACGGGATACCGTCTCCACGCCGTGGTGTAATCTATTTTCCGCCACCACATTAATTGGATGGGTATAATGGTGTAATGAGTAACTACATATGATTATTATAAAGTTATATTGATACTGAAATAGTATACATACACTTCAACACAATTCCACGGCCATGGGAACGATATCATCGCTCGTGCGTACGTACGGACTACCGTCTCCACGACACGATGAGATTCATTATCCATGTTAACCATTCCAGAATGATTATAAAGTATATATAATGAATAATAATGAAATATATGACATGGTAAATCTAATGGATTTATGTATATATATATGTCATCTACTTACTTCCATTCAAGACAATAAGGAAAGGAAAACATCGTTCATGCATACGTACGGACTACCGTCTCCATGAACGGTGTGTTTCATTTCATTTATATATCTATTATATATATATATACTGAATATATATGATATATAAATCATATTTTATATTCTGGAAGTATGTAAATCATGATATAAGTAACAATAATGTCAAGAACAACAAGTCCAAACACCTACGATAAATGAAACGATTTTACCCAAAACGCTTTTTTAACATGGAATTTACAAAATAACGGGTAATATAAAGTCATAAGTGAACCATATATTATATAATAACAATGAATATGATTCTGTAATAAGTCAATAACATTATTTAAATCATTATACAGGAGGTTTGGACACGTACAAATCATATCGGACCTAAGTTAAGGGAAAATATCACAATTTTATTTTTATCCGAGATTGTTTATACTTAAGTATTTACTGGGGTTATTTCTATCATCCATGTCCATGTTTTATAAAAGTGTTTTCATGAATGTTTAATTTACTTTTTACCCATTTTTGACTTTTTGACTTTTACTACATGGTATGTAAGGAATCTTTCATTTTTTTACGTTACAAGGTACTTTTTGACTTTTTCCAGCAAAAGTACGAGAAGAATGTTTTTTTAACTTATACGGCATGAATGGATTTTTAAAACATTATTTCAAAGAAGATTACTTTACAAGTTTTCAAGTTTATTTTTAATCAACTTCTTTTAGTTTAAAATTGTATGACATGTTAAGAAAGGAAAATTTTTTTCAAGTAGAAAGGATATTTTCCTCAAGAAGGGAGTTCAAGTGTTTTATCAAAATTATTTTCCATCTAAGATAATAAAGGGTTCTGTTTCTTTCCCTATTATTACATTGATTTGATTATGTTGTGATGGAATTATTTTAATGAATTCCTTTATCTTATATGAATTGTTTTATGATGTCACGATGTTTAAGATTCCCATTTATATTACATGGGTTATGCTATGATGTATGGTTATGATTTTGTGGCACACATAAGAATGGTATCATTATGATATGGGTGGGACCTATATCTCCCTCCAATGCATTGGGTAAAGATTTTATATCTCATGAGATAGACATGGCTGGAATGGTAGGTTATACTGGTTCAGTGAAACATGACTGAAACGAGGGTGACTCGGTTCAGAAATGGACTTTGTCCACTAAGATAGTCTTGGAAATGAGTCTTGACTAATAAGATATGATTCGCTATGATTATGTGTGTATGACACAAAGTTTCATGTTTTAAGTTATGATTATTGGGATTTCATTTCACTACTATGATTTATCCCATGTTATGAAATTATGCTCTCTTTTGCAGGTTAAGATTTCCAAAATGTTATGTTCTTATGAAAATGTTGTGATTGATATTTCTTTTGTTTACCCTTACTGAGAATTTGAGCTCACCCTTTTATGTTTTCTTTTCCCCAGGATATAAAGAAAGGATTTAGGTTTAGAAAAAAAGAAGATATTTATGGGAGATGTTGAAGATCTTTCACCACGATTAGAAGATTATATTCTGAGTTTCCAAAGACACTAAACTATTACGGTCCTTGTGTGTGTGTTTTTGTTATGCACTAAGTATTCCGAAAAAGTAATGTAATGTCCATGTACGTCAAGCTTCGGGTCTCTACACTCTTCCCATGAACGTAATATATATGGGTTAATTTCCTGAACATATGTCTGACTAAATCATAAAATTCAAACTAATAGAGAATACGATCAAACTATCTGCATCTAATGGATTTTTGGAAAGTATAATAGTCATTTTTCCCATATGTTTATGGATTTAGTCCTTCTTAAGTTTAATTTTACCTTATTCATTGTAATTTAATTTTATCACTTTAACTAATATTTTTGGTCAAAAATTAAGTTGTTCATATTTGACTATAAATATTATACGGATTAGAACCACATATATATGTTTTAAAAATTCAATTCATAGAAGTGAAAAATTTAAATTTAATGCTAGGCCCAGAGACATTGGGAGAAAGTATGTTTTTAAAGTGAAAATGATGAAATTTTTACCATTTTTTTAAATCTAAATTAAATATAAAAATGATACTAATGACCTAAATTGGATTCACTGATGTATAATTGCCCTATTATTTCTTTAAAACCAATTTAAAATATAAGTTTGAAATAATAATTATTTTAAAAAAATCCAGTTTTCAACAAAAATGTAGTATTTTTCATTATTTGGTAAAAAATGGAACTTCTCAAAAAATACCAAAAATTAACCCTAAGATAATTTCTATATAATGTATTTATAAATAATTTATATTTTGAAAAATAAAATTTATGAAAGTGTTAAAATTTAGTTTTTAAATAGGTATTCTATTAAAAGTTAGTAAAACTCGATATTACGTATAACGCAAGATAACTCAGTATTGTGGGTAGAATAATCTTAACATGGTGTTGAGTATAAAACACGATATAAAAAAATAATTTTACTCTAAAATTAATACATTATAAAGTAATAGGGTGTACCCTTCTCCCCACCTTAATTAAATTGTTTCCTCAAAATTCAAACTTGATCTTAGTAATCAAGTTTTTAATATTAAAAAAACAATATATTTTAGAAACCCACATCATAAATAGAGTTAGTAAAACATACTCATAATAATTGTGAAATGAAAATGCGATGTTCACCACAAAACTAGGCCTTTTAATAGGAGAAAATTAGTTAAAACCTGGACATGAAAGTGAAATATAACTATCATGTTCTGATGGTGAGTGACAAAGAAAATATTCATGAGAAATTTATTGAATGAAAAACCATTAACTAGAGGTGTGAATAATGGTCATTGATATAATAAAAATTATCATAATAGGACAATTGTTTTTTATTCAATACCCTTTCTATAGAGCTGAGAAATAATTCAATCTCTAATAATATAAGTAAATATATTTTTCTATAAGAACAACCTTTTTCATTAATTGTTCCTTGAATTTTTTTTACATCATCTCATAGAAGAAGATGAATCGTAGAGTTAATTAATATATTAACCTATAAAACTCTATCTCATGAAAAAAATAAACTATTTAAATAATGGTTAAACATTAAAAAAGATTATGATCCAACACTTTAGATTAATTTCCTAGGCAATTAGTAGTTCCCAATTTACATTATCCATACGAATAATCCCTTTATCAAAATTTCATTACCTCAAGAATAACAACATATTAAGGCTTATCTTTATCTAAACCATGTGTCTTTCAAAAAGTTCATGTTTATACTAAATCACATTTCTTGGTTATCATGAAAAATTAACCCATGCATTTAAATCCTTAATGAAAAGTACTAAAATAAAATCCTTATAAATTCCATAATACTTACAACCAGGATATATTCAATAACATAATTTTACAACATTATTGAAAAATATAAATAAAAGATAATATTAATCATTCCTCGTTGGTTATATCAATGACATAAGTTTTTTCTTAATTCTATTGCTTCTTTTGAGGTATATTCCCTTTATTATTAGGGAATTCTTTTGTATAGTTACCCATCTCATTGTAGTTATAAAATTTAATAGTATAATTTTTATTCTTCTATTTGTATCTTATATCTTGGTTAAAATTATATCCAGACTTATAAAAAACTCACATTCCCTTCAAGAATTTACCATGGTGATTCCTTCCATAGTTATCAAATGTGATAAAAACCTTATTTCCCTACTTCAATTTTTCTATAATTTTCTCTACCATTATATTTTTATCTTATGTTTCCTTGAATATGTAATATATTGATAAATAATTCTCTGATTTTATGGAATATAAAACTATTTTTTTTATAGTAAATATAGAGTTATGAACTATTGGGAGGTAACCATTATCTCATGTTCCTAAAAAATTTAAAAATAATTAGTTAAATTGAATTTATGGTAAATAAACACCTCTACCACACAATAATAAGTTACCTTTAATAGTTTTGTTCCTTAACTTCTATGTTTCCCCAATTTTTAATTTTTTTTAATTAAAGTAACTAGTTTTCTATCCAACAAAATTCAACTATTAAGAGTGAATTAATGTTATATTTTTTATAAAATATTGACCTAATTAATTATAAATATTATATCTAATTCATAAAATAATAATCCCTTGTGTGTTGGAAATTAATTTTAAAACAAGTATATGCCACATATAAAAACATTATATCAACCCGAACTGTGCTAACAATTTTTTACTCTATATGGGTAAATATTTAAACTAAGAATGATCAATTGGTCCATGAAAGAGATATATTTTATATTTATTAAAACTTAAAAATATTTTAGAAGAATATTAGATTTTTATTAATTTAAAATCATAAAATAAAATATAATTTATTATAAAACAACATTAGTACAAATTTTAACATTATTTATTTTGTTTTAATATAAAAAATTTCAAAACCATATTGTAATTTGAAATATATTAAGTTAATATTTTTGTAACATGATATATTTATGTATGAAAAAAATGGAACGCAATAATAAATTAAATTTAATATAATTTTAATTATTTAAACATCATTTAATTTAATTAATTAGTAACATAATAAACACTATGTTGGTGTTTCAAAAGAATTTAATGTAATTGCCTCCTTTGAAAAATTAATGTGAAAATATCATGATAATAAAAACTGATTTACCTTTCAAAATAATGTTTATAACTAATATTGTGTAGCCTCTTCCTATGAACCTAATATATATGGGTCAATTTCCTGAACATATGTCCGACTAAATCATAAAATTCAAACTAATAGAGAATATGATCAAACTATCAGCATCTAATGGTTTTTTGGAAAGTATAACAGTCATTTTTCCCATATGTTTATAGATTTAGTCCTTCTTAAGTTTAATTTTACCTTATTCATTGTAATTTAATTTTATCACTTTCACTAATCTTTTTGGTCAAAAATTAAGTTGGTCATATTTGACTATAAATATTATACTGATTAGAACCACGTATATCTGTTTTAAAAATCCAATTCTTAGAAGTGAAAAATTTAAATTTAAAGCTAGGCCCATAGTCATGGGGAGAAAGTATGTTTTTAAAGTGAAAATAATGAAATTTTTAGCATTTGTTAAAATCTAAATTAAATCTAAAAATGATACTAATGACCTAAATTGGATTCACTGATGTATAATTTCCCTATTATTTCATTAAAACCAATTTAAAATATAAGTTTGAAATAAAAATTATTTTAAAAAAATCCAGTTTTCAACTAAAATGCAGTATTTTTCATTATTTGGTAAAAAATGGAACTTCTCAAAAAATACCAAAAAATAACCCTAAGATAATTTCTATATAATTTATTTATAAATAATTTATATTTTGAAAAATAAAATTTATGAAAGTGTTAAAATTTAGTTTTTAAATAGGTATTCCATTAAAAGTTAGTAAAACTCGATATTACGTATAATGCAAGATAACTCAGTATTGTGGGTAGAATAATCTTAACATGGTGTTGAGTATAAAACACGATATAAAAAAATAATTTTACTCTAAAATTAATACACTATAAAGTAATAGGGTGTACCCTTCTCCCCACCTTAATTAAATTGTGTCCTCAAAATCCAAACTTGATCTTAGTAATCAAGTTTTTAATATTAAAAAAACACTATATTTTAAAAACCCACATCATAAATAGAGTTAGTAAAACATACTCATAATAATTGTGAAATGAAAATGCGATGGTCACCACAAAACTAGGCCTTTGAATAGGAGAAAATTAGTTAAAACCTGGACATGAAAGTGAAATATAACTATCATGTTCTGATGGAGAGTGACAGAGAAAATATTCATGAGAAAGTTATTGAATGAAAAACCATTAACTAGAGTTGTGAATAATGGTCATTGATATAATAAAAATTATCATAATAGGACAATTGTTTTTTATTCAATACCCTTTCTATAGAGCTAAGAAATAATTCACTCTCTAATAATATAAGTAAATATATTTTTCTATAAACACAACCATTTCCATTAATTGTTCCTTGAAATTTTTATACATCATCTCATATAACAAGATGAATCATAGATTGAATTAATATATTAACCTATAAAACCCTATCTCATGAAAAAAATAAACTATTTAATAAATGGTTAAACATTAAAAAAGATTATGATCCAACACTTTAGATTCATTTCCAAGGCAATTAGTAGTTCCCAATTTACATTATCCATACTAATAATCCCTTTATCAAAATTTCATTACCTCAAGAATAACAACATATTAAGGCTTATCTTTATCTAAACCATGTTTCTTTAAAAAAGTTCATGTTTATACTAAATCACATTTCTTGGTTATCATGAAAAATTAACCCATGCATTTAAATCCTTAATGAAAAGTACTAAAATAAAATCCTTATAAATTCCATAATACTTACAACCAGGATATATTCAATAATATAATTTTACAACATTATTCAAAAATACAAATAAAAGATAAAATTAATCATTCCTCATTGGTTATATCAATGACATAAATTTTTCTTAATTCTATTGCTTATTTTGAGGTATATTCCCTTTATTATTAGGGAATTCTTTTGTATAGTTACCCATCTCATTGTAGTTATAAAACTGAATAGTATAATTTTTATTCTTATATTTGTATCTTATATCTTGGTGACAATTATATCCAGACTTATAAAAAACTCACATTCCCTTCAAGAATTTACCATGGTGATTCCTTCCATAGTTATCAAATGTGATAAAACCCTTATTTCCCTTCTTCAATGTTTCTATAATTTTCTCTACCATTATATTTTTATCTTATTTTTCCTTGAATATGTAATATATTGATAAATAATTCTCTGTTTTTATGGAATATAAAACTATTTTTTCATATGAGGAAAAAATTGGAGACACCAGAAATCTATGAAGAATTGTCATATTTCATTCACAGAAATGACCAATTTTGTATTCTGTGGTGCATATAAAATATGTATATTACCTTTATAACTTTGTATAGCTGTCTTTATTCTCCACAAAAAATATATTCCAACTATTTCATTAAACTAAGGACCTTTCTCTATATATAAGCTTGTTTCTAATGATTGAAATATTTTTTAAATAATGTGTCCTTAAAATATTTCCATTCTATGAGTTATATTTTCTCTTCCACCTTAGTATTCTGGATCAATGACCAACATTAATGAACATCACCATTGAGAAAACACACATAGAGTGTGACCTTTTCCTTTTTACAGCATCCCAATTCCATAAATATCTTATCTTATGACTTAATACACTCCTCAACCCCCATTTTATTATTTGTACCACTACATGATGGTGTACTTTGTCTCATAAATCTATCCAACATTGGAGAATAATATTGTTTAACATGTTGATCTATCTGAGGAAGGTTATTTTTTATAACCTAATTAAGATTCCATAATATAACATTATAATTTATAGTACCAGTTATATTAGATCTCTCTGTAGGGAAACCCCAACATTGTCAATGCTAATTGATTACATTCTTCCAATTAATATTAATTTAAATACATTGACATACACAATATAAGATCATAAAACTATAAACCATAATTTACAATTTCAAAACTTGTGAGATACTTTACATAAACTAAAAAATTTGTGTATTTTTAATCTCAAAATCATAAACTTGGTTACGTTGTAAGGTTTTTCTATAATTATCCTCAACATGTATTATACGGTTATGTTCCCTAATCTATATTTCTTAAATATAGTTTCCAAGGTTTCTACTAAACTTCTTTTTCACCAAATGTAGTGTCATGACCCCAATATCCTATATTTTTTGACCTATTTTATTGAATCATCATATATACAAGTTTAAAAACCCAAACAACCAACCAATTTAGCAGCTTGGGAAACCAAATAAATACATGATACTCATTTTACATTGGTAAAAGAAAATAAAACATAATACATAACATATGAATATATTCTACAAACTTGAAAACACATTCAAATATCTCAACTTCATAATATAGTGAAAATAAAAATAATAATGGTGAGATCAAATGACCATTAAGGGTTATGTATATCTGACGTTTTCATGAATCAATGAAAGTAAATAAACATGGTGGCTTGGCCATGATCTTGTATAGTAACATTGTCCAGGGAGGGAAGGTGAAGATGTCTGGGAACCATGAGGTGATGATTGTCTCACTATGAAGAAGGTTGAAGAAAGATTAATCATTTTTTCTAAATCCGATGTCCACTAGGTCATCTATCTGAAAGGAAGGTGGGGCAGGATTAAGTAATAGTATGAAATATTCAAATAAGTGAATTTACTTGCAGTGGTTGAATCTTAGGAGGAAGTATGCCAAAGTAGTAAAGCATTATGAAAGCTCAGAATAGGAATCAACTACTACGGAGGAAGAGTTATACCATGGACATGGTGACAGGTATGGTTATAATGATTTATCGTTGTCATTTTTTTGGGATTGCATTCTTATTTACTAAAATTTTATTTTATTTTAATAAATTATTAGAGGTTATCCTCTGAGAGTCTTTCGGGGAATATTCAGAGTTAAATAAATGAAAAAAATGTAATTTAATCATAAGCCTAAAATGAAATGTATCTATATTTTTTTTTTCATAGTGTGAATCCTCTAGATAATAATTTACAGGAACTATAAATGAAGGAAACACATTAATATTGGATTTCATGTATTTAGAACATAAACCACTATACCATCAATATCTATTCTCAAGATAGTTTTAACTACTTCGATTTGGAAAACTAATTCATTCCATGAGACTATCAATAAATAAAGGGGATATCTATAATTAGAAACCATAAATGTATTCCAATCCAAATAATTCCTCATATATTTAATAATCTATTTAGTTAAAAAAATAGTGTTACTTATCATCAAATATCTATATTGAATAAATGATAAATATTTTTCAATATTTACAAAGTTAATAAAATAAATTTCAATGTAAAAAACATATGTAAATAGAGTATATGGTTTAGAAAATAATAAAATACATTATAAAATATTATGTATTTCTCAAATAAGTATAATTTTAAATGACCAATTATTATTTTAATGTGATTGTTTTATGAGGAAGATAATAATCACAAAAGAAACTGAGATTATAAGATGACATTTACCAGTTGGAAATTTTAACGGTAAAACACTCTAGATGAGATAATTTAAAGTAAAATATAAAATACCATAAATATTAAAGTATCTGTGATATAATATATTAAAAGTTTCAGTATATACACCACTCAAAATAAGTATGTTTTTAAAATCGTATATTCCTCAGAGAAAAAAATATGAGACAAGAATTCCGTACATTGTGCCCGACTTTTCATGTGTGTATTTACCTTATTAAATAATAAAAATATGTTAATTATTTACATAATTTATAAATTTATTACTGTTTATTATTAATTTTATTTCACTTATTACAATTTTGTATACAACTACTTAAACAATTAAGTTTACGTCATGTATTTGACCAAATTCAGTGCTTGTGTTAAAAACGACTTTGGGATGTTGACTATAGTTAAAGGAGCCATTATATAAACACATCCAGAATAATAATAATGCAATAATTATAAATACATTTTTAAATTAATTATACTTTTAAAACATATTTTGATATATGGTTATGAAAAATGAACCAACTTTATAACCATGGAGACGGTAGGCCATACATATACATGAATAACGTTCTCATTTTTCAATGATCAATTTGGAAATTAGGAAAGGAAAATTTTATCTTTCTATAGGGATAATTATATCATAAATAAAATATTATCTAATCATATATACTTATATATATAATTCTTGTGATTTAAAAAGAATCTCATCATGTTGAGGATGTTGAAGTCCACAGATCCACGAACAACATTATCACTTTTTTTAGTGTATGAAAACGGTAATAAGAAAAATGATATATTATATTTCCAAAAATATAATAATTTAATTAATATAATATATATTTTTATGCAGATATTTTTAATTAAATTAATCCATAATAAATTCCATGTTATGTGTGGATGTATCATGTTCCTTTGAAAAGGTGGTAGTCAACCCATCCATAAATTATGTTATCATATTTATAAAAATAAAAATACTGAAAGTATGTTTCATATAAAAAATAAAAAATTATTAAGAAAGAATAAATATAATAAATATAATATAATTATAGTATTTCTATCATAATTTCATATAATGATAGGTGGTAGAGGAAAATGAATGAAATCGTTCTGCGAGGTGGTAGTCTGTCGTACACCCGAACGATAAATTTGTTTCCCATTTTATGGAATTTTTTGTAGTTATAGGTCAAACCATTAACATAAAAAAGGTCATTATATTAATTATAATTATGTTATCATATAATTATTTAATAAAAATAATTGTATGGTTTCATTAAGAAGAAAAACAAAAGCGATTATTGGTGAATTTAACCTCTTTTCGGGTAACTACTCTTTGTTTTCCCTAAAGGACTTCCTTGGATTTCATTCATCCAAAAGTGAAAGTTCTATGTTGAGGGTAGGTATTTTTTGGAGTTATTTGTTTTTGTTTTTTGATGATTCTAATTGAATTATAGGTAAGATGAAGTGGGGGGGGGGGTGAGTTTCTTTTTATAGTGGAGGGGGAGTAATATTATTTTAAATATAAAAAGGTTAGAATTATTTGAAGGTCTCCTTCGCAAATTTTCCTCCAAAATTGAGAAATAATGGACTAAATTGGTTTTCAAGTTTCTAAAAATCTCAAAGAAAATGATTTCAATTTTGTAATTTTTTCCCTTAACTTCTATGTTTCCCCACTTTTATCATTTTTTATTAAAGTAACTAGTTTTCAATGGTTTGTAATTTCACCATTTAGACTAAATTAAATATATATTTATTAGAAAATATATAATAAATATATAATAAATATTATAAATAATTTACAAAATAATAATCCCTATTGTGTTGTAAATTAATTCGAAAATAAATGCATGTAACATGAAAAAAACACTCGTTTAACCTTAACCATGCTAACAATATTTTTACTATCTATGGGTCAATTTGTTAATTATAAAATATGAATTAATACATTAATAATACATATTTTATATTTTTTAACACTTAAATGTAACTTAGATGAATATGGGATTTAATTAATTTTAAATCATTTAATAAAATTTCATTCATTATAAAATACCATTGATAATAATTTTGACATTATTTATTTAATTTCAATTTAAGAAAAAGTCAAAACAATATTTTAATTAAAATATATTTATATAAAAGATATAAAAAATAATAAATTCTTCTAATAAAATAATAGAACCCAGAAATTTGTTAAATTTTATTTAATTTTAATGTTTTCAACCTTATTTATTTCATTTAATTATTAAATAAATACTCATCGCATTAGTGTCTATTAATCATTTAAAGAAATTATATCATCTCTAAAAATTAAATCCCAATTATCATTATAATAAAATGTCATTTAAATTTAATAATAATGTTTATAATCAAAACCATTTAGCTTCTTACCCACTCCAAATATTTTTAGGAATTAAAAGTAAGGAATATAATTTTTTTTGTCTTCTTCTTTACATATATTATTATATGGTTAAATATCATAAAAATGTGTCCCAATAACTCCTAAAAAATAAACATATATTATATGGTTGAAATATGGGAATATAATGGATTTGTGACACATTTATAGGGCATTTTGTCTTTAAATTTAAGGTTTAGTCCCTTGTTAAGCTTAATTTTAACTTAATCACTATAGTTAACTTTAATCACATTCACCAATCCTTTTGGTAAATAATTATGTTGATCATATTAGAATATAAATATTATATTGATTAAAATAGGTCATATACACTTTTCAAAATTTAATTCAGAAAATTGGAAAATTTTAATTTAATGGTAATCCCACAGACATGGCCCAAAAGTGAGTTTTTAAAGAAAAAATGTTCAAAAGTTCATTAATTGTTTATAAGTAAATTAAATATAATAATCATCCCAATGACCTAAATTGGATTAATATATATATATATATATATATAATTAATCTATTGTGACTTTGAATCAAATTTAAAATGTTATTTAACATTAAAAATTATTTAAATGAAAAGGTTGTTTTCCACAAAAATGCAGCAGTTTTTTACTTTTCATTTAAAAATGAAACATCATAAAAAATACCAAAAATTAACCATATGATAATTTTTAAATTGAATTTTCAAAAAATGATATTTATTTTGAAATATAATATTAAAATAAGTTTCAAAATTTAGTTTTTATATAGGTCGTCTATTAAAAATGTGGTAAAACTCAATCTTGTATGTAATGAAAGCTAACTGAGTATTGTGTGTAGAATAAGCTTAACATGTTGTTGAATATAATGAAAGATATTAAAAAATAAATTATATTATAAAATAAAAACATTAAAGTATTTGGGTGTTAGATGGGAACTAAATCCATGTGGACTTTATCATGTTCTATAAGCTACATTATCATTTATAAATATGCCCTTCCCAAACAATGAAGAAGATGTGGTATCACATTTCATGGGTACTATTAAAAACATTTAAAATAACGTGTGATCACTTGGATATAAACACAATACCAACATTCTCACAAACTTAAAGCTTTATAATATTTTTGGATAACAAAATATTAAAGATAAAGATAAAATTGAGGGATCCACATAATGAATTTCCAAATTATGTGGTCAATTGATTATAAGACCCAACTAATATAGCCATACAAAAAATTAAATCCATTAATTTATTACTAATAACACAACTATATGAATAATAATAGGATATATATATATATATATATATATTAAATTTAGAAGCAACATGATCTTCATGAAATGGAGGGATATAAGTGGTAAAATTTGACACTATAACTGACATAGTATGACATTGTCACATTCATCCTAGAATGAAATAGGTTTTTATTCATAATTTAAAAATAGATTTTACTTCATGAAAAAGTTATATAGTGAGATGTTATAATGATATTAATTTTTTTGAATGGTAATAAGATAGTGGTGAAGCTCATTTATCAAAGATTCCAAATTTGGTTGTTATAACCAATATCATGAGGTATAAAAAATGACCACATGATTTGTTATCATATACTCATCTAAGTGATGATGCTCATTTGATCAATGATTACCAATTGCATGATTTGATTATTTTTTAAACTATCCCATGAATTGACGAATTTATGAGTGTGATTGATCAAAATGGATTTTGTTGGAATATTTGCATTCATTAGCTATGGTTTATCAATGAAGAAATTTTTATGACCATCAAATAAGTTTAATTTGATTAGAACATGTGACCTATAGAATAGAATTGTTATAAAATTATGACTAAAAAAATATTTAAATATTTACTCAAGTCAACTCAACGGAAAAATGAATTATTTTTTATTTTAATATATAGATAGGGAAAAGTGGTTACAAAACTATCATGGGGTAGTGACTTGCATAACATTATCTGTAAAAATTTTTTTTCCCTTAATTATATAAAATTATACACCTATATATTCTGATTCACATTATTTGAAAATTAAAATAAAATTATACAGTATAATTACCTTCAAATTGATGGCGTACATGAGGAACCACTATTATAATGATGGAACAACCACTTACATGTGGATCCATGACCATTCTTGGAAAACATTTAACTTCTTGTCCTTCCATACCACCATGAATTAATTTATAGATATGAGTTCCCCCAAAATGGAATAGTACATGATTCTTCTAAGGGTAATCTACTCACTCTTATCACTTCCTTGAATGTTTATTTTTTAAGGAGTCAAGTCAGATTCAATATAACCTAGTCACCTTAGGATTTATACGAGTATGATATCGATTATAAATTCATTATCAATAATCTACCAAAGGATTTTGATGTCAAATTTCATTTATAATACATAAATGGGACTAATATGTCCTATCATGGTGGCCTCATTATCATTATCTACGAATTAGATAGTTTTCTGACACTTCATGGGACCATTTTTCATGTGACATGCCTCAGCTACAGTGATTCCAGTCTCAAAATCGTGGGGGATTAATAGGGCCTCAATTATTTCCACCATGAATTCCTTTGAGAGGTTAAATGAATCTAATATTGAGATATTGTCAAGTACAATGACTATGTATTTCTATATTTCATATACTATAACCACATTATTATACTTCATTTCATGAGGATATTATTTGACATAAGGCATAAAGGCTAAAATTAAATGTTTTATCAATTCCTTTCCCCTACCATAATCTGGTAGAGTGTTTTTTTATTTTCTGATTTTTTTGGAATTTTACTTTACATGTTTAAATAATAATAACAAATTCATTTTTAGCTCAAATTTCAGTATAATTAGGTATAAATAGGTAATATATGTCCCAAGAGTAGATCAATACTACTGTTAATCTATTTTATGGTACTAATTTCATGTTTCTATAGAATATATAACTATAGTTGAGATATTTTGTGAACATCAAGTTCTATGAAACACACATATCCCTCAACCACATATAACTATGTGATATCTCCCATTACCATAAATGTATAATTAATCTTATTATAAATCATCCTCATTAATTAAGGGTTTTCCAAAATAATTAAATTAATGAATCCATATTTTTTTATTCATCTAATGTGAATCCCATTTGGTTGGGAAGTTCTCATTGTCTCATTTTTTGGGGAAATTTCTATATTTACAATGATTAGTGTATGGAATACAAAATTGTACATATTATATTGGTTATTGGTAAGATATCCTACACCTTTATATTATTATTTTGGGGATGATTACATCAACATCAACATTCTCATGATTATGATTATAGAGATGTCACCTATGATGTTGTAGGTATAGAATATGTCCCAAATGGCTTGTTCAGTTGATCCATTAGTATGTCATGTTCATTGATAACCAATTTCATAGTCATGAAGTCATCTAATTTCAATTCACATATGATTGGGTTTTCTATCCATTCACTTTTAAAATTTAGTGGAGTGGCTATTACATAAGTAACCACTATCATGGGATTTCAAAATTTTACTTGACCAAATGACATAATATTTTAAAAAAAGTATTTGAATATTATGAAATCAAGGAAGTTGTTTTCAAACATTCGATGGTCGGGGAAGTATTTTGGTATGTCATTTAAACCAATTTCATTGTATTTTAAAGCCTCTAAATTCTTGATTAGATCAATTTCTATAGAATATATGATGTTCCCTAGAACCTAGTCTCATGGGAAGGAACAAAACATATTTTTTCTATCCTCATACCATAGTTAGGGATGACCGTTCTTCCCACTAATTAGAGTGTTGTTGTTACTTATTCTTTTAAGGTAGAGGTGCCATGTGTTATTTTTTAGGCCTGTGTATTTGAACTAGTGTCATTACTAATTTTACCAAAATGATTTTGGTCACCACTATATAATTTCTATTTTCGTTGGATAATGGTGCTGGATGTGACTTGTGATTTTGATACTATTTTTCATACAATAGGTAATGTGTCAAAGCTGAAAAATCATGAAATCCACCAGGTAATTTCAAAGGAATTGGTATTGTATACAACCCATGAAGAATATTTTCTAAAATATATATAGTTTATTCTATTATAATAAATACATATTTAGTTTCTAAGTCAAACCCTTACATAAGGAATTGAAATACAATACCCTCTCATCCGCATGCTGTTTGAAATCTCAAAGATCAAGGATTTTTGATTTTCCTTAGCGTGTAACTAGATTTATAGAGGACTTATTGGGGAAGTCCTTATAATCCTATAATGGTCCCATAGAGTATATTTTAATTAAATAAAAACCCTAGTGTTTCCTTGGTATATAAGAAATATCCAAGATTTATTGTTTCTTGATCATCAAGTTTTCTCATTTTCATGACACATTGATAAATTAATTAGATGAAAAGATTATCTAGGCCCTTAATGCTATTAAAGATAGGGATGGTAAGATTTTAAAAGTTAGGAGAATGAGTAGTTTCATCAATAAATTATAGATATCAACTCTTCTCAGTATATACTGGTGTTTTTCACCCTTCCATGGATTTTATGCAAGAAGACATGGACTCGATTGAGTTGATGATTTGTATTTGATGTGAAGATAATAATTCATAGGTAGAAAAAGGGAAATATGTGATTATATTTCATGAAACTATAACATATATATAGAAAAATACATCCTTGTATAGAATTCATTATATTGTTTTCATTAAACACTTATAGAGGAAACTGCTGAGAAGATTCAACCACTATGATAAGATAAATTAGACACCTAATACTAGAGCTAGCTTGAATATTAGAATACACTTTTATAGGTCATGATGTTGTGTCCCAATTAATATTTACTAGTGGAAAATATTTACATCTATCTTGTAATTATACACCATATAAACTATAAGGCCCCAGCCTTAAACCGTACTTAATCTTGAGTTATTACAAGATTACACATTGAGGATCTTTTCAGGTTTAGAGTTTTAGAGAATTAGATCACAAAACTTGCATTACATTCCACATTTAAAAAAAGTGGTTACATAAAGATAATATTCATTTTTCCCATCAACGGAACATATTTAAAATAAAACATGGATTCTTTCTTGAAACTTCCTTGACACTATAATCATATCATGTACCTTTCCCTTGACCTATGAAAAACATTTCAAAAAAGACTTGGGATGAGCATAAAAAGATCAGTATGGGTTATATAAAAAAAATATGGAAAGGAAACATGAGTTCATATATACATAAGAATGAAATCATACTTTACCCATAAAACATAACCACTTTAACATACCTTATTAAATCACGAATAAATCATAGAAATCATAAGACATAAAGGTAACTTGAGGCATTCATAACATTCTTACGTAGGGAGTAACCCTCTTGGTTACGTTTGGAATACCCATCACAGTATATTCCCTAAATCTCGTAGGAGAAACCTTAACGTTTCACTCCTTCGCATTACCCAATTCATTGGAGAGCTATATCGGGCTCACCCGCCCTTAGTTTATCACAGAACCACCCGTCTTCATAATAATGCCCAAGAACATCAACATAATCGTTTCACATAAAACATGCATAAAGGAAACATAACATTTCCACCTTTCAATCACAAGATATCAATACAACACATTCATATAAAAACATTATGAAAACCATTTTCAATACCAAAATAAAAGAAAAGTAAAACATGGTATTTATTTTTCTTTTAAAAAGAAGGTATGGCTTGTAGAGGAAGCCGAAACTCAAATAATGGTCACGGAGGCGAAGAAGTCGTTGTCGCCACATACGTACGACAAAACATTCCCTTTTGTCATTTAGTAAAACACTACATATAAAAAAGATTACTTTTGGATAAATTTAAATGTCAAAGGGGTTTTACACCGTATAAAAGAAGGTTGAGTATAAAACAAAATATGCCTCAATGAAAGGAGATTGAGATGAAGTCCCATACCTCGGGTCCGACTTGACTCGGTCATTCTTTAATCTCCTAAATAATAACTTGAGTTAATTTCTACTTGTTTAAGAACCTTTTTCAAGTTAATTATTCCTTTTATATCACTTATTGCCATGTCATGAACACTATGTAATTATTTATGTTAATAACCGTCGTTTTAATGATCATTGGTACTTGAGTAAAAAATAAGCCCTTTATAATTTCAAGTTTTTCATGTATCCATTATATCCAGAATGGTATTCATGAATTAGATATCATATATGTCATATATATACAGTACATGCATGAATTTATAATATTACATAATCATTTAGAGGTAAGAAATGAAATGCACCGTTCATGGAGACGGTAAGCCGTACGTACGCATGAACGCTACTTTCATTTCTATTTCGTATTTTATAGAATGGAATCATAATTATATATAGGTATATTATAATTCCAGTGTAATATCATATATAATATCATAACTCCATCCTTTATACGTCCCACATATGGCATTTAATGAATCAAATCACTTTGAGGGGGCGGTAGTCCGTACTTCCTTAAATGAAGATATCGCATTTACCCATAATGGGAACCATAAAGGTATTCCCAAAATGAAAAATATATAATCTTAAGGAAAATATAAGAATATTATATATCATATATAAATATAGTGTCATCTTAATGGCCACCTTTGAAGGTGTTAAAATAATGTTGAACAATCATCGTTTCGGGAGGCAGAAATTCACCATCCACGGAAAAAGTATGTTCTTTAACCATTAGATGTATGTGTGTGTAAGTGTAGCTATAATTATTCTTATAAAAACATCCTAGTATATTGAATATACTGGATTTGTTACAAAAGAAATGAATAAAAAGAGTTTAGGGGGTTGGAGAAGCAATATAAAACAAAAGGACTCAAGTGAAGACATTACCTTAAAATCGGGTAACTCCCTTTGTTTTGAGCTCAAAGGCTTCCTTGGGAAGAATTATGCCCAAATTGAGGCTTCAAAGAGTAAGAGAGGGAAGTGGAGAGAACAAATGGTCAGGGGTTGGCCGAGCCAAAGGCTTTGGAAGTGTGGGTAAGGAGGTAGAGGTGGGGGCCTTTTATAATAGGAGAGGAGGGGCACTCTTGGAATGTAAAGAAATGTTACTTTATTTTCAAATGGGTTTCAGATTTTAAAGGTCCCACATTGATATAATTCAAGGATAAGGTGATAAGGGTTCGAAATATACCCACCGAATAGGTTTTGGACATGTGTAGTTCTTATATTTTACATTACCTTTCCATTTTATTTAAATCGTCAAAAAATGAGGTCATCACTGCATCATTATGATGTCATAAATAATTTAATTTATTTAATGTATAAAAATTATAAAAAATACTATGATGTAGAAAATCTTTTTAGATTTCCAATGAATATTTATATTCCAAAATATCATTTATGTAGACAAAATTAAAAATATTTTACTTAGGTGATACATTCTCTGTTACATTTAACATTCTTTAAAAAATAAAAAGATAAAAAGTCACTTTCTCACAAAGGTGATTTCATGGGGCCCCCATGTTTGGCACAAGGCATACCATGGTCGGCCACGAGACAACCAGTAGCCTTAGGATAAATTTTGGTGTCATTTTTTATTATTATGATATTATTTTATTATCCTTAACTACCCGATTACTCATTAATCAAGATAATTAAAGATAATTACCGTCGTTACTATTCATAATGTCCAAAAACAAAAGAGTCTTAATTACATAATTTGGACCTTATGATTACAAATATGTAATCTATTTTACCAAATTCCAAACACATAAATTTCAATAATTGATTTAAAAATAATTCCCGTTGTCAAAACAAATAGCGGGTTTTTTTGAAACAATATCTACGAAAATTTTGGCATTAGTTTATGACCAATTTCAAAGTGAAATTAATCCTAATGAACACAATTGGATTAAATGGTAAAAATATATTCAGATTAAACTTTAAGTCCAATTAAAAATATAATCTAACCATATAATTAAATTAAATGAAAAAGCAGTTTTGATGTAAAATGCAGTATTTTTCACTATTCATTAAAAAATGAACATTTTTAGAAAAATACCAAAAATTTATCCAATGTGAATTTCAATGTCCCAATCATAATGAATATGTTTATTTTGACAAATATATATTATAAAATTGTCAAAATTTTGATTTAAAAAGGGTTTTCCATCAAAAGGCAGTAAAACAATCTTTTAAGAATATTAGTGTATTCCATGCTTAAGATTGGATTTATTTTCATTTTAAGCCTCTAAAACACTATCTAATTTATTAATAGACATAGATAAAAATATCTATTATACATTACTTACATGGGATGTTACATCCTTCCCCCCTTTAGAAAATTGCGACCCCGCAATTTATTTACTTATCAAATAATTGAGGGTACTTATCCCTCATTGCATTTTCATATTCCCATGTTGTATCTTCCATTATGTAGTTTTTCCACAAAAACATTACCTGATTAATCACCTTATTCCGTAACACTTGCACCCTGTGGTCAAGAATTTGGACCGGTTGTTCCACATAAGATAGGTTCTCTTCCAGCTGAACTACCTCTGGACTCAAAACATGAGATGGATCTGGCATGTACTTTCTCATCATCGAAACATGAAAAACATTGTGTACCTGAGATAAAGTTGGAGGTAAAGCCACTCGGTAAGAAACTGATCCAACTCTATCCAGAATTTCATATGGTCCAATGAACCTTGGACTCAACTTTCCTTTCTTACCAAATCGCATCACACTTTTCCCTGGAGAGACTATGAGAAAAACATGATCACCTACCTCAAAAGAGAGATCCTTCCTCCTATTGTCCGCATAACTCTTCTGCCTACTCTGAGCTGTTCTCATGTGTTTCTGTATCAGCTAAACGTTTTCTGCCAACTCTTCTACCAATTTTGGTCCCATCAACTTCGTTTCACCCACTTTATCCCAGAAAGCTGGAGTTCGACACTACTTCCCATATAATGCCTGAAATGGTGCCATCTGTATACTAGAATGAAAACTGTTATTATATGAAAATTCAACCAAAGAAATATGTTGGTACCAACTTCCCTAATAATCCATCGAAAAAGCTCATAGCATATCCTCCAAGGTCTGAATTGTTCGTTCCGACTGCCCATCTGATTGAGGATGAAAAGCTGTACAAAAATTTAATTCAGTACCCAACGACTTCTGAAGGCCTTTCCAAAAGTTAGAAGTGAACCTGGGATCACGGTCAGATATAATGGAGAGAGGAACTCCATGTAACCTAACTATCTTTTTAAGATACAACCGGGAAAGTTGATCTAGGGAAAAAGTATCTCGTATAGAAAGGAAATGAGAAGATTTGTTCAAGCGATCAACAATAACCCAGATTGCATTATTACCTCGAGATGTCTTCGGTAATCCCACAACAAAGTCCATGGATATATTCTCCCATTTCCACTTTGGCACTGGTAAAGGCTAAAGCATCCCATTCGGTAACTGCCGCTCTTCTTTAACCTGCTGACAAGTCAAACACTTCACAGTAAAATCAGCAATATCTCTTTTCATTCCATCCCACCGGTAATACTCCTGAAGATCTCTATACATCTTAGTACTGCCTAGATGAACTGAAAACGGAGAACTATGAGCTTCACATAACAACTCTCTCTTCAACTGTGAATCACAAGGCACACACAATCTCTTCCCAAATCTCAAAATGCAATCATTATCAATGTTGAAATCAGGAAAATTACACTTCTGAACCAGCTCTACCTTTTTCTGCAACTCACTGTCTTGCTTCTGTGCTTGCTTGATTGCGTCTGATAGAGATGATCTCACTGATACCTGAAACAAAATTGAATAAAATCGTGCACCATCAACTTCTATTCCAAATTTCATCAAATCCTTAACCAAAGGATCATGTTCCAAATGCAACATTGCTAATGAAGCATTACTTTTTCGACTCAAAGCATCAGCCACTTTATTTGCTTTTCCTAGATGGTAATGAATTGTACTATCATAATCCTTGATTAATTCTAGCTATCTCCTTTGTCTTATGTTCAATTCTTTCTGAGTGAATATATATTTTAAACTTTTGTGATCGGTATATATTTCACACTTTACTCCATACAAATGATGCCTCCAAATTTTTAAAGCAAAAACAACAGCAGCTAATTCCAAATCATGTGTAGGATAATTTACCTCATGAGTTTTCAACTGACGTGAAGCATAAGCAATTACCTGATCATTCTGCATTAGGACACAACCTAGTCCTTTCAATAAAGCATCACTGTATATAACAAACTCACCATTCCTGGAAGGTAGTGCCAAAACTGGAGCATTCACCAATCTTCTTTTAAATTCCTGAAAACAATCATTACATTATTTTTTCCAGATAAACTTAACACCCTTCCGAGTTAGCTTAGTCATTGGACTAGATAACCGTGAAAAATTTCTAACAAACCTTCGGTAATAGCCTACCAAACCAAGGAAACTACGAATCTCTGTTACATTTGTGGGTCTTGGCCATTCTTCAACAACCTTTGTTTTTGCAGGATCAACTGTTATCCCATCTTTAGAAACAATGTGACCAAGGAAAGAAATTTGTTGCAACCAAAACTCGCACTTGCTGAATTTTCCATATAGTTTCTTTTCTTTTAATGTTTTCAAGATAACCCTTAAATGTCTTTCATGCTCCTCTTTACTTTTAGAAAACACCAAAATATCATCAATGAAAACCACCAAAAACTTATCCAAGAACTCATGGAAAATTCTATTCATTAAGTCCATGAATATATCAGGTGCATTGGTTAGCCCAAAAGGCATTAATACAAATTCATAATGGCCATATCTTATACGAAATGTAGTCTTCAGAACATCTGCTTCCTTTACCTTCAGCTGTTGGTACCCCGATCTCAGGTCAATCTTTGAAAAATACTGAGCTCCCTAGAGCTGGCCAAAAAAATCATTTATATGAGGCAAAGGATATTTGTTCTTAATAGTGATATTATTCAAGGCCCTATAATCAATGAAAAGTCTCATTGAGCCATCTTTCTTTTTAACAAACAAGACAGGAGCACCCCATGGTGATGTGCTAGGTCGAATGAAACCTTCATCTAATAACTCCTGAAATTGTTTCCTTAACTCTAAAAGTTCAACTTGAGCCATTCGATAAGGGGGTTTTGAAATTGGCTTAGCATCAGGAACTAAGTCAATAGTAAATTCAACTTCCTGATCTGGTATTATTCCAGGAAACTCATCAGGAAAATCATCAGGATACTCATTTACCACTAACAAATCATTAATCTAAGCAGTTCCCTTGTTTTCAACAATATGTGCAAGGTAGCATTCATTTCCATCTTTTACAAGTTTCTCGGCCTCTTGATATGTTATCAATAGTAAGGGTTCATTCTTGTACACAAACTGAAAGTCTTTATGAAAAGAAACTTCTTTAGCTCTACAGTCAATCTTAGCATGGTAAATAGAGAGCCAATCCATACCTAGGATAACATCAAACTCTACTAGAGGTAGAACAATAAGGTTTTCAAGTAGGTTCTTTCCACAGATAAGGGTAGGAAGATTCTTATAAATTCTTTTTGCCTCAACATTTCCCCCAGGTGTTTTTACCACAAGTTCAGGAGTCATTTCTTGAGATGGTATTCCCATTTTACTAGAAAAGGTTTCAGAGATGAAATAATGGGTAGACCCCAAATCAAACAACACACTAGCATAATCTGAAAAAACAAACAAAGTACCTGATACAACGTCATTTGATGGCCCGACATCTGCTAAAGTAGTTGCAAAGGATTTCACCACCCCTTTCTGCTTGTAGTCTAACTGCTTCCCATCACTCAAGCTCTTTGTCGGACACTCGTTTTCATAGTGACCCATCTCATTGCACTTAAATCATTTCACTAACTGTAAATCAAATTTGGTCTTACCTTCACCTTGATCTTTTTCAGTGCAATCACGAGCCTTATGTCCCATCTTAACACATCAGTAGCACTTTCCAGAATTCAGAAGACATTCCCCGGCATTCCTTTTGCCACATTCATCACAAACTGGAAACTTATTTTTCTTACCATCAGACTTTTTTGAAGAATTCTTACTTTTCTCCTGCCACCTCGGTCTCTTCTTCTGTTGGTTGTTATAGAACACCTAATCATCGGAAAACTCCATTTCCACCTTCTCAACACATCGAACAATCTTTTCATAACTTTTAAACTCACGAGAAGCTAATTCCCTTTGATATTTTATCTTTAATCCTGAGTAAAAATGATTGATTTTACTATCAAGGTCTCAAATAAAATTTGGATCATACCTTTCCAATCGAGTGAACCTTTCTTCATAGGAAGCCACTGAGTCTTCCTCTTGCCTCAATTCCAAGAATTTCTTTTCCATCCTAAGTTGAACAGCCTTAGGAAAATACTTCTAGAGAAACATACCTCTGAATTCATCCCAGTCAAGAGCATCAATCTCATCGGCGTCCCTGATATTTTTGACCATAGACCACCACTGATCTGCCTTACATTCCAAACGGTAAATAGCAAGACTAACCTTTTGATTGTATGAACACCCCATGACATCGAAGATCTTCTCCAGTGCTTTTATCCACCCATCATCTAACATAGGGTCAGATGATCCTCTAAATGATGGGGGATGTTGCCTCATGAAATGTTCCACCACTGACATGTTCCTCTGCGGTTGATCTGGCTGATCTCGTGCATGGATACCACCACCATTTATCGCTTGAGTCAACTGTGCTATTACTACAACAAACTGTTCAGTTCCAATTCCGACCATCTTGGGATGCTTATTTGGAAGGTTATTTCCTTCTGTATGCCTTACCAGCACTTCTTCCCTGTTTCCTCTACAGAAAACCATTCTGAACAAACATTTCTTAGATGAAGCAACATGGTAATCTTCAAATGCTATATCATTTCAAAAAAAAAAATATTTTTGGATAATCATTTAATAGAATTCTAACTCCTAAAGTTATCTAAACCGACCTCTGATACCAACTATAAGGCCCTAGCCTTAAACCTTACTTAATCTTGAGTTATTACAAGATTACACATTGATGATCTTTTAAGGTTTAGAGTTTTAGAGAATTAGATCATAAAACTTGCATTACATTCCACATTTAAACAAAGTGGTTACATAAAGATAGTATTCATTTTTTACCATCAACAGAACATATTTAAAATAAAACATGGATTCCTTCTTGACACTTCCTTGACACTATCGTCATATCATGTACCTTTCCCTTGACCTGTGAAAAACATTTCAAAAAAGACTTGGGATGAGCATAAAAATCTCAGTATGGGTTATATAAAAAAATATGGAAAGGAAACATGAGTTCATATATACATAAGAATGAAATCATACTTTACCCATAAAACATAAGCACTTTAATATACCTCATCAAATCATGAATAAATCATAGAAATCATAATACATAAAGGTAACTTGAGGCATTCATAACATTCTTACGCAGGGAGTAACACTATTGGTTACGTTTGTAATATCCATCATAGTATATTCCCTAAATCTCTTCGGAGAAACCTTAAAGTTTCACTCCTTCGCGTTACCCAATGCATTGGAGAGCTATATCGGGCTCACCTGCCCTTAGTTTATCACGGAACCACCCGTCTTCATAATAATTCCCAAGAACCTCAACATAATCGTATCACATAAAACATGCATAAAGGAAACATAACATTTCCACCTTTCAATCATAAGATATCAATAAAAACAATTGATATAAAAACATTATGATAACCATTTTCAATACCAAAAAAAAAAAAAATTTAAACATGGTATTTATTTTTCTTTTAAAAAGAAGTTATGTCTTGTAGAGGAAGCCGAAACTCAAATAATGGTCATGGCGGCGGAGAAGTCATTGTCGCCGCATACGTATGACAAAACATTCCCTTTTGTCGTTTAGTAAAACACTTAGTATAAAAAATATTCCTTTTGGATAAACGTAAAAGTCAAAGGGGTTTATAAACTGTATAAAAGAAGGTTGAGTATAAACAAAATATGCCTCAATGAAAGGAGATTGAGATGAAGTCCAATACCTCAGGTCCGACTTGAATCGGTCGTTCTTTAATCTCTTGAATAATAAACATGAGTTAATTTCTACTTGTTTAAGAACCTTTTTCAAGTTCATTATTCCTTTTATATCACTTATTGCCATGTCATGAAAACTATGTAATTATTTAAGTTAATAACGGTCGTTTTAACGATCATTGGTACTTGAGTAAAAAATAATCCCTTTATAATTACAAGTTTTTCATGTATCCAATATATCCAGAATGGTATTCATGATGTAGATATAATATATGTAATATATATCCAGTACATGCATGAATTTATAATATTACATAATCATTTAGAGGTAAGAAATGAAATGCACCGTTCATGGAGACGATAAGCCGTACGTACGCATGAACGCTACTTTCATTTCTATTTCGTATTTTATAGAATGGAATCATAATGATATAAAGGTATATTATAATTCCATTGTAATATCATATATAATATCATAACTCCATCCTTTATACGTCCCACATATGGTATTTAACAAATCAAATCACTTTGAGGGGGCGGTAGTCCGCACTTCCTTAAATGAAGATATCGCGTTTACCCATAATGGGAACCATAAAGGTATGCCCAAAATGAAAAATACAGAAGCTTAAAGAAAACATAAAAAAATTATATATCATATATAAATATAGTGTCATCTTAATTTCCAACTTTGAAGGTGTTAAAAGAATGTTGAACAATCATTGTTTCGGGAGGCAGAAATTCGCCATCCACGGAAAAAGTATGTTCTTTAACCATTAGATGTAGGTGTGTGTAAGTGTAGCTCGAATCCTTCTTATAACAAAATCCTAGTATATTGAAGATACTGGAGTTGTTACAAAAGAAATGAATAAAAATATTTTAGGGGGTTGGAGAAGCAAAATAAAACAAAAGGACTCAAGTGAAGACATTACCTTAAAATCGGGTAACTCCCTTTGGTTTGAGCTGAAAGGCTTCCTTGGGAAGACTTCTGCCCAAAGTGAGGCTTCAAGGAGTAAGAGATGGAAGTGGAGAGACAAAATGGGCAGGGTTTGGCCAAGCCAAAGGCTTTTGATGTTTGGGTAAGGAGGTAGAGGTGGGGGCCTTTTATAAGAGGAGAGGAGGGGCACTCTTGGAAAGTAAAGAAATGTTACTTTATTTTCAAATGGGTTTCAAATTTTAAAGGTCCCACATTGAAATAATTCTAGGATAAGGTGATAAGGGTTCGAAATATACCCACCCAATAGTTTTTGGACATGTGTAGGTCTTAGATTTTACATTATCTTTCCATTTTATTTAAATCGTCAAATAATGAGATCATCGCTGCATCATTATGATGTCATAAATAATTTAATTTATTTAATGTCTAAAAATTATTAAAAATACTATGATGTATAAAATCTTTTTAGCTTTCCAATGACTATTTATAGTCCAAAATATCATTTATGTAGACAAAATTAAAAATATTTTACTTAGGTGATACATTCTTTGTTTCATTTAACATTCTTTAAAAAAATAAAAAGATAAAAAGTCACTTTCTCACAAAGGTGATTTCATGGGGCCCCAAAGTTTGGTACAAGGCATACCATGGTCGGCCATGAGACAACCAATAGCCTTAGGACACATTTTGGTATCATTTTTTATTATTATGATATTATTTTATTATCCTTAACTACCCGATTACTCATTAATCAAGATAATTAAAGATAATTACCGTCGTTACTATTCATAATGTCCAAAAACAAAAGAGTCTTAATTACATAATTTGGACCTTATGATTCCAAATATGTAATAAATTTTACCAAATTCCAAACACATAAATTTCAATAATTGATTTATAAAAAATTTCCGTTGTCAAAACAAATAGCGGGTTTTTTTGAAACAATATCTATGAAAAGTTTGGCATTAGTTTATGACCAATTTGAAAGTGAAATTAATCCTAATGTCCAAAATTGGATTAAATGGTAAAAATATATTCATATTTAACTTTAATACCAATTAAAAATATAATCTAACCATATAATTAAAATAAATGAAAAAGCAGTTTTGATTCAAAATGCAGTATTTTTCACTATTAATTAAAAAATGAACATTTTCAGAAAAATACCAAAAATTTATCCATTGTAAATTTCAATGTCCCAATCATAATGAATATGTTTATTTTGAAAAATATATATTATAAAATTGTCAAAAGTTTGATTTAAAAAGGGGTTTCCATCAAAAGGCAGTAAAACAATCTTTTAAGAATATTAGTGTATTCCATACTTAATATTGGATTTATTTTCATTTTAAGCCTCTAAAACACTATCCAATTCATTAATAGACATAGAAAAAAATATCTATTATTCATTACTTACTTGGGATTTCACATCCTTCCCCCTTTAGAAAATTACATCCCTGCAATTTATTTACTTATCAAATAAATGGGGGTACTTATCCCTCATTGCATTTTCAGATTCCAATGTTGCCTCTTCCATTATGTGGTTTTTCCAAAAAACATTTACCTGATTAATCACCTTATTCCGTAACACTTGCTCCCTGTGGTCAAGAATCTGGAACGGTTGTTCCTCATAAGATAGTTTCTCTTCCAGCTGAACTACCTCTGGACTAAAAACATGAGATGGATCTGGCATGTACTTTCTCAGCATCGAAACATGAAAAACATTGTGTAACTGAGATAAACTCGGAGGTAAAGCCACTCGATAAGCAACTGATCTAACTCTCTCCAGAATTTTATATGGTTCAATGAACCCTGGACTCAACTTTCCTTTCTTACCAAATCGCATCACACTTTTCCATGGTGATACTTTGAGAAAAACATGATCACCTACCTCAAAAGAGAGATCCTTCCTCTTGTTGTCCGCATAACTCTTCTGCCTACTCTGAGCTGTTCTCATGTGTTTATATATCAGCTAAACTTTTTCTGAAAACTCTTCTACCAATTCTGGTCCCATCAACTTCCTTTCATCCACTTCATCCCAGAAAGCTGGAGTTCGACACCGCTTCCCATATAATGCCTGAAATGGTGCCATCTGTATACTAGAATGAAAACTGTTATTATATGAAAATTCAACCAAAGAAAGATCTTGGTCCCAACTTCCCTGATATTCCATCGAACAATCTCGTAGCATATCCTCCAAGGTCTGAATTGTTCATTCCGACTGCCCATCTGATTGAGGATGAAAAGCTGTACTAAAATTTAATTCAGTACCCAATGACTTTTGAAGGCCTTTCCAAAAGTTAGAAGTGAACCTGGGATCACGTTTAGATACAATGGAGAGAGGAACTCCATGTAACCTAACTATCTCTTTAAGATACAAACGGGAAAGTTGATCTAGGGAAAAAGTATCTCGTATAGCAAGTAAAGGAGCAGATTTGGTCAAGCGATCAACAATAACCCAGATTTCATTATTACATCAAGATGTCTTTGGTAATCCCACAACAAAGTCCATGGATATATTCTCCCATTTCCACTCTAGCACTGGTAAAGGCTGAAGCATCCCATTCGGTAACTGCCGCTCTGCTTTAACCTGCTGACAAGTCAAACACTTCATAGTAAAATCAGCAATATCTCTTTTCATTCCATCCCACCAGTAATACTCCCGAAGATCTCTATACATCTTAGTACTGCCTGGATGAACTGAAAACAGAGAACTATGAGCTTCACATAAAAACTCTCTCTTCAACTATGAATAACAAGGCACACACAATCTCTTCCCAAATCTCAAAACGCAATCATTATAAATGTTGAATTCAGGAAAATTACCCTTCTTAACCAGCTCTACCTTTTTCTGCAACTCACTGTCTTGCTCTGTGCTTGATTGATTCTGTCTGATAGAGATGATCTCACTAATACCTGAAACAAAACAGAAGAACATCCTGCACCAAAAACTTCTATGCCAAAGTTCATAAAATCCTTAACCAAAGGATCATGTTCCAAACGCAACATTGCTAATGAAGCATTACTTTTTCGACTCAAAGCATCAGCCACTTTATTTTCTTTTCCTGGAAGGTAATGAATTGTACAATAATAATCCTTGATTAATTCTAGCCATCTCCTTTGTCTCAGGTTCAATTCTTTCTGAGTGAATATATACTTTAAACTTTTGTGATCGGTATATATTTCACACTTTACTCCATACAAATGATGCCTCCAAATTTTTAAAGCAAAAACAACAGTAGCTAATTCCAAATCATGTGTAGGGTAATTTACCTCATGAGTTTTCAACTGACGTGAAGCATAAGAAATTACCTGATCATTCTACATTAGGACACAACCAAGTCCTTTCAATGAAGCATCACTGTATATAACAAACTCACCATTCCTGGAAGGTAGTGCCAAAATTGGAGCATTCACCAATCTTCTTTTCAATTCCTGAAAACAATCATCACATTCTTTTGTCTAGATAAACTTAACACCCTTCCGAGTTAGCTTAGTCATTGGACTAGATAACCGTGAAAAATTTCTAACAAACCTTCGGTAATAGCCTGCCAAACCAAGGAAACTACGAATCTCTGTTAAATTTGTGGGTCTTGGCCATTCTTCAACAACCTTTGTTTTTGCAGGATCAGCGGTTATCCCATCTTTAGAAACAATGTGACCAAGGAAAGAAATTTGTTGCAACCAAAACTCGCACTTGCTGAATTATCCATACAGTTTCTCTTCTTTTAAGGTTTGCAAGATAACCCTTAAATGTCTTTCATGCTCCACTTTACTTTTAGAAAACACCAAAATATCATCAATGAAAACCACCACAAAATTATCCAAGAACTAAAGGAAAATTCTATTCATTAAGTCCATGAATACAACTGGTGCATTGGTTAGCCCAAAAGGCATTACTAAAAATTAATAATGGCCATATCTTGTAGGAAACGTAGTCTTCGGAACATCTGATTCCTTTACCTTCAGCTGATGGTACCCCGATCTCAGGTCAATCTTTGAAAAATACTGAGCTCCCTGGAGCTGATCAAACAAATCATCGATATGAGGCAAAGGATATTTGTTCTTAACAATGATATTATTCAAGGCCCTATAATCAATGAAAAGTATCATTGAGCCATATTTCTTTTTAACAAACAAGATAGGAGCACCCCATGGTGATATGCTAGGTCGAATGAAACCTTTATCTAATAACTCCAGCAATTGTTTCTTTAACTCTAAATGTTCAACTTGAGCCATTCGATAAGGGGGTTTTGAAATTGGATTAGCATCAGGAACTAAGTCAACAGTAAATTCAACTTCCTGATCTGGTATTATTCTAGGAAACTCCTCAGGAAAAACATTAGGATACTCATTTACCACTGACACATCATTAATCTGAACAGTTCCCTTGTTTTCAACAATATGTGCAAGGTAACATTCCTTTCCATATTTTACAAGTTTCACGGCCTCTTGATATGTTATCAACAGTAAGGGTTCATTCTTGTACACAAACTGAAAGTATTTATGAAAAGAAACTTCTTTAGCTCTACAGTCAATCTTAGCATGGTAAATAGAGAGCCAATCCATACCCAGGATAACATCAAACTCTAATAGAGGTAGAAAAATAAGGTATTCAAGTAGGTTCTTTCCACAGATAAGGATAGGAAGATTCATATAAATTCTTTTTTCCTCAACATTTCCCCCAGGTGTTTTTACCACAAGTTCAGGAGTCATTTCTTAAGATAGTATTACCATTTTACTAGAAAAGCTTTCAGAGATGAAAGAATGTGTAGACCCCGAATCAAACAACACACTGGCATAATCTGAAAAAACAAACAAAGTACCTGATACAACTTCATTTGATGGCCCAACATCTTCTGAAGTAGTTTCAAAGGATTTCACCACCCCTTCCTGCTTGTAGTCTAACTGCTTCCCATCACTCAAGCTCTTTGTCGGACACTCGTTTGCATAGTGACCCATATCATTGCACTTAAATCATTTCACTAACTGTAAATCAAATTTGGTCATACCTTCACCTTGATCTTTTTCAGTGCAATCACGAGCCTTATGTCCCATCTTACCACATCGGTAGCACTTTCCAGAATTCAGAAGACATTCCCCAGCATGCCTTTTGCCACATTTATCACAAACTGGAAACTTAGTTTTCTTACCATCAGACTTTCTTGAAGAATTCTTACCTTTCTCCTGCCACCTCGGTCTCTTCTTCTGTTGGTTATTATAGAACAATTGATCATCAGCAAACTCCATTTCCACCTTCTCAGCACATCGAACAAGCTTTTCATAACTTTTAAACTCACGAGAAGCTAGTACCCTTAGATATTTTGTCTTTAATCCTGAGTAAAAATGATTGATTTTACTATCAAGGTCTCGGATAAAATTTGGAGCATACCTTTCCAATAGAGTGAACCTTTCTTCATAGGCAGCCACTAAGTCTTCCTCTTGCCTCAATTCCAAGAATTGATTTTCCATCCTAAGTCGAACAGCCTTAGTAAAATACTTCTTAAGAAACATACCTTTGAATTCATCCCAGTCAAGAGCATCAATCTCAACGGGGTCCCTGATATTTTAACCATAGAACACCACTGATCTGTCTCACCCTCCAAATGGTAAATAGCAAGACTAAACTTTTGATTGTCTGAACACCCCATGACATCAAAAATATTCTCCAGTGCTTTAATCCACCCTTTAGCTAAAACAGGGTCATATGATCCTCTAAATGATGGGGGATGTAGCATCATGAAATGTTCCACCACTGACATGTTCCTCTGCGGTTGATCTGGCTGATCTCGTGCATGGATACCACCACCATTTATCGCTTGAGTCAACTGCGCCATTACTGCAACAAACTGTTCAGTTCCAATTCCGACCATCTCGGGATGCTGATTCGGAAGTTTATTTCCTTCTGTATTCCTTCCTAGAACTGCTTCCCTGTTTCCTCTACGGAAAACCATTTTGAACAAACATCTCTTATATGAAGCAACATTGTAATCTTCAAATGCTATATCATTTCAAAAAAAAATTTGATAATCATTTAATAGAATTCTAACTCCTAAAGTTATCTAAACCAACCTCTAATACCAACTATAAGGCCCCGACCTTAAACCTTACTTAATATTGAGTTATTACAAGATTACACATTGAGGATCTTTTCATGTTTAGAGTTTTAGAGAATTAGATCATAAAACTTGCATTACATTCCACATTTAAACAAAGTGGTTACATAAAGATAGTAATCATTTTTCCCATCAACGGAACATATTTAAAATAAAACATGGATTTTTTCTTGACACTTCCTTGAAACTATCATCATATCATATAACTTTCCCTTGACCTGGGAAAAAAATTTCAAAAAAGACTTGGGATGAGCATAAAAAGCTCAGTATGGGTTATATAAAAAAAATAAGGAAAGGAAACATGAGTTCATATATACATAAGAATGAAATCATACTTTACCCATAAAACATAAGAACTTTAACATACCTCATCAAATCATGAATAAATCATAGAAATCATAAGACATAAAGGTAACTTGAGGCATTCATAACATTCTTACATAGGGAGTAACCCTCTTGGTTACGTTTGTAATACCCATCATAGTATATTCTCTAAATCTCTTCGGAGAAACCTTAACATTTAACTCCTTCACATTACCCAATACATTGGAGAGCTATATCGGGCTCACCCGCCCTTAGTTTATCACAGAACCACCCATCTTCATTATAATGCCCAAGACCTCAACATAATCGTATCACATAAAACATACATAAAGGAAAAATAACATTTCCACCTTTCAATCACAAGATATCAATACAAAACATTGATATAAAAACATTATGAAAACCATTTTCAATACCAAAATAAAAGAAAATTAAAACATGGTATTTATTTTTCTTTTAAAATGAAGGTATGGCTTATAGAGGAAGCCGATACTCAAATAATGGTCACGGCGGCAGAGAAGTCGTTGTCGCCGCATACGTACGACAAAACATTCCCTTTTGTCTTTTAGTAAAACGCTTCGTATAAAAAAGAATCCTTTTGGAGAAACGTAAAAGTAAAAGGGGTTTATACACCGTATAAAAGAAGGTTGAGTATAAAACCAAATATGCCTCAATGAAAGGAGAATGAGACGAAGTCCCATACCTCGGGTCCGACTTGACTCAGTCGTTCTTTAATCTCCTGAATAATAACCTTGAGTTAATTTATAATTATTTAAGAACCTTTTTCAAGTTAATTATTCCTTTTATATCACTTATTTCCATGTCATTAACACTATGTAATTATTTAAGTTAATAACGGTCGTTTTAACGATCATTGGTACTTGAGTAAAAAATAAGCCCTTTATAATTACAAGTTGTTCATGTATCCATTATATCCAGAATGGTATTCATGATGTAGATATCATATATTTCATATATATCCAGTACATTCATGCATTTATAATATTACATAATCATTTAGAGGTAATAAATGAAATGCACCGTTCATGGAGACGGTAAGCCGTACGTACGCATGAATGCTACTTTCATTTCTATTTCATATTTTATAGAATGGAATCATAATGATATAAAGGTATATTATAATTCCAGTGTAATATCATATATAATATCATAACTCCATCTTTATACGTCCCACATATGATATTTAACAAATCAAATCACTTTGAGGGGGCGGTAGTCCGCACTTCCTTAAATGAAGATATCGCGTTTACCCATAATGGGAACCATAAAGGTATGAAAAATGAAAAAAACAGAAGCTTAAGGAAAACATAAACATATTATATATCATATATAAATATATTGTCATCTTAATTTCCACCTTTGAAGGTGTTAAAATAATGTTGAACAATCATCGTTTCGGGAGGCAGAAATTCGCCATCCACAGAAAAAGTTTGTTCTTTAACCATTAGATGTAGGTTTGTGTAAGTGTAGCTCAAATCCTTATTATAACAACATCCTAGTATATTGAATATAGTGTAGTTTTTACAAAAGAAATGAATAAAAAGATTTTAGGGGGTTGGAGAAGAAAAATAAAACAAAAGGACTCAAGTGAAGACATTACCTTAAAATCGGGTAACTCCCTTTGGTTTGAGCTCAAAGGCTTCCTTGGGAAGACTTCTGCCCAAAGTGAGGCTTCAAGGAGTAATAGAGGGAAGTGGAGAGACAAAATGGGCAGGGGTTGGCCGATCCAAAGGCTTTGGAAGTGTGGGAAAGGATGTAGAGGTGGGGGCCTTTTATAAGAAGAGAGGAGGGACACTCTTGGAAAGTAAAGAAATGTTACTTTATTTTCAAATGGGTTTTAGATTTTAAAGGTCCCACATTGATATAATTCGAGGATAAGGTGATAAGGGTTAGAAATATACCCACCCAATAGGTTTTGGACATGTTTAAGTCTTATATTTTACATTATCTTTCCATTTTATTTAAATCGTCAAATAATGAGGTCATCACTACATCATTATGATGTCATAAATAATTTAATTTATTTAATGTCTAAAAATTATAAAAAATACTATGATGTAGAAAATATTTTTATCTTTCCAATTACTATTTATAGTCCAAAAGATCATTTATGTAGACAAAATTAAAAATATTTTACTTAGGTGATACATTCTTTGTTACATTTAACATTCTTTAAAAAAATAAAAAGATAAAAAGTCACTTTCTCACAAAGGTGATTTCATGGGGCCCCCATGTCTGGCACAAGGCATCCCATGGTCGGATATGAGACAACCAGTAGCCTTAGGACACATTTTGGTGTCATTTTTTATTATTATGATATTATTTTATTATCCTTAACTACCCGATTACTCATTAATCAAGATAATTAAAGATAATTACCGTCGTTACTATTCATATTGTCCAAAAAACAAAAGAGTCTTAATTACATAATTTGGACCTTCTGATTCCAAATATGTAATCCATTTTACCAAATTACAAAAACATAAATTGAAATAATTGATTTAAAAATAATTCCCGTTTTTAAAACAAATAGCAGGTTTTTTTTGAAACAATATCTATGAAAAGTTTGGCATTAGTTTATAATCAATTTCAAAGTGAAATTAATCCTAATGAACACCATTGGATTAAATGGTAAAAATATATTCAGATTAAACTTTAATACCAATTAAAAATATAATCTAACAATATAATTAAATTAAATGAAAAAGCAGTTTTGATGTAAAATGCAGTATTTTTCACTATTCATTAAAAAATGAACATTGTCAGAAAAATACCAAAAATTTATCAAATGTAAATTTCAATGTCCCAATCATAATGAATATGTTTATTTTGACAAATATAGATTATAAAATTATCAAAATTTTGATTTAAAAAGGGTTTGCCATCAAAAGGAAGTAAAACAATCTTTTAAGAATATTAGTGTATTCCATGCTTAAGATTGGATTTATTTTCATTTTATGCCTCTAAAACACTATCTAATTCATTAATAGAGATAGATAAAAATATTTATTATTCATTACTTACTTGGGATGTTACATCCTTCCCCCCTTTAGAAAATTTAATCCCCACAATTTATTTACTTATCAAATAAATGGGCGTACTTATCCCTCATTGCATTTTCAGATTCCCATGTTGCCTCTTCCATTATGTGGTTTTTCCACAAAACCTTTACATGATTAATCACCTTATTCCGTAACACTTTCTCCCTGTGGTCAAGAATATGGACCGGTTGTTCCTCATAATATAGGTTCTCTTCCAGCTGAACTACCTCTGGACTCAAAACATGAGATGGATTTGGCATGTACTTTCTCAACATCGAAACATGAAAAACATTGTGTACCTGAGATAAACTCGGAGGTAATGCCACTTGGTAAGCAACTGATCCAACTCTCTCCAGAATTTCATATGGTCCAATTAACCTTGGACTCAGCTTTCCTTTCTTACCAAATCGCATCACACTTTTCCATGGTGATACTTTGAGAAAAACATGATCACCTACCTCAAAAGAGAGATCCTTCCCCCTGTTGTCCGCATAACTCTTCTGCCTACTCTGAGTTGTTCTCATGTGTTTCTGTATCAGATAAACTTTTTCTGCCAACTCTTCTACCAATTATGGTCCCATCAAATTTCTTTCACCCACTTCATCCCAGAAAGCTGGAGTTTGACACCGCTTCCCATATAATCCCTGAAATGGTGCCATCTGTATACTAGAATGAAAACTGTTATTATATGAAAATTCAACCAAAGAAAGATGTTGGTCCCAAATTCCCTGATAATCCATCGAACAAGCTCGTAGAATATCCTCCAAGGTCTGAATTGTTCGTTCTGACTGCCCATCTGATTGAGGATGAAAAGCTGTACTAAAATTTAATTCAGTAACCAACGACTTCTGAAGGCCTTTCCAAAAGTTAGAAGTGAACATGGGATCACGGTCAGATACAATGGAGAGAGGAACTCCATGTAACCTAACTATCTATTTAAGATACAAACCGGAAAGTTGATCTAGGGAAAAATTATCTCGTATAGCAAGGAAATGAGCAGATTTGTTCAAGCGATCCACAATAACCCGGATTTCATTATTACCTCGAGATGTCTTCGGTAATCCCACAACAAAGTCCATGGATATATTCTCCCATTTCCACTCTGGCACTGGTAAAGGCTGAAACATCCCATTCGGTAACTGTCGCTCTGCTTTAACCTGCTGACAAGTCAAACACTTCACAGTAAAATCAGCAATATCTCTTTTCATTCCATCCCACCAGTAATACTCCTGAAGATCTCTATACATCTTAGTACTGCCTGGATGAACTGAAAACGGAGAACTATTATCTTCACATAACAACTCTCTCTTCAACTTTGAATCACAAGGCACACACAATCTCTTCCCAAATCTCAATATGCAATCATAATCAATGTTGAATTCAGGCAAATTACCCTTCTGAACCAGCTCTACCTTTTTCTGCAACTCACTGTCTCGCTTCTGTGCTTGCTTGATTCTGTCTAATAGAGATGATCTCACTGATACCTGAAACAAAACAGAAGAACATCCTGCACCAACAACTTCTATGCCAAAGTTATTCAAATCCTTAACCAAAGGATCATGTTCCAAACGCAACATTGCTAATGAAGCATTACTTTTTTGACTCAAAGCATCAGCCACTTTATTTGTTTTTCCTGGATGGTAATGAATTTTACAATCATAATCCTTGATTAATTCTAGACATCTCCTTTCTATCATGTTCAATTCTTTCTGAGTGCATATATACTTTAAACTTTTGTGATCGGTATATATTTCATACTTTACTCCATACAAATGATGCCTCCAAATTTTTAAAGAAAAAAAAAAACAACAGCTAATTCCAAATCATGTGTAGGGTAATTTACCTCATGAGTTTTCAACTGACGTGAAGCATAAGCAATTACCTAATCATTATGCTTTAGGACACAACCATGTCCTTTCAATGAAGCATCACTGTATATAACAAACTCACCATTCCTGGAAGGTAGTGCCAAAACTGGAGCATTCACCAATCTTCTTTTAAATTCCTGAAAAACAATCATCACATTCTTTTGTCCAGATAAACTTAACACCCTTCCGAGTTAGCTTAGTCATTGGACTAGATAACCCTGAAAAATTTCTAACAAACCTTCGGCAATAGCCTGCCAAACCAAGGAAACTACGAATCTCTGTTACATTTGTGGGTCTTGGCCATTCTTCAACAACCTTTGTTTTTACAAGATCAACAGTTATCCCTTCTTTAGAAACAATGTGACCAAGGAAAGAAATTTGTTGCAACCAAAACTCGCACTTGCTGAATTTTCCATACAGTTTCCTTTCTTTTAAGGTTTTCAAGATAACCCTTATATGTCTTTCATGCTCCTATTTACTTTTAGAAAACACCAAAATATCATCAATGAAAACCACCACAAACTTATCCAAGAACTCATGGAAAATTCTATTCATTAAGTCCATGAATACAGAAGGTGCATTGATTAGACCAAAAGGCATTACTACAAATTCATAATGGCCATATCTTGTACAAAACACAGTCTTCGGAACATCTTCTTCCTTTACCTTTAGCTGATGGTACCCCGATCTTAGGTCAATCTTTGAAAAATACTGAGCTCCCTGGAGCTGATCAAACAAATCATCGATATGAGGCAAAGGATATTTGTTCTTAACAGTGATATTATTCAAGGCCCTATAATCAATGCAAAGTCTCATTGAGCCATCTTTCTTTTTAACAAACAAGATAGGAGCACCCCATGGTGATGTGCTAGGTCGAATGTAACCTTTATCTAATAACTCCTGCAATTTTTTCTTTAACTCTAAAAGTTCAACTTTAGCCATTAGATAAGGGGGTTTTGAAATTGGCTTAGCATCATGAACTAAGTCAATAGTAAATTCAACTTCCTAATCTGGTATTATTCCATGAAACTCATCAGAAAAAACATCAGGATACTCATTTACCACTGTCACATAATTAATCTGAACAGTTCCCTTGTTTTCAACAATATGTGCAAGGTAACATTCATTTCCATCTTTTACAAGTTTCTTGGCCTCTTGATATGTTATCAACAGTAAGGGTTCATTCTTGTACACAAACTGAAAGTCTTTATGAAAAGAAACTTCTTTAGCTCTACAGTCAATCTTAGCATGGTAAATAGAGATCCAATCCATACCCAGGATAACATCAAACTCTACTAGAGGTAGAACAATAAGGTTTGCAAGTAGGTTCTTTCCACATATAAGGATAGGAAGATTCTTATAAATTCTATTTGCCTCAATATTTCCACCAGGTGTTTTTACCACAAGTTCAGGAGTCATTTCTTGAGATAGTATTACCATTTTACTAGAAAAGGTTTCAGAGATGAAAGAATGTGTAGACCCCGAATCAAAAAACACACTGGCATAATCTGAAAAACCAAACAATGTACCTAATACAACTTCATTTGATGGCCCGACATCTGCTGAAGTAGTTGCAAACGATTTCACCAACCTTTTCTGCTTGTAGTCTAACTACTTCCCATCACTCAAGATCTTTGTCGGACACTCGTTTTCATAGTGACCCATCTCATTGCACTTAAATCATTTCACTAACTGTAAATAAAATTTGGTCTTACCTTCACCTTGATCTTTTTCAGTGCAATCACGAGCCTTATGTCCCATCTTACCACATCGGTAGCACTTTCCAGAATTTAGAAGACATTCCCCATCATGCCTTTTTCCACATTTATCACAAACTCGAAACTTAGTTTTCTTACCATCAGACTTTTTTGAATAATTCTTACCTTTCTCCTGCCACCACGGTCTCTTCTTCTGTTGGTTATTATAGAACACTTGATCATCAGCAAACTCCATTTCCACCTTCTCAGCACATCGAACAAGATTTTCATAACTTTTAAACTCATGAGAAGCTAATGCCCTTCAATATTTTGGCTTTAATCCTGAGTAAAATTGATTGATTTTACTATCAAGGTCTCAGATAAAATTTGGAGCATACCTTGCCAATCGAGTGAACCTTTCTTCATAGGCAGCCACTGAGTCTTTCTCTTGCCTCAATTCCAAGAATTGATTTTCCATCCTAAGCCGAATAGCCTTAGGAAAATACTTCTCAAGAAACATACATTTGAATTCATCCCAGTCAAGAGCATCAATCTCATCAGCGTCCCTGATATTTTTAACCATAGATCACCACTGATCTGCCTCACCCTCCAAATGGTAAATAGGAAGACTAACCTTTTGATTGTCTGAACACCCCATGACATCGAAAATCTTCTCCAGTGCTTTAATCCACCCTTCAGCTAACACAGGGTCAGATGATCCTCTGAATGACGGGAGATGTTGCCTCATGAAATGTTCCACCACTGACATGTTCCTCTACGGTTGATCTGGCTGATCTCGTGCATGGATACCACCACCATTTATCGCTTGAGTCAACTGCGTCATTACTGCTACAAACTGTTCAATTCCAATTCCGACCATCTCGGGATGCTGATTCGGAAGGTTACTTCCTTCTTTATGCCTTCCTAGCACTGCTTCCCTGTTTCCACTGCGGAAAACCATTCTGAACAAACATGTATTAGATGAAGCAACATGGTAATCTTCAAATGCTATATCATTTCAAAAAAAAATACTTTTGGATAATCATTTAATAGAATTCTAACTCCTAAAGTTATCTAAACCGACCTCTGATACCAACTATAAGGCCCCCGCCTTAAACCTTACTTAATCTTGAGTTATTACAATATTACACATTGAAGATCTTTTCAGGTTTAGAGTTTTAGAGAATTAGATCATAAAACTTGCATTACATTCCACATTTAAACAAAGTGGTTACATAAATATAGTATTCATTTTTTCACATCAACGGAAAATATTTAAAATAAAACATGGATTCTTTCGTGACACTTCCTTGACACTATCATCATATCATGTACCTTTCCCTTGACCTGTGAAAAACATTTCAAAAAAGACTTGGGATGAACATAAAATGCTCAGTATGGGTTATATAAAAAAAAATATAGAAAGGAAACATGAGTTCATATATACATAAGAATGAAATCATACTTTACCCAAAAAACATAAGAACTTTAACATAACTCATCAAATCATGAATAAATCATAGAAATCATAAGACATAAAGGTAACTTGAGGCATTCATAACATTCTTACGTAGGGAGTAACCCTCTTGGTTACGTTTGGAATACCCATCACAGTATATTCCCTAAATCTCTTTGGAGAAACCTTAACGTTTCACTCCTTTGAATTACCCAATGCATTGGAGAGCTATATTGGGTTCACCCACCCTTAGTTTATCACAGAACCACCCGTCTTCATAATAATTCCCAAGAACCTCAACATAATCGTATCACATAAAACATGCATAAAGGAAACATAATATTTCCACCTTTCAATCACAAGATATCAATACAACACATTGATATAAAAACATTATGAAAACCATTTTCAATACCAAAATAAAAGAAAATTAAAACATGGTATTTATTTTTCTTTTAAAAAGAAGGTATGGCTTGTAGAGGAACCCGAAACTCAAATAATGGTCATGACGGCGGAGAAGTCGTTGTTGCCGCATACGTACGACAAAACATTCCCTTTTGTCGTTTAGTAAAACGATTCGTATAAAAAAGATTAATTTTGGATAAACATAAAATTCAAAGGGGTTTATACACCGTATAAAAGATGGTTGAGTATAAAACAAAATATGCCTCAATTAAAGGAGATTGAGACGAAGTCCCATACCTCGGGTCCGACTTGACTCAGTCGTTCTTTAATCTCCTGAATAATAAACTTGAGTTAATTTCTACTTGTTTAAGAACCTTTTTCAAGTTCATTATTCCTTTTATATCACTTATTGCCATGTCATGAACACTATTTAATTATTTAAGTTAATAACAGTCGTTTTAACGATCATTGGTACTTGAGTAAAAAATAAGCCCTTTATAATTACAAGTTGTTCATGTATCTATTATATCCAGAATGGTATTCATGATGTAGATATCATATATTTCATATATATCCAGTACATTCATACATTTATAATATTACATAATCATTTAGAGGTAAGAAATGAAATGCACCGTTCATGGAGACGGTAAACCGTACGTACGCATGAATGCTACTTTCATTTCTATTTCGTATTTTATAGAATGGAATCATAATGATATAAAGGTATATTATAATTCCAGTGTAATATCATATATAATATCATAACTCCATCGTTTATACGTCCCACATATGGTATTTAACGAATCAAATCACTTTGAGGGGGCGGTAGTCCGCACTTCCTTAAATGAAGATATCGCGTTTACCCATAATAGGAACCATAAAGGTATGCCCAAAATGAAAAATACAGAAGCTTAAGGAAAACATAAACATATTATATATCATATATAAATATAGTGTCATCTTAATGGCCACCTTTGAAGGTGTTAAAAGAATGTTGAACAATCATCGTTTCGGGAGGCAGAAATTCGCCATCCACGGAAAAAGTATGTTCTTTAACCATTAGATGTAGGTGTGTGTAAGTGTAGCTCAAATAATTCTTATATAAACATCCTAGTATATTGAAGATACTTTAGTTGTTACAAAATAAATTAATAAAAAGAGATTAGTGGGTTGGAGAAGCAAAATAAAACAAAAGGACTCAAGTGAAGACATTACCTTAAAATCGGGTAACTCCCTTTGGTTTGAGCTCAAAGGCTTCCTTGGGAAGACTTCTGCCCAAAGTGAGGCTTCAAGGAGTAAGAGAGGGAAGTGGAGAGACAAAATGGGTAGGGTTTGGTCGAGACAAAGGCTTTGGAAGTGTGGGTAAGTAGGTAGAGGTGTGGACCTTTTATAAGAGGAGAGGAGGGGCACTCTTGGAAAGTAAAGAAATGTTACTTTATTTTCAAATGGGTTTAGGATTTTAAAGGTCCCACATTGATATAATTCGAGGATAAGGTGATAAGGGTTCGAAATATACCCACCCAATAGGTTTTGGACATGTGTTGGTCTTAGAGTTTACATTATCTTTCCATTTTATTTAAATCGTCAAATAATGAGGTCATCACTGCATCATTATGATGTCATAAATAATTTAATTTATTTAATGTATAAAAATTATAAAAAATACGATGATATAGAAAATCTTTTTAGATTTCCAATTAATATTTATAGTCTAAAATATAATTTATTTAAACAAAATTAAAAATATTTTACTTAGGTGATACATTCTTTTTACATTTAACATTCTTTAAAAAAATAAAAAGATAAAAAGTCACTTTCTCACAAAAGTGATTTCATGGGGTCCCCAATTTTGGCACAAGGAATCCCATGGTCGGAAATGAGACAACCAGTAGCCTTAAAACATATTTTGGTGTCATTTTTTATCATTATAATATTATTTTATTATCCTTAACTACCCGATTACTCATTAATCAAGATAATTAAAGATAATTACCATCGTTACTATTCATAATATCCAAAAACAAAAGAGTCTTAATTACATAATTTTTACCTTATGATTCCAAATATTTAATCCATTTTACCAAATTCCAAACACATAAATTTCAATAATTGATTTAAAAATAATTCCCGTTGTCAAAACAAATAGCGGGTTTTTTTGAAACAATATCTATGAAAAGTTTGGCATTAGTTTTGACCAATTTCAAAGTGAAATTAATACTAATGACCACCATTGGATTAAATGGTAAACATATATTCAGATTACACTTTAAGAACAATTAAAAATATAATCTGACCATATAATTAAATTAAATGAAAAAGCAGTTTTGATGTAAAATGCAGTATTTTTCACTATTCATTAAAAAATGAACATTGTCAAAAAAATACCAAAAATTTATAAAATGTAAATTTCAATGTCCCAATAATAATGAATATGTTTATTTTGACAAATATATATTATAAAATTTTCAAAATTTTGATTTAAAAGGGTTTGCCATCAACAGGCAGTAAAACAATCTTTTAAGAATATTAGTGTATTCCATGATTAAGATTGGATTTATTTTCATTTTAATCCTCTAAAACACTATCTAATTCATTAATAGACATAGATAAAAATATCTATTATTCATTACTTTCTTGGGATGTTACATAAATAATGACTCTGAGTAATTCAGTGAGAAGTATCTCAAATTTCTCCATCGTAATTACATATTTTGATATATGATCTATGGAAATGACAATATGAAATTCATCACCTAATTGGTGGTTTGTTTCAATTCAATTTATAATTTTTTGTCTTAATTTTACTATATAGGTGATTGTATATCTTTTTGAGGATCTCTTAAAAATAGATTCATACACAAATGTTGATTTTTGAGAATGTTTTTCATGTATTTCTATATTGACTATAATTATAATAGAGGAATAATCATTATATTATTCAGTGTTAAAATCATGATCTAGGTGAGGCGCAATGCGTAATCTAGTATTTTTTTTATAATGTGGAATATTTTGTAGGAACTAGATATTCATTTTACTTAGAGCAGTGAATGTATTTTTTTGTACATTGAATATATCATGAGGTAAAAAATAAAATCATCATATTTATTCCCCTTCTAAGTAGACTATTTTGGTTCACATACCTCATAAGGATTTATATTCCTTTCTCAATGGATATAGACCGTATGTGATCTTGTAGTGATATTCATACTGTATACTCTGAATTATGGAACATAATGTTAAAATGAACATAATTTAGAGAAGATTTACATGGAAAATTACTGTGTAATAATACCCCAAGATCTATGGGATAAGGTTAACATGGATATACCACTGTTATATATTGCAGTCATCAGGGAATTAATTATCCAAAGAGAGTTAGTGGGGGAATATATTCCACTATCCCTACATGTTTGGTTTACTCAGATAATGATACAAAAGATTTTAATATCATATCCAACCTAATAATAAATGATTTAAATCAACAATGTTATAGGGGAATTGTGGGTTATAATCATGATATCTTTCCCATAAAGGGTTCCCTAGTAGTTTAATGATTTTCATTCATCATGTAGTAGTGATGTTAAACCTTCCACATATCATGATATAAAATATTTTCAACAAAACCCTCCTATAGAGTGCACTGTTTTTATGAACTGGAGATTGTGGTATTGTTGTATACAAAATATCTAGAACAAGTAGATCCTAAGCGTAAATAGTTTTCTATGGAAATTGTGTTTCATGATACCTTCCAAGGAGGGATTTTTTGAGTAGTAAATAGAGTAAAATTTAATGTGTCATAAAAAACTAATCCTCTAATATGTACATATGTAGGGGATTTATAAGCTATATAGAAATTTACTTTCATTATATCAAGATATGAATATTGAAGGATCTTATATTTCATTCAAAAAATAGGTTTGCTAGACACTAAAATGGAGATGAATTCAATCCAAAAAACAAGTTTTCTTATCTCCATGACATGGTTATCATATTTTTCGTAATATGGATATTTGATCTTTATATTATAGAGTACCATCGATAGATTTTGGTGAAGATAATTTTTATATTATTCTTCCAATGACTCTTTAAATTCATACCAAGAAGTTTTTATAGAAAATAACATGTTCGATATATTCCTTTAATTATGTTATTTACACATAATTTTTTTAAAATCCTCATCATTAGAGATGAATTATTCTGTTTGATTTACCATAGTTTTTTATATTACATGTCTATGGGAGTGGGTGTTTTGGAATATATTCTGTTTAATCATAGAACACGTTGTGTTGAGGAGTCATAGAAAATTATTGTCACAAAAAATTAATGATTTATAATGTTGATATGCCATCGACTAGGGATGTGGTGCTGGGAATAACTAAATTCATCTTTTTATGTTCCTTTCAATATGTGGAAGTCCTTGAATTAATTTCAACATAGTGAGAAACTTAATTCTATTTAGATATATCCTTGTTGGGAGGGCCTTAATAATGAGTTCCATGGGAATTACCTTAATAGTTGTCTTAATTTTATATAGTAAGGGGAGGAAATATAGTCTAGATAAATGTCTTGTTATAGGGAGGTCCTAAAAAATATATGACCTTTTGAGTACATTCACTGTGAAAGGTCAATTTTTCATGGGGAGAACCTTAAGGGAGACCACTATATGATCAATTATAAAGGATTGAGTTTTCTTTCTATGTGACATCCAAGTTGAGTAAAGGCCTCCATAACTGAAAACACAAGGAAAGTATTTTTAACTGAGTTTCTTAATCATTCACATAGAACTAATATCATGGGTACTAATAGGAGGAAATCTGTAAATTCATATCATTTGACAACATGGATGAACTCAATGGTTTTCATAACCTTCTCTGATTGATTAAGAGTCTAAAGACTCTTATTCAACTGTTGATAGATGTTGGATGGATTCATGAATATCATTGATTATTTTGGTTATGATATGTGCCTACTATAGATTTTTATATTTCTATTGATGATACCTTCTAGATATCAATGGATGTGCCACTAGATATAGAGAATCTATAGTGATCGTATTCAAGTAATGAGGGAAATAATTATCTTATATGAATCCTACCACATTACCTCTTACTCATTATTGAAAAATGCCAATTAATTTCCAAGATAACTACTAGAGTATGTAAACACACATAAAAATTATGAATAGGTAAGGTGATATGGTGGGTTTTATAGTTTTTAGTTATTTATTATTATGATAGGCCTCTGGGGAGATGAATGAAATTTTAAACTGCACCTTGATGGGTTCCACTGAAATATATAGATGGGTTTCATACAAATTGGAATGTATAAGATCCTTCCATTATGTTTTCTTAAAAACACGCTATGTTTATATATTGTTAGAAGAAAAAGGATCCCACTTTAGAGTTTTATTTAGAGTATATCAGTGAGAACATCTTTTATTTATAGAGATATGTGTTTTTCTTGAATATGATATCATATCACACTAGAAAACACTTTGGGGGAATTGGAATATGGTTTTAATCCTATTCTATATTCATTGATAGGATATTCTAATGATCCTCTTAAATTGGATCAAGACTATGAGACCGAATATTTGTGATTAATAATGTATATAGATGGATGACTATAATAGTTAGAGTATGAATATAGGCATTCCCCTTGTTAGTCATTGAGATATGTTAATTTTGATCTTATATTGTTACATCCTAGATATAATACAAAATCATTAAAATGATATTTTTGGAATAATTCTTCATATAAACTTACAAAAAGATATGTTGATGAGATTATTTATTAGGAATAGTGTAATGTGACCCATTGTTCGGGGGAATGGGGATCTAGTCCCACTCCAGTCCTCCATTATCTATTTGAAGGTATTAAAAGGCTTCATATATGTGGACAATAATATTGGTTTTTTTTTGGTTACTACCAAGGTCCTTTTGAATGAATTATCAATAAGAAGAGGGATATAGTTTTGTTTCCTAAATAGAATCATAATATACTAGTTCAAATAATTTATTATTTCCATGATTTTTTAGAACTATTCCTCAATAGGAATGTGATATGGGTATATTCCTCAACTTCAAGACCCTATCTCCAAAGAAATAATTGTTTATGGAAACTCGGTTCTTTTAAATTAGGATTAGGATCCCATTATTTTTCTTAGTCTATCCGAGAGGAGTAAGAGAAAAAGACATCTAAATACATTGATTGTCTAAAAGACCCCTCCTAGGTGTCTCAAAAACTATGATGAGAAAATAGTTATCTGCTTCCACCATATCTATAAGATAATAAATATATTCATTATTAGACTCAAATGATTACCTTGTAAAATGGAATTCTATAGGGATGGAGATTTGTGGGTAACCCAGATTTCATCATTCACGAGGTCATTTATAGTGTTTAAATAGAAGGAAGATATCTCAAGCTACATATATAGTGAGAATAGAATCATATTCATTTTTCCTATTTACTATCATGTTAACTACTTATTGTTTAACTCATTTCACTATATAATGTCCTTCAAGTCTATGGGGATACAAAATGTTTAGTGGATGAAGCATATTCATGATTTCATGATGATAACATTAATTATAATAGAGGAAGGTCCTTTCAAAGGTTTCTTTAATTTTGTCTAGAAATGGTAAAAAATACCATTTGAGATACCCTTTAACACAACATCACATGTAAAAGTATGAATAAATGTTCACTTTCATGGAAAAGGGTTCAAATTAGGTTGACTATTTTTATTTCTAATAGATTTTGTGACCATGAAATTTTATATGATTGTGAACCATATTTCTAAAGGAATGTTTTTTATAGGACTTCACCAGTAGCACTTTCCAATGTTCATTAATTGAGAGTACTGTATTTCACTATAACTCACCATTTAGTAGGTAAATATTTTATACTTAGGGAATATATTATAATTTTAACATATATTTGTAAATCCATCCCAAATTCCAATGTGATACTGATTACCATTATCCTATAAATTCAATTTAAATCTAACATTGTTGAGAACATTTGTATATAATAGGTGTTCCCCATATTTATTTTATTATTTTGAAATGCTATAATATAAATTTTTACAGTTGGGAACTCTAGAGTTTATAGATATAAAAGGATGTGGTTTGTGTGCAATTCAAAAGTATTGGGACCATAATTAGGTATTAATATGCATCCAAAGGAGGGGAATCAGAATCAACATACTTCAATGCCACTTAATGGGATATATTGTATATTTTAAGTTCAAGAGATAATGACCAATGTGGTGGATTTTAATTACATGAAACCATAAATAAATGGATTCCTTTTAGGATTACGTATCTAGAAACCATTGGTTATTTTTAATTAACATTATCGAAAAATATTACAAATCATGTATAGGAGAAATAATAGAACATATTGTATGATTTACACAATATATGGTCATTATATTGAACATACCCAAGAAGTTTAATATCATATTGTAGTAATGTGTGCTATATAGTTCAAATGATAATAGCTATGTATTTTAGGAAAATTATGAAAAAAATTGTATCTTTGGGAAATATATATAGAAAACCCTTTATTATTCATCATGTTAGTTAGTAAATAAATAAGGGAAGGTGTAGAGTCACTTGCAATCTGTCCAATAAAAGACTACTTTGGATCCTTTTATCTTAGGCATGACTTCTTTTCCAACTGATCCTAGTGAAATTTTTTCTATGAAGTCTGAAAACCTGCTCTATGGTCATAATGACAATAATTTTATACTTAGCTCTAAGATTTTCATAGAATTATGTACTAAATTTCTTGGTGATTAATCTATTCCATTTCACTTATGCAATATAAACAACACTAAATCAACCCCTACTGCTACAAAAAACACAAAAAATGGTGACCTGATTGTAGATCCAAATGACACCACTATCGAAAAGGGAAATGTAACCAAAACACATGTTTTTACAACTCCCTCCACTCAAACTATCTCTCTCAACAAGGCAGTTCAACCCGATACACAGTTTCTATATACTGCTTTTATTACATTTTCTAGCTTTTAATTAGAACTAGAACCACATGATAGTCTACCTATTATGCTAGAACCGATAAATATATAATAAAATAAAGACCCCATGAAATAAGAGAAATCACATAACTTTATCTAGCCATTGTTTGCAGTGGATACAAGGGTTCCACATAATTACAATCCTCCAAATTTAATAAATGCATAATGCATTACTAGGCCTCAAAATCTGGTATCTCAAAGTCCAAATGACCTACCACCAGTTTCAAAGGATACCATAGATTTAGATATGACACAACACTTGAATAAACCCCCAAATAATTCTCATAAAGAACAAGAAAACACCACTCATACTCAAGAGGTTAGAAGATCTATAAGAAATAAAGGATTTGGAAAAAAGAAGAAATAGATTTCTAACTCCAAAATTTGGTTCAAATGAAGATCCTTTTATGGAATTGTCAGGGTATCGTCAACCCTGACACCCTCAATGTTCTGAAAAGAATGTTTAAAATGCATCACCCTAAAATTTTGCTATTGCGGAACCAAAAATCTCTTTATCCTCTAAATATTATAACTTTTTTCAACACAAATACATGTTTTTTCATGCAATAAATAATAATCTAAATCCTGATTATCTATGTATTTTTGCGCATTAATATTTAAAATATTTTATTGTTTTTAGTATCTCAGGTCAGATTATCACTTGCATCTTTTCTATTGATGGTACTTGCACTTTCTTCTCCTTTGTTTATGATAAGAATAAATACAAAGAAATAAGAACTCTTTGAAATGACCTCTCTCATTTAGGCACCAACACCAATGCACCCTAGGTTCTTATGGGGGATTTTAATGCTATTATTAACTCTAGTGAAACATTTTCCCATCTCATGCCTTTATCTCTATGAGAGAATTTATAACCTCAATAAAGGACAAAAATATTATCAAAATTAATCTCATTAGTGAAAAATACACCTGTTATAGAAGACATTACAATAAAGTGGTTGCTTCCAAATTGGATAGAGCCTTTACGAATGTCCCAGATTTAGATAAATGGGACACTATATCTAGAATCACTCTTCACAGATTGAACTCTGATCATCATCCCATCCTGTTAAACATTTCCTCTAAAGACATGAAACCTATATTCCCTTTTCGCTTCAATAATGGGTGGTTCTCTGATGAAGAATGAAATCAAGTCATAAATTTTTTTTGGTCCTCTATGTCTCATAGTAATGATGACTTTACATGCAACCTCAAATTAAAACACCTCAAACAGACTCTCAAATATTGGTGTAAATCAAACACCAAACATGTTAACAATGAAATTACTCTTTTTGAGAAAGAACTTGATGATCTCAAAAACAAAAACACCAACTCAGACCTCCAAACTGATCCCACACAAGAAATAAATGTTGCGGTCAATCTCAATTCCTTGCTCACTTTTAAAGAAAATATGAGAAAGAAAGCTTATAAAGTTAAATGGTTAACTGATGGGGATAGAAATAACCAATTCTATAATGCCCTCCAAAGAACCAGAAAGGCCTACAGGCCTTTAACATTTCTAAAGGATGGGGATAATATTTTTGACAAGTATGATTACATAGCTCAACATATAGTCTTCTATTATGAAACCATCTTTAATAGACCTGATAAAAACAAAGCCCTCCTTCCTGAGGTCAGTCCTTTTGTGATCACTGATGCGGACAATACTTTACTTGTTAACACACAGCTAGATCATGAAATTAAAGACACTATCTTAAGTATGAATCCCAATAGTTCCCCAAGTATTTATGGCTTTAACAATGGTTTCTTCCACCATTATTGTGATGTTATTCAGTACGATGTTTGTAATCCCGTTAAATCAATTTTCACAAATGGGGTGCTTCCTCATGCTATCAATGATCATTTTCTAACCTTGATCCATAAAGTGGATAATGCCTCTAAAATTCATCTTTTCATACCCATTACTATTATCAACACTCTCTACAAAATCATTTACAAAATCATTGCTAATAGACTATCAACTATTACTGAAAAAATTGTTTCATGGAACCAATTTGGATTTATAAAATGTAGATACATCTAGGAATGTATCTTTATTGCCTCTTAATGTATCAACAACTTGAATAAAACTAATAGAGGAGGAAACATAGGTATTAAACTTGACATCAGGAAAGCTTTTGGCACCATGGATTGGAGTTTCATCTTCAAAGTCCTTAAATTTTTGTGGTTTTAGTATGCACTTCATACCTATGACCAGACCTCTCTTCAACTCAGCCAATATCTCCATTTTGATCAATGGATCTCCCAAAGGATACTTTAAATGCACCAATGGTTCCAGAAAAGGATACCCTCTCTCTGCCATTATCTTATCAATAGTTGAAAACTACCTTAGTAGACTGATCAATTGTCTGGTGGTTCAAAATAAATTGAAACCTGTTTATGTCACCAAAAATTTTAATTCTCCCACTCACCTTTTTATACTGATGACATCATAATTTTCCTTTAAGGAGACAAAAGAAGCATTATTAACCTCAAAACTGCTCTCTCCCACTATGAGGAGGTTTCTGGTTAAACCATAAGTTAGAACAAATCTGGTATCTTTTTTGGGAAGAATTTTACCTCCAACATAAAATGTAATATTATCAATGCTTTGGTTCTAAAATAATATTCTCCCACTTCACTTATCTTGGTGTACCCATTTTTTGTGTAGACCTAAAGCTTTACACTTTGTCACTATTGTTAATCAAGTTCTTAACCATCTTTTCTCTTGGAAGGGTAAATCTATCTCTATGAAAGGTAGGACTTTCCTTGTTAAATCCACTATTGTCTCTAAGATGGTCTACTCTATGATGGTCAATAAATGGACCATTGGTCTTATAAAAAATGAACACAACTATTAAAAATTTCATCTGGACCGGTAGTACTCTTGAAAGAAAACTAGTGATGGTCCCTTGGTTAACTTGTTTAAGCCTATTGAGAATGATGGAATTGTAATAAAAAACATAAAATAAATTAATGAAGCCCTTCAAACTGGTCTTACTTGAAATATTTTTCATAATTCTTCTGAATCCCTTGCTGTTCTCAGAAGTAGTTTTTTTTTGTAAACTTAAGACTAGAAATTTGAGCTTTATTAATTTATCTATATGACCTTCCATCAAACACACCTTCTCTAACATTATGTATAAATCCAGATGGATGGTCTCCAGAGATTCCTCCATGAAATTCTGGCTTGATAACTAGATGGGAATGCCTTTAATATTTATGATTTCACTTGATCAAATTCCAAAAAACACCAACAGATCTATCAAATATGCTTTAAAATCACAAAAAGATCATCTCCTAGATACTATTTTGAATCTCATTGATGACTACCATTTCTATTAAAACAATGATTTCTTAATTTGGGAGCTCGCTTACAAAGGAATGCTTACCTCAAAAAATTACTACACTCATATGTGATATAATAATGAGAATTATTACAATTGGATTAAAAACTTCAACAAACCTTTGATAAAGCCTTCAAGATTCAGTCTCATTTGGAACCTTTCTCACAACAGAGTTCCCACTGATATCTGCCTTCAATAGTTTGGAATTCAGCTTTGCTCTAAATGTAGAATATGTAATCAACATAGAGAAGATGCTAACGACCTCTTCCTTTCTTGTCCTACCTCTTATGGTCTTTGGAATTATATTTTTTAAATCTTTGATTGTAGATGGTTGATTATTGACTCTATCAAAAATCAACTTATGAATTGTGCATAGATTGAAGGCTCTCATCAAATTAGAAACCTTTTCCTTACAGTAGTTTTTGAACTTCACCGTGTGATCTGGTATGATCAGAATACAATTATTCAAAGAAACTACTCACTCAAGCATAATACAGGTCATACACAGATCCTTATTGACATACAAGAATCTACTTTGATTCGAAAAGGTCATTTCCACAATACAGTGCACGATTTTGGAATCCTGAAATGTCTATGGATCAACGACAACTTCTTTCAATGACACCGCACTCTGGAGGTGTAACAACCCAGGTAAATAAAGAATATGAAATTTTCATATTTATTCATATTTGTGAATAAAATATTAATATGACTTTAAAGGGGATGCTATGCTCGATGGCGTACCCAACACGCAACAACGAGTTTCTTGGGAATCTTACATTGCACTCTAATAATAAAATAATATTATTTTAAATGGTAGTTAACATGTAGCCGTTGTAATGGAGGGAATGGATAGAAATAACTAAAATATGATTATCTATGTTTTTAAATGTTTTTACATTTATCCAATAAAGGATAGAGGCTTAAAATATGGAAAGAATTCAATTTTAGGCGTATATGCCCTAGTTTTCACTAAAGGTTCACTTATCACCTTTTGATGTTGAACCATCATTAAATATAGTTTTTTTCACTCTTAAACATTCTTTTGGACCAAATAAAACACTTATTAAGAATCGGGACATCAAAATTTACTTTGTGTAAATTTTTGGTATCTTTCCGATAAAGTTCATTTTTTTAATGAATAGTGTTAAATGTTGTATTTTAATTCAAAACATCTTTTTAATCTAATTTATTTATATGATTAGATTATATTTTGAATTGGTTTTAAAGTGAAATTAAAATATATTTTTACCATTAAATCCAATAGTGGTCGTTGGAATTAATTTCACTTTGAAAACAGACTTAAACCAGTGTCAATCTTTTGATACTTATTGTTTCATAAAAACACGCTATTTGCTCTGACAGCGGGAATTAATTATTAAATTAATTAATGTGACTTATATGTTTTGAATTTTGTAAAATATACTTTATTTTTGTATTTGGAATATCAAATATAGCTTAGGGTGAATTTTTGGGATTTTTCTGAAAAACATCAATTTTTGATGAATAGTGACACCACTAAGTGGTACTTATAAAAAACTGATTTTTCCGTTTAAATGAAATTTTTCCATCTTTGTGTTTTGAATTTCAAAAATCTGACATACATGGTTTTCATTAAGAAGTAAAATGTGGTTCAATGGGATAAAAATAATTTTTTGGTGAATAGTAACTTATTAAGTTTTTAATCGCGATTAAAGGTAATTAGTGTAGTTTAAGGTAAAAATAATGTTTTAATAATATGAAATGAACTTGAAAAATGTACTAACCTCATTGGATGTGTAATGGCAGACCAAGACAAGACATGGGTCAACTTGGGGACCCCATGGAGCCACTTTGGTTGGGAAATGACATAAATAACTTTTTATTTAATGTAAAAGTAAAAATGACACAAACATGATATGTTTCACTAAAAAAACCATTAAGTGGGGTTATACAAGTCAGATGTTTTATTATAAATAGTAATTGGAAAGATAAAAAGATTTCCTACATCATAGTAATTTTTTTATAATTTTTAGACATTAAATAAATTAAATTATTTATGACATCATAATGATGCAGCGATGATATCATTATCTGACGATTTAAATAAAATGAGAAGATAATGTAAACTCTATGACCTACACATGTAAAAAACTTATTGGATGGGTGGATTTAGAACCCTTGTCACCTTATCCATGAATTATTTCAATGTGGGACCTTTTAAAACCGAAACACATTTTCAAATAAAGTAATATTTCTTACTTTCCAAAATTGCCCCTCCTCTCCTCTTATAAAAGGCCCCCACCTCAACCTCATTTCACACACTCCTCAAGCCTTTGGCTTGGCAAAACCCTGCCCATTTAATCTCTCCACATCCCTCTCCTCATCCTAGAGGATTCAGTTTGGGCAGAATCCTTTCAAAGGAAGCCTTTAGGCTCAAATCAAAAGGAGTTACACTTTTAAAGGTAATTCATTCCCTAATGTTCATTTGTTTTATTTTGCTTCTCCAACCCCCTAAAATCTTTTTATTTACTTATTTTGTAACAACACCAGTATCTTCAATATAATAGGATGTTGTTATAAGATTTATTCGAGCTACACTCTCACACAACTACATCAAATGGTTAAAGAACATACGGTTTCCGTGGATGGCGAAATTCTTCCTCCCGAAACGATGATTGTTCAATACTCATTTAACACCTTCAAAGGTGGCCATTATGATGTCAATATTTTTATATATGATATATAATATGTTTATGTTTTCCTTAAGCTTCTGTTTTTTTTCATTTTGGGCATACCTTTATGGTTTCCATTATGGGTAAACGCTATATCTTCATTTAAGGAAGTGCGGACTACCGACCCCTCAAAGTGATTTGATTCATTAAATACCATATGTGGGACGTATAAAGGATGGAACTATGATATTATATATGATATTATACTTGAATTATAATATACCTTTATATCATTATTATTCCATTCTATAAAATACGAAATAGAAATGAAAGTAGCGTTCATGCGTACGTACGGCTTACCGTCTCCATGAACGGTGCATTTCATTTCTTACCTCTAAATGATTATGTAATGTTATAAATGCATGAATGTACTGGATATATATGACATATATGATATCTAAATCATGAATACAATTCTGGATATAATAAACATTTGGCCACACGAACAACATGTAATTGTAAGAAGTCCACTTTCGACTTAAGAACCAAATACCGGCAAAACAAATATTATTAACTTAAATGATTACATAATGTTTATGACATGGTAATAAGTAATATAAAAAGGAACAATGAACTTGAAAAAGGTTATTAAGGAAGTAGAAATTAACTCAAGTTTATTATTCAGGAGATTAAAGAATGATCGAGTCAAGTCGAACCCGAGGTAAGGGATCCTACAACTCTCTTTCCTTTTAAGTACACTCTTTTATGTCATTTCTTTTAAGCTCATATTTCTTATGATTGGGATGTTATTTTATATTTCTCATACTGTAATTCTTATGTTCATGTGATGAGAGACCCTATTCTCTCTCATAAATCCATTTTGGAAGTTTTGAGTGGCGCCGTTAGGCTGCCGAACTTTCATAAGAGATCTAACCTCTCTCTTTCTTTTTAAGTACTCTCCTTTATGTCACTTCTTTTAGGCTCCTCTTTGTAATGTTGGGGGATGTTCTTTTATTTTCCTCTTGCTATAAATTTTATTGTAATGTGATGAGATACCCTATTTTATCTCATCAATCCATATTCAGAAGTTTTATGTGGCACCGTTAGGTTGCCGAGTTTTCGTAAGGGATTTTTCATCTCACTTTTATTCCCTTGAGATTTATGCTACATTTGCCACAAATTCCATTTAGTGGTGTATTTAATTCCCATTATTCTACTCTTTGTGTAATATAATTTCGTTTATGAGTATTTACATCAATTATCTATTGTCCTTCTTTCATGGGGTGTATGTTTTGAAAGATACCCAAGTCGGTAAGGGAACCTTTCACCCTCCTTTTTTTAAAGACTTCTTTTGTTGGGTCTTTTAATTTACATATTTTTATGTTGGGATATGTTCTCATATATCCTTATTGATTTAAAGTTAATGTCCAAGTGATGAGATACACTTTTTATCTCTCATCAACTCATTTTGATGTGATGCCGTTAGGCTGTTAAGGGAACTTTTTAACCCAATTTCGATTTCTTTGGGTTCAAGATGTAGTCATTGAATATGTCATCCATTGAATATGTGGGAATGACCTTTTATTTTTTTACACTTAATATCCACTTATATTGGGTGTACTTATATTTGTCACACATATTTTTGAGGTTGATTTGTCCTTAATTTAAGGATACCTTCTCTATAAGGGATTTCATCACATTTGACATTTCTATTGAGGGTTCATTGTTGTTATGCACCAATTCACTCTTATATGGTGTATATACTGTCCTTTGGAGTATTATATCATGAATCCATTTATTCTCATGATATTATAAATTTCTGACTAAATTTTATTCCTCAATTATTGTATTCAAGTGTTTCTAATTTTGGTAAAACCCCTTTAACCAAAATATCGTTTTAAATGTTTTAATTATTTTTTCTTATTAATATCCATGTTTTCAAAATGGTTTTAAGGATTTATTTATATGGATATTAATGGTTTAAAATTTTAAGCTTCAAGATTGTATGGGACACTTTGATTCAAAAATCTCTTTATTAAATGTTTTAAGTGGTTTTGGAAATGGTTTCTTTTTGAATGGATTCATTATTTCAATATACTAAAATGTTATATTGTGATTGAAATGTGGAAATGTTATGTTTACTTTATGCATGTTTTATGTGATATATTTATGTTATGGTTCTTGGGAATTGTTATGAAAACGGGTGGTTCCGTGATAAACTAAGGGCGGGTGAGCCCAATATAGCTCTCCAATGCATTGGGTAACGCGAAGGAGTGAAACGTTAAGGTTTCTCCGAATAGATTTAGGGAATATACTGTGATGGGTATTCCAAACGTAACCAAGAGGGTTACTCCCTACATAAGAATGTTATGAATGCCTCAAGTTACCTTTTTGTCTTATGATTTCTATGATTTATTCATGGTTTGATGAGGTATGAAAGTGCCTTTGTTTTATGGGTAATGTATGATTTCATTCTTATGTATATATGAACTCATGTTTCCTTTCCATATTTTTTATAACCCTTACTGAGATTTTTATGCTCATCCCAAGTTTTTGAAATGTTTTTCACAGGTCACGGGAAAGGTACATGATAAGATGATAGAGTCAATGATGTGTCAAGAAAGAATCCAAGTTTTATTTTAAATATGTTTCCATTGTTGGGAAGAATGAATCCTATCTTTTATGTAACCACTTTGTTTAAAGGTGGAATGTAATGCAAGTTTCAAGATCTAATTCTCTAAAACTCTAAACCTGAAAAGATCCTCAATGTGTAATCTTGTAATAACTCAAGATTAAGTAAGGTTTAAGGCTGGGGCCTTATAGGAGGTATTCTAGAGAGAACCTATCTATGGATGGATCAAAAGCAACATAGATGGCACCTCCAAGGTCAATCTAGGACCTGTAGGGTGTGGCGTTGTCCCCAAGAACCATGTCAGATAGATTCTAGGATACTTCATTGGTCATTGTGGCATTGCCTCCTCCCTTGATGTAAAGATGATGGTCTTGATTCATGAGATTAAATTTGCCATGGTTTATGGTTGGAACAACCTATGGATTGAAAGTGACTTGATGACCATCTTTCAAACAATTTGGAACAATGTAACTCATTTATCTTGGCTAATTACTACCCATTAGATGGAATGAAACCAATTGCTCACTAACTTGAACTACATCATCACTCATTTTTATCGGGAATCAAACATGGTTGTTGATGGCTTGGCTAACTTGGGAGTTAATCAAGTCATTACCTAGTGTGAAGACCTTCCAGATTCTCTCAATACCTTTCATGAAAACGTTTGTAATATAATCTTGTACTTTAGACTTTTGTAATCTTCCTTTTAATAAAATTTGTTCTTTGGTCATTTTTTCCCAGGAATTACCTTTTAAAAACATAACAGAAGGCGTGCTTAAGATCAAAGGGAATATATAAAATCTTGGAAATATAAATTGTAGTAAATATGGCCAATTAGTGATGAGTTTCATAGGGTATATTCCTAAATGTGGAAGATATTTTTCCTAAACATTGGTTCCCCATATTTTTTTTGGTTCACTAATGAATTATCATGATGAAATCATTTATGAGGTCAAGTTTAATTAGATATTCCACCAACATGGAGGTCTGAATTTGTGGCAACTTCCCTATAATTATTGTTTGAATGGGGATTGAAAACTAGATTCATGTGGGATATGAGACCATGGGATGTAGGTTAGGTCATATGAATATAATTTTCATCTTTTGATTTCAAGAAACTTGAATTGATTCATATTAGAAGGTTCATTCTTGGTATGTGAGTAATGTGAGGGTAGGGTTTTAGTGTTCATACCTAGTAGGAGGCCATTGAGGATTGGTTGAGACTTTAATATAAGATGGAGGACTATATGTAAATGTCAATCCCACATCTATTGGAATCTAAAAAAATAAAAATACTATAATATTTGGGGGAACCACCTTATAGGAGGCTAAACTGACCCCACTTTTATTTTGTTAGTAACTAGTTGAGGAAGGAAGATTAAAAATTTTAGGGATTCTAATAAGTATAATTACACATGTTGGTGTCTACCTACCTTTATATTTGAAACTATATAGGGTATGAATACCTACATGATTTGTGATTACACTATGTAGGAGGACCATTATTATTCACTCTTCCATGTAATCTAAATAATGATTTTTTTGGTATTGAATGGATCATTTTATATCTATATTTTATTCTAATAAGAGTATATAAAATTATAGAGTTATGAACTAAGAGGATCATCTCAACTCAATGGGATTTCCTTAGGCCTATTCAATAATTCATCCCTTCAAGTTCATCCAGTTTATTGGAAATTAAACAAGAATAATATGATGTTGGGTCTTATAACTTATAGTAGGCCCATTATGGAGATTTTATAACTAATATTTTGACCATAAAAAATAATATAATAAGGGAATTTTAATTATCTTAACAAACATAGATGAACTGGGTGGAATAAAGGATATTAAAGAAGCTTGGTTACCTAGTATTGAGTTGTTTTGTAATGTATCTATTAATGGACCAAAATAATTTATTTCTTAAGGCCACTAATGAGAGACAAAAAAACACACCAGTAAGATTACATTTCAAAAAGTATTATGGTTCTATTAATGTATGGTATTTGTAACAATTTGGACACATAGACATCATAGACACAACGTATGAACATGGCCATCAGGTCCAAAGAAACTAGGCACCACCAGTTTCATGACAGATATGTGGTCCCCTCCTTGTGGGAACTAACATGCCCAAATTGGTTATCCTTTAAATGAATTTCCCTATGGGCCAACCAATTTTCTTTATAGTTTTCTCTATTCTAACTCATACACACTCTATGTATCCTTATAGAAGGTCACCCATCCTGACCACCACACCTAGAAAAGAGTGCTTATCTATGGAGTTCAAACCAGGCAATGTATTTAAGGCAATGATGCATATCATTGACATGAGTCATATAATTTAGTCACTTAAACCTTTATTTTTATGGTTTGTTTCATTCACCCACCTTTATAGAATAATATATTAATTTTCAACCATATATCACAACCCAGGAAGTGCCACAACACATAAGGAAGAGTTCATACTTTGATACCAATGTAACAAATGGGACCCAATGATAACACATACACCCCACATTAACATGTTCATCAGGTCCTATCCCTCTAGGAAACACTAGTTTCCCCACAAACACGAGGTCACCTCCATAGGGCCCACCCATGTGCCCGAATGGGTCATCAGACTAATTAATATCCCCGCATTCCAATATATTTTCTTTATAATTTTCTTTTTTTACTCACTATCAAACACCATGAGAAACATTCCAGAAGGTCACCAATCATTATAACTACTCTAAGACAAGGATGATTAACTGTATAGTACTAATTATACATGCACATAGAAATAAAGGAGAACTATATTGACATGAGTAATATCATTTTTTCATTTAACCATTTATCTTTAAGGGGTGTTATTGTCTTAGTTAGCATAGGGACTTAGAAAAAGTTAGATCATGAAGGTATTTATTTGATAACCATCGAATAATGTCATATATGGATGTCCATTATGATGTAACACTATTGTAATGTTTCATTATACGACCTCAAGAATTTATTTAGAAAGTGACCAAATGGGATTTCTTCACATTCATGCTTCCTGAAGTGGATTTATGGGTGTTCATCTTAATGGGGCCATTACTGGAATGAATCATGCACATCCTTTGTGAATTTGTCTTATGGAATGATTTAAGAAGGGTACCTGCAAGCATTCTTCAAAATACATCCTCCAAAAGATACATCATAGGTATGTTTTAGTAACTTCCACCATGATTGTTCATTAAATAAGGATGTTCATTATAGTGCCTTATGGGAATTCTATATGAATTATTTACCTAAGTGTGCTTCGTGAAGTTGAATTTTGGAAATTATTCATGAAGTGGAACTATAAAAACTCTTTATAAAGGGTCCTTTATAATAATTATACATGATAATTACTAATGGTATCAAATTATGCAAAGGATTTATCTATGGGAATTGGTTTCCATGAATGGGATAATTTATTCCATCATTCAAGGGTATGAAATGTTTTTTTAGTTAAAAAGTTTATCAAAAAAAGTTTTCAAATAGAAATAATGCATCTATAAAAGAGTACATGTCCATGTACAAATTTCAAAAAAATATTATAATGGAATCATTTCATGAAGGAATAACATGATTTAAAATAATGATCCTGATCATAAATGGGTTTCATTATGATATCATGAAATAATTATAGCCACAATAGTATTACATGCCTATGAAGGGAATACAAAGTAGTAAAGGGACTACACAACCACAATTATAATACAAGACCACATGTAAATTCCTTTAGTTTTTTGTAAGTGATTATTGGTCAAGAAGTATGTATAAGGTTATTGGGGTACAATGTGAGAATCTTCAATTAATCATTTCACATAAAAAATTATTCCCAACTTAAAATGTTCCTAAATTTTGATTCAAAAAACAATTTTGGATCCAAAATCAGTAAAATATGATAATTTGAAATAAACTATCCCATAAGTTATGTAGCTTGTCAAATAGTATTTAATTATTGTTTCCAAAATATTCATAGAAGACACTTAAATGGGTTTTAAGATTTCCTCATGATTTTTGTATATGATAGATGAAGTAGATAGGTAACTCCCTATTGGAGGTTCTCTCCACTACATCACCAGACTAGGAATTGTTATTAGATATATCTAACCATTGGGATATGAAAAATATTAAAAATGTAGTGAGAATTTTTCTTTTTTTATATGTGGAGATACTATTCTCCTTAAACTATACCTTTTTTATTTATGCGAGGATAGTATTATAAATTATTTCAGTATTTGAACTATGCTATTGTTCATTTCCAACACTAACCATACACCATTTACAACAAGTGGTATCATGGGAACATAAATAAAGTAAATAGTGATAAAAAATCCAATTAATGTGATAAAAAGTATAATTATTGGGTGAAATATCAAAAGATTCAACAACTATGATTTGGAATCACAAAAGAAGAATATCATAAACTATATAATTGAAACATATAATAAGTGATATTTTTTAATAGAAACATGATAGTAATGAATATTATATGGATTTTGTAGAATCATAAGATATGTAATTGTAAACATAGGTTATGGTTTACAACCTAAACAAATTGTTCCCTTTCATAACATTATAGACAAATATAATGGTATCATTATCATCCATATGGATCTCAGAAGATATAATGCATTACATAAAGAATTAGGTGGATTTATAGATTTGGTACTATCTATCATTATAAAATTTCATCAATATATGTTATATATAATAATTAATCATACATAAAGTGAAAAAATGATATAATCCCATGATAAATATATAGGTAAAACAACTGTCTTTTAAATCATCATCCATTGAGGCATAATTATAAATAACATGAATATATAGGATTAAAATTAATTTAAGATTACTTTAAAAGAAATGGATTATAGGATATAAAAATATATTTAAATTTTAAATAAACATTATATGTAATGATTAAGAAGATGATTTTTTTTTAATTCCATGATTTATCATTTAAGAAATGGTCAAAAAGTCATTTAAAAGGGTAAGAATATAGTGTTTCCCGAAAAAAGAAACATAACAAAATTATTTATGATTAAAATGAAGGCTTTTCTAAATAATTTAATGAATATATTCTTTATAATAGTGGAATATGAAAGGGATGAATAAAGAGGAAACTTCATTTCATGAGATTAATTTAAAGAATATATTACAAATAGAAAAAAGTGAAGTGAATATCCTCCTTAAAATGTTCGAAATGATAAAAATGATAATAATATTTTAATACATTAAATTAGAAAAGAAAAATATATTTAGTGATAGAGAGTGATTGAGAATATTTTCATATGAATGAAATGAGTGGCGTAGAAACATTATCCTGTGTCATCACATATTAATGAATATCCAATTCCCACATTAATAGTCATGTTACATTCATTAATTACTTTTTTCATTAAATTTTTCATTTTTTTCATCTTTGATAATAAATTTATTTTATTTTTATTCATTTATTAAATTAATAATGTCTCTATCAAATGTTTTTTTGGCTGTTCAGTTGATATATAAAAATAAAAATTGATGTAATGGTTATAATTTATGGTCATATTTCAATGGTTCTATCATATATATATGTTTCACAGTATCATTATTCATAACACTCTAGTGGTATAAATTTTCGATTCTGAATATAGTTTCCAAAAATTTTACAGAAATTGAAGTTTGATTCGTTAAAATAATTATATTTTCATTAAATGAACATTATAATTTATTTTAAATAATGACAATATAATTATTTCTTTCTCATTCTAGAATCTTAATATTGTCACAAATATAAAATTACACTATTAAATCATTTTTTAAAATCATTTATGTATGGTGCTGATAGTTTATTCATAAAATAATCCATAAATTCATTTAGAACCAACCATTATCAGGAAATCATTAGTAACAACTATGAAATGGATTTTCAAATTTTTATGATAATATAATTAATTTAATAGTATAGTTATATCCTTTACAGAATTATGAATAGTTAGTTTTTAAAAATATATTGATAATATATATGTAATAATGAAAAAATAGGTTCTATAAAATGAAATAATTTATTTTTCTCATTGAAAAAACCTTTTAGAAATTTTCTACAATATTATTTTAATAGTATTTTGATAAAGATTAATATTGAAAAAACATGTATTTGAGTTAATTGGGTTTAATTTTGGAAATTATTTATGATGGGAAGGTTTTTTAGTTTAAGAGAAATATGATGAATAGGGGTGTATTCATAAGTTAGGTGGTGAATAAAATATTTCTTAATTTATTATAATTTCACAAGTATTTTTTTTTATAACTAAAGTTATTGATGAATGTGTGGCGTAAATTTTTTTTACATGATAAATGTTTTAATTAATCATGTATTTATCTGATAATTAAAAATATCAAAATTTACCAACTTAAAATACTAATATCCTTATTTTACTACTTAGGGAAGTTAAAAAACCACCCTATAAAAAATAGATGTTTTGATTTAGAAAGTTATTTGTTTTTTCCAAAAAAAATTCTAAAATATATTTCAGTAATATTTAATTCTTAAAAAAATATTTCATTAAATAAAACAAAACTGTTTTCATTAAATTAGTAAATATATACCTTAAATTTTTATATTATTTATATGTTTAATTAATTTGTAAACCATATAGTAATATTACAATTTAAATGGTTATGTTTTTATTCCAATTTTAATGTTACTATTTAAATGAATATTTTCTTAATAGTCATATAATAATTACACTCCCTATAAATACCACTTATTTACATGTTACTTAATTAACATAATTTTAACTCAATGATATATATATTCCATTAAAAAAATACATTCATTTCTATTTGTTTTTCAATTTCAAAGTAATTTATGTGTGTGTAATATGAATATGAGACTAGGACCCAATGGATATGAAATTATCACTAATGTTATTTTTTTTACTCTCATTATACTCATCTTAATGTTATTAATTTTATTTATCATTCCTATATAAATTTCTATATTTATGAAATGAAATATTATTCATTCTAGTTATAGGGTTCGTGTGCCTCACTTATACTATATCTTGGATATAATAAGACATATACACAAAATAAGCTATAGGTCGTTACCCTTATGTTGTAATATTTAACTAATATATCCATGAATTGAAATAAAAAATATAGAAAATTATATTTCATCAAAAACAACTCTTTTATAGGCACAAACTGTAGAAATAAACGAGAGGAAGATGCATATCACATATTCTTTGGAGGAGAATGGGAAAAAGTTTTTTGGAGTTACTTTAGTGAGTGTATGGTGTACGCTTCTCAGGCTCATCGACTTGAACCTTTTATGGACAGATGGTTTCAGGGGACAGACAATGCAAGCACGAAAAATATGGCTCGTTCCATCATCCTCAATGCAGGGTGCTGGTGCTTATGGAAAGCTAGGAACAAGATGAGATTCTAGGGGCTTCCTTCTACAGGGAGGTCCATCATCTCAAGGACACAGAGCTTGCTCGTGGATATGGTACCTTTCTTCAAGATCTGGAAATAAGAACCTTCACTACAATCTCTGCAAGCTCCATCCTTGGCGGCCCAATCCTCTTTCTCAAGGTCACTGGGTCACTTGGTGTGGTGGCTGCCCCCTGTCAATGGTTTCAAGCTAAATTGTGATGGATCAAGAAAAGAGGTCATTGCTCGTGGTGGAGGGGTTGTTCGTGACCAAAGAGAGAGTGTCCTAATGGATTTTCAGCCTCACTAAGGCAGTGGTACTAGCTTACAGGCAAAGGCTAAGGCTTTTCTGACTGGAATCAGATTGAGTATTTGGGAAAATATTTCTTTATCTCAAGTGGAGACAGACTCAATGATCATCTATAACTCTTTACAAGGTAAAATCCAAGCCACGTGCTCTATTGATTACATCATCAGGAAATGCAGAATTCTTCCGAATCATGACATAATAGTTACCCACACTTGGTGAGAAGGGAATAAAGTAGCAGATCATATTGTCGCCCAAGCTGAGAAAGCCCTAGAATTCATCATTTCTCCTAACACGTCTTTCTTCAATCCAGAGGGTGTGTCTTTAATCTAAGGGGTTTCCCTTGTACTGCATTATTTCAGGCCTCCTTAGGCTAGAGGATTTTCTTATTTTCTCTTGTTTTCTCTTAATTTCTCTTGTTTTCTCTTTCCTCTTTAATAAAAATGGACATGTAGTAGTATTCTTCATCCCAGGCACATAATTCAAACAAAATTCACTACACCATATAACTACAATGGTTCCCCAAAAAATAAATATTAAAGAAATTCTATTCCTATCATATCTAGAGCCACTATAATCATTTCATAACTAACTTAATTGACTAAAAATATGTCTATTATAGTGTAAAAATTAAATTTAAATCAGTATTTAACTTTTTACTCTAGTGAAATTCCTTGGTGTTTGTTTTGAATTTACACTTATAGAAAATTAAATCATAATATGAGTTTTCCTGTTATAATATATAATAATATTGTAAATCATACATCAATAAAGTTAGTGATAAATTATTTTTCAATATTCTTCCATGTTATGATTATAATTATCATATATGGGTGTGTTAATTAAATTCATATATAATTAAAAGAAACCAAAATTTCCCTATTGTATTAAATTATACTTAGAAAATATTTCTCTTTTACTTTACTAATTTTGATATCTAAGAAAGCAATTTAGGTGCACCATCAAAATAATTCCAAAATTATTCACCATAGGTTGTGGAATGTCATTTCACATAGTGGATTTAGTAAAGTGAAATATAAAATCACTAATAATAAATTTATTTATAAATATATATTTGTAAGAAATTATAAAAAAATAAAATAACTGCATATTCATATTTATTATAACCATTTTGAGATATAAAAGTTTTGATTGGTAATACCAAAATATGAGAGACTATTGTTAAGTATATAAATAATTAAATAACATAATTTCATAATTTTGAGAAATATTATTATGAAAACTAGGTTTATTTAATAAAAACAACTTTAGGAAGGAATAAAATTAAAAATAATCCATTGATTACCATATATTTTATTGATATATCATTCTCAAAACTAATAAAAATATTTTAATATATTTATATCAAGAAATGAAGTAAAATGTTTTAGCATAATCTTACCTTAATCTTGAATGTAATATTTAGAAATGATATTAGATTTTTAATACCCATGTTTTTGTAATTTATATAGTTGTTTTGGAGATATATTCATCTCAACTTTTTTAAAGAAAATTTTATTGAGAAATAGATTTATCCATATATTTATATTATTATTTAATAATTATATAATTATTTTTAATGTTATATAGTATTTAAAAATATTTTCTAAATGAGAACGTGAGTTATTTAATTTATAATTATTAACTTGAGGGTATATATATATTGAAAATATTTTTGTAATTTTAATGGGAATGAGAAATATAATAATGGTTTGGATAGGGTTTTATAATTAATATTAGATTTAAAATGGATTTAATAAGGGGGAACTTTGACTATTTTATAATATGAGTTTCATATAATGAATTCATATTTGAGAAAAGAGATATATATTTTGAATGAATAGAGTTTCTCACATCTCTCACAAAATAATTATATTGATATCTTACTAGTTATTAGTGAAATTTGATATTTATAAGGTTGGTTGTTTATTTAATAAGTGATAAAAATATTATTAATGTATTTAATATAATATTCTAGTACAATATCATTTTTTATTAAGGCTTAAATTATTTGAGAGATAATAATTTAATGAGACCTAAAACACTTATATTTATCTTTCCATTTATAAAATATATTAATATGTGAATTATGAATTTCAATGCAGGGTTATTATAAATAAAATTAAGTTTTTTCCTCTCACAAGGGGTTTAGTACTTAAATATTGAGCATTAAATAAGTTTTTCTCCATTTTTAGGTTAATCCAATTCATCATAGTTGGCATATTGAATATGAATATTATCATCTAACCATAATTAATCATGGGTTTTGTTCACATAGTTTATGGATTATTCTTTATGGGGTATTCGTGATGAGAGGAATTAGGGGATCATTTAATCTGTATCATCTGTTTGAGAATATTTGGATATTTTATAAGATTAATCTATGGTTGGGGTTGTTGTTCCGTTAGCATTTGGTTGTGACCAATTAATGTTTTGTGGATATATATTTAAAATACTGATTTTAATTTATTTTATATTGAATAATTATGAGTAATTTACTTTATAAACTGTAAGGTATAATAATTTGTTACAAATTAAAAATATTGGATATTTTATTTAATAACCTGAGTTTTTTTAATCTCTAGTTCATTGGATTTTTTCTGATTGGTTTAATTATATAAAATTGGGTTTCCTCTTCAATTAGAAATATATTAAATTAGTTTTATTATACAAGGTATATTTTTTTAATATAAATGATATCCTTCGGAGAATTGGTTTTAATTCCTGAGCATCATAGATTCTATAGGTTGAAAGTACATATGGATGAATGATTAGAAATATCCAATTTAGTGTTATAATCAATTATACCATGTGTCATGGTTTTAAATATCCATAGTAAGGGTGAAAATGACCCTTAAAGATCAATCCACATGTATATAAATTAAATATGGGTGTATTATAATCATATCCAGTTTTCATTATGTTTTTCTACCTTGCCGTGAATTTTTTTTGTACTTCATATGATATTTTATTTTATTAAAATATAGTTCCATAGGTAAGGCATGATGGATCTCAGTATGTTTACTTCTAAAATGGTTTCAATTAAACATTAATCTATAAATTATTTGTTTTATTCTATATTGAAATATTTATATAGTTAATAATCAATCATATATAGGAATATATGGGAGTGAATTGTGTAAATCACACTAAATATTATGTTATTCACCTATACATGCACATCATAGTATGCATAAATATTTTCTTTCATGTTGTTTTAAAATTAAGATGCACTATATTCATTGATGATGTATTATTAGAGATCTATTTATAGAGGGGAATTGAAGTATTTTAACATTTATGAAATTATGACGTAGGTTATCCACATTGGATAGGTGTTAATAATATTGATATATTATTGTGTGTCTTTACATTTTTATCTTGTTCTAGTTCAATATTTGTAATGTATTAATATTTATGATGTAATTTTTTAAATATTTTATTTTAATGAAATTTTAATTTTCATTCTCTTATAGATTCTTATTTTTTATTTGTAAAATTAATCCTTAGTAATCATAAGGTATCCCATGAAATGTTTTGAAAACCTCAAGTGATCTAAGGATATGGATGGGCCCATATGGAATTTTGATATTGGTCTCTTGATTTAGGGTCCTTGGTTGGGGTGTTACAAAATAGTATTAGAGAAAAAATTAATGTAAAATCTTGTTAGGTCTAGTGGTCAAGAATATTTTGATGGTATGAACTAATTAGGTTCCTAAAAAAACTCAAAGTTAATCTCTTTACATAAAAATCAAATAGTAAGTGAGTTCATATTTTGCAAGTCATTAGAATATATCTTAATGATGTTGTTCCATATATATGATTTTGACTATGATGTGTTCATAAGGATAGTAAAATCATGAATCCTAATACACATGGTTATGGATGGAAAATCATTGAATCATATTTCATGAAAATGATTTCATAATAGGAATCATTTTTAAAATTACCTTAATTGGTTTAGAAAATTTTCTTATTTTTGAAAATGAATTCCATTAAAAATCAATATAATTTCTTATATGAACTCATAAAGAATGAATTATCCCAAAGAGAATATAGGAATATTTGACTAAATGGAAATAATTGTTTTTTTTCTGTAAAAATCATTTAAATAATAAAATATTGAGTTTTTTATCGTGAATTAGTTATTATTTTGGTTTTTATAGTATAATAGAAATTAAATAGTATTGCAAATGTAGTTGTGAGAAAAGATTTTGGAACATGGAATTTATTTTATAACCTCTAGGACAGTTAATACATTAAATAAAATGTTATTAAAGTGTTATCAATATAATATAATATAAGGATTCAATAAAGATGTAATATTTTAGATAAAGAATCATGTTTTCTCTAATGGATATATGTAATTGTATAAAGTTCAATGTTAGTTAGAATGAATAAACTATATATTACAATTACATTTTACACTTGAGACATCTGTGGTAGAATTTAATACATACATGGTGGTGGTCATCACAGATGTATTGGGGGATAGATTTGAATGTTGGTCTATATGAGAACCTGGTGTCAGTCAGATTTCCCAAGATGTATAGTCCCTAGTTTTACCCGGTAACTATGAATAAGAATAAAGATAACAAGTCAATTGAGTTAGGAAAATGATCATGATGGTGATAAAATATATATATCCATTTTAAAAGTTAGTTTACTACCATATTTTGTTGATAACAAATGATAAACTCAACTCTATAAGAATCAGAAAGTATCTTTCACTTAATATTTGGTTGATGATTATCCTAATTTTCCTACACACTTATGTGATGCTTACTAACAAATAGGTTTTTGAAAAAGAACCATTGATAAACTCTCAATTAATGAGTACCTATCTTCCATGATCATGTTTAAGTATAAAATATTATATTGAATATGAATGGAAGTAAAGTTACTTTTATCAAGGTAATAGTAAGAAGAAATTAGTTGACATAATTTTAACTCATGGGAAAATAAAACATAAGTTTGATTAGTGTGGTTTCATATTTAATTTTACATAGGATTACCATAACGATCCTAGGATGAGTCTTTAATATTTTAATCTTCATAATTTTATATTTTATTATAATAAATTTAATTTTGTAGGATCCAAATGTTTTATTCAATTATGTTTATAGATATACTAAAATATGATATTGTGAGGCCACTAGTGATTATTTAGGAAACCCTTAGCTAGGAAATATATAAGAGAATTAGGTTATGGTATTTATTATAGTTAATCTAATACTATAATATACATCCATGACTTTGATATTATGAGGTATATTTCACATTTCATTCAATATTCCTTCTATTAAATTTGATAAAAATTCATCCCATTCATTCATATCAATACTTGTGGAATACTTGTTTATTTTTTATATAAAATGGAGGTTTTATTTGATGATGTATTCATGGAATAATTATGGGAATTTATAACAAGTATTAAATTTTCTTTTTTTCTTTTGATTATTTTTATTGAAAAATTGATGGATTTTTGGTCTCATAAATTAGAAAAAAATATCTCATAAATGGAATTGGTTAGTTGTTTAGGTTTATGGTTTATGATATCCATTAAGATATTGTGGTTTCTTTTATATAACATACTAGAAGTAAAATATATATATTTTGGATAGTGGGATAAACATGTTAGTCTAATCGGAAATGATATTTAGGTTTACAAAGATATAACATGGTAGCTTATAATGATAAATCTTGGTTTGGTGGTATCATTGAATAAAGGAAATTTTATATTAAAAAAGAGTTTTTATTATACATGTTTGAAGAATACTTTTATAGAAATGTACTAGAGATTGATAAAAATATTTATATTTAATTATTTCATAGAAAAATTATTATAGTATTGAATTTATATATGATGGATAAAAAAGTAATTTCATAAATCAATGATAAATTTTATTTTGAAATAGGTTTATTTGACTATGTGTGTAAACATAAGTGACACCAGTTCCCTATAATAAGACAATATATGCGAGTTTTTAATTTTGAATGACCCACCAGAATATGAACAAAGTTACAGTAAATGAAAATTTATATTAACCTTTTAATAATGACCTATTTGACTAGTCAAATAGAGTATAAGTGTTTACGTATTTACCCATGGTTAGGATATCATCGGTTGTGTTTTATGAGAAATGACACAACAAAGATAGAATCGATGAGTTAATATAAACAATATTAATTACTAGTAATGATTTCTTGGGTGATAAATGATCTAGGTTATTTTATATCTTTAATAAATAACATATTAGAAAAATTTACCGTTATTGTTTTCTTGATTTTTTTCAATGATAACTTGATTTACTATATAGTAGTATAATAATGAAAAAAATAATTACAGAATGTTCTTGAGATATTAAAAGTATATAGGTTTTAATAAAGGATATCAAATACAATTTTATTATTTTGGAGGTGATATTCATGAGTTATATCACCCCTATGAATATATATCCCTTCAATAGAATAATATTAAAGAGATGATGTCATGGGAGTGCTAGAAAAATAATTTTTCCACATAATGTTTTCACATTTTAGTTTTATAATATAAACCCATCATCCATGAAAAATCAATGACATTATATGTGATGATGAGGATTTGTGGTTGGATATTTTTTTTAAAATAGTTAAAATATAAAAAAAATTATTTATAAAACAATTTTATTTTTACCATAGTATTGATATTGAAAAAAATAAGAAAATGATATGAAACATATTTTGGTGCATGAAGTGATGATTTGGTTTGTACAATGATGTATGTAGATAATTTATTAGTACATTTATTTAGACAATAATGAAAAAATGAAAATAAATATTCAGTACATTTATTAGATCTAGATGATTTTATTTATTATTTGTAGATATTGAGTCATTACCTATTCTATCAGAGGTTGATGCTATAATTAGATCATAAATAGTTTTATTACAATTCCTTCTTGAAATATCAATGCTATGGGAAATTAATATTGGTATCGTATATTCATACTCATGACTATGATTTCCATTATGCACCTAGTAAGGGGAATTTTGTAGTGATTTCTTAATTAAAAATACTCACAAAGAAAAATAATAGAAAATTTAATGGAAACATATGATCTTGAGTGAATATATGTATCCAGTATAAGGAACCAACAATAAATATTATATAATCTTGAGTTTTATTCAATAATTTACATTCTTTTTCTTTTAGGATTGTTTCACCATTATAGATTTATATTATTATTCCATAATTCGTATATAAAAAATCATTAAGTAAAAATGTGGACAATTTCGACGAGTATCCATTTTTTCTATAATATAAATCTTTTAAAATTAATTTATGTCTCTTTCCATGGAAAATATTATGAATTTCGGCATTACTTCTTGATTTCCCTTACCCATCGTTAAATCCAATGAAAAACAGTTCAAAATATGGTATGTTTAGAAAATTCTCAAGAAGGGACACACAAATAAGTAAAACTGTTAGTCCTATAAAAAACTATAATCTCATGATAGCTTTATCATAAAGTAATACTTTTCACCCTTAAGTAGTAGTAAATAATTTCCTTTAAAAATAGTATTATTTCATACCATTTTTTTGTAATCATATGATTACCATAAAACCTATATAAAACATATGTAACACATAAATTTATCACAAGACACAATTATTCTTTTCATTATTATAAATTTAACAATCATGTGGTCAATATCCATACATGTCACTCTTAAAAATGGAAAAACCATTTTATTGACTTTTATACCCTATGCATTGGAGGTATAATATGGAACCACTCATCATTGGGTTATCACATACCCATATCATTAGTTTATACCATAAACACCCAAAATTGGTTTATAAATTAACCACCATTAAAATGGGAAGTACCCTTATATAATCTTAAAACATAAATTCTTTCAATCTTCAACATGTTACTCATGAAATTTCATTTTCACTCTTATGAAATCTTCTAAAGTTATTGAAATAATAAATAAATTTTCAAAACCCATTTAAAATAAAAAATAACCATAAAAGGAGAGAAGGGTTACTTATTTATTTTAAAATAATGTAGGATTATAGAGGAATAAAATTATCAAATAATGATCACGGTTGAAGAGATGTGTTTTCTCTATATACATTAAGAATAACATTCATTTTTTTTATTTCTAAACAATGTCAAACATTATATGATAAAAATAAAAAAATATTACATTTGAAAACCATTGAATAAAATTAAAAATATACATAAAATTTCATTTATAATCCTTTTATTTCAATATTAACAAACATATAAAATAATATCATGAGTATTATTATAGAGAAAATGTTTTAAAATAAAAAATAAAAAATTAAATTTCTAAATTAAAGTGTCCTATACCACTTTAAAACATCTGAATCATAAGCCCCATGAATAAATAAAATTTAAAAAAAAATTAAATAAAATAATAAATTAATTGATGGTATTATATTTCAAAAGGGGATGTATATAACCCTTATAAAAGAGGGTGGGTGTGTAACATCGAAATATGCTTCAATAAAAGGACACTTAGATGGAGTCCCTTATAGTGAGTTCAAATTTTCATGGGTGTATTTATCTTCAAAAAAACATATTTTAATTATTTACTTGATTTATAACCTTTACCAGGTTGATTATTAATTTTATTTCAATTATTATAATGTTGTTTACAAACACTTAATCAATTAATTCTACGTCTACGTTTTGACCATATTCGGCTTATGTTTCAAAAAGACATTGATTGGTTAAATATGGTCATAGAGGTCATTATTTAAAAAAATATAGAATAAAAATCAAAAAATAATAATCATATTTATAAATATATTATTTTTTATATCAATTCAGAGAATGTGGTTATGAAAAATTAACTAAATCTGTAATTATTTAGATGACCGGTTGTATGTATGAATGAGTAACATTCCCATTTTTTAATGATCATTATTGATAAGAGATAAGTAAAATTTATCATTAAAAAAATTTCATTATATCATAAAAATAATATTATAAAATTAAATATACTTGTATATATCATTCCTATGATGTGTGATGAAAAAATAAGAATCAGATCACTTTAAGGAGGTGGGTAGTCCACACGTCTATGAACTACGTTATCTCTATTTCAATGCGTGAAAAGGTAAGAAATATTATGAGATATAATATTTATATACGTATATTTATGTCATTAATATAATATATATTTCTTTTATATCACATAATTTTATGAATCCCATATTTAACACATTCCATGTAAAGTGTGAATGAATCACATTGCTTTGAGGAGGTGGTTGTCCACACGTCCACAAACAATGTTATCGTAATCCCAAAAAATGGAGAGCATGAGGGAATATGTTATATAATAATTCCATAATAAAAAATAAATAAAAAATAGCATATATATAATATAAAAATATTATGTAAATCATTATTCGAAACCTTGAGACGTGTTAATGGAAGAAATAATGATATCAGTTCCTGAGGTGGTAGTATTCTGTACACACGAATGATGATTGAATATTTCATTTGATAGTATTTTGGGATGTTTTAGGCCATAAAATTAACATTAAAACATATTATTGTATTTATGGTAACTGGGTTAATATATAATAATTATATAAAAATAATATAATGGGATAGAGAAAGAAATAAAACAAAAGTGCTCGTTGAATAACATTACATCTTCTTTGGGTAACTCATTTTTGTTTCCTCTAAAGGATTTCATTAGTTTGATTTATGCTATGATTTATAATTATATGATGTTATTTGTAATTTTTTAATTTTATTAATTTAGGGTTTGTATTTGAAAGGAGTCCTTGTATGTGTGAAGGTAGGGGGAGAGTGAATCCTCTTTTATACTGGAGGAGGAGTGGAAGTATTGTAAATACCAAATGGTAAAAAATATTGAGAGGTATCCATTATATAATGTTCCCCAAATAATGAAAAAAATTAAATAAAATAGGGGATTATGTAGGAATATTTCTATAAAATGTGGTTTAGAGAAGTTTTCAGGTCACGTATCCCACTATTACTAATGTTTAACCACTATGTAATGTATTTTTTACATTAATTATTGTAATTGTTTTTAATTTATTACACTAATATTTATGAAAACAACTGAGTTAAAATTACTATAAAAAATAAATTACTATAATTATAAATATTTAATCCATTTTTCTAATTCCAATTATATTTATGGTAGAATTTAATTTATAATTAATCACAGAGACGTGGTGAAAAACTTGTTTTTAAATTAAAAGGTTCAAAAGATTGAAATGTTTTTAAATCAATTTTCAATGTGAAATTTACTCCAATTACACAAATCAGATATATTTATTTATCATTGAACTAATTATAAATTAACAAAATTTAAAATATAATTTTACTATATAAATTTATTATATGAAAATTCTGTTTTCCAATAAAATTCATCATTTTCACTATTCATCAAAAAATAAAACTTATCTAAAAATAAAAAATATTCTCCCATGGTAAATTTAGGTATAATTATTTCAAAATTGAAGATTATTTTTTAAAATAAAATCTAAAATGGTTTTATTTTTTTTAAACAAGATCTTCATTCAGAGTTGGTACAACTGTTTTTTAGAAAAATACTATTTTTATGTATAAAACTAGATTAATTATTTTACTATTATTATGAAATATATTGGATGATAGTGGAAAAATTTTATAAACATTTAAAAAAAATATATTTATTACTAGAAATACCCACCAATATAATGTCTATGTAGTAAATTCTACATTAAATACTAATATTAATTAAATAGTATTGTTTGGTTTAACTCAGTCTTGTGTGAAATGAAAAATTTCAAAGTGTTTGTTGAATGTCATATAATCTATTAAACATAGAATGTATTTAAATTTTAAATCTATATCTAATTAATAAATAATAATAAATATAAAAAATTTATTCTACTATTACCTATGTTGTTACATTCTTCCCTGCTTTTGGAAATTGCTTCCTTATAATTTTATTCACTTATTAAACAAGTGGGGACATCATTACCTTATAAGATTTTCTAATTACCATGTTTCTTATTCAACCATATGTTTAGTCCATAAAACCATAACATGGGGAATTACCTTGTTCTACAATACTTAATCTATATGGTTAAGAATCTGAACCAGTTATTCCTAAAAATAAATGTTCTCTTCCAGTCAAACTAATTTAAGACTGAAAAATTAAGATAAATCTAGTATATACTTCCATAAAATTTAAAAATGAAATAAATTGTGTATCTAAGATATACTCATCATAAAACCGAATTATTAAGAAATAGAACTATCCTTATCTAAGAATTTATATGGTCTAATCAAACATGGACTCAACTTCCCCTTTTTACCAGAACACATCAGCATTTTCCATGGAGAAATGTTTAGAAAGGCATTATCACCTACCTCAAAAGAAAGAAATTTCATCCATTTATCCACATAACTAATCTTTCTACTACTAGGTGTCATCATTTGTCTTCGAATCAACTATACTTTCTCTTCCATTTCCTTTACCAACTCTAGTCCCATCAACATCCTTTCTCCCACACCATCTGTAGTGATGGTGTTCGAAACCTATTTCCAAATAAATCCTCAAATGTATCCATATGTATATTGGATTAAAAAGTATTATAATAAGAAAACTCAATAAAATAAGGATGTTGATTCCATCATCCTTGGTAATCCATTAAAAATAATGACTCATGTCCCCAATGGTTTTAATTTTTTGTTCTAATATTTCATATTTTTGAGGATAAAGAGTTGTAACACCTCGAGATTTTATAAGATATATTCTTTCATATCTTCTAATGTACGCTACACCAAGATTATCTTGCGCTATATGCAAAACCATATTAGCTTGCAGTATACACAACACTAATCTTGGATCGTGTTAAAAACAATTTCAAGTTTGTTTGATAGTAATTATTCATCCCAACCTTGAGTGTATATATACATATATATTCAAGTTATAAATGAAATGTTATTGGATTTTGTTATACTCAACAACAAAGTAGTCTTTCCCTACACGCAACCCTTACTTGGCTTGCGTTACACGCAATCGCAACCTTCCTCGATAGAGTGTATTGTACACAATACCAAGTTTCACTAAACAATGATATATTATTATAATATTATTATGAACTAGCCATTATGAATATTATTAAATAAATTTTTAATTTTATAACATTATTATTCATCTTACACATTTTTTAGAACGTGGTATAAGAACAAAATAATTTTTTCGGGTAAAATAAATATTTTTCAGAAAATGCAGTTTTGCCACCTTTTCATGGCGCACCCACGTTAAATCTAGTTTTTTACATGTTTATAAGTTCAATTTCACAAAATAAAATTCTTCTATGGAATTAGGATATAAAAATTTACTTTGGATAAAATTTTCAAATTATTCTGATAAATTTCATATTTTAATGAATAGTAAAAACACGCTATATTTTAATTAATTTTTTTTTCATCGTAATAATTTATATGGTTAAATTATAATATTTAATGGTTTTAAAGTATAAATATAATATATTTTTAACATTTAATATAATTTATGTCATTATATTTTATTTTACATTGAATTCATAGGTAAAATCATTTCAATCGTTTGCAATGTTTTAACTTTTAAAACTCGTTTTCTTAATAGCAGGATTAATTTTAAATTAATTACTAAAACTTCAGTATTTTGAATTAGGAAAATTGGATTCCATATTTGTAATTAGTAGGTAAAAATTATGTTAATAGGCTACTTTTTATTTTTGGGCACTATAAATAGTAACTACGGTAATTTTTTTTACCATAGTTAAAGGTAAATCGGGTAATTGAGGGTAAATATAATATTATAAAATTATCCTAACACTTGTCTTAATATAATTTGATGATTATATTTCTTCCTATGATATATTTTGGTCGAAATGGAATCCATTGGAACCCACTTTTATTTGATTATGACCTTTAGTTTATTGTATTTAATGGAAAGTGAAATATGTCTCACTCAAACTTTAATAATTAAAGTATTTTTAATATAAGGTTATACAGAATATAAATTCGGTTATAAATACTCATTTTAAAAATAAAAGATTTTTCTTTATCATGGTAATTTATTTGTAATTTTTAAGTGTTATTTAATTACCTTATTGTCTTATACATTAATGATGCCGAAATTATTTATTTAGTGAAAAATCAATAATATAGTTTTTATTGAAATAGTAATGCATATGAAAAGGCCTAAAAATATGAAAAAAACTTACTTTTAGTGTATATATAAACCCTAATCATCCACTGGCAGAATGTTTGACCATTTGGATCCTTATAAAGGTGATTATGACACTTATATTATTTTATTTTAAATGATTTGGAAAGTTGTCACCTTCATAATTTAATAAATATAACAATTTACATGTTGTGATTTTAAGATGATAAATTCTATTAAAAGTATTATTATGATAGATATGAGATTTATATTCATAATAGGATTTTATTTTTAATTTTTATGAAAAAATAAGTATATTAAATAATTATACAAAAAATGATGTATTGATGATTCTATTAAGAGATATTCCGAATAAATGGTTTTAAAAATATTAAAATAAATATTATGAACTATTTAATGTGATCGACGAATTTTCTAGAAATATTTGACATGCTAGGAATCTATGAAATATTTTTGTTAGAATATATCCTATGTTTGGATTTTATTAAAATTAAAATAAATGAATAGTGTCAAAATTGACACTATTGTTATTTTTTAAAAATAACATATTATAAAATTGTTTAAAAATCACAAAAATATTAAATAATTATAAATTGAAATTTATATGGTCGAAAATGTCATTAAATATCAAATTATGGACAATTAAAAACACATAAGTAATTATTTATAACAATATAAAAATAAGAATCTTATTACCACAAATAAAATTAAACAGATTAAATAAGGATAAATCATGTTGATAATGTTTAAAATAAATTCCCAACTAGTATAAATTTTATTGGTTGTGGATATTACAACCCTATCTCATATAATATTTGTATTTGAGTCATTTTGAAGGTTTTTAAGTGGGGTTGGAAATTAATATAAATTAATATTTATTATAATTCCAAAGGTGCCCCTCTCCTCCCTTATAAAAGGGAACCTCCTCCCTCTCATCTTTACACAAATTTGAGCCTTCAATATCAGCCAAACCCTGCCCATTTCCCTTCTCAACTTCCCTAGAAATATTCTAGAGGTCCTGGTCTTCTTAAAAGACCAATATTAGTGCCCTAAGAGGAGGTTTCAAAGAGGCGTGTCGAAGAAGAGGTAATACCCGTTACCGATTCTTTCAAATTTATTTCTTCTTCTTCTTCTTCTTTAGTTGTTTCATTATGAAGTAATAACATCAGTATCATTCATATAATGATATGTTATTATATATATGAAACAACCTTATTTCACCTTCTATCTATCCTATGTAAAATGAAATCACCGCGCGTGCGTACGTACGAAATACCGTCTCCACGCCGTGGTGTAATCTGTTTTCCACCACCACCTTAATTGGATGGGTATAATGGTGTAAATAAATAACTATATATGATTATTTTAAAGTGATAATGATTCTGAAATATTATACAAACAATTCAATATAATTCCATGATCATGGGAATGATATCATCGTTCATGCGTACGTACGGACTACCGTCTCCACGAACGCGATGAGATTCATTTTCCATGATTAACCATTCAAGTATGATTATAAAGTATATATAATAAATAATAATGTAATATATTACATAATAATTATACTGGATTTATGAACATATATGTTTCATTTACTTAATTCCATTTAATTCAATAAGGAAATGAAAACAGTGTTCATGCGTACGTACTGCCTACCGTCTCCATGAACGATGTATTTCTTTCCCTTTATCGATCTATTATGTATATTATGAATATATATTATATATAAATCAAGTTTTATATTATGGAATTATGTAATTATGATATAAGTAATCATATTAATAATTACAAGTCAAAACAAAGACGATAAATGAAATGATTTTACCCAAAACGCTACTTTAACATGAATTTATAAAAGAACGGGTAATATAAAGTCATAAGTGAACCATATATGATATCATAACAATGAATATGATTCTGTAATAATTCAATGACATTATTCAAATCATTATACCGGAGGTTCGGATACATACGAATCATATTAGACCTAAGGTAAGGGATAATGTTCCAATCTCAATTGTTTTCTATCTCAGATTGCTTATACGTAAGTATTTACTGGGGTTATATTCATCATCCATTTCCAAGTTTAATAAAAATGTTTTCATGTATGTTTAAAGTCATTTTTACCCATTTTTGACTTTTACTACATGGTATGTAATGAATCGTTTTTTTATTTACCATACGAGGTACTTTTTGACTTTTCCGTTAAAAGTACGAGGAGAATGTTTTTCTAACTTATACGACATGAATGTATTTTTACGGTTTTATAATGCCTTATTTTCATGAAGATTACTCTACAAGATTTCATGAATTTTTTCAAAAAATACTTTTCTTTTAAAATTTTCATGGCATTTTGTGAAAAGAAAATGATTTTGAAGAAGAAAAGATATTTTCCTCAGAATTCATTTCAAGTGATTTATTAAAACCATTTTCCATATAAGATGGAATTATTTCATATGTGTATGTTTCAAGTATAATTTATCTCTGATTTACATGGTTTTACTTTTCTTTTGATGAAATGATATCCATTTTTTATAGATTATGTTATGATGGAATGATGTTTAAGAATCCCATTCTATTACATGGGTTATGCTATGATGTATGATTTATGATTTTATGGCACATGAAATAATGATTTCATTATAATATGGGTGGGACCTATATCTCCCTACAATGAATTGGGTAAATATTTGTATCTCATGAGATAGACATGGCTGGAACAGTAAGTTAATCCAGTTTAGTGATACAAGACTGAAACGAGGAGTGAACTCGATTCAGAAAGGGACGTTGTCCACTAAGATGGTCTTAGCAGCAATGCCTTGGCTACTATGGATATCATAGCTTGTGCTTAATGGTTTCCACAATTACATGTTTTATTCCCATGCCATTTTATCATGATTGATGTTCCATTATGATCTATTCCCTACGTACTTCCATGTTTTATGTCATTGGTCAAGAATTTGATGTTTAAATATTAAGTTCATGTTTTGAAGTTAAAATGTATATGGTTTGTTGTATTTTCTCCATACTTACCCTTAATGAGCATTTGTTCTCACCCTTTATATGTTTTATTTTCCCCAAGATATAAATAAAGGTTTTAGGTAAGAAAAAAGGGAAGATCTTTATGGGAGATGTTGAAGATCTTTCACCAAGATTAGAAGATTATGTTCCAGGTTTCCAAAGACACTAAACTATTACGGTCCTTATGTGTCTGTTTTTGTTATGTATTAAGTATTCTGCAAAAGTAATGTAATGTCCATGTATGTCGAGCTTTGGGTATCTACAAGAGTTGTATTAAAATTTAATTCACTATCCAATGACATATGAAGTACATTCCATATATTAGATGTGATGTTGGGATTATGGTATGATACAATAGAGATATTCACTCCATGTAAATATACAATCTCCATAATATATAATCAATAAATGTTATCTAAATAAATCATGTATTGAATAGGTAATAAATGTAAATATTTAGTTAATTGATCGATAATAATCCAAATCAAATTTTTATCTCATGATGTCCTTGGTAATATCATCATGAAATAAACTGATATATTCTCCCATTTCCACTCTGGTACTGGTTATAGTTGTATTATTTTGATAACCCCATTATAGAAACCCACATCATAATAAAGGTTAATAAAACATACTCTTGATAAAAAAATAATCATATAGGACAACCATATAGAATAACACAAAACTCGGTTCCAAAATAAGGGAACATAGGTTGTAATATTAGAAAGGCATAAATAATTAAAGATATTGATAGATATCATTGATCACCAAAAATTTAATGATCAATGTAATGTTAAGAAAATCAAAACCATAAATCTGTGATCATCAAAAATACTATTGGTTCATTAAATGTGAATGAACTAGAAAAAGATTTTTGTTTCAAGATCAATTTTATTGAATTGAGGAGATATTTTAATGTCTATGAATATATGAAAAAATACGCACTTGATATATTTTTTATAAACGGTCTTTTTAATAAAATTTTATCTCCCAAAAATTATAAGGTTCCACCTTATATAAAACCATCAATATAAGAGAAGCATTTAGATGCACCTCTATTAAAAATTCAATATCTTTTTGAGGGAGTTGTATCATAGCCACTTTTAGAAATAAATTAGTGTATCATTTTTCTACCATGGTAAAAACAACTCGCTAAGCCTCCAAAGAACAATGAATCGGAATATAGATAAATGAGACTCAATAATCCTCAAAAAAAATTAAAGGGCCATAATTGATAATAAAAACTATTTTTAATGGTTGGGGCCAATGCCTAATTTATTATTAAATCAAATCAAATACCTCTTTTAACTGGGTAGAGGGAGACCCATTACATAGCCTGAAGTCCCAGTGGGCATTTATCCCATTACATGGCCTGTAGGCCCAAAGTTTTATCACAAGGCCCATTCTGTGAATAGTACTGCTATAGTACCACCTTCTACCGTACCACACAGTACTAGCCACTGCTATAGTTCCCTACTGCCGCTACAGTAACATGCCACCGCTACAGTGCTCTTCATTGCTATAGTGTAGCTGCTGCTACAACATGCTATTATACTGCTACTGTCTGCACTTAATGGGTTTTGAACTCCAATTTTTCATGAAGGATTACAGGTTGCTTACAACTAAGCCAAACCCCAACTACTAATAAAAACTATTTAATCACCATCAGTATTGTTGAATATGATGATCATAATAATTAAATACATAATAGAAATTAAATAATATAGTCTATACACATTCAGGGTGTTACCGTATAGATACATCAATAAATATAGGAAATCTCCCCCAGAATGGTTATTCCCAAAAAGTAATTCACTACATTTTTACACCACAAACATGATAAATAAACCACCTACTAGGATAGTCAATACTAATGAAAAATGAAGTATAATAACCTAAAGTCACAAATAAGGGACTATAGAGGGTGAAATAATGTTAGTCATAATTCTTACATTAGACAAGTCATAAACCCATTTATAAAAATTTAAGATAGTACCTTGTATGAAATCTTGATCACTTGGTCCTAGACTTGATAATGAACAAATATGAGTATTCAAAATACCAAGACCTTTATGGCCATAATGTATACTTATATTGGGAAAACATACCCCATAACTTCCTTGATGAATAGGGACATCCCAATGCTACCATTGACATGATCCATCCCCTCTATAGGATTTAAAATATAGAGCACCCAATTATTGTTTATACATCTGCTAAAACTTCTATAATGACATGGAACAAAATGTGGTGGAAACCACACATAGCGAGATGAGATTGGTCAGTATATCCCATATCTAATGGCCAAGACCAGAATAAGATAATCATACTATGTATGAATCTTAGGGGGTAGATATCATTTAGTTTTATAAAACCATGTTGTAGAATGTTGGAACATACACTGTGATATATGAAATTTCTTCTTCCTTCCATGAAACTATGAAATAGTCAAAATTTTCTCTATAGATGACCTTGGATAATCTCACCCCATGATAATCCATTCCAAGAAAACACCCTCCCAATTACCTCTAACTTCTCTTACACCATAAGATATGATCAATATAAAAAGGTAATAAAAATATGAATCTCTTGGTGTAAACCAATTTAAATTGACTCAACCTAGCCTCCACATATTAATAAATTCTTGATGAAAAATATTAATGGATCATAGAGAAGAAAATAATCTCTTGAACACTAGTACTCCCCTATCATTGGGAAAATACCTCTTACTGAGAAAATGCTACAGTGGTAGATCATTTATAATTGCCCTAAATCATGCCCTGGAACATTTCCTATGAAATAACAAATTCTAAAAGATCCATGAGAAAAAAAATATACCAATATCATGTTAAACTATATAATATCAACATATAAAATGAAACACAATGCTCTTTCCATGAAAGAATGTAATATAATGTTTCCTCTAATTACTCATTCCAATCGTATATATCGAATTTTAAATCCTAACTCACATAATTCTACTAATGATAGTAGTAGAACTCGCATTATGTCCTCCTCAATTTGTTTTAGTCATATATGATGATCTACTATAGCATTCTGCTAAATGAATTCTACTCAAACCAGATGGGGAAGTCTATCTGGTTCTATATCTATAAAGAAAAAATATCATTAACCCTTATATCTAAGAACAAAATATTAATTATAGGTCAATAAATAAGACCACCAATTCATTTAATACTATTTCTCATTTTTTCACCTAATTCAAACATAATTATAGAACATCATGGATAATGATTCATTACCAAGTCTCTACCCTACAAGAAACATCACATAACATATAGTGTTTTTTAAACAGAATGGCAATTGAATGGGATTATAGGTTTCTATAAAATCATATTTACTTAATGTTATCCCTTATTTAAAGAATGTACTAACCTAATCGATACTCTTTCACTATACACCCCTATGTACTTATCAATGCCTAAATCTAAAGCCTATCCTATCTCACTACCATAAACATTGATAATACTTATTCATTACTCCAACAATCTAAAAGAACCCTCAAAGTACAAAAATGATAGAAGACAAATAAAAAATCTTGAATCCCACCTCTAATTGGCTAGGGGGTGGTTACTATAACTAAGGGTATGTAAAATAACTACATGGGAGGTATTATCATCAGTATACGTTTAAGGAATAAGCGATAAGATGATAAGAACAACTAAAAAACACAATAAATAAAATAATGATGAATTTATATGAAATTTAATGACTTTCATAAATATAAAATAAGGTTTTAACTGCCAAAATGTTGTCTAGGTATGAAAAAAACACTATTAACTACTATTAGCTTCTCAATAACTACACCGACTTATTAATGTCCATCCTGATGGAAAACATGTTTTTGTGAAGTTGAAAAATAGTTAACATATTTATAAAGAAAACATAACATATATACTCAATAGAATATTTGTATAAACCCGAAGCTTGACGTACATGGACATTACATTACTTTTGTGGAATACTTAATACATAACAAAAATAGACACACAAGGACCGTAATAGTTTAGTGTCTTTGGAAACTTGGAATGTAATCTTCTAATCGTGGTGAAAGATCTTCAACATCTCCCATAAATATCTACCACTTTTTGTTTCCTGACCTAAAACCTTTCTTTTGATCCTAGGGGAAAATAAAACATAAAAAAGGGTGAGCTCAAATGCTCAGTAAGGGTAAGTATGGATAATATAAAACATACCATATACATTGGAACTTAAAAACATGAACATAATGTTTAAACATTAAAATCTTGAGCAACGACCTAAAACATGGAAGTACATAAGGCATAGATCATAATGAAACATAAACCATGATAAAATAGCATGGGAATAAAACATGTAATTGTGGCATCCATTAAGCACATGTAATGATTTCCATAGTAGCCAAGACATTGCTGCCAAGACCATCTTAGTTGAAAAAGTCCCATTCTGAATCGAGTTCACTCCTCGTTTCAGTCCTGTTTTACTGAACTGGTTTAACCTTCCATTCCAGCCATGTCTATCTCATGAGATATAAATCTTTACCCAATGCATTGGAGGGAGATATTGGTCCCACCCATTGCATAATGAAATCATTCTTACTTGTGCCACAAAATATACTTAAAACATTCATCATAACGCAAAGAATAAAATGGGTTTCATAAACATTATCTCATCATCTCATAATCCATATAAAAAAAATGGACATTTCATCATAAGTAAAGTGAAACCATGTAAATCATAGAGAAATTAAACTTGAAACATACACATATGAAATAATGTCATCTTAGATGGAAAATGGTTTTGATAAAACACTTGAAATGAATTTTTGAGGAAAAGTATCCTTACTTCTTCAAAATCATTCTCTTTTCAAAAAATGTCATGAAATTTTAAAATAAAAATATTTTGTTGAAACTAGTCATGAAATCCTTTGGAGGAAGCTTCATGAAAATAAGGCTTTATAAAACCGTAAAAATCTGTTTGTGCCGTATAAGTTAAAAAAACATTCTTCTCATACTTTTGCCGGAAAAGTAAAAAAAGTACCTCGTAACGTAAACAAAAGAAAGATTCCTTGCATACCATGTAGTAAAAGTCAAAAATGGGTAAAAGGAATTTAAACATACATGAATTTTTTTTATAAAACATGGACATGGATGATAACAATAACCCCAGTAAATTCTTACAAATAAGAAATCTCGGATAAAAATGAGATTTTCAAAATTATCCCATACCTTATGTCCGATATGCTTCGTATGTATCCGAACCTCCTGTATAATGATTTAAATAATGTCATTGACTTATTATAGAATAATATTCGTTGTTATGATATCATATATGGTTCACTTATGACTTTATATTACCCGTTCTTTTGTAAGTTCCATGTTAAAGAGTGTTTTGGGTAAAATCGTTTCATTTGTCGTCCGTGTTTTGACTTGTAATTATTCATATGATTACTTAGATAATGATTACTTAATTCCAGAATATGAAACATGATTTATATATAATATATATTCAGAATATACATATATATAATAGATCGATAAATGGAAAGAAATTCACCGTTCATGGAGACGGTAGGCCGTACGTACGCATGAACGATGTTTTGGTTTCCTTATACATATATAGATAAATCCAGTATCTTTATAATGTCATATATTTCATTATTATTTCTTATATATAATTTATAATCATTCTTAAATGGTTAACATGGAGAATGAATCTCATTGCGTCGAGGAGACGGTAGTCCGTACGTATGCACGAGCGATGATATCGTTTCCATAATTATTGAATTGAATTGGAGTGGATGATACAATATATCAAAATCAGTATGATTTTATAATAACTATGTATAGTTATTCTTTACACCATTATACCCATCCATGTAAGGTGTTGATGGAAAAACAGATTACACCACGGCATGGAGACGGTATTCCGTACGTACGCACGCGCGGTGATTTTGTTTTCCGTAGGATGGATAGAAGGTGAAATGGGGTTGTTTCATATTTATAATAACAAATCAGTATATTAGTGATACTGATGTTATTACTTTATAATGAAACAACTAAAGAAGAAGAAGTTGAAGAAGAAAGAAGCTTGAAGAATCAAGAGAAGAAGTTATCTCTTCTTCGATACGCCTCTTTGAAACCTCCTCTTAGGGCACTAAGATTGGTCTTTAAAGTAGACCAGAACCTCTAGGATGTTTCTAGGGAAGTGGAGAAGATAATTTGGCAGGGGTTGGCCGAGCTTGAAGGCTCAAATTAGTGTGTGCAGGAGAGGGAGGAGGTGCCCTTTTATAATGGAGGAGAGGGGCACCTTTGGAATTCTTAAAAGTTTTAATTTATAATAAATCTAACCCCACTTAAAAACCTCAAAAAATGACTCATATCCGAAGATTATATGGGATAGGGTTGTAATCTCATCAACCAATTAAATTTAGACATGTATGGAATTTATTTTAAACATTATCAACTTGATTTATCCTTATTTAATCAATTTAATTTTATTTATAACATTCTAAATTTTAAATTATAACAAACAATTACTTATTTGTTGTGAATTGTCCATAATTGGATAATTTAAAACATTTTATACCATATAAATATAAATTTATAATTTTTAAATATTTTTGTGATTTTTAAACAATTTTATAATATGTTATTTTTATAAAATAACAATAGTGTCAATTTTGACACTATTCATTTATTTGAATTTAAATAAAATATATACAGAAGATATGTACGAACTAAAATATTTAACAGATTCATAAAAGGCCATATGTATCTAGAAAATTAGTGGAGCACATTAAATAGTTCAAATAAAAGTTATTTTATTATTTTTTAAAAACCATTTATTTGGTTTATCTATTAATGAAATAATTACTACATCATTTTTGTATAATTATTTAATATACTTATTTGTTGCATTAAAATTAAAAATAAAATCCTATGATGAAGATAAATCTATTAACTTTCACAATAATACTTTTACTCGAATTTATCATCTTAAAATCACAATATTTAAATAGTTATATTTATTAAATTATGAAGTGACAACTTTGGCATCATTTAAAATAAAATAATATAAGTGTCATAATCACTATTATAAGACTCCAAACGGTTATATATTAGGTAATTGGATGCTTATGGTGTATATATATACTAACAATAAGTTTTGGTCAGGTTTGTGGAACTTTTAATAGGTATTATTATTTCAATAAAAACTATATTACTGATTTTTTCACTTAATAAATAATTTCTGCATTATTAATGTATCACCATTAATGATAATTATTTAATCCCCAAAAATTCTAAATAAATTATCATGATTTAGATAATTTTATTAGATTTCTGGAAAATATTCATGTTCGAAGTTTCATGAAGCTTATCACTAAATTAAAATTAATATACTTATAAGATTTAAGAGAGTGACATGTTGTCACTTTCTTTGGTTTTAATAATAATTAAATTATTTTCATGGTCAAAAGTCCATAAAATGAATCTAATACGACCCTTAGGTTATATGGGTCTATATTTAGCCATCCAATATAATTTTTTCTTGTGTTAGGGTAATTTTATAATATTATATTTACCCATAATTACCCGATTTACCTTTAACTATGGTAAATAAAATTTACCATAGTTACTATTGATAATTCCCAAAAATAAAAAGTTGATTATTAACATAATTTGGACCCACTGATTCCAAATATGGAATCATGTTTTCCAAATTCAATACATAAAATTTGCAGAAATTAAATTAAAATTAATCCCGTTGTCGAAAGAAAACAGGTTTTTCTTTAAAACATTGCAAAAGATTGAATTGATTTAACCTACGAATTTAATATAAAATCAATGATAATGAAATACATTATATTAAACTGTAAAAATATATTCTATTTATACTTTAAAACCATTCAATATTATAATTTAACCATATAACTTATTGCGATGAAAAAAGTTTTTTTTAATTAAAATATAGCGTGTTTTTACTATTTATCAAAATATGAAAGTTACCAGAATAATATGAAAAATTTATCCAAAGTAAATTTTTATTTCTTGATTCCAAAGAAGAATGTTATTTTGTCAAATTTAACTTATAAAAATTTCAAAAACTAGATTTAAAGTGGGTGCGCCATCAAAAGGCATCAAATCTTCATTTTTTGAAAAATACTTATTTTACTAGGAAAATTTATTTTGTTCTTATACCATATTCTAGAAAATTTGTAAGATGAATAATAATGTTATAAAATTAAATATTTAGTTAATATTATTCATAACGGCTAGTTCATAATAATATTATAATAATATATCCTTGTTTAGTAAAACTCGGTATTGCGTACACCACACGCTATCGAGAAAGGTCGTGATTGCGTGTAATGCAAGCCAAGTCAGGGTTGCATGTTGTGAAAGAATCCTTCGTTGTTTAATATAACAAATCCGACCATATTTTATTTATACATTGAATATATATATATATATATACACTCAATGTTACGAAGAATGACTATTATAAAATGAACTTGAAATTGTGTGTATCACAATCTAAGAATGGTGTTGTGTATACTTCAAGCTAATACAGTGTGGTGTATAGCATAAAATAATCTTGTTGTAGCATAAAACACATGAAATAAAATAAATTAAAGAGAATAATTATCATAAAATATCGGGCTGTTACATTCTACCCCCCTTAAAATGAATTTCGCCCTCGAAATTTGTTTGGGTTATAAATCGTTTACTATTCATAGAAACCCACATCGTAAAAACTAATACTGAAACTTAATTTTGAAAAATAAAGTATGAAACGTAATGATTACCCAAAGTAACTCATCACTGGGTTTCCATATAGGAGAACATAGGTGAAAATATGGATATGGAAGAAAAATATAACCATCAAGTTCTGATGGAGAGTGGTAGAGAACATGGCTATGAAAAAGCCATCAATCACAAAGCCATAAATTTGTGATGATCTGAGGTACCACCTGATTCATCAGATATAAGAGCACTAGGACAAAATTTTTTGTTTTCAATATCATTTCCCTAAAGTTGAAAATTTTGAATTAGAAGAAATACTTGCTTGATTTTGGTACAATCTCACTATTTTTCGTGCTTTGAACAATTTCCACTTCATCTCTTAAAGAAAATGAAGTTGAATTTGTTATTCATGAAGTGTTGACAGATCATGTGATAGAATTATGGGTCATTCCATCTGTTTCAACAAAAGGTTAGAAAAAGTTATCAAAAAATACGTAAGTCCATCTATAGTGAGATCAATCATATATGGTTCCTAAAATGGACTTATACTTCATATATCATACTGATTAATATAATAAAACTAGGTTCTACTAAACAGGAACTTCCTGTAGGCCAGTGGTAGGAGATAAAAGCCAGTCGCACTTCGGTTTTGGGTTTGATTCCCACAGCCTTGTCCGACGCGATGGTCTGTCACCCGTCCTGCATGTTGTCCTTTTTCTAAAACTACATTACTATACCATCCGATCAATAATATCGAAAAACGTTATATCCTTAAACAATACTAACTTATGTCCAACATAATACATTCCAATCTTTAGGATTATCTTCAATACTTCGGTCCAAGCTCATAGTATAAAGAAAACAATTACTTAAAATATCATCAACCTAGAATGTGAATACCATCATTTATCCCCCATATATCTTGTTGGTCACATTACAATCATGCGAATACCTTAATCATGTATTCTCTTGAAAAATGAATACCCATTAAACCTTAGTGAAAACATGAATGTAGTTAAAAGTTAACACTTTCCGCAAACCAAAATCCTCAAAATTCTTTATACTCAAACCATGATATTACTTAGTCCTTATATCAATCATGAGCTCATGAATACTGTCAAACATTTCATTTTCTCCTTATCCCTTCATGATGTGCATATCATCTGACTTCCAAAATATTTGAATCACTTTTCATGGTTACCGGTACCTTAAAATTATTGAAAACCACAATAGAATAATACAAAAATATTCTAATACACAATAAAAGTACCTCAACAACATTATTATTGAATACCAATACATAAACACTTCAATCCATCCTCTTAAATTATTGTCCTGTAATAAGTCCTTCCTTGATTTAGAAGTAACATTTTAGGTCAGGGCATTGAGTTGGGTAATGCCCATGTTCTCCAGAAATAATACACTGAACTCCATAACAGTCTGTCACTCTATGACCCTTTTCTCCACAAAGATAACATCAGTCCCTCCATTTGAGGTATTCCTCAAGGTTCTTCTTCCCTTCTTTAGAAATCTCAATCTTCCTTTCTTTATGCTCCTCAATATGCGAACATTCATAATAGTTTATCTTCCTCTTTTTTGATGAAGTAGGCATACGAATAAATTTCACCTTGTTAATCATATATCGTGTTGACTGATTCGGCATAATCACAATATCATTCTCTCTAGGAATTACACAATTTTGTTGCTCATAGTCACGAATTTGTCCATTGGATTCAATGTTAACCGAATTCCTTCTAGTTCCCTCCATTAACTAAAACACAAAAATAATTCTGTGAGAAGAAAAAATCATGCTAGAGAAAACAACATAGTAAAGGGGGAGTACCCTCAATATCTAACATCTTAGGTTAAATTCTAAGATCGTTAGCGCAATTCTAAGACTATAACCTATACGTATACTTATCCTTAGAGACATCCCTAGACATACCTTAGAAATATCTCTAGGGATCTCACTAACGTTTTCGCATCCTAGTTTCCAAAGGTTGACTAAACCTTTCCTCTGATACCAACTGTAGAAACCCGAAGCTTGACGTACATGGAAATTACATTACTTTTGCGAAATACTTGATACATAACAAAAATAGACACAGAAGGACCATAATATTTTAGTGTCTTTGGAAACTTGGAATGTAATCTTCTAATCGTGGTGAAAGATCTTCAACATCTCCCATAAATATCTTCCACTTTTTGTTTCCTGACCTAAAACGTTTCTTTTGATCCTGGGGGAAAATAAAACATAAAAAGGGTGATCTCAAATGCTCTGTAAGGGTAAGCATGGATAAAATAAAACATGTCATATACATTGGAACTTAAAAACATGAACATAATGTTTAAGCATTAAAATCTTGAGCAACGACATAAAATATGGAAGTACATAAGGCATAGATCATAATGGAACATAAACCATGATAAAATAGCATGGGAATAAAACATGTAATTGTGGAATCCATTAAGCACATGTAATTATTTCCATAGTAGCCAAGGCATTGCTGCCAAGACCATCTTAGTGGACAAAGTCCTATTCTGAATCGAGTTCACTCCTTGTTTCAGTCCTGTTTTACTGAACCGGTTTAACCTGCCGTTCCAGCCATGTCTATCTCATGAGATATAAATCTTTACCCAATGCATTGGAGGGAGATATAGGTCCCATCCATCTCACAATGAAATCATTATTACTTGTTCCACAAAATAAACATAAAACATTCATCATAACCTAAAGAATAAAATGGGTTTCATAAACATCATCTCATCATCTCATAATCCATATAAAACAAATGGATATTTCATCATAAGAAAAGTGAAACCATGTAAATCATAGATAAATTAAACTTGAAACATACACATATGATATAATGTCATCTTAGATGGAAAATGGTTTTGATAAAACACTTGAAATGAATTCTTGAGGAAAATATCCTTACTTCTTCAAAATCATTCTCTTTTCACAAAATGTCATGCAATTTTAAAATAAAAATATTTTGTTGAAAATAGTCATGAAATCTTTTGGTGTAAGCTTCATGAAAATAAGGCTTTATAAAACTATAAAAATATGTTTGTGCTGTATAAGTTAAAAAAACATTCTTCTCGTACTTTTTCCGGAAAAGTAAAAAAAGTAGCTCGTAACGTAAAAAAAAAAAGATTCCTTTCATACCATGTAGTAAAAGTCAAAAATGTGTAAAAGGACTTTAAACATACATGAAAACACTTTTATAAAACATGGACCTAGATGATAACAATAACCCCAGTAAATTCTTACGAATAAGCAATCTCAGATAAAAATGAGATTTGCAAAATTATCCCTTACCTTATGTCCGATATGCTTCGTATGTATCCTAACCTCCTGTATAATGATTTAAATAATCTCATTGACTTATTATAGAATCATATTCATTTTTATGATATCATATATGGTTCACTTATGACTTTATATTACCCGTTCTTTTGTAAGTTCCATGTTAAAGAGTGTATTGGGTAAAATCGTTTCATTTGTCGTCAATGTTTTGAATTGTAATTATTAATATGATTACTTAGATCATGATTACATAATTATATAATATAAAACATGATTTATATATAATATATATTCAGAATATATAGATATATAATAGATCGATAAATGGAAAGAAATACACGGTTCATGGAGACTGTAGGTCGTACGTACGCATACATGATGTTTTGGTTTTCTTATACATATATACATAAATCTTGTAGCTTTATTGTAACATCCCAAGTAAGTAATGAATAATAGATATTTTTATCTATGTCTATTAATGATTAAGATAGTGTTATAGAGGCTTAAAATGAAAATAAATACAATCTTATGCATGGAATACACTAATATTCTTAAAAGATTGTTTTACTGCCTTTTGATGGAAAACCATTTTTGAATCTATATTTTGACAATTTTATAAACTATTTTTGTCAAAATAAACTTATCCTTTATGATTGGGACATCAAAATTTACTTTGTGTGAATTTTTGGTATTTTTCTGACAATGTTCATTTTTTAATGAATAGTGAAAAATACTGCATTTTACATCAAAACTTCTTTTTAATCTAATTTATTTATATGATTAGATTATGTTTTGAATTGGTTTTGAAGTGAAATTAGAATATAGTTTTACCATTTTATCCAATGGTGGTCATTGGAATCAATTTCACTTTGAAATTAGACTTAAACTGGTGTCAATCTTTTGATACTTATTGTTTTGTAAAAACATGCTATTTGCTCTGGCAGCGGGAATTAATTATTGAATTAATTAATGTGACTTATATGATTTGAATTTTGTAAAATGGACTTCATTTTTGAATTAGGAATATCAAATATAGCTTAGGGTGAATTTTTGGTAATTTTCTGAAAAACTTCAATTTTTGATGAATAGTGAAACCACTAAGTGGTAATCAAGGAAACTGATTTTTCAGTTAAATGAAATTTTACCACTAATGTGTATTGAATTTTGAAAATCCGACATACATGGTTGTCATTAAGAAGTAAAATGTGGTTCAATGAGATTAAAATAATTTTTTGGTGAATAGTAACTTATTAAGTTTTTAATCGCGATTAGTGGTAATTAGTGTAGTTTAAGGTATAAATAATGCTTTAATAATATGAAATGACCTAGACACATGTCCCAACCTTATTGGTTGTGTCATGGCCGACCAAGAGAAGCCATGGGTCAACTTGGGGACCCCATGGAGACACTTTGGTTTGGAAATGACATAAATAAATTTTTATTTAATGTAAAAGTAAAAATGACACAAACGTAATATGTTTTACGAAAACAATTTTTACATAGGGTTATAAAGATCAGATATTTGATTATAAATAGTAATTGTAAAGTTAAAAAGATTTCCTACATCATAGTATTTGTTTTATGATTTTTAGACATTAAATAAATTAAATTATTTATGACATAATAATGATGCAGCGATGACATCATTATTTGACGATTTAAATAAAATGGAAAGACAATGAAAAATCTATGAACTACAAATGGAAAAAACCAATTGGATGAGTGGATTTAGAAGCCTTATCACCTTATCCACGAATTATATCAATGTGGGACCTTTTGAAACCGAAACACATTTTCAAATAAAGTAATATTTCTTTACTTTCCAAAAGTGCCCCTCCTCTCCTCTTATAAAAGGCCCCCACCTCTACCTCATTTCACACACTTCTCAAGTCTTTGGCTCGGCCAACCCCTGACCATTTACTCTCTCCACATCCCTCTCCTCATCCTAGAGTATTCCCTTTGGGCATAATCCTTTCAAAGGAAGCCTTTAGGCTCAAATCAAAAGGAGTTACACTTTTTAAGGTAATTCATTCTCTCATGTTCATTTGTTTTATTTTGCTTCTCCAACCCCATAAACTCTTTTTATTTACTTCTTTTGTAACAACACCAGTATCTTCAATATACTAGGATGTTGTTATAAGATTTATTTGATCTAAACTCTCACACAACTACATCAAATGGTTAAAGAACATACGGTTTCCGTGGATGGTGAAATTCTGCCTCCCGAAACGATGATTGATCAACACTCATTTAACACCTTCAAAGGTGGCCATTATGATGTCACTATTTTTATATATGATATATAATATGTTTATGTTTTCCTTAAGCTTCTGTTTTTTTTTCATTTTGGGCATACCTTTATGGTTTCCATTATGGGTAAACATGATATCTTCATTTTAGGAAGTGCGGACTACCGCCCCTGAAAGTGATTTGATTCGTTAATACCATATGTGGGATGTGTAAAGGATAAAGTTAATGATATTATATATGTTATTATACTGGAATTATAATATAATCTTATATAATTATTATTCCATTCCAAAAAAAATACGAAATAGAAATGGAAGTAGCGTTCATGCGTACGTACGGCTTACCGTCTCCATGAACGGTGCATTTCGTTTCTTACCTCTAAATGTGATGTACTATTATAAATACATGTATATTCTGAATATATATGATGTATATGTTATCCAAATCATTAATATCATTCTGTATATAACGAAACTTTGACCAAATTAACAACATGTAAGTGTAAGAAGTCTATTTTTGACTTAAGAACTAAATACCGACAAAATGAACATTATTAACTTAACTGATTACATGATGTTCATAACATGGTATAAAAGGAATAATGAACTTGAAAAAGATTCATAATCAAGTAGAGATTAACTCAAGTTTATTATTCAGGAGATTAAATAACGGTCAGGTCAAGTCGGATACGAGGTATGGGACTTCGTCTCAATCTCCTTTCGTTGAGGCATATTTTATTTTATACACAACTTTCTTTTATACGGTGTATAAACCCCTTTGAATTTTAAGTTTATTCAAAAGGAATATTTTTTATACGAAGCGTTTACTAAACGACAAAAGGGAATGTTTTTGTCCTACGTATGCAGCGACGACGACTTCTCCGCCGTCGTGACCGTTATTTGAGTTTCGGCTTCCTCTACAAGCCATACCTTCTTTTTAAAAGAAAAATAAATACCATGTTTTACTTTTCTTTTATTTTAATATTGAAAATGTTTTTCATAATGTTTTTATATCAATGTGTTGTATTGATATCTCGTGATTGAAATGTGGAAATTTTATGTTTCCTTTATACATGTTTTATGTGATATGATTATGTTATGGTTCTTGGGCATTATTATAAAGACGGGTGGTTCCGTGATAAACTAAGGGCGGGTGAGCCCGTTATAGCTCTTCAATGCATTGGGTAATGAGAAGGAGTGAAACGTTAAGGTTTCTTCGAAGAGATTTTAGGGAATATACTGTGATGGGTATTCCAAATGTAACCAAGAGGGTTACTCCCTACGTAAGAATGTTATGAATGCCTCAAGTTACCTTTATGTTTTATGATTTCTATGATTTATTCATGATTTTATGAGGTATGTTAAAGTGCCTATGTTTTATGGGTAAAGTATGATTTCATTCTTATGTATATATGAACTCATGTTTCCTTTCCATGTTTTTTTATAACCCATACTGAGTTTTTATGCTCATCCCAAGTTTTTGAAATGTTTTTCACAGGTCAAGGGAAAGGTACATGATAAGATGATAGAGTCAAGGATGTGTCAAGAAATAATCCATGTTTTATTTCTAAATGTGTTTCCATTGATGGGAATGAAGAATACTATCTTTATGTAACCACTTTGTTTATATGTAGAATATAATGCAAGTTTTATGATCTAATTCTCTAAAACTCTAAACCTGAAAAGATCCTCAACATGTAATCTTGTAATAACTCAAGATTAAGTATGGTTTAAGGCTGGGGCCTTATAGTTGGTATCAAAGGTCGGTTTAGATAACTTTAGGAGTTAGAATTCTATTAAATGATTATCCAAATTTTTTTTTCGAAATGATATAGCATTTAAAGATTACCATGTTGCTTCATCTAAGACATGTTTGTTCAGAATGGTTTTCCGCAGAGGAAAAAGGGAAGCAGTGCTAGGAAGGCATACAGAAGGAAATAACCTTCCGAATCAGCATCCAGAAATGGTCGGAATTGGAACTGAACAGTTTGTTGCAGTAATGGCGCAGTTGACTCAAGCGATAAATGGTGGTGGTATCCATTCACGAGATCAGCCAGATCAACCACAGAGGAACATGTCAGTGGTGGAACATTTCATGAGGCAAAATCCACCATCATTTAGAGGATCATCTGACCCTATGCTAGATGAAGGGTGTATTAAACCACTGGAGAAGATTTTTGATGTCATGGGGTGTTCAGACAATCAAAAGGTTAGTCTTGCTATTTACCGTTTGGAGGGTGAAGCAGATCAGTGGTGGTCTATGGTTAAAAATATCAGGGACGCCGATGAGATTGATGCTCTTGACTGTGATGAATTCAAAGGTATGTTTCTTGAGAAGTATTTTCCTAAGGCTGTTCGACTTAGGATGGAAAAGCAATTCTTGGAATTGAGGCAAGAGGAAGACTCAGTGGCTGCCTATGAAGAAAGGTTCACTCGATTGGCAAGGTATGCTCCAAATTTTATCCGGGACCTTGATAGTAAAATCAATCGTTTTTACTTAGGATTAAAGCCAAAGTATCGAAGGGAATTAGCTTCTCGTGAGTTTAAAAGTTATGAAAAGCTTGTTCGATGTGCTGAGAAGGTGGAAATGGAGTTTTCCGATGACCAAGTTTTCTATAACAACCAGCAGAAGAAGAGACCGAGGTGGTAGGAGAAAGGTAAGAATTCTTCAAAAAAGTCTGATGGTAAGAGAACAAAGTTTCCAGTTTGTGATAAATGTGGCAAAAGGCATGCTGGGGAATGTCTTCTGAATTCTGGGAAGTGCTACCGATGTGGTAAGATGGGACATAAGGCTCGTGATTGCACTGAAAAGGATCAAGGTGAAGGTAAGAACAAATTTGATTTACAGTTAGTGAAATGTTATAAGTGCAATGAGATGGGTCACTATGCAAACGAGTGTCCGACAAGGAGCTTGAGTGATCGGAAGCAGTTAGACTACAAGCAGAAAGGGGTGGTGAAAACCTTTGCAACTACTTCAGCAGATGTCGGGCCATCAAATGAAGTTGTATCAGGTACTTTGTTTGTATTTTCAGATTATTCTAGTGTGTTTTTTGATTTGGGGTCTACACATTCTTTCATCTCTGAAACCTTTTCTAGTAAAATGAGAATACCATCTCAAGAAATGACTCCTGAACTTTTGGTAAAAACACCTGGGGGAAGTGTCGTGGCAAAAATAATTTATAAGAATCTTCCTATGCTTATCTGTGGAAAGAACCTACTTGCAAACCTTATTGTTCTACCTCTAGTAGAGTTTGATGTTATCCTGGGTATGGATTGGCTCTCTATTTACCATGCTAAGATTGACTGTAGAGATAAAGAAGTTTCTTTTCAGAAAGACTTTCAGTTTGTTTACAAGAATGAACCCTTACTTTTGATAACATATCAAGAGGCCGAGAAACTTGTAAAAGATGGAAATGAATGTTACCTTGCACACGTCGTTGAAAATAAAGGAACTATTCAGATTAATGATGTGCCAGTGGTAAATGAGTATCCTGATGTTTTTCCTGATGAGTTGCCTGGAATAATACCAGATCGGGAAGTTGAGTTTACTGTTGACTTAGTTCCTGATGCTAAGCCAATTTCAAAACCCCCTTATCAAATGGAACAAATTGAACTTTTAGAGTTGAAGGAGCAATTTCAAGATTTATTAGAGAAAGGTTTCATTAGAACTAGCACATCACCATGGGGTGCTCCTGTTTTATTTGTTAAAAAGAAATATGGTTATATGAGACTTTGCATTGATTATAGAGCCTTGAATAATATCACTGTTAAGAACAAATATCCTTTGCCTCATATCGATGATTTGTTTGATCAGCTCCAGGGAGCTCAGTTTTTTTCAAAGATTGACTTGAGATCGGGGTACCATCAGCTGAAGGTAAAGGAGGAAGATATTCCGAAGACCGCGTTCCGTACGAGATATGGCCATTATGAATTTTTAGTAATGCCTTTTGGGCTAACCAATGCACCTGCTGTATTCATGGACTTAATGAATAGAATTTTCCATGAGTTCCTGGATAAGTTTGTGGTGGTTTTCATTGATGATATTTTGGTGTTTTCTAAAAGTAAAGAGGAGCATGAAAAACATTTAAGGGTTATCTTGCAAACCTTAAAAGAAAAGAAACTGTATGGGAAATTCATCAAGTGTGAGTTTTGGTTGCAACAAATTTCTTTCCTTGGTCACATTGTTTCTAAAGATGGAATAACTGTTGATCCTACAAAAACAAAAGTTGTGGAAGAATGGCCAAGACCCACAAATGTAACCGAGATTCGTAGCTTCCTTGGTTTGGCGGGCTATTACCGAAGTATTGTTAAAAAATTTTCACGGTTATCTAGTCCAATGACTAAGATAACTCGGAAGGGTGTTAAGTTTATCTGGACAAAAGAATGTGATGATTGTTTTCAGGAATTGAAAATAAGATTGGTGAATGCTCCAGTTTTGGCACTACCTTCCAGGAATGGTGAGTTTGTTATATACAGTGATTCTTCATTGAAAGGACTTGGTTGCGTCCTAATGCAGAATGATCAGGTAATTGCTTATGCTTCACGACAGTTGAAAACTCATGAGGTAAATTACCCTACACATGATTTGGAATTAGCTGCTGTTGTTTTTGCTTTAAAAATTTGGAGGCATCATTTGTATGGAGTAAAGTGTGAAATATATACCGATCACAAAAGTTTAAAGTATATATTCACTCAGAAAGAGTTAAACATGAGACAAAGGAGATGACTGGAATTAATTAAGGATTATGATTGTACAATTCATTACCATCCGGGAAAAGCAAATAAACTGGCTGATGCTTTGAGTCGAAAAAGTAATGCTTCATTAACAATGTTGCGTTTGGAACGTGATCCTTTGGTTAAGGATTTGATGAACTTTGGCATAGAAGTTGTTGGTGCAGGAATTCCTTCTGTTTTGTTTCAGGTATCAGTGAGATCATCTCTATCAGATAGAATCAAGCAAGCACAGAAGAAAGATAGTAAGTTGCAGAAAAAGGTAGAGCTGGTTCAGAAAGGTAAGTTTCCTGAATTCAACATTGATAATGATTGCATTTTGAGATTTGGGAAGAGATGGTGTGTGCCTTGTGATTCACATTTGAAGAGAGAGTTGTTATGTAAAGCTCATAGTTCTCCGTTTTCAGTTCATCCGGGCAGTACTAAGATGTATAGAGATCTGCGGGAGTATTACTGGTGGGATGGAATGAAAAGAGACATTGCTGATTTTATTGTGAAGTGTTTGACTTTTCAGCAGGTTAAAGCAGAGCGGCAGTTACCGAAAGGGATGCTTCAGCCTTTACCTGTGCCAGAGTTGAAATGGGAGAATATATCCATGGACTTTCTTGTTAGATTACCGAAGACATCTCGAGGTAATAATGAAATCTGGGTTATTGTTGATCGCTTGACCAAATCTGCTCATTTCCTTGCTATACGAGATACTTTCTCTCTTGATCAACTTTCCCGTTTGTATCTTAAAGAGATAGTCAGGTTACATGGAGTTCCTCTCTCCATTGTATCGGATCGTGATCCCAGGTTTACTTCTAACTTTTGGGAAGGCCTTCAGAAGTCGTTGGGTACTGAATTAAATTTTAGTACATCTTTTCATCCTCAATCAGATGGGCAGTCAGAACGAACAATTCAGACATTGGAGGATATGCTACGAGCTTGTTCTATGGATTATCAGGGAAGTTGGGACCAACATCTTTCTTTGGTTGAATTTTCATATAATAACAGTTTTCATTCCAGTATACAGATGGCACCATTTCAGGAATTATATGGGAAGCAGTGTCAAACTCCAGCTTTCTGGGATGAAGTGGGTGAAAGAATGTTGATGGGACCAGAATTGATAGAAGAGATGGCAGAAAAAGTTCAGCTGATTCAGAAACATATGATAACAGCTCAGAGCAGGCAGAAGTGTTATGCGGATAACCGGAGGAAGGATCTATCTTTCGAGGTAGGTGATCATGTTTTTCTCAAGGTTTCTCCTTGGAAAAGTGTGATGAGATTTGGTAAGAAAGGAAATTTGAGTCCAAGGTTCATTGGACCATACGAAATTCTGGAGAGAGTTGGATCAGTTGCATACCGAGTGGCTTTACCTCCGAGTTTATCTCAGGTACACAATGTTTTTCACATTTCTATGTTGAGAAAGTATATGCCAGATCCATCTCATGTTTTGAGTCCAGAGGTAGTTCAGTTGAAAGAGAACCTATCTTATGAGGAACAACCAGTCCAGATTCTTGACCACAGGGTGCAAGTGTTATGGAATAAGGTGATTCATCAGGTAAAGGTTTTGTGGAAAAACCACATGATTGAAGAGGCAACATGGGAATCTGAAAATGCAATGAGGGATAAGTACCCCCATTTATTCGATAAGTAAATAAATTGCGGGGACGCAATTTTATAAAGGGGGGAAGGATGTAACATCCCAAGTAAGTAATGAATAATATATATTTTTATCTATGTCTATTAATGATTAAGATAGTGTTATAGAGGCTTAAAATGAAAATAAATACAATCTTATGCATGGAATACACTAATATTCTTAAAAGATTGTTTTACTGCCTTTTGATGGAAAACCATTTTTGAATCTATATTTTGACAATTTTATAAACTATGTTTGTCAAAATAAACTTATCCTTTATTATTGGGACATCAAAATTTACTTTGTGTGAAGTTTTGGTATTTTTCTGACAATGTTCATTTTTTAATGAATAGTGAAAAATACTGCATTTTACATCAAAACTGATTTTTAATCTAATTTATTTATATGAATAGATTATGTTTTGAATTGTTTTTGAAGTGAAATTAGAATATATTTTTACCATTTTATCCAATGGTGGTCATTGGAATCAATTTCACTTTGAAATTAGACTTAAACTGGTGTCAATCTTTTGATACTTATTGTTTTGTAAAAACACGCTATTTGCTCTGGCAGCGGGAATTAATTATTGAATTAATTAATGTGAATTATATGATTTGAATTTTGTAAAATGGACTTCATTTTTGAATTCGGAATATCAAATATAGCTTAGGGTGAATTTTTGGTAATTTTCTGAAAAACTTCAATTTTTGATGAATAGTGAAACCACTAAGTGGTAATCAAGCAAACTGATTTTTTAGTTAAATGAAAGTTTACCACTAATGTGTATTGAATTTTGAAAATCCGACATACATGGTTGTCATTAAGAAGTAAAATTTGGTTCAATGAGATTAAAATAATTTTTTGGTGAATAGTAACTTATTAAGTTTTTAATCGCGATTAGTGGTAATTAGTGTAGTTTAAGGTATAAATAATGCTTTAATAATATGAAATGACCTAGACACATGTCCCAACCTTATTGGTTGTGTTATGGCCGACCAAGACAAGCCATGGGTCAACTTGGGGACCCCATGGAGACACTTTGGTTTGGAAATGACATAAATAACTTTTTATTTAATGTAAAAGTAAAAATGACACAAACATAATATGTTTTACGAAAACAATTTTTACATAGGGTTATAAAGATCAGATATTTGATTATAAATAGTCATTGTAAATATAAAAAGATTTCCTACATCATAGTATTTTGTTTATGATTTTTAGACATTAAATAAATTAAATTATTTATGACATAATAATGATGCAGCGATGACATCATTATTTGACGATTTAAATAAAATGGAATGACAATGAAATATCTATGAACTACACATGGCCAAAACCAATTAGATGAGTGTATTTCGAAGCCTTATCACCTTATCCACGAATTATATCAATGTGGGACCTTTTGAAACCGAAAAACATTTTCAAATAAAGTAATATTTCTTTACTTTCCAAAAGTGCCCCTCCTCTCCTCTTATAAAAGGCCCCCACCTCTACCTCATTTCACACACTTCTCAAGCCTTTGGCTGGGCCAACCCCTGCCCATTTACTCTCTCCACATCCCTCTCCTCATCCTAGATGATTCCCTTTGGGCATAATTCTTTCAAAGTAAGCCTTTAGGCTCAAATCAAAAGGAGTTACACTTTTTAAGGTAATTCATTCTCTTATGTTCATTTGTTTTATTTTGCTTCTCCAACCCCCTAAACTCTTTTTATTTACTTCTTTTGTAACAAAACCAGCATATTAAATATACTAGGATGTTGTTATAATATTTATTTTATCTACACTCTCACAAAACTACATCAAATGGTTAAAGAACATACGGTTTCCGTGGATGGCGAAATTCTGCCTCCCGAAACGATGATTGTTCAACACTCATTTAACACCTTCAAAGGTGGCCATTATGATGTCACTATTTTTATATATGATATATAATATGTTTATTTTTTCCTTAAGCTTCTGTTTTTTTTTCATTTTGGGCATACCTTTATGGTTTCCATTATGGGTAAACATGATATCTTCATTTTAGGAAGTGCGGACTACCGCCCCCTGAAAGTGATTTGATTCGTTAATACCATATGTGGGATGTGTAAAGGATAAAGTTAATGATATTATATATGTTATTATACTGGAATTATAATATACTCTTATATAATTATGATTCCATTCCAAAAGAAAATACAAAATAGAAATGGAAGTAGCGTTCATGCGTACGTACGGCTTACCGTCTCCATGAACGGTGCATTTCATTTCTTACCTCTAAATGTGATGTACTATTATAAATACATGTATATGCTGAATATATATGATGTATATGTTATCCAAATCATTAATATCATTCTGGATATAACGAACCTTTGACCAAATTAACAACATGTAAGTGTAAGAAGTCTATTTTTGACTTAAGAACCAAATACCGACAAAATGAACATTATTAACTTAACTGATTACATGATGTTCATAACATGGTATAAAAGGAATAATGAACTTGAAAAAGATTCATAAGCAAGTAGAGATTAACTCAAGTTTATTATTCAGGAGATTAAAGAACGGTCGGGTCAAGTCGGATACGAGGTATGGGACTTCGTCTCAATCTCCTTTCGTTGAGGCATATTTTATTTTATACACAACTTTCTTTTATACGGTGTATAAACCCCTTTTACTTTTACGTTTATTCAAAAGGAATATTTTTTATACGAAGCATTTACTAAACGAAAAAAGGGAATGTTTTTGTCGTACGTATGCGGCGACAACGACTTCTCCGCCGTCGTGACCGTTATTTGAGTTTCGGCTTCCTCTATAAGCCATACCTTCTTTTTAAAAGAAAAATAAATACCACGTTTTACTTTTCTTTTATTTTAGTATTGAAAATGGTTTTCATAATGTTTTTATATCAATGTTTTGTATTGATATCTCGTGATTGAAATGTGGAAATTTTATGTTTCCTTTATACATGTTTTATGTGATATGATTATGTTATGGTTCTTGGGCATTATTATGAAAACGGGTGGTTCCGTGATAAACTAAGGGCGGGTGAGCCCGTTATAGCTCTCCAATGCATTGGGTAACGCGAAGGAGTGAAACGTTAAGGTTTCTCTGAAAATATTTTAGGGAATATACTGTGATGGGTATTCCAAACGTAACCAAGAGGGTTACTCCCTACGTAAGAATGTTATGAATGCCTCAAGTTACCTTTATGTCTTATGATTTCTATGATTTATTCATGATTTTATGAGGTATGTTAAAGTGCCTATGTTTTATGGGTAAAGTATGATTTCATTCTTATGTATATATGAACTCATGTTTCCTTTCCATGTTTTTTTTATAACCCATACTGAGTTTTTATGCTCATCCCAAGTTTTTGAAATGTTTTTCACAGGTCAAGGGAAAGGTACATGATAAGATGATAGAGTCAAGGATATGTCAAGAAATAATCCATGTTTTATTTCTAAATGTGTTTCCATTGATGGGAATGAATAATACTATCTTTATGTAACCACTTTGTTTATATGTGGAATGTAATGCAAGTTTTATGATCTAATTCTCTAAAACTCTAAACCTGAAAAGATCCTCAACGTGTAATCTTGTAATAACTCAAGATTAAGTATGGTTTAAGGCTGGGGCCTTATATTTATAATGTCATATATTTCATTATTATTGCTTATATATACTTTATAATCATTCTTAAATGGTTAACATGGAGAATGAATCTCATCGCGTTGTGGAGACGGTAGTCCGTACGTACGTATGAGCGATGATATCGTTTCCATAATTATTGAATTGAATTGGAGTGGATGATACTATATATCAAAATCAGTATGATGTTATTATAACTATGTATAGTTATTCTTTACACCATTATACCTATCCATGTAAGGTTTTGGTGGAAAAAAGATTACACCACGGCGTGGAGACGGTATTCCGTACGTACGCACGCGCGGTGATTTTGTTTTCCGTAGGATGGATAGAAGGTGAAATGGGGTTGTTTCATATTTATAATAACAAATCAGAATATTAGTGATACTGATGTTATTACTTTATAATTAAACAACTAAATAAGAAGAAGTTTAAGAAGAAAGAAGCTTGAAAGAATCGAGAGAATAAATTACCTCTTCTTCCATACGCCTCTTTGAAACCTCCTCTTAGGGCACTAAGATTGGTCTTTAAAGTAGACTAGAACCTCTAGGATGTTTCTAGGGAAGTGGAGAAGATACTTTGTCAGGGGTTGGCCGATCTTGAAGTCTCAAATTGGTGTGTGGAGGAGAGGGAGGAGGTTCCCCTTTATAAGGGAGGAGAGGGGCACCTTTGGAATTCTTAAAAATATTAATTTATAATAAATCTAACCCCACTTAAAAACCTCCAAAAATGACTCATATCCGAAGATTATATGGGATAGGGTTGTAATATCATCAACCAATCAAATTTAGACATGTTAAGAATTTATTTTAAACATTATCAACTTGATTTATCCTTATTTAATCAATTTAATTTTATTTATAACATTCTAAATTTTAAATTATAACAAACAATTACTTATTTGTTGTGAATTGTCCATAATTTGATAATTTACAACATTTTCTACCATATAAATTTAAATTTATAATTTTTAAATATTTTTGTGATTTTTAAACAATTTTATAATATGTTATTTTTATAAAATAACAATAGTGTCAATTTTGACACTATTCATTTTTTTGAATTTAAATAAAATATATACAGAAGATATGTTTGAACTAAAATATTCAATAGATTCATAATAGGTCATATGTATCTAGAAAATTAGTGGAGCACATTAAATATTTCATATAATAGTTATTTTATTATTTTTTAAAAACCATTTATTTGGTTTATCTCTTAATAAAATAATTACTACAACATTTTTTTATAATTATTTAATATACTTATTTGTGGCATAAAAATTAAAAATAAAATCCTATGATTAATATAAATCTATTAAATTTCACAATAATACTTTTACTCGAATTTATCATCTTAAAATAACAATATTTAAATTGTTATATTTATTAAATTATGAAGGTGACAACTTTGGCATCATTTAAAATAAAATAATATAAGTGTAATAATCACTATTATAAGACTCCAAATGGTTATATATTAGGTAATTGGATGATTATGGTGTATATATATACTACCAATAAGTTTTTGTCAGGTTTGTGGAACTTTTAATAGGTATTATTATTTCAATAAAAACTATATTACTGATTTTTTCACTTAATAAATAATTTCTGCATCATTAATGTATCACCATTAATGATAATTATTTAATCCCTAAAAATTATAAATAAATTATCATGATGTAGATAATTTTATTAGATTTCTGGAGACTATTCATGTTCGAAGTTTCATGAAGTTTATCACTAAATTAAAATTAATATACTTATAAGATTTAAGAGAGTGACATGTTGTCACTTTCTTTGGTTTTAATAATAATTAAATTATGTTCATGGTCAAAAGTCCATAAAATGAATCTAATCCGACCCTTAGGTTATATGGGTCTACGTTTAGCCATCCAATAGAATTTTTTCATGTGTTAGGGTAATTTTATAATATTATATTTACCCATAATTACCCGATTTACCTTTAACTACGGTAAATAAAATTTACCGTAGTTACAATTCATAATTCCCAAAAATAAAAAGTAGCTTATTAACATAATTTTGACTGATTGATTCCAAATATGGAATCCATTTTTCCAAATTCAACAGACAAAAGTTGCAGAAATTAAATTAAAATTAATCCTGTTGTCGAAAGAAAATGGGTTTTTCTTTAAAACATTGCAAAAGATTGAATTGATTTAACCTACGAATTTAATGTAAAATAAATACTAATGACATAAATTATATTAAATGGTAAAAATATATTCTATTTATACTTTAAAACCATTCAATATTATAATTTAACCATATAAATTATTGCGATGAAAAAAGTTGATTTTAATTAAAATATATTGTGTTTTTACTATTCATCAAAATGTGAAAGTTACCAGAATAATATGAAAAATTTATCCAAAGTAAATTTTTATTTCTTGATTCCAAAGAAGAATTTTATTTTGTCAAATTGAACTTATAAACATGTCAAAAACTAGATTTAAAGTGGGTGCGCCATCAAAAGGCGACAAAACTTCATTTTTTGAAAAATACTTATTTTACTAGAAAAATTTATTTTTTTCTTATACCATTTTCTAGAAAATGTGTAAGATGAATAATAATGTTATAAAATTCAAAATTTAGTTAATATTATTCATAACAGCTAGTTCATAATAATATTATAATAATATATCCTTGTTTAGTAAAACTCGGTATTGCGTACACCACACGCTATCGAGGAAGGTCACGATTGCGTGTAATGCAAGCCAAGTCAGGGTTGCGTGTTTTGAATGAATCCTTCATTGTTTCATATAACAGAATCCGACCATATTTTATTTATACATTGAATATATATATATATTTATATATACACTCAATGTTACAAAGAATGACTATTATAAAACGAAGTTGAAATTGTGTGTAACACAATCTAAGAATAGTGTTTTGTATACTTCAAGCTAATACAGTGTGGTGTATAGCATAAGATAATCTTGTTGTAGCATAAAAAACATGACATCAAATAAATTAAAGAGAATAATTATCATAAAATATCGGGTTGTTACAATATTCTTTGAAACTACTCAAGAAAATATGAACGAACCATACTAAATCGTAGTTAATAAATAGATAAAATAATATTATATCATAATTTGGTAGCACTATTTTTCATCCTCAACATAGATCGCTCACCAAGAAACAAACCGAAGTAAATAATTCAATATCAGAAGAATATATATATATATATATGTGTGTGTGTGTGTGTAATAAACATATAATTTTTCATCATCTACAATATTTTAATTCTCTCATATCCCAATTTTACACATCATGTGCACAATTATTCCATGAATCAAGTTATACTTTATGTTATTTGGGCCTCATATCAACATAACTGAGTCCCATACATGGACAAGTATCTTATGTTGATATCAGTCAGTATATCCACCTCATCATAATCATGATCCCATTTGAATTAAAGTGTATTTTAGAATCATCTATATTCTATGTAGATGCATTATACCCAAATGCATCACAACCCATGAATATACACCCAGTGGAATCTAAAGACACCATGATAAAAAATAAGTATGTTCCACACATAAAATCATTATTTCATGTACAAAAATATATTGTAAAATCATGATATATAATACCCCTAATTGAATACACCATATACTGATAAGAATTATATTTGGTTATATACCTTCAAAAAAGATATCTAAATACAGATAATGGGAGGGGAAGAAGTCTAGAATTTGTTCCATCAAAATCCAATATGTTGGAGAAAAAACCCCTAATAAACATTTGGGTGTTTGTTTTCAAACCAACATGGGCAGCATAGAATATTAAACAAATAGTAAAATTTACATTCACATTAATGAAGACAACATTACCATAAACAAATCTATCATTATCTATTTATATGATCCTTGACTATAACCATTAATTAATAATGTTCAATATCCAATATTTACAATTTATACAAATTAATATTAGTTCCATCAGAACTATAGTTTCTCTTTCTTTAAAATTCCAATATGTCATTATATATATAAAAACCATGATCTAATATTATTCATATTTTTTTGAATATCACTTCATAATAATTTAGGTACACTATAACTAACAAACTAGAAATTGACTTTTTTATTATGAAAAACACTTTTATATAATATATGGGAAACCATTCAATTTTAGAACATGATATCATCTGACACCATAAGAAATAAAATAATTATTGAAATCATGATTAATCCTATTAGAAACCATTCCTATGTAGATAATACATTTATGACTAGTTTCCTTAATGTTTAGAGAATCCATGATGAGGTCTTGAATGCTTTAGGCCATCTTGTACCATGTTTTTATAAACTCTCTCACACCAATCATATTTTCATTGAATCCACATGTCAAAATATGAATTTTCTTATTTATCCATACACACTATTCTTCATTTAGGTATACATGATTCATTATCTCAAACACCCTGTTTATCTCATCCTTCGTAGAAATTTCTTTGAATTCCTATAACACTTCTTCATTGGAATGAGAGATGAACTCCCATGTTTCCTTTTTCTCTATCCTCATTATATTCTTCTCTAACATTGAAATTATAAACCACCTACTCCTAAATCAAATCAACCATCATAATACAAACCCTTTTCCATTTTCAACACCATATTCTATCATATGATTTTAACTCAAAATAATTGAGTTTACTTCCATATCATGTGATGTAAATTCACTATATATCACCATATTATTTTTGTAGAACCTTATTTCCACAAGCTTAGGTAGTTAAGAGTAGTCCTTATGACCTTTAATCATATTTACATTTAATAACATGAAACACCCTGCGACCCTTTTTCCCTCTGACCACTTATTCCTCCAATGGATATTAATAAAAATTTAACATTATTTAAAAATGATTTCCCCTAAACGAAGTCAAGATACCTCATTATTTGAATATTCCCCCATAAAATAATGGATCATCATAGAGGTTATTGTTTTATACTGAGGCTTGAATGACTTTTACTTCTTGTGTCTCATACCCTTGTTCCTATACCAGTCCTTAAAACTGAATATTTAAGAAGTGATTCCTAATATGAATTTTTGAAATTTTCCTTTTCGATGTCACATAACATGTTACATTCACCCAATCGCCATGTATTCCATTAGTTAAGCAATCCGATGAATTTTTATAACCTTCCTCTTATAGAACCTTCTTACCATTATCCCATTCTACTATTTACACTACTCCATCATTTAATAATACATATATGAATTCAATTACATCACCACAAGGCCAATTTAACACACCCCATCTAGGTCATGATTAAATCTAGCATATATTTATAAATATTTCAGATTTAGAGGTGAACTTTCTACCTTCTTCTGGATGGGGACATCATTTACGACGCAGAACAAAACTAGTAGGTTAGAAGAATGAATATGAAACATTTATTTTCATTCCATATACCCATTCTCATGTGTTCCTATGTGAAAAACCTCTGAGTAACTGCTTTGATCAATTGAAATGAAAAATAGAACCTATTCCTTCTGACTTTCACAAAAACAGGACAAAAATTCTTCACCAATTCTCCCATATTCTACAACCATATTTTCATAATGATTCAAACTCCCACAACTAGACACTACTAATGTGTTGCACATTTTCTTACACAAATAACAAAAATCAAACAATTACTCAAAAACCTAATTATTGTTTATAACGAAACTCTTCTACAACAGAAACCCAAATAAACTAAACATGTAATCTGGAAACATCCACATACACATTGATTCATGGAAAGATTGGGTGACAAACCAATATCCATCTTATATCAGTACCAAGATAATATCCTATGAGATTCCCACACATTGGAATGATCTAAGGATACTGAAATAGTAGAGGGGGTTTTGAAAATCTAATCTCAATTTCCATGTTCAATGTCTCACATTTCTTGTCGAAATCATAATTGCACTAGAAAAAGAAGAACCAAGATCCATTGCAGATGTGGGGAGCACCGAACTAGGATAGGGCCAAGCTATTCTGTTATGGTAAACATACCATGACGTGTCTATCATAGATATTCCCCATAATATCTTTATCATATAAATACTAAGACCAAAAAATAATACTGGATAATGAATCCAAAAATGGATAAAGTTGTTTAAATCATGTTATAAGTGTCAAATTTAATAGGGATGAGCCACCAGTGAAGTTTGATGATGTGATCAAATGTTTTAGGAATAAATTGAATAATTTTTGGAATTTAGTGTTAAGAGAGATCTTAGGGAAGGTAGTAGTACATTACGGGTAAGAAAAAAGGTAAGAAGAAATGAGACCATGCTCCCTCAAAAGACAACAGAGGTCCCTCCGACACCATGGGTGAAGGGCCCAACTCAACTGCCATCACTATGTAAGGTGAGGATGGAAGATTTTTCAAACAAGGGTCTTCGCTGTTGTATTCTATATAACTCATTATAATCTCCCACATATAGAATTCCCTCATAGTTTAAAACATCAAGCTGCATCAAGTAGTTACAAAATGGTCATGTGATCCTCATCCTTTAATAAACCAAAATTTTATAAATGAAATTCCATTTTGATTGAAACAATTATTTATTAATTAAATTAGTTTTAGAAGAAACATTCACCAAATTTCATTTGGGGCCGTATTAAAATTTTATCATAATTTTTCAAATGGGTCTAAAAAACATTTAAATATTCTTACAATTGATAATATAGTCACTGAATAATGACTGCTTGGACTAGTATATATTAAGTGTTTTGATATAGTCTAATTGAAAAAGATAAAAGAAGAGATGGCCTCGACCTATTGGATCATACAATATAAATACAATTTATCATAGAATCTATGGGTGATGGAATCTCTGGGCTTTTTCCATGACCAATCCAAATGAAATATTCAACAACTAAATATTTTGTGAAACTATTTATAAGATATTTTCAAGAATATCCCATTCACAACCTAAAAACTATTTTTTAAAACCCCCTTAGAATGTACCACCATCACACACCATACACATAGGGTGTACACTGGTGTAATAAGGGGTTATATATCAAGATCATTTTAGTATTAACTTTTATATTTTCTTTTTAATAAAATAATTATCATATTAATATTTTTTCATTATTAAATAATATATATATTATTAATAAATAAGTTAATAAATAATTATATTTTCATATGGATAAATGATATTTGTATTTATTTGGAAAAATATTGTTTCAAATAATTCCATTTTTAGAAAAATCCAAGAATTTCGTAAACATATTCTTTTTTGATCAAATATTTTTATTAAATAATATTTTGTTAAATATAATTTATAATCTAACTTAATTAAGTCAAATTATTTTTTATAAGTATCATAATGTATTTGGTGTCATAATAAATAGTATTTTTCCATACATAAATATTATTCAATAAAAGTGTAGATTGTCATAATTTTGAAAATTTAATGTTAAAATAAATTATATTTTTGAAATTATTATGTCAAAAATACCTAATTATGAATTTCAATAATTTATTGCGACAATATTTTTTTTGTAAATGTTAAATATTATTAATATGATAAGGTATGTATTATGATAACCTAATATCGCAAAAGTAATGTAATATATCCTATAATGAATCCTACAAAACATATAATATATTTAAATGATTTAAAACAATTCATTCTGAACATGACTCACTTCAACATCATCAATTGTGTTATTTTACGTATTATAGTTTATATCTTAATACAATATCCAAAACAACTCTTTTTAATATAAAACATGTGAAAAACCCATGGAAGTGTTTTTTATTTTAATGATTTCATCACTTAGAGAATAAAACCAATGTTTTGAAATTGATAAAGGGTTCCCATAATTTTTTACATATATACATTCACCATCCTCCCAGTCCACTTTACTATAGACACAGTGAGCACAAAAACTTTATCCTTATCTCTTTTTAAATCCATGAAATGGTTTTCCCTATATCTTATTAATATCCTCATAATAATTATATGCATCCTCTCAAGATAAGGGATTCTACATTATTACTTTTTAATCAATTAAATTATTTTTACTAAGTCTTTTCATTTAAAATTGATCATATTGCAATAACATTTAAATATAAATCTATTTTTATTTTTATTCTGATGTAATAAGAGGACAAATTTAACTTTAATTAAACCATTCTAGGAAATATTATGTACAAATGTTATGTTGCTAAATATATCTTCAGATTTTAAATTCCAAGATTTTGTGTTGTGAATAACCATTCCGATTTCTACTCAAGGGTATCAACTTAGATCTAAATATACTTCACTTATTTGGAACTTACATGTATGTAACTGACACTATAGCATCCCTTCTTTTTCATATAGAACTATTGCATCATTTTTGAGATAATCAACATAAAACCGTTACAAAACTATGATCTAAAGGATTGGTGTCTTTGTACAATGAGTTTCATACATAACAAAACATAGATATTTATTTAATTCCTTCTACTCTAGATTCTTATTGTCCCCCCATGTTCTCGTTAGTACAAGTATTATCCTAAGGATATATATCAAAATGTGGTGAGATAAAAACCTAGTAAAGTGATTAATAAGGGACATGAAACTTGGGGGTGTGAATATTCATAATCATCATATTATGAGAATAGGATCAAAACCATAATCATGGGAGGAAACTTAGAATGTGTCAATGCATAAAAATTAAGTAACATGTCTTATTGGTCAAATACCACATGAGGTTGTGAATAAATTTGGAATTATGTTAACACATATTTCATCTAATATCATGAGATTCATAAATTTTCCCAATTAATTGGATCTTTATATAATTTCAGGTGCACCTATCAGATTATAACATTTACACACACTATATAATTCCAAGAGCACCTGTCACATCATAATATTTACATTATCATGCATTCCCCATAAAAAATATATAAATCATTGACATAAAATAAACCACATAAAGGAATGTGTTACATTTTATAAGACATAAATTTCTAATCATTGGAGTTACCAAGATAAAAAGGTGATAATATTCTTGGTATAAATCATTATTGACAATAAAAAATACCATGGGATGTAAAAGATGTGTGTTTTTTAGAAGCATTATTTTTGAAAAAACATATGAATATTTCATAAAAAAATATTATAAAAATAAATATCCCAAAAAATAAAATATAAAGAAATATAATTGATAATTATATTAAAATAAAGTGACATTTATATTAAAAATTGATTGAAATATAGAAAACCCCAAAAAAGAGATTTGGGTTGGCAAATTCCCTTTACCATATGTATGAATGCTTTCGTTACATTAATATCCTGGATAATAAAATCAAATTCATTAATTTACAAATCCATAACATTTTATATATGAATTTTATCCCTGAATGTTTTATTTTGTTCATTTATTTTCTTTTGTTGAGTTTTAGTGTTCAATTTCATTGTTCAATAATGTTTGTTTTCATGGTTTTCATGATCAGTTCACTTTTATATAAGTATAGAAATTCGTGTACAATGAGAATAATTGTCCAGAATTTTAATTATTGGTTATCATGGCCATCCAAATGTTTAAATGGATATATATATATATAGAATTTTTATATGGTATTATGATGAATCATTAGATAAGACATTTGTGATAATCATTTAGATTATTATGGTGGTTTATTACTCAGAACGAACTCATTTTGATTCATCATTTAGTATTACATAAATATGAAGATTCCATATCATAATAAGGGTTATAAATTAAACATGAGTACCTTTTTTAATGACTAAAATTTTATCATGACCATACAAAAAGGATGTATGGGGAAATGAAAACACGTCATCCATAAAGGTGATAAATCAACACCTCATGGACGATGATTTCATTTTAAGAATAAAAGGGATAAGAGAAGGGGTTTTATGATTGGTCATTACATTATAAAAATATAATTAATAAATTTTAAGATTCTGTAGTTATCATTCCGTTTGGATTTGGTTATTTGAGGATAGAATATGAAAAGAAAATGACTTGAAAAGAAATTAAAATAAAAGAAAGTGGATTTATCCTTTTGAATACTTATCGTTGAGAACCTCCTTAGGGAAAAGGGTTTGGTATTTTTATGGGAGAAATATCTCCTAGAAATGTGGGGAGGGGCTTGACAATATTATTAGGATGGATTTTTTAAAGGCTAAAATTTTGAAAGGTGTGATGAGAAGAGGAGGCGAGGGGTGGTATTTATAGGGGGAGAGGCATGTTTTCTCATTATTTTATTCATTAGTTTTTTATTTTATCTCAAGATAATGAATAGATTTAGAATTATCACCAAATATATTAAACTTATGAGGGGGAGTCTGAGATTATGGTTCTTATGTTAGTGATGATTCGCCAAACATTGTATTTTTCTTCAATATATATACCATAAATTACTGTATATTACTATTTACTAAAAATTCATGTATTTCAAAAAAAACCCAAAATTCACACTAACCATTTTTTGATGTTTACATTTCAAAAATAAACTCGATTTTATGAAAATACTTTTTTATGTATGATAAATTTTATTTTTAATTAAAAAAATCATTTACATTGATAATATCAGTTTCAAAATTATTACTGATTTTACACAACTTTGAACAATTATTTAATGTCTCATAAAATTATATTATAACCATGAAACAAAGAAAAATATTAATTTATAAATAAATTTTTCAAAAATACATTTTATTTCAAATCATTACATTAATTATATAATTGTAATTAAATATTTATGACTTACAAATATACCAACACTTAATTAATAATTTCTAATACATTTATTTACATATACTATGGAATAAATTTATCATATAACAATTTATAAGATTATTAAATTTTATTTATAAATTCATGAGTGGATTTACTATTCTATTGGCTGGTTTACTATTTATATGGGTGATATTAATAGTCAAAATATTATGTTTCTATTCCATTTTTATATGTTCTTTAACTTGTAGAAATACCTCTTATACCATTCAGTATTCATTTATAAAGTTTGTATTGTGTTCTATAAGAGAATTCATATTATTTATGCTATATGACGTAATTTTAATAATGGAATTTTCATTGATAAACTTTTGGTTCATTAAATTTTTATCCCCTTATAAAATTTCAGCCTCAGATTTTTATTTTACATATTAGGGGGAAATAGTGAGGGTACTTCTCCATCATAAGTTTCTCTAGTTACCCTATTTCCTTTTCATACTTCTATTTATTCCATAGTACATTGAAAAGGAGATTAGCTTTTTGGCATATAAATTTATCTCTATAGTGCATGATCTTCATTAGCTTCTCCACTTAAGAGTTTTCATATTCCAATAATACTGACTATGGATCTAGTACATGTGTGGGATTTAGTATGTACATCCCTAAGAGGTATACATGGATTACATATTTTATATGAGACATAGTTGGTGGAGGTGTTAGTCGATAGGCCAAAACTTCAACTTGATCAATAATTTTGAAGGTGCCAATATACCAGTGACTCAACTTTATTTTGTTCCGAAATATCATGGTAATATTCATTTGGGATATGAAGAAGAATACCATGTCTCTAACATTAAAATATATGTCTCTTAATTGATTATACACATAGATATTCTACAGACTTTGGGCTGATTTGATAGGATGTTATATGGTTTTTACCTTTTACACCATTTCATCATCCATTTTAGGTCCTAGGAGAATACGTTCGACAACCTCATCCCAACATTTCATTATTTACACATTTTCCCATAAGGGTCTTCATATGGATCCATTTCGATTCTTGAGTAGAAACTGTTATTGTAAGATAACTCAACCTGAAGCAGATGTTGGTCTTATCCCTTTTTAAAGTCCCTATAACATTCCCTTAATAAGTCTTATAGCGTCTGAATAGTTTGTTTAGATTGGCCATTATTTTGAGGATGATAATCCGTAATGATGTTCAACTGAGTGTTTATATCATATTGGATAATTTTCCATGATATGGAGGTGAATCTTGAATATCGATCAGATACAATGGATAATGTTACTCCATATAGACTTACCTCTTCTATGATGTATATCAGTGCAAGTGGATTCAATGAGAATTCCTCTTAAATTGGGGTAAAATTATATATCTTTGTAATATGATCGAAAAAACCCATATATAATTGTTTCCTCTATTTTAATTTGTATACCTAAAGACAATATCCATGATTATGTTTTCTCATTTTTATGTTGGTATGTGTAATGGTTTCATCATCACCTTTACTTTTGTCTTTCAACCTTCACTTTCTGATAGAAGATGAACGTTGATTTATATTCAGTGATCTCCGTATTCATATTTTCCATGCAATATTATAGAAACCCAAGCTTGAAATACATGTATATAAAAACATTTTAGATTAATATTCAGTACATTACAAAAATACATACCAGAGAACAACAATTGTTTATTGTCTATGGAAACATAGTAATAAAAATCTTTTATCGGGGTGAATGATCTTCAAAATTTCCCTTAAAGATCTCCACCATTAGTAATTATTCCTAAAACCTTTCTTCAAAACCTATAGAAAGAAAATATGAAAAGGGGTGAGCTCAAATTCTCAGTAAGGGTAAACTAGGGAGACATTTAAGCATAAACATGAGTATAAGGGTATGAGAACGTGATCACGTAAATTGAATATCAAACCTTTCATATCAAAGATCATAACATTGATCATGGAAAAAATATTGTCAGTTCATAAGACATGAATCATATGAAATAAAAACAATAAGCCTAGAAAGCATAAGATAAGAATAATACATGGAATTATGAAAACACATAAGAATATAATATGATTTCCATAGTATCCAAGGAATCACTTCCAAGAAAATATTAGTGTACAATTTCCTTTAACGAACCACATCAACCCCTGTTCTAGCCACGTATTAACGAACTAAAGGAACCATTATTGCCACCATGAATTATTAAACCAAGTGAACCCACATTCTAGCCCTGTATTACTTAACTGAGAAAACCCTCGTTTGAGCCCTGTATTACTGAACCGAGTAAACCCTCATTCCATTACTGTCTATCTCATGAGATATAAAACTTTACCAAATGAATTAGAGTGAGATATAGGTCCCACCCATCATGTAATAAAATCAAAAATACATGTGCCACAAGATAATAAATGAACATATCATAGACCATGAAATGAAATGGGCATTATAAACATGTAAACATATCATAACCTGTAGAAATAAATAGGTTTCACAATCATTTCATCATAAACATATATAGTGAAAAGAACATGGTTCCAAAATTATATAACCTATGAAAGAGAAAGGGGTTTCATAAACATATTACCCATGAAGGTGAAATGAGACTCATAAAGACCATTAAATTAATCATAACTCCTTCATAGATAGGATATGAATGGAACCTTTAGATCATTTCCTATAAAGTAATGAATAACATCAATATATTTCATCTGAGATGGAAAATAATTATAAAATATACTAAAAAAAATTTCTTGAGGAAAATATCATTTCTTGTTTGAAAAGAGCTTTTTTAAACATAAAACAATATGAAAATAACTTTCTTAAGAAACAACATGATAACTTATAAATAATACATGAAATTGTTTTTAAATCCTTTTCCTTGAAAACATTTAAAATAATAATAAAAACATTTTAAAAACATTTTTCTTTGAAAAAACATGAAATATTTTAATGAAAGATTGAAAATGTTTTGAAAATTAATTTTTTTGAAATCTTATAAAGTTACTTGACAACATTTTGAAACCCATTTCATAGAAATCACTTTTAAAACATATAAATTTATATTCAAAAAGTTTTGAAAACAATTTCATTGAAAAAGCATTGAAAACTTATGATTAAGACTTGAAATAATTTTTAAAATAGTTTTCCATGAAAACATATAAAATATTTTCGAAAACATTTAGAAAAAAATTTTACTTGGAAATTACTTTTAAAAACATTTTCATAATGATTAAATTTTTTAACAATGAAAAGGTTGATTTTAAGAATTGATAGTTGGTAAATCCATACATATTATAAGAGGTTAAAAGAACATTCATTTTTCATGTTAAAAAGGATAGAAAAGTTCCTTTTTTAAAAATAAAAAATAATATTCCCTTGAATTTATTGGTAAAAGACAAAATTTGTAATAATTTCTTTTTGATATTATATAGTAATGGTATAATATTCTTGGAAACCCTTTTAGAAAACATATATTTTCGATCGAAGAGAGGGTAAAGTCAGGTTTTCCTAAAAACACTTTCTTTACTAACTTATATACCAAAGAGTTAAAAATGGTACCAATACATGGTTATATCATGAAATAATATGGGATAATGAAACTAAAGAATATTCTTCAGAGATTGATTGTCACGACCCGCCCTCGGGGTCCGTGCCGTGACTACCCCAAGCCCGCCTTCCAAAGGCCAGGGGCTGGCGACTAGCACCAAGGCGTAAATCCCGGTAAAAAGGGAAGGCATTGCCTTTGTAAAGTAAACAAACACCACAGAGTAAGCAAGCGAAAAGTAAACACTAAGTAAAAATAGAGTACAACTGAAAGTGCGGGAAAGTAAATGGGCCAGTATACAAAACCAAACTGAAGGTAAAGTACAAATCGAAAGGGAAAACAACAACTGTAAGTAAAAGCCGCTACACCGAGCTGTCCACTGGAGATCCCACCAGAAGGGTGGATACAGATAGCTCCACTGCTCCATGGGTCCCACCGTCCGCTCCGAGTACGTCCCGCCCAGTGGTCTACCTCCAAGTACTGTCCTGCTCTGCAAGCCTCAGCCAAGATCAACGATGTCCGTCGTCTGCAACCAACACAACGTAGTGTGGGCATAGCCCGTGCAGGGGTGAGTATAAACTACTCAGTAGGGACCCCGAGACCCCTGAAGGTCTCCCAAAATCCACAAAGGATAAACCACATAGGAAGATACAAACACGAAGTAACAACCGAAACTGCTTAGGTATATGCCCATACATATACCTAAGTCATCAATTCCAATACGCTCCAACCTCCGAGCCCAAGTACAACTCAGTCCACACAGGAAAGTAAACGTATTCCACACATGAAAGCAAAACGAAATCCACATAGGATAGCACAACTCAATCCACACAGGAAAGCAACAGGATTCAGCTCACACAGGTATACTTCTTCAAAGGACGATAAAGATGATCTCTGATCCATCTAAGTCGTCAGACCCACGAAGGATCGATAGGTAACTAACCCCCGCAAAAGACCCACACATGATTGGGCCCACACAGGACCTGTAGGCGCTGGTTCACACAGGACCGCTGAGTGCAAAGACCCACACAGGATCGGGCCCACACAGGACCTGTAGCACTGATCCACGTAGGATCGCTGAGTGCTGTAGTCGTCGTCGAATCCACACAGGATCTCTGTACTGTCGTCGTCGCAGTCACAGTAGTAGTAGCAGTAGCAGTAGCAGTCACAGTCACAGCCAGCTCTAGGGTTCCCGCACACAGCAAGCTCGTTCAGGAGGGTCCGCTCCACGAGCCGAGAGGCTGATACATCAACTGTCACAAATTTCAGAGTTGATGCATCCAAAAGTCCCGTATCATCAACAGGAACTCAACGCAACTGACGGCGCGTTGATCGGACGCCCGGTCTGAGAGTTATTGGCCTTTTCGTTCCAGGGGCCCGGTTGGGTTTTAAGGCAAAACCAACCCGACCGTTCTCCACCTGCGTCCAAACCTCAGGCGGAGAATTCCAAAAGATCCGTCTCACTAAGAGGAACACAACAAAGCTGACGACACGTCAATCGGACGTCCGTAGCTCAAGATATGAGTGTTTCCGCTCCGAAGGCCCGGTTGGTTTCGTGAACGAACCAACTCGGCCGAACTCAAAATATTCCGAAACTTTGAGTGTGATATACCAAATCGACCGTCTCGATCCAAGGATCACATTGCCGCTGACGGTTCGTCAATCGGAGGTCTGTGGCTCATGTTATGGCCAAAAGATCGAAGTCGTTTCGAAAACGGGGGGTCCGGGTCCGGGCCGACCCGGCCCGGCCGGCGGCGCGGCGGTGCGGCCCGGCCGGCGGCGATGCGGCCTGGGCACCGCCGGGTGCCATGCTCGGGGGGCAAGGCCCCCGGCTCCTCTCTGGCAGCACGGCTAAAGCCACGCCTTTGAGAAAACCTGCCCCCCACGTGGGGGCCTGCTTTTGAGAAAACGGGGGGCGCTGCCCCCCCTTTGTGTAACCGGTCCCCCCCTCACGTGGGGGGACCTTCTTGTGGACAGCCGGGGGAATTAATTCCCCAGGCACCTCTCCCTTCCGGCCAGACCAACATGGCCGGCCGGTTCTTCCTCAACGGGACCGGCAAGGCCGGTCCCCCCCCCTTCTGGCTTCTGACACCGGCGGCCCGGCTAGCCGCCGGTCCTCCCATTCCGCCGCGGCCCGGAACCGGCCGCGGACTTCGTCATCCGGCGTGGTGCGACGACATCGCGCCCCTCCGCCGCAGCCCCGCTTCGGCCGCGGCGCCTTCGGTTCCCTTAGACGCGGCGCGACGGCGTCGTGTTCTTGATAACCCTTCCATGGCGCGGCGCGACGGCGCCGCACAACTATAGCCGTGCGATTCCCACGTGGTGCGACGGCACCACGCCTTCTCGTTCATCCACAAGAATATAATAATATTCAAGAAAAAAGGAGGGGGGATTCGACCGTGTTTGTGCGGTCCGGCCCCCCTCTCGTTAGACGATAACACTTAAATATTTAACACAAGATTGTCATACTAGAACCAGGAACGAGAGTAAATAAATAATCAACAAAAAATCCCTACCTTGGTTTCAAGATCGATGATCGTCAATGACCCGCGGAAGACAACGTCGCGGAGGTCAGGCGTCGCGGTAATCGTTCGTCAAATCCGTTGAAGAAGAGGTACGTCCGAAGAGGTACGTCGTTGGCGAATCTTTATAAGCCGACGAAGGAAGTCCTAGGAGGAAGCGGCGTTCCCTTTCGTTGACACAGAAGGCGTTGTCGATCTTCGGAAACAACCGGCTACAAAGAAGAGAGGAGCAGCGTTCTTCGTCAGATCTCGAAGGTTCTTCACGTTCTTCGTCAAAGTTGAAGAAGAATAAGGATAACCCAAATTCTCTCAAGAAGTCTAGAGAAATCTAACCAAATAAAATAAGCTAGAGTCTTATTTTATTCACACACTTATCAAAATGAATTTCAAAGGTTTGAAATTCAAATAAAATAACTCCAAATTAAATAACAAGTTGTCATATCATTTAAAGAGGGGTTAAAGGGAGTTTGAGAGAAGATGAAAAGTTAGGGTTCATATGGGCCCCGCCACACTTAATCCTCTCAAGGGAGGTTAAGTGGGTGTGGGTCCCACCCATAACTTCCTTTGAGAGGAGTTAACCAACAAGATAAAAAAAAATAAAAAGTGTTTCCACATTTTTATTTAACTTCTTATAATTCTCCCAAAACTAACTTTCGTCCCGCCGAAAACGCAACCTCGGAAAAGGTCTCCTTAAGCGAATATCAGCACTGCAAGTTCATCGGTGTCCTCGGATTTCAATTCCGAGCACCGGGTCAAAAGTTAGAATTTCCCGCTCGTTCGTTCACTGAACGTACCCGAGCCGAACTTCGGAAATTGATTCCGGGCACTCCAGGCCTCAGAATCAAGTGCCGTCAGAAACCGCGTTCTCGTAAAATTACAAAGAATATTAAGAAAAAATTTCCCTTGAATTTTACGGGTCTTTAAATTACTCCCACCTCAGGGCTTTACGTCCCCGTAAAGATACATCAAAAACTAGGGAAACAAATGAGGGTACTGAGCACGCATCTGAGCCTCTCGCTCCCAAGTGCTCTCCTGGAGGTTCCCGTGCTGCCATCTGATGCGCACAAGAGGAATCGATTGCCCACATAGGACCCGCTCCTGTCAATCCTCTATCTCCACCGGGACCTCCGTAAAATTCGCCCCATCGTCAACGTTAAGCTCCCCATGGTCAATGATGTGCGTCGGGTCGTGCACGTATCTCCTCAGCTGAGATACATGGAAGACGTCGTGCACCTGGTGCAACTGAGGTGGTAGAGCCAGGTGATAAGCCACCTCGCCAATCCTGCTGAGGATCTGGAAGGGTCCAATGAAGCGCGGAGATAACTTGCCGCCTCGGCCAAATCTCCGAATACCACGTCGAGGTGAGACCCGCAAGAAGACGAGGTCGCCATCCTCGAACTCTAGTGGCCTCCGCCTCCTGTCAGCGTATGACTTATGCCGGCTCTGAACTGTCCTCATCCGCTCCAGGATGACCTGGACCTTCTCTATCGTGGCCTGGATCATCTCTGGTCCCACCAGTGCTGACTCCCCAGGGTCTGTCCAGCACAAAGGAGATCTACAAGGTCGGCCGTACAACGCCTCGTACGGTGCCATCCCGATGGTGGAGTGGTAGCTGTTGTTGTACGCAAACTCCACCAAGGGTAGGTGGTCCTCCTAGCTACGAAAAAAGTCAAGGACACATGCGAGGAGCATGTCCTCAAGAGTTTGAATGGTCCTCTCCATCTGACCATCCGTCTGAGGGTGAAAAGCTGTGCTCAGACGTAGCTGCGTCCTGAACGCCTCCTGTAACCCATTCCAAAGCCGGGAAGTAAAGCGAGCATCTCGATCGGAGATGATAGATGATGGGACACCGTGGAGCCGCACAATATCTTGAACGTAGAGACGTCCCAAGCTCTCCACTGAGCCCTGCTCTCTGATGGGTAAGAAGTGTGCCGACTTGGTGAGTCGGCCAACAATCACCCAGATGGAGTCGTGACCTTTGGAAGTGCGTGGAAGTCCAGTCACGAAGTCCATAGATATGCCGTCCCACTTCCACTCTGGGACCTCCAAGGGCTGTACCAAGCCTGCTGGTACCTGATGCTCTGCCTTCACCTGCTGGCAGGTGAGGCATTGAGAAACGAACTCTGCTACTGCCTTCTTCATGCCCGGCCACCAGTGCTGTCATCTGAGGTCCTGGTACATCTTCTCCACTCCAGGATGTACTGCCAAAGGAGAAGTGTAAAACTCTCTCAGCACCTCCTCTCGCAATACGACTGGTACCATGGTACGTCCTCTGAAAAGGATGTCGTGCTCTGCTCCAAGGGAGAAACCATCAGGTGCCTGTCTCGAGGATATCTTTGCACGACATGTCTCACAGTCAGCGTCCTCACACTGTTCCTCTCTAACCCGCTTCAGTAGTGGAGGGGTGACTGCGAGATACTGGAGGAAGGCTGCTCCATCTCTATCCACGAAAGATATCTGTAAAGAGGCTAGCTGCTCTGTCGCCTCCTCAAGTAGCTGAATGACCGTCCTCCTGCTGAGGGCATCGGCTACCACGTTCCCCTTCCCAGGAGTATAGACTATCTCAAAGTCATAGTCCTGTAGGAACTCGAGCCATCGCCACTGTCTCAGGTTCAGGTCCTTTTGCGAGAAGATATATCTGAGACTCTGATGATTAGAAAAGACTGTAAAGCGCTCGCCCATCAGATAGTGTCGCCATGTCTTCAGAGCGAAGACCACTGCTGCTAACTCCAAGTCATGGGTAGCGTAGTTCTGCTCATGCGGCCTCAACTGACGTGATCCATAGGCGATCACTGCCCGATCCTGCATCAGAACACATCTGAGTCCGGTCCCTAATGCATCGCAGTAGACTACGTACCCTACTCTCTCCTCAGGCAACCTTAAGATAGGTGCGCTAGTCAATCTTTGTCTCAACTCTTGGAAGCTCTGCTGACATCTGTCTGACCACACGAAGGCTTTCACCTTCTTTGTCAAAGCTGTGAGTGGTGCGGCAACTCTAGAGAAGTCCGGCACGAATCTCCAATAGTATCCAGCTAGTCCCAAGAAACTCCGAACCTCAGTCACGCTCCTGGGTGGCTCCCATGCTAACACAACCTCGATCTTCGCAGGATCCACTGCAACTCCCGCCTAAGAGATAACGTGTCCCAAGAAGTGGACCTCACTTATCCAGAACTGGCACTTCAAGAGCTTTCCATAAAGCTGGTGCTCTCGGAGTGTGTCTAGTACAACTCACAAGTGATAGGCATGCTCCTCCTCGGTCGTAGAGTAAATCAAAATGTCGTCGATGAAGACTACGACAAATCGATCGAGGTATGGCTGAAAGATCCTGTTCATGAGGGCCATGAACACTGCTGGAGCATTGGTTACGCCGAAAGTCATAACCAAGAATTCATAGTGGCCATACCGACATCTGAAGGCCGTTTTCTGCACGTCCTCGTCTCTGACTCTGAGCTGATGATAGCCTGACCTGAGGTCTATCTTCGAGAACCACCGTGCTCCCTTGAGCTGATCAAAGAGGTCATCAATCCTCGGTAGCGGATAATTGTTCCTCACTGTCACCTGGTTCAGGTGACGATAGTCAACACAAAGTCGCAAGCTCCCGTCCGCCTTCTTGGCGAACAAAATCGGGGAAGCGCAGGGTGAAACAATGGGTCGGATGAACCCCTTGCCCTGCAAGTCCTCCAACTGTACCCGTAGCTCTCGAAGATCGGTGGGGGCCATCCGATATGCTGGAGTGGATATCGGGGCTGTCCCGAGGTACAAGTCAATATAAAAGTCTACCTCTCTGTGAGGAGGTAGCCCTGGAACGTCTTCGGGAAAAACGTCCGCAAACTGATCCACCACTGCAGGAAAACTAGGACTCCGCACATCAACTGCTCCAAGGATGAGGCTAGCCAACTATTGAGTGATGGGATGTCCTCTCCTCCGCGGAAGTCCATCCTGTGCTTTAAAGGCTCCCTTCTTGCCGGTGAAGGTGAACCTGCTCCCATCGGTGCGTACACATCGCACCTTGCGCCTAAAACAGTCAATCTGCGCATGGACCGTAGATAGCCAATCCATGCCCAAGATGACGTCGTAAGGCCTCGACGCTGCTACAAGAAGATCCCAGCCAAAGATCTCGCCTCCTAGAGTAAGCTAACACTACCGGCACCAGTGCATAATCGTCGATTCTTCTCCCGTAGGAGTCTCTAGCCATAAGGATCGAGCCAACGGCTCTATTGGAATCTCCGAGCTCCGAACAAGGGCAGTGGCTATGAAAGAGTGACTCGCTCCTGTGTCTATAAGTACTGCAGAAAGGGTGGAATAGACACAGATAGTACCTCGAATCATCTCGGGTGCGCCGTGGTCGTAGGCCTCTGCTGCCTGGAGCTGTGCCTGTCTCAGCCCGCCTGCTCCCTGTGGTCGGGGTGGACAACCTGGTGGTGGTGGTGGTAGAGCCTCAAAGCGTCGCCCACCACCGGCTGCTCGTCCAGCTCCTCTGCCTCGTCTGCCTCCTCCCTGCGGACCGCCACGGTCGACCCTCTGCCTCTGCCTCGGTGGTCCCTCAACTGTCTGCTGCTCCTCGGCACGACGGGTCGGGCAGTCACGAGCCATGTGGCCCTGCCCGCCGCACGAGTAGCACTTCCTGCCTCTCGAAAGACTGGCTCCTCGCTGTGTGCCCCGCACTGCTGAGCCAGTGTCCTGAGGTCGTCTGCCCGAAGGTCTGGTCTTCCTGAACCCCTGAGTCATCCGTCGACTGCCTGCTGCAGATGACTTTGCCACGTGCCGCCCTGCGGTGGATCTCGGCGCTGGTGTAGACTCAGTAAGGATGCTCTCGATCAAAAGGGCCCGCTCCAGTACTCCTGTCTGAGTCGGTATGTTGAGGGAGATCAGCGATGCTCTGATCTCGTGTCTCAAACCCTGCTCGAAGGTCCGGGCCCGGAAGAATGGGTCCCGTACCATGTCAGTCGAGTAGCGCGAGAGATCGGTAAATCTCGCCGAGTACTGAGCGACCGTCTTGCTGCCCTGCTGCAGCTGAAGAAGCTCCTGGATACGCACCGCACGAAGGGTGGCTGGGACGAACTCCGAGCGGAAAAGGCTCTCAAAGTCCGTCCATAGAAGAGATGCCTCATCGTTCACCTCGAGCATCAAGCTCTACCATCGTCTTGCTGCTGCGTGTAGTAGGCTCGCAGCGAGGATCACCATGAGGTCTGCTGGTGTCCTCACTAGCCTAAACACACGTACCACTGCCTCCAGCCAGTCCTCGGCTGCCTGGGGATCCATCTCCCCGCGAAACCTGGGTGGTCACTGGGGGTGAAACTCATGCAGTGCGCTGAGGCGACGTGCATCGTCAGCGGCTGGTGATGGAAGCATCGGTTGCTCAACGGGTAGAGCTACCTCCGGTGCCACTGCTGACAAAGGGCCCTGCACCGAGGCCTCGTCGCTCGGTGGGCTGTCATCACACTCGACTCTCGGAACCCTAGCTGGCTGCCGTCGTGGGGACATCCTGAAAAGGAAACAGGTGCGCCATGGTCAGAACTGTATACCTGGTGTGGTGATATAAAGTAATCACAAAGAAAACTTTGAAACACACACGCAATCAATGTTTTCGTGCATTAAGTCAGAAATCAGAAGTCAGGGTCCTGGTGTACGGATACGTCAGCCGCCGCACCAACACTGGAATCCCTGGACTGATAATCACACTCAATACGCTAAACATTATTTCTTCACATAGAAAAGATCAGAGTTCGCGGTAGAACCGAACTCCTCTGATACCAATTTGTCACGACCCGCCCTCGGGGTCCGTGCCGTGACTACCCCAAGCCTGCCTTCCATAGGCCAGGGGCTGGCGACTAGCACCAAGGCGTAAATCCCGGTAAAAAGGGAAGGCATTTCCTTTGTAAAGTAAACAAACACCATAGAGTAAGCAAGCGGAAAGTAAACACTAAGTAAAAACAGAGTACAACTCAAAGTGCAGGAAAGTAAATGGGCCAGTATACAAACCCAAACTGAAAGTAAAGTACAACTCGAAAGGGAAAACAACAACTATAAGTAAAAGCCGCTACACCGAGATGTCCACTAGAGATCCCACCAGAAGGGTGGGTACAGATAGCTCCACTGCTCCACGGGTCCCACCGTCCGCTCCGAGTACGTCCCGCCCAGTGGTCTACCTCCAGGTACCGTCCTCCTCTACAAGCCTCAGCCAAGATCAACGCTGTCCGTCGTCTGCAACCAACACAACGTAGTGCGGGCATAGCCCGTCCAGGGGTGAGTATAAACTACTCAGTAGGGACCCCGAGACCCTTGAAGGTCTCCCAAAATCCACAAAGGATAAACCACATAGGAAGATACAAACACGAAGTAACAATCGACACTGCTTAGGTATATTCCCATACATATACCTAAGTCATCAATTCCAATACGCTCCAACCTCCGAGCCCAAGTACAACTCAGTCCACACATGAATGTAAACGTATCCACACAGGAAAGCAAAACGAAATCCACATAGGATAGCACAACTCAATCCACACAGGAAAGCAACAGGATTCAGCTCACACAGGTATACTTCTTCAAAGGATGATAAAGATGATCTCTGATCCATCTAAGTCATCGGACCCACGAAGGATCGATAGGTAACTAACCCCCGCAAAAGACCCACACATGATTGGGCCCACACAGGACCTATAGGCGCTGGTTCACACAGGACCGCTGAGCGCAAAGACCCACACAGGATCGGGCCCACACAGGACCTGTAGCACTGATCCACGTAGGATCGCTGATTGCTGTAGTCGTCGTCGAATCCACACAGGATCTCTGTACTGTCGTCGTCGCAGTCACAGTAGCAGTAGCAGTAGCAGTAGCAGTCACAGTCGCAGCCAGCTCTAGGGTTCCCGCACACAGAAAGCTCGTTCAGGAGGGTCCGATCCACGAGCCGAGAGGCTGATACATCAACTGTCACAAAGTCCAGAGTTGTTGTATCCAAAAGTCCCGTATCGTCAACAGGAACTCAACGCAACTGACGACGCATCGATCGGACTCCCGGTCTGAGAGTTATTGGCTTTTTCGTCCCAGTGGCCCGGTTGGTTTTTAAGGAAAAACCAACCCGACTGTTCTCCACCTGCGTCTAAACCTCGGGACGAGTATTCCAAAAGATCCGTCTCACTAAGAGGAACACAACAAAGCTGACGACACGTCAATCGGACGTCCGTAGCTCAAGATATGAGCATTTTTGCTCCGAAGGCCCGGTTGGTTTCGTGAACGAACCAACCCGGCCGAACACAAAATATTCCGAAACTTTGAGTGCAATATACCGAATCGAACGTGTCGATCCAAGTATCGCATCTCCACTGACAGTTCGTCAATCGGAGGTCCGTGGCTCAAGTTATGGCCAAAAGACCGAAGTCGTTTCGAAAACGGGGGGTCCGGGTCCGGGCCGACCCGGCCCGGCCGGCTGCGCGGCGGCGCGGCGGAGCGGCCCGGCCGACGGCGGCGCGGCCTGGGCACCGCCGGGTGCCATGCGCAGGGGGCAAGGCCCCCGCCTCCTCTCTGGCTGTGCGGATGAAGCCGCGCCTTTGAGAAAACCTGCCCCCCACGTGGGGGCCTGCTTTTGAGAAAATGGGGGGCGCTGCCCCCCCTTTGTGTAACCGGTCCCCCCCTCACGTGGGGGGGGGGCTTCTTGTGGACAGCCGGGGGAATTAATTCCCCCGGCACCTCTCCCTTCCGGCCGGCCCAACATGGCCAGCCGGTTCTTCCTCAACGGGACCGACAAGGCTGGTCCCCCCCCTTCCGGCTTCCGACACCGGCGGCCCGGCTAGCCGCCGGTCCTCCCGTTCCGCCGCGGCCCGGAACCGGATGTGGCCTTCATCATCCGGCGCGGTGCGACGACATCGCACCCCTCCTCCGCGGCCCCGCTCTGGCCGCGGTGCCTTCGGTTCCCTTCGACGCGGCGCGACGACGTCACGTTCTTGATAATCCTTCCATGGCGCGGCACGAAGACGCCGCACAACTATAGTCGTGCGATTCCCGCGTGGTGCGACGACACCACGCCTTCTTGTTCATCCACAAGAATATAATAATATTCAAGAACAGAGGAGGGGGGATTCGGCCGTGTTTGTGCGGTCCGGCCCCCCCTCTCATTAGACGATAACACTTAAATATTTAACACAAGATTGTCATACTAGAACCAGGAACGAGAGTAAATAGATAATCAACAACAAACCCCTACCTTGGTTTCAAGATCGATGATCGTCAACGACCCGCGGAAGACAACGTCGCGGAGGTCGGGAGTCGCGGTAATCGTTCGTCAAATCCGTTGACGAAGAGGTACGTCCGAAGAGGTACGTCGTTGGCGAATCTTCGTAAACCGACGAAGGAAGTCCGAGGAGGAAGCGACGATCCCTTTTGTTGACACGGAAGGCGTCGCCGATCTTCAGAAACAACCGGCTACGAAGAAGAGAGGAGCGGCGTTCTTCGTTGGAGCTCGAAGGTTCTTCGCGTTCTTCGTCAAAGTTGAAGAAGAAGAAGGAGAACACAAATTCTCTCAAGAAGGCTAGAGAAATATAACCAAATAAAATAAGCTAAAGTCTTATTTTATTCACACACTTAACAAAATGAATTTCAAAGGTTTGAAATTCAAATAAAATAACTCCAAATTAAATAACAAGTTGTCATATCATTTAAAGAGGGGTTAAAGGGAGTTTTGAGAGAAGATGAAAAGTTAGGGTTCGTGTGGGCCCTACCACACTTAATCCTCTCAAGGGAGGTTAAGTGGGTGTGGGTCCCACCCCTAACTTCCTTTGAGAGGAGTTAACCAACAAGTTAAAAAAAAAATAAAAAGTGTTTCCACATTTTTATTTAACTTCTTATAATTCTCCCAAAACTAACTTTCGTCCCGCCTAAAACGCAACCTCGGAAAAGGTCTCCTTAAGCGAATATCGGCGCTGTGAGTTCATCGGTGTCCTCAGATTTCAATTCCGAGCACCGGGTCAAAAGTTAGAATTTCCCGCACGTTCGTTCACTGAACGTACCCGAGCCGAACTTCGGAAATTGATACCGGGCACTCCGGGCCTCGGAATCAGGTGCCGTCAGAAACCACGTTCTTGTAAAATTTCAAAGAATATTAAGAAAAAAGTTCCCTTTAATTTTACGGGTCTTTACATTGATGTTAATATTTTATCAAATGAGGCATAAATATAAACAATCTTAGACAATAATAATGTGATCGTATCAATAAACTCTTATAAATTGGTATATTGAGATCATGATCTCCATGTAGGGAAGGGTAATTACATGAAGAATATAATATAATGAAAATCTTTATATTCATGATATTTAATGTAAAATGGATGTATATTTACCCTGAAAAAGAGTTCAGGTGCATAACAAAACAAGAGTGTCAAGGAAGGAAAAATGAGAAAAAAAACATTTTTTACCAATTTGGTAACTTTTGAAACATAAAACACAAGAAATAAGGATCATAAAATGGTAATGTTAGTACCCATAAATTTAATTACATGATTCATAGAATAAAATCACGGGTAGTCTATACACCACACAAAAGGAAAGAGTGGAGAACATAGCTTGTATCTCACAAAAATTAAAAGTGAGATGAAATCTCCATATCTTATGTCTTGAATCACTTCATAATCAAAAAATATTACTTTATAATAAATATATTTTATTATAAATCTTTTAAAGAATAATATTAACATATATTTTTTTATTATTACCTTATATTACCTACTTCTTAATGATCTTATGTTAAGGTATCACTTCGGGTAATATTCACTTTGTTTTTTTGCATGTGTCTTAATTTATTACATCATTAGTCCTTATACATATATAATGATTATATAATGTATAAAATGATATAAATATCAGGTACATCATGTATATTTATATTATAAAAATATATTTCATAATGATTTACATAATGGAATACACAGTTCATGGAGAAGGTAAGCCGTATGTAGGATTGAACAGTGTTTTCAGTTTTACTATCATATTTAAAGAAAGTATATAAATGAAATATATGTATATATTTAATTATAAAAGTATCATTATTATATTATATATATAATATATGTTAATTATTCCCTTCATTAATACATTTCATGTTGTGTGTGAGTGAATCACATCGCTTTGAGGGGGCGACAGTCCATACTTCCCCAAACGAGATTATCGTATTAACACCAAATGAAAACAAAAGAGATGTGTGTTTTAAATAGAATAAATAAAAAAATAAATATTAAAAATAATATATGAAATATATAAATATATTTTCCATCAAAATGGCCACCATTATTGGTGTTAAAGGATAAATGAATAGTCATTGTTTCACGAGGAAGTAGTTCGCCATACACAAATATTGTATGTTCAACATCCATTAGACAGAGGTGTGTATAATTTTAGGTCAGAATAATTGAATAAAAAACATCCTAGTATATTTAAGATACATATTTTGTCACACAATAATATAATAAAGAGAGTTTAGGTAGTGAAGAATGAAAATAATGGAAAAGAGCTTGAGAGAAGATGTTAACTCTTAATCAGGCAACTCCATTTAGTTTGTGCCAAAAGGCATACATGATAGGGTGTATCCCTAAAGTGAGGCTTCAATTACTAAGGTATTATTGTTGGAATTATCATTGTTCAGGTATTTTCCAATCATAAGAGTATTTATAGGTGTGAGGAATGGGTAGAGTGCCTGTCTTCTTATAATGGAGGGGGAGTGGCAGTTTTGTAAATATGAAAAGGTATTCAATAATGGGTAGTCTATCTTACCTGAGGTTCCTTAAAAATAAAAAAATAATGTAAAAAAGGATAATAATCATCTATAAAAACACAATAAACACAAACATATGTTCATTTTAATTATTTTTTATCCTTAACTTCTAGGATTTCCCAATTTTCTCATTTTTTTATTAAAGCATCTAGTTTTCTAATATAATTAATTTAACCATTAAGACTAAATTATAGTGAGATTTAATAGAAAATATAAATCCACTTAATTATTAGCATTATATGTAATTTATAAATTTTAAATTCCATTTTTTTGAAAATTAATTTTAAAACAATCACTTGTGACACGGTAAAACTCTGCTTGAACTCGGACCATATTAACAACATATTTACATAATATGGGTCAATAAGTTAATTATAAAAGATTAATTAATTATATAATATTAAAATTTTAACATATATTAACACTTAAAATTAAATTGTATAAATATAATATTTTTTCTCAATTTTAATCATTTTATAAGATTCATTTATATGAAAATAATAGTAATTTCCATTTTGACATTATCCATTTAATATTAGTTTTAATATATCAATACTATATTGGAATTAAAATATATTAACTTTAAATGTGTTTAAAATGATATATTAATCAACAAAAATAAATAAATATAGTAATTCAATCAATTAACTTAACTTTTTGATATTTATAGTATCATTTATTTTAGTTAATTATTAAATAAATAATCCTTATATTGACTTTTCTTAAGCATTTTAAGTACCTAAGGAATCTATAAAAATTATTGATAATATATTATGATTACAATAACTCTTATATATTTAAAAAGGATATATATCACCTAAAATGTGATGTTTTTTTACATATATCGATGTTTTGAAAATGATAATGATAAGGAAAGTTCCATTTTTTTTGTTTTCCTTACTTACCCTTTTTATAGGGAACTTCCATTTAATAATGTCCCAATAACCCATATATTTTGATCCTCATGTGTACATGGTCATATTTTGTCAAATAATGTGTTTTGTGCAGGTGTTCAAGTAATTGTGGTCCTTAATATCATGGTTTAGTCCCTTATTAAGTTTAATCGTACCTTAATCACTGTAATTAATTTTAATCACTTTCACTAATCATTTTGGTCAACAAATTTTGTTGATCTTATTCAAAAAAAATAAGAATAATTAAATCCTTATATATTTTATTTTCAAAATTATAATCACAAAAGTGGAAATATTTAGATTAACGTTAATCTCGCAGGCGTGGCGAAATAATGGGGTTTTATTGCAGAAAAACGTTCAAAAGTTTGTTACGTATTTTTTAATTTAGTTTAAAATTGGAATTAATTATAATTAATTACTTTTTATTAATATATGTAATATTTATATAATTTGAAATTAAAAAATATTTATTATTTCATTTATCATTAATAAATAATTAGACAAAAATGTAGTTTTTAACTAAAAAACAGTATTTTTCACTAATCATCAAAAAATAATGTTTCTTAAAAAAATCCCAAAAATCCACCCTAGGATAATTTTTAAATTATGAATTAAAAAATTATGTTTATTTTATCAAATTAAATGTCTAAAATTAATTTTATTATTAAAGGTGGTTCATCCAAGAAAACAATATTTTTAACATTAAAGAACTTTACCCAAAATATTATATTTTATTATAAATATTGTTTTTATATAAAATGATTATAACCAATATTTGGAAGGTATTTATTAATATTCATATAACTAATTTTAATGTCTAGGTTATTATTATATCATTTAAATTATATATATATATAATGATATGTTTCATAGAAAATAAGTGTTGTGTGCATCGTATGCCAAGTTGGTGTTGATTAGAGCAAAAGAGAAGTTGGTATTGCGTATAGCGCAAGCCAAGTTGGTATTGATTTTGAATGTAATTTTTTACTAAGTTTTATAATAAATATATAAAGAACTATTTCTACTGTCACATGAAATGAATGATATTTAAAAGATAAATTAATTCAAAAAAATAATTCTCAAAATCTCAAGGTGTTACGAATATTTGTCCAGGACATCTTGATTCATCTTTGTGCTCACTGGGTGAATAGAGAATGTTGAGTTATGTATTTCATTCAGAAGAACATTATTTATATCTGTATTTTATGGTGAACATAATCATGAGACAAATCTTACAATTCCTTCTTCATCAATCTTAATCTCTAAGGATTTCCCCTTTCATATAGATTCCACCTTTTTCTGAATTTCCATGCCATTTCTTTGAATATCGTTTTTTCATATGGGGTAGGTCAAAAATCATTTGAGAAAGGATTGATAATTTTTGTTCTTTAATGATTCCAATTTCCATCCTTTTCAAATCTAATAAAATTGGATCTTTCTCATTTCTCATCACTAATAATGTTGTAGGATCCTTTATACTTAGAGCAACCAACACTTTATTCACAATACTGGGATGGTACTGGATTGAGAATTCATAATACTTTATAATCACTAACTATATTCACTAGCACATATTAACCTCTATTTTTTAATATATTTTTGAGGATCTTATGATTAGTATATATTCAAAACTTCTCCCCCATAGAGGCAATCCCACTAGATTTTCAATTCAAAGATCACAACTTCCAACTCCAAATAATGTGTAGGATAGTTTTACTCATGAAATTTAAATTTAATTGAGGTGTAGGATAAAATTTTATCATTTTTAATCAATACATATTCTAATATCTTTTTCATGCATCGATTGATACTACAATGAGTTTCCCACTTGTTGAATGTGTGAGTAACGAAAAAATGATAAATATCCCTTTAAACACTTTTAAGCTATATTAACATTCACTTGTCTATAAAAAATATTCTATATTCTTAGTCATCCTGGCTAGTGGTGTCTAAAATCACAAAAAGTTATTAAAAAATCACCGATAATACCTAACTAGACCATGAAAACTATGGATCTCCATTATAGATCAACAAAGTCTACCGAAAATTTGTTATGGTAATCTCAAAAGACTCTATTCATTAATTATATGAATATTTATGGATATTTCATGAGTTTGATGTGAATAACTATGAAATCATAGTGTTCATACCTAAATTTAAAGGTAGTATTTGGAATATTATCCATTCTCATCTTACATTGGTCATATCCTGATATAAATTCCAATTAAAGATATAATTAACCCCATGTATTTGATCAAAAAATCATTCTATTTTTTGAAGGGGATATATTTTATTTATAATTATTTTATTAAACCCATTATAATCAATGCATATTCACATTGATCCATCTTTATTCTTGAAAAATAGGACTGATGCTCCCCATGGTGAAGCACTTCGTCATTTAAAATCCATGTCCAAATTCTCTTATAACTTCTTCATAAATTCCTCCAAATTAATGGTGGTCATTATATAAGGTTTATTCTATATATTCATAGATATAAGAATATAATAAATTGATAACTCAACCTATGTATTAGAATTAAGACTATAAACTCATTGAGAGATACATTAGTGTAGTCCCCCAGAATGGACATGTCTTGAAGAATGATCATCTCTTTTTTTCTCAATTATTTGATCTGGATATGATTGCTCATAAAGCACAAATATCCTTACTTGAGATGATGGTTATAAAGGATCTTCATCATCATCTATACACTTTTATAATTCTAGGATTCTTTAGGATGTGAAGAGTGATCTCCCTTTGTCAGTAGTTGATGTTGGATTTGTATAAATGTTGACAATCCATGCCCAATATAGAATCAAAATTCATCAAGGAAACCATGATAAGATTTTATGGGAGGTATAGTCAAAAAAAATTAATTGGGGAAGAGTTCTAAAAATTAGATGCAATAATTTCTCCATTTTCTTTTCTCAAAGATAACTCAACCTCAATATTGTGTGGTCATGTTCAAATTGTTTTACTAAACATTCAAGATATGGAAGAATTCATAGAACTAGAATAAAATAGTACATTCATAAGTATTGAATGAATAACCAACATACCTATCAAAACATCATTTTCAAGATCCACCTCATCATTATTGAGTCCATAGGACTTATCCTTATCCTTTTTCTTTTTTTTTCTTGTGAGGCTGATTTCCATTGAGGACTCATGGTTTAGTGGACTATCATGCATAGTTCCCTTGATTCATACAATTGAAACATTAAACCATGAGTGGTGCACTATTTCCACCACCACATTTTCCTACTTTATAATGTCTCTTAGATATTCATGATCTTGGTGGACTTCCCTCACACAGTTATATAATTTCTTCATCCCATTGAGTAAAATCTCATGATGCTTCTTTTCACATTTTATAAATATTGTCGGTTCAATTTTCTTTTTACCTTTATCATTAGATCCTCCAACATGAAACTCCATTTTCATTTCATATCACCATAATCTTGATACCATTATCTAAAATCCATATCCACTTTGAGATAAAATTGTTAAACCTTTTCATAACTCCCAATTTATCAAATTTGTATAGCCTTTTGATGGTGTGGTTTTCAACCACTAGAGAATCTAACAATTATTCTATCATTGATGTTAAAAAAACTCTATGAATAACTTGAATTCCTTGTGAATGTTTCTTCATAGTCCATGAAATATTGACCATCCCTTTGCTTCAAATCTATGAAATCACTTTCTATCTTTTCATGAAGAGTTAAATGGAAATACTTGTTAAGTTAAATTATCAAAATGTTTACTCAATCAATCTCTTCAATTTTATCCTTTGGATTTGTGTACTTGATCAATTCCCACCATTAGTCAACCTCTTCATCTAGATGATAAAAAGACAGAGTCACCATCTCTATCATAGAGAAAAATGTACAGAAAATATATTCTCTATGCAGTTGACCCACTATTACTAAACTAGTGGATCATAAGATCCACTAAATATCAGTGGTCATTACCGCATAAAATACTAGACATCCAGTTACTATATCTTAGGTGAAATAGGATTTTACACATTATTAAATTTATTATTTATATCCTGATAAATTTGGGTAATAATCACCATGAAATTTTTAAGTCCACCTCCCAATGAATTGGTGATTTCATTTAGGCAATCGCTATTTTGTCCCTTGCATGGGTTGTTGGTCCAGTTTCTCCTAGTTCCCACCAATTTCTAAATGCAAAAAGGTTTGAAAACACATATGTCAACAAGTAATGAATAAATAATTTATTAATTTATTCAATCAGGTCTAAAGTATAATATTTTTGGATCCCTATTTTTATCATTTTTCTAAAAAAAGCTTCTTGGGTGCTTACCTATAAATAGTATCATACTAAGGTTTTCACTATGGTTCTCTAATCTTAATTCCAAAATTAAATATAAAATTATATAATACAGAAAATAGATACCTTGAATATTCATAAAAAACTATTAAATAATTCTATAGATAAAAATGCTTCTTGGGTGCTTACTTATACTTATGAACATATATAACTTTTATATAAAAAACATAAACTTTTATTTAATTCATTCTTCGATAGATTTTTATTGAACCTCATGCTCTCTATAGTATAAGTATTAACCTGAGGATATAAATCATGAATAGATGAGGTAAAATCCCTGTAAGGGGATTAATAATAGACAATAAACATGGGTGACCATAATCATCATCATAATAATATAATAAATGGTTCATAACACTAATCATGGTAAGAATCATGGAATGTGGGAGTTCATAAAAATGAAACCTCATGTCTTAGTGGTAAAATACCACACATGGTTGTGAAAAAAATATAGAATCATTTTTATGAATATTTCACCTCATGTCGGGAGATTCGTCACATTAACCAATTCATTGGAGTGCTATATAAATTTGGTCACACCAGTCTCATCATAACATTTTCATGGGCTATATAATTCTGGTCACACCTATCACATCATAACGTTTAAATTATCATGCACTCCACCTCAAACATATATAAATATTGAACATTAAATAACCCATATAAAGTAATGGGATTAATTTAATTTCGAATAAATTCATAAGGTTTGGATATCCAAATATATAACAGGGATAATATGCTTAGTATCAATCCTGATTGAAGAAGAAATAATATCATCATAAGTAAAAGATATCTGTATTTTTTAGAATAGTTATGTTGGAAAAATCATTAAATTTGTCATAAAACCAAATTTTAAATATGTACATACCAGAAAAATAAAATGGATGAAAAATATATGAAATTTATATAAAGATAAAGGAACATCCATACTGAAAATGGAGTGAAATTGAGAAATCCCAAATGAAGAAAGTTGGGATCGATAATTCCCATAACCGAATGTTCGAATGATTTAATCCGTTTAATGTAAATGATAATAAAATTAAATTAATTAATTTAAAAATACATAAACTTTTATACATTAATTTTATTTATTATAGTTTTATTATTTTCATTTATTGAATTTTTTATGAGTTATAGAGTTCAATTTCAATGTTTGGGAGAGTTCATTTTCTTAGTTTTCATGATTCAGTCACTTGTATATAACTATATAAATTCATTTCAAATTAGAATAATTATCCATAATTCAAATTATATATTTTTAATGATCATCCATAATTCTAAATGGTTATATATATCATGTGTTTATTTTGTATGAGGTTGAATTATTATATAAGAAATAATGATAATCATTTCGATTATCAAGGATTTTTTTTATCACAACAAAACTATTTTGTTTTATCATTAATTATTATGTAAATATTTTATATACATAACATAATAAGGGTCATAAAATATAATTTAAAATATTTTCGAACCAATTAAATGATTTAATTATCATCCATAATGGAGGTAAGGGAAAATGAAAACATGTCGTCCTTAAAGGTGATAAATCCACACCCCATGGAGGATGCATTCATTTTAAGAATATAAAGAAGAGGAGAAGGGGTTTGATGATATATTATTACACTAGAAAAAAAATTATAGTATATGTAATCTATTTTTGTTATTATTACATTTTTTATAAGGGGATGTGAGGAGAGAATAAGAAAAGAAATGTACATCAAAAGAAATTAAATGAAGAGAAATAAGATTTTACATCTTTAATCCCTCTCCATGAGAACCTCTGTTAGAAGGGTTTGGTATTTTTTTGAGACCATGAGCTCATGGAAATTAGGGAGGGGTTTTAGAAGACTATGGGGAATAATTTTTACAAGTCTCAAAGCTTTTATGGTGTGAGAAGTATAGGTGACGAGGGGTGGTATTTATGGGGGGATGAACGTTTTTTTCATTTTTTTATTCATAGGTTTATTATTTTGGCTCATGAGAATGAAAAGTTTGATAATTATCACAATGTATATTGAAATAATGAATAATATTTTGAGATTATGGTTCTTATATAAATGATGAATCTCGGAATATTGTATTCTACTGATATATAATATATATAAACACTGTAAATTACTATATTTTACTACTCACCAAAAAACTCAAGTATTTTTGAAAAATCCAAGAAAATCACCCTAACCATTTTCAACATATATAATTCCAAAATGAAATTATTTTTTTAAAGAAATTATAAGATTGGGAAATTAATTTTTAATTAAAATAATCATTTATTTGGAAAATTCTGATTTTAAGATTATAAATGATTTTATAACACGTTGGAAAAATAATCAAGGTATTATAAAATTATATTATAATCATATGACAAAAAATATTAATTTTAAAAAAATGTTATGTTTTTTTTGAATCATGATATTGATTATAAAACTAAAATTAAATATTTATTAATTACAAAACTAATGACACATAATTAATAATTTTTATTAAATTTATTTACTTAAACTATGATATATTTATATCATATTACCATTTATAAGATAATTAATTTTTTTGTGCTTTCTTGAGAGAGTACTATTATATTGGATGGTTTATTATTAATAAGGTTTATATTAATATTCCAATGGTCAATATACTATTCTATTGGTATAGGTTTTTGTAACTTCTAGAAATACCTCTTATACAATTCATTCATCATTAATAATATTTTTAATCTTTTACCTAAGTAATTTTATGTAAATTATACTATATGAAATAATTATAAGAAATAAATTTCCATTGATAAGATTTTGGGTTGTTACTCATATTTCTTAATCATTGGATTAAAATTGATGAAATACATTATTATATAGTATTTCCTATAAGGAACACAAATTCACATACATAATAGGAATTTTATTCTTATGATCATAACTCAATTTCCCCCCAATACATTGGAAAATATTTTTATCTCATGAGATTCCTTAGATAGTTATTAGATGGATGGCCTGAGAACACAATGTTATGATATCCTAGTAGTTAGCCATAAAATATGCTTATGATATCAAGTTTTATATAGTTTACACATTCCTAAAATTCCGTGATATTTTCATCTTATATCATGTTTCAAGGTTCATGTTTACTATTCTCTCTATTTTATATCACCTTGATATGTATCTTGACTCACACAAATAATTTTAATCATTTTAGGTATTGATTTTTCCCTAACTAGGATTTATAGCACCCCACTTTCATATTCTATCCCCAGGTTATAACATTAAATTTGAAAATATTTAATTATTTTTAAGGGAATGTTATTGATAATTTCAATAATTTTATTTTATTCATTATTCAAGTTGTTTTTATTTGTATCTAATTACACAATGATATTAGGCTTGTCAATCTTTTTGAATTTTATAATTTATATACTTGTCTATTAAATATAACATAATTTGTATATATGATATGATTTTTCATAGTTGGTATCAGATAAACGTCTGGTTATTTTTGTGTTTTAGGATTATAAAACCATTGTCATATCTTTATAGATAATATTAATCAGATGAAATCATCAATATATTTTATAAAAGTATATATGGAGTGGTTTCTAACTTTTAAAAACCATTTATAGAGAAGCAAAATGGATGTGGCTCTTAGAAATTTGTACATAGGGGTTATAACCTACAAAAAATAGAATTGGGTAATTGCTTGTTCATCACCTATTTAATGATAAAAGAGCATCGATGTAAACCTAGTTTGACAAACCTATGTGAAATGATTTGGTAAATTGAAAATATCTTGTTGTACCATTATTCTTGTTACACAAATTCATATGAAGTTTATGTGAGTAAGTAAACTATTAATATCATATATTGAATGGTAAAAATTCATATGATGATAATTATATGTAATTTTGGAGTTATTACTTAAATTTTCACAATTACCCTTTTATTGTTTCAGGATAATGATAATTATAATCCACAATTTTCCCTTTATTTTACTCAATAGATTCAATTTTTTTTAATCGAAATAAAAATCAGAGTGGTGGGAGATATGATGACTACCCAAATAAGATTCCAAATCTTATGGGTACAAGATTAAATAATATAATGACAATTATTACTCAATTAACTAAATATTTGAATATAAACATGAATCAAGGGGAAACCCCACACCCCCTTAGAAATAGAAAGTTATAATTATGTCATTTATATTAGAATGGCCCCCGACACTCAAAATATATTTTGATCACATATTAATTAAAATATTGATAATATATATTGAAAATATCTTCTCCAATGATCAATTATTTGTGAAATATATCATTCTACATGTTTTTTATAAAAGAGAGGGATACTATTAAGAATGCTTTATTATGATTATTATCACGATTCCCAAATAAGAAATAAAATAAATGGACTGGGAATAATGTTGGTAATATTTTTTGATAAATATTTCCATTGTAATCTTTAACATAAGATAAATAGGTAGTTATTTAGCCTCAAGAAAAATAAATACAAATCCATCAAGGATTATGGAAAAAACGCTCCATGGCATTAATAATACACTTTTAAATTTTCCATTAAACCTGATAGTAATGTAGTCTACTTCATCAGATGGTTAAATATGAACATGAACAAGATTTATTTTCCCAAAAACATGATAGAAATAAAGAAAATTGTTTGATGATACCTCAAATTAAAAATAAATTTCAGTTAATCTAAAGGGTAGCTTGGGTATATAGACAGAAATCTGAGAAAGATTTTAATTTTGGAAGATCAATTTATGTATATGATGGTGGAAATATAGTCAAAAAACCAACATGTCCAAATTATAGGAAGAATTTTCCTATTAATTTCAAAATATTAAAATGTTAACACATTATGTTTAGGAAGAAGGTGAATCTTTCTAGTTAATGATGGTTGGAGAATCTCACTAATTTGATTAAATAATTTAATTCTATAGTAATCACTTATCCTATCATATAATGATTAAATTTCAAAGAATAATGAAACAATGGAAACAAATACCAAAAGACAAGGGTTGTTAGTGATAACCAATGACTAAATCGTCCTTGTCCTAGAAAGAAATGGTTTGTATTTTCTAACTGAAATTCTAATTTATATCATAATAAAAAAGTAGATAAATTTACTTCACTTATGCATTTATGGATAAAAGCATACAATCTGATTCAGATTTAAAACATTCATTCATATCACACAAGTTTAGTAATACTATTCAAACGGTATTACAAAACAAAGAAGTCAAGCTATCCATGAAAATAGAAAATGGAGAAAAAAAATAAAAAAAAAATAAAACATCTTCCCTATAAATATTTGTGGGATGAAATTCCCAACGAATAATGGGATACTTGTTTTAATATAATTCAATGAAATTATTAGCATTGATTGGATTTACTTGTATAGATTAGTCATAAATTTTCAAGAGGTAAAAATAATTTTATCTATGGTGAATTTTCATCTAATTCTATAAAAGGGTATGTAGGAGGAAAAATTACTTATTGGACCATTATATAAATAATAAAAATTATTTCCTAATGAGAAATTATATCTGTCAAAAATTATTTATATTAAGGGAAACAACATCATTGAATATATACCCATTTTAAGAGAATATCCTAATGTGTTCCCTAAATAATTTTCTTATCTTACAAGAAGATAAGAGTTTTAGTTCTTAATCAAACATATTAAATGAAAACTTCTAATATCCATGACTATATATAGAATTTCATCTACTATAATTGATTTCTTAGAAATATTACACGATAAATATGATAAAGGGTTTATATAAATAGTTGGTTTACATTATAGTGAACCGGTCCTTTTTTTCAAGAATAAATATGAGTTAATCGACCACTATATTGATTATCAAGATCACCAAAAGATTATGGGAAAGAAAATGTATCCTATTACACTAATTTATGACTCTTTTTATTATCTATATGGATCCTTATACTTATCTAATATGGATCTTTGGTATGGATATTATCATTTAAATGCAAACACAGATGATATCCCTAATACTTCTTATTATACATGATAATGTAATAATGAGTTTGTAATGTATCCAATTAATTCCAATAATAACCCAACTATCGATAGTTATATAATTGATAGTCTTTTTGGGACTATCTCAAAAAATTTAGGTTATTATTTATAGATGATATTAATATGACTTCTAAAATTATATAGGAATATGAAGTGAATTTTAATTATATACTAAAGAAAATGAAAATGGATAATAATTATGAAATATATAGAAAATGTAATTTTTGAAGGGAGAAACTATTTTTTTGAGCCATGTTATTACCAGTAATGTAATATCTTTAGATCTATTGAAGAAAGAGAAATTTTAAGGATTAACCATACCAACATATATGATAGTGATCCATATTTTCCATGGATTATATAAGTAATTTTATTGATATGGTATAAGCTATTCATGATTTTAAATCCAGATAAAAACAGTAACTCATATGATAAAATGTTTTTATAGACTAATTAATGAATCAAATATTTTAAAGATTTAAAGAAGAGGATAATCAATTCACTTGTGATGTCATCACACACCATTGGGGAATGATTTTGACTTATAATGATGTATCTAAAAATGTATTGGGATCTATACTCATTAATAACGACATGGTGATAGCCTATTCATCCCAGAACATAATGATTAATGACCCGAACTACCTAATCCATGATTTAGAATTGGCTACATTAGTTTTATCATATAATATTTTTTAATATTATATCTAGTGGAGATGTATGAAACACATAAAAATAAAAAATTTACTCAAGTATATATATTTAAAAATGTATCATAATTTATAAAAAAGATATTTGTTTGGGATGATCTCGGATTTTTAAATTTTAATCAATTACCATTCTGAGAACACAAATAATGTGGAAGATGCGATGAGTGGAAGGTATCACACAACCATATCTAAGAGGAGAATTGAAATTGATATAATCTTAATGAAAATATAAAGGATGAACATCAAAGTCATATAAGGTAAATTATCATACCTTATTCAAATTACTCATCAATCATCCATTCATGAGAGGATCAGTGAGGTTCTAAATTATTATAGTGATCTTGAGAAAATGAGTGAAAATTTTATAGAGTTTAGGATTGACAATGATGTAGTTATAAGGTTTGGAACCCAAGTATGCATCACATCACAAAAAGTGTTAAAGAGGGATCTTTTGAATGATATGCATGATTTCCCATCTATATTCAGCTAAGAATCCTAAAGATTTATATATATATATATGTGAATAAATACTTTTCCTGGTGTAATATGAAGAGGGAGATTACATAATTTAAATCTCAAGCCACTTTCTACCAACACATTAAGGATTAAAAATAAAAGTCTAATGGTATGATGAATCCATTATCTATACCATTATGGTAAGGGGGATACATTACTGTGGATTTCATCATAGGACTCCCCATGTGATCATATTATAATAATGCTATTTGGGCGGTATTTCATCACCTAACTACGTCACAAAATTTGATTAGTTCCAAGGATTATTTTTCTCCTCAGTAAATATATATGATATAAATAAGATATATGGTAAGTATATAAGGAGTGACACTCTAAATTATATTTTATTGAGATATAATTATTACCTCAACATTCTATATATGCCTTCAATATGCATTGAATACAAAAAAGAGTTTTAGAATTCCACATCACATTTTGATAGAGGATCGGTCTTAGAGAGATATTAAAACAAGGGAGGATATTATAAGATCATGTTCAATGGATTTTTAAGGATAATGGTATCACCACTATTCCATATTGGTGTTCTCATATAATAAAATATTCAAATATTTCATCCTAATAGAAAAATAAGTGGATTTAGATGAGAAGTGGTGTCACGCTCAAATATTTTGGGATAAAGCTAGGGTGAGAAATTAAATATAACCTAACCTTATACTAGACATTATAGATAAGGTTAAAACTATTATGTGTCATTTGGAATCTTCAAAATGTGTACTATAGTTATTTGTATATATTCTTTGATGAGACCCAAATTTTGAGGACATATATAAAGTGTTCCTTTGTATATCACCATTGAATAAAGTCATGAGGATTGAGATGAATTAAAAGCTTTTCCTTAAAAAAATTTTCCCCATTAAAATCATTGATCATGCTGGAGTTGTAAAATATCTACTAGCACACCAAAAAAACCTATCACATGTGTATGATGTGTTCCATTTATCCCTCTTAATAAAGTACAGACGAAACTTCATAAATGAAACAAATCTATATATGGTACCTATGGAGAGTGATAATTAATAAGAGTATAACATAGATAATATCGTAGATCATATAGGTAATTTTATACAAAAAATAAAATTCATATGTTCAAAGTACAATGGCAGAACTAAATGTTTTAAGAGGTTCCATATGAGAAAGAAGTGAAGATGAAACAAATATAATTTAATTTTATTGTAGTGTATGAAATAAAAATTCAAGGGTGAAATTTATTTTTGGGGAAGAATATAATAGCCTACAATTTTATAAATGAAGTTAAAATTGAAAGAATAAATTATCTTTTAATAAATGTATTTACTGGAAAACACAAATTATTTTTCATTTTGGACCATTATAAAATATGACCATAATTTTTATATCAGTCGTAAAAGAATGTAATGAATAATAACTATTGGAACTATATTTTCTCTAATGAATTTTAATATTTGGATATATTAATGGGTATGGAAAAGTTTAATTGACACTGATAGAATAAGTTATGGACTTGACTAGTAAGATCATACCCTTTGAATACCAATTATTAGAGCATATATGAGAGATAACATCACTAGCCTTTTCCCTTAACAAACCTTATTCCATGATTGAATGACTTAAACTCATAAGAAACTATTTAATTGATATTTTCAATCACATATTTATCATGACCCCAATATAGTTCACAATACAACCCACATATTGTACCACAATCACAAAATTCACCCTTAGGTCATTTGATGGTGTAATAAGTGGATACATATCTAGACCTAATTAGAATGATTTTTTATATTTTTTATTTATTAAAAAATCATTAAAAGTTTACCATATTATTTTCTTAATATATATATATATATATAATTAAATAATGCATTTTATTAAAAATATATTCTCATAAGAGGAAACAAAAATGTTTTTTAGATATATATAGTTTCAAATAAGACACCCTTTTTGAAAAAGTCATGAATCTTTGAAATAAATTTTGTTTTCCTAAAATACTGATATTAAATAATATTTAATAAAATATGAAGGATATCAAAATTAAATGAATTCCAATATAACTTTTAGAAGGGTGAGAATGAATTTGGTTTCAAAAAATATTATTTTCATTTAAATTAGGATTTTGATTTTATAGTGTAAATTAAAGTATGAAGACAATTATTTAGGTAAGTTAATATAATGTTTTTTGAAATTGGTATATCAAGAATAGTCCATGGGAAAATTTTCATAATATTTCTGGACATTCATTTTTTGTGTGTAAAAAACTAATAATGGTATAAATATAAGGTATATATTATGAAATCACACTAACTTAGAAGTTATTTAATAAATAGTCTATAATAATTCCTTGAGAGAAAATAAAAATATTACCCTTAAAATAAATTGTTTTTATTTTTTTATTTTTACAAAACTATAATGATTCTCCCAAAACCTATATGATTAGTGTTTTGAAACAATTTATGAAAATTAATCACTTATATCTCATTAGTGGTATTATTTTAAGGAGTTTTTTATAGGATAACAAATTAGTTAATTTCACTCTAATTTTATATAATAAATAGGAAAACCCCTAGGTTGTTTTGTTGTTTTTATTACTATATCACGTGAAGTTCAAAACCCATGTTTCGAAACATATAATAAAATCCCCTCTCATTCACTATTAATACCCACCCACCCTCCCATTCCTATACACTAAAAACCTAGTGACCATGAATTTATTCTCCACATACCACTATAATATCATCCCAATGTGTTCTCAATCTTCTATAAATCTCGTAATAAGCTTCTGTAAGTCACCTTTAAACATTAGGGATTCTATCATCCCCAGTTTTATTCTTGTACTTTCTCTGTACTATTTGATTCAATTTATAATTATTCCTATATTATTTTTTTACACAAATTTACAATCCTTATGACTTCATAGTAATAACACCACCATTCACTATCATTAATCACTTGCACACAATCCTTTATATACACTAATTATGCTACTAAAATTATCCCCTGATTTTCCATCCCAATTTTTTTTGAATTATGATACCCATTTCTAATCAAGGGTTTTCACCTTGATGTAAGTATAATTCAATGATTTTTAAATTACATTAATTTTACCCACACTCCTTAAATTTGGGTTTAAATGTGATGAAATATGTTATTATGTTTTTTATCTATGTTGTACACAAATAAGTGTACATAATAAGAATGTTATGAGTGGGATTGGAATTTTTTATCCCTATAATGCATTGGGAAATGTTTTTATATCACGAGACACCATGTATGGTGCATGAAAAGTCATATTAATATTAATATGTTATGATTTCTTTTGGGTTAACATTGACTTATTATTATGGTGTAATGTTTCAGGTTTTCTACACATTCTATTTTTTCTATGGTGTTATCATCTAATATCATGATTCAAGATTCATGTTTATGAATCTCTACCATTTATGTCATGTTGATATTCTAATTGCATCACTTGTATTGCATTCATCATATTATTCATTGATTTTCCCAATAATGGGACTTTTGGATCTTTCTTTTATTCTGTGTGTCCCAAGGTTATCCAATTTTGTTTTAAAAAATCATATGATTTTTACAGGCATGTTACAGAGGTTTTAAATATGGTTATTTTATCCATGATTCAATTTATTATATATGTATCTAATAACCAAAATACTTAATGAATATTGATCTTTTGGGATTTCTTGATGTGTATATTTATGTATTGAATCTTGAAATAAAGTGTATAATTGATATGGGATTTCATAGATATCATAAAATGGACATAAAAAATTCATCTAGAAAGACTAAACATCTCAATTATGGTTCCCCAGTCTGAAATCACCATTATAGATGGTTGTCACATGCCGTTACATGTAGTATAATACTTAACAAAATCATCTACATCAACCATAATTCTATCCTAAGCTATTAGAACATTTGAAATGAAATCAATTTTCAACAATATAGTTTGATGTATTCATACTGTTACACACCAAAGTACCCCAACCAAAATAATTTACTCAAATTTAAAATAATTCTCTAAATACCTATAGTGTAAATATATTTAAAATTTACATTCCAAATAAAAGAGAAGGATCTAGGGCCATGGTACTTGGGAATTCAATCCTCCCATAATAAGGAACATTCTTGTTAATTCCCAACCATCATTTATTAGCAACACAATATATTAATTTCCATTATCAATTAATCAATTAATTTTTCCTAGGTTATCAACACAAGGTAACCTAAGTCAAAATAAATTCATAGATAACAATAAAATTAATTGTGCATTCAATATTTAATTTTTGTTTTTATATGAATCTTGGAATAATAGCAATAAATATATATATTTTTCAACCTAATTTAATTATCATCATTTTATTTTTTTTCATTTCCATAAAGAAATTTAATTTGAAAATAAAAAAGAGGAAAATTGTATCCTAATGTATATCAAACTATATAGTAAATATCAAGATCAATTTTAAAATTGAAAACATCATGTGATCCCAAATATTAACTATTTTTTAATTCCAAAAATGATATATTAGTTATCTAAAACATCTTATAATTTGAATTTTAAAACCTAAATTTCAAGGTATTTAAACAATTATTATTATATGAAATATTATGAAGTCAATAGTCCAACATGAATTAAAATCATTGTTTTATTAATTTATAGATTTTGAAGATTTTCTATTTAACAAAAATATTGTTATTAAATTTTTAGATGAATTTTTGAATGAATGAAAAAAACTATTATATGCAATGATATAAATTTCAATGATTAATTTTGTCAAATTCATCCAATAATTCTTCTTATCCTTATAATTTCATGATGTTTAATTAATCATTTAATATGGTATTACCTTTCTATATTATTTTATTATTATGGTTGTTTACACAAATTTATATTAAGATATAATAGAGGATTGAATAAAACATGAGGATAAATAATAGAAAGGTAATTTTTATCCTACCTCAATCATAATTTCAACATTATCTGAGAATAAATAGTCAATAAAGTATGAAATTGGATTTTTACTCATATATGGATCCTTTTAATTTTGATCTAATTCACTATTTTGGACCCAATGTTTATGTCTTATGAGTTAGTGAAGGTTCATTGCGTGTCATAATCTTGTTTAGGAATCAAAAAACTAACCATTGGAGTTTCTAGGCCTATTGCACGATCATAGGAAACTATTCAAGGTAGGCCCTATGGTTAGTATTAGCCATGTGAGGCTAGAAATTGGTGTTAATGGGGTGCACATCTTTCCTAAACCATGAAATATGGGACGTATGGTTATGAGAAATGTTTTAGAAAAATTGCAGAGGTATTTCACATGGTTGTTCATGGATCCCTAACCATGCGACATTACTGTGTGGTTTGCCCCTACCTATAGCTACCCATGCATGGATTGCACACAGTTTTGAAAAATCGTGTGAAGGCTATTTTGGGTGAAAATACATATTTTTCCTTAATGAAATATTAATCCCTTATTTATTTTTCCCTTCAATTTCTAGTCGAATAAACACCCTATCCTATTCATTTTGAAGAAAAAATAGTACCTCTATGTTAAAATATGCTCCCAAGAGTTCGTCCTAAGTCTGATTGAAGTGTCGCCTGCCACATTGGATTTGCACCAGTACCTTGTCGATTCATTTTTAATATATTTTAGTTCTTATTCATATCAACAACAAAATATAGATTAATTATCATAAAAAATATTTTTAGGTCATAGGTTTATTCTTCAGATATATGCTAATACAGTCTTAATTTGAGGCTGATAATGGATGAGGAGAGTCATACAAATATGAGGTTAGTGGTCTATAACTCATTTATAACGATTCATCATTTTATAAGTTTTTGTATGTTCATTCCTATTTCATTAGGAATCATATTTTTAAATTATATGCCTTGATTTTAGTTTTTAGAACTATGTTTTGATGACCCATTCCTTATATTATATTCAATATTGGTGGTTACATCCATCTTTTCAACTTCCCCATGTAGGGGGATATCTAGGTTTAGGACTTTAGTGGCATTTTATGCCTTATTGGTCTATTATGACCTACTAGATCCACAATTTGGATGTGTGCAATAACCATACTAATAGTAATCCTCTAGAATTAATTGAATTTTGAATTGTTAAATGGTATGTACCATGTATGCTAGTCACTTTACCGACCTACGGAAAATGCTACAACATGATTAATCAATTGAAAATGGAATTGGAAATTATATTGTATATATATGACATAGCCTAATGAATTGTAATATAATTTATTGATTGAATGTATATATCACCACTTGTGATGTCTAATGGTTGGTATATAAGTGAAAAATATTAAATTAGTATGTTTTAAAATGAATTAATTAAATGGTTGCATGACCCTTGGAATTTTGACAATAATTAATGGAAATGGTTAACTATCTTGAACTTATTAAATGGTATTACCATACAATGAATTAGTTAACTAAATTAATTAATTTTCAGGTGACTAATAACATATGGACCATGATATATGCATAAGAGTAGTTAGACTCTATTTGGATCTTGGATTCCTGAGGGAATTCCTTATGCACTCGTAGATGCCATCTAATTCAAGGATATCATGTTCCTTGGTTAAGAACCAACTTGGAACTCAATCACTATATATCTTTCGATACCTGGTATGAAACCATAGGATCACATCATTACTATTATAGGATGCCTTTGATACACTCATTGGACCCAACATGACTTCAAAGGAAATAAGTTTCATGTGATACATCCTTGGGAATACCCAAAAATTATTCTATTTTTCATTGGATATAATCATTGAACTTGATAAGATCATTTATTTTGGAATTCCTTGGCTGGTGATTCTTATATTACACCATTACCCCTTATCCAGGTTGTAGTTATGACTGATTTGGCGAGCCTTTAAGTCTTTGTTTCCTTGGTTATTACCTTGTAACCCTTTATGTTTTAATACCATTATAGTTTTTCATGTTATATCATGGAAGCCTTAATATTACTATCATGAGGTGATTCCAGTGATGGGTATACCTCATGGGACATAAATATATAAACCGAATTAATTAATTAATAAATAGGTAACATTTTTAGACAATATTTAAATGCTGAAGTAGGTACATAGGTATTTACATTTCCCTACTTTATTAATTATATATATATTCATTATTTCACACTATTTCAGTTTATATTACACAAGAATAATGTTATTGAATCCATTGGTGGGGTATTAATGAGACTTATCTTTCACCCTCTATGGGACGTCATTAGTACCCGAGAATATGATATGTATGCAGGTGTTGATAAAGTGAAGCGTGTCACTTCAGATAGTTGATTACTTGATTGATGCAATCGATCTGGTAGAAGATTACTAATATCGAACTCGGGATGCTAGGGATAATATATGAAGTATCTTTATTCTTTTGTATATCTTTTCTTTATGGTAGTTTTTATCCTTTTTTTCTTCCATGATAGGTACATGAAGTATCAATATCATATTTTGTATATGAATATCGATTGTTCAGTTGTTTATTACTTCTATCTAATTCTACCATGCTATCTTCATTTTGTTTATCCATACATTGATTCTTCTACATACATACTATTATATTATATTCATATGATGTGGTACACTCTAGAAATGAGGGATTAGTCTCCCCACAGAAACACCCTAGGACCTCACTGCAGGTCGGTAGCCTCTGAAGTTTGGGTAGATGTAGCTGGGTCCATGTGATTAACATAGCTCAGGGATCCTCTAAGTGGAATCCATGATCGTTATGTCAAATGTTATAATAGTGGATTTTCTTTCATAATTTACTATTTGAAGAAAATATATTGAATATTATGAATTATTGGAACTTTTTTATAATCCTTGGTTGGGATTTATGAACCCATATTCAAGTTAAATATTGGGTTTCTTGAATTATAATCATTATTATGATTTTTCGAATTACAGTTGACAATAATTCCCCATTGGGTTACCACATGCTATGTGGAGATTTTTATTTTTATTTCAATTGAGGATCTTATTTCAGCAATATTGTGATGATATTGGGAAAATGGGAATTGTAACATATATTATTATAGGCACATGTAATTCACATTATTTTCATATTTCCATTCAGTGTAGGTGCATTTCACTGCCTTCATTTTCTTTATAATCTGGTGATTGTGGAGTGAGTCTGGTTTATATATATATATATATATATTCCTTCATTGCACATAGGTTTCTATTGAGTGATTTCTAGTTTCAATTCAAGAGGTGTTATGGGCCCTGATATGATAGAATGGTTAATTTATCAAGTTGATCCATTAGATTAAAATAAAATGGGAGTCATTTTCTGTGAGAGGTGTATTGGCCATGATTCACTAGGAATGGAGATCCATTTTAAATGAACATTGATAAAATTTATAATAATATTAATAATATAACTTTGAAAAATGAAATTTATGATCTAATTAATTCACATAATTATCTTACATTGTCATGTTTTTGAAATTTAATGGAGTTAAACTGAAAATTAAATAGGAAATTACTGAAATGGTTTCTAGTAAATGATGAGGAAAGGTGTTATGGACCCTTCATCTAATATAACACATGTAAATAGTACTTGATAACCTACGAATACTTCTCTTATTAAGATGGTAGATGGGGTTGTATACCATGGGTAATGGTCCCTTTCTTATATTCATCTTTTTCTAGTGTTCTTCTCTATAAGCTTTTTGACAATGATAAGATTTTGTGTTATAGGCACTTCAATGTTGAGATTATGTATTCCATCCATACTTAGGTGAATGTATTTAACCTAGAACATTTATACGAAATTGTCATTCCAACTCTTATCACTAAGAGAAAACTGAGGCAGATAGCGATAGTACATGGAATAGAGGAGTATCACAGCTGCATACGCATAGTTCATCGAGTAGAAATAAGTTGTCCCTTGAGTTTTTTCATCAGGGCAATGGCAACTAGAGTAGACGTACTGGTACCTCTTTGGTGTTTCACCATTGTGAACGATAAGGTAACCTAAATCATTAATGTGATAGAGACCCTCTAGAGTGTTGGCCCTATGACTGTAGAGGGAACCTACATTTATTCTATCAGATCATTGCATTATCTTTTAGTGTAAGTGGTTCTATGAAAGATAATCCTTTAGGGGTAGGTTATTTTTTGATGTGTCAGGTAGGGAGTCACATTATCACTAGTATAATAGGACAATGAAGAGGTTGTGGCTATAGTAGATGGATTCTTGATCACTGGAAGTACTAGCATAACAATGTTTATCATGGTAGTACAACTATTGTACATGGCCATAGATCAGGTCAGTTTCATGCTTAATAGTCGATACTTGAGGATCAGTCTATAGTACCATCTATAATATAAGGTAATATTCTAGTAACCTCCCCTTTAGTATCTTCTTTATTTGATAAAGTTTTTTAACAATCATTCATATCCTTATATATTATGGAATGTATTTTACTATGAATAAAGTATTACTATGGTGTAATGACCCTAGATACATCATTAGAATTAGTTCATTGGGAATAAAATAGTGTATGGACTGTCCCCAAGAGGTAGGAAGTTACCCTTTCCCATCCAACCTCTTTGTTACCAATTTGACGGGATTTGATTTCATTCTTGGGATTGTTTGGTTTGTTCTATATCACTCTATTTTATACTTTTATTTCAAATGGTATTGTTTACATCACTAGAGTGTAGCAATTTTCTACAAAAGGGTGAGTGTGATGTCCATGATATTAGATCTAGACTAGAGCCTAATGATCTAGGTGGAGTTACCGCCCATATTTCTAATCTCCTCATGGAGGATCAGGGTTTACTTTTAGATGAATTTCTTATAGTGAAAGATGATTTTAGGGACATCATTCCTGGCATTTATTCAAGATTACCACTTAATAAATATGAATAGTTTACATTTGATCTCATTCTATAAGTCACTCTTAAGTTTGTTACTCCTTACAAGATCACACCTACTAAGCTCTAGGAGCTCAAGAGATAGTTAGAGGATCCATATGAAAAAGGATTTATAATACATAGTAATTACTCTTTGGGTTGGCCCATTATTTTCTCCAAAAATTTGGATGGTACCCTTCATCTATGCATGGAATATAGATGGTTGATGTATCTTATGGTCATGAAATGGTATCCACTACCTCAAATAGATAATCTCTTTGACTATCTCCAACAATCTTGGGTTTTCTCAAAGATTGACATGAGATCAACTATCATCAGGTGCAAGGAAGTAAATAATACGTACCGTGTATAGATTTTTTAGTTGGTATAGTCTGCATGCATATCTGTTTATTCTATTTGGTCTCATGATCATGCTCTCCATTTTGAAGGTTCTAATTTACAGGGTCTTCCACCTATATATTGATTCATTTGTTATCGTATTTTTGGATGTCATTTTTGTATATGCTCACACATATAGTGTCCATACTAAGCATATTTAGATAGTTATGAGTACATTATATAAGAACTAGGTTTATGCCTTGATTTCAATTTTCATCTTGTAGATAAAAAATGTTCACCTCATGGGTTATATTATCTTAGAACCAGGAGCATATGTCAAACCATTGAATGTGAGTGATGTGCTTTCCTATGAGAATCCCTAGAATTTTCTTGATATAAAGAGTCTCTTTGGGATGGTAAGATATTAATAGAATTTTATAAAGGAAAAATCACTAATTTTTCCCTCTTTTGTGTCTTATATAGAAGTGGGTTTAATTTCATATCAGCAGAAGCCTATGAGAAATCATTTTATGATCTAAAAAAGTGTCTTGTCTCAACACCTATTATTATTATCATATCAGAGCCTAGAAGAGGTTATACCATGTTCTATAATGAATTTTAATTATCCTAGGATCAGTTTTGAGTCATGAGGTAGTGTCCTTTCATATGGATCTTGGTAGTTGATACCTCATGAGAGAAACTACCCAATGTATAACTTTGATTTAATAGATGTTTTCCATTCCTTAAATTGATGGAGACATTATGTATTGGGTGAGCTCTTTGTGGTGTATACAGACCAAAATATCATCAAATATCTTTTTACACATAGTGACATGAATCTAAGACAGTGAGTATAGGTCAAATATCTTCAGTCCATTTATTTTCAGCATTCCAATACACATGTAAAGGGAAATATAGTTGCTGATGTACTGATTTTGAAAACTCAAGAAAAATCCATACAAGATACCGGTGATCAATATAAATTAATGGAAAAATTTTCTATGATATATCTAATGTTTCCTGATATTCAAAAGAATTAAAATATCTCAACCTTGATAGTTACCTCTTCTCACATTGAGAAGGTGAATAGCATGCAATTTTCAGATCCTGAGTACTTATTTTTCTCTGAGAGTATTTCAGAAGATGAACCACCTTTGAATTTTCCTATTTATAGAGATGAAATTTTTAATATTCATGGATGTGTCTGGGTTCCTATAGACATGGGAGAAGAGTTTATTTGAGAATACCACTCTCCACAATGGGTAGTTCATTCATGCCTCTCTAAAATGTATTGAGACATGTAACACAATTTTGGTGTCCTAGGATGAAACTTCAAATAATCTAATTTCTCATGAGGTATTCCACCTATCAGAAGGTGAAATAAGAGTTATGGAGACCTGAAGGATTTTAAAAACCACTTCTATTCTAGGAATGGAAATGGGAAGATGTTTCATGGACTTCATAGTTGGTTTACCTAGCTCTCCTTGCGGTAGAGACATTGTATAGATTTTAATTGACTAGATGAAGAATCTATCCCACTTCATTCCTATCTGGGAGACCTTATCAAATGATGATATAGGAATATTGTATGTATATGAGACCATATGACTATAAGGGGTCTCACTTATTATAGTTTTAGATAGGGACACACATTTTACATCATGGTTCTAGCTGGGTTTAAAGAAAGATATCAGTACACAGGTTCTTTTTACCATAACCATTCACCCTCACACAGATGGATATTCATAATGTCCACACAATGTTATATACATTGGGACTAAGTTGGATGGAGAAGTTAGTTTGAAGAGTTATCCTTTGTAGAGTTTTTTATTTTCTTGTCAAAGAAGATAAATCAATTCACTTTGTAAGAGGACCAGAAACTATGATGATGCTTTGATAATTTGTATTTCCCAAATATCATAAGTTTGGTTAAATTTTGATGCAAGCCTTGTGAATGATAGAGAGAATAATGAAGTGTTTTTGGAAAAGGAAAGAAAGTGGTGCACAAGTCCAAAGTGGAGCTCTAGTCATATTTCAAGATCTTCACATCAAAATTTGAAAAAGGAAATAAAATGGCTCGCAAGTTAAAGATTGGAATGCAAGTCAAAAAGTGGCACACAAGTATAAGTGGCGTGCAAGTGTGACGCACAAGTATAAGTGGTGCGCAAGTGTATGTTGTGCGCAAGTCATATTCTAAGATCATCATAACAAAATATGACAAAGTAAATAAATTGTCGCGCTAAGTGATGGAAGGGTGCGCAAGTGATGGAGCAGCGCAGAAGTGATGGAGGGACACACAAGTAGGAACGGTGCACAAGTGTATGTGGCACAAAAGTCACCAAAATGCCTATAAATATATGACTAGCCTCCTCATTTTTCAATACTCAACACTTAAGAGAAAAGTTGAGCTCTGAGAGCGTGAGTAATAGAGGGTGCTCTGATCGCGCAAGTAGTAGAGGGCGGCGCGCAAGCTGAACTTGCGTGCAAGCTGAGGGTCTTTTATAAGGTACGAAAGTTCGGTGACACACAAGTTTTGTTGTGAAAGTCTTGTCGCGCATGTTTCCAGAGGTGCACAAGTAGGGAAGTTCTTTCATGAAGTGGGATGTGTATAAGACAAAGGTGCCATGCATGTTGTGAGCTGTGCTCAATGGTGGCGCGCAAGTAGTGAGGTGGTACACAAGTAGTAGGCACACAATCAGGTGGAACACAAGTAGTGAGGCGTGCAAGTAGGGAGGCGCGCATGCAGGGAGTGGCGTGCAAGCTATTTGCACCAGTAGGTTCTTACAAGCTTCTGGGTAGGAACGTGAAGAATTGTTTTGAAAGATTTGATTTTTGAAAGTTCATCAAGAAGCACAGAATCATTGTATTACCCTATTTGTGCTAAGAGGGAGCACATACACTACTGGATTGTTTTCAAAGTTCTATATGAGTGTAAGGGTATATCCTACTCATTTTATTCCACATAAAAGGATTATTCTCTAGTGTATTGTGTGGTATTGGATTGTTTCCATACCATACCAAGGACGTAGCTACTCTTGTTGGGTAGTGAACCTTGTAAATCTTGTGTTCATGTGGTTGTGTGTGTTCAGTAGGGAATAAAATCTTTAACAGGAGGCGAAGGTTGTTTCAAAAATTAGGAAACATAAAAAGAAAAAGAGATCACTGATTCACCCCTCCCCCTCTAAGTGATACTTGGATCATGATTGGGAACTTCAATTGGTATCAGAAGGAGGTTCCATTTGTTTATTCTTTGTTGAAGTGGTTGAAGAGAAGTTGTGATGGAGAATCTAAATTGCGTGAACAGTAAGTGGATTCTGATTTTCGATGGAATGAACTCTCACATCTGGAAGGACAGAATGATGCCTTATCGTATGTCTCTTAGATATGAAGTTCTTGAAACTACAACGAATGGATTTACTACTATTGATGACTAGGTTCCTTTTACTCCTATCGATAAGAAGAACCTTGAGAATTATAGAAGAGCTAAAAATGCATTACTCTCATCCCTTTCTGAGAGTGAATTTTTAAGAGTGAAAGGTGTTGCTACAACCAAAGGAATCTGGGACAAACAGAAGAAAATATATGAAGAAAATAAAATAGTGAAGAAGGCTAAACTACAAATCTGGAGACTGAAGTATGATGATTTTAAAATGGGAGAATCTGAATCTGTTGGGGATTTCATTACCAGGATAAATGATATTATCAGTACAATCAGATGTCTTGGTGAAACATTGGAGGATTCTACAGTTGTCAAAAGGATCTTGAGAATTCTGCCTTATAAGTTTGATGTTAAAGTGTCTTCATTAGAAGATAGTGACCCTGAAACATTATCTTTTGATGATTTTCATAGCACTCTCATTACTTATGATATGATAAGAGAGAAGACTATGAATAGAAAAACAAAAGCTGATAGAGAAATGTCATTCAAGGATACAAAGAGAGAGAAGTCAAAGAAGACTCTTATTTAAGATGATGCTGATGAATCTGATTTTGAAGATGAGGTACGTAAAAATTTTGATGAAATTTTATCCTTGTTTTCTACGAATGTGAAAAGAGGTACAGGGAAATACAAGGTTAAACATCCCTTGAAATGTTTTGAGTGTGGAGCCGTTCGTCATGTTGTGGATAACTGTCCTCAAAAGAATAAAGAAGAAGAAAGTAGTGATGATAACATAAGGCCAAGAAGGTTATGGAAGAAACAAGCTAATAAAGATAAATATTTTTCAAAGGGAAATGATAAAAAGTTCTTCAAATCAAAAAGAAGAATCTTTTTATCTAAAGATAAAGATGAAGAAGATAACGAAGATGAATCTAAGAAATTATTTGCTGAAAAATATAGAGAGAATACCTTTATTGTTGCAGTAAATAATGAAGAGTACGAGATCAATAGTTCAGAAGAAGAAGAAACTCAACTTGAATATCATCTAAAAGAAGAGTTGAAAGAATGCTTAAAGAATATCAGAAGGCTTGAGATGGACAACAACAAGCTGATAAATTAAAATTCCACATTAAACAATTAAGAAGGTTTTACTGATGAGAAAATCAATATGGAAAAAGAGATTGATGATCTAAAAAATTCTCTTGAAAATAAAAAGAATCATAGTGATCATCTTGAAGTAAAGTTTAAGGAAAAAGAAGAAGAGTTGGAACTTGTCCAACAGAAACTTCAGAAAGCTAAAGAAATGAATATCAATTTTAAAAATTCTATCTGAGAAGTTGGTGACTGTTCCAGTAATAATGAACCAAAAAAGGATCCAAAAAAGATACCTTCAAAGGTATAAATGAAAGACAGAACTGGTTCTGATAAGAACAAGGCTTGAAAGACCATGTATGTGGTCAAAGTCAGCAATGATGAAAAATCAGAAGTGCATAAAAATCACGAGTTAAGAAAGTCTTCTAATACTTCTGGTGCTGTTAAATATGAATTGTGAAAGGGATTTACAAATGAAAACATGAAGTTTGATGGTCAACATAGTTTTATTAAGAAGGTTGTTGAGAAACGTGTTAAAAAATCTTGTCAGTATAGAAGTTTCATTGGAAAATATTGTTTCTATGGTTATTGCTGGTATTGTGGTGGATTTAGACACATGGAAAATATGTGTTGGTTCAACCAACAACATTACAACTATTCCACAAGTTTTGAAAGACAAGTATTGAGGGGTATTCAATACTTTCAAAATAAATAGTCTCTAAATAAATTTCAGATGATATCTGAGAAGACTGGTGTGAAAGTTGATAATAGGTTCCAACCATTGGAAACTATTTGTGAAAGATGTGATGAACCAGGAAATCATTCCAAGGGATATCTTAGTGTGTTACCAGAGAAACAAAACATTCTTAATAATTCTCAAAATCCAGACTTTTTAAAAGCTAAAAGGGACAGGTCTGATAAGTCCAAAAATAAAGAGTGCATGGTTGTCTGGCCAGAACACATTGACCTGGCTAGGAAATTGGAGGAAGCACAACAGAAAGTGAAGGAAAATGATGAAAAAAAGCTCTTGTCGTCGAAAATTCATTGAAAGCTACAAAAGGAGAATTTCCATGGATTCATGATAGTGGATGTTCTTCTCATATGAAAAGAGACTTAAAGTTTCCGAATAATGTGAAAGACTTCAAAGAAAGAACTGTTACATTTGGAAATGATGAATCTCTGTGAATCAAAGGTGTTGGATCAGCCATCATCAAAAAAGAAAAAATGAAATCTAAGAAAACATTATATGTTGATGGGTTGAAACATAATCTTCCGAGTGTTTCACAAATCTGTGATGAGGGAAAAAAAGTTATATTCAAAAAATATTGGTTTGTTTTGAAATGTGAAAATGATGGAAATATAGTTACAAGAGGCCAACAAACAAAAGGAAACTTGTTCCAAGTTGGTGAAGTACAAAATTATTATTACATGGGCATGGTGGATGAAAATCAGTTATTACATAAAAGTATAGGAGATATGCATCAGGGAAACATGTGTAAGTTATCAACATGAGGAAGTGTCTGAGATATGCCTGATTTATCATGAAGAAGAGATTGGTGCCGTACTATCTGTGAAAAAGGGAAGATTACGAACTCTTTTAATAAGAGAGATGAAATTCATTCAAAAAAACCCTGGAACTTATACATTTCGATATATGTCGAACAATGAGAAAGAAATCAACAAATAGAGATAATTACTTTATTATGTTTATTAATGACTTTACTCACATTACTTGTGTTATGTACATGAGACATAAGTCAGATGCTCTGAAAATGTTTAAGAGTTTCAGGAGGAAAGCAGAAAAGGAATGTGAGTATTCAGTGAAGAAGTTGAGAACTGATAATGGTGGTGAGTATAAGAATAAATAGTTTGAATGATACCTTGAGAAACATGGAATTCAGAATGAGTTCAGTTCACCATACACACCTCAAAAAAATGGGGTTGCTAAAAGAAAGAATCAAAGTTTGGTGGAAATGGGGATAACTATGTTACTTGAACATAGTCTTTCTCATTATTATTGGAGGCATGCCATGAGCACTGATATTTATATTCAAAACCGATGCAACTATAGTCTAAACTCAGATATGACTCTATATGAAATGTTCTACAGGAAAACTCTATGTCTGAAACATTTAAGAGTATTTGGGAGTCCATGAATTATAAAGAAGAAATGTGGAAACCTTTTAAAGTTTGATAAAATTGGATATGATGGAATGTTTCTTGGCTATGCTCTAGAAAGAAGAGTATATAGATGTATCAACATAGAAATAGGAAGAATTATTGATTCTTCAGATGTAAAAGTTTTTGAAAATGTTGAGAAATAAAATTAATCATATGTTGATGTGGTAGTTGAGCAGGATAAAGAAGCTTTTGTTAATGATTCTAATAACACTAAAAACTATGTTTATCCTACCGGTGAAGAGGAATCCGACTCAAAAATCTCGACTGATTAGGATGAAGTTCGAACAACTCCTCCTAGGTTTATGAAACAAGTTGAGGCTCAGAATATTATTGGAGATAAACATTAAAGATTTCAAACATGAAGAACAAAGAATGTTATATCAGATACTTATCTTTATTAGAAAGTTGAACGGAATTATGTAAATGAATCATTTGAGTATCCATAATGGGTTCATGCAATGAATGAAGAGCTTGATCAGATAGAGAAGAATGATACTTGGGAACTTGTACCCAAGCCTGACAACAAGAACATTATTGGTATAAATTGGGTTTTCCGGAACAAGCTGAATGAAGAAGGTAAAGTAATAAGAAACAAATAAAGATTTAATTGAAAAGGGTATTAACAAATTGAAGGCATTTATTTTGATGAAACCTTTTCTCTAATGGCAAGATTAGAAACAATCAGAATATTTCTTGCTATTGCTGCATAATGAGGTTACAAAATCTTTCAAATGGATGTAAAATCTGCATTCTTGAATGGTGACCATGATGAGGAAGTTTACATTGATCAACCTTGTGGATTTGTTATTGGAAAAGATGAAAGTTATGTGTGTAGGTTAAAGAAGGCTTTGTATGGGCTAAAACAGGCACTGAGAGCATGGTATTCTAAATTAGATACTTTCTTAAAGAATATGAACTTTAAGAAAGGGAGAGTTGACAGCAATCTCTACATCAAAGAATGTCAAGGGTTTTCGCTGATCATTATTGTTTATGTTGATGATATTATATTTTCCTGAAATAATGAAAGGTCATGTGAAAATTTTTCTCAGGATATGAAGAAGTTAATTGGGATTTCCATGCTAGGAGAAATGAATTACTTTCTTCAGCTACAAATTTCACAGAAGAAGAATCACATTTTTCTGTCTCAAGAAAATTATGCTAAGGAACTTCTGAAGATGTTTGGCATGGAAAATTCCAAAACAGTTTCAACACTGATTTTAGTGGGAACCAAGTTGTCTAAATATGGGGAAGGCAAAGAAGTTGATCAGAAAGAGTTTCAAAAGATTATTAGAAGTCTGTTGTATTTGACAGCCTCAAGACCCGACATCGTCTATGCTGTCACTTTATGTGAAAGATTTTAAAGTGCTCCTAAATAATAAAATTTGATTGCTGGAAAAAGAATTCTCAGATACATGAAAGGCACAAAAAATTTTGGAATCATGTATGATGGATCAGGAAATATTGATCTATTGGGGTATTCTGATGCTGATTGGGCAGGAAATGTTGATGATCGAAGATCCATATCTGGTGGAGTTTTCTTTCTGGGGGAAAGTTGTGTTAGTTGGAATACCAAGAAACAGAATTCAATAACACTTAGCACAGCTGAAGCTGAGTATGTTTCTTCTACTCAAGCTACAACTCAAGTAATATTGATGAAGACTTAGTTAGAAGATCTACTTGTTGAAGTAAAGCTTCCATTGCTCTTGGGTTGTGATAATTAGAGTGAAATCAATCTAACAAGAAATCCGATACACCATTCTTGTTCAAAACACATTGATATAAAGCACCACTTAATCAAAGAGAAAGTTTAGAAGAATGAATAAGGCTACAGTATGTTCCTACATATGAAAAATTTGCTGATATATTCACCCAACTTTTACCGAAATAACCATTTTCAAAATTGAGGTTGAACATGGGTGTCCAACCTCCTTCTCATCAAGGTTAAGGTATGGGTTTTTGTTCCCACTCTCATCTTGCCTTTGGATAGTGTTGTCAAGGGGGAGAATTTTTCAATAAATCTATCCTTATAGATGCATGCATAAAGGGGGAGTTTTGGGTAAGGTGTGAATCCAGCATGTATGTGTATGAACTATACTAAATGTTTGTTGGAGTGGTTGTAGGAAACATTTTTTTTGTATTCCATGAATATTGATGAAGTGAAGAATGATGAAGTAGAAGCATGAAAGATGTTCTGAAAGATGTTCTGAAGAAGGATGAGGAGATATGATCATGAGATTTCATAGTCACTGCCTTTGTACAACATGGTTTGGGATGTCAATAATTCTTGTTTCTTACAATGAGTTAGCTCACGTAGGATTAGAATTGTTGATAAGTAATCCATTGCACAAGTTTAAAAAGATCAGGGATTTATGATTCTTGGTTGAAAACAAATTCTAAAGGGGGAGATTGTTGGGACCAAGTTTGACGGAGAAGGCAGTTTAAAGAGTTAGCCTTTGCAGAGTGTTGTATTTTGTTATCAAAGAAGATAAATCAATTCACTTTGTAAAAGGACCAAAAACTATGAAGATGATTTACTGATTTGTATTTCACAAATATCATAAGTTTGGAGAACTTGTGATGAAAGCCTTATGAAGTATAGAGAAATTAAAGAAGTGTTGTTGGCAAAGGAAATAAAGTGGCGCGCAAGTCAAAAGTGGCGTGCAAGTCAAGAGTGGCACGCAAGTATTGGCGTACAAGTTTAAGTGGCTCGCAAGTAATAGTTCAAGATAATCACATCAAAATTTAACAAGGGAAATAAAATGGCACACAAGTAAAATATTGGCATGCAAGTAAAAAAGTGGCGCGCAAGTATAAGTGGCTCGCAAGTGTGGCACTCAAGTATAAGTGGTGCGCAAGTGTAGCCCGCACGTATAAGTGGTGCGCAAGTGTATATTTCACACAAGTCGTATTCCAACATCATCATAAAAAAATATGACAACGGAATGAAAGTTTCATGCAAAGTGATGGAAGGGTGCACAAGTGATGGAACGATGCACAAGTGATAGAGCAGCGTGAAACTAGAAACGACGTGCAAATGTATGTGGCACGCAAGTCACCAAAATTCCTATAAATAGACGACTAGACTACTAATTTTTCAATGCTCAACACTTAAGAGAAAGTTTTTGCTTTGAGTGCGCAAGTATTAGAGGGCGCTCTGATCGCGCAAGTAGTAGTGGGCGGCACCCAAGATGAATTGGCGTACAAGCTGAGGGTTATTAATAAGGCGTGCAAGTAGGGTGCCACACAAGTTTTGTCACACAAGTCTTATCGCACAAGTTTATAGAGGCATGCAAGAAGGGAGGTGCTTTCAAGAAGTGGTATGAGTATAAGCCAAAGGTGTAACACAAGTTGTGAGATGTGCTTAATTGTGGCATGCAAGTAGTGAGGTGGCATGCAAGCAGTAGGCGCACAAGTAGGTGGTGTAAAAGTAGTGAGGTGCGCAAGTAGGGAGGCGCACAAGCAGGTGGCACGCAAGCAGGGAGGCACGCAAGCAGGGTGTGGGGCGGAAGCTATTTGCACCAAGAGGTTCTTACCATCTTCTAGGTAGGAACATGAATAATTGTATTGAAAGATTTGATTTGTGAAAGTTCATTAAGAATAAAATAATCATTACATTACCCTATTTGTGCTAAGAGGGAGCAAACACACTATTGGATTGTTTTCAAAGTGCCACACGAGTGTAAGGGTATATCCTACTTGTTGTATTCCACATCAAAGGATTGTTTTCTAGTGGATTGTGTGGTACTGTATTGTTTCCGTACCATACCAAGGACGTATCTACTCTTGTTAAGTAGTGAACCATATAGATCTTGTGTTCCTATGTTTTTGTGTGTTCAGCAGGGAAAAAACTCTTTAACAGGAGGTGAAGGTTGTTTCAAAAAGTAGGAAACATAAAAAGAAAAATATATCACTGATTCCCCCCTCCCCCTCTCAGTGATACTTGGATCCTGACTGGGAACTTCAATATAGGATAATATATGTGCATACTTCCCTGATATTAATGTTTTTTTGGGAGAATCATATCCCTCTCGTTGAGCTATTTTATAATAACATATTTAAAGGGATAATTCACATATATCCTTTTGAAACCATATAAGGGAGGTTGGTCTATTAACCCCTATGTTAGTTAATGTTCAGAGAGGTAACCGTACTAGGTCCTCATATTATATATGAGACAGCTGAGTAGGTTTAGATGATCTATTAGTGTATTCATACTATACAAACTAGAGATAGATCTTATGATAATCATTATACATGACCTCTAGAGTTCGAGTCTAGGGATTGCATTTTCATATAAGTATCAACTAGGATAGGGAATAGACATATACGGAGGAATGAGAATTTTTCACAACACAATATCATGATTTTTGAGATTCTGGAGAGAGTCGGGCAAGTATCATATAAGTTGATACTACCTCAAAGGTATCATTCCATGTACGAAGTCTTCCACATTACACAACTTCACAATTATCATTAATTTTTATCCCAAGGATTTTTATATGGATGTTGATGCATCATTTGAGGAGTATCCTATATGTATCATTTATCAGAGCATGAAGGATCTCTATGGAAGGTATGTCCCTTTAGTATGGTTTCTATGGAACCACAACTGTCTACAAGGCGAGACATGGGAGGGGGAGGCAGACGTAAATGCCTAGTGGCCATTGTCATTCTAAGATATCATTTCACTACCATTAGAAGATAAACTTATGGATAATTTCAATTAGTGGGCGGGAGAAGATATTAAGAACCTTTTTTTTGACTCAGGTATAGATCCTTTTAATTTTCATATAATTCACAAATTTTAAAATAATGTAGATGAGTTTTGAATTGGGGAAGGATTCATGGGTTTCCCAATATTATTTTGGGATCAGAACCCTAGACGGTGGATGATTTATTCCCATCAAATGGTCAAAAGAAAACCATGCAAGTTAGGCTGCACAGTTAGTTTTAAATAAGTAATGAAAGATAGTGTGGTTACATAGGGTGCACAATTTTCCCAAACCATGTGATTTGTGGCACATGACCTTGAAAAATGTTGTAGACAAATTTCAAAGGCATTTCATATGTTTAGTGCATTGAACCCTAATAGTGCATCCTAATAGTGTATTTTACCCATCCCAACCATGTCCCATGCACTGTTTTCTCATGGCTTGTCCAAACAATGTGACAAAAGGGTATAAAAGCTATTTTTCGATGAAATTATGGATTTTTAATTAATGAAACATTTAAAACTTTTTCCTTATCTCCTTTATTTTCAAGAATATATAACACACCCTCATATCCATTTTTAATTCAAAAAGACCCATATGTTAGGTTTTTATCCCAAGAATGCATTAAGTGTCTAATTAAATCACTACCTATCTCTGTGGATTTTCAAGGTTACATTCTTTATTTCCTTTTAATATTTCATTGTTATTCTTCAATCAAAAAGTATATATTTAGATGTTGGCTCATATTCATTATTTTGAGGGTATAAGACAATTCTTCATATCTACTCCAATATAGGATGAATTATTGGATAATATTGGATGAGAAGAGTTATTCAAGTATGTGCTGGGTGGTCTATAACTCACTCTTCTAGATTCACTGATTCATAAATTATCATGTGGTCCCACAGATTTTAACAAGAATGTTTTCTTCCAAATTATTTTTCTCTATTGTAGTTATTAGAACCATGTTCTAAAACCCATGGCATATAATCTATTTGAAATTTTTAGTTACGTCTACAACGTTAAACACCCCAAGTATGGTTATTTTCATTTTTCTGCATTTAGTTAACAATAATGCCTTATTATTATGCTATGACTAATTAGCTCCACAATTCAAGTGTGTGTATTGACCCTGTTAATAGTAAGAAGCTTAATTAATTTAATTTTTAATTTTTAAATTTCATGTACCATGTATGATAATCACATGACCCACTTACGGTATGTACTTCAACTTGATTAATTAATTTTAAAAGAAATTTGTAAGTACATTGTATATATTTGAATTTTCCTAATGAATTATTATATAATGGATTGTTTTCACATATTTAGCACCCCATTACATGTTTATTGGAAGATAGAGAAGTGAACCATTTTATATTATTATAAATTATATGAGTCAATTAAATTGTAGCATGTCTCATAGCCTTGTCACACCAATGAAAGGAAAGGATTAAACCTCCTGAACATATTAAATGGTATGACCATAACATGGAATAATTAATTAGATGGATTAGTAGTAAGTGGAATGATTATATATGGAACTTGATATATATACAAGAGTTTTTAGACTTGAGTTATGTTTTGGATTCTGTAGGGAATACCTCGATCACTCATGGATTCCATTATAATTCAAGAATACATGTATCCTGGGTTCAGACACTCCTTAGAACCAAATCCTTTAATATCAGTGGATGTTCAGTATGAAACCATAAGATAACTTTTTACTATTATAATTTTCCTAGGATACACTTCTTGGATCTATCATGGAATCTACTGGCATGAGTTTCTTTATTTATGTCTTTGGTCTTAACTAATAATTTTCTAGTTTTACCTTGGTTGAACTCCTTTGACTCTATTATATCATTTATGATGAAATTCCATGGATTATTCCCCCTATATTACACTCTTAAGACATATACTAGAGGCAATTATGATCGATTTAGAGGCCCTTTAGTTTTTTCATTGGTTATTTCCTTGTAACCCTTTATTTATTAGTATCATTATAGGTTTCCTTATTACATTTTGTAACCATTACTATTACTATCCCAAGGTTATATATATTTAAGATATGCCTAATGTGGCTTAAACCTATAAATTAAATTTGTTAATTATTGATCTAGTTACATGTTCAGACAAAAAATAGAGGGATACAGAAGGTACTAGGGTAGTTACATTACAATACTTCTTTTCTTATATATGTTCATGCCTGTACACTATTTTAGGTTATATTACACAGAAATGATGTTATGGTAACCATTGGTGGTGGCCTAGTATAATTTATCTCATAGACTATCTGAGATACTAGTGGTACTGAGGAAGATTGTATATATGTATGTGTCAACAAAGGGAATTAGGCCACTTTAGAAACATGATTTCTTGATTTCTATAATAGAGATAGTTATAGATGACCATATAAAGCTCGAGATGTTGGGGATAGTTTTTGGCTTCTTTTTTCTAATTTTGTATAGAATTATTTTATATTTTATTTGTATCCATATCATCCATGATTATAGATACATCACATATCATCATCTGATTTTCTATATGATTATTAGTTGTTCAGTTGTTTATTAATTATATCTTCTTCAGTCATTCCATATACCTTCTGTATATCTTTACATTTTCTCCACTAATTATATCCTATTATATAATAGTCATATAATGTGTTTTACTCTAGTTATGAGTGTATTTTCTCCCAATAGACACACTCTGGGCCCTCACTTCTAGTCAGTGACATCTTTCATTCTAAGAGACGTGGTTGAGTACGTGTGGCCAAATAGGATCAAGGAACCTATAAGTGGCATCTTGGTCCAAGATTTCACAAATCAAGGATGACCCAATAATGATGAAAACATCACCAAAATAAAATGAAATTATGCCTGAACCTATACATGAAACCACCATACTTTCCATCTTGAAAACTAAACCCAAAATAGAGGAATCCTCCCAAAACTGATTTTCAGAATAAAATTATAATAATCAAAATGAGGTTAGGAAATAAATCTGAAAATTCATTAATAAAATCAATTGATATGATTACCCTATGATATTTTTTTATCATCAAGTCATGTTTGTAGAGTAGTGATACATGTTCGAGTTAGAAATGGTCTGAGAGAGGGAGAAAAAATCAAAACCAATGCATATTGGAATTTATTCTATAGATTAGGCCCAAAATCCTTCACCACAACAAGGGGAAAATCCAAAACACCAATGTTCCCTAAAGTAAATGTGAGATCAAATTTCCAATGTACTTGAGCTTAAAAATTTCAAAAAATTTAAACACAAATAAAAATATTTATACTATTTTCATATCTTTCACATGGTGAATTATTGAAACCCATGTTGATTTTCCCCTCCCATACTATGCACTATGATGTTGAGGCAACCCATACATTCTGATTACATCATACTATAACACCAACCTACATTCCCAACCATCCTTATTCAAAATGGATTCCCAAATTAATTTATTCTCCCCATATACCTTAGGATAAACTCTATAGAGAAAAATATTCTTAAATTTATTACCATGCCATTTCAAACAATTTGGGGCACTCCGTCACCAACTAAACAACACAATGACCAATGTCATCATCCATCCCCTTGCTAAATCCTCCAATAATTCTTCAAAACATCCAAAACCATTTATACCACAACAGTGTGGTGACTTTCAAGAAGGAAAAACTATTTTGTAACCTCCATAACTCCTTTGAACTCCACCAAGTCACCTCTTTGACCTCAAATTAAATCCCAGTGTATTATGATACATTATTACTATTATCATTATTATTATTATTATTCCCTACTAAATAAAAAAAATGGTTATATATTCTTTCAATATGACTAAAAAATGATTAGAAAGTTTCTTCTATATGATTTGAGCCAATATAGAGATAATTTATTCGTTCATAATTGAGACATTAGAACAAAACTCCCAAATTTTATTTACTTAATACCATATATTATTACTCAGTATAGATAAAATTCATCAATTTAAAGTTAAAAAATAAATATACGATATCAAATAATACACTATTAAATCATCATGTATCATAATGACCTGATCATTTATGAATAAAATTTCTTTTCATTTAATTTCGTATGGATATAAAAAACACATACACTAATTTTATTTATTATTGGGTTTAAATGACTGTTAAGTATCATTACCGTTGATAATATAGCCATTAAAGAGTGATCACATAACTAATATAAATATAAGGTTTTAAAAAATCCATTCGATTTTGACAAAGGAGATGACGACCCCATCTAGTAAACTTGGTTGGTACGAAGATCAATTTTAGGAGATTGGAATGTAGGTAGAATCATTGGTCTTCTCTCTTTACCAAGACTAAGACAATCATCAACATGTTAATCTTGAATCTCCTAAAGGAGAAGTTCATGTTACTAGAGATTACCATAAGGATGATGTTATCCGAACCACCCCAAGAGTCTGTCACTATCACACACCTTACCCTTAGGTCTTATATTGGTGTTATAAGGGGTTATATAACAAGGTATTATTTACTTATTTTTTAATCCATTTCAATATATAATAGTCTTCTTCCATCAATTCCTTTATGGGAATAGTCATTCTTAAAAAATAATTAATTTGTTAAATTGATTTTTTGGATAAAAATTTCAATTTTGAGAAATATATGAATAATTTTTTTTAATAATAATTTTTTATAAAAATTTATTATAAATAATGATTATATCAGTTCCTTAGCTATAAGTGATTAGGTAATCAGTTTTATAAGAGTTATATTTTTATAAAATAAAATAGAAAGGGGATTTTTAAAGAATTTATTTGATGGAAATAATGAGTTTTTGAAATAATTAATATTTTAATAATATATTATTAGCAAATTACTTTTATTAATAATAAATCTGTATATAAATTTTATGAATTCAAATTTAATTTTTATTAAGGTTTAAAAACTATTTTTGTTAAAACACATCAAATTTTAAATGAATTCCAGTTCTCATTATAATATTAAAAATTCACATATTTTAAAAAATATTTAGATAATATGAATATTATTTTTGGATTCAGGATGTTGAAATTTTCCAATGGTGAATTTTTCATAATTTTATGAGATAGTCAATTTTTTGGGTTAAAATTAAATAATATGTAAATATAGAGTATATTTCATGATATCAAATGACCTAATAGTGATGTAATAAATACCATAAAATAGATATTTGAAAAAATATATATATTAACTTTAAAATAAAGTGAGTTTAGTTTTATTTTCCTTATTTTATAATGCCTTAGTGAATCCTCCAAATTTTATAACATATTTTCAGAATTTAAGTTCATTTCTTTAATAATGTGACTCAACTCCACATAATCAAGGCTAATAATTTAATATCTTCAGCCCATGGTCTTAAATTTTATAGTCCCAATCCTATTTAGGAAAAAATGGTCAAAACAATTGGGAGATTTGTGGTTTTGAATATTTAATTATATATATTCCAAAACCAATGTTTGTGAAATATTGAAGAATTTCCCCCTCATTTCCTATATAAACCCACCCAGGCTCCCACTTCACTTCACTCAAAATCCTTGGAACACATACCTAATCTGTCCTCTACTCTCTATAATACCTTTATGTCACACAATGCTCTAAATAAGCCCCTCTTCAATTTTTTGAGGTCACACACGCAAGTAAGGGTTTCATCCCATTTTCATTTTTATCTATGTTTCCTTATATTGTTACAACATTTTATTTTCAATTAAAAATGATGAGGTAGATTTTCTCACCTCCAACATACTACCCTTATTATTTTTGAATGATTAGAGACCCCTTTCATTCTCATTAATCCCTCCCATGTACACCTGTGACCATGCTGAAATTTTTTAAGGGTTATTCCATTCCACCACTTCTTCATGTTTCTTTATTATGTTACACCTAAATTACTCATGCTAGAGCATGTATTTATATGATCACCATACATCCCGTTTCATTTTTATATAATGAGAGACCCCTTTCTCTCTCATCAACCAATTTAATGATTCCACATGTGGTGTTGTTATGCTGCTGAAATTGAACTACGATTTTTAATTCCAAATAATCATGTAGTCAATGCCATGCACATTTTTCTATCATGGGTATTAAGCTTTATGAACATATACTTATTGATTATACACTTTAATATATGTATTCCACATTTTTTTACCATGGAAGAAATGATGTTTTTGAATGAATCCATGTTATATGATCTATGTGGCACACTTAAGTATGAGGTTAAAATGATCATGAAGGGTGTGCCCTGATAGTGCTCCAATACATTGGGTAATGTTTGGTATAAAGATAGTTAATTTTATGATATGGGTTTACATAATTCCTTTATGTTAATGATGTAGTATTTTAATTTGATTCCACATTTCCATGTTATGATGATCATGCTATATCATGCCTCTATGTTCATGATTCTATTTTTCTCCATTAATATATAGATTTCATAACATTTATTATATTCTTCATGTTATGCCTTATTTACACCATTACAGGGAATTATATCTCACCCTAATCTTATGTATTTCATCAGGTTATCCCAAGAAATGCTAAGTATGATAGAATTTTGTGGACATGTAAAATATGTTTTCAACAAAGATGCTGTATTTTATGACTTAAGTTGTCATGTAATGTTCCTAAGACTCAAAGACACTAGTCATGTTGATATATTTTTTGTATTAAGATCATGTTTATGTAATAAATCATGTCAAAATATGAAATAGAGGGCAGTGCTTTTATAGTTGGTATCAAATAAAAGGTTTAGTTATTTTTGTGATTAAGATTAGAAAATCATAATGAAATCCTTAGAGATAAGACTACGTATAAGAAACGAATACCTGAATTTTTGTGAGTATATAGTAAGTGGTTTATCAAGAAAATACATCCCTATCTAGATACAAACAAGTAGATGTGGCTCTGGAATAGATGTATCTATGGGTAAAACTTGAAAACACCACATTGAACTAGACACGAATGGGAATCAGTTCATGACAATAGGCCTTGCTACACTCTTGGTTCATTATTCTTAGGGGATATTCTTCGATATATTTATAAGATTAGTAGGAACCATTATTAAGGGATCATAAAAATGACCCTATGAATATATGCAAGGAAGTAGATCTTGGATAAAATAGATTGAATCTAAGAAATTCATAAGTTAATAATATAAATTTAATTTATAAGTTGTCAATTTTTTTCATTGGTTTCCCATTTATATGTTTAATTTTTTCAAATACTTACCCCTAATTTCCCTTTTATTCTTTGAAATGGTTGAAAATAAGAGGACTTGGGCTAACAATCGATATGAAGATCAAAGAGATGACTGTTCTAATTAGATTCTCAATCTGATGGGAGTGGGAATCACAAACACTATCATGATATTCTCTTAGTTAACTCATGTTTTAAATAAAATCATGGGTCAATAGTAATGTCCACCCCCCCCAAGAAAGAACAAGTGGAAATCAAAATCTTCATGAGACAAAGGACTCATACATTTAATGAATCACCTGATCCCTCAATCATCGAACAATGGAACAACTCGATAGAGAAGATCATCACCATCCTTCAATGTTCAGAACCAGAGAATATTCTTCTAGATTGTTTTTGTATGGAGGGTGAAGCTGATCAATTGTGGACATTGATAAAAAATACAATGTTTGAGGAAGGGATTGAGGAGATTGGATGAAATAATTTTCAGAAAATATTTTTGATAAATATTTTCACCACACCCTCTATCTTAATATAGAAATATATTTCCTCAAAATCAAACAAAAGGATGATAAATCTATTGGGGTGTATAGGGAAAATTCACCAGACTTACAGGATATGCCTCTGGTTTTATCGTTACACTAGAATGCAAGTTTGACTGCTTCTTTGGTGGGCTAAATCTTAGACTACGAAAATACCTAGTGATCCAAAACTTTGACAACTATGAGGAGATTTTCCAATGTTCCCTCAATGTATAAATGGAGATCGATGTATCTCAAGAGTATCATGGGAATATAAAGTGGAAATTAGACTTTAATTATAGTGGTCTCATGGATAAATCCAATAATTCTATGAAATTACATCATCCCACTTAGCAAAGGTGTGAAATGAAGAACCCTAGAAATTGCCTAAAGGGGATGAGGAAATGCCTTAGGTTCAAGAAATAAGGACACCTATATAGCTATTTTTTGAATGAAAACCACACTACTATGATAGAAGAATAGAACACTCCATTTGATCCTAAAATCATTCTTCATTTCTTCAACTACAAAGAAATAGATAAATTTACAAACCAGTTCCCAAATCAAAGAGTTTTCAAAGGCAACCAACAATCTCCATGGCAGAAAGAGTGAGATTTTCCATCACTACTGCCGAAGTGAATCCAGAAAATAAAGTGGTGACATGTAATCTTATTATTTATTCAATAATATCAAATATACTTTTTGATTCTTATTTTACACATTATTTTATATCCTGATAGTTTAGTCTAATAATCAAAAAATCACCACAAATAAAAAAAGTAGAGATGGTGGTGAAAATGGAAAATGGGTAAATTATTGCATCCCAGGAATATAAGTCCTCTTATTTCACAATTTGTGGATTGAAATTCTCATAGAACCTCATTATACATTTAGTGGTGTAATTTGATTCAATTCATGGCATGGATTGGATTTCCCTATATATATCCAACATAAATTGTTAGGAGAGGGAAATCACTCTCCATATAGTGAATCGACTCCCAATTCTATACAAGTGAAAGGAGGAGGATGAATCTTATTAAGAACCATCATCTCAATCATTGATATTGATTCTTCATGAGCATGCATAAATTTCCTAAATGATTGATTCTAACGAAGGAAACATCCTCAAATACGTGGATATTGTGAGGAAATTCGTTGATGTGTTTCCCGGGGAATTACCTGGTCTTCTACCTAGAAGCGATGTTGAATTATTTATTGATCTTAAACTAGGGGAATTGATAATATTGATTTCTCCATATAGAATGGATGTGGTGGAGCTTGATGATCTAAATAAACAACTATAAGAGAATTTGGATAAAGGGTTTATATTCCCATGTGCTTTACTATGGGGTGCACCTGTCCTCTTCATTATGAAGAAGGATGGGTCAGTGCTCCTTTGAATTGATTATCGCAAGCTTCAAAAAACCAATATAAATAACATGCATCATTTTCCACAAATTGATGATTTCTTCGATCAGATATGTGGAGCAAAATACTTTTCCAAGGTGGATCTGTCATGGGGGTATTACCAAGTAAGGGTGAAGAAGGAAGATATCCCCAAGACTGCTTTTCGTACAAGGTACAAGCACTCTTATTTTATAGTAATGCATTTTGGAATCACTAATTCTACATAAATCTTCTTGGACTTGATGAATATAGTCTTTTGATGTTACCTTGAAAATTTTTTATTAGTATTTATAGAAAATATTTTAATATACTCCAAAAACCATGGAGGATCATGAGGAGAATATAGGTACCGTAATAGAGACCTTTCAAAAGGAGAATCTCAATGAAAAGCACAAAAACTATGAGTTATGGTTGAAGGAAGTCTTATTCTTGGGGAATATCTTCACAAGCAATGGTATATCTGTGGATCCTTACAAAAAAAAATCAATTGAGGGATGTCCACAACCAACATCTGTGATGAATATCCACAACATCCTAGGGTTAACTAGATATTATCTCTAATTTGTGAGAAATTTCTCATGATTATCAAACCCTATTACCAAGATTACTTGGAAGGGGTCTAGATTTCTTGGAATTATGAATGTGAAAAAAGCTTCATGGAGTTTAAGAAGAGGATTATAACTACCCCTATGCTTACACTACCTACAAGTGGGGAGATTTTCGTAATCTTTAGCAATGCTTCAATGAAGGTCCTGAGATGTGTGTTGATATATAATGACAAAGTCATCACCTATGACCCAAGGAAGTTGAAAATTCATGAGAAAAATTGTCCCATGCATGATATGGAGTTGGATGCTATAATCTTTGCATTAAAAATATGGCAGTATTATCTCTTTAGGGAAAATGTGAAATATATACGGATCCCAGAAGTACCAAATATATATTCAAATTGAAAGATCTTAAAATGTCATAGTGAATATGGTTAAAGCTCATAATGTATTATGAATTCTCAATCCATTACCAGCCTAGTGAAGTGAAAAAGGTGGTGGATGCTCTAAGTAGAAAGGACCCAGTGATTCAATCATTAATGGGAATTGGAAAGGATACAATCTTCTTAGATTTGGTGAATATAGAAATGGGAACCAGAAAGAATGGAACATCATAAACCCTTTCACAAATGATTTATCTACCGTCGCTTTTGGAAGGGTTAAAATATTATAAAAAAGATGATGTTGAAATTCAAAAGAATGTGGAAGCTCTCAAAAATGGGAAATCCTCAGTGTTAAATTTTAATGAAGAAGAAATAGTGAGATTTGGGTCATCATTATGTGTTCTATATAATCCAGAGTTACAGAAAGAACTTTTTGATGATGCACATATTTCGTATATCTCCCTTAAACCAGGAAACAAAACAATGTATCAGGATCTTAGAGAGCATTAGTGGTGGGATAACATGAAAAGGAGATCACTAAATATATATCAAAGTTCTTGGTATATTAGTAAGTGAATTTTGTGTGGTATAATTATAAGGGGATGATGCAACCGTTACCCACACCGACATATAAATGGGAGAAAGTCACCATGGACTTTGTCATCGGTTATCTGATGACATCCAATGGAAACACTGCTATCTGGGTTATGAGGATTATCCTAAAAATACTACATACATAATTGAGATTCAAGATGATTTCTCATTATATCAACTGAAATAGATATACATCAGAGAAGTGGTAAGGCTGTATGGTGCACCACTATCGATTGTATCTAATAGAGATCCAAGATTCACATCTATGTTTAGGATGATTATCCAACATTATCTGAATACTGAGCTACACTTAATTATGAATTATCATCCTAAAATGGATGGCTAATCTGAGAAGAATACTTAAAAACACAAGGAAATGTTGATAGCATGCTCAATGGGCTTCAAAAGAGGATATGATCAACATCTTCCTCTGGTTTAGTTCCCTTACAAAAATAGTTTCCACTCAAGGATACAAATGGATACTTATGAACCAATTATGGGAAGAGGTGAAAAACACTAGCATGTTGGAAAAAATTTAGGGGAAAAAAACATCTAGCTCAAGAAATGGTTAAAGAAATGATGGAGAATGTTGAACCCATCCATAAGAACATCAAAGATTCCCAGAGACAACAAAAGATATATGATAAAAACCATTGAGGATACCTAGATATTGATGTCGAAGATATGTTTTTCTTCTATATATCTCCATGGAAGAGAGTGATGAGATTTTAGAAGAAGGGAAAGATTAGTCCAAGGTACATCGAGCCTATTGAGATCATTAATCACATTAGAGCAGTGTCCTATCAACAAACACTCCCACTTAATCTATCTCAAGTAAATGATGTATTTTATGTATCACTCTTAAAGATGTATATACCTGAAACATCGCATGTACTCAATCCATAGGTGGTACCATTGCATAATGACCTTTCCTATGATGATAAGATGGTGAATATCTTATATTTTAAGGAAAAAGTTATATGAAATAAGATAATTCCTCTCGACAAAGTGTTGTGGAGAAACCATAGGATTGAAGAAGAAACATGGGAACTAGAGGTGGTGATGAGGTAGAGTTACCCTCTTCTATTTTAGTGTGGGAAATGAAACTTCAAAGAAGAAATTTATTAATGGGGGAAGGTTGTAATGAACCAATCATTAATGAATAATATTTCCATTATTTTATTGTCTTATAGATATAGAAAACACATGAAATCTTTTATTATTATTATTGGGTTTAAATGACCATTATGTATCATTATAATTGATAATATAGCTATTAAAAAATGATCACACAACTAATTTAAATATAAGTTTTTAAAAAATCGTTTAGACACAGACAATGGAGACAATGACCTCATCCAGTATACTCAGGTCGTAAAAAGAGATTTTTTTTGGAGCTCAGAAAGGAGGTAGTGTCACTAGGATTTTCTCTGGACCAATCCCAAGTGAATATACAATATGTTAAGCTTGAACAGAATCTCATACAGAGGAAGTTCAAGTTAATAGAGATTACCACCCAAGCGATGTTATCTGAGTCACCCCCGGAGTCTATCACAATCACACACCTTACCCTTTGATCTTTTTTGGTTGTTAAAAGGGTTTAGATAACATGTTATTAGTTACTTATTTGGTAATACCTTTTAACAAATAAAATTATTTTCCATAAATTCCTTTATGGGAATACAATTTATTAAAGAATGATGAATTTGATAAATTGATCTTTTAGGTAAAAATGGTACTTTTGAGAAATATATGCATTATTATGTTATTATTAGTAATACTATAAAAAAAATTATTATATATGATGATTATATCAGTTCCTTATTTTTAAATGATTATGTATTCAATTTGATAGGAGTTATATTTTATATGATAAAACAAAAAGAGTATTTATAAATAATTTATTATAAGAAATTAATGAAGTTTTAAAATAATTAATATTTTAATAAAATATTTTTACCAAATTAATTTTATTAAAAATAAACGGGTACATAATATTTATGAATTCAAATGTATTTTTGTTATGGTTTAAAAACTGCTTTATCAAAACCTGTTTAATTTTCCAGAAATGTCGGTTCACATTTTAAAAGTGAAAATTAAAAAATTTAGAAGTTTTTTAGATAAAATGAATTTTATTTTTGGAATCAAAATGTTTAAATTATACAATTTTGAATTTTTCATAATTTTTTGAAACAGTCGAATTTTTGGGTAAAAATTAAATAATATATAAATATATATTATGATTTATGACATCATAATGACCCAACAGTGATGTAAAGAATACCATAAATGTTATATTAGAAAAAATATATGTTTTAAATTTAAAATAATTTGATTTTATATTTATTTGACTTATTTCAAAATTCCTTTGTGAATCCTCTACAATGTATGACATATTTTGTGATTTTATGTTAATTTATTTAATAATGTGACTAAACTCTACATAAGAAAGTATAATATTATAATATCTTTGGCCCAAGATCATATAAAATAATTTTTCAACTTCTATTGAAAAAAACATGGGCAATACCATGTGAAGGTCTGTGGTTTTCAATATTTAATTATACAGATTCCAAAACCTATGTTTGTGAAATATTAAAGAATTACCCTCTCATTTGTTACATTACCACTTATCTTAACTCAAAATCCAGAGATTATGTACCTTCCCTATATTCTACTCACTGGAATACCCCCCCAAGGCAACCCATTATTCAAGAATCCCCTCTTAAAGCATTTGAAGTCACTCATTCAAGTAAGGGTTTCCTTACTTTATCATTTTTATCCATGTTTCCTTATATTGTTACACCCTTTTATATTAAATTAAAAATGATGGGGTATGTTTTCAAACCTCCCACATACTTCCCATATTATGTTTTAATGATTATATACCTCTTTCTCACTAATTAACCCTTCCCATGTACACCAGTTACCATGTCAAAATTTCATAAGAGTTATTTCATTCCTCCTTCTTCAAGTTTATTTATTGTATTACACCTTATATTTAAAAATTAATCATGATGGAAAATGTATTTGTATGATCCCATTACTGACCATTTAACGTTTAAATTATGATATACCCATTTCTATATTATCATCCTATTTGATGAATACCTATGTAATTTCGTTATGCTGCTGAAATTACAAAGTGATTTTCCATGCCAAAATCATCATGTAGTTGATACCATGCAGATTTCTCTATCAAGGGTATTAACTATTAATCACAGATACATGTTGATTATATAATTTCATATATTTATTCCACATTCCTTTATCATGGAATAAATTACTATGTTGAATGAATCCATGTTATATTATCTATGGGGTACAGAAAAGCATGAGATGAAACTATCCATGATGGGTGAACTCTAATAACACAACAATGAATTGGGTAATTTTTAGTATCACGATACATCATGTTGGGATATGGGTTTAACTAATTCTTTTATAGGACTTATTTCCATCATTTTGGGATAGGGGTTTACGTAATTTCTTTGTGTTAATGATTGTAATGGCCCAGACCTCCCCAGCCCTTTCCTTTGTCAAAAAGAAGGCCACGAAGTGTTCTAGAGGGTAAAATGGACTTTTCCCACACTTTCTAGAATTTTGAAACTACACGCCATGTAGTTGGAGTACACGCCATGTATGCCCTTTCCGGGTATACCCTGTGTTGCAAGCCGTGTCCTTACTGTGTGGAATAAATGAGTACACACCGTGTGACTAGTTCTACATGCCGTGTAGTCCCTCCCCGCTTACACATTACCAGTAAACGGCCGTGCGCCATGTTGAAGCTGTATCCTTGCCGTGTGCAATAAATTATTACACTCCGTGTGTCCAAACTAGACGCCGTGTAGTCCTTCCCCGCGTATGCGTTACCCTCAAACCGTGTGTTGACCAGTCAACGGCCGCGGAGCTGTGTTGGAAGCCACGTGGAGACCGTGTTAAAGAACCAAGTACACGCCGTGTACCATAAAGTACACGCCGTGTACTTTTTATTTTCACGCCTATAAAAGGAGGGGGCCCTCCTCGTTTTCAACACACACCTCTCCTCCCCTCTCCTATGAGCAGAGCTCTCTCAAGAGACTCGAAGGCTCTTTCTTCCATAACTTCTTTGTCCGAGCTCTGATTTACGATCTGTCAGCGGCCACGGGATCGTAATGACAAGGGGGAGCTTCCATGCTTGTATCCGTTGTCTTTCCTTTGGCCTATCCTTTCCGAATTCCACCCGAGGAGGTTTTTCCAGGACCCGATAGAAGTGATAGACGCCGACGGACGTCTTCTAAGGTTGATCCGGGGGAGCATTGCGATCAAGAACCTATTGAGGTAGGGATATTCCCATCGTCTCTTTAATTTGTGCATCATGCGGGGTGGGTGTTCTATTGTTTACATGAAACTCTTTTGAACCGGCTTAATAAAGATAATAACTGGCTTATATAACGGGGATGAGAAGTTGTGATTGTTGTTACTTTATATCCTGTAATATTATGTTGTGAATTGAATGAGCTTCTACCTTCTGAAAATCATGGTCGTTGGGGGCATTTTCTTATGCAATTAAATGTTTCCCTTTCCTTATGGATTTTCTTATGGGAGGAAACCTTGTGGAATGTGGAAATTGGTTAATCACATAAACATGGCTGTTTAAAATCTGGAACCCTTATGTGATCACCCCAGTTAAAAAAAATAGAATAATGAACATGTGGGTGTTGGCTTGGTTACATGGCATATGATGGGGGTGTTTTGTGGGTTGTTGTGGATAGGGTGAGCAGCGGGGCTGCGGTTGACTTGGTTCTGGGTTGGTGTGAATGTTGTGATGGTGACGGGCAGCGGGGCTACGATAAATGGTTTTAAAGGGATGATGATGTGCGTGTTCGGTGTGGTTGTGGTTATGGTGGTTGGCAGTGGGGTTGCAGGGCTGGGTTTAAATGTGAATGGGCTATGGGTTGTGAATATTAAATAAAAGTGGAAGAGTTAGTGAATGGTGGGGCGTGGTAATGAAACTGAAATAATAATCAATGGTATTGGTTGGTTGATAAGAGGGACTTTGTTGTGCTGCTTATGTTTTTTCCTAACTTGTTTTGTGGATGGAAGAGTTGTGTTTTACGAACGATTGGTGTGGTTGGTTGTGGATAGTTTCCCAGAAGTTAAGGAACTAAATAAACTATTTTTCTGCTGAAACATGAAAACCTAAATGGGGTTGGGGTTGTTTTTTGTATGCATGCTTCGTAATAGCAGTGCCGAGGTACGTGCTCAGTTTCTCTATTTAGAAGCCATAGGTTGGGTTGTGTGGTTGGTAAATATATATATATCTCTATCTTTTTTGTTTTATCGCACCCCACCCATGTTGAGCACTTAGTGCCGAACACTCCCATTTCATGGGAGAGGGTGTTTTTCCCTTAGTTACTAGCTCCTTCCTGCCCCTTCTCCCCTAGGTTGTGATGGCTTGAGGCGACCTTACACCTAATACTCTTCGGGTAGGTTTCGATTGGGGTGGTTTTAGCCCAAGACTCTTCGGACATGTTCTCCTGTTTCCCAAGAATCTTCGGGATAAGGCCCAAGTGTGCGCGGGTGGGATACGTGGTTGTGAGGCCCAGGTGTGTGCGGGTGGGATACGTGGTTGTGAGCCCCAGGTGTGTGCGGGCGGGATATGTGGTTTTGAGGCCCAGGTGTGTGCGGGTGGGATACATGGTAGTGAGGCCCAGGTGTGTGCGGGCGGGGAGAGTGTGGCAGCGTCAGGACATTTGCCGTTAGGGAGAGCAGGTAACTAAAGGGAAATGGTGCGGGGTACCCAATACTCTTATTATTATATACTACTACTACCTGTTGTGATTGTGTTTTGGTGAGTGTGGCTGGTGAGGTTGGGTGGATATAATTCCTCGCTAGGTTTCTTCTGTTGTTCTCACGGGACATTATGATGTCTCCCCACTTGTGCACGAGAGCATTAGATTTCCCTACTGAGTATACTTGTATGCTCACCCTACGTTTACTTTCAGGTTTCCAGGAGGACTACCAGGGCCGTGCGGGACCCTACTAGTCGGACAGTTGGAGTTGTTACTATTACTGTACCTTTGTTTTCTTTTGGTATTGTACTTTGAGCTTTATTGTACTTGTACCTTGTTATAAAATTATTTAAACATGCATGTGGGCTTGGTTTGGGTTTATTTATATACATTGGTTCTTTTCCTTTTTGGTGGTTGACTTGTCCTATTTCCCAGTCTTAAAAAAATAATAATAAGGGTAATGCCTCCCATATTTGTGAAAACTCATACCCTTGGTGCTAGTCGCCCCCTCGGGGCCTACTGGAGGCGGGACTCAAGGGTCATTATCTCCCTTTCACCATTTCCAGCTCAGGAGGGACATCTTTGGTGGGAGGGGGTCATGACAGAATGGTATCAGAGGCTGATGGTTGAAAGATAGGATGGAGTCTAGAGTTAGGCACAGTGAGGATTGCATGGGATGGTAGGGTAACAATGTTAGTTAATCTTGGTGCGTGAAATAGGCCAGGGAAGACCGGCTAGGACACAGGATTTTAGGGCCCCCTGTGATCCAATGCAAGGACTATGAGCCTACCGAACGACCAAGTGAGACTACATTGATTGCAGGGTTGAGACCCCAGGGAAGGTACATACATCATCATGATTGTGTTTTACTTGATTTGGGTGTTCTGGGAAGAAAATTGAAAGAAAATAATAAAATTAAACCTTGAGTTTTTCCTTACTACTTGGACTTAGGTGATCCTTGTTTACCGTACCGCTATGGCACCTGGTTGACATCAGAGAGGCAGAGGAGCTGGGCATGGACAGTTTCACGCAACAGAGTTGACAACTCTGGTAGGACCAGAGGTGGTGCGAGGTACGATTTGTTTGTTCAGCACTCTTGTTTCTGTTTTGTTCGATTCAGGAGCCTCACACTCCTTTGTTGCACCTAGTCTAGCCCATTCTTTGGGACTAGACGTAGAGAGACTTTCCGTACCACTTGTGCTGATAACACAAGTTGGAGGCCAGACCAGCGTATCTTGTGTTTGCCGGGGGTGTGGTCTGATGTTGGGATCACATCGATCTAGTGGGGACCTTCTTCTGTTAGAGATACAGCCATACGATGTCATCCTAGGCATTGACTGGTTGTTTTCTATTAGTGCTATTATCGAATGCTTCCGGAGAATAGTTGTGTTCTCCGACATGGATGGGCAGCACAAATCTTTTGTTGGCGAGAGGATCTATCAGGTAGGAAGCCTGCATGTGAAGCCTCTCCTTTCCTTGTTAGGCTGGTTATCAATGGTTCCAGCTGATATAGAGTTGACGGATGTCCCAGAAGTTGTTGGGGAGTTCCTAGATGTTTTTCCTGAGGAGGTTGTGACTCTACCCCCCCGACGTGACGTTGAATTCGGGATAGACTTACAGCCTAGTGCCCATCCGATTTCGATGGCCCCTTATCGTATGGCACCTTCGGAGTTGCGGGAGTTGCGGATTCAGATTGACGATCTGATGGAGAAGGGTTTTGTTCGACCCAGTGTGTCGCCATGGGGTGATCTAGTTTTGTTCGTGAAGAAGGTAGATGGTGGTCTTAGGATATGCATAGACTACCGAAGGTTGAACTAGGTAACGATCAAGAACCGCTACCCCCTTCCAAGGATAGATGATCTCTTCAACTAGCTGAGGGGAGCAGGTTGGTTCTCTAAGATTGATATACGATCGGGATATCATCAGCTGAGGGTAAAGGACAGTGACATCTCGAAGACGACTTTCAGGTGCAGGTATGGGAACTTCGAGTTTGTATTGATGTCGTTTGGGGTTACAAATGCACCAGTTGTGTTCATGTGGCTTATGAACTTTGCCTTCTGAGAGTTTCTAGACCGGTTTGTCGTTCTGTTTATCGATGACATCCAGATATACTCAAGGTCAGAGGAGGAGCACATTGAGCATCGCAGGGCAGTCTTGGAAGTCCTTCGACACCACCAGATTTACGGGAAATTGTCGAAGTGTATGTTCTTGACACAATAAGTACACTTCCTTGGGCATGTGGTGTCTCAGCATGGAGTATCAGTGGACCCATCGAAGGTGGAGGCAGTTGTTTCTTGGGAAGCACCCAAGAACGTGGCAGAAGTTCGTAGTTTCCTGGGGTTATCAGGTTACTATCAGAGGTTCATTTCGAACGTCTCTCGAGTTTCTGCTCCATTGACAGCTTTGACGAGGAAGAACCAGGTCTTCCTATGGAGCGAGCATTGCCATAAATATTTTGATTACCTGAAAGATAAATTGGTCAGTGCTCCCGTACTCAGGTTGCCAGAGGAAGGTTTGTTGTGTGACGTGTTTTGTGATGCTTCTGGTCTTGGTCTGGGGTGTGTGCTGATGCAGAAGAAGGGAGTGATTTGTTATGGGTCTAGGCAGTTGTGCCCCCACGAATGTAACTATGCAACCCATGACCTGAAGCTTGCATCAGTAGTGTTTGCACTGAAGTTGTGGCGACATTATCTCTTTGGGGAGCGCTTTGTGGTCTTCTCAGATCACAAGAGCCTAAGTTATATCTTCTCCCAGCCTGACCTGAACTTATGGTAGTAGATATGGGTCGAGTTTCTCCAAGAATATGACTTTGAGATCTCTTACACTGAAGGTAAGGGCAACGTTGTGGCTGATGCCCTAAACAGGAAATCGCATCAGGAAGTAGTTCGGGAATCCGCTGATGCTTGGAAGGTGATGGGAGAGTTGGATACCTTACACTTGGATGCAAGGGTAGAAGGTGTTAGAGGCTATTTATTTCAGATGACGATGCAGTCCTCCTTGTTGTAGAAGGTGGAAGAGTCTCAGTGGGGGGACTTTAAGGTGGAAGTGATGCGGGATCGTGTCGATCAGGGGAACGCTCCAGAAGGATGGTCAGAGGATAGCCGACAATGGATGATTTCCATGGAAGGTTGTTTGTTCCAGAGGTGATGCGTGAGGGAGTTCTCTGTGAGTTCCATAGCTCAGCCTTCGCGATACATCCAGGAGTTTCAAAAATTTACAGAGGCCTGAGGGATCGGTTTTGGTGGCCCGGGGTGAAACGGACAGTGGAAGAGTTTGTGGCTAAATTCCTTGTGTGTCAGCAAGTGAAGGCTGAACACCGTGTTCCCATTGGTTTGTTTCATCCTTTAGATGTACCCGAGTGGAAGTGGGATGACATATCAATGGAATTCATCACAGGACTACCCAGAGCTCAGGGTGGTTATGATGCTATCTGGGTGGTGGTGGATCGACTGAGGAAATCAGCCCACATCTTAGCAATCAAGGAGTTGGGCCCGGTGAGTACCTTAGCATAGAGGTACATAGGTGAGGTTATGAATTTTCATGGAGTCCCGAAGACTATCATCTCAGATCAGGATACTCTGTTTATCTCACGAGTCTCGAGGGGGTTACAACATGATTTTGGCACTCAGCTACGCCTTAGCACTGCTTTCCACCCCTAGACCGATGGGCAGACGGAGCAGACTATCCAGACATTGGAGGACATGCTGCGAGCATGCGTTCTGGATTTCGGAGGATCATGGGTACGACACTTGCCTTTAGTAGAGTTTTCCTACAACAACAACTTCCACTATAATATTGGCATGTCACCGTTTGAGGCATTGTATAGAAGGCCATGTTGTTCACCCATTTTATGGGTAGAGGTTGGTGAGACAGGTGCTCTTGGGCCAGAGGTAGTGCAGAGCACCACAGAGAAAGTCCAGCTTATATGTGAGAGGATGAAAGAAGCTTAGGACTGACAAAAGTCTTATGCTGACCGTCGAAGTAGGCCCTTAGAGTTCTAGGTGGGAGATCATGTGTTCTTGAAGGTTTCCCTCGACGGGGGCAGCAGAGGTTTGGGAAGGGGAGCAAGCTCTCACCTAGGTTCATCGGACCTTTTGAGGTGTTGAGGTGAGTTGGCGAGGTGGCTTATCAGCTAGCCCTACCACCTCAGTTGGAGAAGGTTCATGACGTCTTCCACGTCTCCCAGCTTCGTTGGTACTTACATGATGACTCCCACGTTATTGACTAGGGAGAGTTAGATATGGGAGACGACGCGACCTTCGAGGAACGACCAGTCCAAATCGAGGATCGTAAGGAAAAGGTGCTCTGTGGACAAACCATTCCGTTGGTTCGTGTGTTGTGGAGGCATGGTGGCCTCAAGGAGAGCACTTGGGAGCAGGAGACCCAGATGCATGCTCAAAACCCATAGTTGTTTTTACTTGTGTTTTCCCATGTTCTTATGAGATTTGTGTTGATGTTGTACTCTGTAAACTTGTTATATGTAATGCTTGGCTTGTCAGTTGTGAGACCTTTTGGTTTCTTTGTTCCCTGGTAATGTGTAACATGTACGGATGTGTGAGAAAGGGAAAACCCTAACACTTAATCGAGACACATTAATGCAGATGAGATTGAACCCATGTGGGTGAGTTAGTGCCGCCTAATGCGAATAATATCTCAACATAGGTGAAGGAATTTCCCAAACCCACGTGTTCGGGTAGTGTGTCGGTAGTGTGGTGTTGGGGTTGGTGCGAGTTGAAAAATCATAATGTATGAAAGTGGGAAGACCCAATTCTTAATCGATACGCATTAATGAGGATGCAATTAAACCCGTTTAGGAGAGTCAGTGCCGCCTAAAGTGGATAATATCTCAACATAGGAGAAGTAATTCCTAATACATATGATTAGGTTTGTTGGTTGGGTTCCTGTTATAACGAGAACCCTAAGAGGTATCTTGTTGGGTTACTCTGGGTTGGTTTTTGAATTCTCGGGGATGCGAATGTTTTAATAGGTATCTGATGTAATGGCCCAGACCTCTCCGGCCCTTTCCTTTATCAAAAAGAAGGCCACGAAGTGTTCTAGAGGGTAAAATGGACTTTTCCCACACTTTCCTGAATTTTGAAACTACACACCATGTAGTTTGAGTACACGCCGTGTACGCCCTTTCTAGGTATACCCCGTGTTGCAAGCCGTGTCCTTACTGTGTGGAATAAATGAGTACACTCCGTGTGACCAGTTCTACACGCCGTGTAGTCCCTCCCCTCTTACGTGTTACCAGTCAACGACCGTGTGCCGTGTTGGAGCCGTGTCCTTGCCATGTGCAATAAATGAGTACACGCCGTGTGTCCAAACTACACGCTATGTAGTCCTTCCCCGCGTATGCATTACTCTCAAACCGTGTGTTGACCAGTCAATGGCTGGGGAGCCGTGTTGGAAGCTGCATGGAGACCATGTGAAAGAACCAAGTACACGCCGTGTACCATAAAGTACACGCCGTGTACTTTTTCTTTTCATGCCTATAAAAGGAGGGGTCCCCTCCTTCTTTTCAACACACACCTCTCCTCTCCTCTCCTCTGAGCAGAGCTCTCTCAAGAGACTTGAAGGCTCTTTCTTCCATAGCTTCTTCGTCCGAGCTCCGATTTACGATCCGTCAGCGGCCATGAGATCGTAACGATGAGGGGGAGCTTCCAAGATTGGATCTGTTGTCTTTCCTTCGTCCTTTCCTTTCTGAATTTCACCCGAGGAGGTTTTTCCGGGACCCGACAGAAGTGACAGACATCGAAGGACATCTTCTAAGGTTGATCTGGGGGAGAGTTGCGATCAATAACCTGTTGAGGTAGGGATATTACCTTAGTCTCTTTAATTTGTGCATCATGCGGGGTGTGTATTCTATTGTTTACGTGAAACACTTTTGAACCGGCTTAATAAAGATAATAACTGGCTTATATAATGGGGAGGAGAAGTTGTGATTGTTGTTACTTTATATCCTGTAATATTATGTTGTGAATTGAATGAGATTCTACCTACTAAAAATCACGGTAGTTGGGGGCCTTTGCTTATGAAATTAAATGTTTCCCTCTCCATCTGGATTTTCCTATGGGTGGAAACCTTGTGGAATGTGGAAATTGGTTAATCACGTAAAGTTGGCTGTTTAAAATCTAGAACGCTTGTGTGATCACCACGTTTAAACAAAATGGAATAATGAACATGTGGGTTTTGGCTTGGTTACATGGCATATGATGGGGTTTTTTTGTGGATTGTTGTGGATAAGGTGAGTAGCGGGGCTGTGGTTGACTTGGTTGTGGGTTAGTGTGAATGTTTTTATGGTGATGGGAAACAAGGCTGCGATAAATGGTTTTAAAGGGATGATGATGTGTGGGTTCGGTGTGGTTGTGGTTTTGGTGGTTGGCAGTGGGGCTGCAGGGCTGGGTTTAAATGTGAATGGGCTATGGGTTGTGAATATTAAATAATAGTGGAAGAGTTAATGAATGGTGGGGTGTGGTAATGAAACAAAAATTATAATCAATGGTGTTGGTTGGTTGATAAGAGGGACTTTGTTGTGCTGTTTATGTTTATTCCGAACTTGTTTTGTGGATGACAGAGTTGTGTTTTAAGAACGATTGGTGTGGTTGGTTTTGGATAGTTTCCCAGTAATTAAGGAACTAAATAAACAATTTTTCTGCTAAAACGTGAAAACCTAAATGGGGTTGGGGTTGTTTTTTGTATGCATGCTTCGTAATAGCAGTGCCGAGGCACGTGCTCAGTTTCTCTGTTTAGAAGCCATAAGTTGGGTTGTGTGGTTGGTAAATATATATATATCTATATCTTTTGTGTTTTATCGCACCCCACCCATGTTGAGAACTTAGTGCCGAACACTCCCATTTCATGGGAGAGGGTGTTTTTCCCTTAGTTACTAGCTCCTTCTTACTCATTCTCCCCTAGGCTGTGATGGCTTGAGGTGACCTTACACCTGAGACTCTTCGGGTAGTTTTCGATTGGGTTTGTTTTATCCCAAGACTCTTCGGGCAGGTTCTATGGTTTCCCATCATTCATCAGGATGAGGCGCAGGTGTGTGCGGGCGAGATACGTGGTTGTGAGGCCCAAGTGTGTGCGGGCGGGATACGTGGTTGTGAGGCCCAGGTGTGTGCGGGCGGGATACATGGTTGTGAGGCCCAGGTGTGTGCGGGCGAGGAGAGTGTGGTAGTGTTAAGACGTTTTCCATTAGGGAGAGTAGCTAACTAAATGGAAATGGTATGGGGTAACTAATACTCTTGTTCTTATATACTACTACTACCTGTTGTGATTGTGTTTTGGTGAGTGTGGCTGGTGAGGTTGGGTGGATAGAATTCATTACTAGGTTTCTTCTGTTGTTCTCACAAGACATTAGGATGTCTCCCCACTTGTGCAAAAGAGCTTTAGGTTTCCCTACTGAGTATACTTGTATGCTCGCCCTACGTTTACATTTAGGTTTCCAGGAGGACTACCAAGGTCGTGCGGGACCCTACTAGTCAGACAGTTGGAGTTGTTTCTATTGTTGTACCTTTGTTTTCTTTTGGTATTGTACTTTGAGATTTCTTGTACTTGTACCTTGTTATAAAATTATTTAAACATGCATGTGGGCTTGGTTTGGGTTTATTTATATACACTGGTTCTTTTCCTTTTTGGTGGTTGACTTGTCCTATTTCCCATTCATAAAAAATAAAATAAAAAGGGTAATGCCTCCCATATTTGTGAAAACTCATACCCTTGGTGCTTTTCGCCACCCCAGGGCCTACTGGAGGCGGGGCTCGGGGGGTCATTATCTCCCTTTCACCATTGCCAGCTTAGGAGGGGCATCTTTGGTGGGAGGGGGTTGTGACAATGATGTAGTGTTTTAAGTCGTTTCCAAATTTCCATGTTTTGATGATCATTCTATATCATGCCAGTATGTTTATGTTTCTATTATGATTCATTGATATGTTTATTTCCTAACATGTATTGTATTATTAATGTTATGACTTATTTACTCCCTTACTGGGATTTATAGCTCACCCTTTTCATATGTATGTCCTCAGGTTATCCCATGAAATTCTAAGTACGGAAAAATGTTATGGTGATGTAAAAGAACTTTTTAATAAAGATAATTTGTTTTATGTCTTAAGTTTTCTTGTGATTTTTTAATCCCCATAGAAACTATGCTTGTCTATCATCTAGTTTGTATTAAGTTCATTTTTATGTAATAAATCGTGTCTACATATGAAATAAAGAGCAGTGTTGTTAAATGTCTAGAAAATCCCCTAGATAATCCTAAACCTTTAGAAACCCCCGTAACCAAGTAATCCAATAACAAAAAATAAAACCACTAATGTTGAATTAATTATAAAAAATATATAATTTGAAATAATAGCTATACCTTGATGTTTTAGGGAATAATAAAAGAATTATTTTGAATGTCAATATAATGGAAAAATGAAGAATTTATAATTATGTTCATTGAACATATGGGCCTTGAAAATATTTTTATTTAAAAAATAATTGTTTCTCAAAAAATAATAAGTATACTGACATCTTTTTTTAGTAGTAAACATGAAATAATATAACTCTAAATAAAATTAGAATATAATATTGAAATAATATATATATATAATTATATTTAGGTGTATAATTTAACTATTAATGTTATCAAAAATAATATATGATATGTAACACCCCAAAATTTTATGAGAAATATTATTTTAAATTTTATTGATGTCTTGTGTTGTACGCTACACCATGATTAGCTTGCGCTGTACGCAACACCATATTAGCTTGCAGTATACGTAACACTATTATTGGCTTGTTTTACACATAATTTCAAGTTCTTTTGATAGAATTCAACATTCAATATACATTTTCTTCAATGAAGTAGTATTATATTATGTTATATGCAACACGAAAGGAATATTTAATGCAACACTGACTTGGCTTGCATTACACGCAAAAGCGACCTTCCTCGATGGATTGCATTGTATGTAATACCAAGTTTCACTAAACAACAATATATTATTATAATGGACAAGCCATTATGAATAGTATTAAACACATTTTGAATTTTATAACATTATAATTCATCTTACATATTTTATAGAACATGGTACGAGAACAAAATCAATTTTTTTGTGTAAAGGAAGTATTTTTCAAAAAATGCAGTTTTGCCGCCTTTTCATGAAGCACCCATTTTAAATCTAATTTTTTACAATATTATAAGTTAAATTTTAAAAAATAAACTAATTATTTTGAATTAGGATATAAAAATTTACTTTGGATAAACTTTTTATATTTTTATGTTAACTTTCATATTTTGATGAATAGTAAAAATACACTAAATTTTACTTAAAAAAACATTTTTCGTTGAGATAATTTATATGGTCAAATTATAATATTGAATGGTTTTAAAGTATAAATAGAATATATTTTTACCATTTAATATAATATATGTCATTATCATTAATTTTACATTGATTTCATGGGTAAAAAAATTTCAATCTTTTGCAATGTTTTAAACAAAAACAAGTTTTTTCCACAATTGGATTAATTTTAAATTAATTAATGCCTATTATGTGTTTTGAATTTGAAAAAATGGATTACATATTTGGAATTATGAGGTCCAAATTTTTTAAATAAGTAGCTTTTATTTTTTAGACATTATGAATAGTAACCACAATTAATTTTATTTACCATAGTTAAAGGTAAATCAGGTAATTAAGGGTAAAAATAATATTATAAAATCACCCTAAAACTTATATTAATACAATTGGATGATTATATTTCTCCCTAAAATATACTTGGGTTGAAATGTTATCTATTAGAACCCACTTAGATGAGAGCTTTAATTTATTTTATTTAAAGTGAAATATGTCTCACTCAAAATTTAATAATTAAATTATTTTTAATAAAAGGTTAAACAGAATATAAACTCAATTATAAATACTCATTTGAAATATAATTTTTTTTCTTTATCATGTTAATTTATTTTTAATTTTTAAGAAATAATTACCTTAATAGTTTATATATTAATGGTGCAGAAATTATTTATTTAGTAAAAAATCAATAATATAGTTTTTATTAAAATAATAATACCCATAAAAAGACCCAAACACTTGAAAAAAACTCATTGGTTGAGTATATCTAAACCATAATAATCCATGTGTCAACTTGTGGATTTTTTTGGAGCCTTATAAAATAGATTATGACATTTATATTATTTTATTTTAAATGATGTCAAAGTTGTCACCTTCATAATTTAATAAACATAACATTTTAAAAGTTGTGTGTTTTAGAAGATAAATTCTATTAAAAGTATTATTATTAAATATATTATATTTTTATTCATCATAGTATTTTTTTTAATTTTTATGAAGCAAATAAGTATATTAAATAATTATAAAATAATGTTGTAGTAATTATTTTATTAACAAAAATATCAAATAAGTGGTTTTAGAAAATATGAAAATAAATATTATATGAAATAATTAATGTGATCCACGAATTTTATACATGGATAAGACATGTTAGGAATATATTAAATATTTTGGTTCGAATATATCTTTTGTTTGGATTGTTTTTAAATTCAAATAAATTAATAGCGTCAAAATTTACACTATTGATATTCTATAAAAATAAAATATTATCAAATTGTTTAAAAATCAGAAAAAATTTAAAATTTAAAAATTACAATTTATATGGTCTACCATGTCATAAAATATACAATTATGGAAAATTTACAATACATAAGTAATTATTTATAACCATTTAAATTTTTTAATATTATTACCACAAATAAAATTAAATAGATTAAAAAAGGATAAATGAAAATGATAAGGTTTGAAATAAAATAAAAACGTGTTTAAATTATATTGGTTGATGATATTACAACCCTATTTCATTTAATATTTGATGTTGATTCATTTTTGAGGTTTTTATGTGGGGTTTGGTTTTATTATAAATTAATATGTTTGATGTTTCCAAAAGTGCCCTTATCCTCTCTTATAAAAGGGCACCTCCTCCCTATGCTATTCACTCCATTTTGAGATTTCAATATCAGCCAAAACCTACCCATTTCCCTTCTCAGATTTCTTATCAACATACTAGAGTTCCTTGTTTTCTTCAAATACAAAATTTATTTCCCTAATAGGAGGTTTATAAGAGGCACGTCGAAGAAGAGGTAATATCATTTACTGAATCTTTCAAACTTATTTCTTCGTCTACTTCATATATATTAGTTGTTTAATTATTAAGTAATAACTCCTATATCACATTTATACTGATATGTTATTATGAATATTAAACAACCATATTCCATCTTCTATCCGTCCTATGAAAAATGAAGTCACCACGTGTGCGTACGTACGGCTTACCGTCTCCACGCCGTGGTGTAATCTGTTTTTCATTACTAACATACTTTGATGGGTATAATAATGGAAGAAATAATTATATATGATTATTTTAAAGTGATATTTATTCTTAAATATTATACATCATACACTTCAATACAATTCCACAATCATGGGAATGATATTGTCGCCTGTGCGTACGTACGAGTTACCTTCTCCACGACGCGATGAGATTCATTCTCCATGTTAATCATTTAAAAATAATTATAAAGTATATCTGATAAATAATCATGAGATATATGAAATAATAATTCTATTGGATTTATGTTTATATAAATTTTATTTAATTTAATAAGGAAATGAAAGCAACATTCATGCGTGCATACAGCCTACCGTCTCCATGAACGTTGTATTTCATTCCTTTTATCGATCAATTATATATAATAATATATTTAATATATATGATATATAAATCATTTTTTACATTATGGAAGTAATTAATCATGATCTAAGTAATCATATGAAAAAATTACAAGTCAAAACACATATGATAAATGAAACGATTTTACCAAAAACACTGTTTTAACAAGGAATTGACAAATGAACGGGAAATATAAAGTCATAGTGAATCATATATGATATCATAAATATTATTATGGTTCTCTTACAAGTTTATAATATGTTTAAACCCACTATACAGGAGTTTTAGACACATAAAGAAGAAATTTGACCTAAGGTAATGGATAATTAATCCAATCTCCTTCTTATCTGAGATTGTTTATTTGTAAATATTAATTGGGGTTATATTTATCAACCATGTCCATGTTTTATAAAAAATTTTTTCATGAAGTTTTTTCTATTCTTCCCTGTATTTTTAAATTCATGTTTACCTCTTTTTTAATTTTACTATGTGGTATGGAAGGAATCTTTCTTTTTTTTACCATATGAGGTACTTTTTGACTTTTTTCGGAAAAAGTTTGAGGAGAATTATTTCTTTAACATATACGGCATGAACAGATTTTTATGATTTTATAAAAAATTATTTAAATAAAGCTTACTCTACAACATTTCAGGATTATTTTAAAAAAAATTCTTTGTTTAAAAAAAATTGCATGTCATTTCGAGAAAAGAAAATCATTTAAAAGAAGAAAAGATATTTTCCTTAAGAATTCATTTCAAGTGTTTTATCAAAACTATTTTCCATATATGTTGAAATTATTTAATATAGTTATGTTTCAAGTATAATGTCTCTATTATTTACATGGTTTTATATGGATTATGTTTTGATGGGATGATGTTTATGAAACCCATTTTATTCGTTGGGTTATGATGAATGATTTATGTTTATTTTGTGGCACATGAAAGAATGATTTCATTATGAGATGGGTGAGACCTATATCTCCCTCCAATGCATTGGGTAATGATTTATATCTCATGATATAAAAATGGATGGGATGACAAGTAAATATGGGTTAGTAATACATATTTGGAACGGTAGGTAAACCCGTTTCAGTAATGGACTTTTCCACTATGATGGTCTTGGTAGCAATGCCTTGCTACAATGGAAATAGTATCATGTGCTTAACAGTTTTCCATAATTACATTTTTTATTCCCATGCTATTTTATCATGATTGATGTTCCTTTATTATATATGCCTTACATACTTCCAAGATTTATTTCACAACTCCAGATTTTGATGTTTAAACATTATGTTCATATTTTTAAGTTCAAATGTATATGGGTTGTTTTATTTTCTCCATGCTTACCCTTAATAAGCATTTGAGCTTAACCTTTTTATATTTTATTTCCCCCAGATATAAAGAAAGGTTTTAGGTAAGAAAACAAAATGGGAAGATATTTATTAAAGATGTTGATGACCTTTCACCATGATTAGAAGATTATGTCTCGAGATTCCAAAGACACTAAACTAATACGATCATTGGGCATCTGTTTGTGTCCTGTATTATGTTTTCCGCAAAAGTAATGTAATCTCCATGTATGTTAAGCTTGGTTCTCTATAGTTGGTATCATAGGGAAGGTTTAGTTAACCTTTGGAAAGTAGGATGCATAATATTTATGGAGATACCTAGAGATATTTATAAGGCATGTCTTGGGATGTCTGTAAGGTTAAGTATAAAGTATAGGTTACAATCCTATAATTATGGTAACGATCATGAATAACCTAGGATTAAACCTAAGAAGTTAGAGATTGAACATAATCCCCCTTGATTATTTTGTTTTCCTAGTATGATTTTTTCCTCTCACACTATTTTTTTTGGGTTTTAGATAATGGCTGGAACCTGAAGGAACCGTGTAAATGATAAATGCACTGGGAAATTTAATTATTGTCCTCCTGAATAACCAAATGTTATGGGAAATGGAGTGAAAAGTCTTTTTGATATACTTACACAAGCTATGAATCATTCTGTACTTCCAAACAAATATATAATGGAACAATATTCTATTTAGTCTTTCAGGAGGCAACGTATACCTTCTTTCAGTGGGTCTTATGATCCACTTATTACTGAATAATGGATCAGTACCATTGAAAAGATATTTTCCACACTTCAATGTTTGGAACATGAAAAATTCATTCTGTATGTTTACCATTTATAAGGTGAAGTAGGCCAGTGGTGGAATCTAATTAAGAATACATGTCCCCAAGATGGAATTGTATCCATGGAATGGGATGAGTTCAAGAACTTATTTTTCAATAATTACTTTCCTCATATTCTTCGAATGAAGATGGAAAAGGAGTTCCATGAGATTAAGGAAAATGATGATGAATCTGGTATATACGAGGAGAATTTTACAAGGCTTGCAAGTTATACATCAAGATTTATCATCCAACCTGAAAGTAAAGTTGATCGATTCTTCAGTGGTTTAAAACCACGTCTTCGAAAGGCATTAGCTATAAGAAAATTCAGTAGCTATGAAGAGATTGTGCGTTGTACTATCAAGGTAGAAGTTGAAGTTGGTGTTACATATTCATATCATGGTTTTGAAAAAAAAAACTAAATATGGTGTTCAAGGAAAAATCTCAAAACTATGGTGAAATGAGGACAAAGGTTTTGTTATGCTCAAAGTGTGGAAAGAAACATGGTAGAGATTGTCTTAAAGGGACTAGAAAATGTTTTAAGTGTGGAAAAGATGGTCATCGAGCAGCTGAGTGACTAAGTAATGGGAAATAGGTAGATAATGATGTGAATAAAGAAAAGACTACAAATAATGCACCACCAACACATCAATGCTACAAGTCGAGGGAAATGGGGTATTATACTGACCAATTCCCTAATCAAAGGGTTAATGATGATCAACATAAACAACATTTTAAGGAAAAGGACAAAGGCAATTCACATACGATAACTATTGGTGATGTTGAATATGACAACAAAGTCATGTAATGATTAAGTTTTTATGTAATGGGATTCCAAAATAGTGTTGTGGAATCTCATTTATAGTATCGTAGAATTTTGGAATATCTATGTATTGGTTTATTGTGGTTTTCAACAGTTATATGGTACCGGTAACCATGAAAAGTGATTGTAATATTTTTATAAAAGAGATGATTTGCACATAATGAAGAAATAAAAAGAAAATAATATGTTGGATATTATTAACGAGCTCATGACTGATATAACGGCAAAGTGATATCATGATTTGAGTATATAGAATTTTTGGGATTTTGGTATGTGGAAATATTTAACTTTTGACAGCATTCATGTTTTCACTAAGGTTATATGGTAATTAATGTTTCAATAATACATGATTAAGGTATTCACATTTTTTGAATGCGACCAAAAATAGATATCTTATGATATATGGGGGATAAATGATGGTATTCACGTGCTTGTTATATGACCTTTCTAGTAATCGTTTTCTTTATACTGTGAGTTTGAACAGAAGTATTTTGGATAAGATTAAAGGTTGGAATGGATTAAGTTGGACATCAGATAGTATTGTTTAAGGGTATAACTTTTTTTAGATATTATTTTTGGAATGTTATAATGGTGTTGTTTTAGATAAAGGACAACCAACAGGACAAGCAACTACCCGTCACATTAGACAAGGCTGCGAGAATAGAACCCAAAACTAAACTGCAACATGCCTTTATCACCTACCACTAGCCTCTAGGAAGTCCCTGGTTATTATAAATTAGTTTTATTTTATTAAGTGGTATGATAGATGAAGTATAAGTCCATTTTCTGAACCATATAAGATTAATATCACCATATATTAACCTATGTATATTTAATAATTTTTTCTAACCTTTTGTTTGAGATATATGGATGACCCATTATTCTATCACATGATCTACTAACACTTCATGAATGAAAAATTCAACTTCATTTATTTAAGATATAAAGTATTAATTTTTCAAGGAATGACCAATGACGAGATTGTACCAAAATCAAGTAAGTATTTCTTTTAGTTAAAAATTTTCAACTTTAAGGAAATGATCTTGAAAACCAAAAATGTTGTCCTAGTACCCTCATATCTGATGAATCATATGGTACCGTAGATCATCACAAATTTATGGCTTTTTGATTGTTGTATTTTTCATATCCATGTTCTCAACCACTCTCCATTAGAACACAATGGTTATATTTCCCTTCTATATCCATCTTTTCACCTATGTTATCCTATTCGAATACTCAGTGATGAGTTAATTTGGGTACCTGTTACGTTTCATACTTTAGTTTGTAAAGTTAAGTTTTAGTATTCCTTTTTATGATGTGGGTTTCTATGAAAGGAACTTTCAAGTAGTAAACTATTTATAACCCTGAAAAATTTCAAGGGTGAAATTCATTTTAAGCGGGGTAGAATAAAACACCTCGAAATTTTATGAGAAATATTCTTTTTAATTTTCTTGATGTCTTGTGTTATACGCTACACCAAGATAAGCTTGCGTTGTACGCAACACTATATTAGCTTGAAGTATAAAAAACACTATTATTGGATTGTTTTACGCATAATTTCATGTTCTTTTGATAGAGTTAAACACTAAATATAGATTTTGTTCAATGAAATAAGATTAGATTATGTCATATGCAACACCAAAAGAATACTTCACACAACACTGACTTAGCTTGCATTACACACAAAAGAGACCTTCCTCAATGGATTGCATTGTACGCAATACTGAGTTTCACTAAACAACAATATATTATTATTATGAACTAGACATTATGAATAGTATTAATAGAATTTTGATTTTTATAATATTAAATTCATCTGACACATTTTCTAGAACATGGTATGAGAAAAAAATTAATTTTTTCGTATAAAGGAAGTATTTTTAAAAAAATGCAGTTTTTTCGCCTTTTGATGACGCAACAATTTTAAATATAATTTTTGAAAAGTTTATAAATTAAATCTGACAAAATAAACTAATTATTTTGAATTAGGATATAAAAATTTACTTTGGATAAATTTTTCATATTTTTATGATAACTTTCAAATTTTGATTAGTAGCAAAAATACACTAAATCTTACTTAAAAGAAACATTTTCATTGAGATAATTTATATGGTTAAATAATAATATTAAATGGTTTTAAATTATAAATATAATATAAATTTACCATTTAATATAATTTATGTCATTATCATTAATTTTACATTGAATTCATAGGTAGAAACATTTCAATCTTGTGCAATGTTTTTAATAAAAACCTGTTTTTTTCGACAACAGGATTAAATTTAAATTAATTAATGCATATTCTGTGTTTTGAATTTGAAAAAATGGATTCCATATTTGGAATTAGGAGGTAAAAATTGTGTAAATAGAAAATTTTTATTTTTTAGGCATTATGAATAGTATGTACGGTTAATTTTATTTAGCACAGTTAAAGGTAAACCAGGTAATTAAGAGTAAAAATACTATTATAAAATTACCCCAACATTTATATTAATATAAATTGATAATTATATTTCACCCAAAAATATAATTTGGTTGAAATGTTATCTATTTTAACCCACTTAGATGAGACCTTTATTTTATTTTATTTAAAGGAAAGTGAAATATGTCTCACTCAAACTTTAATAATTAAATTATTTTTAATATAAGGTTAAACAAAATATAAATAATATTATAAATAATAATTTGAAAGATTAAATGTTTTTATTTATCATGGTAATTTATTTTTAATTTCTAATAAATAATTACCTTAATAGCTTATACATTAATGATTCAGAAATTATTTTTTTAGTGAAAAATCAATAAAATAGTTTTTATCAAAATAATAATACCCATCAAAAGGCACAAAAACTTTTCCAAAACTTATTGTTCGAGTATATATACACCATAATCATCCAAATGTCTACTTTTGGATCATTTGGAGCCTTATAAAACAGATTATGGCATTTATATTATTTTATTTTAAATGATGTCAAAGTGGTCACCTTCATAATTTAATAAACATAACATTTTAAAAGATGGGTGTTTTAGAAGATAGATTTGACTAAAAGTTTTATTATAAAAGATATTAGATTTTTATTCATCATATTATTTTATTTTTTATTTTGATTCAACACATAAGTATATTAAATAATTATACAAAAATGTTGTATTAATTATTTTATTTTGAGAAATATCAAATAAATGGTTTTAAAAAATATTAAAATAAATATTATATGAACTAATTAACATTATACATGAATTTTATAGATGAATAATACATGTTAGGAATCTATTAAATATTTTGGTTTGAATATATCTTATTTGTGGATTTTATTGAAATTCAAATAAATGAATAGTGTCAAAATTTACACTATTGATATTTTATAAAAATAACATATTATTTAATTATTTAAATATCAAAAAACAAATATTTAAAAATTAAAACTTAAAATTTATATGTTTTACCATGTAATTAGGTATCCAATTATGGAAAATTAACAAAAAATAAGTAATTATTTATAACCATTTGAAATTTTGAATATTATTACCACAAATAAAATTAAATAGATTAAAAAAGGATAAATCAAAATGATAAGGTTTAAAATAAAATCAAAACATGCCTAAATTTTATTGGATGATGAGATTACAACTCTATCTCATCTCATATTTTAAGTTGAGTCATTTTAGAGGTTTTTATGTGGGGTTGGTTTTTATTATAAATTAATATTTTTGAGGTTTCCAAAAGTGCCCCTCTCCTCTCTTATAAAAGGGCACCTCCTCCCTCTCCTCTTCACTCCATTTTGATATTTCAAACTCAGCCAGACACTACCCATTTACCTTCTAAACCTCCCTATGGACATACTAGAGGTCCTTTTCTTCTTCAAAGACCAACTTTAGTTTCTTAAGAGGAGGTTTAGAAGAGGCACGTCGAAGAAGAGGTAATATCCTTTACCGAATCATTCAAATGTATTTATTATTCTACTTACTCTATATGAGTTGTTTCATTATTAAGTAATAAATCCAGTATCACTTGTATAATGATATTTTCATATGAATATGAAACAACCGTATTCCATCTTCTATCCATCCTATGAAAAATGAAGTCACCACGTGTGCGTACGTACGACATACCGTCTCCACGCCATGGTGTAATCTGTTTTTTCATCACTAACCTACTTTTATGGGTATAATAATGGAAGAAATGATTATATATGATTATTTTAAGTGATATTTATTCTGAAATATTATACACAATACAGTTCAATACCGTTCCACAACCATTGGAATTATATTGTCGCCAGTGCGTACGTACGGCTTACCGTCTCCATGACGCAATGAGATTCATTCTCCATGTTAACCATTAAAGAATGATTATAAAGTATATATAATAAATAATCATGAGATATATGACATAATAATGATACTATATTTATGTGTGTATATATATATATATGTCATTTACTTTAATAAGGAAATGGAAATAGCATTCATCTGTACGTACGACCTACCATCTCCATGAACGGTGTATTTCATTTATTTTACCTATCGATTATATATATTAATATATTGAATATATATGATATATAAATCTTGTTTTAAATTATGGAAGTAATTAATAATGATCTAAGTTATCATATGAAAAATTACAAGTCAAAACACATATGATAAATGAAACGATTTTACCCAAAATGCTGCTTTAACAAGAAATTGACAAATGAACGGGAAATATAAAGTCATAGTGAATCATATAAGATATCATAAATATTATTATGGTTATTTTACAAGTTTATAATATGTTTAAACCCACTATAATGGAGTTTCAGACATGTGTGAGAGAAATTGGACTTAAGGTAAGGGATAATTATTCCAATCATGTTCTTATTTGAGATTGTTTATTCGTAAGTAGTTTTTGGGGTTGTATTTATCATCCTTGTCCATGTTTTATAAAAGATATTTTTCAAAAAGTTTTTACTATTCTTCCCTATATGTTTAAAGTCATGTTTACATATTTTTGACTTTTACAATGTGGTATGAAAGGAATATTTCTTTTTTTACCATACAAGGTACTTTTTGACTTTTCTGGAAAAAGTACGAGGAGGATGTTTTTTAAATTATATGGCATGAACAGGTTTTTATGATTTCATAAAACCTTATTTACATAAAGCATCATATACAAGATTTCATTATTATTTCCAACAAATTTTTTTAAAAAAATTGCACGTCATTTTGAGAAAGGAAAATTATTTGTAAGAAGAAATGATATTTTACTCAAGAATTAATTTCAAGTGTTTTATCAAAACTAGTTTCCATATATGGTGAAATTATTTAATATGGTTTTTTTCAAGTATAATGTCTCTATTATTTACATGGTTTTATATGTATTATTTAATTATGGGATGATTTTTATGAAACCCATTTTCTTCGTTTGGTTATGATGAATGATTTATGTTTATTTTGTGGCACATGAAAAAATGATTTCATTATGAGATGGGTGGGACCTATATCTCCATCCAATGCATTGGGTAATGATTTATATATCATGAGATAGACATGGATAAAATAAAAATTAAATTTGGTTCAGTAATACATGACTGGAATGGTTGGTAAACCCAGTTTAGTAATGGACTTTGTCCATTATGATGGTCTTGACAGCAATGGCTTGGCTACTATGGAAATCATATCATGTGCTTAATGGTTTTCCATAATTACATGTTTTATTCACATGCCATTTTATAACGATTGATGTTCCTTTATGATCTATGCCTTATGTAATACCAAGATTTATTTCACAACTCAATATTTTGATGTTTAAACTTTATGTTCATGTTTTTAAGTTCAAATGTATATGGTTTGTTTTATTTTCTCCATGATTACCCTTATTGAGAATTTGAACTCACCATTTTTATGTCCTCAGGTTATAAAAAAAGGTTGTAGGTAAGAAAAAAAAGGGGAAGATATTTATGGGAGATGTTGAAGATCTTTTACCATGATTAGAATATTATGTCCCGAGTTTCCAAAGACCCTAAACTAATACGGTCATTGGGCATCTGTTTGTGTCATGTATTAAGTTTTCTGCAAATGTAATGTAATGTCCAGGTATGTCAATCTTGGGTTTCTACAAGATATTTTATATATGTAAAATTAAGAAATTGATTTTAATATCAATGGAGTAGTAATATTAAATTTTATCATATAAATAATTAATTTTTAGGTATTTTTAAAAATTTTATTTATTGTAAAAGTAATATTTATTTATTCAAATAACCATTTTTATGATTTTTTTATTTAAAAAATTCAAAAACATTAAAATTTTATGCGTGAAGTAACATATTGATGTATTTTAATGTATAAGTAGACATGATTTAAAATTAGGATCAGTTAATGCTTAAAAATATCATTTTTCAATAAAAGATGTTTGTCTTTCTATTTTTAATTTCAATTGAAAAAAAATTTAAAAATAATAATATATTTTACCTTAAAATAACCTAATTTTTGTATTTATAATTTCCACATTATAATATCATAGAATGCGAATTTTATTTTCTATAAAGTTTTAATTTTAATGTGAATAGTGAAAAAACTTTTCTTATAAAAAAATATGATTTTTATGACATTATTAGTTTATAAGTATAAACTTTAATTTCATAATAACCATTCCAAAATACTAATTAAATATTTTATATGTGATTTAATAATATTATAATTTTTATATATATATTTATAATCACATGTTAAAACTTTGAGGAAAATATATTATTTTAAGAAATGCTTTTAATAAATTATGAATTTTGTATTTTAAAATTATCATCTACCAACCATAAATAATTATTGAAAAAAATTAGACTAAAATTTTGAATCATTGACTCTAAATTTTATAAAAATGTAACTTTATTTATTCTATAATATAGTATATTTTACCTATGTAAATGCTAGTTACCATAGTGAAATGAGAAATTGTAATAATGAGTAACCTAAGAGGTAAATAGTTAGTAATGTCCAAAAATAAGTAGTTGTTATGTTTTATAGGTCATTAATGACCCAATTTCTTATCCAATAAATTATATCTCAATTTTGGATCCATTTTCCTAGGATGCTACTTTATATTAGTGAATTTTTTTGGCTATATAAAAACAGGCCACTACATTTACCTTACAAAGGGGCACTTTTATAATCACATCCCTTCAATCTAAACCTCCCCCCATATTTTAGAAAAAAAAAATACTTATAACTCCCCTAAGAACTTCTACACAACTTAATTGGTTATTTATCTTCTCAAAATTCCATCATTTATTTGTTTAACCCCCTAAAGAGTGGAGATAAGTCATGTTGTGTGGTATAGTTTTATATGTGGTTCTTCCCCATTTATTTTTCCATATTTTTATTTTCTTCCTTAGAAAAATTATATTCATCATATTAAGTGATAATATCAGTATATATTTTATAATGGTATGTAACTATATTTATTATATATGATTCAAAAACCCTTCCAATTTACCGTATTAAAAGATAAATTAACATTTGTCTTTGTATAGATTACAACTTCAACAAAACAACATTTTTTAATTTAATAAATAATATATATATATTTATATATATAATATTTTATATTAATAAATGGTAAAACATATTACACATTTCTCACATTCAATGGAAAAAAGATATTATGAACCACACATATGTGTAGAATGCCTTCTACATGGAACAATTAATTTATATTTTTTATTATAATATATTCCTTATATGGATAGTAATTAGAATAACATAAATTTATAAATATATTTTTTTGTATAAATATTAATTTTGTTTGAAAAAATAAATAACTTATTTATTATATGATTAGGAAACAATTATTGTTAATTTAATCATTTAAAAAAGTGTACAAAGAGAAAAATCATTAATTCAAATTATATAATACTTATATATCCATTAATTATTAGAATAATTTTTTTTTATTATGATATATCTCTAAAATAAAAACTATAATAAATAATTTTTCTATAGTTATTATGTTATTTTTCTAAATCACCATATAATCATCCATTAGTCGTCGTATGTTCATGTTTGGTTCTATTTGACCACATACTTGGAAAATTCTATAAATTTGTATATTTTATGATTATTATAACATAAGTATTGTTTTAGTTTTAAATAAATATGTATAATAATTTTTTTTATTTATATAAAGTGTACTTTAATATTTCTATCCTTAATTATGAAAACACCAATCGTGGGTTAAAAGTCACCAAACAATGTTCTATGCCAATTTCATCTTATAAGATTATGACTAATGTATACATTAAATGAAATTAAAACACAATAAATTATTATATTTCAAACATTATCGTATCATTAATGATATTTTAATGTTAAATTTTTTAAGAATAATGAATAACAAAACCTATATTACGAAACATATTCAAAACAATCAGGATTATCGTATCCTGATATAAAAAATATGTAATAAATATTTACTATAATTTCATAGATAATTAGAAATAAATATTAGAAATTGTTATTTATATGAAAAAGGTTAATAAAAAGGGTATCATGAAATTTATATTTATTATTTAGAACCTTAGTGCATTTGACTAAGCGAGAAAAATTGGTAAAGGGTTCATTATCACAAATTTAATTTAATAGAAATTTTAACTAAATATGAATCATGAAACTTAAAATATGGTGTTATTAATTTATAATTATTTCTCCCCATATTATTGAGTTTTTAATATCCATATCATGTAATTTTTTAAATTTCCTTCGATTCCAAATATTCCATCGTTGAATGTTGGTATAATCAAAGTGTTACTCAAACCTTATGAGTATTATTGCCAATATAATTTTAATATAAATGTTTCTTTTGAAAGATAATATATTAAGTGAATTTTTATTCCTTATACACCCTTTCATAATTTAATATTTATATTCATTAATTTTAAAATTTCAGTCAATATTTGATTTTTTACTTACTCATATTTATCCCAAAGTGTCTCTTATAAGTGAAACTGACTAATCTAAACCCTCCATTTTCAACGTCCTAATTAATTATAAGTTTTTTTTTAAAATTTATTTGTTTAATTTTCTAAAACATTACACTCTTTAAAATGTTTCAATAGTATTTTTTTAACAAATTTATATGTGTTTTTTATCAATGTGTAGCAAAAATAATTTTTAACATTTTTCATGTGAACACCCTTTCCACCATCTTTTTCATTTTCAATTATAATTTCTTTAATTGAAAATTGTTTTTTCTAAAAAAATATTATACTTATATTTTGATAATATATTTTAATATAAATATTTTTTTAAAAGATCATGGATGTATCTTATATCCATAAGGATTTTTTATAATGTGCTTACAAGGTTATTCATCTAAATCCAAATCCTATGGAATACCATATGGGTGATCAATTATATTCTATTAATGAGTCCGTCCAATTTATTTCTATGGGTGGAATATGTATTTTACCACTATTTTTTTGGTATGATCTATCAAAACCTTTTCTTTCAAAAAGATGTATTATTTGGGACCCTAAACCATCACCCAGTGCATTTACTTTATCACTAAACTATTTTTGATTCATTTGATTAATGGTTTTCTGGGAAATTCCAAAAATCGATTGATTTGGGAAAACTATTTAGATAACCTAATACCATTTATTGATATGTTTTTAATACCGTACAATTTTTTCTCATGATTAAATATTATTTATATATAATGTTCATTGATTTCATTGGATTCCCATTTATTTTAAATTGATTTATCATGTTTTGATTAATGATGGAATTTTTAATGACGTACTTATGTAAGTACATTTTAAAAGGGAAAGAAACCCATTTAATTTCTTTGGATTCTTTAGGATGTGATATATGATTAATTTCATGGGAAAATTATAACTATGTATGATAATTCATGGGGTCATAAATTCCCCTCCACTTTATTGGTAAAATGTATATTTATCATAAGATAATATATATATGTGTACATTTTTAGTTTCTCATAAATGTGGCCACTAATAGTTTGGATAAAAAATGTAACAATTCCTGTTCTAATTATTGTTATAACGTAATATGAAATTTCAAATTTCTATATTCATTCTCATGACTATGTTAAAATGTTTGAGATATTATTTATTGGCTGGTGTTTCCATACCCATTTTTCATGTCTTATGATATGCCATCTCAAATACCATGATTTATGAACTATGATTTTTCGGTATGAATTTTATGTATCATGATTATACATGTATCACATATTATTTTCAATTATGATATTCATTTTTTATCACTTATGTTTACCCGCACTAATAATATGATCTCACCCCATTCTTATTTATTTCTTTCCCTAGGTTATAGAGAATATTATAACATATAATAAGAAATTGATTTATTTTTGTGTGTATCAATATGAAAAACATTCCAAAGGGATTTTAAAATTATTTCCTTATTTAGCTAGTCCAAGAAAGAACTAAAAATTTCATTCAATTGACAATGTTAATATTTTTCAGATGTTATTTTTATTTAATGAAAATGTTTCAAAATGAGTTCCCTCCATTCATTGGATGTTATAGTCAGTATAATAAAAAATATAGTAAATTTTTAGGATTATTTTCATAATTAAATAGATTAGGATAAAAGAATGTTAGAGAAACCCCCTGATACAAGACTCTTTACATGATGATATCCTGAGGCATTAATAATATTTGAGTTGGTAAATTTCATAGAAATTATATCTGTGTATGAATATTAGAAAGTGGATGTTGTTATTTGAATATATGAAACTACTAGTATTCACCCTAAAAACGGTTTGTTGAGAATTAACACAATCATAAATATGATTATTTATGATTAGGAAAAATACTTCACTCCAATATAGACACTCTTGGGGGATGTGAATTGCTGAATGACTTTCTCTTAATGAAATATTATGATGGATTCATTTCCAAATTACTAAAAGGATTATATTATTAACTATAAGAGAACACAACTTATTGTAACCTATATAGAACCAACTTAGTTGTATGGTTATTCAAGAATGAAATGGTTGAAATGAATTTATCATTATTTTCATTAGAGAATATATATTTGGATGGAACTATCATACTCATATACTCTAATTACTTTCGATGTCGTCAGAACAATTTTTTTATTTTTTTAATAGGATCATGAATATGAAGCTGGTAAATGAGATTATCCAAAAAACATCTTTTTCTTATTTCTAAATAATGTTAAAAAATTAAATTATTGAGAATCATCAAATATTCAAGTTGTGAAGGGTAATTTATACTTTTTATCGGTTCTTAATATAGTGAGGATGATACAATATCATTAATTAATTTATTTTATAATCATATATTTTTTAATTGTTGAGTGAAAATTATGTATTTTATTTTTTTATATTATAGAAGTAACAAGGGTTATGTGAAATATCTTAGGTTTTTTATTTGATTGTTATTATATAGTGTTTTTAAAAATTATTGTAAATGTTATCAATATACTTGAAATGATATTTTCTATAAATGTTATATTTTTTGGGATAATTATTTAATAACTCATGTGTGAGTTATGGATTACACTTTTGATTTATATAATCATGATGTTAATGTGATAGGGTTTTTATTGATTTTGGTAAAATCGAGTTAGATTGTTTTCAAATTGATTATTGATATAATTTAAAATTTAAAAATGATAGATTTTAATGATTTGTTTCTATGTTTTTGGAAATTGATATATATTTTGATTTATTTATGAACTTTTTAACTAGTGTTTAATACATTACAAGGCTAAAAAACATTATTTTTTAGATGAATATATAATTTTCAAGTGGTTTAATGTCTTATATATTAAAATAGTTTTGGGATATGTATGTTATAAAGTACATAATATGGTTACATGATTATATGAATGATCAATATCATTGGAGGAAATAAAAGTAACTTGGTATAACATAAGAATTAAAGGTATATTTTATATTAGACGTTAAAACTGAAATATTTATATGTTATGAAAACCCTCAAAATTTTTTATTTTAAAATAATTAATTATAAAAAAAGGACACAATTTACTTAGGGGGATGTAACACCCCTTGTTTTAGGAGCCAAACATGCATTTGGATCCTCAAGCCCTGATCCAAACAGATCATACCTCACATATAACTAGTCTCTAATTATACTTATTCATTCCTTAGTAGGTCCTTCAAAATAAAGGGTCATAAAACAGAGCATTTCACAACATAGATTATTACTCTTTATGGATAAAATACATCCATTAAAAGTGTTGAAATAAATAAGGTATAATGGATAACAAAGAATAAAATCATAATAACAAGTAAATCCCCCATACTATCATCAACCTCAAGGAACAAAAATAGAAAAAAAACATATAATTCAGATTATCACCATGAATGGAGAATGAATTTTGAAAATATTTATTATTAAATATGAACTAGGCCTTACAATTTGACAGTGGAATGAAGGAATGATTTAGTAAGTCTATGTATAGGAACATAATGTTTCCAAGATAAATATGTTCATTGAAAATATGGTCATTTTTAATATAGCTATTTCAAATATGTTCATTTTTTATATATACATTGGTTATACAAAAGTAATTTATTTGTAAGTAGTAGACTTTAATTAATATAACTCACAATAAAATAAAAATATGAGATTCAAAAATAGAAAAAATATATATTTATTCATTAAATATAAATATAAATATTATTATTAATTTTTTTATGATTTATTCATATAATTAAAATAAATATTTTAATATCAATGGAGTTTTTAAATTCTTTTTTTGAATACAACTCATAAATTTTAATTGTATTGTCAAAATCATATTTAGTACAAAAGTAATATTTCTTTTTTCAAATATTAATTTTGTCGAATAACTATTTTTTAATTAATGAATGTTTTATCATAACTAATAACCATTAAAATAGTATTTTTGAACAAAAATATCAATAAATTATAATTTATAACATGATATGAAATAATATTAAGAACAATTAATGTGTAAAAACATCACTTTTAAATAAATGAATATTTTTGTTATATTTTGTATTTTTGTTTGAAAATAAAATTTATAAAATTTATAATTTTAATTTGATAAATATAAGTTTATTTTTGGATATATAATATAAAATTTATCATTTCATGGATTTTATATAATTTTATTAATGATTTATTTTTAGTATAATAATACAAATACTGCTATTAAAAAAATGCCTTTTATAACATTATTAGAATAAAAGGTGGAATTTGAAATTAATAAATTCTTTTTTAAAGTCTAAATATGTATTTTATAATTTAATATGAAATTTCAATATAATTAATTTTAATCTATTAAACCATATTTGATGTTCATGAATTTAAGCTATACTTTTCAATAAAATTGTTTTTTATTCACTAAAAATTTAGTATTTTAATGTTATTTTTTTTATTTTATAAAATTAATTAAAAATTAATATTTAAAAATTGTAATAATTATATAAAAATAACATAATAAGGAAAATTTAATTTTTTTGTATAAACTATAAATTAACTAGGCAAAAAAAAATTATCTTGGTGACAATAAAAATTCTTAAAATGAGTAACATATTTTGTGGTGGGTTAAACATGTTAAATATTAATTTAATTTAGTGGATGAGGAGCCTATATATTTTATAGATTCTCCTATCTATTATTTATCAATTTAGATTCAATTTTTTCTATAATTCAATTTTCATTATTGGAATGTTTTTTCCTATTTAAAGAAATAATTCTCCTTGTTACTTATATGAGGAGGACTCCTCTCCCAAATTACCTAACATGAATACCACATTATTGCATAAAAAACTATTAAAAACTACTCTAAACCCTCATATATACTATAATGTGGTTTTTTAATTCTAAAAATACAATCCTTCAAAGGTTTAATGCCATCAAAAAATAGATAACCCGATTAGTGAGGTATAGATTTCTAATAGCTTATTCATTATTTATTTCTCATAAAGTTAATTTAATCTCACTAAAATTTCATATCATGAATAAAATTTTAAATTAAGTATCCATATCTTAATTATATTTTATTATAATTTTATTATATGGATTTTACACCCTTTCAATTTTTCCTAATATAAAATAAAAACCACATTTTTATGTGTCCTCTCTACCGACTCGATAAATAGTCAGGTTATATTTTATATAAAAAACTTACATGGATGATCTTAATGTTTAATTTAATATATTAATTTGAAATTTATATATAATTTATATTATTACATGATTAAATTTTCTGTTCATTTTTAAAATTCTATAGAAAATGTTATCATTAAACATGGGTATGTGTGGAGTACCAACTCCATTAGACGATTGATTTTTATTTTTGAATTGCATCACTTCTTTAGTGCCTCATTATCCTTTACCATTTCTAAATCCACTATTATTTTAAGACTGTTTATGATAAAACCCCATATTGGTTTTTTACAAAGAAGCTCCAACGGTTTGGTTTTTGTGGTTCCTATTCCTCGTTGTTTTTTATTACTAGATAATTCGACCTCAACTACTCTTACATATCATGCCTTGGTTATTGGCCTTTTCTCAGGTTGATATGAAGGTTTTTTTTGTGGTGACCTGTGATGGTGTTTAGTGATTAATTTTGTGTCAAAGGTTCATTGTGGCTGGTGACATCCACCGTTAAGGTTGTCGGTAGAATTGAATAGTGTAGTGGTGTATTTTTATTTCATCTTTATCTATGTTCTTTTATGTCGGTTTATTCATTTTTCAGTGGTTCTCTAATCCTTCTCACCTATTTCTATGTTTGTGGCCCAATGGTAACTATCTTGTTGATAGTTGTGAATAAAGTGGTTTTTAGTTCTGTTGAAGGTCACCTCTCCCTATTTAGGCATGCCCTATCCAAACTGGGAACATTCCTATTTTTCATCTTGCCAATATATGTAAGTCTTGTGTGAGGGTTCTTAGTGTGATTATGTGATGGTGTTGTTTGAGACACAATGTAATTTTTACATGGTTTGACTTGAAATATGGTTTTCATGATGGTCTTATTATGGTGAATCTACTTTTCACTCATGTCATTGCAGTTGGTTCAAGTTTTCTTGATCGATGCCTATTTTTGGTGATTCTTGATAGAAGGGGTGCTCCAATGCTAGGTGATTTGTTCACAATGATGCTGGAGGTTTCTAGTTGATGTGTTTTCAGTATATTTGTAGTTTTAAATTTTTTTACCATCAGTACTTGTTGGGTCCTCGCTAGTGTTAGGTTAAGGATAATGACGATGGTTATTAGTACTAGGGTGTGATGCTTAAAGTATGATCATAGTCCCTGATGTTGATGAAGTATGCTGATTTTGAATTTGTTAAAATTTTAATGTATTTTTTTCACACTGCAATACTTTATTTCTTTTGATTTTTTTATGGTGTATGTATTTTTGGTATGATGGATGTTGGGAGGTTCCCACTCAACCATAAAAATTGACTCTATTCAGAAATTGTAAAAAAATAGATTTGGAGTTCTTGTTTGCATCAGTTTGACCACCTACATGAAAAATTATATGAAATTATATCATATATTATTATTAAATCATAATCATTTGTATAATAATAATATATAAATCTATATTTAGATTATTTTTGGAAATGGGAAATTAAATCAATATATATCTCATTAAATAAGAAAACACCTTTCATTGGTAAAAAATCACCGAAAATTTCTCTTTGTTGGTTTCATCTTATAGGAAAAATACTAATGTAATAAAAAATGGAAATTAAGACATCATAAATAGAAATAATTTATCTATTTTATCACCATTAATGAACTTGTAATGATGAACTTTTGGATAATAATTTATAACAAAAGTGATATTATAGAACTAATTGAAAATGACAAATAAAACCCACACCTGACATCGAAAATATGTAATAATTAACTATATAAATGTAAATAATAATTATAAATGATTGTATAATAACTAATTTATATGAAAATGTTTACAAATTAGTTGATTAAGATTTTTTTGGTTGTTATACATGATATTATAGTGCATTCAACTCAGTGAGGAGATATGGTCAGGGGTTATTTGAATAGAATTTAATTTCTCGAGACATTTCCTTAATGTGAACAATGATAAATTTAATATTGTGTGATTATATAATAATGAATTTATTTTCCCATATTAAATGTATCGAATGATACATAGCATGTAAATTAATTAAATTATAATCTATTAATCATATAACAAACAGAAAATTTAATGTTATCAATACATTACTAAAAAAATAAGAAATTTGTTTCAAATATTACATTAAAATAATATATATTTTTGAAATATAATCCGTATGGTGAATTTGTATTCATTATAAATCATATCACTATTTCCTTTTTATATTCATGATCTTTTACATTTTCCAAGATATTTCACATATCATTGGATCAAATTTTACTTGATGAGTTTCTTCTAAGTGAATCAAACCCCATATATTCTTTAAATTTGAGAACACCCTTTTTAATGAATTAATTAAATGGATGAATTTTAAAATTTATAGAGGTTATTTTATATTACTTAATTTTATTAATAATTTTTTAAATAATATTTAATCATTTTCCAAATGGTTCATTTTTATCAATGTGTAAAAATAATTTTTCTTAAACATTTTCCATGTGAACAACACGTTCCACATTCATTCTCATTTTATATTTTATAACCATTTTAATATTTAATTATTTTATAGAAGAAAATATAATTCTACCTTATTTATAAAATACTTATATCATTATATATTTTTTGAAAATGATCATGGTTGTTTCTGATTTCAAAATGATTTTATAATGATCTTAAAAATCGGTATCATCTAAATCCACATCCCTTAACATCAAGTAAAAATGATCAAGGATTTTATTATTATGTATCCATCACCATTATTTCACTGGATTACCCGTGTAATTTCCTTCTCTTTTGGAGGAATGATACATATAGGTAATTGTAATTTCTAATCATCCACTTTGTATAGTCCTAAATATTATCCCAATACAATTCCATCAAAAACACCTATTTTAGATTCATTTTATTGAAGGGTGTTATTTTTTTATTTCATAAATTGATTAGATAAGGGAAATTATTGACCTCGCCATATACCATTCAATGATATAGTGTAAATAGCATAAGATTAATTATAATTTAAGTGCCCGAATCAGTGTGAATCACTTGGAGGGGGATGGGGGAAATCTTTGATCCATTTAAACTTTTCAAAGATTGATTCTTTAAAAATAAAACACTATGGTTGGTTAAATCATTAATCCACTATTCTTGTGTCTCTCAACCTTACCTCTAATAATGCTATAAATCTAAAGGCACTGAACAAATGACTTACAAGGTCCAGTTCAAAGACCTACTCCATGTTGTGTTGGTTATTCTCACCAAAAAATATTCTCCACTATAATATTATTATCAATTACAATGGTCAATACAGAGTCCCACTATATCTCTCTTAAGCCCAAAATGAGGTTCTTTATACTAATTCGCACAGTGTTACCAGAGTCCCACTAGCCTTCCCTAGAGTCCCATGAAGACTCCATCTCATTCATGAATCAAACTGGGTTCTTCTATCTCTCGAGTGATATAAGAAACTTTCTTATTTGAATTCTATTTGATTCACTATAGATGATATGATGCTCTTTCCCCATGGGCTTGCTGAATAAAACTTTCCCATGTGTCTTTTAAAGAATCTTCAATGACCTTTGGTAAGGTCTGTTAGCCTTGCTCAATAATTCTGCTCACCCTTGTGATCAGTCTTCAATGAAACGATGATCGACCAATTAATTATTTTTCTAATGAATACTCGAACTCACATAGATGTGTGCAAGTGGTGGAACAACTTCTTAAATAATATTAATATAAATGAGTGGTCTTTCACAATATTAGAATTGTTTGTCTTCTTGGACTCCCAAACACTGTCAACTCAGATATATGAAATTATTTAATTCATTCTAGCTTAAGTTTCAATTCCCATCTTCTTCATGAAAGGATTTCATGGTATCCATACTTTATTGTTTTTGGATATCTCAATTCTTTTCCCATGTGCATGTGTTTATGCATGAATACATGCATGTATAACATGTTGTTTTTCAACCCGAGCACACACTGTTCACTTGTAGAAATATTTTAGGTTCAATGTTAGAGGGTCATGCAATTACATATGCATTGTTCACTGGTTTATTCTTTCTCAATATGAAAAAACTCACTTTCTTCTTATTTTGATCTTTTTCACACACACACTTTTTCTTTTGGTTTGTGTTCAGTGTATATTAATCATGTGCATGCACTTACATTATTACATGTTCATGGGCATGCATGGATGCATGTATATTTTAGATAAGATGTTATGAAACCCAAATTACCCTCTTTTTCTTCTTCTTCTCAAGGTTTCATGTATGCACACTATCCATTGAACATGGTTGAATGAAAAGACATTCTTTCTAGCAACATGAAATCTAATTTTTTACAGAAGGATATACAAAGATTCTTCTTTATCTTCTTGTTCTCTCACTTTTCATGCACACGAACCATAAAAATTATTCCTTCTCCTTCAAATGTAATTATAAATGAATAAACACACCCTTATTCTTCTTATTCTTATTTCCCACACAACCCAAATGGGTATAACAAGTGTGTGTGTGGGTTCCCAGATGGGTCATGTAAATTGGTAGGAGTTCTCACCTTTTCTTCGTGACACCCATGGGTTCAAAGTTCTTTTTTATCATGCAGAAAGTTTCAAGGGATCTTCTTCACAGAACCATGAAGTGTTCTTGGATCTGTCTTCATGAAGCACATCAATGGTGTAGGTGCACTAGTTGCGTACACACAAAACTACTTTCATGATAACATGACGAAGGTTCATGAGAACCTATTGTGTGATCTCATATTTCCTCACATAGAGGGTGAGTATTCTTCTTCTTCCTGAGACTACTTCGAGAGTGCGCAACACCTATCGAAGATCTATGGGATCCTCTTTCTTCTATGCATAGAACATAGAACCAGTGAATGCTCAATTTTAGAAATAAGAGAACTATGGTATGCAAAGGGTAGTGGAATCTCTTGATCTCGAGGATTCTCCTTTTATAGAAGAGGGTTTGTCCCTTTTCTGCATTCAAATATCATGAGGGATTCCATTCAAATATATTCTTTCAATAGACAAGATTCACTCATTTAATAACAGATATCCTCAGTTTTAATGATCTTAAAACCCACGTGAAGATATGGCATGAATTGTGGGATATTTCTTTCAAACATTGATACATACTTTGTGGTATGAGCCTCATGTGCATGGATTTATGAAATCATGAAAATCATATCCTAGAATGTTGAGTACGACCTCAAAAGCTTCATTTTATTCGGCCTCTTCATGTTCTTCATTTCATTCTCATGCAAGAAAATTTAATTTCATGCATGTGTTCGTAGCACCCAGATAAACCTCATGCAGTGACGTTTGGTCAGAAAAGATGGCCAGAGTTAAATCATGGAGGTTTGGTAGTGGAAACAACGCACTTATTCACATCACTGTTGGTGGAAGAAGGCAATGATATTTTCTCATTGATCGAATGACTCTGATTCATAACAGGAAGGCACAAGATTAGATGAGTGATCCCAATTAAATGATCACGGCTTAGATGAGATGAGTGGCTGTGATGACCCACACGATTAAATGAATATCCTGGATTTCTTTAGGCGCAAAAATGCATGTCCCACATTAAAAAGCGAATGCTGGTTATGTTTGGTTTAAGTATCAAGCTGCCTCGACCCACCTCCAGATTACTCATCTCCCTCCTGTAGTGTTGCTCTACCCCGGTCCTCAGGGGTACACCCTTTGTGCCTAGTATTCTACAGTGTCGCTCTGTATGGAGGCCTTTCTACTCACCTCTGTGCACTCTAGAGGGCCTATATCGGGCCCTCACATGCTTGCCTCTAATAGGCATTCTCAAATGGATTCACATGGACATGATTATCCCAGTGTCCCACATACACTGAAGGATGAGGCTGGATTGTGCCTTGCATAGTTGGACCTATATTTTTAGGAAGCCAAGTATATATATGAACTTTGTTAAAAAAATAAAAGTGTAATAAAAATGTAATGCATGAACACCTCTATTTAAATACCAATCCTAAGCACCAATCCTTCTCCCTTAACTTCTTCATTTTATCTTTTGAACATAAAACCCAAAAAATAAATACTTTTAAAAAATGATTTTATATAAATATAGTATTTAAAAAATAAATGCATGAAACTTAGCCTTTTTATTTTCTTCATTATCAACCGTAGGTTTCTTCTTCTTCTATTCTTTGTGGCACTCATCTTAATCATTTATAATGAAATCATTCTTCTCAAACACTTCGTCCATTTCATCTAATTATAAACCAGTGGATGGGTCTTCCAAATGTATCATGAAATCAAGTATTTCATGGCCTTCTTCAAATGATGTAGCAAAGTGTCATTCATTGACACATGTCATGGCTGTTCAGACCAATTCAAAAATTGTCTTAATTTTTTATGGAGAATTTACAAGCATGAAATCAATGAAAATTCACACTGAGTATCCTAGTGCCATAATATTTGGAACAAATTCCCAAGCTCAATCATCATCATCACCATAATCACTACCTTTAAATACACATATTTACACCTTATTGACAACAAATGCAAGATTATTCTCTATAATATTGATTAACTATTATTAGCCTACATTGTTACATGATGTTACTGGATACCCATTTAAATTCCACAGGATTATAATGTTTTTATTATTAATATAATTATTAATAATTTCTATATATGAGTATATTTGAAAATGATATGAAACAAATTTTTACCTCTAAGGGTTATTTATTATGGGTTGATTGAACCCATTTTATTTATATGGGTTCTTTATTCTGTGACATGTTATTGTTTTCAAGTGTCACTCATAGGTAAGTATTTTAACTATTAGGGTTATATATATCCCTCTAATGAACTATATAAATGTATTTATCTCATTAGATAATGTATTCAAGAATGCATTTTAGTTTTTTGTAATCATAGAATCTAATGGTGTGTCTCATGAATGTAAAGATCCCTACAATAATATTTATGGAAAAGTATAAATGCTTTTATTATTTTTGTATTCATTCCCATGATTCTGTAATAATCTTGGTTCCCATGCCTAATTAACCGTGTTTTCTAGACTCATTTGATTCATTAATTATTCTATACTAAGTCATATTCGGTTATTTATGATCTATCATTTGTTGGGTGTGACTTTTATTCTGTGTCCCTATTATACTCTTTTGATTATCTCATGTTCAATATTGATATTCAATTATAATTTCTTATGCATTACCATACCAAGCATATGAGATCCTCCATATATTGTTTTTCCAATTTACCATGGTTATGAAGATGTGTATATCATATTAGGGTTATATTAGAAAGTATAGTGTGACTCTATTATGGATAAATTTTCTCAATTGTCATAAAATATGTTACATATATAGCCAATATTCAAAGACAATAATCTATTAATTATTTATATTGTAAGATTATTTTTGAGATATAATGATTACCAATATTAATTTTTTAAAATAAAAGAAAATATATCCAAGGAAATATTAATAAAAAGATTCAATGGGAAGGGATTTATAAATTTAATACCATACACATGTAAATGTGTTTTGTGATGAAATATGTTATGATTACCTTGAATCAAATTTTATGTTTATGGATGGATTAATTTTCCAATCATATTCTGGGTTAATTAATGGTAGTTAATTTTTTTAAAATGTATATTTTATCCTGAATAGAAAAATATTATTTTTAAAATATTATATATATCAAAATTTATAATTATGTGGTTATTTTTGCTGTGAAAAAAATGGGGAATAAAATTGTATGAATATCATAAAAAATAGAATTCCCAATGGGAAATAAGAGATGGGGGGTACCTAAAAATTTGTGAAGTTATATCCAAGAGAGAATAATAATAATAATAATAATGATAATTTATTCATTTATGTATAATATAATGTGAAGAATTTTTCACGGTGGAATTCAAAAAAAAAGTAGGAGTGGTGTTGTTGATATAAATGAGAATATATCCATACTTGGTGAAATAAAAATAATTGAGATATATATCTATATTGAATTAGATGAAATTTGTTTATGATTTCTATAGTTTTGGTAAAATTATAGGATTGATGGAGTAAATCTTGGGAGGTAGTTCACCATCCACAAACCTTTTAAAGGATATTGAACCCATGAATTAGTTAACCATTCATCAAGACATTACTAGATAGTATTTCAACTGGATTATAGTACATCAGTACATTCTGATGGAATAATACATAGATTTTCCCAGTAAAAGTGAATAAAGTGAATCTATTATGTATTGTGTGTACGAATTATATACTTTATACAAGAAAGAAATAATTCATTGTGGATAAATTAGTCATTGATAAGCTTTTGTTAATGTAATTATAAGTAAAATAGTAATTGCTTCATTATCAAAATAAGAAAATAAGAGAGATTCTATGAACACTTTTTTTATTATCATTCTCACATTTTAGAGTTAATGATTGTGTTTTTTAATTTATAAAAGAATCACATAACCAGATTCACCCACAACAAAATGTATATCCAACTAATGACCCACGAGGTCCAAACAATCCCTATCCACTTCCATATCCATAGTTTTATCTATATATATATATTTTTAAATGTATTCTACAAATATTTTAGAAAAATATATGTCAACATAACGAAACACACTAACCTCAATGTTTATGTCTTTATTATTGGGAGCCTTCATCTTGTTATTACTCAACTTAATGTCATTTGAAATTAAATTATTTTTTCTTGTTTAATTAACTAAAAATTTATTGGAACACAATTAAAAATGTTCTATTAATGATGATATCAAAAAATACATTAATTTTAATTATTTTAATAATTTTAATCTAAAATCATCAATCTATCATGTTAAAATTCAAAGTGAATGTAGTTGTATAATACCTCAGTGTAATTTGGTTTAAGGATGTCATTTTATTTCAAAAAACTAGAAACCATTTTAATACACTATGTTATGTTAATTTTATGGTATATATATGCCCATTAAATAATAATTAAAAGATTATAGAATAAAAATCAACATCATTTTAATAGAACAAATTAATTACCTTTCATAATTTGAGGCTTTATCAATAATTCATCTTGTTTATAAAAAGAAAAAATGGATTTAGTAGATATAACTCTAAAAATGATCATATAGGATCTGATACCACATGCTAGTACTAATGGGTTATAATATACATAATAAGGAATACCAAGAGGTGGTGGGGTATTAGAGTGTTTTTAAAACAAAACTATCCATTTAGAAACACCTACTAGTCATTATAACAAGTTCCCATATTTTATATAACACACTAATTATATGACTCCCTTATTAGCATTAGAAATAAATGAAAATATAAAAAAATTAATTTTTTAAGGAAAAAGGTAATTTTCATTATTTACATAAATTATTAAATATCCAAGGAGAATATATAATATTATTTATTAGTGTTCCAAAGTCAACTATTAATTCACTATATTAGTTGATAAAATATATTGGTCATTGTATCTCATTTCCAAGGCTTCAAACCTTTTTAAATATTTTAAAGATGGTGAAAAAATTCTCATGGATCATTCAGTTTTCTTCCTAAACTATTTTTTTTTCAATGATACAAATTAAATTATATACTTATAGTTGTCATCATGTTTAAATTTCAATACTTATTCACTATGAAACACTATTTTTATATTGATTATTTTCAAAAATATTCTTCACAAAACATCCTTTATATCAATGAGGGATGACAAAGACTCCTTAATAAGAGATTCAATTTTATTTTATTTATTATAACCATATAACAAATTGAAATACCAAAAATTAAAGAATTATTTCATAGTGTCATTATCTTGTTTCACTTTTTCTTAATCCCTAAATGACTGAACGTATGTAATTTTATTATATATGACTCATGCCTTCCATCTAAGAAAAAAAATTGTAGTTGTAAATCCCATATCAATAAACTATATTGTTATTGTCTCTTGTAAATTATAAATTATCCATACATCATTATTTCCACATCCAAGACATCTACAACAATTTTTATAAGAATTTCTTTCTCTGTGACCTCATTTAATAGAAAATATAAATTCATCATTATCTCATGTTTTTAAATCAGTATATATGTCCCAAATTAATCAATGTCGTGAAACTCATCCATATAAATCATGTTAGTCCCTTAATAGAATAATTTACCATATAATTTTTAAATTTTAATTTAATCTACTTTTGAATATGTAATTTAAAAATTTTATTGAATAATTACCACATTTATATCATGATATGAATTCAATTTCAACTAATCATTAAGTGATATTCCTCATTAGAGATTGATATTAATGAAACTACCATCTCTTCAATTCACATGGAATTATAAATTATATTTTATAAAATAAAAGACTTAATGTTTCCATATATTTCTATAAACACATACATTTAAGCATGAAACTATTCATTGATGCATAATAAATCATTCAACATCAAATGTTGCAGTAAAAAAATTTCATGGCCTTCCACAGTTATGGTGAAATCTGTCTCCTCACAGTGAAACTATTTCTTTTGAGGAATGGTGCTACCTTCTTCATATCGAGTTATGGTGTGATATTACTTTTTTAGTAAAATATAATAAACATATGATTTTGGATCTACATAAATACTTAATAGAAAGTTCACTATGTTTAATATTTCATTATTGTCTGCTCAAATACTAGAAGATCCATGATTTCAACATTCTTATTTCTTTATTATCATTCATCATATCACCTATTTATTTCTTATTTCTCCCTTTTTATTTTGTTCCCTTCTCATTATTTCATTATATAATATAAAATCAATTTTTCACTTGAAAATAAACATCCTTGATTATCAATACTAACAATAAAAAAATATAACAAGAAAAAACATTTTGGAAATTAAATCATTTACTAATACCATTATAGGACGATAGAATGATTTAATCCTTAACTCATTTATCAATTATTATGTAATCCATTTATAAATATTATTAATTTATATCTAGTTTTAAATTCATGTTTTAATTTTAGTTTATAGCTGTAATAATAAATTTATGATAAGTCATTTTCAAATATTTTCTTTTTACACATTTATATATATTTTCAGTTATACACGATTCTTTCAATTTTGTTATAATCTTTTGCATAAAATTAAATTCTTACATTAATACATGAAATCCATTGGATTATTTGATTAAAAATCATATTTAGATTTCAGTATTAATAAAAAATAATATAAATTTTATATACCTTTTATATAGTAATTATAATTTTTGTACATAAACATTAAAATTAATAAAAAAATTTAATTTTATATAATTTAATATATAAAATAATATTATATAACTTGAAATTATTTTATTTGAATAGAAATAAATGAGAGAATCTTATACCAAAATATAGACATTAGTGAGTATAATTAGTCCTAATATTCTAATAGATGGATAAAGCCTTATCCTTAAAACATGTTTGATAAAATGTTATAAAATGTCACATATTAATACTTAAAATTATTTCTTCCCATAGAATGGATAATGGAGAGATATATAATAAAAATATTTGTGTTCTTATATGATTTTGAATTGAATAGAAAACAAAATAGAAATAAAAAATATAGGAACTAAGGGAACAAAAACATTACCTAGACTAAAAATGAATCTTTACAAATGAGTATTTAGAATATAAAAAATGGATATGTCAACATGGATTAGTTTTTCCATTATCTGAGATGATTCCACGGTCCTCCCATTCTAATATATTATTCATCCTCAAAATTATCCTATAAAAGATCCATCCTCTGGAATTTATAAACATATTTGGTGGAAAATATTATTCAATATTGTAATTGGAGTGTATATTACTACTACTATGACCATTAAATATTTAATTATTATTATCATTGTTCATTATTCAATGACGATGTATCTTTATCCCACTGTGATAAAATAGAGATACTCTATTGTATTCTTAGTATATCATAATATGAAAATTATGAAGATATAGTATTCTGAAAAATATATATCCAGTACATATAAGCATCTAGTAATGGATAGGGTCTATTAAGAGTGGAAGATATTATAGAATAATTGAATGGTAATCATGATTTTCAAATATGGCCTATGATAAATCCAATCTGTTTCAACATTGGCCTTGAATTCTATTATATAAAATCTTGACAACAAAATTTATTCCTCACAAATCTATAATCTACTTGTACATAATTTATTGAATGAATCTCAAGTTTCCTTTATGTTTTATTGATAAGTTAGCATCTTTATATTTTTTTGTGGTGCTATCCTTTGTTTTTTCTTTAAAACATATATCATTTTTTAATTATTTAATTGAATAATCATTTTCAGATATATTAGAGAGAAATAATTTTTTTTATTAAAATAAATCATTCTAGTGGGTGAAATTTGTTTTATTTCGATGATAATGAAAAACATTCCCTCATAATTAAAAATTAATGAAATAACACATCAAATAATAATTTAGAAACCCAAATGACACATTTATTTTTTAATGAAAATTTTTTATGCACTGTTTGAAACTAAACTAATACATATAGTGGTATTATGTGTTTTTTGTAAAGAGTTTTATTTTAACACAAAATTTAACCTATATAATATAAAAATGAAATCAGAAAGTTAATCAGTATTCTATGTTGATGTAATAAAACCCATTTTTGAATAATATATATAGAAGGTAAAAAATATTACCCCTTTTGAAATAAAATTAATATTTCTCCGTTTATGATAAAATGATGATGCCTTATAAAATGAAAAAGGTTAAAAATCGGCCTCTGTTGAATATTGTTGTATAGAAATTAATGTTTCTATATTTGATCCGTGTTAAAATAAACTAAACATTATAGAATATAAATTGCAAAAATTTTTGATAATAAAAATAGTCATCTAATTTATTTATATGTTGAATTTTTATTATTTATTTTTTTAAAATTTTATTGTTTGTAATATCCTATTTAGGGATTGATAAGAAAATGTTATATATATATATGTGTGTGTGTGTGTGTGTGTCTGTGTCTGTAAGGTAAATAATATTTTATTTAGAATAAAAAATATATATTTATTTTAATGTGAAAACTCTGTGGTCATGAATTATATGGATACTATTTATTTATGGAAATACATGTAAATATTAGGAAAACATTAATGAATTTCATTAATGTCTTCACATATTTTGGAAAATTTCCTAATATACATTCCCTTTTTTCTTACAATATGTTCTTCCACTCACATCCCTATTTCACATAATCTCTCAGTCATAAACATTCTAAAATGAAATGCTAATTAAAGGGATATTCATTTATTGAATTTTAGACTCTATGATTCCAATCAATATCTAAAATCAAACATAAATATTAATTATATAACTCATTTATTACTAAATTATAATTTATCATATCCTAAAATAATATTTAGTGGTCTTTTATTAAGAAATGATATATATTATTTTTCTATTACAATTAAAATTTCTTATACCACTTCTTATTTTCTTATATTTTCTCCCATAACTTTATATAATATATTGAACAAATAATTCCCCCATACTTTGATTGAAATTAATATACATTCCCAACACTTCCTTAAGATCACATTCACCTTGGATGGGTCTATCTATACTAAATTGGTCTAAAAATAATTATAAATATTTATTAAACTTCTTGTGATTCTATCTAATATTTGAACTATAAAATTCACCACTATATAGTTGATTTTTTTTCAAGATGAAAATGTTCAAATTATAAGACTATCAAAGACTTATTTATGAATTCTAATAGTTATATGTTTGTATACTCAACTTGTGAAAGGTTGTAGAAAATATTAATAGAAATATTTACACAACTTTTATATGAGACTAGTGTGCACACTCAGTAATGGAGATTATGTGGAAGGAAAATAATATTATTGTCTCATAACAATAGAGGGTATTTTTGTTCCCCTAGGATTAGAGAAAACAACCAATGAGTGTGGGGGTTAATCATTGCAAGTTACATATTATGAACCAAAAAAATTATATATCTATTACCGTTGTACTGATTTTTATAATGTACCTACCACCGTTTCTCGACCTTTAGTTATTATCCAATTACTTTAATTATGAATGTAATATAATATGAAATATAATGTTTTATTAATGATAATTTTCTCACATATTTTCTAATACTTCATTATATGGTGGTTTGTATCCCACACTAAACCAACTTATATTTTATTAAAAAAAACACGAATCATATGACTTTATCTCATCATAGTGAAATCTTGAATTGAAATATTCACTCCATAGGAAAAATAAAAACATTTGGGTCCTAAATGGTTATCCCCACAATCAAAACCCCATGGAGCCTTCTAAATATATAAAACCATGCCATTCACCCATTGAATGATGATTATTTGAAATAAAAAAACAATATTTTAGCCTTTATATTTCCTTTAAACTCTCTCAAGACACCTAAAATCCCTATGAAAATACAATGGAATGATATTTAGAAATACGGTAACATATATAAAATATTTATTGATCAATTATTATCCTATATAATTTAATTAAAATTTAAAAAGAAGAAACTGGTTTAGAACAACATACTAAAAATATACATACAATAGATCATACAATAGTACAAACACAAAAAATGTTAAAAAAGGAAATAGAGCATGAACATTTAATTCAATAGGGGAGATAAACCATTTCAAATATTAACATATGATTTAAATACTAATATCGATAATTTTTTTTGAAAAAAATGGAATAAAAAATAAATCAGGTGTTTTAACCTCATATTTTTGACTCCCATTACAATGTTATCTCGTCCAATTCATCATATTACTACATGAAATGAACCAATGGAATGGAATTATAAAAAAACTATCTCACGATGGATTTAAAACTCCACAATACATTCATCAAATTTCAAATCATATTTGACAATAATATAATATAAATCGATGAAGTGAGAATCATAGTGATGATACTAGTGCATATATTATATATGGATGGCATCATTAATATACATCATTTGTAAGGGTATTGGAAATCAATATTACCTAGCTTCATTAATAGGTAGCACCTTGAAGGTCCAACCAACCTATGATAAATCTTACTAGATTGGAAGACCATCAGTAACAAAGATGAGTAGACTTTAATAAGAACACTTGATATCCAATTTTGAACTTTAGGGGCCACCTCAAATGAATTAAATCATCATTCTTATGATTCTACAACTCCTTTATTGACTCATAGATCATTTTTAACATATTGTTTATATTCTGAACTAATTATTTTCTATGAAAAACTTAATATTTAACCTCACCCAATGGAGAGGGGATAAATTAGTTATAAATTTCATTAAAATACATTATTCTAATATCGGAGTAATAATTATTGTTTTATGGGGAGGTTCCTAACCCATGAACCACTAAAATACATAATACATGAACACATTATATCTTTTAATGTGTAGATAGTTCACTATATATGACCAATCGTTTAGAGATGAACATAATCATTAAAAAAATAAAAAAGAGTTAAAACAGCCTTGGTGACATTTCCACAAATTGGATGTTAACAATGGATCACAATTAAAATGATAATATTATGAGCCACAATAAGCCCACCTACATTATCCAAGAATTTCTTAGACATAACCTCTTATAACATTGGAAATATATTGACAAAAATCTGAGATATATTCTTTAAGAGGCATAATATTACTCATATATCATCACTACCACCCTTGTCTCTTTGGAAAATAGTGATGAGGTCTGAAATAAATTCTTCTAAATGTCATTAAAAATCATCTAGTTTATGATGAAATCGACTAGGAACATGGTACTAAACCACCAACTTATGAAAAAATAGATTTTGGGAGATAAATTCACATACTGACCCTTTAAAACTATAACACTATTATAGTTATCTTAATAATGAATTGTGGAACTAATAGAGAACAAACTCAAGTGTTGCAGATTGAGAAAAAAATGCATTTAACATAAACTAGTTATTTTTACCCTCTAACCATTTGACTAGAGTATCATCATAAATAAACTTATTGTGATATAACACTACCTTGTAATCCCATCAAAGGAACTTCATATATTCTACTAATGTAAAATAAACCATCATCTGATAAAGACAACATATCTCATAAACCACATCCTTATTAATTTTATTTGATACTAACTCTTATATCACCATAAATGTGTATCCAGACTAATGCACATCAATAACACATGACTTTTATGTCAACATGTCAACCATGAAAATACCTTTTCTCATTTTTATTGAATTTCTAATGTCGTTGTCTATTAATAACTCGTTCAACTGATGAGATAGTTCAACCAAACCTCTTGAGATAAAAATAACATATCATTCTTAAGATCAATGATGGGATAGTTAATTCACGGTGTCATAAATTATGACCTAAATAAGAGATTACCAACCTCTCTTACATTAGGCATCATAATATAATAACTGGGGAATGTAAGTAAAAATCGAATTAAATACCCTCCTTTGGAAGATTATGAACTGTATAACTATCCAATGTGTCTATAAAATACTAGAATGTAGTATTATTATGGTTATTCGACATGAATTAATGATCATTTCTAGTTAATATTGTTATAGGAGTCACAATCTAGGAGATTTAGTGTATGCAAATATTATAACAAATACTAATACCATGGAAACTCTTCACCATTTGAATATTCTTCATGGATTAAAAATAAAACCACAACAATGTCTACAAATTTCCATGGTTATTCAAAACTATGATATTAAAAAAGATATGAAATAGACCATAAGAGTCCAAAAATTACAATTTTACAAATTATAGAAGAAAAAAATGATATATAATAACTAAAAATATGGGTCATATATTCTCAACGTGGTTATCCTATAATATAAAAAATCAAAATTTATATCATTGATTGGACACCAAGAAATAATCAAGAAAATCACTGAACACTAAATCCTCTATCCCCATGAATAAATCTATAGATGTCATAACCTATAACTGTATCACAAAAAACATGTAATTTCAATAATGAAATCCAAAAAAAGTCTTTATTATATATCATTAAATAACATATGATGATTATTTTACCACAATATGGTCTTTATGAAACAACTATCTCTAATAGCTAATGAAATGAATCATCAATCTATGGTAGAGTGTATTTGTTCATCACTATCACCTTATTCAAATGAGGGTGACCAACACACCATCTTAATTTTTAAAAAACATAAATAGATATCCTAAATAAAATACATCAGTATGAAAATCATGGTGGATTAAGAATAAAATTAATATTATATTTCAATGTTTCATGTGAAAATCATGGTGTATTAAGAATTTTGAATAATTATTTAATTTTTTTCTTACATACCAGTATCTCAATGTTTGTGACATTATCCTTTCTCCATTGCCTTTAATTATATTAGCAAAGGATGTCTTAGCCCCCTGAATATTTTTTCCAAATTTATTATTGTATTCTCCAATATACAACCTTCTTATTAATAATAAATAATTGTAATCCTTTATTATAAAAAATTATTATAATAAACCTAAAAATATACCATCTAGTTGAAATAATATCCTTTATTAGTAATGATATAAGAGGGAAATGTTTTGTTATTATGAAATTATTTAGAAAGTGTTATTTTTTTGATATCTAATTTATTAGTAAATTCTATAAAAAATTAATATTTCTTTAAATTTTTTTTTTCAACATAATATAAACTTCCATATAAACTATTTTCTATAATTCTCATTATTAATGAATTAAAATTAATTTGAATTAAACCTAATTATATTATATTTGTAAAAATAATGTTTTTTACATTAAATTATATTCTTTTTTCTATTGTATAAATTCATTAATTAATAAAATTATTCCCCTTAAAAATATCCCAATCTAGGACTATAAACACCACGTTAAATTTAAAATTATGTTTTACATTAATTTTAATGTTTCTATTATGATATTTATTTTTGTAAAATTATAAAATAAATATGTCACGACACAACCCAAGATGGTGCTATGGTAAAAAATACCCAAAACATGCCTCCATAGTCAAGGGGGTGTAGAAAATCACCAAAATAAAATCAAACTCAGGAAGAAATTAATTTTATACTTGTAAAAATGTATACATAGTCATCCCGATGTGAAAGTATAGAGGGAAATAATAAAATATGGAACATTGTTATAATGTAAACTAAGAGTGCATAAACCTCTATAAAATACAAATGTATGGTAGTGTATACTAAAATGTAAAGGGAAAAATACACACCCAACCAGAAAACTATCCCAACCTATTAGAAAACTAGAAAAGTAAATAGATGAAAGAGAGACTAGCTCTTGAATCCCAAGATATAACCATATTATGTGGTCCAAGAACCCAATATCTCTATGCTATCCTATAGTAACAGTTGACCTCTATGCAATATTTATAAGACATGACAGTTTCTAGAAAATCTTATACACATGTTAGTATAAACATTCCCAATAAGAAACACCAAAATATGACAGGGTAAAAGTAATTGATAAAAAAGAAGTGGAAGATAGTAGATAAGAAATTGTACATTAAAAGAGTAAAACTCAACTGAAAAAAGTTATTAAATGTAACAATGTCCAAACAGAATGGGATTAGTATGGTGAGTAGATGAACTACTCATTGAGTCTTCGTTACCTATAGCAGGAGTGTAGATTCATCTATATATGAGACACTAAACACAGAAAGCACATGACATACCCAACATGTATTTGCATCTCCTGGAAATTTAATGTCAAAATCCAAGGTGTGGATAAAAAATAATCACATATATATATACATACTAAAATAATCCCACACAATAGAGTAAGTGTATCTCCATATCACAACTTAGACAAAGAAGAAGAGTACCCAACAATTCAAAAATTCTATCAACAATAACAAGCATCTCACATGTTTATCCAAAAGTAACTATAAAAGTCTAACTATGACATGTCACTATTTCACATAGATGCATGGGAACAAATATATAGTTTAGGAACCACACCCATGTATAATATGGGTTACCACCCTAATGGAATCGATGACCCACTAACCATCTCTATTGGAGGTTACCACACAAAATATGTTATGGAACCACTTCATTTCCATGCTGGAGGGTACCACTTGATAGCCATTGAGAAACCATATCCCAACCCAGTTGGAGGGTACCAATATGAGGATGTTGAGGACCCACATCCCAGCCCAGCTAAAGGGTACCAGTAAGTTGAAATTTAGGACCCACTACATAGCCTATCTAGAGTGTACATATTGGTAGACATTGATGAACCACTACCCAGAACAGCTAGTGAGTAACACTCAGTAGATACAAAAGACCCACTGCCTAGTCTTTTTGGATAGTACTACTTATTTGGAGTATTTTGTGATCATTTTTGATCACTTTTGTTATCAATCATTGCCTGATAATTTTCCTTGTTCACAACATTTCAAATTGTACCTTGAAATCTAAAACGGAGGGATCCAATGCTTTCTATATAGAAAAAAACTAAGGATAGGATACTCATGTGACTAAATCTGAGTTAAAATAAAGGATATACAGAGATTAAATGTTTCCTAAAAAAATTTACATGACATGTTAGGGACCCAAAAGGAATATGGTCTTGCTCTACATCCTTACCATGTCCTCACTAGAATATTTATTTCTAAACATGATTCACTACACGATGTGTAAGGGTACTACATGATGTGTCTCAACCAAAATATTGAAGAACACATGAGGATCATCATAGATATGAGGGAAAGAATGTAATTAACTGAATATGGCTTTGAATATGGACCCAGATGTCCAAAAAAATTACATGATTGCGATACTCATCGGAAAAAATTGGGGATAAAATATTCCCTTCCCTAAATCAGACACCTAGTTAAAATGTAACATTTCACCATAATAATCCAGAACAATGCTTCGTGGGCATTAACTGCAAGTCCTAATTAAATATTTGATTTTATTTTTGAAAATTCTGCCTCAATTTTAGAGTCCCATTTTCATAGAAGGTTTTTCATTTTGACACTGTATAAGTAAGATATGTTAGAAATCAAATTTCGTAATAATACATATATTATTATTATTTGGCGCTCCGTGGACCCAATCCATGAGTCTAAAAAATGTATCCAATATTTTCCTTAAAATGAGAACCATAATTTCAAGGTCATGTTTCCACTGATGGTTCATCAATCGTACATATCATGAAGGACTTATGTTAGATTTATAGATTGAAAACTGATAATTATAATAATAAAATTTTATATTATTATATTATTATAGTATATAAATTGTTGGGGATATTGATGTGAATACTCACCCTTATTTTCGAGTACCTCACATATTATTCTCAATATTTCTTTTTTTTCTCTTTATTAAATCAGTAATATTATTATCACTTTCTAATATTATTATTATAAATAGTTTCAAACCTGCGATTTGTTCATGCCACCAAAACAAATATGGGGGTTCGATCGCACTCGTACATTCCATGATAATGTTTATTCATGACATAATGGTCTAATAATGAAGAATACGAAGAATGATAGGGGAAAAGAACCAATAATAATGATTAGAAGCATCGTTGGCCAAACGTTCTTATAAAAAAATTTCAAATTAGGAAAACCATGGTGAGAAACATGGCATGAGAAAGACCTAAATTGAAAGAATAATTTATTTTGATTACACAAGCTCATGAAAAAACACAAATTAATATGGATCAGAGGTTGAATTTATTATGATCAATATTTTAAGATTAAGGTTTTTAAATGAAATATAACAATTACTACCTTGATGATTGATCAATCATTGGCGAATAATGTGACTTCTAGTGATGAGGATGACTGTCTGGGATCACTTATTGTCTACTCACGTCAATTATATCATTATTCATCATTTTATGTTGATTTTCCAACAAATAATTATCTCATAATCTTCTTGGATATAGAAATGGTTATTAAACCACCCCTTAAGAAATTATCAACTGTGGTTTTTTAGAGAGGGAATAATTAAGTTATCTAATTAAACAAACAAAAAAATTATTTATTTACTTATTTCCATTAAATAGACCCACCAATGGTTTCCTCATCCAAATGTCCCATGAAGACCAATTTTAGGTCACACCAGGGGTAAACACCACATTCTGAACTCAACGTGGGTATCTGATTTTGAATTCGAGTCTCCATGTATGATTTATTTGTTTTAGGGTTATTAAATAATTTATTTAAAATAATTAATTTATCCAATTCGCCCACTAATAGCTACCCCATGTGAATTCCTTTTGTAGACCCACATTAAGTTGCGCCTAGTGTAATCTAAAATTTTCTAATTCAAACATGGTTTCATATTTCTAATCTAAGACTCCATTTATGAGATATTATACTTTTTATGAAAACTATGCACTTGAAATAAAAATATTTTCAATAATTTTTTAAAATTATTTCTGCGCACATTAGGCCACAGAATCATGCATCATCTCAGCACCTGGTTCCAAAATTATTCTTAAGAATATTCCAACATCTTACATGGGAAAAAATAGAGCCTTCATATTACAATATTCATTAAATATATTCTTCCATTAAAAGTAAAAATAGTCATAAAGACTATGACTCTAAGCCCACATATATATTTCAAATATATCTTCTCAACACTATGATGTAAAAACAAAGAATAATTGTGAAACTTCATCATCAATTACTCTCATTGCATGACCAAAATAATCATTCATCAATTAATAATGATGATGTGATTCCATTCATAATAAATTCCATATAGTGAAACTCCTCAGTATATGTAGTTACGTATGACCTCACAATCTATGTCCCACATAAGTTAGTGCCTTCACATTCCCAAAGGAATGACTATCATTGTCAGGTCTATGAATTGATTCACATAGTTTTGTTAATGGGGTATCAAGTACCTCGAATCAAGATTTATAACTATATTCAATTGCATCAAGGTTGATACTGAGCACACTTGGGTACCAATGAACAAGGCATGTGAGTAGGATTATCAAAACACAAAAAGCTGGACATGGAAAGCATGTGGCATACCCCACACATATTCTATTCTATTGGAAAGAGAATATTTCGAAACGAGAAACACCACCACACCCACTATTGGAATCCCAAGGGAAAAAGGGTCACTAGAAAAAAATCCATAATCAATTCCAAGACATAATCTGACACTCCATCGCATAGCCTCTCCCTAAATTCACATGTATATAGAATTCATTTTCACACCTCTATAGTATCTAATTTGGGAAGCACTAACATTCTCACATGGTTTTGGTCACATCACAAAATTCATCTTGGCAGGGAAATCATCCCTCTTTTCCATGAGTCGAATGATATTTCAAAATATGTCACATCCTTTTTGAGTGTCTTCAATATATTATAATGAAAAGAACATGAGTGTATTAATGAACAAAAAAGGGCTGGTCAAATTCTTAACTTGTTCTTACTAGGTCCACTATTTGCAAATACCAATACATCAATCATCCTTGAATACGTATGTTAAAGGTAATTGTCTAGAACACCATGATATTATCCACGTTGGGTGGCACTAACTTACCATAATAGTTTTTATCTCTTATTAAAAATGAGTCTCAGTGGAGGAAGGACCCCTATTCCTTATATATTCAATGATACATCGAACAACTATGACACAAGGTCACAAAAATTACCTCATTCCACCCTAGTTTAAAACCTGACCAAGAATTGGAAATAAAAGAGTACATTGAATAGTGTATTCCACTTAATAATACAGATATTAGAAGTGACATAGAGGATAACCATTATCATGTCATACGCTACAGGATCATAGACATCCAACGACTCCTAGTAGTACACAAAACTATTTTTAACACTTCTTTTTTTTCACATTGGTTTTTGGAACCAACGTGAAAATCTTGGAAAATTGATTTTTCAGGTCGGTTTTTATATAACCGACGTGAAAATCAATTTTTGCTGATTTTTCACTTCGGTTATATAATAAACGACATGAAAAATTCATTTTCACTGATTTTTAAATTAGTTATTTAATAACCGATGTGAAAGATCAATTTGCATCACTTTTTTACGTTGGTTATTAAATAACTAATGTGAAGAATCATATCTCATGACTTTTTAATGCCGGTTATTAAATAACAGATGTGAATAATGTTTATAAATATGTAGTTTATTTCCCAAGATTTACTTTGATAGGTCAAGGTGCTCAGACAGAGTTACAGATTTTAGTTTATGGTCATCATAAGTTGATCAGCTCTAAACATATCCTTAGGGATGGTCAATTTCCTAAGACCATAACTTTTGATCCGTAACTCCGTTTGAGGTCTGTGACCTATCAAATTGAAGAATGGGTAATTAACTACATGTTATTAATCATTTTTCACACTGGTTATTAAATAACTAATGTGAAAAACTTCAAAAAAAATGTATTTAATTTCCTAAGAATCGATTTGATAGGTCATAGGGTTCAAACAGAGATACAAATGAAATGTTTTTGTCATCCGAAGTTGATCATCTCTAAACAAAGTCTTAGGGAAGTTCAATTTCCCAAGGCCATAAATTTTGATACTTTTCTCCGTTTGAGTTTTGTGACCTATCAAATCAAATCTCGATAAATGAACAACATTTTTTAAACATTTTGAAACTTGGTTATAAAATAACCAACGTGAAAAATGCATTTCAACATCACTTATTAAATAACCGACATGAAAAATGTATTTTAACGCAAGTTATTTAATAACTGATGTGAAAAAGTGATGAAAATATATTTATCATGTTGGTTATTAAATAAATGATGTGAGACATAATCACAAACATTTAGTCAATTTTCCATGCTTCAATTTATAAGTCACGATGCTCAATCAGAGTTACTGATTAAAAGTTAGGGTCATCTGAAGTTGATCATCTCTAAATGAAGTCTTGGGGAATGTCAATTTTTGAAGGTCATAACTTATGATCCGTAACTCCGTTTGAGCTCCATGACATATTAAATCAAATATTGAGAAATTAAATACATTTTGTAAAAGATTTTTAACATTGTTTATTAAATAAAATACGTTAAAAATCCCATTTAATGTCGGTTATTAAATAACCAATGTGAAAAAGTCATGAAAATAGATTTTTCAAGTCGGTTATTTAATAACCGACATGAAAAAGTGATGAAAATTGATTTTTCATGTCGGTTATTATATAATTGACGTGAAAAGTTAGTGAAAATTTTAATATCTTTTCTGGAAGGTTAATATAAAACCACATGATGGATAATTTTAATATCCCACCAACGTTAAATTTCAATTTTTTACATTGCGGTATCGAAATATAAATTTCCACATAAATATTTTGAAAAATCATTTTCATTTATCATCACAATTATATGTTTTCATTATAAATAAATCCTAATTTAACCACAATTTCATTCAACTTTAATTGTTCCACAAACTCGACTCTTTTGGTCTTCAACGTGAATCAATTATTTCTTCTTTTCACTATCTCTTCAAGGTATTTTTTATTATTTATCCATGATTTATGGTTTTTATGATTTGTTTCTTAATTTATATAATATATAATGATAATTTCTTTCAACCATCAGTTTCCACCAAATCAACTTGTTTTATCTTCCATGCGAATCCACTATTTCTTCTTTCTACGATCTTGTCAAGGCATTTGTAATTATTTTTCCATGATTTATATTATTTATGAGTAATTTTCTAAATTGATATACCATTTAATTATTGTCATTTTATTATAATTATGGATAATGATTTATATCATGGTAAAACTACAAATACTCATTCTGATTCTAAAATTCCTTCTAAGACGAAGCTATGGTTGGTTTATTCGATATTTCCTCAAAAACATATACCAAACTTTTAATGGTCATAACTTTTGATCTGTAACTCTGTTTGAGCTATAAAACCTATCAAATAGATTCTAATGATTTTCTTACAAAAGGTAAACATTTTTATGTATTTTTTTTAAAAACCAAGGTAAAAAATTTCCGTTTTAACATCATTTGTAGATGATCTTCAAATTGGTTTTTTAGAAACTGACATTAAAAATTATAGATCTCAATTTTTAACATTGGTTATTAAATAACCAATGTAAAAAATCATAGAAACCAATTTTTAACATTGGTTATTAAATAACCGACATAAAAAATCATATTTTTAACCTCTCTCAAAACAACTTCACTTCAAAACCGACATTAAAAAGTAAAACAACCGATGTAAAAAAAGGATTATGTACTAATGTGAAGCTATCTGTGACCCTTATCGTCAACTCCTTGAGCCAAATGTTGGCCTCCTAGTGCTGGTGGAATGATATCATAACAAAATCCACCAACCATAGATACTCCTACACCTTATTGAATTGTTGCTAGTGGTCATGATATTTGTGTGTAGACTCATTATGAATTAGTGTAAGAATGCTCCACTAATTCCATGCTCGTATGTGGAAGAGGCTAGATAGTGGTGAAACCACCTAATCGATACGGGTTTGAACAATCCAATAGATTGAAAACTAACACTAGAAAATCCTGTACTACCTGAGGATCTAGATCTCCACATTACATCAGTGTTCTCTAATGCTAGAACTCATGGAATGATCTGTTAATCAGGAGGGGGAGGTGCCACTAACTACCCACCCAATGGAAGGGGTCATAGGATGGACCTTGAAATAAGGCCTCATCACTAACCAGATCGTTGTGATGAACCTGATATGATATATATATATATATATATCAAAAAATGTGTGGATTACTCAAGTAGGATATTCAAAGACTAAATCCTATATGATTCATGTAACATTAATCACTAAAAAAAATGTCCCATCAAGATTTTTCAATAAGCATAGAGTCATTTTCACGGTGAATGGATAAATCATGAGTTGCACCATCACTGGATTCCCTAACCTATGAGTTTCACTCAATACAATTTGACATTATTTCCCAAAACCCAACCAAATCTTATTAAGGGGATATGTGTGACCAAAAACAAAAAGAAATAACATTCTATGATACTAATATATGATAACCCAACCCAAGATAGAACTCAAACTATAACTACCCTATACCTGGGTCGATTGGCTAGGGGGTGGTGACAATCACCGAAGGCATAACTAACTCAGGGTGGTCTCTTTCTAAGTATATGTACACACAAAAAACCATCTAGATGAAAATGTGAAGATGGAAAGAATAAAATATTTAACACTGATATAAATTAAACAAATGATGAATAACTGTCTAGATTTCAAAAAATTATAGCATTGTAAACTAAATGGAAAGGGGAAAAAATATACCCCCAACTAAAATTGTGTCCCAAAAAGAGAGAAAACTAGAAAATTAAATTGTTCAAAATGGGCCTAGCTCTGGATCCCAATATATGACCACCATAAATGGTATAATATACTTTTATACCAATGCTCCTCTATTTTCATGGTGGACCCATTATTCATCTATATAAAACATGATATGTATTGGAAGTAACCATGTAGGGGTGAGAAAAAAATACCCATTAGGATGCCCCAAAAACTCAAGGAAAGAAGTAAGAGACACTATAAGAACCATAATTTTTCTTATATTAACATTATATAAAATTTTCATCGTACATAAAACATTACAAAAAATAGTTACCAAAGTACGGTATTCGTTTACTACCTTTGGAAACATGGAAACATAAACATTAGTAAATGAGTGAGATAAATTATAACCTATTAAGTTATTCATTACTAGAAAAATTATTAGAAAAATCATACTTAATACATATATTCATAACTTGGGGAAGGAAAAATAAAAAAAGGGTGAGATAATATGTTCATTAATGGTAAATAAGGGAGGAAATTATGTATAAAGTTAATTATAGGGGTATGAGAATTTCATCATAATATTAGAAGATAATACATTATATATTAAAGATCATAGAAATGACTCATTGCATAATTCAAGGATGTTAATAAGACATGAATCATAAGGAAATAAATAACATAATCCAAGAAATCATAACATAGGAATAAAACAAGTAATTGTGGTATAAACATAAATATTGAGAATCCTAGGATAAGGCTACTAATGAAGACCTTCATAACATGTTAGGATTGGGATAAAAATTGTGTACCTGCTTAGGTCTTTGGATAACAACACGTATACCCTCTTATTTTCATGATTGGGATACAACACATGAACACACTTTCTTTTAGGCTTAAGATACAGCCTGTTCAACTCCAAATCATCAAGCTTGGGAAATAACCCATGCACTTACTTATTTTAGGCTTGGGCTAGAACCTATATACCATCTTATTTTTAGGCTTAAGAAAGAACCTATGTTCTATTTGAGCTCATCTACAATTTATCACTACCCAATTAATTGGAGTGATATATAGGTCCCAACCATAAAATAAAAAAAATCATACATACATGTGCCACAAATTAATAAAATAGGCATCATATCATGGTCTATAAAAATTGATGAATTTCATAAACACTAATCATTACCATGAAATGAAATGTGCATCATTATAACTTCATCACATCATAACATATCAAAAATATTTAGGCTTACTAATAATTTCATTAAATCATAACCCATGAAATTAAGTGGGATTCAAAAGAATATAACATGTGGAAGAAAAACTATTGTCAGAATAATTATTCCACAGAAACAAAAACCATTCCTGAAAAAATATGAATGGAACCTTTGAATCATCATTATAATCCATATATTTCATATTATATGGAACCATAATTTTTGAATTTCCATTAAAATAATTTCTTAAGGGAAATAACCTCTCTTTATTGAAAATTAATTTCTAATAAATAAATTATTTTGAAAATCATTTTCTTAAAAATAAACCAGAAAAATTATAAGGAATTATTTAAAATTGGTTTTCTGGATAATACTTTTAGAAATTACAAATAATCCCTGAAAAAGTTTTGAATCCCAATTTCATTAATAAAATATTAAATAATCTTGAAATTTTTTGGAAAACCATTTCTTTGAAAATAATTTGAAAATATATAAATAAGACTTTAAAAATATCAAAAACCATTTTCTTTTAAAATATATAAAATTATATTGAAAACATTTTGAAAACAATTTTTCCATGAAAACATATAAAACAATAATAAAAATGTTATGAAATCCATTTCATTGAAAATAATGTATAAATGAATAAATAATTGTTGAAAATAAATTTAAAACAATTTTCCCAGAAAACTAATAAAATAAGCTTGAAAACGTTTTGAAAGCAAATTTCCTTGAAAATATATAAAATAAGATTAAAATCATTTTGTAAACAATTTATTTTAAAATAATTTTAAAACTTATAATTAATTCTTGAAATCATTTTGAAAATATTATTCCTTTAAAACTTATAAATGAATTTTGGAATCATTTTAAACAAAAGTTTCATTAAAAACTTATAAAACAATGTTTTAATTTTTTCGAAAAACTCATTCCTTGAAATATACCTTCAAAACCTTTATATAAATGTTTAAAATGTTTTGATAACTATTTATTAGAAAATTAACATTAGAAATTTGTTGAAAATTAACCATTTAAACATGAAAATTATGATTTGTTCTAATGATTGTTGGTAAATCAATACATGCCATATGAGGTAAAAAAGAATATTCCTTATACACCGTAAAAAAGTTAAAAAAATGTCTAATTTGGAAAGATACAAGAACATTCCATTGAAAAAACTTTTAAAAGAAAAAAGGGTAAAAATATCTTTTAATGATTATATTATAATAGTATAATATTCTTGGGAACCCTATTTTAGATAACATAGTTTTGAAGGATCATATATTTTTGACCGAAGAGATGGTAATGTTGGGATTTTATAATAACAAATTATAGACTATAATATATAAATAAGATTGGGATAATGTTCAAAATAAATTAATATATCATGAATATCTATAGGATAAAAAAATTCATGAATTTTCTTGAGAGATGGATCAATAGATTCATCAAATTAAGCATAAACATAAACAATATTGATTAGTGGTGAAATTGTATCAATAAACTCTTACCACTTGGTGACTTTGAACAATACTCACCATGTAAAAGATTCTATTTATATGAAGCCTAAAATATGAATAAAATAAGGATGTTAATGATATAACATTTCATAGGATGTATAAACACATCATGGGAAAATATCAGTGCATAACATGACATATGTCTCAGGGAATGAAAATTGAGAGAAAATTACATTACTGATTTGGTAAATTTATAAACACAAACCACATGAAATAAATATCATCATATGGATATATAAATACCACTAAATTTAATTTTATGAATCCTATAAATCATCAAAAGGAATTATACACACAACACAAAATGAATGAGTGGTGAATAAAGTATGTATATCACAAAAATAAAAAGTGAGATGAAATTACCTTTACTTTGTGTCTTGACTCTCATCGTACGTGTTAGAAAATAATTTATAATAAATGTGAGCTTATTATAATTAGTTTATGTAAACATGTTGGTATAAATAATACCTTATATGGTTCAATTATGATTTTATATTATCATGTTGTTAACAGTTTCATGATAAGGTTACATTTCATATAATATTTTCTTTGTTTTTTTTCGTGTGTCATAATTTCTTATATATTTTGTTCTTATATATATGTCATGATTTCCAGAATTTAAAACATGATGAAAATAAAATTTATATTCATTATATATGTATTATAATAATCTATAGAAAATTTTAGTATTGAATGGAATATACTATTCATGGAGATGGTAGGTCGTACGTACGCATGAACACTGTTTATGTTTTATTAGTATATTGAAAGAAGGAAAAGAAAAGAAAAGAAAATATACATGTATATGTATATAATATTATTAAATTACCATTATTATGTAATATATATCATATATGTTCACTAAACACACCCTTAACTCGTTCCATGTAGTGTGTGAATGAATCACACTACTTCGAGGGGGCAGTAGTCCACAGTTCCTCAAATGAAATTATCATATTTACAAAATATGGAAAGAATAAAGGTATATTATAAATTAAAATTATAGAGGAATAAATGAATTACTAATATAAAAAATATAATATATATATTTCACATTATAATTTCCACCATGAGAAGGGATAAATGAAAAATGAACATTCATCGTTTCGTTAAGTGGTAGTTCATTGTACATGTAAATAGTTTGTTCGTTACCCATTAGATGGAAGTGTGTGAATGTGAAATTAAAACCATTATAATAAAAAAAATAATATATTGATTATATTTTTTTTATAAAATAATTTAATAAAAATATTTTAGGTAGAGGAGAATGGGAATAAAACTAAAGGAGCTTACGGGAGGGTGTTACCACTTAATCGGGTAGATCCTTTTGGTTTACACCAAAGGGAATCATTGAAAAGATTTATAAACAGAGTTAGGATTAAATGATGATGGTATTGTTTTGGGAGTATATTTAATCATTTTTTCCAAACCTATGTCATTTTAGATGCGTGAAGAAGTGGTAGGAGAGGAGTAATTTTTATATGGGAGGAGTGGCACTCTTGTAATATTTCGACAAAGGGATTCCATACACATTTTTCACATGAAAAGTGGATCCAATAATAGAAATAATTGATCTAAGGGAGGAGAGGGTTGAAATATGTGCATCCAATTTATATTGTAACGGTTTCATGGACATTTTACTCCTTAAGATTATGGTTTATTTGATTATTTATAATAATTTTACCTTAATCGTTGTAATTAATTTTAATTACATAAAATATTATTTTTGGATGAAAACTAATTTTATCATATTATTAATTATAAATTATTTTTTTATTCCAAATATAGTACCAATTTTTTTAATTCAAATCATAGATGAGGCAGAAACTAATTTAAATTTAATCCCTTTGATGGGATGACACTGCGTGTTTTTAATGTAAAAATGAACAAAAGTTTACTATGTTTTTATATCATGTTCAATGTGAAATATGTTACAATGAAATGTATTGGATTAACTGATAATAGTTTTAAAAAAATTAACTTTAAAACCAATTTAAAATATAATTTATCCTAAAAATAAATTTTTTGAATAACATTTTTAAAATTAAAATTCATTAATTTTAACTGTTCATTAAAAAATAAAAGCTTATCAAAAAATACGAAAAAAAGTTGTAACCTAATTTTTATTTTTCAAATTCTAATATTAAATTTATTTTGACATATTAAATATATTAAAGTTTCAAATATTGGATATAAAATGGGTTCTCCATTAAAAATCGGATAAACTACCTTTCAAAAAATATAGTTTTTATTCAGAAAATTAGGTTTATTATTATCTTATGGTTAAAAAATATATTATATGAATATCAAGATTATTTTGATGAATATATAACATATATATTACATTAATATAACTCTATATTTATAATTAATTTTATTTTTTATGAAAAAACCCATTAAGAGAATAAAAATAAACACATGTACTTTGTATTAAATTATTTTTACATTTACATTTCTATTTAATTGGTAGCATATGAATTCATTTTATATTTATGTAAACATTATATGTTTTACTATTATTAATATCCTCTAATTTAATGTCTTGGTTATATCTTACTATATGAAGTAATAAAAATTTAATATTATACTATTGTTTGATAAAACTCTGTCTTTCGTGTTACAGAGGGCATCACGGAAAATCATTATTTCATGTAAAATAAGATAAAATCAATGGTATGTGTAGAGAAATATAAAATTTATATATTGTGTAGTGTATGATTAACTTGATTTTTTTAAAACAAAATAAAAACATAGTGCTTTAATAAAAAAAATAGTATTTGTTATATAACGTGGAATGAACAACAATAAAAAGATTAAATTAATTAGAAAAAATATATTTCACAAAATATAATTTAATCTTTTTATTGTTGTTCATTCCACATTATATAACAAATAGTTTAGAAAAAATATATTTCACAAAATATAAGGTCATCACATTCTACCACCATGAAAATTAACTTCTCCCTCAAAATTCTTATGGGTTATGAAAGGGTTGATACATGAAAATTATATTTATAGAAACCCACATCGTAAAAATTAATTCTAAAAGGCCTGTTTAAAAATGGAAATTTGGAAACATAATAGTTACCCAAATTATCATATAACTAGGTTTTTATGTGGGAGAAAATAGTTGAACATTTAAAATATGAACATGAAAGAGAAATATACCCATCATATTCTTATAAAGAGAGGGATATAACAAGGTCGGAATAAATTTAACAATCACAAATCCATAAAACTGTGATGAACTTTGGTACCATCTGATTTATTTGAAATTGAGGTACTGAATAATTTTTTTTGTTTCAAGATCCATTTTAAAAAATTTATAGAATTTTATTGAAATGATATACTTTCATGGTTTCCAGAAAACCTCACCCTTTGTTTTCCCTTGATCCAATTCACCTCTTTCTCTATAAAAGGATGGTGGATTTTTCAATCCTGAAGTACTAACAGATCATGATATCCATGAGATTTCTTCCTATTTTTCATCAGCTATCATAAAAAAATGCAGTTTGAACAAGCTATACAATATAAATAAATCCTCATATGGAGATATAACAATTTAATATTACTGAATTAATATAATGTTTAAATCCAAATTTTTATAAACGGATGCCCAAATACAATATTCATTTAGTGCCACTGGAACATAGAAATATAAACTACGGTACATGAGTGAGCAGAATTATCACCCACTAGGTTATTCATGACTAGAATTCTTCAATTAAAAATCATAAATAATACATATCTTCATAATATATGGAAGGAATCATATGAATGGGTGATATCATATGCTTAGTAAGATAAAATAAGGAATATATGTAAGCATAAACATGAGAATAGGGTTATTCGAATGTTTTCATAACAATAAAAGATAATACACTATATAAAAAAATCATAAACATGAATCATTTAATAAAACATGGAAGTTCATAAGACATGAATCATAATTAAATAATGAACATAAACCATGAAATTATAACATTGGAATAACTCATGTAATTGTGGAATACACATAATAATGGAAAATATTATCTCAATGATACCTACAAAATCATTGTTAACTTGTTAGGATTGGGCTATGATCTTTATACCAACATCAGGGATGGGCTAAAAACCCATGTACTGACTTATTTTTTGTATTGGTATACAAATCGTGCACCCTCTTAAATTTAGGCTTGGACTATAACCTATGCACCTACTTATTTTCAGGATTGGGCCACAACCCATGGACCTGCTTATTTTCAGGATTGGGCTACTACCAGTGTACCATCTTGTTTTCAGGATTGGGATACAAACCATGTACCCTTTGATATCATATACCATTTATCAATAGACAATTCATTTGAGGTAGATATAGGTCCCACTAATCAAATAAAAAATCATACACACAAATGCCACAAGATAATAAAACTCGCATCAAATCATGACCCATAAGAATAGGTGGCTTTAATAAACAACAATCATAACCCATGAAATGAAAAGGATATCATTAACTTTTCAAAACATAACACCATATTGAAAATAGTTATGTTTTTTAATCATTTCATTAAATCATAACCTATGAAAAGATGTGGGATTCGAGGTCATATAACCCAAGGAAGAGAAAACAGTTTAATAATAATCATTCCATCAAAACATAAACCATTCATGAAATAATATGAATGGAACATTTGGATCGTGATAATAATCCACATATGTCATATAAGATGGAAATATATTTATTGAAATATCCATTAAAAAAAATTATTGAGAAAAATATCCTTTGTTTTTTTAAATTGATTTTGGAGACATAAAACCTTTTGAAAATCATTATCCTTAAATGTACTTGAAAACTTATAATGAAAGTCTGAAAACTTATTGAAAATCATTTTTCATCAAAATATATTGAAAACATATAAATAAGTCTTGAAAACATTTTTAACACCTATTTATTTGAAAACATATAAATGAAGCTTGAAAATATTGTGAAAAACATTTTGTTGATAATGATTTTAAACCATATAAAAAATACTTGGAAACATTTTGAAAATTATGTGTCTTGAAAATTTACAAAAGATGCTTCTAAATGTATCAAACATTTTTTTCATCGAAAACTTATCAAACAATCCTAATTTTTTTAAAACCATTTATTTTAAAATATCATGAAAAATTATAAATAAGTCTTGAAAAAATTTTAGATAACTATTTTACTTGAAAAGATATAAAATAACCTTGAAAATATTTTGAAAACAATTTTCCGTTAAAATTTATAAAATAAACATAATTTTTTTGAAAAACATTTATTTAAAAATACTCTGAAAACATATAAGTAAGTTTTAAAACCATTTTGAGTTAGATTTTCTAGGAAATTTTATAAAATAATATTTAATTCAATTTAAAAACAATTTTACTTCAAACCATAAAAAACAATCTTAAAACACATTAAAAAACACTTTCGTTCAAAAATACTATGAAATCATATAATGAAATATTGAAAAAATATTTAAAACAATTTCTTTGAAAATTAATATTAAAAACAATTTCTTATAAATTAAAATTTTAAGTACGAAAAGGAAGCTTCATAGAAATGATGGTGGGTAAATTCGTAATGTTGTACGAGGAAAAAAGTACATTCATTTTTCATGGTAAAAATGTTCAAAAAATAACTTGTTCCGAAATTGAAAATAATTTTCATTTGAAAGATTTAGAAAAAGAATAAAATGGTAAAAATTTATTTTAATTTATATTTTATTAAATTTTATTATTTTTGGAAATCCATTTTTTGAAAACATGGTTTTGAAGGAATTTGGATTTACTACTGAAGCGAGGGTAAAGTCAAGATTTCATAAAAACACATTATTAACTATCTTATGTAACAAGGAGTGGGATAATGGAATGAATACAAGAATATAATTGGAATATCTATAGTATAAGGTAATTCATTAATTTTCTTGGGAGATAGATCATAATATTCATCAAAGGAAGCATAAGAATAGAGAATCCTGATAACCGATGTGATTGTTTTAATAAACTCTTACCAATTGGTGACTTTGGAACATACTCCCTATATAATAAATTCAAATTAACTGAATCTAAAAATATAATAAAAATTAAGAGATTCATGATATAACATTTCAATGTAATTATACACACCTCATGTAAATATGTTGGTACATAACATGGATTCTTCCTCAAAGAAAGAAAATTAAGAAAAAATTACTTTACTGATTCTATTATTTTTTTAACATAAACCCCATGAAATAATTATCAAAAAATAGATATGTAAATAAAAATAAATATAAATATAAGAGTTATATAATTAACTTGTGGTCAGCATACAATTCACATAAAAGTATTGGGGGTGAATAAATCATATATCTCACAGAAATAAAAAGTAAGATGAAATTCCCTTACATTGTGTTTTGACTGTCGTCTTACTTGTTAGAACCTACAATATAATAAATATTTTTTTATTGTAAATCATTTATTAAGCCATATTATTTTATATAATAAAATATATGGTTTTATTATTACTTTATACTATATGATTGTTAATAATTTCATTTACATGTTAAACTTTGGGAAATATTCGATTGGTTTTTTATTTATGTCATAAATTATAAAATATTTGGTCATTATACATATATCCTGATTTAAAAAATGTAAATAATAATAAAAATATCATTTATATTCAGTATATTTATATTATAATAAATTAAAAAATATGGATGTATGAATTCAAATACACCATTCATGGAGACCGTAGGCTATACATATGCATGAATGTTGTTTCCCATTTATTATTGTAGTGATAGATGGAAAGAAAAAGAAATATATGTTTATATGTATATAATATCCTTATATAATACTAATAATTTCATATATATTATATAGTTTTACTAATTATATCCTTAATACATTGCATGCAGTGTATGAATGAATCACAACTCTTTGCTGGGCCGGTGGTCCACAATTTCTCAATTAAAATTAACTTATTTACAAAATATAGAAATCAGAAAGGTATGTTCTAAATAAAACATATATAAGAATAAATAAATTATAAATATCATATATATAATATATTAATATAGTTTCCATTATAGGTGGTAAAAGAAAAATGAACAATCATAATTTCTTGAGGAAGTAGTTTTCCGTTCATATAAACAGTATGTTAGTCACCCATTAGATGGAAGTGTGTGTATGTGAAGTTAGAACCCTTAAAATTATACTATTATATTTAGGATATTTTTTTTTATAAAATTATGGATTAATACAAGTTGAGGGGTTGATAATGGAAATAAAAGTAAAGGATCTTAAGGGAGGGTTTTACAAGTTAATCTAGTAGATCCTTTTGGTTTTCCCAAAATGGATTCCTTGGATGTATTTTATACAAAAGGGGGACATAAATGAATCTTTTATGGTTTTTGATATTATATTTGAGCAGATATTGCCTAAAACTAAGTGTTTTTAGAAGTATAAAGTTGTGGGAGTAAAGGAGGCCTTTTTATATTGGAGGAAGAGTAGAACTCATGTACTATTTTGATAAAAGAATTATACACACGTTTTTAATATGAATAATAGATCCATTGATTGAAAAAATTATATAGAAATTAGGATATGATATATATATTTCTATGTAATGGATCTTGGATAATTTTCTAGGTCAATTGGGCCCTTAGCATTATCGCTTATTCCCTTATTAAGTTGAATTTTACCTTAATCGATGTAATTTATTTTAATTACATTCACTAATCATTTTTTTCAAAAACAAATATGAAATTATTATAAATTATAAATTATTCTTATTAAAAATATGAAATCCATTTTTCGAAATTTAAAACCACATAAGTGGAATTAATTAATCGAAATATAATCCTGCTGATGGGATGGCACTGCTGGTTTTTAAAGTAAAAATGAAAAATTGTTTGTTTATTTGTTATATCCAATTTCAATGTGAAACTGGTTATAATGAAGATAATTAAATTAATTTAAAAATTTTAAATCTAAATAAATTTTAAAACAATTTAACAAATAATTTAACCATATACATAAATTATATGAAAAAATAGTTTAAAATTAAAACTTAGTATTTTTAACTATTTATTAGAAAGTGAAACCATATAGAAAAATACCAAAACCTTATCAGAAAAGAATTATTATATTTTTAATTAAAAGATATATTTTATTTTGACATATTAAATCTATAAAATTGTAAAATATTATATTAAAATTGTGCACTTCATTAAAATATGGTAAAACTACCTTTGTAAAAATATATGTTTTTATGCATAAAATTAGGTTTGTTCTTATCTTATGTATTTAAAATATGTTGTATGAATATAAAAAATATTTTATTGAATATATAAAATATATATTACATTAATATAACTCAATATTTGTAACAAATTAAATTTATTAATATAAAATACCATTGGGAGAATAAAAATAAAAATATATCCTTTATATTCAACTACTTCTTATATTTTCATTTCTGACTAATCGGTATCCTATGAAGTCATCCTATATTTCTGTAAAAAATATATTTTCATTTTATAGTTAATACTATTAATAATTTCTAAGTTAATAGCTATGATAATTCTTAATATATTAATTAAATTCATTTTAATAATATATTATTGTTCGGTAAAACTCGGTCTTGGTGTTACACAATGCATGGAGGAAAGTTATTATTTCATGTAATGAAATATATCCTCAATGTTCCATTTAAATAAATATTAAATTTAAATTTCTTTAGTGCATGATTTACATGATTTTTCATTTAACTCAATAAAAACGTAGTTCTTTAATATAAAATAAACAATATTTTAGTGTTTCAGGAAATAAAAAATCTAAAAAAGATTAAATTAATTCAAAAACAACATTCACCAAATCTCATGGTGTTACATATATAATAGTAGTGGAAGATAGTTTATACGAAAAGGTAATGTGAAATAGTACAAATCATCCCAAAAATATAGTGAAGATAACATTTTCTAAACTCAAAGGGGATTGACATGGTGAGTTAGTAAACTAATCATTTAGTCTTCACCAAATATAGTTGGAGAGTAGAACCATCAAACCATGAGAAATGAAACAAATAAAAAAAATGGAATATACTGTGTATCTTCACCTCTCTTGGATGGAATGTTTCAAAATAGATGGTGGGGATATAGAATAAGGATTGATATTTATGATCAATAAATGAATCCCAATCAAGAGAGTAAGGGGATCTCTTTTTCACAGCCCATCCTAAGAAAATGAGTATCCAACAATTCCAAAACTTCATTAATGATGACCAAAATATCATGTGTATACCCAAACATAATTGTAAAAGTCTGACCATGCCTCATCACTATGTCACACAACTAAGTGAGAAAAAACATGATGTTGAGGACCTATGGCCTGGTATAACAGGGGTACCATGCTGATGGTGTTGAGGACCCACTAGCTAGCACAACATGAGTGTACAACTCAGAATTACTCGATGACCCACTACTCATACTGGTTGGAGGGTACAATTCAGTAGACATCAAGGACCCATAGCTCTACGCAACAGGAGGTTAAAACGTTGAAGACATCGAGGAACTATTTCCCATCCTTGATTGAGGGAACCACTCGAAAGATTTCAGGGACCAAATACCCTTCCTAGTATGAGGGAACTCGTTAGTTGACATTGAGGACCCACATCCCCATACAGTTGAAGGGTTCCACTTGGTAGTCATTGAGGAACCAAATCCCAACCCACCATGACATTACCACTTAGAAGGAGTATTTGGTGATCTTGCATGATCACTACTATCAATGAGCTAGACTCAGAAGGTGTTGTGCCTGAAACATTTCACACCATACCTCGAAAGCCACAACCAAGGGAACAATCACATTGTATGCTTAAAAAAACTCAGTATAGGATACTCGGGATCCTAAATCCTAGTTTAAAGGAAGTAGATATAGAAAATCATTGGTACATTAAAAATAGGTACACTTCATGTTGGGGACCTAGAGAGTGTATGGTTATGCTTTGCTGTTTGGTTGTGTCCTGGTAATAAACAAAGATTACTATCCATGTAACACTACACAATGTGTGTGGAAACTGCATGAAGTGTCTTAGAAAAATATTGATGAACACATAATGATCATCACCAATCTAATAATAGAAACATAATTCCACTGATATTCTTGTAAATATGGAACCATATATACAAACATATTAGACCATTGTGATCCTCATGAAAAAAGTCTTAGAATATGCTGTTCACTTTCCCAAATCGAGCACCTAGTGAAATAAAGTCACATTTCACCACATAATATCATAAAGACGCTTCATGGTACCAAGCTAGGAGTTAGAATTAAATAATTGATATTTGTTTTGAATAATGTGACTCAATTTCAGGGTTTCAATGTCATAAATGGTTTTTCATTCTGACATTGTATATGGAAGATATGTCAGAAAGTAGATTCTATAATAATAATTATATTATTATTACTGGGAACTCTATGAAGCCAAACCAGGAGTCCTTAAATTGTGTACAATATTGTTCTTAAAATGACCATCCTTATTTTAGGTTCATGTTGATACTGACTGTTCATCAATAAAACATTGCATGAAAGTCATACATATTATTTAATGTCTAAAAAATGAAGATAATAATAATTATATTTTGTATTATTATTTTAATAATATACTTAAAATTATGTATATGTTGACATGGATACCCCCTTTTACTCATGACCCTCACCTATTATGCTCAAAATTTATTTTTTTACTTCTCTTTATTAATTCAATGATATTTTCATCACATAATAATAATATTATTATTGATATTTTAAAACATTCAAGGATCCTCCTCCCCATTCACCACATTAAGATCAGACCCGAGAACTATCCTCCCCCATTCATCAACGACTAATACATTCTTTATTATTTTATTTTAATTAAATAATTGATTTAAAGAACATATCTCCCTTTAATTTATATAACTCCAAAACATTATCTCTCCTATAAACTCATTATTATCTGTACTAATTACGAGAATTAAATATAAATTCAAACCAAATTAGTTTTTATCACCTCAATGTGATTATTATTATTATTATTATTAATTATTAACTCCCATTGTGCTAACCATGTATGACCACCTTTTTAGAGATCTAAGCATGGACACCATCAATTTCATGCGAATTAGACTCTTCCTTGATACCCTACACACAACCTCAAATTAGAACTGATCCCCTCCCACAAAAAATCATCACTACATTCGAATAGAAAAAACCAACGATCACTAATCTAATCATGAACCAACTTCAATAACTAAAAAACATCCAACTCATTGGTCAATACCTCCCCTAACCATCAATCCAAATGTATTTCATTCCACCAAAACAATTCCAAGGGTTCGATTTCACTCTTACCCGCCCAGGTATTGTCGACTCATGAACCTATGGTTTAACGATGAAGAACACGAAGAACTGTGGGGGAAAATCACCAATAACAAAGGTGATAAGCATAGATGGCCAAGCATTCTTGGCCAATAATTTCATTTCGAGGAAATCAGGATGAGAATCAAGGAATGGAAAAGAAATAAATTGAAATAATAATTTATTTTGATTACACAGTCTTATGAAAATGATAGGATTAATTAAGAATAAATAGAGGGAATTTATAATGATCAATTATTTAATTATATGGCTAAAAAACCACATATTATGATTCCAAAATAGATTTTGGATTGATCATTGTTAATGAATGTGTCATCCTGTGAAGAGGAAGACCCATTGCGACTACTACCCATTGATCCACCTCAATCTGATCATCATTCTTTGTTTGATGTATATCCTCCAAAGAAGAATGTTGTCCTCCTACTATTAGATATAGAAGGGGTTATGCAACTGACACTTGAAAAATCAACATAATATTGATTCTTTTAGTGGATTTAATTATGTTTTTTAATGAATGAATAAAAATATTAATTACTTATTTATATTAGACATACCATCCAACGACTACCTAATCCGAGCATCCCATGCCGAACAATTTTAGGTCACATATAGTGTAAAACCCACATTTTGAGAAGAAAGTTTCTCTAATGTCTCTCATCCGAGTATCCATATATGAGTATTTTTTTTTAGGGTTATATAAAAATATAAATAAATTAATTAATTTATGTAATGCACTAACCAATGGTTTCCCTATCCGAATATCTCACATCGACCAACTTTATGTCGCAGTCAGGGTAACCTCGATGTTCTGGATTTATCTGTGGTCTGATATTTCTGATAAGAGAATCCATTTATGAGATATTAAAATGTTTCCAGATAAATTTGTGCATATAATAAAAATATATTTAATATTTTTATATAATTAATTTTGGGTGCAATAATCCTCAGAATCACGCGTTGTCTCAACGCTTGGCTCTGAAAATATTCTTAAGAATATTCCAATGTCTTATATGAAAAAACCAGAGTCTATACAAAATTAGTGTTATTTTATGGTATATTAAATTAGGTTTATATCATTTTAAATTCATTTTAATTACCCTAAATCCACATAAGGATCCTTTATCCAAATCCAGATGATACTGAGTATAATTATTTATCACTTTTTAATAGATGGATAAATATTTACGAATAAAAAATTGTTTAAATATGGTAAAAAAAAAGGGTAATTAACCCCTATATTATTTTTCAAATTTAATTAATTATAGAGATATTTATAGTTACAATAGTGGGGTACTTGTACCATTTGAAATGAATCTATAAAATAGAGATAAGACTCAAGGGATTTAAGTGAATTACTATGATGCCTAGAATAAAATGTTTTCTTTTCACTGGATGATTATGAATATGTCTAGATGAATGTGACTTACTTATCTATGATATGACCCCTTATCTCTTTATTGTCAATGTGGTGGTACTTATTATGTTCATGTTATAAATAAGGGATACTAATGAAATTATATTAATCATCAAGTTTTTAACATTATAAATTATAGATATATGAGTGGATATTATTTTTATTATGACCAATTCCATTTTAAATATTTTAGTTATTTTAATTTTTTCCCAAAATATTTCCCATAATCACTATAATGGGATGTGGATAAACTTTGTTCAATTCTATGCATCTGAAAATATTTCTTCTTAGAGAAAATGATATATTGGAAAAAATAAATCCATTTTACTTAAACACTGAATAAATATTAGTTTACAATAATATTTAAAAATATAAATAGAGTTTTAAATAGACTTAATGAGTTCTTATTTGTTCAATTATTCATCAATTATATATAAATCATATTATATAATTCATGTATTTAAATTATAGGTAATGAAATTGATTCTCCCTAAATAATTACTGGAATTATAAATAAATTTTAAAACTATCACCAATTTCCATGATGTGTAATAAATTATTTTATAGTCTTTGGTAGGATGTGATCTCCATCCTTTATATTTACAACTATATATATATATATGTGTAGTTTCTTAATTTAATCACTAAAAATATATAGCAAGGTAAATTTGAAAAAACATACGTCAATTATTATCATAAAACATGTCATTATAAAAGTTGAAATTTGTTATATGAAGGGGTAAACCAAAAAAGTTCTTACTTTTTTCTATTCATAAACCTCTAGGAATCTCTTTCATCTCATATGGAATTGAATCCTTCCTAGATGGGGCCCTCTTCTGAGTGATCCCTTCATGTCAAGAGGGTTTCCTAATGTGGAGTGTTTTGAAACACAACACCCGGTGATTCCCTTTTCAAAAGTTAAAATATTTATATCTTTTTAGTTGATCTCAATAAATAATACATTAAATCATAAATCAAAAACCCAAATGGTTGATTAATATTTTTATGAAGTTTATGAACCATTTAAATCCAAAATAATAATATTTGTTTTATTATTTTTTTCATGATAAATGACTTTTTAACTTATCTTTTCATCATTTTGAATAAAAAATGAATGAAAAATGATAAACATTATTTGGGTTATAAATTTCAAATCCAATTTTTTAATTGTAGGGATAAAAGACAAAAATATGTACACTTATAAAATAGAAATGAAAATATCATATGTGGTGATAATAGTGATGTCCTTTATAAAATAGTAATAGTAATATAGAGCCATTATAGAATAGTATATCATGGATTACATGATTGATGTATTTCATCCATGTTAATATAGAATGACCATTAATGAAAATAAAAGTAAAAATAAAAATAATAAAAAATATCATTGATTAAAATATTGGTGCTTATAAAGACGAGATGATGGGGTTTTATAAAAATGTGAAAGTAATATCAATCTCCTTGATTGTAAATTATTTCCAAGTAATTATAATATGATACTAAAGAAATTATGTTATTGTATTGAATTCAATATTATTTGCAATGAATTTTGGAAATAAAAAAAAATTATATAGTAGAAAAAATAGAGGATAAAAAAGTACATGGATAATATTAATGAAATAAATTATATCCCAATTATATATAAAATATAAATTAATTTTTAGGGAAATATTATCCTAAATTTTAATATTCCCCCATATATATATCCTTTTTTTATATAACTCCTCTTTATCCCATCTGAGCTATTTCTTAATAGGTCATAATTACAAAGGGACCCAAAAGAAATATTAATCTCAGGAAAAAATGTCCATTTATTATATAATGGTTTCTTAGCTAAAATTATATGTTTATAAATAGAAATTATTCACTGTTATATGATCAAATTCATTGATATATTATAATATCCCCCATAATGATATCCCTTGTAGAGGACTTTTATTCTAAAATTAGTGTTTTTATATTTATTTCTTACTAATTGTTTACTATAATCCTTTCTTTCTCATATTTTTTTAAATGTAAAAAATATATGGAATCAATATTCTTACTTTACTTTTTTTTAATGTGTGAATGGTGTGAAAACTTTCAATGATATTACTTTCAACATAGACTATCATTCCTAGGATACATTGTTTCTAAAAAAATAATTAAAAATACATATTGAACTCCATGTGAGTGTATCTAATAAATATCATTAAATAAAAAAATTTATCACCACTAAATTTAATTAATTCATGATGATATGGTTCAAATTATATGGAAAATAAGGTCATGGGTAAGAATTTATGTTGGGAGAATGATGTTTTCTTTACCCAGATAAGGAACTGATCACACTCCTTGGAGAAAAATATAAAAATATAGTTAAAGACATGTGAGTTCACTATAAAATTTGGAATAGGTTGATAGAAAAGAATAATTCCAACCCTTTTCAATAGGGAGATTATTATTCTACTATAATTAGGGAAACCATCATTATGGTGTTGGTTTAATCCATGTGTTTGGAATATTAGTAATTAATTTTTATGATCCCTTACCTCTAAACCAATTTATGGAATGGATCAATCATTCATTCCTCTTATTCAGTTGTCATTAATGTACATTAAAAAAGTAATAAAAAACTAACATATAAGTTTTTAAATATGGCCTTCCTCTATTTTGAATGACTATATCCTCTAATGTGAATAAATAAATTTGATGTGGATTTTAAAAAATAGTTCTCCTTCAATGAGAGGTACATAAATATAATCTTCTATAATTAATAAAATGAGAAATCATTTATTTTTTTGTTTAATTAATGTCAAATCACTTATTACACACCATGTGTATCATACAATTTCATTATAATATTCCATCGTAGTTCAAATGATTATATTAATGTTTGAGATATTTGATATAATTTATTAATAATATCAAGCCTAATAACCAATACATTTTTTAGACTATAGTAATGTCCAATGACACATATAACATGTGCATTCCCTAATAGAATATAATTAATTATAAGAACCTGTGATGGATATTACTATGTGTGAACATCACTTTATGAAGTATCGATTATTTTGGAAATTTAAGAATATAATTTTCTAACATAATACTTATCCCTTTAGAAAAATATTTTGTTCACCAAAATTCATAAGTTTAAAAATATTTTAATAACATTGTGAGGTTCTTAATTATAATAAGTAAGTATGATAATATTTTATTTTCTAAAATACTATACAGACATTATAATATTATTTTTACATAGAATTAAATTTATCTAGTCATAAAATATTAATTAATATTAATAATTCGGTAATCGAGTATACAATGTGTGACGCTTGTATAAAACTAACTCTAACAAACAATGACTTACATTAGAGAACACCATTAACTTATAAATTATTACCTCTAACATGATAAACATACATTGGTTTATGTATGTTTAGAACTATTGGTCCTACCATATAATTCATTATCTATTATACTTTCAGTTACTTCACTACTTTGAGAAAATACCTAAAATGTATATCACCGATTATTTACATTTTTCATTTATTGATCTTCAAATCTTATCTAATACCATAGTTATCAGATTATCATAATATATTTCGATAATACATTACTATCATTTTAAAATTTTAAAATAACATGAATATACCATTTCTAAAATACTTCTTAAGATTCATGAGAAACTATAACATAATTTTCCAATCTATAAATGGGGACCAATGGATATAATAATTTTGTGTTACTTATTTAAATTTTCTTATAATGATACAAGATGATTTTCATCTGATGGAAGATTAGTTTCATATCACATTGAATAATAGAGTTTTTACCTATCTAATTGTTAGGAAATCATCTATTTTACATTCCCAAGTAATATAAAAGTGTTTTTATTTTTATCCAATGCAGTTCTCCAAGTTTTCTATGATATATTCCAACTATTTTAAATGAAAAATAAATATCAATTATTAGTAAATATTATTTAATTTTCAATAGAATAAATAAACATATCTATTTGAGATATGATCATAAATTAAATAATTTGATATATTATTAATCATAATAAACTAATCTTGTATTTTAATACAACAAAATTGGGATTTTTCATTCCCTATGAAATAAGAAATAATTCAGTCTTGAATTTTCCCATATTTTAGTTATCATTGAATTATTAATATATTCATAGTGAATTAATCAAAGAATACCATTGATCTATATTGGTAAATTTCATTCACAAGAGCATGGTTAAACAATTTATATCATTTTTAGATAATATTTTCCCCATATTATTAATAAAATGTATGACATGAAATATATTTCAATATGTTATTGAACTGTTTAAGTTGGAAAACAATAGTTATACGACTAAACTATTATAAAAAAGACATTCTTTTTCTCTAAAAAATAAAATTGTCTATGGAATTATCAAAATAATAAATATATATAATATATATTCTTATAAAATATCAATCCTGATTCACTTATAAGATACATATTGTGGTATGGAACATTATATCAAGTGCCCCACCCAATACTCTAGAGGATGTTGGCTATAAGAAACGTTCTATAGTATTATGGTGGGGAAACTATTCCCTTATAGTCATAGTGTACCACAATAGTATGATGAATAATTAAGTAGTATAAATGAATAACATTTATTATATAGAAAAATAGAGGGAATAAATAAAAAGATATAGTAAATATAGTAAGAAATAACAATAAAATATGTATTCAAAAATATGTAAATTTTAAGATACGATAAAAAAATAAAATCACATAAATTATAGAAGGAACCCAATAAAACACATGTATAATAAAAGAACAAAGTATCAATATTTATCACCACAAATCATAAGTCAAGGATCAAACTATTATCTTAATCTCCCATGATATATACAAATAAACTATCCATGTATGCATATTTACCCTTGTACCTACCTGCATCCATGAAGTCTATCCATGTACAAAATAATTGCCCAAAGAAGGTGTGGTATATACTCAGTATGTAACCAGTAATAGTGTCTATAATATTTATTGAATTTTTATAAAATCTATTACCATATATACATATAATATTTCAGGTTTTCAAATAGATTTTAGATAAAAAAAGTCTATAAATACATTTGAAAACTATGATAAGTGTAATAATGATGTGTGTCAATAAATAATAGTGAAATATTAATGAATCCACTAGCTTTGACATGTGTTGCATACATTAAATTTTTTAGGACAACATGGGTAAAGAACCAAGGATAAATACCACAAAAACCTCTGTGAATCCAAAGAACTCAAACAAGGAGATATTGGAATAATGCAGACAAATGTGTTCAATGAACCCAATCCTTTGTCTATGGCCTTGAAATATATTATAATATTTATTTAGGGGTTGCAGGTCTCATACCATGATCTACCCTATCAGTGCCATTATGGTAATAAAGCTCATTTCTATACTAAATTACCCTTTATAAGTGCCATACAATGATATCCAATATCATGAATTTAATACAAAAAACTAATGGGTAATGTTATTTTCCATTACTAAGTATAGCCATTCATAAAATGGAAAAATTTAATAGACCACCCCTCTCATTATAATTTCCTTATTTTAAATAATTCATTTAACAACATATTTGGTATTTTATGTAATGCCAATATAGGTATTCAATCCATAAATATCTCATTTAATTTAAAAAAATATTCCAATAAAAATAGGAATGAAAAACACCCAAATGTGTGGTTTTAGTTAAAGGGATAATAAACTAACCCCCCCATGGCAGTGGACTGGGTTGAGTTTTATAGGCTCCAACCTATTCATGGTTGTATAAAAGAACACATTTTTTTTGGAAATTATTTAAATATATAACTATATTTTGATATAATTTTTTGATTTCCTATTATGCAAGATAATTGATATAAGTTTTAAGCAACAATAATTTTAGGTAAATGGTATAGACCACCAAAAATATGTTCTTAGATGAACACTCAACCAATATCTAAATTAGATATAGGATTGAATGGGAGAAAAATCAAGAAATAAATGAATACCATGAATATAGTTCATATTATATTTCATAGATATATCAATTATATTAGGGATACACACTAATAAAGGAAGATAATAAATTGATTCACATACCTATTTCATACAAAGTGAATAATAATACTAAAATCAGAGTTTCATTGGGGGATTTATTTCAAATCCTTTATTATATAGAGATTATGTATTCTCATAGTGGAGTGGTGTTGTGCATGGAAGGAATAATTACATCGGTGGTTGAGTAATAATAATTGATGGGAAAATGTATATTTGCCCATTTTAAAAGGGGTTTCATGGTTTTTTCACACCAATTTCCCAAACTATGTGATACTATATGGGAATAGTTCTTAAATGGAACTACTTTTTTGGGATGGGTGCAAAGTACTCCAAACCGCTCATCGCCACGGGGGTCCCCTTTGAAAAATGTCTATAGTTTTCACACATACATGTTGCAACTATCTAACTATTCGTCAAACCCTAAAACCCTTATATATTGTCAACACATCTATGCCACACAATTAGTACCAATCATTCCCTAACTACGACCCATGTACAAATTTCCCAAAAAACATAAGCTGCGTGTTCCAAACAAGACAAAAATACCCCCAACCAATTCATGAAATTCTTTTTCACATATACATGGGTAATATTATGAGTCAAACATGAAATTTAATGGTTAGAACCCTAGAGAAACACTATGGTGTTACAATATCCCACACATAAGAAAACTCATACTTAAGATTCCATGTTGAGGGTGGTATTGTAATGTCTGAGAAAATATGATGCCACTGGACACATTCTTTTCCCACTACCATGACTATTCATGTATGTGGCTATGCCCCCAAATGACCTACAACCAAGAAAACATGAAACCTAATAAGAGATATCATACAACAATAAAAAATATGAATATGGTTATCTTCAGAAGAGTAATCAACCTCGAACTCAGTTTCATTTGATAGAATAATGTGACATGGGTCAGAAGAGTAACAACATAACTATGAATCATTAAATAAATCATGTGTTTTACTATATCTCTAAGGGAGTGATATCAGATAAAACACTTGTCCCAAAATCTCAATAAATCTAAAACAGTCTAAAAATGATGTTAAAACATTCCCTACCACCTAAACTATCGATTCCCCAGACTATTAGAATAATAATAGAATAATCAATTCATGACCTTGAACTCTAGACATCATCGATGGTAGTCTACATTTTTTTCTATACTGAGTTTCTTCCATTCTCTTCCAGATTAGATGAACCATTAGTAAATTGTACTGAATCAGGTATGGTTCATATAGAAATACACATACATCTAACTATAATATAGGTGACTGAAATGACCAACCATGTAATTAATCATAAATATAAATTTTTATAGTCTCATAAGAAACTTAATTATATCATAATGAACTAATTGGTATTTATTTCTCTAATTAACCCCCATAATCATGGATGTATTCTCAAATCATGTAATCTAACACATATATCATATGATCAGAGAGACCATTAGTCTACTGGTGACAGACCATTCTCAGAAATACATATGAACCCATTTCCCTATATGACCCATTTCAGAACCGTGATGTGAATCATACATATCTATCCAATAATACCATCCATTTAATTTTGATAAGGAATATAATTTAAAGATCATTTATCATTCAATGATCATCCATATAAAATGCCTGCTAGATAGAAAATAATTCTGTGACCTTAATTATTGAATCAAAGATCACCCATACTGCTTCATTACCTTGAGGGGATATTTTTATTATCATCACAAATTACCTGGTGATTTCACCCCAATTCAAAAAATAAAATTTTAAATTGATGTAAAATCACTTTTGGTCACTAGATTTTCATTTTAACCTACTAACATGGGGATCAATGACTAACAAATCGATATGTCTGCCTTTTTATCATCGAATATCAATATTTATGGTGTAAATCATGATACATCTTGTTAAGACAGATTTTTACCATCCATGCAGTGGTATGGGATTATCATAGTATATCCTCTCACAAATCCCCAGGAACCCAATGACATTCATGAATGAATAATATATATTCCTTATCAATGATCCAAAAAAATATTGTGTCCTCTCATGAAACACTCTCAGATAGTTCTAAGTCCTCTGTGTATGAATGTTTCCATATATTCAATCTCTCTATAAGTGAAGAGGTCACTGGAAAAGTTGTATGTATAGGTTTCATATGATCCTCCTAGGACTCTATGTGAATATTGGAAAACAGGACCATAAATAGCCACTCACAACTTGACTTTTGAACTACTTGTGTCTAAGTCATATATATTAGAGCATAAAATATATAATTTCCATTACTAGGTATATAGGATATATCAAATCCAACCAATTATGGGTATTCAACCCAAATTTACATTCTAAGATTCAAGTCACACTATATGAAAAGATATTTTATTTTCTGGTCTATGAACACCATGATCCACTCTACAAACAATTTATTAATCCATAATTGAAAGGATTAAACTTGAACTAATAATTCAATGTCATGAATTGACTAATTTCTTATGTGTGGAGTCATTATTTGAGAAATGTATAACATGAATCAACCTTTCTTCATCAAAGCTCCTCTAAGACTGATCCCTTATACACGAAGATAAACTATATAAATTATTCCTTAATATGGTAGAATCAATATTGGAACTGAATCAAGTCTTCCTTTCATATCCTAAAAGTATTATTTATATGCTTAAGACCCCGTAATTTTTATGAACATCTTGGTAAAGCATATAAGCATTACTGCAAGACTGTAGAAATACCAAATGAATCAAATGTAATATCCAACAAACATGAAAAAAATCTATATGTTAAAGAAAATCATGGGATTATCCCAGTAAATGATGTCCCTCAACTTCTATGGGTCAACAGATACACCTAACAATGAGATAATGCGACCTAAGAAGTTGACTTTATTGATCCAAACATGAATTTTGGTGATATTAGAGAACATATGGTGATCATACAGGGTATTTAGAAAGATCTAAAGATGATGTGAGTGGTCATGTTTAGTAATAGAATACACTATGGTGTCATCGATGAAGACTAAAACAAATCAATCTATGTATGGGTAGAAAAACCGATTCTTCCAAGCCATAAAAATTGGAGGAACATTCATCCACATGAATGGTATAAGTGTATAATCATACAAGTTATACTTCCTTCTAAACATTGTATGGTGTTTCTAAAATGTTCTAAATCATATGAGATGCTAACCTAACCGTAAATAAATCATTGCGAAAACCCTAAATCCTCATGTCTAGTTAATGAGTTCATTGAAGTGATGTAGTAGATAATAAAGATTAACTATAATTGATTCAACTATAGAAAATAAAAACACATTATGTGGCTACCATCAAAATTCATTGCAAAAAGGACTAATTAACTGCATATAGAAGTAATGGTTCATATAAAATCCATAGCTTAGATATCCTTTAGCTACCTATACAGCCCCTTAAAATCTATAGTAACCATACTATAAGGTGTAATAGATACTAATAATTATCTTAGAATTAACTCGATAATAAACTTTACCCCTATCTTTAGGGGTTTTCCTCAAAATAATTAGAGATGATGTAACAAAAAATATCCACATTTGGAGGGAAATAAGCTTGAAAAATTCCCCGATCATCCATATAAATATTAGAAATATGGGAAATCACTATACCCAACCCCCACTACTCTGTCCCTACTCAACATTCCTAGAAATCATATTTATCCTTGTGAAAAGACTATTCCCCTATAGTGATGTAAAGTTTACCGCTTGGTAATAGAAAATGAAATGATCATGATATTCAACCAACTAATAGATCATAAGAATGATGTAAAAACCTATCCTTTCATAGAGAAATTGTTCCCATAAGAAACAATATCCACAAAAATAAAATGTGTTATTCCTTACACTGGTGTATACTCTTTTATCAAATTCCAAATAGTGTATCGTGTCTCATCATGTCATATAAATATTTAATTTCAATACTAATGTATTTTAATAATTATATATATATATATAAATTATATGGAATAAATTTATTAAATAAAATATTTACCCTCATAGGAACTACTAAAATTGTACAGAAAACCATATATGGGAATGCATTCTGTTACTCACATATCAGCTGCACTATCCATATCTTGACCTATCTGTACCAATATTATGAAACATAATATCCTCAAGTAGAACTTCTATACTTGTTATATAAATGTATTTTCTAGATACCTCTATATGGAAAACATCATTAACTTGATATTACAATAGTTTTCTCTCTCCTTTGCAGACATAGATGAGATGATTCACCTCTAGAAACTGAATTCATTGTAGATCCCCTATTACTAGACATTGGGGGGAAGGTTCGGTAAAAAAATTGTAGATAGACCATATTATCACAATATTAGAAATCAAATAGGGAACTATCATATAAAGGTTTCATGTGAACCTAATTTTTACACAAGTGATAAATTATTTTGTTTCCTATATATGTGCTCTGGCTGGTACTTCCCATACAAAAAGACTCAAAGTGAATTTTCCTTCCAATAAACATTGCACTAATCGACCAATATAATTAACCAATTTTATCCATACCTACAAATTCCCTTATGGTAAATTTTGGAATAAGGTAAAATTTTACCACTTGAAACATAGTTTTTAACTAAATAATGTTCACCAGAAATTGAATCAGGTGCCTATGATATCCTTAAAGCATCTTGACCAATATGGATCATCACAGGTATAGATAGGTGAACGAACCTATAAATCTATAATAATATATGAATAATACAAAATATACATAATACATATATTCAGATACATAAAATATTTAGGATGGTCACCCCTCAAGGCCTCTAGAAAAATGTTGTGAGAGAATCTTGTATTTAAACCCCTCTAAATTATTTCATAATCCTGATCATCCAAGTTTAGGACACCCCCCATTGATCGAAGGATCCTAGAAACATAAATATCATGAGATGGACCCTTCATTCTAAAGGCTTCTCTATATTCTCAGTTATAGATAAAACTATCTTCACTCATAATATAGATACTTAGGGGCCACCATCCCCGGAGAATATAGGTGGATATTATTTTTCTAACTCTCTTTCCAATGAATACATAGAGGGAGATAGTCAATGAAGATACTACATTAATCAAACTATTAATATTAAACCCTATTAAATCTGGTCATTTCCCCCATATCGTTATTTTCAGGAGGTTTTTTAGGATAAAATATAGGAGAAAAAATCAATGGATTATTACCCACCAACTCTATATCATGATATTAACGACTCTCTTAGTGAATCACTCGAGGACATTAGGTTGGAACACTTATAAAATTTCTAAACACATGCATCCAATTTTTATTTGTAATAAAAAGACCACATATATAATAATAGTACAATTATAATGCTTCCTATACAAGGGACAACATCTCTCCACTGACTCCTCTAGCCATATTTAGGTGATATGGATAAGAACATAATTTTCATGAGAGACAATCCCTACATCACAATACTTTTGTTAAGTCAGGGAGAAGTACTTTGTTCTATATTAAAAGTCATAGTATTTGGTGTGTCTATTTCAAGGTATAAAGAAATTTCCCTTTAAGATAATTTTTTCATCACCATTTAACAGTGACCGTATTCGAATTCAGATTTGACAATTATAGCATTTACAATGATGACCAGTTAAATGATGTACGATTCAAAATTTATATAATAAGATAAATTATTTTTTTATAAATTGTATTTTCTATTACTATTCCAATAACATTACCTCCAAAAGAAGAATATAAAATGTATTATATGATGATTTTAGTAGATAGATCTCCATTCCCTATTAAAATAGGCACACACACTATTTAAATTATAATTATAATTTTATTTATTTAGAATCAACTAACATATCAATCCATTTATTATCAGTTTCACAACTGAAAAATATGATAATTTTTTAATTAAGTTTTCACCATCATGATATATAGGAAAATTTATTGGATGATTCATGCAATTTGATAATAAATATTTCAATCCTCTATTTCATATAGAAACATTAGTTTCACAGTATAAATATCACTGAAATAATTGTCAACAAGTATTCATAAATAAAACAATGAAATCTACATGGTATGGAATGTGAATGACATGTAAATATATATGTGCCTATAATAATTCATGGGAAATGAATCCTTATGGTTTGAGAAAAAGATAAAACTACATGAAATAATAATAACCACCACACATCATGTTCATCACTAAACAGTAAAGTCAGTGAAACAGTAACATGAATAAACCAGAACATCATGCCCTATCTAAGGAAATCTACCCTTTTCCCTATAATTGGGTTAGATCAATTTAAGATAAAAACCATTAAAAAATTTAAACAACCTTCTAAGTACCCTATCTACCAACCCCAAAACTGTTAGACTAATGAGAATGATGTATCTGATTCCAATTTTTAACATTCTAGATCTAGTTAACTTATAAGTAACCAAACATTTATGTAACAATAAAAATCTGAGTGACTCCAAAAATTCCATATGGTGCTGAATTTTAGTAAGGGTTTATGGTGGTGAGGCCATAAACTCATGAATATATTGAAACAATATTTATTTATAAATAAATAAGTACAAAAAATGAATAAAAATTAACAAATAGAAAAGAATAATGAATAAACTAATAGATAAAGAAAATATATTGGAAAAAAATATTCAACAGAATTAAAAAATGATGTTAATTTGATGATACTATAAAAAATAGAATGTTATACCTGGAATAAGGAATCAAGAACAGTACATGTATAATAAAATTAAAATAATGAAAAATATATCTCCTAGAATCATGATCCAAAGATCTGTCTAATGCTCTTAAGCTCCCATGATATATAAAAATAATACATCAATTACTAGGTGGTTTCCCTTGTCACTATTTTCATGCATGATGTTTGACCAGGTACTAATTAGTAGCCGAAAAAATGGAGTGATATATAATTTGTAGCCACAAATAATTATTTCGACAAGAATTTCATAATATTTATAAAGGCTTGAAATATTTTAGGTATAACATATAAGTATTTAGAATGATTGTTAGATATAAAAAATTCTATAAATACATTCTATAAATAATAATGGGTTAATATATATGTCTATTAGTAAAAAAAAGTGAAATATGCGGTAACTACAAGGATTGGAATTCTCTACATACATATAAAGAGTCAGACCTACAAGGTTCTAGACCCAAGATGAAAGATTAAATAATCCTTATATGGTCCAAGTAACTCATTCAATGTGAGATTTATATAATGAATATATACATGGATTTGAAACCCATGTGCCATGGCTGTGGAATCATTATATTATATGATATAGATATATGGGTCACAGGTTCCATACAATGATCTAATCTATATGATCTATACCGATAATAAAGGTTTCTTACGCCACAAATTTTTTATCATCAAGACATACCTTGATTTCTAATATAAGAAAAGTAATAGAAAAAGATACCGGGGAAGTATCAGTGTCAATTCCCAAGTAAAATCATCCATATAAAATGCATAACCCAATTGATCATAAATCTCATTAAAATGGTCTTATTTGAAACCAAAAATTAAACCACTTTATTAAAATTTTATTTCATCAAAAATGAGTTATCTAAACCTTAAATATTACATTTAAATTAGATAAATATTATAGTAATAAGAGGCAACATCAAGAAAAAAATGGAAGTTGTAAAAGATTAGGTGTATATTAAAAGAACAACCACATAGGTGATTAAAATTGAGGTTGAAAACATCAGACCATTTATAGGTTATTCAAGGGCATCATATTCTAATTTATAAATTAATTTAAGATATTAATAATTTAATGGGAAAAATATGGAATGACCGGTGTGTATCAACATGATTATAAATTAAAAGTGGAATTTTTTTTAGAGAAAAGGTATAGACTACCTACCATATTGAATTAGACGACCACTCATCTAGTATCAACAATATATATGGGTTGGAATGATTGAAAACTAGGGAATTAGGTGACTACTATGAAATTAGAAATATTATCTTTCATAGAAATAGAACTAATGTAGTTGAGACAAAGAAATAATATTATATAATTTATTTATTCCCTTACAGGTATGATTATAACATGAAAGACAATGAAGAAATTAGTTCATGGAATCAGGAGTTGTCTTAAATACTAAGTTGGAAGGATATGAGGAATTATCATGGAAGAGGGGTGTTATATAAGGAAATATGAGCACAAATAGTGGGTGAGTTATAATTAATGTGGGAGGAATGTTATATTTAACCCTTGGAAAAGGGTTATCACTTTTCTTCCCCATAGTTTAGAAAAACTATGAGCTAACCATGTGGGCATACATCCTAAATGGTAATATATGTAGGTTTAGGTGCACAATTTCCCAAAATTTTCATAACCACTATAAGTAACCTATATAGAAAATTTTCAATTTTCTACATGGCCATGTGGACTCCCACACACTATTTATCAACCTATGCTCCCTTGAGATCTTGGTTTCATAGTTGTTCCACATAGTTACTACTAACTATCTACCGACTATGTGCCTCATATTGATTTCCCAAAAACTAGAGATCTAGGTACAAAAAATCTCAAACACTCAAAAACCATTCATTAAACTATTAGAAACATTTATAATGTTAATAGAATGATTAGAATGGAAAATTAAAGGGTTATTATCATATGGAAGAACAAGGGTGTTATAATATATATAGTGATCCATAAATGTATTTGTAAAACTGTTATATATTATATTCTTTCATTAGAGTCATTAAGCCTTATTGATGTCTCATATAGTCATATTATAGAGGATATTTTTCATGGACTGTGGTTTTAAAATACTATTTTCTAAAATTATTATCATATAGTGTTTCTATTATAAATATATTTCTAATAGATTTATCATAATGAATGTTTAGTGGTTTCATCAAAGACTATAGAACTATATGAAATAGTGAAATCACAAAAATAAATAAGTGGATTTTATTACATCGAATCAATATTTGAATGATGATGGGATTTTTACTAATTCATTTATTCTATTAACTACTTACCCATTAAATTCACTATTCATAACAAATAATATTTATCACCTTTTGTGTGGAATATAAATCCTCTGAATAGTTCTCAATTTTCCCTTATAGTTTATTTATTTTGAATACCTCATCATACTGAATCATTTAGAATCTCATTTCTTATTTTGAATCATGTGTCTCAAGATATTTGAATTCATTACAGTTAATAATTCATTTAATATCTCAAAATATATGTTTTATTCACACATATAAAGACATATATGGTATTGAATAATACCATTATATCTTCAAGATGATAATGTCCTAATTATCTTTAAGATAATTTACATAGTTACACATATTGTTTTCATGGATGTATGATTATTGTGTATGAATGGATTTAATAAATGTTTCTCATCATCCATATAAGGATGTGACATAATGGGAACCCATTATATTACAACATATATGATATCCATTTGTAAATATAGTCGGCATATAGTTTGATGTTATGATAATATTAAAAAACAAGACCTAAAATGACTAATAGAGTTCTTTAAATATATATAATACACCTCATCAATATTACATATAAGTTTTCATTTTATATTTAAATATTATATAGTAATTTTTTTTAAATGGACTACTCAAGATTTAAATTATTGATCAATATATGTTTAGGATATAATTCAAAAATATAACATGGTGGATCCTATATATTTTACAAAGTTCATTCATTAAATCTATATTATATTCCTAAAATATCTTAAATGATTCATAAAGATAATATATATTTACATTGAGACAATTTTTATAATATATGAAGCATGTATTATAGATGAAACACTATAATTTTTTTGGATTAACATTATTTATAAAGGTATATTTTATCATAAAAAATAATTTGTATGTCATAATTCCTAAGAGTTATATATCTAATCAGTATAAAAACTCATCTATGCATATATTTAATAATTAAATTGATTATTATATGTCTAAGAATTATATTTTCACAACTGGGTTAGAGTATTATAATTTATATTTATAATTCATATCTATTATTAGATATTTTTTATTCATAAATTACTATATTATTTGTTTAGTATAAAATTGAATCAAAATATAATTTGAAACATGAAATAATTTATTATTCTGTATATAAATAGACACTCAGATCAATAAAAAACTAGTGATTAACTGGAAAAAATCATCTTGGAAATTTAATTTTATTTCCTCCTCTTTTATTTCATAGGAGTCTCTCTCTTTCATTTAGTTAATTGATTCACATTAATATTTTTAATGAATATTTACATCAGTGGAAGTTGTTTTTAAATACAAAAAATATGAATTTCATACTTTATTTAATTCCCAAAATGTTATTCTAACACCCATATACTCTATTAGGATGGGAACACATTTCCTATATAGTATAATCCCACACATAAAATCCCCCCTTTTGATATGTGTGATTTCATAAACATCATAGATTTGTGTATGTTTTTTGTCTTAGAGGTCTCTAGGTGAATCCTTAGTGGGGTATTTAGTGGTTTTGATTATTTTTCGTCATCATTTCATATCATTATTTGGGTGATAGTTAGTATCTTTATTTTAGGTTTATTTCCATGGGTTTTGGTTTAAAGCATTTACTTAATGTTAATATTTTTGGTCTTTTTAGTTTATATAAATTTCATATAATGGTGTATAGGGATCTAGAATGGATATTTGTTAGGTTTACACATATATGATTAAATTTATTTGATTATAATAAAAAAAATATTTGTGGAAATGCTACTGAATATTGGCATTTTTTCTAGTTACTATAAATTGAGTGTCAAAAGTGAGGACATTTCTAATATAAAATTCTATATGAGATATAGATGCGATTATTTTATAGTGAATCGATTTGGACTTACTAATTATTTCACTTTCATCATGGATTTTATTAATATATCATTTAGATATTTTGTCACCCAATTTTTTGTAGTCCGGATTGATGTTATTATTATATACTCAAAGAGCACAATAGAGAAAGAATCTTAATAAAGAATTGTGGTGTGGACTTCAAAAAAATAGAAACTATATACTAAATTTCAAAAGTGTGAATCGATGTTATAGAAAATATTATTCATAATGCATATACTAACAATTGAGATTACATGATTATATTATTCTATGATGCATGACATTGAACAGTGGATAAAAAATCCTTATGACTGTAATCCATTAGTTTTAGGTATTTTCAAGATACAATTGATCATTTTTGAATAATTCATCACAAAAGTGGTTTTTTAAGAGAATAAAAGAATTTACCTCTTGAAAAATTATCCTTGGGAAGCTCCCTAGGCTCTTGGATGTGGGTTTTTTGTGAGACCAGGAGAAGTAAAAGGTAAAAAGGGATAGGGAGAAGGGAATTTGGAATAATGTAGTCAAGAAAGAAGGATCACGGTGATGAATTTTTGTCATGTAAGGAACCTCCTTTTATAAATGAGGATAATGGTAACTTATGAATTACTCAAAATTTTAAAATATAATAAATCTATTATAGGGTTTAAGACTTAAAAAATTGCTTAAAACTAACACTATATTCCATTTTATGTAATATTTTCATTTTTTTCATTTTAAATTTTCATTTTATTTTTTAAAATTTTTATTAAATATTATATTCATGAAAAATAATTCATTGTCAAATTAAACACTATTAATAATTAAGAAATTAAACACATAAAACCAAAGTTCAAAAAAAGAATAAAAATTATTATTATGTTATATAAACATCATATTAATCATTTTTATTTATGAATTATCTTAAAAATATCAAATTATATATATTTCATTAATTTTAATATCATTAATTTATTTTTTTTCATTCATAAAATAATTATTGTGAAATAACTGTTCAACCCATTATGGTATTTATTTATTCCCAAAAAAAATTAAAACTAAATTTTAATGAAGAAGATAAATCTCTCATCTTTCAATACGCTATTTATTTCCAAAATAACTATACTAGAAAATCATACATTAAAATATTTAATATACTAAATTTTATACTATGAACAGCTTTACTTACTTTTAAATAAAATATTCTAAAGGCCTTATAGTGTATCTTGTGGGTCCCAAATGTTCCAAATTCCCATAAAACAAGATAATTGTAAGAAATTACTTATTAAAAAAATGTTTTAAAGAATTGGTCATTTAATAATTCTTTTAATTACATACATTTTATTTATTTTTCTTATTCATGCATAATAATTATATTAGTGTTTTACAAGAAAAAATGTTACTTATTTTATATATAAAAATTAAAAAAAAACAATATCCAAAAAATAAATAAATTAGGTTCAAAATAATATTCTATATTCATTAATTATGTATATTTACTCATATACTTATCAAGGTAGCTTCTTAAATGTTTTTTTCTTTTCATGCTTTCTACTAGTATTTTAAATTCATGTAGATAATACTTATGATATATGAATATAAAATTTAAATTTAATAAATAAAAAATAAAAAATAGAAAATAATTTAAAAAAATGTCATGAAAATAATATTTATCACTCAATAATTATTTATAACTAACAAATTTTTACATTTTCAATGCGGTACATACAATGTGTGAACAATAACCATAATTTTTATTCTTATCATGATATAAATTATAACAAATATATTCTAAATTATTTCAATACAATATTACTCTTATAAAATAATAATTTATTTATTCAACAAATTTCATAATTTTATATCATAATCTTTCCTTCATGACATCAAAAAAATACTGCATTTTATAAAAAGATTGTATTTTTTACTACTGATCATAAATTAAACTCGTTCAGAAAATTCACAAAACTTAAAACTATGATAAATACCTTATGGCGATTTCAAAAATTATTTTTTGTTATATAAAAATTATACAATTGAAAAATTAATGTTTTAAATAAATGACCATATTATACATTATTTATATTAATAATTACTTAATGTAATGACAATAACTATTTAATTCAAGAATACTAATAAATATGATTTTATAAATAACTAGGTTGTTACACTCCCCCATTCTAAATTATTTTCTATTAATTTTATTCACTTATTAAACAAATGGTGATAGTTTCCCCTTATATAATTTTTTGATTCCTATATTTCTTCTTCAAAAATGTTGTTTCTTTACCAAACCATAACCAGGTAAATTACCTTGTTCCAAAAACATTTCTCTCTACGGTAAAATATATAAACAGGCTTTTCCTCATAAAAATGATTTTCTACCAACTAAACTACTTCTGGGCTCAAAACATGATATTAATCAGGTACATACATTCTTAACATAAAAACATGAAAAAAATTATGTACCTAAGGTAAACTCTTTGGAAAGGATACTCGGTAGGAAATAGGTCCATATATCCCTAGGATTTCATATTGTCAAATGAAATTTAGACTTGAATTTCCTTTCTTAACCAAATGCATAACACTTTTCCCTAGAGGTATTTTCAGAAAATCAGGATAAAATACCTCGAATGAAAGTCATTTCCTTCTGTTATCTACAAAACTTTTCTACCTACTCTATGTTATCATCATGTGTCATTAAATCAACTAAACATTCTCATCCACTTCCTCCACTTTTTCTTGTCCCATAAAATTCATTTCCCCTACATTATACAAAAATGATGGAGTTCAGGACTACTTCCCATATAATTCCTCAAATGTGTCCATTTTTATACTTGAATGAAAGCTATTATGATAGGGAAACTAAAATAAAAAATATCTTGATCCCAACATCCCTGGTAATCCATTGACCAAGCTCGAAACATATCCTCTAATAACTGAATTGATCACTCTTCATATCCATCACATTGAGGATGAACGTCTGTGATGAAATTTAACTTAGTACCCAATGAATTATGAAGGACTTCAAAAAAAGATTTAGGTGATCCTGGGATCATGATATGATATGACTGATAGATTCAATCTATGTGACCTGACTATATATTTTAGATACAATCAAGAAAGTTTATATAGAGATATGGTGTATTAAATAAAAAGAAAATGAATATATTTCGTCAAATGATAAAAAATAACCCATATTTCATTTTTACCTCAAGAATTATGTGGTATTCCCACCACAAAATATCAGGATATATTTTCATTTTTCAACTATGGAACTTGCAAAGGATTAATCACCCCCTTTGATAATTTCCATTCTTATTTATCCTTTTGACATGTAAAAAATTTCATGATAAAATAATCAATATCTCATTACATTCTATCCCACTAGTAATACTTCCAAAGGTCTCTATACATATTAGTGATCCAAGGATGAACTAAATATGGTGATCTAGGAGCTTCACATATCAAATCTCTCTCAAAATATGAATCAAAAGTCACACATACTATTTTCAAAAATATCAAAACACAATCTCTATCAATGTTAAATTAAATAAACTTTCTATTTTCTAAACAATTATACATTTTTATGTAACTCAGGGTCTTCCTTCTATGCTAGATTCATTCTTTTTGATAGAGACGAATGTACTAACACCTCAGACAAAACAGAGGAATATACTACACCAACAACTTCCAATCCAAAATTCATTAAATCATTAACCAATGGGTCATGTTTTAAACATAACATAGTTCATGTAGCATTACTTTTTCAACTTAATTAATCAACCACATTTTTTCTTTTCCATGATGTTAATGAATCATGAAATCATAATCTTTGATTAATTATAGCCATATTTTCAGTCTCATGTACAATTCTTTCCGAGTTAATATATATTTCATTTATGAGGAGTACATATTTCAAATTTTACTCCATAAAAATTAGGCCTCTAATTTTTTAATTCAAGAATAGTAGTAGTTAATTAAAAATCTTATGTAGGGTAATTTAACCCATAAGGCTTCAACATAGGTGAAGCAGAAGAATTTACCCAATCATTCTACATCATAACACAACAAAGTCCTTTTAAAAAAGAATCATTTTAGAATAATAATTTACCATTTCTAGAGGGCATGGTCAAAACTGGAGCATTAAATAATATTCTTTTTAATTTCTGAAAACAATCATCAAATTATTTTATCGAGTTGAACTTAACACCTTTTTAAATTAACAAATTCACTGAACTACATAAATGTACAATGTTTATAAAGCCCTCTGGTAATACCCTTCCAAACAAAAGAAACTACAAAACTCGACTATATTTTTGGTTATTGGTTGTTCTTCCACAAATTTCATTTTATTAGGATCAATAGTTATGCCATTTTTAGAAACAAATTGACCATGAAAATAAAATTGGGGAAACAAAGATTCACATTTTCCGATTTTTTCATAAAATTTATTTTCATTTATGGTTTTAAATATAACCCTGATATGTCTTTAATATTCCTTTATTTCTTTTAGAATATACCAAAATGTCATCATTAAACATAACAAAAAACATATCCAAGAACTCATGGAACATTATATTTGTAAGATCCATGAAAACAACGGCTGTATTAGTTAACCAAAATGACAAAACTAAAAATCATAATGATAATATCTAGTACAAAACACAGTCTTTGATATTTCTAATTCATTTACATTCAAATAATGGTACCCAGAAAATAATTCGAACTAAAAAAAAATTGTGCTACATAGAAACGATCAAAGAAATCATCGATATAAGGAAAATGATACTTTTCATTTATTGTGATGTTATTCAAGGATTTTTAATCAATGGAAATTATCATTGAAATATATTTATTTTTAACAAACAAGATAGGAGCACCTAATGGTGAAGTGATAGGCCAGATGAATCCTTTATCTAATAATTCCCAAATATTTTTTGTCAATTTTAGAAGTTATACATGAGAAATTTGGTAATGGGATTTTGAAATTGGATTAACATTAGATAGTAAGTCAATAGTAAACTCAACTTCTTGATTGGTAACAACACTGGAAAAAACTGTAGGAAATGTCAAGATATTCATTAACCACTAGAACATAAATAATCTTAACAATTTCATTATTTTCAATAATATATCAATGATAAAATTCATTTATATCTTTTAATAGTTTCCCAGCTTCCTGATATGTTATCAATGATATGGTTTCATTCATATACATAAACTAAAACTATTTCTAAAAATAATCTTAATTATATCTATAATAAATCATAGCATGGTAAAAAAGATCAAACCATATCTAGATAGATTTAAACTTTACAAAAGTAAAAGCAGCATAGTTTTTAGGTTAATTCCTTACATAGAAAATGAATCGAAGATTATTATAATTTATTTTGTAATTAATATTTCCTCAGTGTGTTTTCACTATATGTTCTGGATTCATCTCTTGAGGTGGTGTTTCAAAATTACTAGAAAATTTCATAGAAATGAATTAATTGTTAGAACACAAATCAATCAACACATTGGTGTATATTATAGAAACAAGAAAAATACCTGATACCACTTTGTTTGATGGTTAAAAATATGCTGAAGTAGTTTCAAAGGATTTTTCCACAAATTATTATTTCCAATCTTGTTGATTTCTTGGTTGAGTGAATATATTTAGACACACACTAGCAAAAAGACCCAACTCATTAAAGTTGAAGCATCTTACCATCGACTTCAATTCATTATTATAATCATTTTCCTTGAACTCACAAGCCTTGTTTCCAAAAATTTCACATCTGTAACACTTCGTAGAATTTACAAGTCATTCTATAGAATTATTTTTACCACACTTTTCAGAATAAGGGAATTTTATTTTCATACCCCAAGATTTATTTTTTGAATTATTCCAAAAATAATTCTAACCCAAATTCATCTTATTATTTATATCATTAGACACATATGTGTATGGAAACCCCACTTCATCCTTCTAGGAATAAAAACCATCATTTTTATAGCTTTCAAATTCTCATTAATCAAAAGATATTTTCAAACCTGGTTTCAATCCTGAGTAAAACCAATAAATAGTACTTTTAGTGTTACGGACAAAATTCAGCACATAACTAACCAATCATGTGATGTTTTATTCATATACAGCTTCAAAATCATTATATTTCTACTTAAATTTATGAATTTTTTTCCATTTGAAGTTTAACAAATTTAGAGAAAAATTTCTAATGGAAAATATCCTTTAATATTTCCCATTACATGGAATCAAGATATCAAGTAACATTAGTATTATTAACCAAATACAACCATAGATCGTCTTTACCTTCAAAAACATAAATATAACGTGTTAGATTTTGATGTTATGAACATACCATGACATCAAATATATTGTCCAGAGTATTGATCCTTCCATAAACTACCACTATGTCAGATGATCCACTAGATGATTGGGGTTTTTTCCTCATTAAATTCTTCACAAAAGGCATCATCCTTCATAAAATATCAGGTTCATCTCTACCATGAATAAAACCACTATTTATTATCTGAATCAACTAATCCATTACAATAATAAACTACTCAGTTCAAATTCACACTATTTCAGGATGTAGATTCAAAAATATATAAGCCTCTCGGTGCCATCCTACTTCAACTTCCCTATTTCTTCTCCTGAAAACCATTTTGAATAGGCATTTCTTAGATGAAGAAACATTGTAACCTTTAAATTATATATAATTTTCAATTATCCATATATTAAAAACCATTTATGGTATTCTATTAACATCATCTTAACCCCTATGGTTATCTAAACCATCATTGGTACAAAATATAAGGACTCTCCCTTAATACATTACATAATCGTGTGTTCTAGTCATAATTTTTTTAGATTTCACATTGATGATATTTTCTGGTTTATATCTTTATATAATTAGGACATAATACATACATAACAAAATACATCAATACAATGAGGATACTACTAAAATTGTATCAATTTTTTCAGAATAAAAAACTTTTAATATATAACATGATTTCTTTGAAAAATATTCTAACATTCAACATGATTTTCTCTTCTATCTTACCCACACTTATACCATGTGGAAAACATTTAAAAACATGATATGAGAACAAAAATCATAGTAAGGTACATAAAGAAATAAAATCATTACACTAGTGAAAATATGAAATCCCATTAAAAACCCTTTTCTTGAAAACCCATAAGCATGCATAGAAAAACCATATAGTCACATTAGGTTAACATTGGAATATGAAATATAAATTCATACATGAAAATAGAATTACCACTCTATCTATTTACATCTCATAAGTACCCAATGTATTGAATAGCTATAATGGGGATCACCTATCATATCTTGAGCAATGATGGGGCTCAACCTATCATATCATGATATAATGTGGCTCCACCCATACCATATTAAGATATAATAATCCAAACTCATAATAACCAATTTACAGATAATATATCATTAATTAAACCATTAATAACTCCTTTAAACCAATGAAAAATACACATTCACATATCAAAATACCCTCTTTCTTAAATATCCCACTTTTAAAATATAAAAACCACACACATTATAATAAAATCATATTATTCAAAAATAACTACGTAAAAATATAAAATAAAAATTATAGTAACAAATAACTATGAAATAATGAGAAATATCTTATTCTATATATATATATATATATATATATTTCATTTTAAATTTCTTAAAAGATATATTTAAGAATATTTCAAAATGAATGCCTCGTACCTCATGTTCGACTTCATTCAATTGTGTTCAAACCTCATATATATTTGTTTTAATAGTATAATTAATTTATTGCATAACTACACTCAATTTTTTAATAAAATACATAGTATTATTATAACATTTTTGTCCATATATTTACAATATTTTATATTTCCATTGTTTGGGTGCATTATTTTTATGTTTTCCATGTTCATTTTATTATGGAAATACTTTTAAAAAATAAAGAATACACTATATGAGAATATATATATATACATCATTTTTTATGATTACCATAGAATTTACAACTTCCCATGATTTTGGTAAATGGAAACAAAAAATCATCATCCATGAAGTAGGTGAATTGACACACCACAGATGATGATTTAGTTATTGAAGCACAAAATGAGAAGACGATGGATTTTATGATGAATAATCCATAACCAAAACAAATTACATTATATATATGATACTAATGTTTTCATGAAACAATGTATAAGAGGTGTTGATAAGGTATAAGTGAGAAATAATTTAAGTGAAAAATAAGGAACTTACCTCTTGAAAAATCTTCCTTGAGAACCTCATTAGATTCTTGGAAGAAGACATTTTGTGTGAACAGGAGACCAAGAATATGGAAAGGGATGTGTAGATGGAAATTTGGTAGAATATATTTGATCATGTATTCTCATTGTGATGAATGTTTGTGATGTAAGGATCCCTCTTTTATAATTGAGGTGAGGGGTAACATAAGAATTACTCAAATTATTAAAATATAATAAATCTATTGTAGGGGTTAAGACTTCAAAAACGACTTAAAACACATATTATATAACATTATATAATGAATTTTACCATTTTTGGAATTTTAGTGAATTTTATGCTTTTAAATAATTTAATTAAATATTATATTCATCAAACATATTTTTTTGTCAAATTAAATACAATTCATAAATAAGAACTTAAAATAATCACAAAAATGTTTCAAATTATAATCAATTTTTTTATATCATATGCACATCACATACCTTTATGGAGTGAATAAATTAGATTAAATTTATTAATGTATATTTATTTAATTACTTTTAATATCATTTACTTGATTTATTCATTATTTAAGTAATTACAACTTCATAATTGTTCAATAAATTAAAATATTTATTTTTTCCCTAAAAATTTTAAAAAACATAAAGAGTATAAATTTCATATCATTCCATAAAATATTTATTTTGGAAAAATATATATTAAAAATCCATACATTAAAATATTATAGAAACTATAATTTATATTGGGAACAATATTACTTACATTAATATAATATATTCTACACGTCTTAATGTAATTTTTGTGGTTCCAAAATGTCCTAAAAATAGAAATAGAAGGAGGTAATGGTAAAAAATTAAATAAATAAAAGTATTTAAAAAATTATTTGTTCATTTAATAATTCTTATAATTAAAAACATTTTATTTCTGTTTCTTATGCTTGCACAAGAACGGAATAAGCATTGCACAAAATTTAATGTTAATAATTTCATATATAAAAATAATAAATAATATATTTCCAGAAAAATAGATAAAGTAGGCTGAAAATAAAATTTTATATTTGTTCATTATGTGTATTTACACATATTAGTATCAAGACAACTTCATAAATTTGTTATTTTATCTTTTCATTCCATGGTCAAGCATTGAACTTGTATTTGGATAAGACTTATGTTATATGAGTATATTATAAACTTTAATAGATAAAAACACAAATAATGCATTATAATTAGTAAAAAATTCCTGATAATAATTATTACCACTTAGTTATTATTTATAATGAACCAAATTTGACATTACCAATGCTGCACATGTACTACATCGGCACTAACATAATTTTTATAATTACCATGAAATAAATTAAAAAATACATGTTATCATTTTTTTACAAAATTACTTACATAAAATACTTATTTAGTTATTCAATAAATTTAATAAATTTTATAACAAAATTATTCCTCCACGAAATCACAAAAAAATACCATATTTTATAAGATGTCTATTTTTTTACTATTAACCAACTATTAAACATGTTCATAAAATTATCAAAACCTCATAATAAGATAATTACATCATTAAGAATTCAAAAATGAAATTATTTTTTTCATATTAAAATACTATAACTGAGAAATTAATGTTTTAATAAACAACTATATAACAATTATTTTTTTAAGAAAAACATAAAAAAATAAAAATAACTATTTAATTCAAGAATAATAATAAATATTATTCTATAAATACCCAGGTTATTAAAAAATATCTGCACAAATATCTATTAAACATACCTCCCCTCAAAATTTAATCCTCACCCTTTTAAGATAGAAATCAATGGAAGCCCATTGGTTCAAACCAAAAAAAGTTACCCAATGAAGAGGTAACATTCTTCCTCAAGGTATTTTATCTTATTTTCATTATCTACCACCTCTATTCCACTTATTCCATGAAAATATAATAGTAAATGTATCATAAACATAATTATATTTTTTTATTTTAAGGTTTAGTCCAGAAATAAAACACAATTCCTTCAAATGGACAATAATCATTTTTTTAAATGTAATGTGAACTACCACCTCACGAAACGATGATTGTTAACTTTTTTATTTTCCCCGTTTCATGGCTGGGAATTATGATGGAAATAATTTTTATATATTATATATATTATATTTATTAAGTATTTATGATTCAATCATTATTTTATAACACACACCTTTACCATTTCTTTTTTTTTTGATTATGTAATAACTTCATTTGAGGAAGTGCAGACTACCGCCCCCTCAAAGTGATGTAATTCATTCACAGACTACATGGAAAGTATTAAGGATTTGTTAATTGAAAATATGTGATATATATATGACATAATAATTTTACTATAATAATTATATATACATACATACATATATTTCATTTTCATCCCCTCTTTCAATACGACAATAAAACAGAAACATCATTCACTCATACATAGAACATACCATCTCCATGAATGGTGTATTCCATTTCTTAATTATATAGTGTATGTATTATTATAATAAAAATATACTGAATTTAATTTATATTTATGACATGGTTTAAATTTTTTAAATCATTATATAAATATAAGGACCAAATATATAACAAATTAAGACACATGTGAAGAATAAAGAAGATATTACCTAAAGTGAGCCCTTAACATAGAATTATTATCAATTGGGTAATATATTATCATAATAAACCATATATGGTATTATATATAAGAATATGTTTATGTGATAGATGTATAATTTCCATATATTTATTATATATAATGTTTGTATGAGTATGATGGGAGTTAAGACACAAGGTAAGAGAATTCCGTCTAACTTTTTATTATAATGAGATTCATGCCACATTTACCAAAAATTTCATTTTTATGGTGTTTATACTTCTAATGATAATATTATACTAATAATTTTATTAAATTTATTATTATATTAATGTCCATTATTTGGTATTTCTTTTGTGGTGTAAATATTTCAATATTTACCAAATCGGTGAGACAATTTTGTCTCGATTTTTCTTCATTGAGACACATGTTTTGTTATGAAAAATAATTTTTTTTCAGGTGTATATACTACCATTTGAATGTATGAATACCATTATTTTCCTGATATTCTGAGTTTCATGTAATTTAATTTTCTTACATGGGGAGTATGATTAAAAGTCACCATGTTGTAAGAGTCTATTGAAAAAATCTCATCATTTTTCTATATTTGTTTTATGATTCTACTTTCATTGATTAAATATTGTGATATATCTATAAATAACTGTCATGATATTTCATAAACACCTTTTATTCATGTTATATCCATGTAATGTTACAATATCTCCCCTATATGGAACATAATCTGATTAAGAAAGTATTTTTAATAAATTCTAAATTTACATCACTATTCAGTTAGAAAATTATGTTCTATAAAAACCTTATTTTCTAAATGTTTTCCAAAATTATTCTAATATTATCTTATTATACATAAAATAATTTTTTTTGTGAATTTTTCCCCTTAAAAAAAGGGTTTTAAAGGAATCTTCTTGTTAGTTTCCTCTTGATGTACATTTTCAAAAATATTTAGGGTGAATAGGGAATGTTCTGTACATATATAATTACCAACCCTTTTGACCTTCATTCCATTGAATATTAATTTACTAGATTAAAAAGTTATTTTTTAAATAAAATATTTTCATAATATTCTAGAAGTTATTTATTTTAAATTAATTATCAAGAAAATTTCTTTCCAAATATTTTACATGTTTGATGAGAAAATGGTTTTCAAAATGTTTTGTATATTTTTTTTTATGTTTTGAAAGTATTTTCAATGAAATAGTTTTGAAAAAAAATTTCATGCTTTATTTATATGTTTTGAAAGTAATTTCAATGAAACATTTTTCAAAACTTATCCAAGGAATTTTTATATGTTTTCAAAGTATTTTCAATGAAATGTTTTTCAATAGATTTTTAATATCTAATTATATGTTTCCAATATGTTTTCAAAGGAAATGGTTTCAAAAATGTTTCTAATGATTACATTATAACTTTTCAAGATTAAATTCATGAAAATGGTTATAAATAAATTTTATTTTTTTAAAAAAAAATTTCCAAATAATAATGGTTATTCTCAGTAAGAAATATATTTAAAAGGTATTTCAAAATCATTTTCCATTTAAGATAAAATTCATTGGTGTTACTTGTACCTTTTTGGGGGAATGATTCAATGTTTCCATCCATATTATTTCTCAGAATGGTTTCTGTTTTGATGGCTTGTTGTTTAAAAACATGCCTTTATTTCACAAGATATATGCTTTTTAAACCTGCTTTTTTTAGAGGTTATGGATTTGAGGAAATGATTATGGAATCTATACCTGTTTCCACAGTTTATGAAATGATTAATTTTTTTTATGATACCCATTTCATTTCATGGGTTTTGATATTTTTTTAATGATATTGTGGAATATATATGTATAAGGTCACTATGATATGGATGAGTCTTATATCTCCCCCCAATGCATTAGGTGATGATTTATATCTCATGAGATAGTCTAATATCGTCTTAGAAGTGAGCCTTGATAACTAATATGGCCATTGGAGTGAACCATGACCACTAAGATGGTATAAGGAGGGAACTCATGCTACCAATACAGACATGGTAGTGAACCATGAAACCAAGATGGTATATGGAGTGAACTCATAATACTAAGATGTCAATGGGAGTGAAACATGACTACCAAGATTATATTAGTAGTGAACTTATGTACTAAGATAGACTTAGAAGAAATGACTTGACTATAATATAAATAACTTTATGCACATATGTGTTTTCCACAATTCCATGTGTTATTCCTATGTTATTATTTTCTAGTTTATGTTCTATATTTCCTTATAATTTATTTATTATAAAGTTATATGATTTATTATAGGATTTATTGTGACGATCTATGATATGCAGGGTGTGATCTTATACTGTTATGATCACATTCACATACCCATATTTTCATTTTTTTTGCTAACACATCTCCATTTCATACCATTACTGATCATATGTGATCTCCCATTTTTATTTTTACTTCCCCTAGTAATGAAGTTATATTTCTTATCTTATTTTTAAGAGGGGTTTTAGACATAGAGAACATAGTGGGAGATAATATAACAAGGTAATATACCAGTGTTTTTGTTTTCATGTTTCTGAATTCACTAAACTAATACGGTCCATAGGAATCCCATTTAAATAGTATTTTAAGTATTCTGAAAATCTAATTAATTTCATTATATGTTAGGACTGGGTTGTTATAGTTGGCATCAGAGTGACGATTTAGTAAAACATGGGAAACTAGGATGAGAAGACTATAGTGATATTCCATGGTATATTTATAAGGATATGTCTAGGGTTGTCTCTAACGATATGTATAAGGATGAATTAACTTTTTGGAAAATGTACAAGAATTTTGGTAAAGGATAGAGTGGCGGGAATCCTAGAAATAAATACATGTCTAGATAGTAAAATTGGATGTGTGTCTAGCACAGATGTACCTAGGTACAAAAAATCAGATAAGGTGTGTCGGGCCTGACTCTGTGTAACCCGATATACGACAATAAGCTTGATACACACCTAATTTGAAACTCCCTTGGTATATTCTTTGGGAATTCCAAAAATAATTAGAAACCATAATGAAGGAATTAAATATAAGTTTATATATAAAAAACCTAGGATATACCTGAGGTTTCATAGTTTAAATAAGGATTCATAATTTAGACATCCTATAAGTAATTCATTTTCATTATTACATGGTTTTCCACTAGGATAAGTGTTGCACATACTATGAATTCTGGTTTTAGTCTATAATGAATCAAAATTCCTTGATTTTATTTTTGAGTAATTATTTGGGAAATGAGACCAAGTGCTGAGAAGGCGTGTGATTCTGAGGCTCGGTGGGCCCCGAATGATTCAAGGAATATGATCAGTTTTTAATAATGCACGTGAGTATTTTTATTGAAAATGTGGAATAACTCTTGAAGAGTTACCCAGATTAGAAATCTGAAGGAACTGTTGTTCTTGGAGGTGTGTCTTTAACTTAGGAAAGCATAACATCAGCTGACACAGGTCGGCTGTGAATGATTGGTTTTGAACATAACTATAATTAAAAAAATTAATTAAATATTATTTTATTTTCAATTACAAATAATTCATGAACAGTAGCTCAGATTGTAAATATGAGAATACTATTGAGATCGTAATGGGGAGTTTTCCCAAGGTGAGACTTGAATTTACTCAGTGTTTATCTTATTTTAAAAACCCAAAAAAAGTTGTCATCATCATTAAATAATTCAATCATAATTTTTTTTTGATATAGTATCAATTTTATTTAACAATATATTTAAGCAGAAATACTAGGGTTATTTTTATAACCCTAGGAATGTCAAGGAATTAATTGGGACAACATCAAAGAAACTAATTAATGAATCAATGATGGAATCACAAATCAACATTCGACGAACGTCATTCTTGAAAAATCTCACAAACGATGATAAAAAATCAATCTATATTTTCCAGTGAGTGATCCAAATCAAAGGTAAGATTCATTATTTTGGATTTCCTTCCTAGTTATTAAATTCCATGATGAATATGGACCAACCAATCAACAAGTTGTTCCAGGGTTTGATTATAACCTAGCAAGATGAGTTTTATTTTTGCGGGATCTTATTGGTAGTTGATCATGTGATTATTTGTTGTCAAATTCGATTTTGGTTTTAATGTAAATAAACAATTCTAGACACAAACATTGATCTTTTTCAATTCCTCTTGTATCATATTTAATTTTCTCCCCCTAATAATCATTCATCACAAGAGTTCTTCACTTGGCACATAACTCAACTTATCCCGATCAATGGATTATTGCACACCTAATTTTTAGCACAAGGATATGATACTTCAGATCATGGATCAAAATGATTTGGTGGAGGCGTGAAGACATACATGGATCATTTTAGATGATTGTAGATCCCCTAATCATCGTTCTTCGATGTTCATAGTTGGAATAAAGAATAAACCCTTTTAATCTGTTGCGTGGCCGGATTGGAAGATGAAACTTGTTGTTTGGGTGATGGAGTGTCCTAAACGAGGATAGATATTGAGTTTATTAGTAATTCAAGGATGGAATGTTGGTCATATAAGTGGAGGAGATAATGGGAGCACAAATTATGGATTTTGGAAAATCATGTGCTACACGACATGTAATCCAGGATTACACGGCGTGTGGGGCCCCCTCAATAGCATATAGGGTTTTAGGAGGTAGTAAAGTGTAACATGGCATGTGAACCCTATCCCAAATCGTGTGGGACCTTATCCATGGATCAACATGTATATCAGGAGATACAGGGATGCGGGGTGCAGTACGTGTCTTCTCTACATGGTATGTACCCCACAACATGGCAAGAGCCAGACCAGATACACCGGTTACCCCATGTACTGGAACATAAGCAGATATGAATGGGTTAACACCATGTATATGAACATGACATGAGTTTACAGGTAGACCATATATAGTAGGAAATGGTGTGTGATCTTTTATACACATAGCGTGTACCTCTTGTACCTGAAATTTTCTTGATAACACGAGCCATTGATCACAGGCAGTACCTAGGGTCAAGGGAAACAGAGTGTGACCCTTCTACAGGTCATGTGCACATTTATACATGTATTTATTTTCTTTTCCACCATATCTAAGAAACATTTCATTCGTGTTGGTGCCCCTTTACAATTCCCATGTAGTTCAGTTAGTGTTATTTCCTATTCAATGGAGTATGGCCCCATTCAGCAAGGCTTTCTTGATAGAGTCAGGCATCCCATATGAGAGACTTTGAGAAGGATACTATATCCATTATTATACCCTAGGTATAGTGAATTTATCATCATTTTCAATCCTACCTAACATAGGTCCTCAACTTAATAGGAAAATCCTGATGAGTCATGGTATATACCATGGCGCCAACAATGATCCCCATCTATGTATCGTTATCTTCCCCACTCATTGAGTTAGTTCACCCAGATCGAGTGTCTCATATCTCTCTTTAGATGTATATGCATATCTCTCTCTCATGTTGGTTCCTGATGAATAATAATTCTCAGGTGTACATCATGAGTTCTATCAGACTTAGAAGTGAGTTCTTCTAGATGATTGCTTCATGGAATCTTTAGATTGGATCTCTTGTGTTTGAATAAGGTTGTTTCAACTTACCTCTAGGCTATGGGTTTGGGTTCTAGTATATCTGGATATCTTTGTTACATGGGATGTAGACACATTCTTGTGTAGATATGACTATATATTTACATTTTGTATTTATTTTTGGTTTCAGGGTGTCCGACTGAGGATTGTTATAATCACCCCTACATGGGCTTTGACTTCACATGTCATGTCTTGTGAAGTCGAGCGAGTTTTTTATAGTTCCATAGGTGGAAAAAGACTTGGAACAAGACAAGGCGACGCTTTGTGAGTTTTTACAATCCAAGGTGTTCCTACTAATACAGACAGTAGTACCAATACCTTTCTTTAATGGTTGGAATTTTTAGTTTAGGGACTCTATATTTGGGAGAATTATATTCTGGCCTAGTTTACATTACTCATATTTACAATCCCTATTGTACTTTGTTGGTTGGGTTTAGTGGTATGCATGCATTTTGGTCCTTATTAGTTTTTAAATTTACACATTTTTTGGCTTAGAGATTTGTGTGTGTGTACTGGTATATAGGTAATGCCTCCCATGTTAGTGATATGCATACCTGATGTTAGTCACCAGCCCCTGGCCTATTGAAGGTGGTCTTGGGGAGTTGCAACATGAGCCCCAATGGGATGGTTTGTTGTGGAGAGGTATCAGAGGTTATCAGTTCTACCATAGGACCAACAGTTTATGAGATTGTTTTGTGGAATCAGTGTTAAGTGTTTCAAGATTGGATTTCATGCTAGAGACTCTAGTTATGGTGTGGTGACAGATGTATCCATATGCCAAAACTATGATAATCAAATTTTCAACTAAGTATATGAGAATAATGGTTGAAAGGAAATAATAATGGTAAATTCATTAAAAAGGAATGGGTTGTGGTTTCCATGTCCTTATTGAGTTATCTGTCAATATATACTCATTAATCATGGTACATCTTGTTCACCTAGAGGATGTATTCACAAATTATACCAAATAGGATTCATCAGCTGGATCAATAGGACAACACCCTAGGTGATAATGCTTTAATACATGGACCAGTTCCCCATGTGTTATCTCTTGGCGGTGCACCAGATATACCGTCACTTATATAGAATCACATGGTACTTGATGTAATAGCTGGTGAAGGGCACATGATAAGAGCACTTCATGAGTTTCAGCAGTAGAGCCCTATCAGGTTCCGAGGCAGGCCTGACAAACATGTATCTGAGGTCTGGGTTGAGGTGTTGAACATAGTTTTCTACTTCATTAAGACACCAATAGATCAGATGGTGGTTTTGGAAGCTATCCTTCTCTTTGGATAATCATGGCGATTGCAGGGATTAGTTACTCGATCTTACGATGACGCAACCCTTCCATGGGAAGAGTTTTAAAACCTTTTTTAGAGAGGTGTTATCACCTAATAATTTGATGGTTATGCTTATCCAAGAGCATCTACAGATCCGGAAAGTCATCATGTCAGTGTCTGAGTATTCATAGAGGTATACCTACCTCTCTAGGTACTCGATGGATTTGAAGCATGCTGAAATCTATAGGGATTAGTCCTTCGATCAAGGTCTGTATAATGAAATCTGAGTTAGTGTAACCCCTTTGTTCATTCCTACCTATGATGGGGTGATGGAGTTGGATTTGGTGGTTGAGAGTATCTTGGAAGGGTGGATAAACCAGTTATAGTTAGTAGCAGGAAAGCAAGAGTAGAGACCTCAGTTGTGAGAAACTGACATCAGCCTTAGCAACATAGACGTGTCAGCTGTCTAAAGAGGAAGACCTAGAACATAGAGTCTATTTTTCATAACTCATGGGGTGGGTCCATTCATCCAAGAGAAAGGTGATACTCTTCTTATGGAAGATGGGGACATCTCGTTAGAGATTTACCATCCCATCATGCTACTGACATGGAGGCAATGGATGAACCTCCAAGGTAGATGCATAAATAGGAGTAGGAATGTCTACATGGTAGTGGATATGAAAAATAATAATGGAGAGTATAAAGAGGTGGAATATATTTCTACATGTTACCCCAACCACCACCAGGTAGTCTACACCAGGCTCTGGGACCTGGAGGACATGGGTGAGTATAGACGCACATAGTTGAGGCGTACAACCTAGAGGCTCCATGAATGATTCAAGGTAAAAAATGTGTATTCTATAATTTATCTACCATATTCATAGATAGAGATAATAGTCATTATTCTCTTGTCAAAAATTATTTACGAGATCATGATATTACAGTTAGACTATTGACTCGACCCTTACACTTAGAGACATCTACTAGAGGAGACTCGATGATCGAACTTATGCTGACAGTTTGACCTGAACCTTTTAGGTGAGAGTTTATGTTGGAACCTCTTGTTGTAACCATCATGGACTAATAACTTCATTCTTGGTATGGATAGGTTATCTTCGTTACATTCCCAAATTTAATCTTTTAGGAGAAGGGTGCGGTATATCTGTATAGATGGAATGAGGTTTTCCCTTTTCATAGAAAAGGAAACCCTGGAATCCCACGAAGGACTCATACAATGGAGGGTGTAGCAGATTACTCTTGATTTACCTATACTGACCCTCAGAGTAGAAAATGTTATGATTTTTCAATCCCAAAATTAGTGAAAAAATATGAGGACATGTTTCCTAAAGATGTTTTAGGATTACCTTCCCAATGAAAGATAGACATCAGCATTTTTTTACACCTTGAGATAGAATTGATATCAGCAACAGTGTATCCGATGGCTCTTATAGAGCTTCATGAGTTGAGGGATCCATTATAAGGCATACAAATGGAGGTCTTAGTAAGACCAAGGGATTCACCCTGGGAAGCATAATTTTTGTTTTCCAATAAGGAAGACTATATCTTGAGGTTGTGTGTGGATTTACAAAACATGAACCAAGTGACCATGGAAAATGAGAAACCAATGCCAAGGATTGGTGTCCTCCATGAGTATTTGAGAGTCACATGATGGTTCTTGAAGTTTTAACCAAGGTTAATGCATTCATATGTTGAAGAAGTGTTTGATGAGTGCCCCGATCATGAGATTTCTGGAGAATATTGTTGAGTATGTATTGTTCTATGATGCATCCTGAACCAGACATTGTTGTTACCTAATGCAGAGGCAGGAGGTGATTGTCTATGGTTCATTCCAGTTTAGGAAACATAAGCATAACTTCACAACCCATGATCCTGTTTTGGAAGCTTTAGTCTTTGTGTTGAAGATTTGGCGACACGACCTCATGGGCGATCGGTTTATCTTCTACTCTGACCATAAGACTCTCAAGTAAATCTTCCCTCATAAGGATCTAAAATTGAGATAGAGGTTGTGGCTAGAGCTCCTCCATGATAATGTCTCCAATATTTTATATACTCTAGGGAAGGGTAATGTGGTTGAAAATGATCTTATAAGGAGATCAAATCCATAGTTCCTCGATGAGGTGTTGGAGAAGTATGACTTGTTGAAGATATAGTTTATGGGTAGAGATGGGGGAGAATACCTCCAGTTGAAGGTTATTACCCTACAATATTTCAGCAAGTTTGAGAGGCATAATTTTAGGATAGAGAATGTGAGACCCTATGTGCACATATGTCCACTACTAATCTTCTTGATGGATATTTTCAAGGTTGAGAGCATGTCGTTCTTTCCAGAGGACACAAGGTAGTACTAGTGACATTGTGGGAGGTGGTTCTGTGGGAGTTTTATGAATCCCGTTTGGAGGTACAACCTGAAATGGTGAGTATGGGTCAGGACCTCTAAAGTTAGTTTTTTCGGATAGTGATGTAAAAGAAAGTGGAAGAGTTAGTTTCTCAATGCCTTACATGCCAGTAGGTGAAGGCTGAGCACCAGGTTCTAGAGGATTTTTCTCATTCCCTTGGGGTACGAGAATAGATGTGGGATGAAATATCAATGGAAATTATGATGGGTTTACCATTTATGTCCATGGTACATGATTCCACTGGGGTGATCATTGAACGAATCACCATATAGGACCACTTACTAGCTATTTGAGGGTAGAGTTTAGTATAGATCTTGGGTATCCTCTACATTTAGGAGATAGTTCAACTCCATGTAATTCCATCATTGATTGTTTGAGATCGGGATGCTCTCTTCAAATCCCAGTAGTGGAAGGTATTGCATGAGTCATTAAAGACTCATTTTTTAAGCAAAGTGTTTCACACCCCAATTGATGGCTAGATTGAGTGGACTATTTTGGTCCTAAGAACATGCTACAAGTTTTCATGTTTGATTTAGGATATAGTTGGGAGGACCACCTACCACTAGTGGAATTTGTATACAAAAATATAAGTCATTCCACCATTGGTATAGAATCATTCAAGGATTTGTATAGGTGACCTTGTAAGTCACCACATTGTAGGGCTGGCCTAGGAAAGTAAGTACTCTTGGGTCCATTGTTAGTGTGAGATACTATCGAGACGATTCAGATCATCCAAGAGAAAATGAATACTACTATTGACACTAATTATGAATACAAAAATATCATGAGGATCATTGTGGATATTTCAAATTCCCCAGCTGGAGTTCAAATAAATTCAAAGGAAAGCTAAATCCACCAAAGATTTGTGTGGAAAAGCTATGAAAAAGACCTGTGTGGACCAGCTAATTGATGGACTTGCGTGGCCAAGATATGTGATAGACATATGTGGCCATGCTATGTTATAGTCCTGCATGACCATGCTACACAAGCGACTTGTGTGACTGAGCGATGCAATAGATTTTTTTTGTTTCTCTCCATAGAGGACCTGCGTGGAGGACCTATGAGAAGGACTAGAACGGAAAAAACATCCTTTGAATAGGACCATCCATGTTTATAAATAGATCCCTTGGACTTCCCATTTCTAGGACTAAAAAGTTGAAAGACTCTATGAAGCTCCCATTGCGTACCTCTTTCACCTAGATCCCTCAAATCATCTCCGGTATCTCTCTAAAACACGAGAGAAGAGAGAATTAAATAGTGTAAGCATGTTTTGAATTTCTTTTACATTTTTAGATAGGTTTGGTTCTCCTGTTTGAAACACATTCTTTAGTTATCAGTCATACCTGCGCGGCATACCTACGCACCACAATGCATGACATACATGCGTGTCATACCTACGCAGTACATCAACGTGGGATACCTATGCGAAATACCTGTGTGAGGTACCTACATATAAGAGCTTGGTATAAAGTATACATACCAACTCATGTACCCTATTTAAAAGAAATTAATGTTAGGGTATATTTTTCCTTGGTTCCCTTATCTTAAAGGGACTATGTTGATGCCTCCACCAAAACCTCCAAACTTATAAAACCTTCGGGAAAGGCACACCAGCGTGTATCCTATTTGGTTTAGTATTTCCACAGTCATAGGTTTCCCACATTTGTTTTACAAGGGAGTTAGGATACATGGAATATCTGTGCATTTGTATATCCACAGTCACATGGGCCATTCTCCCAGAAACAATGTTGGGAAGTTCCCGGTTTGGAGTATTAGGGTTTGGTTTCTATATTCTCTTTTTCATCTCTAAAACCTGGAACCTCAGGTCAGTGGTAGGGAAGGTACAGTTTACACTTTCTTTTCCATTCAATCAAATGAGAAGTCTCCTTCCCCTACCCGGATCAATTTTAACCAAACCATCACGATTAAGCCCCTATATTTTCTTGCATGAGCTAGCATCATCACTCATCTTTTCTTTTTTGGTTCCATGGACCAGAGGGGAGATGGGCGTATGGACTCTTGTTAGCCTTTCCCTCTCATTTTGGGCTTTGTAACCATGGGCATCCATCCTAGTGTAATACCATAACCTTCATCCCTTCCTCCATATTTTGGAACCTTTTCCAATGTAAATAGAACAATGGGAATGATCACCCCCTCACTCTCTTACACAATCGACACACCCTCTTCCACCAAAAGAGGAGGATAAATTTTAAAGTGATTTTGTTGAATCTTTGACATCCAATTATTTCTCACACTGAGCATGAATCACGTGGTCTTAGAGATTTGTCATGGTTAAAACATATTCACAATTGAATTAACTATGAGAAGTCTAATTATGACCATAATTGGGATACGTAGGAAGCCTTCTTAGGGCCCAAGCTCAATAGATATCCTCTTCAGGAATCTAACCCTAATTCCCTTAATCTGGAGATCCACCTTATGAATATTCCCCAAATTAAACCCTCATATCACCAAGGAATCCTTTTCAGGAAGTAAGCCCAAAATCATTTCTCTTAAAGGACTATAATCACTTATGAGACTTATAAAACTATATGGGATTTGATTCTCATCAATATGGGATATGTAGGAAGCCTCCTTGAGGTTCAAACCCAATACCTTAAATAAACCATATTCTATTTGGGCCATATTCCCAACATTGTCTGATCCTACCTGGAAACCCATATCCTTTACATGTTCCTTGGTCTCCTTCAGCATAAGTCCCACACTTTGTTTTGACTAAGAACCTTCCTCTTAGATGTCCATACCACATAACATTAAACTATATGGATAAGTCCTTATCACATAACCATAAAAGTTATGATGTCTCCTATTCAGTGGCACCAAACTACGAGGGTTTTGATTCCTTTCACAAGGATATGAAAGTAGCCTATTTTATGAGAATGATCCCAAGATCAAACCAAACCACCGTTTTTTCTGGATGAAAATAAATTCTAGAGTGCCCCACTGAGTGGATTAAAAACCAGTATTATCATAACGTTGATTAATAGAATCTTGAAATAGTATATACCATTGATGGAGAACCTCAAATACATACAGATATCTCTATTGATGAAGAACCATGAATATATACTGATGATTCCAATTTTTACAGATGTTAATAAGTGATTGAAAATTCCAAGGGAAACTTATGTCATACTTTGTGAATTAATAAGGATTCATGAAAATATCTTAAATTTATAAAGAGAGTCCCAATGTAGACAATAATTCCACCCAAAAGGGTGTGATGAGTTTGACCTCCCATCCTCTCGACCAATTTATGTTCCTAAGTATCATACAGTTTAAACGTAATGAACACCTACCTTTGGAAAGTAGATACCTTTTGGATAAAGAACTATTGGATAGAAAAAGTAATCAATAACACATGTATCCATCTAAAACGATGTTGCTTTAATGGAGTTTTTTGTTGTCTTAGTTTTTATCAGAATTCACTTCACTATAAAATGGATTTCTTCAAAACAAAATTTGTGAACTTCCTAACCGCTACTCAAGATGCATCCCCATACACAAGAATGATTTCATCAACAAACCATCATCTTCAATGCTGGGTATCTAAAGTGATGGTAAAGTAATATCACCAGCATGATACAATACAGAATTTGGAGGCTTCTTGGTAGGCACTCCAAGTCAATAAAAATTCTCGATCATCTGGCCAACGAAGACTAATGATCTAGAAACAGACGGTTCCAACCGCCATCTTCAACCATTTCAGGTTCTTATCCCTAGAACACAACAATCAATCCTTCCCATACTATAGGGAGTTGGAGAAAGAGGCCACTGAAGGCTCCAATCCAAGAAGGCAGGATTCCTTCTTGAGGACTCCCACCAGCAATCGCCGCCAGTAGAATCGCGCGGTAGTGAACTCCCAACATGATGGAGGTGTTGCCTCTGGATGTTCGGCCCAAGTCTCTCAAACCCAGGCATGCAAGAAGAACCACCGAGGACAATGTGTATTCAACAGAGGGAAAGTTCTTACCTCAATACCTTTCGTGGAAGCCCATAAACCTAACCTGATGGCAAATAATGAGCGGGCACATACACCTATTCGTCCTAATTTTTCTACTCAACAGACTCATCTGGCAGAAACCTACCAATCCCCCCTGATAAATCTAATAGAGTACCGTGAACAAGTACATACACCTAATTAAAAGTTATCAGCCAGTCAATAGGCTCGTTTGATTGCATTTAAATATTCCCTCCAATCTAATATGGTGTAAATTGGTAAACAAGAACATACACCTCTTTACAATCACCAACTCTGTCAGAAGTATCATCTGCCAGTATTGAAGGAAGTCCATCAACTATAATTGATGAGAAATAGTCCGCAGGCACATACACTATCCAATTTTCATCCAGTCTGCCCACAGTCTAGTTTGGTAGCACCCAGAAAAGTCATTCGGAATGCCCCAACGATAAATTTGGGGCAGACCCAACATTATGCCCCCTTGCATTAGTACTGTTAATACCCATTGACAAGAAAAGGAGGATAGGAGCAGGCGCATACACCTACTCAAAATACGGAATGGATGTATATTCCTATTCTGGTCACTAAAGTCACTAAAAATATCTTATCAATGGTGAAAGGTAAGACGAAAATCCCTGCCCATATTCTAGAAGCATGCCAAGATTTTATAATAACTATTTTAATAGTTTCAGGGGAACAGACACATAAATCTTTCCCCACACATGGGATAACACATCGACATGCCATCTCGGAATAGATACACAACTCTTTTTCAGTCCAAGAGGGTTATGGGGAATACTACCCCATATCATACGGACAATAAGATCAGGAACATATACCTTTTCTAGTAGGAGGTGATCTGTACGTTCTGGCAACCACTCCAAGGAAGGAACATACACTTTCCCATGATAATAATTTTTCCTTGAAAGTGTCCCCAACTAAGTATAAGAGAACATCCAAAATGAATTCTCGCCAATCCCTATTGGAAAATCACGAGTCAAGAAGTGATTTAGATCCACTTAATGCTGGATTTCTTGAAGCAATTAGACATCTATATATTGCAGCTCAAGATCCTAACCTCTCATTAACAAATTATGGAAGTGGTAGTAGTAATTTTGAAGTTACTAATCAGAAACTTCATCATGAAGGATTGCTTCATGAAAATTCGGTCAATACAGAGTGCCTATCTCTAGATAAGAGCCACAAAAACCCTTAGTGTGGCCAGAAGACCATGAAGCATGAAAATTTATCCCATGCTATAATCTTCCATGGTGATCCTCCCCATGGTGGAATTTTCTACGAAATCCATCTCCACAGTATTATTTTTCATTGTCATGAAAATTCTATAATGGACAATGTAGCGATGAGAATGCCCTCCTATCTCAAGGCACTTGCAAACACAAGGCCGGTCATGTCTGATGCCTTGTCATTGATAAGTGAAACACTTTCTCAACCAAAAGACATCTCAAGGGAACAGTCATTCTCTGAACCAACCTTGGGTCATTTGTCTTCTAATATAGAGCATCCACTTTGGTCATACCAAGTGGAGAAACCTCTAGTTAAAGATGATGAAGATGTATTAAACATGAGGAAAAAATTGGCTAAGGGAGAAGTACCAGGGATGTTATGGACATTAGAAAATTCTCATTATAACAATCTAGAATTGATGACATAAGATGGTATTCATGATATCCGCCTCAATTTATGGAAGAAACTTTGTCATTTGAAAACCAATGTATTACCATATGATGAATATCAAAATCATGTAAAGGTAATAGAAGGGTTGCAACTCCAAATTGATTTAGTGTGTCTATTAGTCTCACAACATCAAAAGGATGAAAAATAATTAACAATCCTTCCATATTCATGCCTCAATGCACTAAAGAGGCCACATCGGTTAATTTCTAATTCTCCATTTAGATTTCATATCAGAGGATGGGATGCACATGGAGCATTGCATTTCACTACACTCCAATATCAGCAATGTCCACCAAAAGTGGTCTCATGCAATGTTATTGCCCATGATCAACCACAATAAATAGATTTTGTATGTAGTCGAATGTACGCTTAAGAACAAGCCTCAACCAGCTCTCATCAGAGTTAGGACCAATGAAAAGAAGTTGTTGAGTTAATTTTACATCAAGAATCTGAGAATCTTGAGTAGGTGTCCCTCTTAGAGGATTTCAGGCATTAGAGAATGAAAATTTCTGAAATAGAAAAGCGATCTTCTGAAATAAGTGATTTGAGTGGTTGTTGGAGAATGCACCCAACTAATTTTCAAACCAAAATTCGCAAAATCAGAAGAGTAGTTGCATGAATTTCAGCCATAGAAGTTCAAGAAACACCCCAGCTTGCAAATTTGGGGGATAATTTAATTTAACCTTCAAATTCACTAAAAAAGATCAACGATTTGATGAAGAAGAAGAATAGTAACAACCCCAGCTTGCAGGGCTGGGGGCTTTTCACATCTCCAATCCCCTCCTCAATGGAAGTAAGTTTTCTCTCGATTTGGGAAGAAGCCATAGGGAAAGCGTACAAATTAACTATCCAAGGATTACCGTCAGGTTACTGTCTTCCAAACAGTTCCCATGAATTCTTCATATAGGAGAACATAGTCTCATAAAAGATACAGAGAGAGGCGATCTTGCAAAAATACTTACAAAATTCCATCAAAGCATTATGCATCAGTGAATTTCATTAAAACCACTGCAGATGACCCTTTAGAAAATGAGTCTAGTTCAGGGGAATCATAAGATGATGGTATTGTCCATAATATAATACACACTAAGGAAAATGAAGATGGTGTGCGTACCTGAAATTAGAGGCTTACCTAGAATCTAGGTATGCCTTCAAATAACCAACTCCCACCCCTCCGAAATGCATCTAACAAGGGGAAAGGCAAAAGTCAGATTGCATCTCACTTTTCCATGGGATAAGGTCAATATCATTCACTTGAAGATAGATTTTCACCGCAAGAAAAGGGAATGAAGGAGTTGAAAAGACTCGATATAGAGTTACATTGAAGAAACATTTCTACTAAACGTAGTCCCCTGGGAGGTCCTTAACTTGAACATCCTATAGGAGCTCCCCCACAAAGAGAATTGGTAGAAACTATAGATGTGGATAATGAATTCCTTTTACTGGGTACACAATCAAGGGAGAACCAGATACATCCTGATAAGCCTGTTCCTATGGGTTATCCAAGGAAAATATTAGCACCACCATCAGTGGGTTTGCCGGTCATTGCACCAGATCAAGCTCCAGTTTCTATACCTTTATAGGTTATAGCTCATCAAGTTGTTACCCAAATGATTATGAACACAATTGAGGAATTAACGACTCTATTTGAAGCTATAGAGGAATGACACACACTAGTTCAGCTGGAAAAAAGAGTTTACCCTGAATGGGTGGATGCAATTCCTCCTCTACAAAATTTTGGGAATACCACACTTCCAATCATTAATGGTTCAGGAGATCTAGAACAACACTTATCACATTTTTTTATTGTGATCCCAATATGGGAACACCTCAACAACAAGAAGCAGTAATGCTTAGGTGTTTTGTGCAGTCATTATAGGGACCAGATTTTGTCTAGTATACAAGTTTACAGTCTCAATCAATTACTGGATGGGAAGATCTCCGTCAGACATTCCTTATTCAATTTAGATCTATGCTACCAAAGACAAATTTTTTTATCTTACCAATTATAATCAAAGGGAGAATTAAAGTGATTCAGATTTCATTGCATGATGGAAAGGATTAACATATTCCTTAAGTCTATAACTCCCTCAAGAATAATTACTGCCAATTTGTGTATAAAATCTATGGGATAAGTGACACACACCATTGATCCCTGTGAAATAAAAATGAGGGGTTTGATACCTTACATAAATTGATCAATAAATAGATGAATCTATTATAGAAACTAAGGCTAAAACTCATGTAATTCGATCATCTCCAGGGAGGAGGATAGGAAAGTCAGAAGATGCTACAATTACACTCAAGTATGCACCTTTACCTGCTTCTAATTAAAGACCTTCATCATACCAGAGGGATCTACCACCTAATAATCAGCGACAATGAATTCCTCATCAAGATTATCAAAGAGATCAATAGAGGAAGCAGTTTGAGGAATTAAAGAACACAGTTTATTCTTTCCGGAAAAAACAAGTTCCTTGTTACTTCATATCTGCTTTGGAAAACAATTTGGTTCAGTTTTGAAGTCCAAAGAAAACTAATAAAGAAGGAGATGAAGATCTTCTGAATTATTGTCCATTTCACCATATGTTAGGGCATCTCATCCAGGATTGTTTTGTTTTCAAGGACCTATTTCAAAAGATGGTAGATTCTAGAAAAGAGAAATTAAAAATTTTGTTAGCTCAAGTATTATGTGTTACTGCTATTGATCTAGAGGAACATGTCGAATGTCAGAAAGTCAAAAGTAAAAATGTGAAGAAATATGATGACTAGATGATCAGGAAAATTATTAACTAGAATCATACTATTTTATGAACACATTAGAAACAACCAATTGTGTCTTCTTCCACTCCTTCCACTGCAAAACCACTTTCAACAAATATTTTTTCCTCAAAGAAGCTAAGTGATTATATGGACAAAGGGTAGTTAGAAGAAGACAAGTTCAAATTAAGGACAATTTTATCATTGAACGTGGAAGAATTCATGCCATCTGTTTCAAAATCATGTGCACCATGCCACCAAATGGAACAACTAGAATTAATCCATCAAGAAGAATCTGTATCAGATGAAGAGTTGATCTTTGGTTTCATTAACATTATCCACTTAACGGATTCATATGACAATTGTGATTCTAATTATAATGAGCTAGAATTCCTTATACCTAATTGGGGAACCATAGGAAGGGGTCAAGGTCAGGGATACAGGGGAACACATGGGTATTCTCAAAACCAGAATTTTAACTCTACCCCTACTCGAACCATATATGAAAAAAAACTCGTGGAAGAGCCCTTCAACAGGCTCAACAGGAACAAGGAGTTTCTTCCATGCAAGACAAGTTTGGTTGTGACACAAATTTTTTGGAGGACCAATTAGATGTCACAATGCCTTCTTCTAAGTAAGTGAATAGATCTAATCAGTATAGTCTACCAATACGAGGAGTATTTCCAGCTTCTGCTCCAACACAGGGTACATCCACATCAAAAGCATAAACTTCTGAAGCACCTCCAAAACCACATATTCATGTTAGGAAACAAATAACTTTGGACCAAAAGTATTATTTCATGAAACAATTGACCCATGTACCGACCAATTTATAAATTATGGATTCTTTAAGTCTATCAAAATACCTTCCAGAGGCACTTATTGAGGCTTTGTCAGGTCCTCAAGAGTTTGAAACTAAAGTTACTACTGCTGCGGTTTAACGTATAGAGAATGATCCTACAAAATTTCATGCAGTAATATCTTTTATAGATGAATATGAAGTTGATTTTGTACATGGAAATATTATACCCTTGTATTTGTTTGGAAAATTCAATGATATAGACATCTGGAGGTCCTTCATTGATAATGGATCTGGAGTCAACCTCATTCCTGTTCGTACACTTCATCTATTATTCATGACTGAATTTGATTTATCTCATTCCATATTAATGTTGCAAGATTATGATAAGAATGAAAAATAACCTCTGGGTGAAATTAGACCCAGAACTCAGTTTAGAGATATTATGTCTAATTCAAATTTCATGGTTTTTTTCTTGGAAAAAGCCTTCAATGTTCTTCTTGGAAGGCCATGGCTGCATCAACATAAAACCAAACCTTTGTCATACCACCAATGTCTGAATTATTGTTTCAATGGTCAAATTGGAACATTGTATGGTGAAAAAGCTCCTTTCAAAACCTGTAAATCTTAATACATTGAGGCATAGTTTAATTACAAAAAATGATTGAAGTCCATGAAAAAAGAAATAAACAGAATTAATGCTCCAATTGGATTGGAAAAGGATCCAACAAACCCATTCATACATTTGAGTTATGATTATGTGTTACCTATTAATCTAATTGAAAAGGTAAAAACAAATCCAAGCACTCATCCAATAACTTCCATAATGTTAATTGTGGAAATTGAGCATGACAACATGGGAGAAACTATTGGTCCCCCAAGTAGGGATGGAAGCCTAAATTGAGATGTTTTCATTTCATCTGCTAAACTACAACAAGCCTCTACTTTGTCTATTAGAGTAAAAGAAATTGTATCAATTCTAGACGAAGAAAAAGATGTTGATTCTCAATCCATCATTTCCACATTATTACCACAGGAAGAGCCTTCATCATCTGTAGGGTCAGATATGGTGGCCTCTTCTTCAGGATGTCCAAATACTAACTCCCCCAATTACTTTGGGATTTTTTCCTTGTCGTCTACTAAGAAAGTAAAAATAGAAGAGGTAACACATAATGAATAAGACAAGGATGATCTTGGAGATGCTCCACCAACATTTGAGGAAGGTGTCTCTACCACCGTGGATAATCTCATAGAAATAAATCTGAGAATAGAATAAGATCCACACCCCACTCTAATTAGTGCGACCATGGCCTCTGAAGATCAAGAGGTGTATAATTAATTTTTAAAGCAACATAGAGATATATTTTCTTGGAATTATATAGAAATTATAGGATTTAGTCCTGATGTCGACACCCATAATTTGGGTTTTCCAGAATTACATCATGGATTCAAGCAAGTAGAAAGAAGAACACACCCAACTCATGCTTCTAAAATTGAAGCTGAACTTGATAATCTTAAAAAGGATAAAACTGTTAGAGAAGATCAAAATTCCAAATGGATGGATAAAATTTTCCCAGTGAAAAAGAAGAATGGGAAAATTAGAGTTTCCATTGATTTTAGAGATTTTAACTGGCATTTTCCTAAAGATGAGTTTCCAATTTCAACTATAGAGCTTCTAATCGATGCAACAACTGGCTATGAAGCTCTTTATTTTATGGATGGATACTCTGGGTATAATAAATTTCATATAGCCCTAGAAGATGAAGAATCAATAAACTTCAGAGCTCCTCAAGGTGTGTTTTTCTATAGGGAAATTTCCTTTGGCTTAAAGAATACTGGCGTAACATACCAATGTGGCATGCACCATATCCTCAAACCCTTCATAGGTAAATTTGTTGAATGTTATGTGGATGATTTGGAGGTAAAATCCAAACAATTTTCAAATCACATGCATGATTTGGAGAACATATTCCACAAACATTGGCAACATTGTTTGAAGATGAACCCCTTGAAATGTTCTTTCATGGTAACCTGCGGAATGTTCATTGGATTCGTTGTACACTATCATAGTATCAAATTTGATCTTCAGAAAAAAATCAATCATTGGTATGTCACCTCTTCTAAATTTTAAAGAACTAAGATGACTCCAAGGATACTTGGCCTATATTCAGTGCTTTATCAACAATTTGGCATGAAAGTGTTTACCCTTCACCAGATTAATGAAGTAGGAAGTCATCTACAAATGGAATAAATACTTCAAAGATGCATTTGATACCCTTAAGAAATATCTCTTGAGTCTACTGGTATTAATGCCTCCAATTGAAGAAAGGCGAATTATTCTTTATGTGACATCTTTAGAGCAATCACTAGGTGCCTTCCTTACTCAAAATAGTGACTCTAAGAATGAAAACTACCTTTACTATCTCAGTCCAACTATTCTAGATGCATAATCTTGGTATTCAAGTATTGAAAAGTTCTACCTAGAATTAATCTTTGCTGTTCTAAAATTGAGGCAGTACCTACAACATCATGAGGTCTAATTGGTATCTCACAATAACCTGCTCATATTTATCTTCTATAGTCTTATGATTATTGGGTGTCTGGAATGGTGGGTAGTTATTTTGCAATAGTTTGATATTTAATTTGAGCCTTAAAAGGAAATAAAAGTCTAAGATCTAGACAACTTCCTTGATGAGCATCCATCCACAGAAGATACATCATTAAATACTGAGCTTCTTAATGAAGAGGTCTTCTCTATTCAGAATAATTCCCAAACATGGGAAATGTAATTTTATGGTTCTTCAAGAAGTCCAATAGGAAAGAGAATGGAAAACCCTAAACTCAACAATGTTGGGTTAGGATTTATCCTTATTTACCCATAAAAGGCAGTGCTTCCTTTTTTCTTTCTATTATCGGAAGGTGAAACCAACAGTGATTCAAAGTATCAAGCTCTCATTGTAGGTTTGGAATTGGAACTTCAGGTGAAAATGAATCACTTGAAGGTAAAAGGTGATTCAGAGTTGGTAATAAAGAAAATAAATGGAGAATATTATATCAGAAAATAAGTGTCAATCCCTTTGTATGATTACATCAGTGGGTTAATTTCTGAATTTCCCTCAGAGTTGATATTGTCTTATGTCCCGTGATAAACAATTTCCCAGGCATATGCAATGGCTAATGCAGCTACAACTTTGGCAGATCCAAATCGGGAGGAGACAATCATCAGCATATCCCATCACCGTGTGGTATTACCATTTGTTCAAACCAGAATGAAGGAAATTTATGAAATTATCCCTATTTCTAAGCCATATGGTCATATCACAGGATGAAGAACATCCATCATGGAATATATTCAAAATAGAGTACATCCACTTAATAGTGCTGAAATAGAACAAATCCAGTGACGATCATCCAATTTTACTCTTTATAATAGTCCAGACCACTGAAAGATCCTCTAAAAACAAGGATTTGATGGAATCATCTTCTGATGTATTGATGGAGAAGAGACTGCAGCTATCATGAAAAAAGTACATTCAAGAGATTATGGTGCCCACCAGTCTAGGAACAGACTCTCTGATCACATTAGAAGGCTTGGATACTTTTGTCCATCAATGGCGTAGGATTGCATAGATTTCACTATGAAATTTTATACCTGCCAAGTGCATGCCAACTTCATTCATAAACCCCAATAGTTTCTACATACACCTAAATACTCCTGGCCATTTTCCACATGGGGAATGGATGTATTAGTGCCTTATCCCCTAGCCACAACTAATCAATTCAAATATATTCTTACTACTACTAACTTCTTCTCTAAATTGGCTGAGGTATTACCTCTCAATGGAGTCGGAGCCAAAAGCATTGCTAGTTTTTTCAAAACTAACATCATCAGCAGATTTGGTGTCCCCCAAACTATATTGACGAACAATGGCACTAATTTTTTTTTGATTAAGGTAATGTAGTTATATCAGGAGAATAATATCAAATCCAACCATTCATCTCACTATCATGCGGTGACCCATGGAAAGATTGAGGCCTTCAACAAGAAATTATCAAGTATAATTCAGAATATAGTGGATAAAGATAAGAAATATTAGCCAATTAACTTGTGATTTATTTAGGGGATTATCAGACAACTACTCATACTGCAACCCAAGCAACTCCTTATTCATTGGTATAAGGAACTGAATAAGTTTTTCTAATTTAAATGCAATTACCTTTACTCTAAGTCGCAATCTATGATTAGTTGTCTATAGATGAGAGGTTTCCAAAATGGTTCAATGATGTGGAATGATTATATGAGAAAAGATTTCATACATTACATCATTTAGAAGTCTATCAGAACAGAATAGTGTGAGCTTTTATCATGAAATTTATCCTCCATTAATTTCTTCAAGGAGAATTGGTATTGGTCCTTGGGAATCCATTGATACCAGGGATGAAACATCCAATGCTAGAGCCATAGTGGGAAGGACCTTATTCCATATATAAGGTCTATTCAAATGGAGCATATTACTTAATCTCAATGGATAGAGATCTTATTACAACTTCTTCCAAAGTGAGATTCCTAAAGAAATACTTTGTGTAGTTGTAAAAATCATCATGGATACATGATTTAAAATTGCACAATACCATGTCCTTACTACAAGATTAAAAAACGCAAAGCCCTCATGTAATCGTTGCAAGACTAAAAACTGCATAGTATAATGTCATAGTTGTAAGACATTAAATTAAATAAAAACCATAAGCATCCATGCTGCATGATTTTAAAATGCGTATCATCTTCATCCTTGTTGCATGACATTAAATTGCATGACATAATTTTCCTTTTTTGCATATATTAAACTAATCGAATAACATTTTTTCTATTTAACGTTAGATATTTCCATAAGAAAACATCATTAAAATCATCACTACTCTTTAGTAGCACATGAGTCCCTCTTTTCCTATGTATGAGTTAGATATGCATAGAGACCTTATTTCAAGAACAACATACAACTTGATTCTCATTTTCAATGAGATAATTAGAGATGCCTAAATCTCCAATATTGGGCACAACCACAATCACAAAATCTTCTTATTTTATTTTCTCCTCCTTTATATGATTTAGATCTATACAGAGTGTTTCCTTAAGATATATGATCTGGTCCCTATATCATTTTCTATATTAATATTTACTATTCTCTCAGAACATGTCAAAATACCCCATTCTTCATGTCAAACTTGATTAGTGTGAGGAATGATTGTTTAAAGAACTACGTAGGCTTGATTCTCATTAATTTGAGATATGTAGAGATGCCTAGATCTCTAATATTGGGCCCAACCATGATTTAGATCTATACAGAGTGTTTCCTTAAGATATATGAATTGGTCCCTATATCATTTTCTATATTAATATTTACTATTCTCTCAGAACATGTCAAAATACCCCATTCTTCATGTCAAACTTGATTAGTGTGAGGAATGATTGTTTAAAGAACTACGTAGGCTTGATTCTCATTAATTTGAGATATGTAGAGATGCCTAGATCTCTAATATTGGGCCCAACCATGATAAAAAACCTTTTTTCTTTGTATAAGAATGAAACCTACATAGGTAATGTTGTAAGAACTACATATGTCTTGATTCTTACCCTTATAAATATACATAGTAACACTTGGGTTTTATCCCTTATTCCAACTACAACAAGTCTTTCATTTCACATCAGTTCATATTTATTCGTACCACATGGCATTAAACTAAATCAAGATTTAACACCCCCATTCTTCACCTATGTCACCTTTGTATTATAGAAGAAACCCTTACTACTCCTTGTTTCCCACACCGAGCATAGCTCAAGTGGGATTAGGAATTGGGTAAAAGGCTTCCTTACATAAATAAGGTGTCTCAAGTTCTTATACGATTATTAATGTCCTAACTACATGACTTAAAACTACTGAGCATAATGTCCTTGTTGCATGACTTTAAACAACACATCACAATGTTAATTCAAAAGGAAACTAAGAATGTCCCCATTTTATATCCGAATTAGAAATATGTAATGGATTCCAAATTACTGGTCAATATTGATTCAAATATTCCTCGAATGCATTGAGCATTACCTTCTTCCATTTTTCACACTCCTAATCTTGAATATTTTTAGATCTTTATAATATTTCTTATGATTTATGTTGAAAGAGTTTCCAATACCTGAGAACTCTTTTTCCTAACTTTGTAGCGTGTGCCCTTAGGTGGCCTTGAATAAGTTTCCTATATAACAGGCATGTCAGTCAAATGATACCATTATTTGGTTATGAAACATATGAACTAGTTGGATCTTCATAATATAGCCCCCATAACATGTTTGTTAAATGATATTAATTTCATTCTTGGTTATAGTGTCTTTTTCCCCTTCAAACTTTGATGACAATATATAAGGATCTTTATTTTAAAATAGTCATTCATGTATTTTTGTCCCACTATATTTCTCTCGATATGAAACTCTTGAAGAACATAGTTTACACAATTCCCTCTCCATGTGTTCAAATTAATATAAAATAAACTTGGAATCACTTAACCACATAGCACATGCTGTTTCCATTTCCGATCCTAGTTGTATAACCTAAAACTACAGAAAAAACACCTCCTACATTTGCGTAATACCTTCATAGAAGTACTATTCCTCTGATTATTTGGAAATATTGGTTTGATATAACCTCTCCATATTTTGGTACCATTCCCCATAAACTAAAATCTATGTTTTTAAAAATTTGAATCTCTATAAGGGTTCTTCAGCTTGTAGCAATAGAATGTAAAACTTCAAAAAGCACTTTTGCTTGACTATGCAGTACGTGCCCTTAGGTGGCCTTGCATAAGTTTCCTACATAACAGGCCTATCATTCAAATGATTCCACTATTTGGCTATGTAGTATATTCCCTAGTTGGACCTGCATAACACAACCCTTATAAAGGGTTTATCAAATAATGGTAACTTCATTCTTGGAAAAGGCTTCCTCTAATGCTTTTATCCCTTTTCCCATATCATCATTTGGATTCAGAAATTCTTAAATCCTAGTTTATGATTTTCCATTCCATACCTTGATATGGTAGTATATTTCTAAACAAATTATCATGATATTGGGAGAGTCTCATACCTTTGGTTAAGACAAAAGACCTTAAATTAAAGCCACATAATGTCTTCACTACATGACTTCAAACTGAACAATACCAATCACCTCACTACATGAATTAAAACTGCATAGTACCAATGTCCTCAATGCATGACTTAAAACTGTAAAGTACCAATGTCCTCACTGCATGAAATAAAATTGCACAGTACCAATGTCCTCACTACATGACTTAATACTACACAATACCAATGTTCTCACTGCATGACTTAAAACTACACAATATGATATCAGAAATTCCCCTTTTCTGATAAATTGTAACCATTATTCATACTCCAAATTCATATAGAAGTCGTTCTTCATATTCATGACATATGACGACATAAAATAGCTTTTTATTCTTAAAATTCCTTTCCTAGGAAAAACCACCCACTGTGGTCTTGAGTCACCCAAATCTTATTTTCACCTATCTATCAACAGTAAAATGTTAAACGTAAAAGAGCTCATTTTCTTAACTATGTATTACATACCCTTAGGTGGCCTTGCATAAGTTTCCTACATAACGGTCCTGCCACCAAATGATTCCACTATTTGGCTATGCATTATATGCCCTTTTTGGCCCTTCATAACACAACCCCCATAATAGGTTTGTAAAATAATGGAAACTTTGTTCTCGGAAGAGATTGTAATTATGTTGAAACATGTTTTGAATTTATTGGCCCTAAAAATTATGTCTAAAGATTCCCCTTGGAAATATTTAAAGAATATTAATGTAATTATTAGCTATAGATTCTTGTTTAGGAACTAATTTCAAATTTTATGGTTAAATCTATTTCAACCCTAAATATTAGCCCTTTATAGGCCAACATGAATGACTCTAAACTTCCAACAAAAAAATACTTCGTACTCATTAGATTGATAATAAGGAAAGGGAATTCTAAACAAAAGTTGAGTCCCAGCTCACTAAATGGAAATTTTTTTATATTATTTTGGTAATATTGAGAAATACAAAAATAAAAAGACTTAAAATTTTTGGGGTTGTCTATATAACCCTATCAAAAATCAAATTATTCTCATTAGTTACATTAGCTTAATAAAAATATACTGAGCACTCCATTCTTGTCATTGTAATAATAGTTGTTTAACATGAAGGTTTAGTGATTAAAAAAGGGTTTCATCATCATTACCATTAATATTTCAATTATGGAAAACATGAATGAAGATGCATATGATTGGAGACAAGAAATCCCTTTCATTTATATGGAATCAGAGGGACATCCACAGAATAGAGCCTCTCTATCATGCATCAAAATAAACTCTCAATAGGATTCTTCATTTTTTGAACAAATTCATAAGTCTTATCAACCTCTTGTTGAAATTGAGATAGCTGAGTAAATCTAGCCCCCTCAACCTGATGAAGTGATTTCTTAGTAGTTGAAATGGTAGTTATCCCCTATAATTTGGTTTCTCCCAATGTTTGATTCAATTTTTCATGTTTTCTATGAGTAACATCTAGTTGTTGTTGAAGATATACTGACTCTTTTGTGGATAATTTGATTTTTTGGATAATTTCGATCAATTTCATGTTATGATTTGCCTCCACCTCAGCTTCTGTAGCTTGAAATCCCTCAATATTGATAAGCCGTTTAGCCTCTTCAAAATATTGTCACAACTTATGCTCCTGCTTCCGTCAGCGAATGATCTCTTTCATAGCATCATGGACTGGTCAATAATTAAATCCATCAAATCCCAATATAATGAATAATGATGGGAGTTTGAAAAAATGGGATAGTAGTTCATCTAAAGGCTTCTCAGCAATTATGCTCTAGATATGCCACTATGTCTTCTTACATGCCATGCCAAAGGCATATTGAATATCTAAGTCTGAATCTGATTCACTACCATGAGGTAAAATGTACTATAGAAACAGATCACTTAAAGAGTTGCCTCGTTCTACTTCTCTTGGAATAGTATAAGCTTCACCTTAATATCTACGATTTGATATATCTAAATGAAAAATCAAGGTAATTGTTAGTTTCAAATGGAAAAAACAAATAGGATTCATATATCTGATTATATTTACCAGATAATAATTCAGCTACTTGATCGGATTCATCCCCTTTATTCTCAGCATTAGTGATTTGAGCAGACATTTCTTTAAAAGGGGCATTCCCTTGAGTTTTCTCAGTTATCATATTTGATGTCTTTAGAGAATATCTTGATGTAGGATCCTATATAGGTATTTCTCCATCTCCAATAGAAGGATAGAGTGAAATACCCCATTCCAAAAGAGCCTTTGCAACATTTTCTACAGATAAAGCTTCATAAGGTGAACTTTGATGAAAAGAGTCAAGTAAAGAAGATAAATTGTGCATGGAAAATGAAAGAATGAAGACTTATATCCTTGCGATTCCTCATGTAAATCCCCAAACATCTTGATGGTACCCAGAATATCAATATCTGGATTACGAGCTTACATAATTCAAGTGTATACAAATTGGAATGTTATAGCATCCTCACTATTTAAGGTATCCAACAAATGTTGGTCGATGCTCAAATGGGCTCCACTGACATTTTGTTCTATTGGATATTCAATCAGTACAACATCATAATTTCATTCTAGGTTTGGTTCAACATAAATATTTATCTCAGATTGCCCTGGATCCTCATTCCATTCATCTGAAGCAATAGGAATATCAACATTGATTATTTTAGGATCCGCTGATGAAAGAAAATGAGGAATGTATTTAATCTTATTGTGGATTTCCTCTCTCTCAGTAGACCTAGGAGCAGGTATAGTTGAATATTTTGATAATTTATCTATTAAAATAGAAGATTCATCAACATAAACTTGAGTTTCTCTTGGGGTTTCTTTCTCTGGTCTAGAAGAATCAACACTTAGTCCCTTGAAATAAGAGAGAGACACAGATCCTACAAGAGAAAACATGATTAGTAGAGTCTGTTGAGAAAATAACATGCCCTATGGACAATATAAATACTTACTCCTTTAGCAAACACTTCAGATCAATCTCATTGATTCCAGCATTTCTTTTCAAAATCTTGGGGATAAATCAAAACACTCTTATTATAAGGATAAACTTCAGGTAATGGTTGAGGATTAACCATCACCATTACCCCATTCATAATTCTCTCTCCTAGATAATGTTCTAGAGACCTGGGAAAATCTTTCATTACATTAATGGTAGAGCCTGTAGGCCCATACTATAGTGATTCATGAATTGGTCCAGATATTCCTTTCCTAGATTGAAGTTGTAAAAATAAATTTTCATCAAGATTAATGATGATGAATGGTAAAGAAGAGTTGATACAAAAGAAAAAAAATACATTCTCAACATTAACATAAATACTCCACTCCTCCTCAGAGTCAATAACTACCCCTCCATGTACTCCTAAGTCCATCATATGATATACTCGTTTAGACAATGGAGTTTGTTCATAAATTTCATATATAAAATCCTACATCTCCATAATATACTTCTGTACTTCATCCATGTTATTATTCAGATTGCAATCAAAAGGTTCATTAATGTCACCAACATTTAGTATTTGAATTCCATGCTGGAGGAATGCCCATGCATTCCAAAGATCACGAGTCACACTCTCCCAATGATGAATGGCTAAAAGTCTCACATAAATCAATATTGGTATAGTTGTTTGTGGAGGAGATTCAACACCTTATGACTGGTGATCCTCTTCAGGCCTCCTTTCTTCTTCAGAGAGTTCAATGGATGGAATATGAACATCTATTTGATGGCGGCTACATGATCACCTTGGCGTTGGAGGTATTGCTTCTCTAGCTATATTCTTCCTGGTATACCTCCTGCGAAGGCATTTTGAGGGCTCTAAAAACTCTGAAACTTTTGTATCATCTTTGGCCTTGGTATTCTTACTATGATTTCCATGTGGAACAGTCATTATATCCACGACATGATATATTCCTTTTGTAAAATCCCCTTGAGGATATGAAGAAGCCCATGCTTTGGAATATCTATCTTCCAATCTGATTGATGTATCTGATGGAGGCAATGTAATAAAAAATTTAGACACCTCTTAAGCTATTAGAATCCATAATTGTCTTGTTACCATTGGGGGCTTCTCATGTCTAACATACATAGGTGGGAAAGTGTTTGATTTTTGGAGACATCTGAACTTATGAGAAAACCTACAAGGGATGTAAGACTCACATATAATTTCACCATCATTCTTGGTTGATAATACCCCATCTCTGAATTCCATCATATAAAATCTCACTTTATAATTCTTTTCTTTACCATCATCAATAAATGTTTCAATTGGTGGGTTACCAAAAGGAATGAAGCTGAATTCTCTTGAGGCATTCAATGCCTTTAGCATGACATCAAGTCCCAACTTTAGTGGCTGACTTCCAAAAAGTTTCTGTAAAAATGGGGTGAATCGACCATGAGGAACTCTAACTGAATTCAACACCAAGGATGAAGAAAAGTGTGCTCCAATCCAGCCCCACAACACTTGGAATTTCCCTGCAATTCTAAATGGATCCTTCCCATTGTATAAATGCAGCAGGAGATGGTAAATTCTTGCTAATAAAAAATTTTCTATCCCAATATACTTCCTTTATTCCAATTTATCTTCAATGTCAAAAGTCCCTAATATTACACCACCTACGGATTCATGGACCGGAAGAAAGTAAAATCTTAGCCACATAGCAAGGAAAGTAGCTTAGCATACCCTTGCATCTATATCAGGTTTTACTATATAGCCCCAATGTTGATAGTCACCACTTTCCAATGTAGGCCAATATATGCCTATACTTTCTCGGTTATCTGTAGAAGGAAAAATAGTAGGACGTCCACATGTTGGACCTTTCTCTGTTGTTGGTTCTAGGAAGGCTTCCATCCTCACTTTGGAATGAATATCATTATTATCTTTGGGTAAATTCTTTGCTATTTTAAATAATTCATGGGCCAGTGTTGGTGTTCTGGTAGCATTACCCCGTGTTGTAACATGTGGAATGAATTCATCATACATTTCCCAAAGAATGAGAATTATAGCTATTTGGTAAATATCCCAGAGATTAATACAAACATCACCATGCGTTAAATGGAAGGAATTAGTTTACCGACTCCATCAGATCAGTAATTTAGGAATGAAATAATTTTTATAAACATCTGTTTTCCCCATCCAGACAGCTTCATAGATATGAACGTCTCACAACTATTTATTGAATTCTACACATGTCTGACGCACCCAGAATGATCACATCCACTCGGGTTTAACACCTCCTCTAGAATGAAGATCTTGTTCTTCCTTCCAACCATTAGATTGATTTGTTTGGGAGGCTTGAAAATTAGAATCATAGCAATTGTGTCTTGGCTCTATAACATGATCCTTCATATCAAGAGTGAAACCACTATGATGAAGGATAAAACCAATAGGGATTATTACTTCTTCTACCAGACACCCCTTTCACTAATATTCATGAAGTTACAATTGGATTATTGAAGAAACCAATTCTTTGGAATGTACTTATTAACATATGCAACATGGGAATCTTGAAAAATCACATGCCCGTACAAGGGTATGTAAGGACTTTATATATAGTCACGTTGGTATGGAATTAAACCCTTCCATAGCCCATGAAGAGTACTTTCAACAATTTCATAATAGTCTAGTCAGATGAACTTCATCATTTAATTTTGAAAATACATAGCTTCTTCAGTATGGGTCATCAAATGATTCATTTTTTCTACAAAATAATTACCAAACTTCCCCGATTTTGTTGTAATTTTAACATAAAATTCAACATAAAGGAAAAAGGGAAATTTTTTTTTGGAAAAGGACATGGTTCACATAGGTCCTTCGTTAAGGTCCACCACATAAGTCCTTCAATGTGGTCCCTTGTGTATGTTGCTTGACAAGGGTCCTAGCACAACTCCTTCAACAAAGTATTTCTGTTTAGCTCCATCGGTCATATAGTTCCACCTTGAGAAAATTTCAAGGATACTACACGAGAGCATAAAGAATTGAGGCTTGGATAAGGAGCTACAGAACGAGAGTGTGGAAAATTTGAAGGCACATGTGAGGACAATTGTTGAGGATCAAAACTATTTATATCCTGCCAAGGACCTGCACGACAAGCCTGCACGACAACACTCTGTGGCATACCTTTGCAAAGTGGCTTCACGACAAAAATGCACTATCCAACAATGTACTCCTAGTCTTTTCCTCAGAATATTACCTCAGGACTCGATCCTCTTTCTAATCATATCCAATCTTAGGGGGGGGGGATTTTGTTGAAACTACTTATGAATACAAAATGATTATGAGGACCACTGTGGATATTCCAAAATCCCTATGCAGAGTTCAAAGAAATTAAAGGGAAAAATAAATCCACCAAATCTCTATAGGTAAAATCTATGTGATGGACCTGTGCATCCAAGCTACGTGACATACCTACATGGTCAATATATGTGACAAAACTATGCAGACAAGCTATGTGACAGACCTGCGTGGCCAAGCTACGCGAGCGACCAACATGGATGAGCGATGCAACATCAACATTTAGGATTCTCTGCACAGAGGACCTGCACTGTGGACCTGCATAGACAAAAATTCCTTTGACCAGGCCCATATGTGCCTATAAATAGAGCCCTTGGGCTCCCCATTTTTGGGACTGAGAAGTTGAAAGACTATCTAAATCTCCCATTTCATAGCTATTACGCCTATATCCCTCAATTTTTTTCAGGTAGCTATTTAAAACATGAGAAAAGATATAATTTAATTGGATAAGCATTTTGTGAAAGTCTTACAATTTTTACATAGGTTTTTTTATCCTATGTGAAAAAAATTATTCAGTCAATAGTCATACCTGTGTGGAATACCTAATCGCCACAATTTCACGGAATACCTGCGCGCCACACCTATGCGACATACCTTCATGGTATAGCTACGCGGTACATCAATGTGGGGTACCTATGCGGAATACCTGTGCAAGGTACCTACATAGTAGAGCTTGGTATAAATAATACATACCAACTCAATTACCCTCTTTAAAATCCATTCATGGAAAGGTATCTCCCTCCTTGGTTCCCTTATCTGATAGGGACTAGGTTGAAGCCTCCACCAAACCCTCCTAACATATCAAACCTTTGGGAAAGGCATATTAGCGTGTCTCCTATATGGGTTTGTATTTCCGTAGTCATAGGTTTCCCACATTTGTTTTATAATGGATTTTGGACACATGGAATGTCTGTGGGTTTGTTTATCCACAATCACATGGACCTTTCTCCCTGAAAAAATGTTGGTGTGTTCCTGGTTTGAAGGATTTGGCCTTGGGTTAGGTCCTCCCCTTTTCTTCTCTAAAACCCCGAACATCAGGTCACTGGTAGGGTAGGTACAATTCACCTTTGTTTTTTCCATGAAATCAAAGGAGAATTCTCCTTCCCCTACAAGGATCAATTTTAGGGCAACCATTCTGGCATAATCCCCAAGCTTTTTTGGTAGGAGGTAGCATAACCACTCCTCCTTTATTCTTCGGTGCCACAGACCATAGAGGATATGGGCACATGGATTCTTGTTAACCTTTCCCTCTCCTATTGGTCTTGGTCACCATGGGCAGCCATCCTAGTGTAATCCCCTAACCTTCATCCCTTCCTCCTTATATTGGACCCCTATCCAATGTAAATAGAATAGAGGGAAATCTCATTGCCTTTCCCTCTTCCATTGTCGACGTGGCCTCTTCCACTAGTGGAGGAGGAAAATTTTGAAAGTTCCTTTTTGAATCATTGACATCCCATTGTTTCTCACACCGAGCATGACTCATTTGGGCTTAGGGATTTTTCAGGGTCACAACATTTTCACAATTGAATGAACTACAAGAAATCTGATTCCTACCATAATTAGGTTACATAGGAATCTTTCTCAGGGCCTGAACTCACTGAATATCATCTTCCAGAATCTAACCCTAATTCCCTTAATCTGGGAATCCTACTTAAGAATAAGTCCCAAATTAAACCCTCAAATCACCAAAGAATACTTTCCAGGATCTAATCCCAAACTCATTTATCTTAAAGGACTATACTATCCAATGAGACTTATCGAACTACGTGGGATTTGATTATCATCTATATGGGATACGCAGGATGCCTCCTTGAGGTTCATGCCCAATACCATAAATCAACCTTATTCTCCTTGGGAAATATTCAAAAAAGGGTCTGATCTTACCTGGAAACCCATATCCTTTCCAAGTTCCTTGGGCTGCTTCAGCATAAGTCCCACACTATTTTTTGACTAAGCACTTTCCACTTAGATGTCCATACCACATGAAATTAAACTGTATGGCTAGGTCTTTATCACATGACCTTAAAAGGTATGATGTGTCCTATTCAGTGGCACCGAACTACAAGGGTTCTGATTCCTTTCACAAGGATATGTAGGTAGCCTATTTTATGGGCACGACCCCAAGATCAAACCAAACCTTCGTCTCCTTGGATGACAATAAATTTCAGAGTGCCCTACTAAGTGGCGTAAAAACCATTATAATCATAACGAAGATTAAAATAATACCAAAATAGTATATTAGAGGATACCATTCATGGAGAACGTAAAATAGATACAGATATCTCCATTGATGAAGAACCTAGAATACATACGGATGATTCTAAATTTTACACATTTTAATTAGTGATTGCAAATTCCAAGGGAAAATTATGTTATACTTGGTTAATTAATGAGGATTCATGAAAATATCTTAAATTTATAAAGAGAGTTCCGAAGTAGACAATAATTCCCCCCAAAATGGTGTGATGAATCCTACCTCCCATCCACCCAACCAATGTATGTTCCTATGTATCTTAATGTTTAAATGTAATGAACACCAACCATTGGAATTTAAATCCCTTTTGGATAAATAACTGTTGGAAGTTTCTAGTTCCATAAATAAATCCAATGGAAACCACCTGGAAGTAGTGATTATTAAAACTAGAATACACGTTTCAAGGAACTATGATAAAACTACACAGAGTAGTTATAAATTTCAAGATGATAGACGACAAATACCTTTGGAGTTTGAAGAAGGAGACCATGTCATCTTTTAGGTATCAGCATGATGAGGGTTACATAGAATTGGTTGGGGATGCAATGTTATATATGAGGTTTATCCACTCTTTTTAGATACTACATAGAGTTGTAGAGATTGCATATCACATAGCTATACCCCCATAGTTCGAATGAGTACATGATGTCTTCAATGTGTCATAACTGAGGAGGTACGTGCATGACCCTTCACATGTCATCGACTGGGGTGAGTAGGAAATTGATGATATAGATACTTTTTCAGAGCACCCAGTGAAGATCGAGGATCATTAGGAGTGGATCCTTCATGGGAAATCAATTCCCTTGTTTTGTGTCTGGTTGAAGAAATGGAATCTATAGGAGAGTACATGAGAGCAGGAGGCTCATATTCATGCTCAGTAGCCTCATCTTTTTCTATAGCCTTGTTTTTTGATTTTTAGTGACATAAATCCATATGGTAGGGAAACTGTAATGACTCGAATTTACCTGATATTATTTTTTAGGAATTATTTGGGAAAATACTGAGACCAAGTGGTAAGATGACATGCAATTATGAGGCCCAGTATGCCCGATACGCTTCACTAAAAAGTGTCTGGTTTTTAAAAAGGTTTGTGTGCAGTTTTCCTGATAAATTGTAATAACTCTTAAATAGGTACGCAAATCAAATAGTTGAAGGCACCATTGTTTTTAGAGCTACATCTTTACCAAATGTGAGGCCTAACATTGGCCGATGTGGGATGACTATGAAAGATAGTTTCTAGGCATAACCATAAATAAAATAATTAAATAAAAATTATTTTATTTTTAAATCCTTATAACTCATGAACTGTCACACGGATTGGAGATCCAAGACCACCGTTGAGTTTGTAATGGGTTTTTTCTCATGGATTGACTTAACTTTAGTTGGCATAGGTCTTCAATGAAAAAACCTAAAAATGACGTAATTTTCAATAAATAATTCAAGGATAAATTTTTTTCTTGACATAATGATGATTTCATTAAAAATATACATATTAAGAAATAATAGGGTTATCCCCATAACAATAGGAATTTATCATCATTTCTTGGGAGTGCATCATAGTAACCTCTCAAGGAAATGGGGAAAAAATCCCAGATCGACAATCAATGAACATCGTTCTTGACGGATCTCTCCAATGACGATGATGCAACAATTGATCTTCACTAGTGAGAGATCCAAATCAATTTTAGGATGATTTATTTTAGATTTACTTCCCCATTCATAAATTTAGTGATGATCATGATCCAACCAATGAATAGGTTGAACCATGGTTCAATCGTAACCTAGCAGGATGCATTTTATTTCTGTGGGATTTTATTGGGAGTTGATCTTGTAATTATTTTTTGACAAATTAGATTGTCATTGTAAAGGAAAAAAACAATGATTTATAGTAAAATATATTGAGGTCCTTTCCTCTTATTTGATACATGCGTTTCTCCCCTCATTCATTATTCATCGTGGTTGTTCTTCTCTTGGCCCATGACTCAACATATCCCGATCCAATGATCTTTGCGCACCCGATTCTTAGCACAATGATACGATATCAAAATATGGGATTAGATTAACAAGATATAGTTTAGTAGATCTCCATGGAAAGATTCATGTGGTGGTCGATCCCTAAATTAGTGTTCTTAAACTTTCATTGGAAGAACGATGAATGAATTATTTTAAACTATTATGTGACCAGATCAGAAGATGAAACCCATTGTTTTGGTGATGGCATGACCGAATGATTTTGGATCTTGAATTTCCCATAATATAATGACTGTAATGGTGGAAATAGTAGTAGGGGAGATTAAAAAATCACAAACCACGGATTTTGGAAAAATTCGTCACCACATGGTGTGTGGGGCCCCCTCATTAGCAGCTAGGGTTTCATGATGCAGTAAAGTGTCACATGAAATTTTACCCATATCACATGGTGTGTGGTCCCTTCCATGAGGATCATAATTTAACTTAGGACTTACATAGACATGAGGTGGAGTATACACATTGTCTACATATTGTGTACCCCACCACATAGCTAGACCCCCCCAGATACACAAGTTAACCTATCTACCGGTACATGGGTAGGAAAAATAGAGTTGAAATATTTTACTATAACATGACTAGAGTACACAAATGGACACAAAATAGTAGGACAAGGATTTTTATTATTTCTACATTATGTGTATACCTCTTTTATATGACATGTTTTGATTACTTGATCTACTAAATAGGGGTAGTACCCAAGGTCAAGGGAGGTGATGTGTGACCCTTATACACACCCTATACACTTCTCTACATGACTTTATTTCCTTGTACACCATATTTGGAATTTTTTTCATTTGGATAGGTTCCTCTTTCTTGTTCCCTTGAAGGTTATATGGTATCATTTCATATTCGTAGGAGTATAACCCCGTTCATAATGACATTTTGGATTCGGTTAGCAGTTCCCTCAGAGAGGCCTAAAGAAAGATCCTCTCTCCATTCTTATTAAAATGTTAGAGTCATGTTATTGACATGAATAATCCTACCGAGTGTTGTTACTCTACTCAATAGGTGGATCTAGATGATTCACAATATATTTCTTATCCCATGCAGTGATCCTCATCTACATATTGTGATATTACCCCCTAAAGGAGTTGGTTCTCCCAAATAAATTGTATTGTATATCTCTTTAGATATATTAGTGTATCACTCCCTCCAGACTATTCCTAATTAAGAGTACTTATTTGGGGGCATCATCAGTGATATCTTACTTCATATTCATTTCTCTAAGATTAATGCTTTATGGAATCTATACACTAAATCTCTTGCGCTGGTATATAGTAGTTGATACATACCTCTAGACAATGGTTCTAGGTTAAATTACATATGGATATCTCTATTTTAGGTGATATAGACACATACTTGTATAGAAATGATTATAACTTGACCTTTTGTGATGATTTTTGCTTTAGAGGTTTCCTAATGAGGATTATTATACTCACCCGTGCATGGTATTTTCCAATACGTGTCATGTATTGTACATACAGGTACACTTTTTGATAGATTCCTTGGTGTCCTAGGACCAAGACCCAGACCAAGTAGTGCCTCATGAGTTCAGACAGGCTGAGGAGTTCCTACAGCTACAGACAGTGGTCCCATTACCTTTTGTTTTTAGGTAAAAATTTGTATTTTACAGACTCTTTTTTTGGTGGGATTGTATTCTAGACTAGTTTAATTTTCTTTAATTTAGGATCCCCATTTCACTATGTTAGTTGGGTTTAGGGTTATGCATGATTTTTTTCATTAGTTGTTTTTAGAATTCAACATTTGTGGGATTAGAGATGTGTGTGTGTGTGTGTGTGTACATGCACCTAGAGAATTCCTCTCATGTTAGTGATATGTCTACTCTGTGCCAGTCACCTACACCTTGCCTATTGGAGGTGGGCTTGGGTAGTCATGGAATGGCCCCACTTGTATGGTTCATGACATAGAAAATTTCATGAAATAGAAGGAACTTAGTTTATATTGAATCTGATGAACAATTTTCTGATGTGATGTCAAATGTGATGATAATTGGATTGAAGGAAGTTATGATCATTCCTAGTAAGTTTTAATGGAACATTATTAACAAGTTGTACCTTAAACAACTCTAAATCCCACCGTGGAAGATAATGAATCGATGAGATTTCATGTAACAGAGACCATGGAAGAAAGAATATTCAGTTTCATTTATGTCATGAATGTGGATGAATCAACTAAGTTAATATATTATAAGAATAAGATTATGTTTTGACTATGGAAAAAAAGGAAAAAAAGCAGGAAACAGTAAAAGGAAGATGAATATTTTAATTAATGCAGTGGAAAAGAATATTGGCCTCCTTAGGACATCATGAAATGTTAAATTTTTTAATTGTGGAATGAATTTTAACTATGCATTTCAATTTCCCATGTGGAAACTCCCATTAAAAATCATCAAGGTGGTATGAGTAATGCATATGTTGTTGATTATGAAGAGGATATAGATGAAATATGAAATGAAATTGGTATTATGTAATACGATGATGTAGACATCTTATTTCATATAGATTAAGTGAAATAATTGATTTTTTTTATTTGGATTCAAAAATTATGCTATATGAATTGTGTAATATAAAAGGATTGTCCCACTTATGATTTTATATATGGATTGAAGATATTATGATTAATATTTCTGATGTAATAGAAAAGTGTTTTAAGAAAATTTTATATTTTAACTAATGTAATATAGACCTTAATATGTTCCTTTTGTTATGATAATATTGTTTAGATAAATACATGCAGGATATGAATAAGTAATCTGTATGGTATTGAATACCATAGATATAATTAAGGATATGTTGGAATGTTGTTTTTAATTTTATTGATGATGTTTACAACATTTTATATTTAAACAACAAATCCAATAAACTTTAGAATAAAGAAACATGCACATTTTTAATAAGGGTTTATTGTAACTTGGGTAATTACCATGTTTCAAGATAATACATGATGAAGGTATTCATATGTTTAGAATGTAACAACAACGATCTACTTTGTGATATATGGGGATCAATGTTAAGATGATATCATGAACCTATTTCAACTATATTCCATTTTCATATTTTATGAGGGTTATAAGGTTAACAATTCATGAAAATTTTAATTTAAACAGTGTATGAAGTTTTTTTGTATTGAGATTTTATTGAAAATCTAGGTTACAAGGCTATTTAGTGATTAAAAATATTTCAAGGATTTCCATCATTTTTATTTGGGAAATTATATTATTAGTTTTTTAGAAAAAGACATAATGTATGTCAGGAGACAAACAATCATGTCTAGAAAGGCCACAAGACTTAAACCCATGATCGAAGGACGATATGGTTTTCACACCTACCACTGGAATACATAATGTCCTGAACAATGTGTAATTATTTTTTGTGAATTAATATTAATTATGAATTGGTAGTGTTACATTTTATGTTTAGAGATTAATGTATTGAGCATACTGACCTTGAAGAATAGTTTGAGATAAAAATTTATACTTTTCATTCTATTATGGGACTTGAAATCTGTTGAAAGTGCATTTTAATACTTTAGGCATCAATGTTAATTTATGACCATCCATTTCTCGATGTGATGGATGAATGAGATTTTGATAAAATCACAACCAATGAGTGATTTTTTATATATATCTATATCGAATTATTATATTTGCTTATATTTTTTTCAATAAATAATTACTCAATGTTATTAAAATGATAAAAAAATATTGTTTCCCTAATAACATATTTTTTTTCAAACCGTTGGCCTTTTAAATCATCATAGATTTATGACTTTGAGTACCTTGAATTTTAATTGACAGTTCTATGATTTGTGGCTGATTAAGTCAATCACTCCATATAAATATTTACTCTTTTTCTCTACGTTAATGTTTTCACTTTCCACCTACGTTCTCCTATATGAAAACCTAGTTATATGTTACTTTGGGTAACCGTTGTGTTTCCCACATTACCTTTTTAAAGTATGTTTTAGGATTCATTTTTTACAATCTGGGTTTCTATGAAATGGAAATTAAATTATTAAAACATGGATAACATAGATGAATTTAAAGGGTGAAATTCATTTTAAAGGGGGTATAATGTAACACCCCATGATTTTCTGAAATACTATTATCTCAATTAATTTAATATTTTTGATATTTTGAATTTCACCCAATGCAGAAAATAGAATATTTTATATTATTTCACCAAGTTTGGATTAGATTATATGAAATACCATGTCAATTATGCACTAAATGCAACATAATTATAATCATTACTTACACAAAACACTGATATTATACTATGTTACATTAAATATTGACTTTCCATGATGACATGTTTAACATACAATACTAAGTGTTACCAAACAATAATATATTATTAAAAATATTTATATTTAATATAGTAAGATATAACCTATATTTTACATTGATACTTACAAATTTTATTAACAAAATTATGAAAATATGTGGTTGAATCAATTAGTTATAAATGAATAAAAATTTATATAAGGGCTAATTGAATATAAACATAATGTTTTTATAGAAGACTATTTTTATACTCACAAAGCTATATTATCACAATAAATTAATTTAATTATAATTTTTGAGTGATACTAATTTAATATATATATATATATATTATTCCATAACATATTTTTTACTTTCATATAATAGATTTCATAAACATATGATAGAAACAAAGCCAATTTCACACATAAAAACCAATATATTTATTAAGGTTCCTTTACCTCTATTCATTAGGGAACCTATTTTATTTTTTTTACTATTTTGAAAGTAATATATTTCAAAAAAAAACATAACAATTGAAAGTGGTACATAAAAAATATGTTAGAGATTTATTTTTGAATTTTTCTATGAAGTTTCATATTTTGATGAATAGTGATAAATACTGAATTTTAATTCAAAACTAATTTTTCATCTAATTTATTTACAAGGTAAAATTATATTTTTAATAATTTTTAATGATTAATTAGAATAAATTTTATCAAATAAACCAATTTTTGTCATTGGAATTAATTTAATATTGAAATTGAATAAGAAAACATAGTAAACATTTAAATGTTTTTACATAAAAAACATTCATTATCGTCTCGTCTAGGGGTTTAAATTTTAATTAATTTTTGAAAATTATGTGATTGGTGTTTTTAAAAATGGATTAAATATTTTTAATTATAAAAATTTATAATTTATAATAAGTCAATCATTATTTTTAACCAATAAAATAAGTGAATATAATTAAAACATATTATAATGATTTAGAGAAAAATTAGATTAAAAAAAGACTATACATTAATCAAAAGACCCAAAAAGACATAAACACTTATAAAAAATACATTGGATGTAAATATTCTAACCCTATATTCTTTTTTATATACTTTTTTTACCAATATTGTATCAAATTAACATGGAAAAATGTCGATGTAATTTCATTTCCAATGATTTTCAAGAGTACCACTCGTCCTCCACTATAAAAAAGGACTCATATACTCCCATTACCTCAGACCTATCCTGAAACTTTGTCTCATCCAATATATGACCAAATAGATCCTAAAAATAAATCCACTCAACCTATAAGCCTCACCATTGGCATAAATCCATTGAAGTAAGCCCTTTGGTGAAAACCAAAAGGAGTTAACCAAAGAAGAGGTGACATCTTTCCTCATGCTCCATTATATTATTTTCATTCTGGACCACCTAAAATATACTTATTACAAGATTATATAATAAAACTATTATCCTAAATATACTAAATTGTTATTATAGTAAGGGTTTTAACTACATTTACACACGCTTCCTTCTAAATAGGTAATGAATATACTATTTACATGTACAGTGAACTACCACCTCACAAAATGATGATTGTTCATGTTTCCTTTACCCCATTTCATGTTTTGGAGTTACGATGGAAAGTATTTTTATATATTATATTTATTATATTTATTTTTTCTTTATGATTTTGTAATTCTTTTATAATATATACCTTTACTATTTTCATTTTTTTTGTAAATATGATGATTTCATTTGAGGTAGTATGGACTACCACCCCCTCAAAGCGATGTTATTTGATCACAGAGAACATGAAATGTATTAAGTATTTTTTAGTGAACACTTATTATATATATGAAATAATAATTATGATTTAATGATATTATATACATATATACATATATTTTATTTTATAACTTTTTTTAATATGACTGTGAGATGGAAACGACCTTCATGCATACGTACGACCTACCGTCTCCATGATCAGTGTATTCCAATTTATACTTATACATTAAAAGTATTATTATAATAAAAATAAAAATAATATAATTTAAATTTATATCATTGTTTAAATTTTTGAAATCATGATATAAATATAAGGACCAAAGGTATAAACAATTAAGACACATATGAAGAATAATGAAGATATTTCAGAAGTGAAAGCTAAACATAGAATTGTTAATAAGATAGAACTATAAATTCATAATCAAACCATATATGGTATTAGATATAAAAATATAGTTATGTTACTGATTTATTAGAAACATATATTTATTATACAAGTTTTTTTATGAGTATGATGAGAATAAATATAGATGGTAAGGTAATTTCATCTCACGTTTTATTTTTGTGAGATTCATTCCTTTTTCCACACACAGTTCATTTGAGTGGTGTGTATAATGAACAATAATGTATTATATGAATATTAATATTAAATATACGAGTATTTAAATATCCATTCTATGATATTTCTTTCATACGGTTAATGTTTCAAAAGTTACCAAATCAGAAAGACATTTTTCTCAATTTTACTTATTTGAGACACATGTTTTATTATGCACTGAAATTATTTTTCAATGTGTATATAATTCCGTTTGACTTGTTTTATCCCAAAACAACTTATTTTAATTATAACTTATGCTTCATTTAAATTATGTTTCTTACATGGGAAGTGTAGCACCCCATTTTGAGGTATGTGACCATTGTTTATACCTTTTTATGTATATGAAGGGGTTGGGTAATGTTTGGGAGAGTATGGGTGAGTTTGAAAAGGTTGTTGATGGTTTTGGAGTCCTTTTTAAGGATGCACAGTTTGAGAACAATTAAGGGAAACCATGAAATAATCCCAAGTAATCATTCAATATTTCACTGTTTGGAATGTATTATCCGCACGACTAGCGCATGTTTTGTCAAATAGTGCGAGCTAATTGTGAATCCTAGTAAATTAAATATTTTATTTAAAATAGGGTTAGTAGGGATTTACCAAAAGACAATTATTTATTCTCCCATTCTAACCCTACATGGGATTCCTTGATCTTAATGGATATAGGGGCTCTCCCGCCAATTTTGGAAGAAAATAAAGGGGTTTCTAGGTGTTTTTATGGCATCTCATATCAAGTAAGTCATCACTCTTGGTTTCTTGTGGTTTTATCAAGATCTACTCTTCCCACTCCCCTAGTTTTCAAGATCTAAATCCATTGTGTGTAGATCTTGGTTTTTTTTCCTTAAGTGATGATATTATGGAATTTTGATGATAGGTAAGGAGATTTAGAGTGTTTTAAGTGGAGAGTTTTAACGGATTTGTGGTGTGGTTACTTGTCGAGCAATTTCTCTAGAACCCTAAAGGTAGGTGGATTTTCATTCATATTTGCATTATTTTAACTAGATGTATTGTTCCCATTAATTGGATTTTCACGAAATAATTGGTTATTTTGATGTGTGAAATTAGTTAGATATTCCTTTAGTAATGTTTTTTTGGCTTTTTTTGGTGGAAAAGGGGTTTTCAGTGAAATGTTCTTGTTGTTGGATTTTAAAATGTTGATTTTAAAATCAGCAATGTTGGTTATTTTATAGAAATGGTTTTATATAATGGTTTTCAATAATAACAAGTTTCATTAATGAAATGTGATATGGAATGCATGATTCTTCAAGGGATTGATTGACTATAAAATTGTTATTGTCATGTTGTTGTGGCCTTGGAATGTTTTATGCTTGGTTATTGGATTGTGCATATTATGTTTGTGATTGGAATGATATGAAGTGGGTGGGGGAGTACCACTATAAAAAAGGATGGAGAGTGTAAAGAAGGTCCACCATCAATGTTGAGTGGGAAGGAAGGACCACCAGATTGGGAAAGTAGTAAATTGGTTTGTACAAGAAGCTCCATCGTGGGGGTTTTCTTCTTATGTGTTGCTATTCAAGATAAAAATTGTTGTGATAATGTGAAATGGTTATATGGCTTAGGGAATTTTCATTTGGATTACCATTGGGATTCATGGTTGGGGTAAAGGTGGCTTGGTAAGGGTGTGTTTTTCTTATTAGTAAGGGTTAAACTATTTGATGTTTTATATAAAATAATATATAATAATGTTCTAACAGATCTGTACTAGTGGCATATCTAGGGAATTAATTTTGGGAAATTATACTAAGTATTATTACTCCACACTTCTTTGGGACTTTGCTGCTTCTATAAATGCTGTATTCTGGTACACAGGTAATAGTAAAGCATCTCCTCTTACTAGTGGGTTGTCGTGATGCTTGGGCGGTGTTGTGGTTCATGGAGCTTAGATATTGGTGTGGAGCTATGTATGGTGTCATTATTCCTTGGGGTATTGTTTTTTACTATTCAACTTGGTAATTTGATATTGGTTTGGTAAGGTTGGGATTTATTGGTTTTTTGGAATTTTTATGGAATATCGTTATGGTCTTTTGGTAATATCTAACTTGGGTTAGTATGTTATATGCATTATGTTGTTTTTTGTTAATGGATTTATTGTTTGGTTGGTTTTTCTCAAGTAAAATTGTTCCCCAATTCATTATTTAAGACCTTGGAATTTATTTACATCCTTAGGTGACATGGGAACATCACATAAGGCCAAGTAACACATCATTTCCTTCTCAAGCCAATGATGAAGTTGTGGGGTGTACAAGTGGTTTCAGTTTCTTTGGTTCTTTGGAATTGATTGTTGGTCTTGGTGTTGACATTCGTTTTTGTTCCATTCATTCAGTTGAGATGGTAGTAAGTTATAGGATTGTCAGAACCTAAAATATATAGAATAAAATGACATAACTAACCCTTTTACGATAAAATTCAAGTTACCAGGGAGTTGGGTATATATGTGTTTTTAAGACTCTTATAGGCATTTGATATCTCATTGTCGTGGGTGTAACCAATTAGATGAGCATGACATGCATGGTAGAAATGATATACCTCATTGATTCACATTTCATTTTTTATAATGACTTATTAATTGGTATGAATATATGGATGTGTGGAAAACTATATTTGTTTTTGAATTTCTGGATTTGAAATGTGAATGGTTGTGGTATTTTAAAAAAGGGTCAATTTTAAAAACCTATTGTATTATTCAAAATATAGAAACATGGGAAATGTGAAATTGTGGAAATCCTATTTTTGATAGTTGTTATGTAATTGAATATGGATTTTAATCCTTTTCTTGGTACATGTGTGGGACATAAGGTTATTTTTGTGTTGATTGAAATGACACCAGGTAGGCATAGTAGAGACAAATAGGTGGAGGATGTTGAAAATATGATTTCACCTAAGTCTTAGGTGAATGAGTAGCTAGTGTAGAGTATAAATCAAGCTTTTCAAGTTGTGGAAGGTGGGAATAAATTATATGAACCAAAATATGTGGATCATGTTGTTGAATTTCAAATGTATAATACATCCCTTTTTATTGTTGACTCGGAGATAGAAGGGGCAGAAGCATGGCTTGACAGAAGGAATAGGATATTTGAGTTCTTAAAGACACCGATAAAGCCAAAAATGATGTTAGCCACATACATATTGATTGATATTTCCCTTCAGTGGTGGATTCTAGTGGTCCAATCTAGGATGGACCATAGTGGGACATGGGATTTTTTTAATAAATAATTCTACCCTCGAACATTTATAATTCAGCGCACAATAAATTTGTTCATCCTGAAGCAAGAGATCCTCTCAGTAATGGAATATATAAATATTTTCAGTAACTTAGTGTGGTATTCACAGAAGGTGGCGGGAAGTACATCATTGAAGTCATGGATCATTGAAGCTAGGATAGGGAAGGAAATTCATTCTAAAATTGTAGTTTTGGGTTTTAGTGATTACACAGAAATGGTGAATTGGGAATTTGTGGCTCAGTGGGATCTTATGGGGACTAATGGTGGGGGATTTATGTGGGTACCCATGGGGAATAGTGAGAACTCTAACACTGGGATCAAGTAGAATAGGGATACTTATTTATAGGGTTGGAGTATGGCACAAAATCTGATTGTAGGATCAGTGAATATTCATCTGAAGACTCATTGTAATCTGAGATGTTTTCGGCGTGGATCTATATGAAACATCAAGAAGGATTGTATGAACCAACCTTTATCATGGGATAAAATTAAGTAGAAGGTTCATATTCAATGATATTTTCAGAATTATTTGATGTTGGGTGTTTGTGACACTCTTCAGGGGTTGCAGGAATCTTATGCTTCAATGGGATGACGACAACAGCATACCCGTCATCAGTAGAAAAATGTTAGTCATGGTAATTACATTAACCCCAAAACTCCTCATCATGGAAATAATGAGCATAGTGTTGTAAGAAAACAATTTGTTGGAGCTGAGTATGTTGTGATGGATGATCAGTTCAAATCATCTACAGTGTGAGGTACAATGTTTTTATATTATAACTTAATGAATGTGTTTTCTGATATGGTTTCTTTTAATTCCTTTATTTATTCTCTTATCAGTGATCTTCTGGGAATAAATATGTAAGTGATTCATTTTGTTAAAAAATATCAAACTCCTTTGGGTAAAATATAGTGGCAAAACATCTTATGTAGAAAATTTTTCATAGTTGGGGACGACATTGAATTGATGTGGGATTTTTCAGTGCTTGAGATGGATTCTTATGATATAATCTTGCGAATGTATTAGTTGGTGATGTTTATACCCCATATCGATTTCTATGTGAAAATGGTTAGTTTTAAGATGGTGGATGGCATTCAACACCTCTTTAGAGGAGAGAATAATTAAAATATGGGTGAAACAAATTTGTTAGCACTAGATGTTGGAATGATCTATTATCAGTTAGTGGATTTTTCAATAGCATCAGTAGAAGGCATTGAGAAGAATTTTCTTCAGGCAGTTGTGGATAATTTTAGGAATTTCTTTCCAAAAGAATTCATTGGGTTTCCACCCGTAAGAGAAGTGGAGTTTCTGATTGATCTACTTTTGGGGACTAGTCCTATATAATTTCCATATTTCTATATGGTAGTAGTATAATTGTTTTAATTGAAGGTGTATTTAGTGGAGTTAGAGAAAAAAGTGTTCATCCGGCCAAACATGTCTCCTTGGTAAGCACCAGCTATGTTTGTTAAAAAGGTGGATAGAACTTTGTGGATCTTTATTGAATATTATAGATTTAATCAGATGATGATGAAAAACCTATATCCACTTCCATGCATTGGTGATTTTTTGACCTGTTGATGGGAGCTCAATGGTTCTTCTAGATTAACTTGAGGTCAGGAAATCATCAAATATGGGTGAGGAAGGTGGATATTCCAAAAATAGCTTCCAAAATTATATATGACCATTATGAATATGTGGTTATTCCATTTTTTCAAATGAATACACCAATGGTGTTTCTGGTGTTGATGAATCAAATATTTTAGAGATATCTCTATTCTTTTTGGTGGTATTTTTTGATGATATATTCTCGTATTCTATTACTAGGATAGAGCATGAAAAAATATTGTGACAGTTTTGGGGATCATGAGGAAGCATAAGTTTTATGACAAATTTTCAAAGGGTGGAACTTGGATATAAAAGGTTCATTTACCTAGACATGTTATTTCGTAGATGGGTGTTTCAGTTGATCTCAAAAAATAGAGGTTTTTATCTCCTGGAAACCACCAAAGAACGTTTTTGAGATATGGATCATCCTTTTCTAGTTGGCTATTAGAAAGGTTTTTTTCATTTTTTCTTATGATTGGACTCACTGATGATATATTTGAAAAGGAAGAATATTATATTTCAATGTGATGAGAAGTGTTAGAAATGTTTTGAACACCTAAAGGTTCACCTTACATCAACACCAATTTTGGGTTTTCTAGAACCAAGGAAAGGGAACGTGGTGTATTCTGAACAATCGGGATCAGGGATGGGGTATGCTCTCATGAAGGGGGATCATGTGGTTGTGTATTTCTCCTGGAAGTTTAGGTTCATTAGAGGAACTACCCAACACATTATTTGGAGTTTTCTGTAGTGGTGTATACAGTAAAAATGTTGCATCATTATCACTTTGTTGAAAAATTCATCATGTTTAATGAAATTTATTTCTCAAAGACATTTGAATGTGAGGTAATGAAGATGGATGAAGAATCTTCAGATATTTTATATTGACATGATATACATTTCGGGTAAGGTAAATTCGTCATAAGATTCATTATGTAGGAAATAATATGCTCATGTTGTGAGACATGCATCGGATCAGTGGCAGTTGAGGTCAGTCAGAGCCGATCTTCATATGTAATGTGATGGTCGTGGTGATAGAGTGATATTCTTTCCGATTTCTTTAGTTCCTAACTTGTTTTTCATGGTTAAAGAGGAATGTGATTCTGATTCCGAGTGCATGGAAATGAGGTAGAAACTCAATGTTGGGAAGAGCATTGTGGGTTGGAAACTGAATCAGAATTCAGTTTTTTATTTTTGGAATCAGATAGTGGTACCAGTGAATTTTTAAGAAGAAATTATCTGGGAAAATCATAATTTTATATGGGTTTTCCATTTGAGAATATAGAAAATTTATAAGAGTTGAAATCATAGTTTTAGTGGGATGGTATGAGAATGAATACTGCTAAGTTTATTTGAAGATGCTTGGCTTGTCATCAAATCAAAGAAGAGCATCAGTGACCATCTGGTATGTTACAATATTTACCCATCCTTTTATGGAAGTGGGAACAGATAGTTATGTATTTTTCTCATGCCTCCCATGATTGGTCCAGAAGCCCAATGCTACTGGGTGATAGTGGATTGGCTCACAAAATTTCCCCATTTCATTCTGATTCGGGAATCTCCCACAATGGAGGACCTATGAAAAATCTATATCCGTGAGTTGGAAAAGAAGAATGGTGTTCCAGTTTCCATTATATCAGATAGAGATCTGTGGATCAAATCTTGTTTTTGTAAATCCTTGCATCAAGCCCTTAGAATACTATTAACAATGAGTATACCATATCATCCTCATATGACTAGGCAATCTGAGAGGACGATACAAACTTTAGAGGATATGATAAGGTCTTCTACGAGGGAATTTAGTGTCTCATGGGAGGAGCACTATAAATTAGTAAAATTATCATATAATAACAGTTATCAGGTCTCGATACATATGGATCTGTTTGAAGCCTTGTATGGGCATCCATGTCGTTCCCCACTTTTAATTGTGGAAATGGGTGATACTTTGATGGTTGGACCGAGCATTGATCAATAGAATACAAAAAAGATCTAGCTATATAGTAAGAGGATAGAGACGACCTTGAATCATTAGAAATCATATGCAGAATATCATCGACGATCATTGTCATTCGATGTGGGTGATCATGTGTTTTTGAGAATCACTCCTATGATGGGACATCATTGGTTTGGAATGTAGCATATGTTATCTCTGAGGTATATTGGATCTTTAGAGATACATGTGTGGATTGGATAAGTGTCTTATCAGTTTTATTTTCTACCATTGTTTAGGGTGGTGATTTTTTTTTCATATCTTTTAGTTGAAAATGTATCAGCCAGATCGTGACCATGTGATTCTATGGAATCTTATTGAGCTGGATCCGGATGCTTCATTGGTTCATGTGAAAATACAGATTACGGATAGACAAGATAATGAAATGCATGGTAAGAGTATATGTCTAGTTTTTGTATTTTAGAAACATGTTCAGATTTAGGAGGAGACTTGGGATCGGGACAAAAAGATTGCTGAGCAATAGCCCGAGATCTTTTTCCAATGTGGTGTTTCTTTACTTTTAGGGGACATAAATTATATTGGTGGGGAGAATGTTGCACCAATAGTTTGAGGTAAGTGACATTTTTATATGAATTTTTATGTATATGAATTTGTTTGGTAATTTTTGGGATAGTTTGGGAGAGTTTGGAATGGTTTTGGTATGTTTTAGAGGCCTTGGGATGGCTGGACAGATTGACCATGGTTTAGGGAAACTGTGCAAGAATCCCAAGTAACTGTGTGGTATGTCACTGTTTGGACACTAGCATCAGCACAATTAGCACACGGTTTTTCAAACTGTGTGAGATAAATTTACTACCCAGTAAATTATGTTTTTAAATAGGTTTAGTCAGGAATTACCACAAATCACATATTCCTTCTCCCACAAAATCCTTACATGGGATTCCTTGATATCAAGGTATATAGGGTCTCTCTCAACCTTTTTTGGAATCAAATCAATGTGGTTTCTTTGTGGTTTGATAAGGGTTCACCTGGAGTAAGTCTTCCCTCTTGGTTTCTTGTGGTTGTCTCTAGATCTACTCATCACTCTCTTCTGGTTTACTATATCTAAATTCATTTAATATAGAAGAAGGGTTTTTGTTTCCTTATCTTATGATATTAAATATTTTTATGACATGGAATGAGATATAGAGTGGTTTTGGTGGGGTTTTTCATGGATTTGTGGTGCAGTTTCTCGTGGGTTGATTTCACTGGAACCCTAAATGTAGGTGGCTTCTATATTGTATCCACATTTCCAGAACTAGGCGGATTGTTCCAATTAATTAGTTTTTATTCAATTAATTGGGGAATTTGATGTGCTAAATTGTTTAGAAATCATTTTGGTGAGGTTTTGTAAATTTTTTTTGGGGGGGGAGGGGTTTTGTAGTGAAATGTTCTTATTGTTGGATTTTAAAATTCTTATTTTAACATTGGTAACTTGGGTTATTATATAGAAATGGTTTGGGAAAATGTTTTTAAATAATAAGGGGTTGATTAATTGAAATGTGATATTGCATGGATGATGCTTCAATGGATTTATTGATTATGAAATGGTCATTGGAATGTTTTTGTGGCCTTGGTGTATTATAATCTTGGTTATTGGCTTTGTGAATGTTATTTTTGTGATATGAATGATGTGATGTGGGCAGGGAGTAGCACTATAAAAAAGTATGGAGAGTGAACGGAAGGGCCACCTTCATGGATAAGTGGGTGGTATATAAAACATTATTGGGAGAGTAGTAAACAGGTTTGGATGGAAAGCTCCACCATGTTTGCTTCCTTGTTGTGTGTTTCTATACAAGATGAAACTTATTGTGAAAATGTGAAAAGGTGGAATGTATTACTTCATGGTTGACTAGATTTCCCTTGGATTTCATGGTCTGGGTAAATGTGTCTTGGTATGGGTGTGTTTGTATTATCAGTAATTGTTGAACTATTTGATGTTTTATATAAGTTATTTTATATAAATTCTCTAATGGTTCTTCCTTAGTGGTGTGTATAGGGAAGTGATTTGGGAAAATCCTACTTTGTATTATTACTGACAACTAGTTTGGAACATTGGTGCTTTTTTAAATGTTGTATTCTAGGACACATGTAAGAGTAAATCATGTCATTTTTCAAGTGGTTCATCATGATGCTTTGGTGGTGTTATGGTGCATCTAGTATATAGCTTAGTGTGGATCTATAGATGGAATTATAGTTATTTGGGTTCATTTTGTTTAGTCTTCCTCATGGTTCTCTGATATTGGTTTTTTATGGTTTGGTTGTAATGGTTTCATGGAATTTTATGGAATATATTAGTGGTATTTTTGTAATATATGACTCAGGTTACTACGTTACGTGCATCATAAAGTTTTTTGAATAATGGATTGTTTGTTTGGTTGTTTTATCTCAAGTTAAAACCATTCACCAATTTATTCTTGATTCCCTCAGCAGTTATTTCCAGCCTTTGGCACCATGGGAATGTCACTTAAGGCCAAGTAACACCTCACTGCTTTCCCAACCCAAAGAGGAAGGAGTGGGTCATTACATGGAGTATGATTCAAATTTACCATGTGTTAAGAGTTTATTGAAACAATCTCATCATTTATCGAGATTATTTATGATTTTTCTTCATTTAAGAAATATTATGATACATATTTGAAGAACTCTAAATATATTTCTTTCCTTACAGTCATTCGTGTTATATCATAGTAATGGTATCATATTTCCACTCTATGGTATATAATATCATCTAGAAATTATTTATAAGATAGTATAAATTTACCACTCTCTTTGGTTGGAAATATGGGTTACCTAAAAACCATATATGCTAAAAGGTTTGAAAAAATATTTTACTATTCTTCTTTTATCATTAAATGAATTTTTTGAACCTGATTTATAATTAAAAAAATATTTTTTTAAAATAAATATTTATTTTTTTCTAGTTAATGAACTTTTATAAAAAACATTTGTGTCAAAAGGAATCTTTGGAACATTTAGATCTACTCTCCTTCATTAATTTCATTCCATTGAAGTATCATTTACAAGATAAAAATGTTAATTTTTTTATAATAAAATGTTATCCAAATATGATGTAAATAAATTTTTTAATGTATTTTTCAACAAAAATGGTTTTAATATTTTTCTCAATCTTATTGTATATGTTTTAAGGGAAATGTATTTTTTTTAAAAAATCAAGTTTTCATTATAATAAAATGGGTTTCAAACATTTTCACAATTTCTTTATTTTTTTCAAATTATGTTCAATGAAATGTATTTGAAAAAGTTTTCAATTTTCAATTTTATTTTTGGAAGAAATATTCAATGGAAAAGGATTTAAAAATGTTTTCTATGCTTCCATTATATGTTTTAATGTTTATTTTCATTATAACCGATTTCCAATTGTTTTATGTTTTAAAAAAACATTTTCCAAATAATAAAGGATATTTTAATAGTGAAATGTTATTAACAAATAATTCAAAATTATTTCCCATCTAAGATGAAATCCATTGGTATCACTCATGACTTTCTAGTAAATTATTCAATTTTTAGATCAAATTATTTCTCAATTTGGTTCATGTTTTGATGGAATGATGTTATGGAGCATGTTTCTAATTAATGTGTTATATTATTTTGAAACACAGTTCTATTCACAATTTATATTTTTGATCAAATGATTATGAAACCTATATATTTTTCCACAAGATATGATATGATTACTTTTTTATGATACCCATTACATTTACTAGGTTATGATATTAATTTCAATGGCCTTGTAGAACATGTATGTATGATTTCACTATGATATGGGTGGGTCCAATATCTCCATCTAATACATGAGGTAGTAATTTAAATCTAATTATATAGACTAAGATGTTCTTGGGAGTTATCCTTGACTACTAATACGACTGTGGCTATGGACCATGACTACCAAGATGGTATTGGGAGTGAACTCATGCTACTAAGATGACCATGGGAGTGAACCATGACTACCAATATTGTATGGGGAGTTTAATAATGTTACTATGATTTTTATAGGAGTGATTCATGACTACCAAGATTGTATGGGTAGTGAAACCATGTTTTTGTGATGGCATTGGAAGAAATTCCAAGAAAATAATAAAAAACATTTTATGGACCAATGTGTACTCTACACTTCTATGTCTTATTCCTATGTTATGATTTCATGGATTATGTTTTTTATTTCCTTAGTATTCATGTATAATTTAAAAAAAATATTCATTACAAGATTTATATTTATGATATTTGATAGGAAGGGTCTGATCTCCTAATGTTATGTTCACGTTCTCATACCCCTATTCTCATGTTTATGCTAACATATCTCCTTTTTTATCATTACTGATCATCTGGGCTCAAAACATTTTATGTTTATTTCGCTAAGTTATGAATTTATATTTCTTCTATCATATGTCTAAAAGGGTTTCTAATATTTTAGAAACTAGTGGGAGATAATGTAGCTCGCTTATGTACTTGTGTTTTGGTTTCCATCTTTCCAAGGGAATTAAACTAATAGGGGCTTTAGGTGGATTTTTCTTTTATGTTTTATATATTACCCAAATGTTAGATAATATCTATATATGATAAGATTATGTCATTATATATTAAATAACATATACACTGACTAAACACCCTTAAAACCATTACATTCGATAAACCAAAGAGAAATTAATATTTATTATGTAATGATATCATATATTGACCCCACATGGAGGATCATGATTTTGATATCCCTACCTTTTGTGGATGACTAAGGGTGAACATGGAGAAATTTTTAGTTATAGTATATGTAACTATGTCTAGTAGCTTTGGTCCATCTCACCACTAAATTTTTTCTTTGAGCATTCTATATATGTTCATAACTAATTTATAGTAATATGAACTTAAAAAAATGAATTATCGTGAATATTCTATATAAGAATACAATTGTTGAAATGAAATCATAATAATAAAAATATAAATCATTATGTAAATCAATAAAAATACAAAACATTATAATATGACTGATCTTATATGAATTAAATATTTTGGGTTTTAGCAGAAGTGGTTGGAGAAGTAACAATTTCCATGAACTAAACCAGTAGGGCCTTCCTAGCCTATAGTAAGTAATGTGTGACACACTAAGATCACCTCCAATGGGAAAGGGGATTATGAAAACTACCACATATCTCACGCCTATGAGGCCTTATCCTAAGTACATATATATAAACAAACATCTCCAAATACCCATAAAATGACGAATTTTAGAACTCATATGATACCATAATGCATGTGTAACATATATCCCACATCAGAGTATAATAAATGTACTAGGGTGAATAATGTACCAAATTCACTCCCACCACAAATAAAGTAAAAAAAATCCAACATGATAATAATTATGGGACTAATGTCTAATGAAACACGTAGTATCAACAACAATCTATCAATATCAATCATATCTACTTTCTATTGGTCCTCTTAAGACACTATAAAATGCCCTGAAAATTAGATAAGAAGTGAAATGTGCAGGAATATCCCATGAATGGGTGAGTATAACAATACCCTATTAGACACCAAAAAATATAAAAACTTATGTAACAAGAGAATAGTTTTCTCATCCTCGTGAAAATAATTCCATCAGAATATGAGATTTTATAAAAAACAATAAAAAATATATATACTCATAACACACACCAATTATCAAGGAGGTTATAACCACACTATTATTCATAAGATTTTGCCAAAGGTTTCAAGGTATTGTTCATCTGGGATTACCCACTCCACAAGACATGGTATCCCATATAGTGCTAATATTAGGGTCATTATTATCATTCCTCACAAAATGAATTTGTCACTAGATCTCAAAGGATATAAATAAATTGATAGTGGATCTAACTAAGGACTTTAAGGTATACCAAAAAGTACTTAGAATAACTAGATATGTATATATTCACAATCTCGTTTATATTGGTCATGTCAAGTCTTCAAACACCACCTATTGATGAGTATGAAATTATAAAACATATCACCCTAGACACACAGATGTATTTGCACCACACTATCCCAAACTACACTAATATATGTTATAAAAATTCTTTACTAAAAACTTAATTACACAATCTACCCACTATATAATTGTCCATTGGAACAACCCAAGGGACTTCAATCTATACTAAAGAGATATAGGGGCTCAACAATCCAGGTAAAAAAGTACATGGCATGTACTAAGGGTACACACCATGTATTCCATTCCCTAAGTCTAACTATGTCTCTCAATATCACCTGACATATTATTCTCTACATACAATTCATGTCTTATTTGATTAAAATTCTTGTAGAGGTAATTCAAAAAGTTGCTGTTTTTCATCATAACAAACTCATGTTCGATATTCATTCTTGGGTACTTCAGGTCATGTTAGTGTAGTATGGTTGTGCTTGTATACTTGGTTGGTTCCATCTATTAGGAAATTCCCATATACTCTATCTTTTTTGTTCCCACGTACCCTATGGTACATGAATATCCTCCAAACATGTGTAAAATGATGTGTTGTAGGGACTCTAGGACAAGAAAAATGTTTTTTTTTTCACATCAACCCTCACACCACAATAGGGGACAACAGGGATTGTGTTTAAGGAATACAAAATATGGAGTCATAATTTTTCTACAAATGTTATAATATATCATGAATATAACCCTCAATACTTATTCCACCTATTATAATATAGATTATACCATATATCCCTTATATTGGATGACTTATCCTCTCTCATCATTGTTCTCCAGTTTCTGGCCATTAATATAATGATGAATCATCCATCATCACTCCACCTCATAAAAATATTGAAAAATGATTTCATGGATCTTCAAATATGCACATAATAGTCTTATATCATAAAATAACATGATATCTTCATTTATCTCTATCATCATCTCTACTGTAATGATCTTTTGTTTTAAAGAACTAATTTTCAATGATTTTTCACATGGTATTTATCAGACTGCATTCCATATAAAACAATAATAATGATCACAATATGAATGGGGAGGGAAAACTAAAAAACATAATAATATGTATAAATTATTTTCCATTGCATGGGGATTCCTAAATTAATTTACAAAAAATTATAAATGAAGAGAAAATATTAAAATAATTATTAATTTCCAAATCCTAGAAGAAAATTTTATATTACTTAAATTAAATGTTTACCAAAGAATCAATTTTTCTAGATGAATTGATTTTAATTAAAAATAAAATAATCAAAAATGGGAAAATCTAAAAAAACAACATAAAATGAGTATTTAATGATCAAATACGAATACAATTTCCTCATCATCATCATTGGAGTGATCTATAAACTCTATTGGTTATGAAGACCATTCGGAAATTGATCACAATAATCCCTCATTTGTTGCTCTCCATGGTCACCTCCAAACTATCATCTCATATCATTAAATTTATGCCATGAGAAGTTGGTTTTTATATATGAATGATATTTAATAAGAGGATAGGTTATGTTAAATAAATAAATAATCATTTAATATTCTTCTCAAGACCACACTAAAAAAATCCTCCCCTTCCTGAAAACAATTATGTCTCAGTTAGGGGAAATCTTATATTATAGATTATAAAAAAGTCCTAGATTACATATAAGATAATCCTTTATAGAGAGGTTATATATTTTTACTAAAATGACCCATAGGTGATATAATATATTTAATATTTATTCTACATCCATATTGGGCCTCTTATGGTCTTGGAATATTATGTTGATATGATTCCTTGTTCAAAAAAATTCTATATAATAATTAAATGTATTAAAAAGAAAAAAGTGTCCTTACATTCTTCCCACCTTAGGTATTTTCATCCAAAAATAAAATATCCTACTCAAAATGAAGAGTGTACTTAGCTCAAATCATGTTCTCCTACTAAAGGTTTCCCTCATATATATTCTCATACTTTTACTAGACATAGGGAAACAAAATCACTCAAACATGAAGGATCATCTCTTTTTGATCCTTGACATCTACTTAGTGCAATGGAATGGGAGATCCATCCTTAATATGCCGCTCTCCATAGTGAATAAAATATGACATATTGTTGAACAAAAACCTCATTCTTTGACATACAAAAGACATGAAATACCTGGTCTAACTCATATGGTTTGGAAAAGTTCAATTCCACCTTTCCAACCCTCTGTAGTATATTGAAATAGACAATAAATATTGAACATAATTTTATTCCCTAGATAAATCACTCTAATCCACATTGATATGGGATCTTCCTAAACACACGGCCTCCCTCCAGGAATCCTAAAGGCCTCCATAATCTGTCCGTATAATATTTTCGGTGGCTCTGGTTAGTCCTCATTTACTCTTTGATTATCTAAACCCTCTCATTCATCAGTCGAACCACCTCTAGGATCATGATAACTAACTATTTTGTCTTAGTACAGTTTTATAATTACATTTTCATCTATGATACATGGCATAAAATGGTTATATATTGATGGTGGAATGGTAACTTTTATTAGATGAAACCTCTAAAAAATGGTAGCTAATCCTTCCAACTATATTCTTAATCCACTATGTAGGCCTAAAACATTTCCTTAAGATCCTAAATGGTTTTATTAGTTTGGACCATATTCTTGGGGTGAAACGCCATGCTAAAATGTATCCATTTACAAAATTCCTCAAAAAAACCTCTAATTAATCATGATTTGATGATAGAATCATATTATAAAACATTAATCAAGGGACATTCATGATGTTGGATGATCTCTTATATCTAATTGAATCCAACCTTTTATACTAAATTAATCTCTCAATTAGCTAGGATGAGGGATAATAGATTGAGTCGGTATATGATTACCTAGATAACATTATTTTATCAAGATGATCATGGAATCCCCATCATGAAGTACCTAGATATACCATACCACTTACTCAAAGGAACCTCAAGTGGTGAGATAAACCTGATAGAACGTGGTTATCAACAATGACCAGTTGAGAAGTGATGCATCAAAAGTCAAACTTTACTACATTGTTCCCTTTCCATGCCCATCAGAAATGACGTTGAAGGTCCCAGTACATCTTTGAAACACTAGGATTCACCTCCAAGGGGGACGTATAAGACCCATGTAGAACCACCTCATACAACTTCACTATTACCATCATCTTCCAACTAAAAAAGGATGAAATGTTACCCACCTTCTTAGAATCCATTAGGAGAATTTCCATTGGATATTTGAAAATGTCTTATAGTTGGAATACCTATTTTGAGATTACCAAATAGAATATTGAATTAGAATGTTAACAACCATCAACTATATGTAATATTTTCCATCCTCATATGTTATGAAAAATTTTATTGATGATAACTTTTATGATCCCTAAATTAAAATCTATGAATAAGACATCATTCATTGGGTAAATAACTCTAATTTCCCCTTCCCATGGGTATAAACTATGATGAATTCATAATCCTCAAGGAACTCAAGATATCAACTCTATTTCTGGTCAACATCTCTATCTGGAGACTATTATTGCCATCTTAAGATAGTGGGTGACAGGTTTATATTCATATTGTCTCAACTGTCAGTATCCCCTTGAATTCAACCCTACCTATATATTGTAAACAACCATGTGTAGTCCCTAAAAAAATGTATAACACTATGTACTAGACAAAATCCAAGGGAAGTCTCATGATGGGGTGTCTCATATACCTCTTACATAACTCCTAGAATGACCACTGAAACCTTTTTATAAAAATAAAAGTCATAACCATCAGGGTAAAATAATTAAATTATAATAATATATAATAGAAATATGGAATTAATATATTATTTATTTTGGATAACCTGTGGAATATCCAATCCTACATTACTCTTTTGGATGGATCCTAACTTACCTAACATCAACATTAAAAGGGTCCAATTAACCACCCTACACTTAGATGGATTTCCCCATATTCTGGACATCTTGAATATAGAACAAACACATTGATAGATTCTACCAAATTTGGTTATTTTATTATATATATATTACCACCATTAAGTGTATATCGCGATGCTTCTCAAAAGGGGAGTAAACTAAGTTGTCATAAATAGAGTCTACCACAAAATTATTTAATAAAGGATAAAAAATAAGTTCATGATACCCATGAATTTTTTGGGTTGTTTTTATGTCTAAATTCATGATGATGTAATCATAATGTTAATGTAGAAATCATTATTTCATCTCCTATATATTCACATCTTGTACTCCAATCTACTGATAGCCTGATTTGATATTAATACATCAGAATCTACCCTTTCCAACATTAAAATAGTGTTTTGATCTTCAAGAGTGGATACATATTATTTATAGTTACATTGTTTAGGAAAAAATAATACATAGAAAACCTAAAAGTCATGTTTTCTATCTTAGTGAAAAATGGGGACTCCCATGGGATACAATTTAGGTATAATGAAGGCATTCCTCTATATTTCTTGAAATTATAAATTAAGGCCATGAACCTCAAAAAAATCCATCTGATATGTGGGATCTTATGAAGATGATTTCCTATAGTTGTAGACTATACAGAACTCTATATCTTTCTGGGGATGTAATCTTGACATGTCTTTCGTAAAGACTCCCTTATAATCTACTGCAACTGTAAGAAACTGAGATCCCAAATAATAAACTTTTCTAAAGGTTATATTGGAAAATAAATGAATAATTGGTTTTATCCTAATATTTTGGAGCCTATATTAATTATCATGGTTTTCCTTCTCGAACATAATGGAAGTCATCCTCCCATTACTACGACAAATAATCCATCTTCCTAAAACAATCAACCTATGAATGGAATATGGGAAGATATTCATTACCAAATAAAATTTCATAAGGAACCATCACAAATATAAGGATATTGAATAAGAATATCAATATTTAATGATTCATATAAAAAAATATTTAGAATTATATGATCACTGAATCCTCTCTAGTGGGTGTCTCTAATGACAATGTTCAAGGTAAAGGCTCAGCCAGAATCTTTATGTATTGAAAATATAAAGTAAAAATTAAAGAGTTAATCAAACCCAATTTTTTAAGACCCTAGGATTTTCAAAAATATATTTCTTTTAAATAAATTTACATATTAAAATATTTACTATTACATGCATTATAATTTTTATCTTGTTTCATATGCAACAATGAGTTTAAACAAAATTTGACATACTACTAAAATATTATTACTTAATATGAAAGTTAGCAACCAACCATTTAGATAGAGGACCTGACGAAAATTAAAAAAATTATGAAAGTATATTATTTACACATGAATATATAATGAATACATTATTGACCAATTTATTGTAAATATGAAAAAACTATTGGAAAATAAAAAAATACACATTTGGAAAACTATTTTTATTTACACAATTTTTTTTACCAAACATATTAAAAAAATTCAATTTTTATTAATGATTTTAATTAATGTTTTATATTATATATTAAGTAAAATTTTTAACATTCATATTATGTGATTTCTTTAAATGATATAAGGATTAATCAAATTTTCTCTAAAAAACTATATTTTTCTAAAATAATAGTTCTGAAACATCTCCACGATTATTTTAAAATTAACATCATACATTTTTATAAAATTTATATGAAAAAATAAACATCATTTTTCAAATCATATTTTAAAAAATTATCATATGGTTAATTTTTGATATTTTTTAGAAAAGATAAATTTTTCAATGATTAATAAAAAATAATTGTTTTTGTTACGAATAGTGATTACTTTTAAAGATGTTAAGAACAAAAAATATTATTTATGATTATTTTAATATTAATATTATTTATGTTTTATATCTATTAATCCAATTTATGTCATTTTAATTAATTTAATAATGAATTTTAAATAAAAACATTTTGAACTGTTGGATGTTCTCTCTTAAGAAAACTACATTCTCATCATATATGCAGATTTTATTTTAGATTAAAAATGTATCCTTATATAAATAAATTTTGAAAAAAATATTCCATATTTAGAATAACAATAATTTATATTAACTAATAATTTGAAAAAAATGACCATAATGAATCGTTATAAAATTAACCATTATTTACCAAAGTTAAGTAAAATTGTATTTAATAGGGAGTTAAACTAAAAAGATAAGTATCAATAATGACCCAAAAATTATCCAAATACTAATTTGTGGCCATATTTCAGTCATATAACCCCGAATATCATATAATGACTCATTTAGGTTCCTTTTTTAATAGTGAAAACATGGTACCAACTTTTTCTCTACACAAACTATAAGTATGACACTGACCTATATTATAAATCGTTTCAAATATCCTCTACTATTCTAACCTTCAGAACCCTTTTTTTAACCCAAGTACTTAAAAAATTAGATCAATAAATATCTAACATCATCATAAATTATTTATTTCATTTATAAACTCATGTTATGAATCCTTTTTCTTAAAACTAAAATATTTTTTCTGAAGAAGAGGTAACATCCCTAATAAGATCATTTTATTTTATCCCTTATTTAAAGTCATTAAATATTTTAATAAAACATGATGATATATTATAATTTTTTATATAAATTATAAATATAATTTATTAGGATATTTTATCTACATAAATCACTCTCCTCTTCCATTAAATGGGTTATAAAATCATCACTCGTGTGTACGATGGATTACCTCCTCGTGAACTAATATGATGTTTTTTCATTTCTATATTACGTGGATGATAATAAGGGTATATTGAATAAGTATTTATTAAAATTTTAACATATTTATACATTTGAAATTATTATATCACATATACCTCCATACTTTCTATTCTATTGGAATACAATAATGTTGCTTATGTGTAATGTGTACTACCACCACACCAATCAATGTTATTCAATATTCACATAAAATTTACATGGATGTTAAAAATGATTGTTTTCAAAAAAATCATTTAAATGAAATAAAAATTATTTTTTAAATCTAATATATAATGTTTCTTTTTTTTAATCTACCCATTGAGAAAATAGAAACAACGTTCAAGCGTTTGTACAACCTACTGTCACTATGAAAAATTTATTCCCCTTTCTTTCAATGTATTTTATAGATTTATATAAATAAATATAAACTTTATATATATTATTTCTACATCATAACTACTAATAAGGAGAGTGTGGAACCATATTAAATCTATAAAGACTAATAAAACAAATAAGAACATGAAAAATTGTAATTATTACCCAAAACATGACATTAAAAATTTATTTTTGAAAAAAATGTAATAAAATTTCATATGTAAATAATATATGGGTATATATATATATGTATAGTCATTTATAAGAAATTTATAGTTATTATAAATGTGTCCTAAATATGTATGATTAAATTTGAGACTTATGATAAGAGATATTCATCTCAATTTTTATATATGTGAGATGCATTCCATATGGACCACTTATTCCAATTTTTTTGTTTATATAAATCTCACGAATTTAGTTAATGATTACACTAGTGAATGTATTGGGGATTTATATATCCAAATCAAGGAAACTACTTCATTGAGTTTATGATTCAAAATAAACCAAAATAGTGAGTGTTTTTTGTATCAATTTTACTTCTTTGAGACACGGGTTATATTATAAATATATATAGTTATAGGTGGTGTATATAAATGTACTTTGACCTATAATACCATGAATTTATTTTTTCTCATTATATAAGATATTTAATTTAAAAATATTATATCTTAAGATTTATGATTTAATGTTTATAATGTGGAAATGTATTTTTGATACAATCTTAATGTTTATAGGGAATGATTATGATTATGTTTCCAAAGATGAAGTATTATGATATATCACTAATGAAAATCATATCTTTTATTATCCCACAGTAATTTAATTAAAATACATTTTTTCATTCATTGTCCTCTATTTATGTAATTGGGATTCAAAAATAATGTAATTAATGAAAACTCTACTTATTTATATATTTGGTCAAAAAACCATTTTCCTAGATGTCTATGTTTTGTAAAAATGGTTTCAAAAACGTTTTCACATTCTTGAAATGATTTATTAATGAAAATTTTAACCATATTTTATGTTTACAAATTTTTTTAAAATGGAATCTATATATTTTTTTAAAATCAAGTACCAATTATATTCTATAAAAAAATGTGAATGAGATAATTGTTTTAATGTGCATAGAATGAATGATATATCAATCATCATAACAATTATTTTCATTGAATATTATATTTTATGTTTTCAATATTATTTTAAAAGAGAATTATTTCAAGAATGGTTTATATTTTATAATTTGTTTTTCAAGTGGAAGAGATATTTTCTCATGAAATATTTTAAATAATGCTTTAATATTTATGTATTGGATTTGAATTATATTTTAAATAAAAATAACTTTGATAATATTTTATGTTTTAAAATTTTGTTTAATGGGGTAATGGATATTTTCTTTATTAAAAGATAAAAGTAATATTTCAAAATAATTTTATATCTATGATGTCATCCATTGATGTTACTTATGATTTTTTTGAGATAATAGCCAATGATACTATTATTATTATTTCCCTGATCATTTTCTATTTATTATGAAAAGGCGTCAATGAAACCATTTATCTTCTATAGGTTATAAAATGATAAAATTCATATAAAAACGCCTTATTTTCCATGTGTTTTGAGTTTATGAAATGAATAAATGATTATGAAGCCTATTTATTTTCTACAAGTAATTTTACGATGAAATGTTAATAAAACCCATTTTATTTCATCGGTTATGATATGATGAAGATTTTATGATATTTTGGAACACATATATGTTATTTTCAATAAGTGATGGGTGGGACCTATATCCCCCCCCCAATTCATTGGGACCAGATTAATACCACATGACTTAAATAGAGTTATAACGGGGAGTGAACCATATTAATTAAGGGAAATTATTCATTATGATATTGTATGGAGTGAACCTTGAAAACTAAGATTGGTTAAGGAGTGAACCAATTACACTATGATGGCTTTATAATTCAACCTTGACTAAAAATGAAAATTTTTTATGCTTATCTTTATTCAAATATTAATTTCTTATTCTAGTGTTATACCATAATGTATCATATTATTTTTTTCTATTATGATTAATTTATAATGAACTAATAATATTTACCCCATGACACATGATTTTAAAATTTCATATGGAAGGTATGATTTTCATATGTTATGATTTTGTTCTCATTTCTTTATACTCACATTATTATTACATATTTCACAGGATTACCCATAATAATAATTTTATAGAACCATTTCATGTTTTTTCTTTTCCCATGTTATGAAGAATAGTTTTATGTAGGGAATGTTTAAGAAGCGTAAAAAAGGGGAATATTTTTATGGGAATGTTCAACATAATTAACTAAATAATAGGATTATGTATAACGTCTCCAAATGAACTAATAAATTATGGTTCTTAGGCATGGGTTTGTTTTATGTAATTAATATTCATCTAAAAGATATAATATCTATGTATGATATGTTTGATTCACTACAATTGGTATCAAAGTAAATGTTTAGTTATCCTCCAGAAACTAGGATGAGAAAATTTTAGGGTAAACCAATGGTATATTTATAATGATGTGTATAAGGAAATGTATAATGATATGTCAAAATATAATTCTAAGGATGACTAAATGTATAAGAAAATGACCTGGAAATTCTTGTAATGGTTATAATGAGTGGTTTCCCATAAATTACATCGATATATGAATGATTCTAGTGAATGTGGATCTAACATAGTAGTAATTAGTGATAATAACCCCAAAAATAAATCATTGGGAAATAATAAATATTCACTTAGTATATTTCAAATAGAACATGCTTTACACCTTGACTAAATCTATGACTGGATGTGATTTTGAAATTCAAAAAATCTACATGAATAATCAGGAAGTATTTTAAAAATGGCCATGAATGTCCAAGTTTTAGCTTAAGGCGTTATATATTGAATAAAATATTTTTTTGATTTAAACACGATATAATTATTTTTTTGTGATTATGTGGTTTCTCACTATGAATCTTATTATATAATCTATTTTTTTTTGTTTTAGTAAATGATTGGGACCATAAGGAATTATTATAACACTAATTATGATAAATAATGTGTTGATGATAAACAAAAGGGGTTGATAAATAGAGTAAAGGATATTGTTATTATTACTAATAAGTTACCGTTATATATGATTAAAAATATTCATATAAACCAACTATTAATTTCAAAAAATAATAGATCGATATAGTTTTTTTAGAGCTCAGGCGGTGGAGACCATAGGTTAAACAAGATTTTATTTCATACATGTCAATAATTTGTGATGAATCACTGAAGGGAATGTATTTAAGGAATGAGAACAAGTTGTGAGTGTGTAAAATGAGATTAATTAAATAATTTATTATGAAAAATGTAAATATTGGTTTATATAACAGATGAAAATAATTGTCTTCCTAAGGTATCATAAATGGTTCAATGTTTTAAAATTTGTAAGTATGGTTATTATGGAAAGTGATGTCCTAGAGGAAAATATCATGAAGAGAACAAAAAATGTTGTATGAGTAATGGTTATACTACTAATTTTAAAGAGTCCATGAATGAAATATAATACGTATGAGCTATCCTATAATTATTGTTCATGTTAATTGTGAGAATCATAACAAAATAAAGGTTGATATATGTTAAGAAATGATTTATAGATTTATTAGAAAGTTTGCATTTTATGGGAAACCCAAGTTAATGAAATATAACTATTAATATGATTATACTTTTTATATAATTATGTTTTGATAAAGAGATATTAGATATGAATAATTTTTACTAGATAGAATTTATTAATTTATAATTGAATAATTATTTGTGTAAAAAGTAGTTTATGTTATCGTTAATAGGATTTAGAACATAGTTTGATTTATGGAATATATTGAAAAATTTGTTAGAAATTTCATAGAATGAGGAAGTATGATTGATTTCATTCTGGTTTTATATTTATTTTGTTATTACAATTTTTAATGAACACATATGATCAATATATTAACATATTTGGTAGCTAACATTAATTAAAAATTTATGTTGTTTGGGGGATTAATGATTAGTTGATTTTTGAAATTTAGTTATTTATTTATAAATATTTGGATTTCAATTTTTCATACATTTATAAACTATATGTTTAACTATTCATTAAATGGATTAAGTTTAAAAATGGATATTAATGGATAAAATGGGAAAAAATTATATTTTTTATAATAACTAGATAAATAAGTAATGAATTGAATTTCTTTTATAGATATTATGACTTACTATTTCTTAAAGAATAATTAAAATTTCATTATTTCATAAAGAAATATGGTGGAAATAGATCTAATAATAACCTCATGATTATTTAGTGATTAAAAAATAGAATTAAATCACTTAATAGTATATTTTTGTGAAAATTTACCATTTTTAGGAAAAGGGTCTTGTATTAAAAGTCTGTTATATTACCACAATTTTTATGATATAAATTATCTTTTTTACACCACATTGGTTTATAGTTTTGTGGTTTTTGATTTTAACAATTTCACTTACTTTGTTATAATCAATGATATCTATTAATATCCATCATTATTTAGACATTACACATTTAATCAACATTATAATCTTCACATGTAGCTTATTTTATTATATTTTAACCCCTAGTATATTTTTTATAGATGATATTCACATATCCATGTCTCTATTTTGAAGAGAAAGTTTAATTAACCCTTTTTACAATGTGGGTTTCCCACAAATATTTTTTTAAATTTTAAAACCTCGTTTATTGAGCCCATTTTGAAATTAAAGTGACAAATTTAATTTATGTGGATGGAATGATAAACCCCTAATATTTTATGAAATATGTTTTTTTGAAATTATTTCAATATTTTTGAAATTTTTTTTAAATTAATAATAGAGTTTATATTTCATTACAAGCAACACCGAGTTTATAAGAAACGTAAAATAATATTAAAATATTTACAGTTAATATTAATATTATCACATAATAGTTAGACAAGGTTGTATAAATATGATAAACTATATTATGAAAATAAATTATTAAAAAATGTATATATAATGAACTATTTCATGATTAATTATTTATAAAGTAGAATTAAAACTATTTTATAATAACGGAAGTCATATTATGAGGAAGTATTTTTATGAACACAATTGTTATTGGCCTAAATAAATTTTAAAAATATTTTTTAAAAATATTTAAAAAAATTATATTATATATTCAATAAATTTTTTTTCATTAATCTTATTAGGTTTTAATATAATAGATAAAAATTTACAAAATTTTACACATAGAAATTGTATTTTCTTAAAAACTATTTTGTCACCCTTTGTAAAGTTATTTTAATATTACATTTTTAAACTTTTAAATAATTTATTTTAAAATATAAACTTTATTTTTCAAAAATAAATATAAAAAATTATATTAGTGTGATTTTTTTTAATTTTATGAGAATATAATTTTTTCGATGAATAGTGTAAAATAATGATGTTTATTATGAATTGTCATTTTTTAGAGCATAGAAAAAGTTACAATTTTTTTACTATGGTTTCAAATGTAATGTTTTTTTATATTATATATATATATATATATATATTAATCCAATTTATGTATTTTGAGTGAATTTAATATTGATTTGTGACATGAAAACGTTTTAAACATCTGACCATTTTCACTTTGAAAAAACTACTTTATCATCTTGTATGGGGGATCAATTTTAAATTAAAATTTTGAAATAATATGAATATAATTTGGAGAATTATATTCCATATTTTTAATTATAATAATTTATATTATACAATAATTTCATTATAATTCTGTAGCACAACTAACAGTAAAAAAGTAGAAATTATTTACTATGGATGCGGTAATAAATATGGTCCAACCCGTCAAACTAAAAATATAAGTGATTAAATGGCCCAGAACATGTACCAAACCCATTTTATGACATAATTTAAACTTTATTTACTATATTAATTTATAATTTATTATTTTGGAACCCTGTGTAACATGAAAAATGTGGGAACACCTTCAAATTTTTAAAAACTATAAGTGTGCTCCTCACCTCACATAGAAAAGGCGAGCCTATATCATATTCTTTTCACATATCCAAGTCCCATTGGTATAATCATGACCTTATATAATCACATCCATAGTTTGGTTTTAGATATTACATATGAATCACTTTTCTCTAAATAAAAAGAGGTTTTTCAAAGAAGAGGAAACACATCTAATTAAGATTTTTAATTTATCTATTCCTCCAAATACATGTATTATTGTTAAAAAATTATAATATATAAACTGTTTTATAATATATATATACATATTTTTCATTAATTGAATAACCTAAATCCTTATCTACTTCCATGAAGTGGGTTTTTAAATAATTATTCATGTGTACGGTAGACTACCGACTCACGAATCGATGTGATGCATTTTTCAATTATATTTTTCATGGATAATAACAAGGATGTATTAAATAAATATATATGATATTGTAAACATATTTATAATTATATAATTATGATATCACATATTAAACTATTCAAACTATTTCACAGGAATATGATAATGTTGGTTCATGTGTGCGACAGACTACTAGCCCGTGAAGTTATGTGATTCATTCTTCACGTATGCTTTATGTGGATGGTAATAAGGAAAGTTTTAACCAAAAACATGTTATGTAAACTAAATAAAAAATATTTTTGAAATATATTATATTATTCTCTTTTATTTCATTTCACACATTGGTAAAACATATAGAACATTCATACATACTATAAGCCTTCTCTCCTGGAATGATGTATTCGATTTTCTATGTCTAACTTTTATTGATTAATATAGATACATATATACTAAATGTGTATAATATCTATATCAAGGATATAATGTTGGAGACTAATAAAATAAGTTAAATGTTAGAGGAAAAATTTTAAAAAATTAAAACATGCATGACAAACAAAGTATTTATTACCCAAAACATGACATTAAAATGATATTGTTATCAAACGGGTAATTAAAGTCCATAAGAAAAAAAAATTTCCATGATATATGTATATATATGAATATTTTGGTTCATTAATATATTTAAAATACAATTATATTTATTACATAGATGCACCAAACATATAATAAGGTAGTCAAGATTGATGGTAAGGTTTTATCATCTAACATTTTATATATGTTAGATACTTGACATATGCACCAACTGTTCTTATTTTGTGTAATATATAATAACCATAAATTTATTTTTTGATGAATCTCATTACAATTATTTGTAATTAAATATCCATTTCAAATCTATCTTCCATGGAGTATATGATTCAAATGATGCCAAATAATTTTGGGATTTTTTCTTAATTGGCCTTCATTGAGACATATGTGATGTTTTTCATGACCCGTCCCCTGGGGCCCACATCATGGCTACCCCAATCCCTCCTTCCATAGGCCAGGGGCTGGTGACTAGCACCAAAGGCGTATTTCCCGAGAACAGGGAAGGAATTGCCTTTATAAAACATAAACACACACAACCAGAGAACAAGAAGAAGAAAACACTAAGTAAAGCAGTCTAACAAGTGTTCTGAAAATAAAAAGGGGACAAAAATACCAGCAAAACAGAAAGGTACAACTTTAAATGAAAGAAATTATAACTAAAAAGATAAACAACTGTAAGATGGAAGCAGCTCCTGGAACGTCCTCCGGGTTCCTACCTGGAGGGTATGTACATAAGTCCTCCTCAGCACTCCGTGTCTATCGATTTTCTCTGTGTGCCGTCACGCCAAGTGTCCACATATGGGTACCATCCAGTCCTCATACACTCTGCCTCGGTCAGCGCTGTCCGTCGTTTGCATGCAACATAATGAGGTGTAGGCATAGCCCGTGTAGGGGCGAGTATAACGACACTCAATAGGGTCCCCAAAACCCTCAAGGTGAAACATAATAAATCAATGATAAACTACATAAAAAGATATCAAAAGATAACCTTTACTTATGTATATGCCCATACATATACCGAAGTTATCAAGTAACCCATCTAAATCATGAGGAAAACTCAAAGGTCATTGACTCAGCTCAAACCCAGATTTTCATTATCAAAACCACAATTGCTGGAGAACCCCTTCTCTATCGAGTACAGTGGCCCTATCGGGACTTCGAGGTGCTACTCACTAACCATAGACTACTGAGGTACTCCTTTTGTCGAGTACTGCGAGTCTGCTGCCAAATCGGGTGCTCCTCTGCTATGGGTCTGCTGCCAAACCGGGCACTCCCCCTAATAGCCGTCAGAGGTACTCCTAATGTCGAGTATGGTGGGTCTGTTGCAAAACCAGGTGCTCCATACACTATGGTTTTACCGCCAAACTGGGTGCTCCATCGATTGGTTTAGTAGAATCACTCAGAGTCGAATCAGTCAAGTAGTCATCAGGTCTACAGCTACTAGGTGTTCGTACTCCGTATGCTCGTCTCTGGGAAAGTCCGATCCATGAGATACTGGTCGATAATCTAGGTGTCACGAAGTCTCATGTGGAAGTATCTCAAGGACTTCCATGTCATAGGGGTCTCAACGCAACAGGCGGTGCGTCAATCGGACGCCCAGTCTGTGAGTTATCAACCTTTTAGTCCCGGGGGCCCGGTTGGTTTCGTGTACAAACCAACCTGACCGTATCTCAATTGTACCCCAAAATCCCATGGGGTATTCTCAAAAGAACCATTTCTTAACAAGATTACCAATTCCACTGATAGTTCATCAAACGAACGTCAGGTCATAGAGTTATTGGCTTTTCTGTTTAGGGGGTAGGATGATTTTTAAGCTAAAACCAACCCGACTATACTCCAACTACATCCAACCCTTAGGTGGAGTATTCCAAAAGAACCTTCTCATCAAAAGGAATCCAACGTAGTTGATGACATGTCAATCGGACGTCTGGTCCTTAAGTTATAAGCGTTTCCACTACGTAGGCCCAGTTAGTTTTGGATTCAAACCAACCCGGCCATACACAAACATTGCCGAAACATTCAGTGTAATATTCCGAAACGACCTTCTCAATGCAAGGATTCCTACACAACTGACGGTGCATCAATCAGAGTTCTGTAGCTATAGTGATGGACAATTAACTGAAAAAGGTCCCCAAAGGGGGTATGGGCCCGGTCAGCGCCGGACCAACTCACCTTGGGCCGGGCCGAACAGGGTCGACCCGACCCGGGTCTGGTTCTGGACCGGTAGGGAGCGGCCCAGCTCGTCTCACGTGGCCCGGCTCGGCTCACGTGGCCCACCCCGGGCCGGCTGGGGGGGGGGGGGGGTCGGGCTCGGCCAGCTGGCGTAGTATTAATCCACGCATCTTTATTTACGGAATGGAAGAGTCGTTCCGGTTCCACCTGCTACCGTGGCTTAGCCGCGGAGGTCTTCTCCGGTGATGCGTTGACGCCATTGGATGCTGGTGCCACCGCACCGACGTGGCGTGCCGCCGCTGCCTTCTGCGGACCACCGGACGCGCTCTGGTAGCCCATTTCACCCACCGTCTGCGCCTAAGGTCATCTCGAGACCCGAACTCCACTACGAAAGCTCCAAACTGCCATTGCAGTCCCATTTCATTGTCACCCGTAGATCCATGCACATACAATCAACCTGCGGAGGGTCTTCGGGCCATATTTGTTCAGCCCACTCCCTCCGCGTAAGGCGTTATGAATTGGCCATAAACAAACACTTGCTTTCATCAATGACAAGGGTATAATTTATTCAAAATAAATTATACAAACACCCTACCTTAAGGTTCTTAGTTCATTGAGAATATCACGAAAATGTGGATGTCGGTTTGTTGACATCGTCGTAAGGGAGGAGATGAAGGTGTCGATGATCGTTGGCGTTTGTTTCTCCCGCAAAGTGCCTTCGATCTCTGCTCGAGCATCGTTCGTCGGAGATCCGTCGGAAGGAGAACCATTATTCATTGAAGGTCTTTCCTCTACCAAGAGTTCCCCTTGACAAAGGAAAGCCCGAGATCCACCCCCCACCCCCCCAAACAAACTTAACTTGAGTTTAAATAAATTAACTGAAGTTGAATTTAATTCACCAAATAAATTAACCATTAAATGTGTGGTTACACTTTTGTGTAACCACTCATTTAAATGCTTCTCATTAATGAGGAGCTTCTAAGTTGAGTGTTCCCCACCACCAATAGTTAAAAAGATTTTAAATTCAAAAGAAAATAAATAAAAATAAAATAATAACTTATTTTATTTTTATTCCACAAACCTAGGAAAACCAACATTCACCACACCTCAACGGTGTTCGAGATGTAGGTATCCTTAAGCGAATACCGGCACTGAATGTCCATCGGTGTCCTAATATTTTAATTCTGAGCACTAGTTCAAAATATATAAAAACCCACACGTACGTTTACTAAACATACCCGAACAAAAATTCAGAAATTGATTCCGAGCACAATGGGCCTCGGAATCATGTGCCATTAGAAACTGCGGCCTCATAAAATTTCAAGGAAATAAAGAAAAATAAATTTCCTTTAAATTTCTCGTTCTTTACATTACTCCCACCTCAAGGCTTTATGTCCCCATAAAGCTACAACATACACTAGGGAAACAAAAGAGGGTACTGAGCACGTATATGAGCCTCCCACTCCCAAGTGCTCTCCTAGAGGTTTCTGTACTGCCATCGAATGCGCACCAGAGGAATCGACCGTCCACGTAGGACCTGCTCCTGTAGATCCTTGATCTCCACCATGACCTCTGTAAAAGTCACCCCATCATCTATGTCCAACTCCCTATGGTCGTTGATGTGGGTCGGGTCATGCATGTATCTCCTCAGCTGAGATACGTGGAAGAAGTCATGCACCCAGTGCAACTAAGGTGCAAGGGCCAGGCGGTAAGCCACCTCGCCTACACTGCTGATGACCTAAAAAGGTCCGATGAAATGCGGAGATAACATGCCACCCCAGCCAAATCTTTGTAGACCTCAACAAGGTGAGAACTGTAAGAAAATGTGGTCGCCATCCTTGAACTCCTGTGGTCTACGTCTCTTATCAGCATAAGACTTATATCTGCTCTGTGCAGTCTTCATCCGATCCTGGATGATCTGCACCTTCTCTGATAGCCTCAAGATAGGCGCACTGGTCAACCTCTGCCTCAGCTCATAAAAAGCTCTCCTGGTATCTCTCTGACCACACGAAGGGTTTCCCCTTCTTCATTAATTCTAAAAGCGGTGCAGCAACTCTGCAGAAGTTTGGCACAAATCTAAGTCTGTCCGACTCATGAGTGATCGACTTCACCCACTTATGCATGATTCCATCCTATGCTGCCTGGGGTTTCCTTTTCGCCGACCAAGGAAAACCCATCCCAACGTTGTAGGTAAACCACAACCTTTTTTCCTAATACAGTAAATTTGTGTATAAACTATGGTTTCCCAGTCCATACCCAAACTAACGTCATAAGGCCTTGATGCTGCTACCACGAGGTTCCAACTGAATCTCTCACCTCAAGGGTCAGATCACACCATCGGTGTAAGCGTGATTATCGAGTCTCCTCCCAAAGGTATCTCCAGACGTGAGGGTGATGTCAAAAGGTTAACCAGAAATTATAGGTCTGGGACAAGATTCGTGGAAGGAAGGAATGATTCGTATCAATGTTTGTTGTTAAGGCATCTACTAGTAGACACAGTCCATACCTATAATCATTCCTAGAGTCCTTGGGTCACACTCCTTGACCGCAAGAAACTACTCTCTTCCCCTGCCCTCCTACTCCCTGATCCTGGTGGGGACTACAAAGGCGGGTGGTTGTAACATGTCGAAATGTACATCACTACATGCTACCCTCCTAGCTCTGCTTCCATGTCTACTAATCTGTATATTCATCTGTCTTTAACACATCCTCTTCTTGAAACAGTTTACATGACCAAGTCTTTGAGACTAGTGCCAGTTTCTTGCTTTCCCACTGCTAACATTCTCTAGTTGTATCCATTCAGCCAAAGAACATTCAACCACAAAGGTTCTCTCTAGCACCCTAGCATGAGTAAGAATGTATAGAGGAAAAGTGTTGGCCAAAATGTCCTTTAAACACACCTTGATCTAAGGTTCGAGCTCTAAAGAGATTATCGTATCATAGTCATCAGGTACCAGGAACGATCGGTACACCTCGATGAATACTCATCTACCGAAATGTCATCCTCCCAAAGCTATATAAGCTCTAAAAAACTCTTAGCCACCTCCTCAAGCCAATCCTCAGCCACCTGTGAGTCATGCCTGCCTCAGAACCTGAGGGGTACCTGATGCTGAAACATGTGTAAGGCACTAAGCCTGGATGTGTCATCTACTAGTACCACCGGTTGAAACTGCTGACCAACAGGTAGTGATATAGGTTGCACACTACCTGAAGGTACTATCTCAGGCATCTGTCCACGAACTGAAGCCTCATCACTATGCGGACCAACCTTATGGTCACTCACTAGGAAACACCAGTAGCTAAGATCACAATCGGTTCTACTAGTGTCTAAAATACGTGTAGAACTCTAGAAATCACATACAGCCAGTCCACTGCTGCTAGGGAGTCTTCCTCACCTCGTAACCTTGGTGGCCTCTACTGCTGGAACTCGTAAAACACGCTCTATCAGCGTGCATCGTCCGCTAGTATGGATGGTGGAATCTACAGCCTAACGGGTGGTGGTGCTGCTGGTACACCACCTGAATGTGTCATCATAGTAAGAGGGCCCTACACCAGAGCCTCATCGCTCGATGGTCCGTCATCATGTACTCACCCGGAACTCCAACTGACTGTCTTCATGGTGGCATCCTAAACAGATGCGACACAGTAAAATGATTAAAACCTGGTGAGCTGACCTGGTAGAGATGACTTAAAGAGAACTTTTTAAAATAGACACGCAACAAGTGTTTCCATGCACTGAGTCAAAAATCAGTAGTCAGGGTCCTGGTGTGTGGATACGTTGGCCACCACACCTACACTAGACTCCCTGAACTGAGAACCACACTCAGTACCCTTAACGCTATTGCATCAATGAAAAGGGAGATCAAAGTCCTATGTTCTATGGTAGAACTGACTCCTCTGATGCCAATTTGTCATGAACCGTCATTCGGGGCCCACATCGTGACTACCCCAAGTCCGTCTTCCGTAGGCCAGGGGCTGGAGACTATCACCAAAGGCATATTTCTCTAGAACTGGGAAGGCATTGCCTTTATAAAACATAAACACACACAACCAGAGAACAAGAGGAAGAAAACACTATGTAAAGAATTATAACAAGTGTGCTAAAAAAACAAAGGGTCTAGAAATAAAATCCCAAAAGAAAGGTAAAACTACAACTGAAAGAAAGTACAATTGAAAAGACAAACAGCTAGAAGATGGAAGCAGCTCCTGGAACATCCTTTGGGTTCCTACTTGAAGGGTATGTATAGAAGTCCTCCTTAGAACTCCGCATATATCGGTCGGCTCCGTGTACCATCACACCGAGTGTACACCTCCGGGTACCGTCCAGTCCTTGTACACTCTTCCTTGGTCAGTGTTGTCTGTCGTCTGTATCCAACACAACGAGGTGCGGGCATATCCCATGTAGGGGTGTGTATAACGATACTCAATTTTTACCCCGAGACCCTCAAGGTCTCAAAACATCTATAAAGGATAAAACACATAGAAATATCTCAACATATAACCTTTACTTAGGTATATGCCCATACATATAACTAATTTATCTAGTAACCCATCTCAATCCTGAGGAAAACACAAAGGTCATTGACTCAAATCCAACCAGGATTTTCATTATCGAAACCAAAACTACTGGAGAACTCCTCCTCTTTCGAGTATAGTGGCCCAGTCGTGACTCAGAGGTGCTACTCACTAACCTTACACTGCTGAGGTACTCCTCCTGTAGAGTACCGCAGGTCTTCTACCAAACCAGGCGCTCTTCCACTGTGGGTCTACCGCCAAACTGGGCGCTCCCCCTAATAGCCGTCAGAGGTACTCCTCCTGTTGAGTACCGTTGGTCTGCTTCCAAACCATGTGCTCCATCCGCCATGGGTATACTGCCAAACTGGGTGTTCCGTCGAATGGGCTAGTCGAATCACTCTTAGTTGAATATTTCAAGTAGTCGTCAAGTCTACAGCTACTAGGTCTCCATACTCCATATGCTCGTCTCTGGGAGGATCCACTCCACGAGCTACTAGTAAATAATCCATGTTTCATGAAGTCTCACATGGAAGTATCTCAAGGACCGCGACGTCATAGGGGTCTCAACGCAACAGACGACACATCAATCAGACGCCCAGTCTGTGAGTTATCAACCTTTTAGTCCCGGGGACCCAATTGGTTTCGTGTACGAACCAACCTGACCTTATCTCAATTGTTCCCTAAACTCTCGTGGGGTATACTCAAAAGAACCATTTCTTAATGAGATTTCAAACTCCATAGATGGTTCGTCAAACAAACGTCCGGTCTGAGAGTTATTGGCTTTTCCGTTCCAGGGTCCCAGTTCATTTTTAAGCTAAAACCAACCCGATCGTACACCAAATGCATCCAAACCTCAAGTGGAGTATACCAAAAGAACATTATCATCAAAAGGAATCCAACATAGTTGAAAACATGTCAATCAGACATCCGGTCGTTAAGTTATAAGCTTTTTCGCTCCGTGGGCCTGGTTGGTTTCGGATTCAAACCAACTCGGCCATACCCAAACTTCACCGAAACCTTGGGTGAAATATACCAAAAGGACCAAATCGATGCAAGGATTTCTACACAATTGATGGTGCGTCGATCAGAGGTCTGTAGCTCTAGTTATGGACAATTAACCAAAAAAGGTCCCAAAAGGGGGTCTGGGCCTGGTCCGAGTCGGCCCAACTCACCCTGGGTCAGCCCGAACCGGGTCGAACCAATGCGGGTCCGGGTCTGGCCCGGTTGGGAGCGTTCCATGTCGTGTGGCCCACCCTAGCCCGGTCAGGGGGGGGGGGTGCTGGCTCGACCAGTTGAAGCGGTATTAATCCGCACCTCTTTACTTCCCGAACGACAGAGCCATTCCGATTCCACCTGCCATCGGGGCTCAGCCATAGCAGTCTGCTCTGAAGGCGCACCGCCACCACTGGACGCCGGCGCCGCCGTGCCCGCGTGGCGTGCCTCCCCTACCTTCTTGCGGACCACCGGACGTTCTCTGGTGGTCAGTTTCACCCATCGTCTACGCCTAAGGTCATCTCAGACCCGAACTCCATTATAAAAGCTTCAAATTGCTGTTCCAGTCCCATTTCATCATCGCTCGTCAATCCATGCACAGACGAACAACCTGTGGAGGGTCATCGGGCCATGTTTGTTTGCCCCGTGCCCTCCGCATTAGGAGTTATCAATTGTCCATTAGCAAACACTTGCTTTCATCAATGACAGTTGTATAATTTATTCAAAATAAATTATACAAACACCCTACCTTAAGGTTCTTCGTTCGTTGAGGATATCATGAAAAGGCAAACATCGGTTCGTTAATGTCATTGCAAGGGAGGAGATGAAGGTGTCGATGATTGTTGGTGTTCGTCACTCCCGCAAATTTCCTTCGATCCCAGATTGAGCATCGTTCATCAGAGATCAATCGGAAAGAGAACCGTTCTTCATTGTAGAGCTTTACTCCACCTAGAGTTCTCCATTCCAACGGAAATCCCGAGATCCCAAACCCCCCCAACACCAACATAACATGAGTTTAAATAAATTAAGTTATGTTAAATTTAATTCATCAAATAAATTAACCATTAAATGTGTGGTTACACTTTTGTGTAACAACTCAATTAAATGCTTCTCATTAATGAGGAGCTTTTATGTTGAGTGGTCCCCACCACCAACAGTTTCAAAGATTTGAAATTCAAAAGAAAACAAATAAAAATAAAACAATAACTTATTTTATTTTTATTCCACGAATCTAGGAAAATCAACTTTCACCATGCCTCGACTACGTTCAAGTTGAAGGTCTCCTTAAGCGAATACCAACGCTGTGAGTCCATCAGTGTCCTTGGATTTTAATTCCGAGCACTGGTTAAAAATATAGAAAAACTCGTACATACATTTACTAAATGTACCCGAACAAAAATTCAGAAATTGATTCCGGGCACACCGGGGCTCGGAATCAGGTGCCATCAGAAACTGTGGACTTGTAAAATTTCAAAGAAATAAGGGAAAAAAATTTCCATCAAATTTCCAGGTCTTTACATTACTCCCACCTCAGGTTTTTATGTCTCTGTAAAGCTACAACATACATTAGGGAAACAAAAGAGGGCAATGGGCACGTATCTGAGCCTCCCACTCCCATGTCCTCTCTTGGAGGTTCCCGTGCTGCCATCGAAAGCACATCAGAGAAATCGACCATCCACGTAGGACCTGATCCTGTCGATCCTCAATCTCCACCGTGACCATCGTAAAATTCACCCCGTCATCTATGTCCAGCTCCCCGTGGTCGATGATGTTGGTAGGGTTGTGCACGTATCTCCTCAGCTGAGATATGTGGAAGACGTCATCCACCCGGTGCAACTGAGGTGGAAGGTCCAGGCATTAAGCCACCTCACCTACATTGCTGATGACCTGTAAAGGTCCGATGAAACACGAAGATAACATGCCACCCTGACCAAATCTCTGTACACCTCGTCATGGTGAGAACTGTAAGAAAACGTGGTCACCATCCTCGAAATCCTGTGGTCTCCGTCTCTAATTAGCATAGGACTTCTGTTTGCTCTGTACAATCATCATCCTCTCTTGGATGATCTGCACCTTCCCCAGTAGCCTCAAGATGGGTGCACTGGTCAACCTCTGCCTCAGCTCCTAAAAAGCTTCGCTGGAATCTCTCTGACCACACGATGGGTATCCCCTTCTTCGTTAATGCTAAAAGCGGTGCAACAATTATGGAGAAGTCTAGAAAAAATCTAATTCTGGCCGAATCATGAGTGATCGACTGCACCCACTTATGCATGATTCCATCCTGTGCTGCCTGAGGTTTCATTTTCGCCTACAAATGAAAACCCATCACAACATTGTAGGTAAACCGCAACCTTTTTCCCTAATACAGTCAATCTATGTATGAACTGTGGTTGCCCAGTCCATACCCAAACTAACTTCATAAGGCCACGACACTGCCACCAAGAGGTTCCAACTGAAACTCTCTCCTCAAGGGTCTGATCACACCGTCGGTGTAAGCGTGATTGTCGAGTCTCCTCCCAATGGTATCTCCAGACGTGAGGGTTAAGTCAACTGCTTAACCGAAAACTCTAGGTCAGGGAAAAGATTCGTGGAAGGAAGGAATGATTCATATCAATTTCTGTTGTTATGGAAGCTAGTAGTAGACACATACCGTACCACGAATCATTCCTAGAGTCCTTCTATCACACTCCTTGACTGCATGCAGCTACTCTCTTCCCATGCCCTCCTGCTCCTTGAGCCTGGTGGGGACTACAAAGGTAGGTGGTTGTAAATGTCGAAATTTACATCACCACATGCTGCCCTCCTAGCTCTACTTCCATGTCTACTGCTCTGTAGATTTATCTGTCCTTAACACTTCCTCTTATTGAATCATTTTACATGACCATGTCTCTGAGACTAGTGCCAGTTTCCTACTTTCCCACTGCTAACATTCTCTAGCTGTATCCATTCATCCAATGAACATTCAACCACAAAGGTTCTCTCTAGAACCCTTGCATAAGTAATAATTCATAGAGGAAAAGTGTTGGCTCAGATTTCCTTTAAACACACCTTGCTCTGAGGTTAAAAGTCTAATGAACTGATTGTATCTTAGTCATCAAGTATTAGGAACGATCGGTACACCTCGATAAATACTCAGCTACCAACATGTCATCCTGCCGATGCTGTATAAGCTCTAGAAAACTCACATCCACCTCCTCAAGCCAGTTCTCAGCCACCTGTGAGTCGGTCTCACCTCAGAACCTGAGGGGTATCTGATGATGAAACATGTGTAAGGCACTAAGCCAAGATGTGTCATCTACCGGTACTGCCGGTTGAAACTGCTGACCGAAAGTTAGTGATATAGCTGGCACACTACCTGAACATACTATCTCAGGCATCGGTCCACGTACGGAAGCCTCATCACTATGCAGACTAACCTCATGGTCACTCACTAGGAAACACCAGTAGATATGATCACCATCTATTCTACTAGTGTCTAAACTAGGTGTAGAACTCTAGCAATCGCCTCCAGCCAGTCCACTACTGACAGGGAATCTACCTCGCCTCATAACCTCAGAGGCCTCTACTACTAGAACTCGTGCAACACGCTCTGTCAGCGTGCACTGTCCGCTAGTACGGCTGGTGGCATCTGCTGCCCGATGGGTGGTGGTGTTGCTGGTACACCACCCGAATGTGCCATCACAGTAAGAGAGCCCTGCACCAGAGCCTCATCGCTCGGTGGTCCGTCATCGTGTACTCTCCTAGAACTCCAACTGACTGTCTGCGTGGAGGCATCCTAAATAGACGTGACATGGTAAAACGATTAAAACCTGGTGAGATGACGTTGTTAAGATGACTTAGAAATACTTTTAAAAATAGACCCACAATAAGTGTTTTCGTGCACTAAGTCAGAAATCAGTAGTCAAGGTCCTAATGTATTGATACATTGGCCTCCGCACCAACACTGGACTCCCTGAACAAAGAACCACACTCAGTACCCTTAACACTATTGCTTCACAGAAAAGAGAGATTAGAGTCCTAATTTCTTCAGTAAATCTGACTCCTCTGATACCAATTTGTCATGGACCGTCTCCCGGGGCCCGCATCGTAACTACCCCAAGCCTGCCTTCCATAGGCCAGGGGCTGGAGACTAGCACCAAAGGCGTATTTCCCTAGAACTGGGAAGGTATTGCCTTTATAAAACATAAACACACACAACAAGAGAACAAGAGAAAGAAAACACTATGTAAAGTAGTATAAAAATTGTGCTGAAAGTACAAAGGGATAGGAAATACAAGCACAACATAAAGGTACAACTACAACCGAAAGAATGTACAATTGAAAAGACAAACAACTGGATGATGGAAACAGCTCCTGGATCTTCCTCCAGGTTAATACCTGAAGGGTAGGTACAGAAGTCCTCCTCAGCACTCCACGCCTATCGGTCCGCTACGTGTGCCATCACGCAGAGTGTGTACCTCCAAGTATCATCCAGTCCTCGCACACTCTACCGCGGTCAGTGTTGTCTGTTGTCTCCATCCAACACAATGAGGTGCGTGCATATCCCATTCAGTGGTGAGTATAACGATACTCAATAGGGACCCCGAGACCCTAAAGGTCTCAAAAAATCTATCAAGGATAAACCACATAGAAATATCTCAATAGATAACCTTTACTTAGGTATATGCACATACATATACCTAATTTATCCAGTAACCCATATCAATCATGTGGAAAACACAAAGGTCATTGACTCAGCTCCAACCAAGATTTTTATTATCGAAACCACAACTGTTGGAGAACTCCTCCTCTGTCGAGTACAGTTACCCTGTCACAACTCAGAGGCACTAATTACTAACCTTAGACTTCTGAGGTACTCCTTTCGAGTACCGCAAGTCTACTACCAAACCGGGCACTCCTCCGTGGTGGGTCTGCCGCCAAACCGGGTGCTCCCCCTAATAGCCGTCAGAGGTACTTCTCCTGTCAAGTACCGCGGGTCTGCTACCAAACCAGGAACTCCGTCGGCCATGGGTCTGCCACCAAACTAGGTGCTCCGTCCACTGGGGTAGTCAAATCACTCCGAGTGGAATTGGTCAAATAGTCATCAGGTCTACAACTACTATGTCTCCATACTCTGTATGCTCGTCTCCAGGTGGATCCGATCCATGAGCTACTGGTCGATACTCCAAGTGTCATGAAGTCTCACGTGGAAGTATCTCAAGGACCGCCATGTCATAGGGTTCTCAACGCAATGGACATCACGACAATTGGACGCCTGGTCTGTGAGTTATCAAAATTTTAGTCTGGGGGGTCTGATTGGTTTCATGTATGAACCAACCCGATCGTATCTCAACTGTACCATGAAATCCCATGGGGTATAATCAAAGGAACGATTTTTTCAACCTGATTACCAATGATGCTGACGGTTCGTCAAACAAACTTCCGGTCTGAGAGTTATTGTCTTTTCCGTTCGAGGGGCCCGGTTGGTTTTTAATCTAAAACCAACCTGAACGTACTCCAAATGCATCCAAACCTCAAGTGTAGTATGCAAAAATAACCATCTCATGAAAAGAAACCCAATGTAACTCCCCGACCCCAGTTACCCAGAGTCGGTGCATTATTACATAACATTGGCATGATCACAAGAAAGATCAAATCTCGAAAGACCGATTGGTTTAGTAGCCTTGGAAACACTAGATATATTCATAAGTTTTACATTACATCATAACATGAAAAACTACTACAACAACATATTGTCTCCATAATCCACACTCATATCCCCACATAATATCCCTGCAGGTTATTCATAACTTACTTCTTCACTTCCTGGGAAAAATAAAACATAGAAAAGGGGTGAGCTCAAATGCCCAGTAAGGATAACAATATAGAGGAAACTTTCATAAATAAGAATAAACTTTTAAGGAAATGTATAACTAAAACAAAAGCCTTTCAAACATGAACTTTCAACATGGTATGGCATAAATAAAATGAAATAATTCCATTTACTTATTCACATGGATATTCTACTAATCGAATAATCACATGCAAAAATCAATAACCACTTTCATAATGTTGGAATGCATAATGCCAGACTATCATAACCACATAGCCAAGGCCTCGTGCCAAGACTACAAATAAGATTTTTTCAAGGCCTTGTGCCAAGACACTAGTTTGTCTCATGAGACCTACCGATGCATCGAGGAGCTATAGCGGGCTCCACCCGTCACTTACTAAGTCCAATGCATTCCCATATGAAAAGGTTTAAACATAACATAAACATTCGTATTAAAACTAGCATACGAAATGTCAATAATTTCACCATAAACTATGAATGGTATAAAAATAGTACATCCACAGTCAAACATATCACAAAACCTTCAATACAATTTAGAAGCTTTGTATTACAATAAATCAACTTCAAATAAGCGTAAAATCCATCAAAGGATGTTGACATAGATGAAATCAAAATTCTTTTTAAAGAAATATCTCTTTTTTATTTTGAAATCATTTAAGATCCATATAAAATAAAACATTTTCTTTGAAAATATTCTTATAAGCTTGTAAGGAAAGCTTTGAAGATTTTATAACGGCGGAAAATAACCGCACCCGCCGTATAAGTTAAAAAACATTCTTACCTTAATTCTGTCGAAAAGGTTAAAAGGACCTTGTTTTGAAAATGACGGAAAGATTCCTCTTATAAAAATTCAAAAAAGGGTATAAATGACTTTAAACCATATTCTTGTAAGTAATAAAAATGTTTTGAATTACATTTTTAAGAAAACATGGATGTGGATGATAAAGAGATCCCAGTAGATTATTACATATAAACAACCTCGGATAATGAAGAGATTGTGAAATAACCCTTACCTTGTACTTTTCCTTGGTTGGGGTAGGTTAACCTCCTGTATAATGGTTAAATAATTGTTATTAAATTATACAAGAATCATATATATTAATATGATATCATATATGATCTTTTAACATTGATTTGTTAATAATATCTTAGAATTATCGTCGTTTCGGGTGTTAACTTACTTGTTTTCTTTTATATGTTTTGTTACGTAAGACATGTTTGTAAAGGATAGGTTGTATATTATTCATATCCAGAATGATATCAAGTCCTTAAACCTCATTTTTAAATCATCAAATGATAATTATACTTGAATGGATACGATGGAGAATGAATCTCATCGCGTTCGTGGAGACGGTAGTCCGTACGTACGCACGAGCGACAATATCATTCTTTTGATATTAAAATAATATATAAATGGATGGTATATCATATATACAGAATAATTAACATGTTATATTTATTATTTACATGATTTACACATCATTATTATACCCATCCAAATAATAATATATTGAATAACAATTACACCACGACGTGGAGACGGTAAGCCGTACGTACGCACGTATGGTGACATGTTATTCAAAGGGTTGATAGAATACTGAATATGGTTGTACCATATTTATAATAACATCACAGTATATGTAAGATACTGGAGTTATTATTTTAGAATGGTAAGAACAAAGAAAGAGGAAGTGGAAGAAGAAAGGAACTTGGAAAAGGGTGGTGAAATCATTACCTCTTCTTCAGGTTCTTCCTTTTGATTTGATCAAAAGGGATCCTTAGGTTGGCTTTCTGATCAAACTAAGGTCTCTAGGTTGTAGTGAGGGATGTTGGGAGAGTATTTTGGCAGAGTTTGGCCGAACCAAATGGCTTTGAAGGTGTGAAGAAATGAGAAGGAGGAGTTCCCTTTTATTTGAGGGGTGAGGGGCACCTTTGGAAAAGTTAGAAATATTAATTTATAATAAATTCATATTCGGTTTCTAAAGGCTCCAAAGTTGATTATTCAAAGGTTAAGGTTGGTATAGGTCGAAAACCACTAAACCAATAGAATTTAGACAGGTTTGAGTACTTATATTAACCTTATCTTTAAGTATTAACTCTAAGTTAATTAGTTTCACTTTTACAATGTCTCTTTGTATTTTTATATAATATGGTTAATAAACTTACTATATACATCCAAGCGACCCACAAGTGGTCCATTAATGATGAACCTATCCTTATATAAGTCTCTTGGCCGAAACTTAGATTTTTAGGAATTTAATATCAATTAATAATATAATATTGTTTTTGAAAACTCTTTTATGTCAATTTTGACACTATTCAATAGTTGATTTTTGTGAAACTCATAACAGATTTATTACTTCGAACAAAGTCAATTAAATCAATCCTAATATATCATATTATCCTAGAAAATTAGTTTAATTCATTAAAAGTTTCATATTATATTTTTTTGGGTATTTATAATATCAATTATTTTAATTTTTCACTATTATAGTAATTACTGCATCATCATTGTTTCATAAATAAAATAAATTATTTAATGTCTAAAAATTATAAATAAAATATCATTATGTAGGAAATCGTTTTATCTTTCTAATTAATATTTATAATCTAAAATCCAACTTATATAACCCTATGTAACAATTGTTTTGCTAAAAGATATATGCTTGTGTCATTTTTGTATTCATTTTGGCTTAATTAAAATAAAGTGTCATTATCACTTACAAGTGGATCCATGGGGTCCCGAAATTGACACAAAGATGCCCATGGTCGACCATGTATCAACCAATAGGGTTAAGACACGTTTTAGGGTAATTTAGTATTATTATAATATTATTTTTAACCCTTATTTACCAGATTTACCCTTAACCATGGTAAATAAAATATTTACCGCAGTAATTATTCAAAATGTCTAAAAATAAAAGTTACCTATTTACACAATTTGAACATCCTGATTCCAAATATGGAATCCATTTTCCTAAATTCAAAACACAGAAGTGGCAGAAATTAATTTAAAATTAATTCCCGCTGTCAAAACAAAAAGCGTGTTTTTAAGAGATAATAACTATCAAACGATTGACACTTGTTTATGTTCGGTTTAATTATAAAATTATGTACAATGACCAAAATTATATTAAATAGTAAAAATATATTCAAAATTTACTTTAAAACCACTCAAATTCATAATTTATTACTATTAATTATTTTGATTAAAAAAGTTGTTTTTAATTAAAATTTAGTAATTTTCACTATTCATCAAAATATGAAAGTTATCCGAAAAGTACCAAAATTTCACCTTAGGCTAAATTTGATATTCCGAATCCAAAAATGAAGTCCATTTTAAAATATAAAATAAATATAACTTCAAAAAGTAGGTATTACTATTCATAACAGCTAGTTTGATTGTTTACGGTGTGTTAGAACTCGAAGTTGCGTACAACACACGCTACTGTTTTATTCAAAGGAAAGCGTACCGTGGAAGCTTGGGATGTTTCATTTTAAATTTTTTGATGTCTCCATTTAGTCAAAAAGTTTAAAATATTGTATTTAAAAAGGTTTCACTATCAAAAGTTGATAAAAGTGCAATACTGAAAATGAATCTGTTCTTGCATTATGACTAAGAAACTCATAATATGGATTCTAAAATTATAAGGATTATATAAAGTTTAAAATTTAGTTAATACTATTCATGACCTCTTTTAATGGTGTGATTGAACTCGGTGTTGCGTGTAGTGCAAGTTATTGAATTATTTTGAAGAAATAACACAATATGAAATCTTGGGGTGTTACATTCTCCCCTCCTTCAATAAATTGCGTCCTCGCAATTTGAAATTGTTCTTCAAAAATAAAAGGTTGAAAGTAGAAAATATATTTGTGGGAAAACCCACATCGGAAATTGGGTTACTAAAATTTAGTCTTAATATGAGGAAAAGAGAAATCAAAGGGTCACCACCAAATTATGATCTCGATTAGGAGAACATTGGTGGAAATTAGAGACATATAATCGGAGGAAAAACGTAAATATTTATAGGTAGTGATTGAGGTCATCAATCACAAACAAGTGTATAATTGAGGTCCTTAAATTCATCAATCTATGATGATTTGAAATACCATCGGTTCAACAAAACATAGGGTATTAGGATAACACATTTTTGACGTTTCAAAATATCTTAGTTGAAATCCCACATCGAAAAATGAATTAATGAGGCCTCTATTTAAAATAAAGACTCGAAAGTATGAAGATTACCGAAAATAACACATACTAGGGTTCCATGTAGGAAAATATGGATATGGAAGAAAAATCTAACCATCAATTATCTGATGGAGAGTGGTAGAGAACATGGCTATGAAAAGGCCAACAATCCCAAAGCCATAAATTAGTGATGATTTAAGGTACCATCTAGGACAACATTTTTGTTCTAAGTTTCTTTTCTTAATGTTGAGGAATTTATTTATGAGATTGGATATGATCATAAGGAGATATACTTACTTTATAATTAGAGTTTTATCCATTAATAAATTTCTACCACATACTCATCTTTCACTCTAAAAGATAATTGAATGTAAAAAAATTCTATTTACACTATTCGTATAGGGTTCCAAAATAAACGAATTTATAATTCATATAAATGATATTTTAATAAAAACTACATTATTTTATCCAGGACATCTCGTGGGCCAGTGGTAGGTGATACACCCTTGTCGCCCTTCGGTTGCGGGTTCAAGTCTTACAGCCTTGCCGGACGCGACGGGTTGCCGCCCGACCTCCGGGTTGTCCTTTTATGGCAATCCAAAATAATCCAAACTATAACTATCAAATATACTTCTGTCCAAACTCACAGTCCAACATTTATAAGTTAGGTAAACATAATGTAGAACCTTTTTACCCCGTAATAGCATATGAATACCTTCATCATGTATTCTTTTAATACACTGAAACATCCTGAATTACCATATTCCTTATTGATTACATTCATGCTCCCTTATTCCATATAGAATGCTGGATATACTTCATTAATCCAAAAATGTTTTAAACCCCAACAATGATGGAATATACAAATCATTAATCATTTCGAATGTAGTCAAGAATATCCAATATAATTTATCCAAAACAATCACATATTATTCCAAAATCACTACCTCAGTATCAGAACTATATTATGGTTTATCATTCTCTCAACCATATATTTTCCAAAAATCTATCCTGCTAATGAGTCACTTTTCTTTGTTTCACACAATCTCAAGTCCTTAATGAAATAGTACTGCAGTACAATCCTTATATACTCCATGATTATTGTAACAAGTACATTGTTGATACAACACTCAATTGACATAATCAACATAAGAACTGTAATCATCCCTCTTCATCTGTGGTAGTATCATAACATGATTATTATCCAATAACATCATTTGCGGCATTGTCTGACGACTGGGACATAGGTTCGCGTAGTGTCCAAACTCCTTGCAAATGAAGCATTGTACATTTGAAACCATTTTCTTACCCTTGCAGTCACGTACTTTGTGCCCTTTTCCTCCACACTTATAACAAACTCCCATTCCTTTCAGGCAAGTTCCAGGGTGTTTCTTTCCACAGTTACCACATATGGGAAAATTCTTCTTTTCCCTCTTACTTTTATCCATCTTTCTCTCTTCCATCCTTTTCTTCTCTTGCTTCCTTTCAAAGCCATAAGACTCAGTAAACTCTTTACTTATCTTATCAACACATGATATTATTTCTTCATATGATGATAATACATGCGAGACTATTTCTCTTATAAATTCTGGCTTAAGACCATGAAATATATGATCCTTCTTTCTCTTTGCATCATGTGCATTGCTAGAGTTCTCATTCCTTCTACTGGGCGCCATTTCTAAACAATGGCATAAACTAGATTAGTTTATGAGTCAAAATACATAATCCCATACTTATAAAACACTTAACATAAATTGAACTATTTATGTATATAATCCATAATCATAAAAATGTTTTCTTCGAGGAAGTATATACTCATAAACCCTTCATAATGGTTTGTAAAGAAAATGAGAATTATCCTAAGCATATCCCCCGGGAGTGTCGTAACCAAGAGTGTAGCAAGGCCCGTTGTCGTGCACCAGTTCCCGTTCGAGTCTAGCTCAAAGCGGTGTTTTCGGGTTTTACCCCTAGGTACATCTGTGCCAGAGCCGCCTCTACCTACTCGTATCCAGACAGGGATGTATTGCTTGGAAAACTCACAAAATCTCTATAATACCAAAATTCTAGGAAGTTCTTCTATACTAATCCTCAAAGTTCATCTTAGGTCTACGTGCTCTAATCAGAGTTTATCTAAATCTAGATTCCAAGGTTTGTACTAAACTTCCTCTGATACCAACTGTAACGCCCCGACCCCAGTTACCCAGAGTCGGTGCATTATTACATAACATTGGCATGATCACAAGAAAGATCAAATCTCGAAAGACCGATTGGTTTAGTAGCCTTGGAAACACTAGATATATTCATAAGTTTTACATTACATCATAACATGAAAAACTACTACAACAACATATTGTCTCCATAATCCACACTCATATCCCCACATAATATCCCTGCAGGTTATTCATAACTTACTTCTTCACTTCCTGGGAAAAATAAAACATAGAAAAGGGGTGAGCTCAAATGCCCAGTAAGGATAACAATATAGAGGAAACTTTCATAAATAAGAATAAACTTTTAAGGAAATGTATAACTAAAACAAAAGCCTTTCAAACATGAACTTTCAACATGGTATGGCATAAATAAAATGAAATAATTCCATTTACTTATTCACATGGATATTCTACTAATCGAATAATCACATGCAAAAATCAATAACCACTTTCATAATGTTGGAATGCATAATGCCAGACTATCATAACCACATAGCCAAGGCCTCGTGCCAAGACTACAAATAAGATTTTTTCAAGGCCTTGTGCCAAGACACTAGTTTGTCTCATGAGACCTACCGATGCATCGAGGAGCTATAGCGGGCTCCACCCGTCACTTACTAAGTCCAATGCATTCCCATATGAAAAGGTTTAAACATAACATAAACATTCGTATTAAAACTAGCATACGAAATGTCAATAATTTCACCATAAACTATGAATGGTATAAAAATAGTACATCCACAGTCAAACATATCACAAAACCTTCAATACAATTTAGAAGCTTTGTATTACAATAAATCAACTTCAAATAAGCGTAAAATCCATCAAAGGATGTTGACATAGATGAAATCAAAATTCTTTTTAAAGAAATATCTCTTTTTATTTTGAAATCATTTAAGATCCATATAAAATAAAACATTTTCTTTGAAAATATTCTTATAAGCTTGTAAGGAAAGCTTTGAAGATTTTATAACGGCGGAAAATAACCGCACCCGCCGTATAAGTTAAAAAACATTCTTACCTTAATTCTGTCGAAAAGGTTAAAAGGACCTTGTTTTGAAAATGACGGAAAGATTCCTCTTATAAAAATTCAAAAAAGGGTATAAATGACTTTAAACCATATTCTTGTAAGTAATAAAAATGTTTTGAATTATATTTTTAAGAAAACATGGATGTGGATGATAAAGAGATCCCAGTAGATTATTACATATAAACAACCTCGGATAATGAAGAGATTGTGAAATAACCCTTACCTTGTACTTTTCCTTGGTTGGGGTAGGTTAACCTCCTGTATAATGGTTAAATAATTGTTATTAAATTATACAAGAATCATATATATTAATATGATATCATATATGATCTTTTAACATTGATTTGTTAATAATATCTTAGAATTATCGTCGTTTCGGGTGTTAACTTACTTGTTTTCTTTTATATGTTTTGTTACGTAAGACATGTTTGTAAAGGATAGGTTGTATATTATTCATATCCAGAATGATATCAAGTCCTTAAACCTCATTTTTAAATCATCAAATGATAATTATACTTGAATGGATACGATGGAGAATGAATCTCATCGCGTTCGTGGAGACGGTAGTCCGTACGTACGCACGAGCGACAATATCATTCTTTTGATATTAAAATAATATATAAATGGATGGTATATCATATATACAGAATCATTAACATGTTATATTTATTATTTACATGATTTACACATCATTATTATACCCATCCAAATAATAATATATTGAATAACAATTACACCACGACGTGGAGACGGTAAGCCGTACGTACGCACGTATGGTGACATGTTATTCAAAGGGTTGATAGAATACTGAATATGGTTGTACCATATTTATAATAACATCACAGTATATGTAAGATACTGGAGTTATTATTTTAGAATGGTAAGAACAAAGAAAGAGGAAGTGGAAGAAGAAAGGAACTTGGAAAAGGGTGGTGAAATCATTACCTCTTCTTCGGGTTCTTCCTTTTGATTTGATCAAAAGGGATCCTTAGGTTGGCTTTCTGATCAAACTAAGGTCTCTAGGTTGTAGTGAGGGATGTTGGGAGAGTATTTGGGCAGAGTTTGGCCGAGCCAAAAGGCTTTGAAGGTGTGAAGAAATGAGAAGGAGGAGTGCCCTTTTATAAGAGGGGTGAGGGGCACCTTTGGAAAAGTTAGAAATATTAATTTATAATAAATTCATATTCGGTTTCTAAAGGCTCCAAAGTTGATTATTCAAAGTTTAAGGTTGGGATAGGTCGAAAACCACTCAACCAATAGAATTTAGACAGGTTTGGGTACTTATATTAACCTTATCTTTAAGTATTAACTCTAAGTTAATTAGTTTCACTTTTACAATGTCTCTTTGTATTTTTATATAATATGGTTAATAAACTTACTATATACATCCAAGCGACCCCCAAGTGGTCCATTAATGATGAACCTATCCTTATATAAGTCTTTTGGCCGAAAATTAGATTTTTAGGAATTTAATATCAATTAATAATATAATATTTGTTTTAAAAACTCTTTTATGTCAATTTTGACACTATTCAATAGTTGATTTTTGTGAAACTCATAACAGATTTATTACTTCAAACAAAGTCAATTAAATAAATACTAATATATCATATTATCCTAGAAAATTAGTTTAATTCATTAAAAGTTTCATATTATATTTTTTTGGGTATTTATAATATCAATTATTTTAATTTTTCACTATTATAGTAATTACTGCATCATCATTGTGTCATAAATAAAATAAATTAGTTAATGTCTAAAAATTATAAATAAAATATCATTATGTAGGAAATCGTTTTATCTTTCTAATTAATATTTATAATCTAAAATCCAACTTATATAACCCTATGTAACAATTGTTTTTCTAAAAGATATATGCTTGTGTCATTTTTGTATTCATTTTGGCTTAATTAAAATAAAGTGTCATTATCACTTACAAGTGGATCCATGGGGTCCCAAAATTGACACAAAGATGCCCATGGTCGACCATGTATCAACCAATAGGGTTAAGACACGTTTTAGGGTAATTTAGTATTATTATAATATTATTTTTAACCCTTATTTACCAGATTTACCCTTAACCATGGTAAATAAAATATTTACCGCAGTAATTATTCAAAATGTCTAAAAATAAAAGTTACCTATTTACACAATTTGAACATCCTGATTCCAAATATAGAATCCATTTTCCTAAATTCAAAACACAGAAGTGGCAGAAATTAATTTAAAATTAATTCCCGCTGTCAAAACAAAAAGCGTGTTTTTAAGAGATAATAACTATCAAAAGATTGACACTTGTTTATGTTCGGTTTAATTATAAAATTATGTCCAATGACCAAAATTATATTAAATAGTAAAAATATATTATAAATTTACTTTAAAACCACTCAAATTCATAATTTATTACTATTAATTATTTTGATTAAAAAAGTTGTTTTTAATTAAAATTTAGTAATTTTCACTATTCATCAAAATATGAAAGTTATCCGAAAAGTACCAAAATTTCACCTTAGGCTAAATTTGATATTCCGAATCCAAAAATGAAGTCCATTTTAAAATATAAAATATATATAACTTCAAAAAGTAGGTATTACTATTCATAACAGCTAGTTTGATTGTTTACGGTGTGTTAGAACTCGAAGTTGCGTACAACACACGCTACTGTTTTATTCAAAGGAAAGCGTACCGTGGAAGCTTGAGATGTTTCATTTTAAATTTTTTGATGTCTCCATTTAGTCAAAAAGTTTAAAGTATTGTATTTAAAAAGGTTTCACTATCAAAATTTGATAAAAGTGCAATACTGAAAATGAATCTGTTCTTGCATTATGACTAAGAAACTCATAATATGGATTCTAAAATTATAAGGATTATATAAAGTTTAAAATTTAGTTAATACTATTCATGACCTCTTTTAATGGTGTGATTGAACTCGGTGTTGCGTGTAGTGCAAGTTATTGAATTATTTTGAAGAAATAACACAATATGAAATCTTGGGGTGTTACACCCAATGTAGTTGATGGCACATCAATTGGACATCCGATCCTAATGTTATAAGTGTTTCCACTCCGTGGGCCCGGTTGGTTTCAGATTCGAACCTACCCGACCATACCCAAACTTTGGTGAAACCTTGAGTGTAATATACCTAAACTACTGTCTCGATCCAAGGATTCCTATGAAACTAATCGTGCATTGATCGGAGGTCCATAGTTCATGTTATGGACGATTAACCAAAAAAGGTCCCAAAAGGGGGGTCTGGGCCCGGTCCGACCCAGCCCAACCCACTTTGGGTCAGCCCGGACCGTTTCGCGTGCCCAGCCCCGGTCCGACTGGGGGGGGGGATGGCTTGGCCAGCTGGGGAAACGTTAATCCCTGCCTCTTTGTTTTCAAAATGGCAGAGCCGTTCTGGTTCCACCCGTCGCCGCGGCTCAGCCGTTGTGGTCTGCTCCGGCGGCGTGCCGCCGCCACCTTCCACGGACCACTGGATGTGTTCCGGTGGTCTGTTTCACCCACCATCTACGCCTAAGGTCATCTATAGACCCAAAATCCACTACAAAAGCTCCAAATCTCCATTGCAGTGTCATTTCTTTGTCGCCTGTTAATCCACGCACAGACGAACAACTTGCGGAGGGTCATCAGGCCGTGTTTTTTCGGCCCGCGCCCTCCACGTTAGGCATTTTCGATTGGCCATAAACAAACACTTGCTTTTATCAATGACAAGGGTATAATTTATTCAAAATAAATTATACAAACACCCTACCTCATGGTTCACCGTTCGTTGATGACATCACGAAAAGGCGGACATCGGTTCGTTGACGTCATCGCAAGGGAGGAAACGAAGGTGTCGACGATCGTTGGCATTCGTCGCTCCCGCAAAGTGCCTTCAATCCCGGCTCGAGAGTCGTTTTTCGGAGATCTGTTGGAAGGAGAAACATTCTTCATTGAAGAGCTTTCCTCCACCAAGAGTTCCCCTTGCCAACAGAAAGCCCGAGATCAAAAACCCCCCAACACCAACTTAACTTGAGTTTAAATAAATTAAGTTAAGTTGAATTTAATTCATCAAATAAATTAACTATTAAATGTGTGGTTTCACTTTTGTGTAACCAATCATTTAAATTCTTCTCATTAATGAGGAGTTTTTAAGTTTAGTGGTCCCCACAACCAATAGTTTCAAAGATTTGAAATTCAAAAGAAAACAAATAAAAATAAAATAATAACTTATTCTATTTTTATTCAATGAACCTAGGAAAACCAAACTTCACCCCGCCTCGACTGCGTTCGAGATGAAGTTCTCCTTAAGCGAATACCGGCGCTGCGAGTCCATCGGTGTCCTCAGATTTCTATTCTAAGCACAGGTTCAAATGATAGAAAAACCCGCGCATATTTTTAATGAACGTACCTCAACAAAACTTCAGAAATTGATTCTGGGCACACCGGGCTTTGGAATCACGTTCCGTCAGAAACTGTAGACTTGTAAAATTCCAAATAATTAAGGAAAAAAAATTTCCTTTAAATTTACGGGTCTTTACAATTTTTTACTCCTATATTCCATTATAAGGTGTATATACACAACCTTTTACATCTAATATCATGATTTTATTTAATATCATGGTTTTATATGTTTCATTTAATGTTTTTCATTCATGAAGCTTATGATATAATGTTACCAAAGTGGGAAGGGTATTATGTTACAATGTAATCATTTATCAGGATTTCTCATCATTACACTTAAAATAATGAAATATTACGATCCATTTATCCTTAAACTCAAGTTTTTTATACACTTTTTATTTAATGATTGAATATTCTTTCTCTTATTTTAATTTATTTATATATACAATAATCCAAATGAAATTTTTAAAAAAATAATACCTTATTTATCTCTACGTTTGAACGTCATTTTTCTTCCATATCATTGTTTTTGAAAAATGTATATAGAAATGATTTAGGATTATATAAAGTAATTTTTAAGAAAAAGTTTACCAATGTTTTGAATTTAATTTTTTTAAAGAAATATTCATATTATTTATACAAACATACATTATTTTTATTTTATGGAAAATTCCAAAAAAAATATTTTTTTAAACAGGTATTGAAAAAATGATATTTTTATAGTCATTGATGACAGTTACTTTGAATATTACATTATAATTATTAATTTTTATTTTCAATCAAATGATTTTCAAAAACGTTTTAATTTTTAAATTGTTTTTTCATTATTGGAAGGCTATTTTCAAAAATTAATTTTCCTAGTAATCATTCAAAAATATTATTCCATCAATGATTATATGATTCAATATTACGTATGATTTACTCAAGATAGGACCCAAGGATTAATTTTTAATTATTTCTATACATGGTATATTTTTATGATAATTGTTTTTGATGAAACCTTTTTCCCTTCCAAGGTTTATACCATGATAAAATTCATATGAAGCCTATTTTTTCTAAGGGTAAATGTTTTATTCCAAGTGAGCCTATACTAGTAATGAAATATTATAACTATGATTTAATTGGGACTTAAATATGACTACTATGATTGTTTGGGGGGGGGGGGGAAATCATTGCCCTATGATAGATCATGATATTTAAATAAATTTTGATCCATGTATATTGAAATTCCAATAACTATTTCATGAAATGTGTATTTGATCTTTGAAATGAATGGTACCTTTTTCATATATTATTATCATATTCTCATAACCTTATTCTAAATTTATTTTTAGAAATTTCCAATTTTTAACCTTACTGAGAATCTATGATCACCTATTTTTCAGTTTCCTTTCTTAGGTTATAAAGAAATTCATTTTGTAGGGTCTATTTATAAATATTAAAAAAGTGAAACATCATCATGAGAGACGTTTAATATCATTCAGTAAATCAGAAGATTATTTTCCTAGTCTCCAAATTCACAAAACAATTATGATCCTTCAGAGTTTTTTTAATATACTTAATATTCATATAAAAGAAATAATAACAATGCAAGAGAATTTTTTCATGATACAATGTCTATCTGTAATAAAACTATACTAGATAAGATATATATAACGTTCTAATCATCATAAGGGAATTTACAGTATAATGAATCCACTTCCTATATCTATTATCATTCGTGAGGACTACCTCCATGAGATTGGTGTAGAATACATTGGGGGGTAACAAGTAAAACCATCTTCCACACCTATCTACTTTTCTACCTCCTCTAGAAAATCTTTCAACCTGTGAGTCTCACTGACCTTATAGATGTATCTAACTAGTAGGTTCTTTTACCATGTCCTCATAAAATATATGGAAATTTTGAATACCCTTCCTGATAAATCTATGACTATTTCCTGATAATCAAATCCTCAATATAATCTCATTTAAACCTCCCTAAGAACCTTTAATAGTAGAACCACTATCCTGAGATTGTTTCGCAAAGAAATTAATATTCTCAGATCCCTAGGTCATTCATTGGATACTAGTTACCAAGTACATAACTAGTATATTCCCACCACCATAGACCACTCAATCACTCTGGTATAGGTGGGCATGAAAATATATATCACTGCATCCATTATATCTTATCATATTCCTTACACAATGTTTCATTATCGAAAGAATGGAATTTGATCCCTGTTAGTAGAGTATCGTAAGAGTTTGTAAATATTGATGAATACTATATCATGATAATTTTTTCCATACTAATGTTGTAAAATATCTTAGATGTGTGCCCATCATAAAGTGACTTGATAGAAATCCACAATGTATAGATGCTCAAATGATTATTATGAGGGACTTTCTAGATTTTTGTGTCTAAGTAAAAAAAATCCACCATAAAAATAAAGATCCCTATAAATAATTTCTGATATGGGCAACATATGATATATAAGTTTCCTCATAAGGTGTAGTACATGGGTACCTATATCTGTGAAATCCACAACTATCTTGGGTTCCTTCTCACAAAGAAAAATAGAATACAACTGCCTCTGAAACTAATGGTGTGTACTTAGCCTGTCCATATACTCAACAAGTAATAATTTCTTAAATTACTAGAAAACTGTTGGTGCCAATATTATAAAACCACACAATGGTACCCCATACATCAAAGATCTTGTATCAAAGCATCACCAGTAGGAGAATCATTATTATCATTCTATTGTGTAATCATGGATGGCTATCTTCATGGAGGCATCCAAAAATTACATCAAGATGTACTATGGTAAAAGTATATATCCTGGGATATGGCTCAGTAAGGACACAAAAACCACAATCCTTTACTATATGATTTTTTAACCAATTATTTAACATGTATGATGTTTCTATATGTCCTAAGATAACATTACTATCGTTAGAGTCCAAGGGAATTGATATATCAACTCCTACACCAAAACTGGAGCCCCTAGAGATATATATGAACTCAAAACACACTATAATGTTTCCCAAGTTCCCTATAAATTCTCAAAACATGATAATATCAAAAATCTCTTACTTGTATAAAACTCTTATGTTACCACTTGTCATGACCCAACCCACCCGGGATCACTAGGATATCACTAAACCGATTGTGATTCCCCAATACAACCTTCAATATATTAGCAGATATTTACTAGTACAGATTAAGCATGTCTAAAATATGGGATTCCATATTCTTTGTACCCTTAAATGAACATATCTCCAAATATCCATGCAATAATAAAAGTAAAAAAATATCTGATACCAAAATTCTTTCAATACATCCATGCCACATCAAAGTATGAATTTGTTTTGGTAAAAAAATATTAAATAAATTCCAACAAAAAGAACAAATAATTCCAAACATCTAAGAAGGGGAATACCAAAATTTATTGAAAAAAATATGTGTAGCATAGTTTATCAAGAAAAATGTTCTCTGAAGGATTTTAGTCCTTCCAAGTCATTGTCAAAATTAGTTTCATCTACATTTAACCTGACATGTGTTGGAAGATTTCATTTAGGGGTGAGTACAAAAATACCTTGTGGGACACCTTGAAATCCACAAACATAAGTGAGAAGAGACCTGTAATCTCATCTTCAGGAATATATGTCACAATAGAATATGAGAGAGAGAATTAAGAACAATAATGTAGATACACTCACAACTGAGACTATGTATAAATGTAGTAATAAATATTCATACTTACACACGATTATTCTTGAGGATTCAATGTAACACTCAACCATTATAATTCACTCCACAATCCATTCTATCCTTAGTGGAACTCATCTGAGAGGTCATCCTAAGTGTTAATTTCCAAATAAGTACTCTATAGATCTACAAATACCTTGATATATAAATAGTGCATCCCTATCTAGCCTCTTGGGTATAATGAACCCTACCAAGAATGACCCACTATATAGGGGATCACACGCTAGTGTATGTTGGTTAGTATAATTCTTCTACCACTTATATGGAAGTGGAATAAATAATAGAGGATCCCACCCCAGTCAAATTATGGGATTCCAAAAAAACTATTCAAGACAACACATGTAAAGGTGATCGAAATCCTATGCTCGGGGCATACTAATTTTCTATACCCTTATAGGATTGGATTGTGGGAACACATCAAAATGATATTTTTATAAATTGAATAGATGAAGGTCCTAAACCCACCCATGAAAAATAAAATTACATTTACTTTGGGTACATGAAATGTATTACCTACCTTAGGTCTACCAATAGATCACGGTCTCACAGAACATGTATTTTTCTATATAAGTGATATTTAGAGGTCACTAGGACACCCAATATGTGTTTTTTTCCTAATCCCATGTAATCTGGTTGGGCATGTGTACTTTAGTTCAAAACTATCTTATATGGTCATGCTAGTGTACCTGCCCATGTGAGAGTACTCAATTGTTATCATGTACTCTGACCTTTCCAATTTTTATTATATTGTCCATTCATCTGTTCCCCAAGGGTACATGTTGAGCCTCTAACCATTGGAGACAAGACATGTGGTATGTACCACTTACATACTAATATTTTTTTGTTTAAAATATAGCTTTCTAGAAGGAGACCACATTATGTGTGTTCCTAGGACTACATACTATGTGAATAGTGTTTTTCCTAAAATCCCAGAATGAATCATGAATATCACCCCCTTACTGCCTCCCCATATTTTGTAATAGATTTTGTCGTATAAATCCAATAAATGTTGTAAATTCTTTCCACATTCACGACTTTTAGAGTTTGTTCATATATATCATCAAGAATATTCGACCATCAGTCAACCACATTGAAATCCTGCATGGGTTTTGGAGATGATTATGGCTTTTATGATGTGTAATGTTGTGATGTTCTGGTTTGTTTAAGTTTCTTCTACGTATGCATGTTGTACGTTGGGGTACCGGTCCCCTTTAACCCGGCTTTTGAAAATGAAAAAAAATGATTTGTAGGAATGGGGATAGAAAAACACAAAACATAATCATTAAAATTTAACCTAAAATATTTTTCTATTTATTCTTGAATCATCATAATAGGGCAATGAAAAAAGTAGAAATAATCAAGGCAATATCAATTCCTAAATATAAGAAGACAATTTTATTAATCATAAATCAAAATATTACACAAGTATCACCCCATTAGAAGAATTTATTTAAATATGACGTAAGATATTAAAGAATTATATGAATAAAAAAACTATATCCTACTTAATGTTAGGATAAATATCCAACAAGGAATGTGTCTACATCATTATCATTAGTGAGATCCCTAAAATCCTTTGTTTGAGACCTCCCTTCGGAAATAGATCACGATCCTCACTCCATTTTCATTCTCCAAGATCTCCTCTAAAATACAATCTTTTGAAGAAATTCATAGTGGTTTTACATAGTAATAATTAAATAACAGGATGATAATTCATTGAAAATAAAAAATATCAATAAATTAATTAATTTATTTCATATTATTTTTCCCATGTCCACACTAAATCCAATGCCTAGTTTTAACAATGATTATGTCACTCATATGGTAAAACAAACATTCCAGATTCAATGATGGTATCATATCTTCTTTATGATAGTCCTTTTTAGAGATATTAATCTATTTAAGAAATATTGTTTAGGCATGATATAATATATTTAAAATTTATATCCCATACATATAGGGCCTTTATGAGACTCAACATCTCATATTGTCTCAATGTATTACAATGAAAATTTGCTTGGTCAAATTTGGTGTCTTAAAAGGCATGCCATTTTCCAATTTTAAAAATATTCTTCATCAATTTTAATAGATAAATATTGGTATTTTGAAAAACAAATCCCCTACTTATTCATAGAGAGGATATTTTGACATTTAAATTACAATTAATTTAAAACAATACTTACCTATACATAATAATTATTCATTTTATTGGTCAATTTGGTTGATTATTTTACTATATTTTTATTTTATTAACGAGTCTACAAATAATTCCCCTAGTTGTACCCAAGTGAGTATAGTGAATATCATAATGTTATCACTTATATTATGAGTTATATCATGGATGTACGAAGTGACTTTTTCAATGATCATGGAAATGATCATGAAATATCTCCATCTTAATAGAATTTTTTTCTTGTTATCACAATATTCATATGGTGGAGGGGGATAATATTACATTATTTAAAGAATTTATAGGTGTTTTTCTTAATATTCACAGAAATTCTCTTGAGATAAAATTTTTTCACAAAACTTTAACTAATTATTTATTAAAAATTACATAAATGAAATATAAAGTTTGAGATAAATATTTTATAATTTCAATGGGTCAATATATAAAATATAATGACTAATATCTTCCCTATTTAAAAAGACACTAAAAAATATTTTTATAAAATTAATAACAATAATATATTTTAATGTATATTTCAATTAATGGATATTAAATTTTCATTTAATTTAATTGTTAATCATTACTTTTAAAATAATATTAACCAAAATACATTATTTCTATAGATTCATTTACTCTTTCTATCAATCCACTTATGTATTTATCAGACCTTGAATTTATATATATGTATATATATATATATAATTAAAGTCTCATTTTCTTACTAAATAAATATTATAGCTAATAAACAAAAATATAAATATCTATTTTCATATTTTCATATATAAATTAATATTCATATAAATCATTTTAGTATACTAGTACGTAAATAAGTATTTATTAATTACCATGAGAATAATAACAATGATATATATATATATACACACATTAACATAAAAATAAAAATTTATTTAATATAACGTTATATATTCTAAATATGAATACATCTAATTGTTCACTTTATCTGATAATATTAACCTAAAAAACTACTTTACAAAATGTAGAGAAAATGATTTTTTATAATATTAAATTCAAATGTAATTGAACTTATATTCTATATATAGTTAGATTGTGATCCCCAATTAGGCACTCTGAATAGAATTATGTAAATTTTCAAAAATTTTATGATCATCCTCGTATACATGTCAAGGAACCCATAGATAAATAATTCAACATTGTAATGATAAAAAACTCAATGAATTACTATTTATCAATATAATCTAATTTTCATGATATATCACCAAGCCTGTTTTATAATTTATGTTGACAAATTATATGCTTTATTGATATTTTTATGAATCATTGAAATGAATTCATTTATTAACTTCCATGGTCATGTATTAAATTAGACACTTCCATTTAAATCAAAGGGATATAGACACTAGAATTTATTATATATAATGGGAAAAACCTTTTTAACATATTCATTAATCTCCATAAAACATATAAGACACAAATATAACATAAATTTCTCAATTATATAACAAAACATTTTTCATCAATGAATAAAAGTATAATTTTTTTTATATAAAACAATAATAATATCATGTCTAAATACAAATACATATTTATTAATAAAATAATATCTAATTGTATATATAAATTATGGAATTTATATTTGTGGTTTTGTACACATAATTTACCTTCTAGGAAATTATCATGTGTGTACTTCATGATAAGAATTATAAATTATTATTTAGTCTTATGCACCTCATAATCCAATAGCATATGTTCCCCATTATATATATGAAATATATAACCTATGATATATTTTTTAAGAAAGCGTTCATAGCATTTTTAGGTTTCCATTATAGAAGGGAAATGAAATAAACAATCGATATGATAGATACTATAAAGAAATTATCAAATTAATGTTATGTAGATGAAACTGAATCATGAAATAATACAATAATAATTATTAATTATAATATAATTATTTTGTATAATGATATTTGGTTATATGGAACCAACTACAACAACTTACACGTCAACATGATAAAATGTAGTGTTAATCTTGAGGTGTTAGAAAATATCTCTGGATGCATTTTATTTTTATTATTTTCCATGTTGGGTAATAACATATCCTTTTATAACATATAATATACTATCTACCTCCCATTTAGTCTATAAAAATCATTAGACCACGTGTTTTTTCTATATGGACATCAATACTCACCATGACATATTCTTTTTCATACAGTGTGACTGCATCTAAAAAATAATAACTTTTTTAGTATTTAATATAATCCTTAAAATAATTCAGTGAAAAATATTCCTCTTACTGTTATATATCAAAAACATTTTAATCATTATTTACCAGAAAATATAGTTTTTTAATATTTTATTACACATTAAATCATCATTCTATTTATGATTTACGAAATATCTCAATATCAAAAACAATATTTCTTCTTTGAATAATTCAATTTTGAAATATAATTTTCCTTGAACGAGATAAAAATTATGTATATTATTGAAGAAAATATATTTTACTAAAACAATATTTATACATATCTCAATATATCTAAATAAATTTGTAAATTATAACTGAGTGGATTCTATAAATTATTAATTTTAATTTTTTGTTTTAAAATTTATATTGTGATTACATTTATATATGAAGACACATAAATTTCCATATCACAATATAGATCCCTAAATTATTGGTCTATCATTATTGAAAGAAACAATATTAGGTATTATTCAGTGGAATATTATGTGTTGGATACATACCTTTAGGTACAACCATGTTGTTCATTACTTCACCAAATTTCCAATCTGTAATTATTTGTAGCTTTATGTATGATTTGGAGAACATTTATGTATCATAGTGTGACATAAGAATTTTCTAAATATCTAAGAATAATTAACTAGACTACCTTTATATGTTGATCAATGTTTTAGATTTAGTCTCATTATTGAGAAATATTTCAGAGTTTATATTATTTATCATTATGTGTACTATTATGTATCTTAGTGAGTATCATTTTTTTGAAAATTCAAAATTTATATAATATATTAAAACCATATATATTTAATTTTCTATATATAATGACTCTTTTTTATGAAGTAACCAACTATAATTTAGTATAGTGTTCCTATTAGCTTTTCCAAAATACATTTTCAACTCAGAATTCCATAACATTTTCTAATAAATACATATTTTTTTAAAACATACTAAGGTAATATCTGTTAAAAACAAAACATACAATATAGTTATTATTAATTAAAATCTTTTTCATTCATCCCCATAATAAATAAATATAATTATATAGTATGTAAATAATATATTTATTATTTTGATAATACATCCATTCACTCAACTAATTTTAATTCCATATTAAACATCATCTAGTTTTATTCATCATGAAATATATTTGTTTAAAGTATGATAATACAAGGGTGAAACATCAAAAATAACTTTCCCAAAATTTTCACTGAGTTATAATATGAAAAAAACATTAACAATCCTATGAAATATTCAAAACCTTATCTAATTGTGAATGGATCTATATGAAAAAACATTTATCAATCTCACACTTAAATCATCATTTCTAACTGTTAAAAAATATAAAAAATTTCTAATAGATAGATAATTATAAATAATCATATATAAAGGTTTTATATTTTATGATCCACCATTTACCTAATAATCATAACAAGATAAAATTACAAATGTAGATCCCTTATATGGATTGGACCCTATATGGGGAGGGGGGTAATCAATGGTTTACATTGTTGAATTATTTATTATAATTTAAATTATTAAACACCATATGGATCTCAATATACTCCATAATATTTCATATGCTGAACTAATATATTAAATTAATAAAAGAGCATGGGTCGGTGAAAATATTTATTCATTTCCATGTTTTTTAGATTTCCAACATATACTTTTTAATATATTATTTCAAAAATTACATGAGATTAGAAGGAAAACTATTATATGTAATGCTGTCAATTATCTAGTTTATCATAGTGATATACTCCAAAAACCATATCTTCTTCCTCTATCAGTAAAATACCCAATCCCTCATCCTCTTAATTGAGTGGTTACGCACCCCAGTATTCATCCTATTTCATAATTGGTTTTACTCATCAACAATAATATTTTCCTTATTATAAATGTTAATCATAATATAGAATTTCTCCTTAAATTACTAGGGTAATCTTGTAACATGAGCCTATATGATTATTCTTAAACTGAAACTTATTAAATTGAAAATTTTTCTTCTTCATGTATGGACTTACACAGATTAAATTGTAATTCCTTAAATGCACTATATGACATCAATATCATCCACTCCTTTATTTAATGAATGGATCATGTGAACATGTTTTCCCTATTTCAGGTACTAGAGTTTGAAAATAATGATTCAAAAGATAAGAGAGACATTTGGAACCCCATTATTCATCATGTACCCTCTTCGAGTGAGTCATTCATAGAGAAAAATCAGTCTTATTCATGGAATAGAGTATGTACCTTGAATATTATTTCTTTCTCATATCTATGTAAGTCCCTATGATCCTTATCCATTATATTTAAATATCACATGGATGATCTGTTTTAATAGAAACAAGATAACTTTTCCAAATTATTATACAAAAACACCATGTATTGGATTTTAATATTGTAATTTTATACCTGAATATCAATCTATGCTTTGTATTTCATTCCATGTGAAGAAAAGAAATCAATTCTGTAAAGATAATTTAAAATATCAATGATTTCAAATGAAAAATGTCTTAGATTTATCAGATTCATGTGATTCTAAATATTAATACATCAATGATTCTCTAGATACATTTTATGGTAATCCTATTACGTGCTGTAGTTCATGCATCTACAAACTCCTACATTCCACATGTGACATCTTGGTATAAAAAATACCATGAAATACTGAATTATTCACATGATAGTAGATATCAATGATAGTATCTTCATTTTTTTGATGTTCTTCCCATGATTTCTAAGATATATACAAGGACCTAATATATAAGTATTTACACTATTATGTCTATTGTTGTGCACATGATGTACAATCCCAATAGCAGTCCATCTTCACATAGATTCTTGTCTGCCATAAAATGAATGAGGGATCGAGGTTTGAAATATTTCCATCGATCATGGATTGTTCATGGATGAAATCTTTTCAACTTTCATAAATTTTGTTTTTGGAAAACAATATTATGAAGAAGATTAAGGTATGATGATGATCGTACGAATCATATTAGTTAGATCGAATGATTCTACTTATTTATGTATCTTTTTACGAAGTGTAATAGTACCACGCTCAACACTCCTCCTAAATTGAAGTTAAATTCATCATAGACCTCTATAATAAAGTCATGTTAATAATATATAACATGTATCCTAATGGGTCCTCTCATAAAATCCTCTAACACCAATCCCTGCTAGAACCCCTTTCCACCGTGATGCCTTTCATTTTCGTGCGACCATTGAATTCTGCATATTGTGTGTATGATCTACATTCCTATCAAGGAACTATATATTTTCAATTCCACATTGAAAAATTTCAGCTGAACATCCACATAGCAGACTTAGGTCCCGCATGTTTTTTTATCTGGGTGGATTGTTAAAAAATATATGACTGAATTTTTTACTAAACTCTTATAAAAAGGGTAAGTAAAATGTCAACATAACCCCAATTCCACGTCAAAATTCATCTTAAAATATAACACATTAATATATATATATATATTTCATAGTAATCAAATAAAATATTCCCATTCTATAGTATTATATTGTATTTCCTTCATCAAATATTTTGTTACCCAAATAAGAGATGGTTTATTAATTTTTAACTCATCACTTATTGTAAACATTGTGAATTCTTAAAACAAACATGTACATGTCAAAGGATATAATACAAGTTCATAAATAATTATAATTGAAACATATAAGTATTTTTTTTATCAAAAGTTACATATCATTTCAAATTTCATTGAATACTCTAAACAAGAACACTTCAGGTCAGTATCTTCAAAGATCCTTCTCAATATATCTGGAGTACTTCAATCAACCTATGTACATACATGGATTAGTTATGAAGAATGAAATCAAATGCACCAGGAATCTACTAAAGTAAATTTATATATTTGTCATATATTTATAATATAATATACTGAAATCAGAAACAATTTTCAATCACCAACCATGAACATGTTCTCTTAATGTAACCTTTAGATACATTGTGTTTCCCAATCTACTCCTTAAGTATTCAAAACATAGCTATTTAAAACCCTTTATTGGAAACATTATTCCATATTATCATCATGATTCATTAGTAAAACCCACTACTTAAAATAATATATGATTCTATTCATGGGAATATAATTTATTCTGGCTTACTGAAAACAAATAAATTAAATCCCCAAGTGAGATCAATAATCCAAATAATTGGATTTGTTTCAATACCATAATAAGGAATTCAAGTCAATATGAATTTAAATTTACTTTTTCATCAATATTTTAAAAATTAGTAAAATATAATTGAGAGGGAGTGGAATTGATTATCATAATGATCTATAATACATGTTAACACATACTAATTGGTTATAATAAATGCTTGGTTTTGAAAGAAGGAAAAAATATAAATTGCAATTGTTTGAATAATAAAAATAATTTTTTATTGAATACTATATCTATTTATCGTAGATAACATTAAATATATTAAATTAAAATATCACCCCAAAGAAGGTGATATCTATCATGTCTGAAATAATGATTCTGTCTTGATCAATTGTAGTAGTTTCTCCATTTATTAACTCATCATCTTCAATTCCAAGAATAGAATGAGAAAACATGCAATTTATGGGAATATATTTGATCTCTATTTTTTTTGTTAATTATTGGAAATTATTTATTTTTATTCACCAAGAGATACTCATTTATTCTTATCTATATCCTTTTATGAATTCTCCATGATTTAACTTCACTTTAATAGCATGGCATTATTAATTTCATTATCAACACCATTATAAGTCATTTTCTCAATTTTTTTAGTAAAACAATCCACTAAAAAGACTAATATATTTTTCAAATTTACTAGATTATAAACGTCATCTATTAGCATGATTGAATAATACATTGATTTTTTTATAACCTACATACATATTATATGTAGTTCATCAAGGATTCTTAGAGAATCCTTTTATAGAACATATCATGGAATTTGATTTCTTCATTTAATGAAACTACATGTTAACCTATAAAATATTCCTTTAACCCCATTCTTTCTATTCATTTTGTGAAGAATTATTCTATATTATATGTAACAAAATAAAAATTTAGATTAAAGAATAGTAATTTTGATAACATTCATAACATGCAACATGGAGCATTAATAGAATTTAAATACATTATAGACATATTTTTATTTACATTTGACCATTAAAAACATGGTATTGAATAAAATGGTAAGTGTATGAGAAACCACATTATAAAATGTTTTTATAATGGGATTATTCAATTCAAATTTTTTTGATTAATTCTGTGGGAAAAGTAACTCATTTTTAGTGAATATAATTTTTTCTTAAAAATAATTTTTAGAGGAAAAATTTGTTTTACTATATTTTATGTGTGTAAATTATAATGTCCCTTTTACTGTAATAGAAATTTTATTTTAAAAAAATTTACCACCATTTGAAATTACTATAATAAAATTAAATTATGGTGAAATTCATAAAATTTTAAAATGAATTATTTTTCAATGAATAGTGAAAAATAAGGATTTCTCAAATACTCTCATTTTCTTTCATTAAAAAATATTTTTAATATAACCATTATATTTTTTATTTTTCATTAATGTGTAATATGATCAGTTTTATTTAAAATAATCTAATTAAATCAATTTTAATCATTAATTTATATTATTTTGATAAAAATTAATTTTTTATCATAATGACTCATTTCTATAAAAACTATTTTCATTTGGTTTTATGAATATATATTAAAATTTATTTGAAAACAAATTATTGATTGAATCATGAAAATTGATACAATATTTTTAATTATGAGGATGAAATACGATAAATATATCCCTTTTATTATTGGTCAATATGAATTGTAACATTGGTAAATATTTGCCTTCAAGACAAATGATATATCAGGTAATTAAGGGTATAAATAATGTGAAAAGGGTTTAAAATAACCAAAAATATTTGATTTAACTATTTGAAAGAATATATTTCATCAATAATCATTTGATATTTTATTTTATGGTCACCTGGATTCTAATTTTTTTATAATTTTTAAAATAATTTTTTATGTAATTAAAAATAGAAAATTTCACTCTCTTGATTTTACATATATATAATATATTCACGTAGTAAAAATTATTTATGAATGAATATTAAATTTTATTTTAAGTATGATGAAAATATATTTTTAAATTCAATTGAACTTATTATTGTTATTGATTATATTATTACTATAAACACATATACAATAATAAAATTTATCTTGTTGATGGAGTTTAGAAATAGAAGTAAATAATTTTTAAAATGGAAAATGTAATATATGTTGGTTGATTTATTATTAAGAAAAAATGTATAGCCAATAATAATATGTGAAACATTTTTAAATGGATTGGATTTGAATTCAATTATTTTATTGATGTAATTAATTTAAAATTTTTTAATAGTTCATAAAATGATTTTGATATTATTTTAAGTTAAATAACAATATATAAAATATATTTAAAAAATCAAAAGAGGACAATTATGATGAGAAATGGACCATAATTTAATCCCATTTCAATTTCAGGGTCAATTTTTTCTTGATATGTAAAATTACAACCCTTTTATATTGAAAAATAATTTTCTGTGGTTTAGGATACAATTGGACAATAAAGGGGTTAAAAAAATGATAAGCTTGAAAATACCAAATCAAACCATCCCAATTTTAATTTTATGTGTATTTAAATTTTATCCTATCATATATTTTATATTCAGTCAACATGATTCCCCATTAAAATGATAATTAATTTATTATATTTATATATTTTTATTAATTCCATTACTGTCACTTCCCTACATATAAAATGACACTACTTATCTCATTTATGTACAACACTTTGGGAATCCTAGGTTTAAAAAACCTATACAATTTTCTTCTCATATTCCCTATTTATTTGTTTGAGAAAATTATATTTTTAAATGAATATTCTAGGGTTAATTAAGAATGGACTGAATTGAGGTCTTTAGAAGAAGAGGTAATCATCCTACAAGACCTCGTGCACTTTAATTATTATTATAACTTCTAAAATTATTTAGCATTTATCATAAATATAGAATTAATTATCCTAGATTTACTAAAATATTATTTTTATTATGTACCCACTAGTAACCACCATCCATTCTATAAAATTTTAAATGAAATTATCACTAATTAGTATGTGGTTACTATGTACACATAGGATATGATTCATTTTCCAATACAACAATTCATGGTCTATTGTTATGGTAAATTCAATGTTTATGAATTATATTTAAAAAATAAATATACTTATTTATTTATAATATAAATTCCACCATTATACATTTCCATATATTTTAATATGATAGCATTGCTCGTGCGTATGTGCGGACCAGCACCTCTATGAAGAGATGTGATTAATTTTTTAATTTATATTCACATAAATATTAATCAGGATATAATTATTAAATATATACTATAGGTATAATATGAAAAAGTTTCATTAATTTTTATATTTAATTTCCTTTCTTTCTTTCCATTAATTTAAATTTTGAAACATCACTCGTACATATGTCGAGACTATCATCTATACAAATTGATGTAATTTAATTATCACCACTAAATTATATAAAAAATATAGAAATTTTATAATATTAAAATATGATAATTATTTTATTATTTATATTCATTATATTATGAATCAATTATATAGTTTCAATGGATGGTATAATAAAAATGGAATATGCATGAAAAACAGATCAGTTTTTACACAGATGTCTAAAATAATGAAAAATTGTTAATATAATATTAATTGGACATTATAAAAGGGGTCATACATACTAATTTATACATTAATATGGGTTTATAATAGATTTATTATAAATAAATTGTTTTTATATAGTATTTTCAAAAATGTATAAAGGAAAACGACACTTGAGGTAAGGGTTTATCATTTTTTTTATTTTTGTGAGACATATAGCATTTTCAGAACTTGTTTATTTTTTGTGGGGGGGGGGGTATAATACTAATGAATTTATTTTATATTTAATCCAAATAAAAATTAATTAGATTAAAAAATCCATATATGGAATTATATTTCATGTGTTATTGATTATGGGATTACCAAATCGGTAGGTATTTATCATCTTAAATTATCTTCTTTGGTACATGTGTTATTTTATGCCTATATCATCATTTATAATGTGTATATATAGTTAAATTTACATGTTATACCATGAATATACATATTTTAATGATATTTAATGTTTTATATGGTGATATTATTTGAATGGGATTATGATTCAAATAATACTAATGAGGTAAGTGATTTATGTTTCAAACTCATTTTAATCGAGATAGTTTATGCTTGAATTTCCATTTAGGGAAATAATATTAATCATATAACTAAATTTTACTATATTTCCTTCATGTCTTGTTATTTTTGATAATTATATGTTTTTATTTCATTCTAGTATATTTAGAAACTCAGTATTCCAAATATATTATTTAAGAAAAATCAAATTTTTTTCTATCTTTAGTTGGGAATAAATTTTCTCTGTATCCATAATTGCATTAAAAATATTATGAATGATTCTTACTATTCTATAATTAATAATTAAAAATATTATTCTAAGTTTTTAATATATATATATATTAAATGTATTTTTATATATTTTTATGACTTCTGTTTTATTATTTTTATCTGAAAACATGAGTGGAATTTTTTTATCATACATGGAGTGAAAGAAATTCCCACCATCACAACCCACGGTTCTTTGAATATTTATTTCCATTTTTTTGTGATTAATTTGAAAAAAACTGTATTTCTATTTTTTTTAATTTCCTAATTGTAAATAATTAATTTAAAAATAAAACTGTTTTTTCACTATGAAATGTTCGTGTGAGATTTCAATGGAATTTTTCATCTATGAAAACTTCCCCTGATGTTACTATAACATCCCACTTTTTTATGAAATATATTCTTTAAATATAATTTAAATTATTTAATATATTACATTAAAATAGATACATAGTTTATATTTTATCATATGAAACGTGAATTTTATCTTGTATTGCATGGATAATTGTGTTCCATTAATGTATTATGTTACTTAAAATCCAAAGTTTTACTGAACCACAATACAAATTATAATTTATTAATGTAACATGGTAGTTTTCACCAATCCATTAGAATTTAAGAAATGGACTTGATTAAATAAATTATGAAATTATAATTTTCACATGCTTATAAAATGAATTAATTGGTTACCATTTATTTTGAAATGAAAATAAATACAAATTTAATATAAAAGATATATTTTTATAAAAAACTCAATTATTACTTGAATGGTTTTTAATATTAACAAATTATAATTAGTCACTATTAGTTAAGATTAATAATTGAATTTATATTTTATATATTTAATAATTATTTTATGAAATTCATCCAATATGTTTAATAAGTTTAAGTTAACAATTCATTAATTTTCATCCATAAAACACATTATATTTCTAAGCGGTAGTTTTTTTCACTTTTTAATGGCTCACTCATTTAATTTTTTTTGAAATATTATTATTTTAATATTACAAAACTATTTTATTTTTTTGAAGTTAGGATATCAATCTTTTCCTTAGGTGTTATTTTGATATATTTGTGAGACCTTTTATATTTCAATGACTTGTGAACAATACTGAAATTTAACTGAAAATAGATTTTTTTAATAATATTTTCGGTTATGTTATATTTTTAATTAGTTATAAAAAATATTTATATAATCTTTATATAATTAATTCCAATTTAAGGCATTATAATCAATTTTAACATTGAAGTGGGATATGAAAACATTTCAAACTATTGAAATTTTTTCTTTTAAAACTAGATTTCCCTTTCCCTCAAAGGGATTAATTTTACATCAAAATATTACAATTTTTTGTTTTGAATATGGAAAAATTAAATTAATTTTTGGAATCATATTATTATATAATTTATTTTAATTTTACCATAGGTTTTTACCATAATCATTACTGTAATAGATTAATTTTAATTTTAATGATTAATGTAATCATTATTGACTTCTTGTATTACAGAAGAGTTACGGTGGAGGGAGATCCATTACAATTTCATTCAATAATAATTTTACAAAACAAAGACCTTGGATATTTTATATCATATTTATAATTAATTAATTTAATATAAAAATTAGTAAATACCTAGTCTTAGGAACTTTATTCATTGATGATCATTGATCATCCCAAAAGTATTTTCCAAATTTATTTTGTTACTCTTATGAGGATCTAAGGGTATAATCCCAATAGAAGTGAACCAAACATTCTATAATGGTCTTTGAGTAATGCCAATTTTTTTCTATGTACTAGCACGATGAATAAAATTTTATCCTTTGTTTGTTTTTGATCACTCGTTCTTCGATATTTAAGAAATTCTCTCTTGGGTTTTCATTATTGAGTGGGAGAGAGGAGGAGTCATGAGATAATTGGTTGTGCATAAAAATCCTCTATTCTAAACCATGGAATTGGTTTTGAATGCATTCTTCAATAGACATAGAAATTTATAAATAGAGTTGGGATTATGGTTATCAAAATTAATTTTACAACACCCATTAAATATAATTATAACCATTAATGAAATCCCATTACACTAAATCATAATAATGATATTATGTTTTGGTGCGCATACTTGTGAAAAGTGGTTAAATAAGAATTACCAAATCATAAATAATTATTTTATCATCCTATATTATCTCGGTAATTTATAACTCTTATTGCATTTATTAATCACCCGAATACATATTTTACTCTATTAAATAAATATTTTATTCACACACTATAAAAAACAATGATTAAATATCGGATAAATTAATTAAATAAATTTTATTGACAATTTGGTGAATAAATATTTATTTAATTTTTGTGATCTATATAGCAGGATTAAAATTATTTCTTAGTCTTGAGAAAAATATATATTCCATTAATTAAATTTAAATATAATTTAATTTAGACCAAAAAAACATGTAGTGTTTGACCCTGAGTTTTTCTTGTTGGCATTAGGCTGGTTGGCCTAAAGTCAATTGTTGCTATCTATAAATGGGTAAAATCACCCAAGATAATAAACATAATGTAGAAATTATGAAAAACAAATTGGAATTATCATAGTGAATTTTAATCCCTTTATCACAATATCTCATCAGGAAGGTTACATGACAATTTCATTACCCTATATGCTTGATGCATCATTCTTCGACTATCTAATATAAGTTCGTCGTTACACAATGGCCATGGAATTTAGGGAAACAATTATATTTTTATCAAATTATTGTGATATCAACTTCCATAAATATGTAAGGGAAAATCCTTCATTGAAATATCCATCAATCAAATGTCATTCATGACACACCTAATGTACCCCACTTCCCACCAACATATGGTGATGAATTTTGTCATAAAAACTTTCTGTGTGACTATTAAAATTCATAAATGATAATCTTAATGTTTAAGGAACATTACAAATTCTTGTTGATAAAAATATCTGATGAAACAAAAATAGTCTAAATTCATTATAAAGGTTATGTTGTCATAATTTCATGTCTTAGTGATTACTAAGTGAAAAACTATTGAGTAGAAGTCTCATTTTATTATGCGTAATCTTGCCTAATGGACTATATATTATGTCTCCCATCATAGTATTTTTAAAAACACATAACTATATAAATAATATTGTCCCAACACTTCATGTTTCTCATCAAAGCTAGGAACTACATTGTGATTATCAATATGAAAAATAATTTTTGGAAACTATTTAATTAAAGTCATCCAGAACAATGTATAATATTTAATAATATGTCTAATTAGATATTTAATAAATCAAGTATTCATGTAATCAAATTACAAAGATTTTGTTCTAGAAAACCAACTCTACTAAACTCCCTCTTGGACTAGATCAAAATACCTATGAAATTTAGTCTGCTAGAACTCACATGATAATCATGTATCCACAGAGATAAGGATTTAGTCAAGTGGTCCCCCATGTCGTCTTCCATGTAAATATATCTCACTACAACATCACCTCTATGAGAAAATTTCTTCAATAGATGATACTTACGATGCATGTTCTTCATATGCTAATGTCACCTTTTCTCTTTTGCGATATCCACCAGAGTAGTATTATAACAATAGAGTGTGATGGGATCTTTACTATTAGGCACTACATCAAGATATTGAAAGAAATTATGCATCCAATACATTTCTTTTCCTACCATAGAAGTCAAAATACAATTTTACCCTTCTGTAGAATTTGTGACCACATATTTCTTTCTGATATTTGAGCTCATATAACCTCTATTCAATGTGAATATGTATCCCATTTGTGACTTCTGGTTATCTTGATTAGTTTTGGAAACTAGAATCTACATATATTCTTATTACTACTTCCCAATCTCCAACATAAACCAGTTACATATCCTTTGTATGGTTTAGATACTTAAGAATTGTCTTGACTGCCATCTAATGGTGATCACCTGGATCATCTGGATGCCTTTCTACAACACATTGTTCATATGAGTCATCTAGCTTATTATATAACATAAATAGATGAATAATCAAATTAACAATGGATATGGAATCCTTTCTATTCTGTTTCATTCCACATTGGTCTCTGGACACATTTTCTGTGAAATATAAATTCCATGTGATACTGAAAACATTCCCTCTTGGATTTTCCATACTGAGTATCATCAGTATCTTATAAATGTATATACATTTAGATAGGTTGAAAAAACTCTTGGTTCTATCATGATAGATCTTATCCCAAGAATATATTTTTCCTCACCAAATTCATTTATGGAAATTCATTTATTTAACTATACCTTAATAAACTATAAGACTGATATTTCATATCCAATAAGTAACATGTTATTAACTTAAACTATTAAGAAAATTACTACCCTCACACTATGTAGTTTATAGGCACAAGGCTCAAAATAATTCTTTAAAAACCCTAATTACATTATTGATTTATCAAAATAAATATTTTATGAACTCGATTATGGATTTAATCCATAAATGGATTTTTTTAAAATTTTTTATCTTATTAGAATATTTTGAAGTCACAAATCCTTCAGGTTATTTAATGTAGAAATAGTCATGAAGGATCCCATTAAAGATGGTTGTTTTGAAAATTAATTTCCAAATCTCATTATAAGAACCTGAGTTTTTAGAACAGGTCAAATCCTGACCCTGTTTGAAATTTTTGACTAGTTTCTGGAGAAAAGAATTTAGAATTTGGGGAGGTAATGTAGGAACGCACAATTGGAACATGGTCTGAACAAACCGTTCAGAAAAACCATGAAGATAAACCATGCATATAAACCATGCAAAGTCTTTGGGTCGGACAGTGGGATCCGCACAGGCTACGCACAGTTTGTCTAACCATGCGGGATGGTCGTACAAATATCCTGGGTAAGGTAGTGGCCATCGCACGGTTGGAACATATTTTTCTAAACCGTGAGGGGTAACTGTGTGACCACTTAAAATTAGGGTTTTTAAGTCCCGGATCACTTTGGATATTTCATTCTTCCCTCTTTACTTCCTCCCATTCATGGCTTACGCGAGGAGAGCCGACTGGACCTTCAAATCCCTCCTATATCTTCATCACAACTCCATTTCAAGCATCGTTTGATCCGTTGGAACCCCCTCGGTAAGGCCTTGATTTATCTTGAGCCATTTTTCTTGATTTCTATTATAGAACGTGTTTTTGGAGTTTGAGTGGTTCTAATTCTTCTGTAGATCTACCGCTTTGTAGACCTAATTGGAGGATACCATCGGGGGAGTAACATTGTACTAGTACGAGGTAGGTGGTGTATACCTATTTTTGTGTTTTCATGATCATTTGGTATCATTTCCTTCGGTGTATTTTCAGGTATTTAAAAGAGACCCTAATTTATCTTCTACTACTTATTTAAATTGATTATTATATTTATGGGATACCTTTGGGTATGCCCTTTTTTCTTGTCTTGATTGAGCAAGGCCGGGCGAGAGGTCGTTGCTCACATGGGGCATTTTGGCTGGGGTTGCCAAAATAATAATACTGAACTGTTTTGGTTTAAACTATTAGGTTTAGTTATTTAAACCATGATATGAATTGTGGGAGACCTTATAACCTTCAGTGCTGGTATGGGACAACACTTGCTTAGTAAAATTCATCTCTTTAGATGGTTTTTCCTATTATGTGTTCTGTTTAAAAGTGTTTATATGTAAATGTTGAATGGCATATGCTGGAACCTTCGGGTTGTGATGGGCATGACCCAGATATTATTGAGTGATGCTGATCGCAATATGGGCATGGCCCGAGTTACTTTGGGTGACTTGACCACATGATTGGGTGTCATGAACGTCGGCTTGAGGCAGCACGACTGTCAGGTTGGGGTTGGCTCGGGGTTACTTTGGGTGGTTTTGAACATTGGATTGGGTGTCATGAACATTGGCTTGAGGTAGGATGATTATCAGGTTAGGCATGGCCTGGGTTACTGTGATGGTGAGGCCATCCTATTTAAGCCTCATGGTTATAGGGACACGGGGTGTCAGATGTGTGGTGGCTTAGGTATTATTTTGGTGATTTCTGCTCACCCAAAACCTTGAGTTGTGTGCAAACAGAGATACTCCCTGATAAGATTGTTTTGACCACTCACATGGGTAGAGGCCCCGTAGATGCGGTTTAGGTACTTTGGTTGGGGGTGATTTCCGTAGGAAGCCACGTGGGAGGTGAGGAACCTCCAAGGGATAGCATGAGGCTATCGGGTTAGGGGCTGAGGCTCACCATGATTTGAGGGCAGGTATCAATGTCCCTCAAGTTATTTATTTGAGGGTGGATATCATTGTCCCTCCGGTTACATGATTTGAGGTCATGTATCACTGTCCCTCCGGCTATTTATTTGAGGGCAGACATCGTTGTCCATCCAGTTATTTATTTGAGGACATGCATCGTTGTTCCTCCATGTTACATCTGGGGCATTCCTTCGGGATGTTGGTACTTGAGACATGAGGTTTCAGGAGGCACATGGTTCTAGGATACCTGATAGAGATTCCAATATTTTCTGAAGTAGGTCACACTCCATGGTGGTTGCTGAGCACCATTGGAGTCTGTGTTTATTTGTGCATCCTACTGTTTACTGTTTTCCTTATAAATGCATGCATTCTTAAACACTTATATTAGGTACGCACTGTTTGGTGGTAACGTACTAAGATTTTTCTCACACCCTACAAGGGCCCTTCGGGATGCGTGATGACTTTATGGATTTATGTGCAAGAAATAGGCCAACTTCTGGAGCTGGGCTGCATTAGCTGTTACATGGAGATGGTATGGAACTTGAGGTCTTGATTAACTGAAGTTTATCATTTTTTATTTCCTTTACTATATTAGCAAGCTTTTTTTATGTAGCTACAGTTGGTTATCCTTTGGTGCCTTTTTATATATAAATACATGCATGACATGTTTTTGATGCATTTTTGTACTTTAGTGCTAGTTACAAGTGGTGTTCATCATGCTGTTGTTATATTTACATAGTGGTATCAAAGGAGTTCTTGATAGGGATTTAGTAGCAGTGTTTTGATGGATACTAATGAGATTGAGACTTCTCTTTTATTTCTACTGGTTTTACTATTTGGGATGTGGTAAACTAGAGATAGGTTGTTACTAGAAATGGGTTTCTAACTTGTTCTTGGGTGCCTGCAGCCCAAGGTATGAGGGATGGAACAACTTGGCATGATTGGGAATTGCCGTTTGTGTTTTTCTCAGATTATCATCTATATGATCTCCATCTTGGTGTCTCACTTTTTGTGTGATGTTATTGACTGTGATATGAAACCATTGACCTGGTGCATTAAGGGAGAATTAGACCTTGGCCTAGTATGTAAAGGCTTGTTTTCATATCTTTTGATAGGCACATTTTTAGGTTATTTCAATTTCACAACTGCACGTATGCTTTGTGAAGTGATAATACCTTGTGAATAAAATTTCAATTGCCATGATTTTTTTTCTTGAAATGTGAAAAGGTGAAATTCCTGATAGAATTTCTTGTTTGTTGCAATGTGCATGCCATTATTTATATATTTTAGAATTTCATGTGACACGGTATTTGGGTATGGCTCTGGTACAGGCAGGAAGGTCTTATCGGTTGTGGTGATTTTGATCACTAGGATTGGGCGACTTGTTCATTGGTTTGAGGCAACATTGGTTATCGGGACGGGATCACTCGAGGTACTTTTGATACTTGGCTCTGATAAGAGTGTTTAAAGAGACCATGAGGCTGGGATTCCATGTGCATGGGTTGTGGTGAGGGGGAGTAAGGGTAGTAGTTATTCATTTCCTTTTACTGCTTTCCTTTTCTTCGTAGAATATATATTGTTATATATATATATGTGGGGGGGGGAGGATGTCTGGCCATTTATGGTTTTCTGTAGGTTTCTCTTAGACGTCTCAATGGAGAGTTAGGTGGGTGATGAAAAAGTGCCGCAGGTGCAGGATCAGGTTTAGGATCTGGTGCAGGCAGTGCAGGAGCCACAAGTACAGGTTCAGGGACATGAACTGGTTCAAGTACTAGTGCAGGCAGGACAACAACCGAGTTTGGAAGAATTAGGACCATGGCTCGACGAGAAGCTCCGAGCTAGCCTGGTACGTGTCTTGCAGGGGATCGACAGAGGTGTGCAGGGTATAGAGCCATCTCTGGCTTATCTGACATGATAATTCCAGTCGCAGCACCCACCACTTTTTCAGGGTGAGGGTGGTCCATAGGTGGCTGAGAAATGGATAGAGAGCATGCAGATGATTTTCGATCAGCTCGAGACGCCTCCAGGGCAGAGGGTCAAGTTGGCGACGTACATGCTTCTAGGACCATCAAAGCACTGGTGGGATGTGCAGGTTCAGGCTCACAGGCATGAGGGATTGGCATGTAAGGACTTCGAGGACAGGTCCTTTGAGCACTTTTACCCGGAGACACTGTGGGCACAGAGAGCATGGGATTTCTTGACCCTTCAGCAGGGAGACATGTCCGTCGTGGACTATGCAGCTACATTCGCTGAGTTGTCTCACATTTCCCTCTGTATAGTAAGAAATGATGTGACAAGGGTGATGAGCTTTGATGATGGATTACAACACACCATTCAGGTCTAGGTAAATATATTCTGGCTATGTTATTTCTTAGAGGAAGTGAATCAGGAGATTATAGAAAAGGGAAACCACTGGGATAAGCCTTAGGTTGGCCGGACGACGGCTTCAGGTGAGGGTTCGAATAACAGGAATTGAGGAAGGGATGAGTTCTATAAGGGCAGTCAGGCCAAGGACTCATGTAGACCACTTCGTAGCAGTTCTTCTGTGGTTTGATTTCACTGTGGACAACTAGGACATGTTCAGACTCAGTGCGATTAGCCTCCAAAGAAGTGTCGGGCATGTGGACAGGTTGGATATCTGGAGAGGTTCTATAGGTAGCCTTCTAAGACAATCGGCAGGTAGGGACCAGGACAGATGGTGGCATCTGGAGTTGGTTTAGGATCAGTACCAGGAGAGGGTATCTGAGGTTTAGCTGCACGTGGAGGACGTGATAGTAGTAGTAGGATCCAATTGAGGGGTCAATGGCCGGTGACTATAGTAGCACCGTAGGGAGGTCAAGAAATCAGGTAGTCATGCTTCAGGACAGGTACACGGCGTGGAGCTTCCAGAGGCTGAGCAGGCTGGTGAGTCGATGACGATTAGAGGTACACCATAGGTTTGGCTATGACTTCCATGTTTCCTTTTGGAATGACCTGTAGAGGCATTTACATTTTGAGTGAATGAGGGGAACATGATTTATGTGAACTGACTAGATGCTAGTCAGTGGGACTGGTGCCATCTCAGGTGTGTGATATATTTATATATATATGTATGAGGTGACATGGGCATCGGGGCATTGAGGATGCGGGTCACTTGAGGTGCCATGGGTATCAGGGCATCAAGAATGTGGGTTACTTAATGTGCAATGGGCATAGAGGAATTGAGGATGTGGGTTACTTGAGGTTCCATGGGCATCGGGGATGCAGGTTACTTGAGGTGCTAAGCCCTAGGTTCGTTTTGAGAATCCATGGGATGCAGGACCTCGTGGAGGCGGACACTGATGCGGTGCAGGATGTGTTTGGGTGTCAGAATTGAGACGGGGGGGTTCCAATGAGGCACAGTGGTGACGATGCGTCACTAGAGGACCTTGAGTCCAGAAATAGGTTAGAAAAACTTTGTTTGTTCTGAGTTTTTTTGGGTTCAGACTCAGTTAGGCGATCCCTAAGGTAAGGAGTCCATTGAGGAATTTAGCCAGGACCTTTGAGATCGAGAAAGTCTGGGTTACTCTGATTGGGGTGGTATCTTTAGTTCCATCTTTGGGTTTCGTTTGATAGCTCAGGGATGAGCTATGTTAAGGTGGAGAGTTTTTAAGAACCCGAGTTTTTAGAATGGGTCAAGTCATGACCCTGTTTGAAAATTTTGACTTGTTTCTGTGGAAAAACTTTTAAAATTTGGGGAGGTAAAGCAGGTGCGCACGGTTGGTACACGGTCTGAGAAGACCTTCCGGACAAACCGCGTGAAGTATCTGGGTGAGACAGTGGGCTCCGCATGACCAACAAGCAGTTTGTCAAACCGTGCGGGATGGTCGTGCGGAGTTCATGGGTGAGGCAGTGGCAACCGTACGGTTAGTGCAAGGTTTAACAAATAGTTCGGGGTACTGTGTGACCACTTAATGTTAGGGTTTTTAAGTCCCGGGCCGCTCGGTATATTTCATTCTTCCCTCTTTTATTCCTCCCACTCATGGATCACATGGGGAGAGCCGATCAGACCTTCAAATCCCTCCCAGATTTTCTTCCAAACTCCATTTTAAGAATCGTTATATCTGTTGGAACCCCCTCAGTAAGACCTTGATTCCTATTGAGCTATTTTCTTAATTGTTTTTTTAGAATGATTTTTTTGGGGATTGTGCAGTTCTCATTATTTTGTAGATCTACCGTGTTTTAGACCCAATTGGAGGCTATCATCGGGGGTGTAACATCGTACTAATACGAGGTAGGTGGTGCATAACAAATTTTTTGTGTTTTTGTGTTCATTTGGGTAGCGCGGCCTTCAACACATTTTTGGGTATTTAAAAGAGACCCTAATTTATCTTATGCTGCTTATTTAAATTTCTTATTAGACTTATGGGATACATTTGGGTATTCCCTTTGTCATGTCTTGATTGAGCAGGGCTAGGCGAGAGGTCGTTTCTCAAATGGGGCATTTTGGTCAGGGTTTCCAAAATGATAATACTAAATTGTTTTGGTTTAAACTGTTAGGTTTAGTTGAATTGCTGGAGACCTTAGAACCTTCAGTGCTGGTATGGAACAACACTTGCTTAGTAAAATTCATCTATTTAGATGGTTTTTCCTATTATGTGTTCCCTTTAAATGTGTTCTATATGTAAATGTTTAATTGCATATACTGGAACATTTAGGTTGTGATGGGCGTGACCTGGATATTGTGAAGTGATGATGATCACAGGATGGGTATGGCCTGGGTTCATTTGGGTGGCTTGACCATGGGATTGGGCATCATGGACGTCGGCTTGAGGCAGTACGACTATCAGGTTGGGCTTGGCCTAGGGTTACATTTGGTGGTTTTGACCACGATATTGGGCATCATGGACATCGGCTTGAGGAAGGATGATTGCCAAGATGTGCATGTGTCAGGATACTGGGATGCAAGGGCATCAGATTTGAGCGGCATGGTCGTAGGGACACGAGGTGTTAGATGTGGTGTGGCTTAGGTACTATTTTGGTGATTACCGCTCACCCGGAACCTTGAGTAGTGATCACACATAGATACTCCGTGATGAGCTGGTTTTGAGAAGTTGTGTGGGTAGAGGCCCTCGTAGATGCAGTTTAGGTACTTTGGTTGGGGGTGCTTCCCTAGGAAGCCACATTGGAGGTGAGGAGCCTCCACAGGGTAGCTTGAGGCTATCAGGTTGGGGTCTGTGGCTCGCCGTGATTTGAGGGTAGGTATCGCTATCCCTCCAGTTATTTATTTGAGGGGGGATATCTACGTCCCTCCGATTACTTGATTTGAGGACAAACATCGTTGTCCCTCCAGCTATTTATTTGAGGGTAGAAATCGCGGTCCCTCCAGTTATTTATTTAAGGATAAACAACACTGTTCATTCGGGTTACTTCTTGGGTGTGCCTTTGGGGAGTTGGTACTTGATACACGAGGTTTCAAGAAGCACATGGTGTCGGGTTACACGATAGAGATTATGGCATTGGCCGAAGTAGGTGACACACTCTGGTGGCTTTTGAGCACCATTGGAGTTTTTGTTTATTTGTGCATCATATTGTATAGTGTTTTCCTTATAAATGCATGCCTGATTAAACACTTATATTAGGTATGGACCATTGGGTTGTATCCTACAGAGATTTGTCTCACACCATTCATCGGGCCTTCAGGATGCATGTAGAATTTATGGATTTAGGTGCAGGAAAGAGGCCAACTTTAGGAACTAGGCTGCATTAGATGTTGGATGGAGATGATATGGACCACGAGGTCTTTCCTAGCTGGAGTTTATACTATTTTGTTTCCTTTCCTGTATTAGCATGATTTTTTTTAATGTAGATACAGTTGGTTAGTCTTTGTAGATTTTTTATATATAAATACATGTATAACCTGTTTCAGATGCATGTTTGTACTTTAGTGATAGTTACAAGTGGTGTTCAGCATGCTGTTGTTTTTACTTTCCACTACTATTGTTATATTTATTGATTCTGCTATTTATCGTTATTGAATGTAATTCCGCTCTGCAATTATGGTTCGAGTCTGTTGAGTCATTTATTCTACTGCATCATTACTGTTATACTTGGACCAGTACCATTATTATTGTCTTCTGAGAGGTTATAGGCTCCCCACTATACTTATAAGACCCTCACTACTAGTCGACAACCTTTGGCATTCAGGGAGGTGCGCCTTAGGATGTAGCACCTGACCCATTTAGCACTGTTTGGGTGGCTGTTTGGGTTTGTATCGTTACACTCATATTCTTCGTAAGCCACAATGTCATGTATAATTATAATATATTTCAACGTTGCAACTAGTGAAAATGATTCATCATATTCAGTGCCTCGATTCTATATAAACCATTTTCAACAAGTCAGCCTTATAGGTACTGACTTTTCATTCCATGTAAAGTTTCTTCTTGAATACCTATTTGAAACCAATGGGGTTTACATCCAAAATAGAATATACAAAAATCAAAACATGGTTTTGGTACATGGATTCCATTCCCGAATTCAAGGATTTTTTCCACTTCGAAACATTTGTACCACTTATTACTTCGTTATAGGTTGTAGGATAATTATTATCAACTAATAATGAGTCAACATCTTTGATAACTAGAAAAATACCATTATGGTTCTCTAACCTCAATTAAAATTCAACATAGTACCAATGTATTTGGAACCATTTCTACTTCCACAGGGATTTGTTGAATCAATTCCTATACTAACTCTTGTGTTCCTTAAGCCTGAAATTCATTGATGTTTATCATTCTCCCACCATCTCTTTATGATATGTCATCAATCTCTTGGAATATATAATTTATTTTAACAATAAAGTTTTTGTACCAGATTTTATATTGGTTATATCCCCTTGTTTCCTTAGGGTATCCTATAAAGGTACACTTTCTTCCTTGGGGTGAAAGTTTGTTACCTATAGAGTCCTTAACAAATGATTCACCTCCCACACACATGTAAATTTTGTAACATGATTTTGCTTCCATTCCAAAATTCACAAGGAATAGAATTTATCAATTTAGTTATTATTTGGTTAACTATGTGTGACATTTTTTGTAACACATATCCCCAAAAGGATAATGGAAGATATAGGTGACTCATCATTGATGTAACCATGTTAAAAAATGTGTGGTTCCTCCTTTCCCTAACACCATTACACAAAGTCATGTAAGGAGGCATGAGTTGGGATAGGATCCCAAACACATGAATGTAATCAACGAAGTATTGATTAATATATTAACCACCATGGTCTTATTAGAGTTTATTAATAATTCTACCTATATGTTTCCCAACATCATTATTGTATTCTTTGAATTTATAAAAGGAAACCGAATTATACCTCATTGAGTAATTATATCCATATCTACTAAAATACAAAGTGTAATTTCTAATGTATGATTACCCACCCCTTAATTCAATAGGAAATGGTATACACACACTAGTAGGAACTAATTCAAGAAGCTCTTTAAACCTTTTCACCATTCCCACTAAATTGGTCTTTGGTCATTTTTACTTATAAACACGTGTTATATACAATAAGTGATTTTAGTTTTAAATAATCTAAATACAATCTAGATGTAATTTTTTCAAGAATTATTTATCACATGACCTAGTCGGTGATGCCAAAGTTGGGTGTGGTATGAGTCATGTAAAGAAACTACGTTATTGATTTCCCACACATGGATTATGTAATCAAACACGTAAAGACCGTTATGTAAATGTTCCTCATCATAAAAAATGATATCTTTATAATATAAGATAAATTTGTTTTCGAATTTGAAAATAAATAAATTATTATCACGTCTAAATACAGAAACAATTTTTTTAGTAACTGAAGTCACATAATCAAAACCCCTTAAAACCAAGACCATTATAGTTTTCTATGTGAAGTTGTAGTCCCTGATAACTATAGAAAATAGAATATACCTTTTAGTGATAAAAAAATTATATTTCTAATTTTATAGATAATAAATGATATGATTTACTCACATTGTGTATAATGTTTTTATTTATTAAATATTTGGGATTAGATCATTCATTTGAAAATTTGATAAAAATTTTAGTTTTACCATTTAAAGTGCATTGTATAATTCTAAAAAAATTATTTTTATATGTATTATCTGAGCATAAATGTTTTTTATATGTTCATAAATTTATTAGATACAACTTTTATTCCAGACATGTGAACTAAATTAGGCATTTGATTGGACTAAAAGGTCCATGAAGTTAAAGGTGAGATGAACTCACCAGATTGGACACCCATTTTGTATTTGGGCCATAACATCTTAATAGTTTCTTGGATTGGGCCAGAATATAGAGAGAATATCGAGGAATTTTTTTTAATTAATCAATCTTCTAGAAGGATAGCTATTTCAAGTGTTTTAGTGGTCAAATAGGCTGTGATATTTGGATTCATTTATTTGGCTGAATTCCACCATTCACACTTAAAACCTTTAAAAACCTAGACTTTCCTCCACAATATAAATTGGTTTGTTTATCATTTTGATTGGTTGGTGCATGAGTTGGAATATTAAAGGTAGAGGATAATTGGTTTAACACCATTTCTCTAGGAAATTCAAGAGGGATAGCTATTTAAACTAGAATCTGATCATCAAAGCCTTATTTTTCTTCTTTTTCACTTTTTAATATTGTTTTTAATTCAATAAAATCATAGATTATCTTCCCTTTCATCAGTTATTTTCAAATTTAAACATATCTTAATATTTTTCTTTGGGATGGAAATCAATAGTAGAAATGCTATTGGGTTATACACTTTACACAAGATATGTAAATGCAAGAACCCATGGGATCAAGTTGTAGATTTATAATATAATCCTTAAACTCAATTAATCCTAATTTATAGAGTATATATGAATCCTAATTAGCCACTAACTATAATATATTATTATAACACCAATCAAAGTAGGGTCCTATGATTAAATCTTCCAAATCTTTCCTAGAGTTTAATTAATTTAATCTTGTTTGTTAAGTTAATTCTTGTACGGTTTGAGGGTTAAAACATTATGGGATTACAATTAAGTAGATATTTATTAAATTGATAATAATGAATATATAATTTAAGAATTAGATTCAGATATATTAACCCTTCTAAAAATACTTTTAAAAAAATATCTTCTCGTTGTGCCTTATTAATAGAATTTCATTTAAAAAATAAGAACAAAAAACGCAATATTCTTCCATCAAACTTCATCAAGAAAAATAAATGGAAAAAAATCCTCTATCGTTTTTAATTTGTGAATTTCATCTATATTATTTTATTTTTAGAATAAAATTAATTTTTTATTTTATTTTCTTCCTCTGTTGAGAGACGACCTTGGTCAGCCACTCTACTACACCTAAGAAGTAAAAATTACACAACATTTGAAAGCTCCCACAAAACACCTTTAAAATTGGTTTCGATTCCCAGGATTCATATAATTTATTCATCCAATTAGATAAATTCCTTTTATTTTTCACTTTAACCATTTTATATTTTATTTATTTATTCTTTCCCCTTTCTCATGTTTTCATGTTTTCACTTCTTTTCTTTTTTTAGACCATCAGCTAAAACATCTTATTTTTTTTATTGTGGTTCTGTTTTTCAAATTTAATTTTTATTTATTTTATGACATGGACTAATTCAAAATATCTCTTAGATCTTGATCTTGAGATTTAGTTCAACCTTTTTTCTCAAATTAGACAGTCTCAGTCTACGAGAAGTTTCAACATTCTACCAGAAAGATAATTCCTCAATTCTGGTAACATTGAAATTGGAAGAAATTATAATTCAAACATAAAACAAGAGAATATATCTGGAAACCATAACAATGAACATAATAGAACCAATTGATAGTAGGATGTACCAAATATTAACTATCATCCAAATTGAATTGCATACCAAAATCTTAAACTGGAAATTGATCTAAAATCTGGGATAATTCACTTACAATTTTTTTTCATGGATTATCTGTTGAGATATAAACAAACATTTAATATAATTTAATGTGTATTTCTTAACCAATAAACCTTGAAATGTATCTAAAGATCAAATCAAACTAATATAATTCCATTTCTCACTTGATTAACATTAAAAGATTTGTTTTAGTACATAGAACATGAATAAGTAACTTATTAGAATTAATTTAAATGTCTTTTCATGCATATATTTTTGTCTAAAATCAAGGACTGCTTCCATTCACAAAGATATCTCCCGAATCATGGAAGTCTAAGGGGAGTCAATGTATGAGTATTGTGAGCAATTTAAGAAGTTGTGTGTAAGATTTCCACATCACCAAATTAGTAATCAATTCTACATCCAGTACTTCTATGAAGGACTCAAACATATAGAGAGTAGAATTGTGGAATCCATAGTTGGTGGGTAATTAGTCAACAAAACACTAATGGATTCATGTTCACTGATTGAAAAGATGGCCCAAACTCCCAAATTTTTTTCAAATGAGGTACACGATATGTTAGATGAGTACATCATGTAATTTATTATTCTCTTGAAATGAATTTTATTGGTACCAATTTAGAATAATTGAACTACATGGTAAGGCATATTACATTGGCTCATAATACATCCCAACCTACTCCTACACAGCCTTGTGGAATTTTCACTCAAATAGACAACCCGACTGATTGTTTCCCCCAATTACAAGAGGCATAGGATTGCATAGTATTATTCCACGGGAAACAATATTAGAATCAAGAAATTCACATAAAATATGTACAATTCCATTTCTCCAACATGAAACCAAGTGTGGAAGGATCAATCAATATTCAGTTATAGCTCTTGACAATAATAAAGGCCCCATTTTCAAAATAATTTCCAATAGCCTCCACCTTACCAATATGGTTTCCTAGAATCTCATTGGACATTTGATGCTCAAGAATCAACAGGAAAATAACTAGGTAATTCTAAACAAAAGGTAAATTCTATCACTAAGTATATTTTGAATGAAATTAAAATTGATCAAAAAAATGAGCTGAAAAGTCAAGGTTCTGAGTTGATGGAGTTGAAGTCACAAATGAGACAGATTTCCACCGCCCTCCAGGAACTTGTAAGTAAGAACTTTTGAAATCCACTTTCCAAAATAGAGTTGTTCAAAACAAGAATATGGCTGAATAGGTGACAAAAAGGAGGTTTTGGACACATTCAAGAATATGGAGGTAAACATCCCCCTTATTGAAGCCATTAAGAAAATGCTAAGGAATGCCAAATTCTTAAAATAAACTTATACCAATTAAAAACACCTCACAAGAAATTAGAGGATCAATATTTGATGTAATGTGTCAACAATCATTACACTAACTCGTGAAATGTGAATAAAGTGAAAGGATCCATGAACATTCACAATCCCATGCACCATATAAGAGTTACACTTTGTTGATTCTTTATGTGATTTCAGAGATTCTATAAATGTGACACTTCACAATATATTTTATTATTTATAGGTTGGTGAGTTGATGACAGAGAGAGTAGTGATGTAGTTGGAAAACAAAAATATAACCTATCCAACGGGAGTCCAGGAGGATGTACTTGTTCGGGTATGTGACATGATGTTCCTAGACGATTTTTACATGCTTAACATGGAGGATGATCTAGAAAGATCTCATCCTCCAATTATCATAGTTAGGACCTTCATCAAAACAAAAAAAATATCATAAATCTCTATGTTGAAACACCTTCCATGGAGTTTGGGGATTCTTTTTTGATCTTTAATTTCATGGAATCCATGAAGTACCCATAAAATCACTATTCTGATTTTGTTATCTCCCATTTGGAACCACAAAAAAAAACTCCATTGAATTTTATTGTACTATTCTTAGATAGATTATGAGTATTGGTTATAGTTTGATGACTAATTGGACATCCAAAAATGTTTCTAGTGTACAAAACTATCTTAGATTTGATTTTAAAATGGATTCAAATTCTTATTTTGATCATGTTAATGCTAATTATGATTTATTTGTTGAGTTTTTTGGTGGATTTGTTACATAATTCTCTGATTTTGATGATGTATATTCTCATACTAATGTTCATTTTTCACATATTTCATCTTCTTTAATGTCTCCACACATACATGACCCCTACACAGAAACTAAATACATTTCCCCCAAATCTAAAATACTCATACTTGTTGAGTGGTGAGAGATTACGTATTATAATTTCTAACATTCTTCATTTTTAAAATGAAGAAAAACATTTGATTCTTTGAAGGGAGAACATTAGGGTGATTAGGTTACCCTTGGATGACATATCAAGTATCAAATCCTCTATTTTTATTAATATTATTCTTTTGGAGGATGGGTTAAAACTTTGTTAGGAATACACAAATGAGACTGATTCAAACTCTTCTAGATATTGTTAAAAAAATTAGAATAATTTCTCGAGGTAGGTATAAATTATCCGATTTCAGATTCCAAGTGGGTGAGTCCTATTCAGATCACGCCTATGAAAAGTGGTGTTACTATTGACAGAAAATCGAGAGGGGATTTAGTTCCAATGAGGGAAAAAATAGTTTGTGTGTGTATTGATTATAGGAAGCTAAATCAATCTACTCACAAGGACCATTTCCCATCCCATTTTTATAAAATGCTTGATAAACTAGCAATGAAAACAAAATATTGTATCTTAGATAGATTATTTTGGACATTTCTAGGATCCTATATCCCCAACAGATTTGGGGAAGACAACATTAACTTTTCCGTTCGGTACATTTTCTCTCCGGAGGATTCCATTTAGACATTGCAATGCCCTAGGTACCTTCCAGAGATATATGGTGAGTATTTTTTCTAATTTTCTTGAGACATACATAGAGGTATGTGTGGATAATTTTACAGTAATTGAGTCTTCATTTGATGATTTGATCTCTATTTTGGGAAATGTGTTGAATTACTATCTGGAGAAGAATAAGGTCTAAAACTTTGAAAAGTGTTATTTCACATTACAACATGTGATTGTCTTTGGGAATGTAGTGTCAAAACATAGAATAGATGTTGAAATATCTATGGTATATATTACTTCATTCTTACTTTATCCTTAATGTGTTTGTGATGTTATATATTTCCCTAGGAATGATGAATTTTATCGGTGGTGCATCATCAAATATTTTATTAATATTGTCCTTCCTATGTAGTGATTACTTCAAAAAGATTTTTATTTTGTGTATGATGATTCTTGCAGGACTTTCATTGATGATCTAAAATAGTTTTGACCACTCCACCTATCATATATCCCCTACCGTGGGATAATCTATTTAAGCTGATGCGTGATGCTTTAAACTTCACAGTTGGAGCAATATTATCATTGAGGGTGGTGGGACAAACAAATGTGATTGAATATGAATTAGGTCAACTAGATTCATCCCAATAAAAATACAAAACCATGAAAAATGAGTATATTTCAATTATATTTTCTTTATATAAATTATGTTCATATTTATTAGGATCTAATGTAGTTGTATTTTCTTAACATGTAGCATTGAGGTACCTCTTGAAGATGCCTAATGCAAATATGAGACTCATCTAATGGAAGGTCATTCTCCAATGAGACACTTTATTCACTTGAAGGTACATACTTGGTATGAAAATTTAGTTAACTAACTTGTTTCCTATGAAATTCCTAAAAATATAAAGAAACATCAAGTCTAAATATTGAAGAGTAAGTCCAGATTTAATGTTTGGGATGATCCCTACCTCAAAAAATATGTAGTGGTCAAATTATTAGGACGTATGTTCCTGATGACGAGTTTGTGTATTTTTTTCATACACTTTATTATGGTGGAAAATTTGGACCCCAACATACATATAAGAAAGTATTAGACTCTATATAATGTTGGCCTAGCTTATTCTATGATTCTCATGTGTTTGAAAATTTGTGCCCATGTTTCCTACACATTAGAAATATTAAGAGGTTACCAGAGATGCCCCAACAAACCATATTATTTTGTAAGATTTTTTATGTTTGGGGAATTTGGTTCATGGGTCCTTTTACAATATCATTCGGTTTCATTTACATTTTGGTTACTGTTGATTATGTGAGAAAATGGGTGGAGACGAAGGCCACCTGAAATGATGATTCTTATGTTGTAGTGGACTTTTTCAAGGAACAAACTGTTTCCATGTTTGGTGTACTAAAGGCTATCATCAGTGATCAGGGGACACACTTCTACAATCATAATTTGTCTTCCCTCCATCGTATGTATTGAGTGACAGACAAAACATCAACAACATACCACCCCCCAAAAAAGGACTGGCTGATGTTTAAAAACGTGAGTTGAAACAAATGTTAGAGAAAACCTTGAATCCAAATAGGAAGGATGGGAGAAAGTACTTGGATGGTAGGATGTAGGATTATTGGATAACATACAAGACCCCTTCCTTATGTCCCTATTTTGGAATTTTTGGTGATATATTTTTATATCCCTATAGAGTTCAAGAATTTAGATTATTGGGGTATAAAGAAATGAAAAATCGATTTGGTCCAAGCTACAATTAAAGGAAAACTACCAATTAAATACCATGAGTATATTTGATTATCATTATATGAGAACTCAATGATGAAAACAAAATGATCAAAATAAACTCATGACATAATGATCCCAAATAGGGTGTTTCATGTAGGAGAGAATGTCCTACTCTATAGTTCATAAATGAAGCTGATGCCTGGTAATTTTCATTCTATATGGTTAGGTCCTTATAGTATGTATAATATTTTCTATATGGTGTAGTGTATATAAAACAAGAGGACACATGAAGGTGCTTTACAGTTAATGGGAAGTGTTTGAAGAAATACGATGAGGGAATTTCTACTAATGTAGTGACTTTCATCAGATTACATGAACCCATCATCACTTGATATTATCAAGTTGTTTCGAACACATTCACTTTTATATTAGTTGTCCAATTTAAAATTACCCATTTCATATTCACATATCATCTCATAGGTTCATATTGAGAACAATGAGATATTTTATGTGTGGGGGGACAATATTTTGGGGTAGATATTTAGAATTTTTATTTTTGTGTTTTGTATATATTTGAAACATTATCAATTACATGTGGAAACTGTGGAAAATATATATTTTCAAAATTTATTGTTGGAATAATAATAATGATGAAGATTTCATCATTAAGGGATTTTTTTATAAAAATTGAATTTGTCGATGATATGATTGGGTTTGTCATAATAAAATCATTTGGATTTTGAAAAAATTCTTTATGATTTTTATTCATGGAAAATTGTGTCATTGATTTCATCACACATATTTTCACACAACCAGGACTTGTGAGTTTTTATTACCCATATTAATTTATATTTAGGGTATATAATTATTTTATGTTTATAACATGGGTTTTCCATACGTTTGTTTCTCTTATGATCATTCACATCACTATAACAGTTTGACCTATGCATGTGAAAAAATATCTAACCATTGTACACCCTTCAAAAAACAAGAAGACAGTCAATAAATATGGGAGTGAAGAAATGTAAAAAATGTGGGATATTTAGGTCAAGGGCTTATGTTCTTAATTATGGGAATGCTTAAATGAGTGGCTATTGGAATTTGATTGTAAAGGATGATGAATATTTTTGGTGAAATAAAATCCAGTAAGAAGAGAAGTTTATATTGACATAAATATATTGGATAAAGGGTTGAGATACATGCTTTAAATTATTGACACACACATGTGGGGAATTAATGGCATGTTAGAAACATGAATTTCTTTCTCTTTGATTGGTGTTACTAATCTCATTGGATTTTTTGACACAATTTACAAGACAAGGAATATTAATTTATTGATATTGAATTTTGATCAGAATCTTACATTTCATATATTTTATCTATGGATTTATTACTATTAAAATTCATATCTTGTCTCATTTTTTTAGAATACATGATAGGTGACATTTCCTAGGATTAAAAAAAGGTAAGTTTGTGGAAGTTGATAATGCAATATTTTATTAAGTATTCTATTGATAATAAATGATATAATTTTATAACACTAAATTAAATGAGTATATTTATAAAATATTTGGGACTATATCACTCATTTGAAAATTTGATGAAAATTCAGGTTTACCCTTTAAATTACTCTGTATTAATTTAGACATAAATTTTTTATTTGAATTATATGAACATACATATTTGTAAATGTGTTACTGACATTATGGGGCACAAGATTAATTCAGAACATGAGAGATAAATTGGACATTTTATTGGACTCAATGTTCCATGAAGTCAAAAGTGATATAGACTCACTATATTGGACATAAGTCCTATATTTGGACCATAAATTCTGAATATGTTCCTGGATTGGGCCCAAATTTGGAGAGATGATAAAGAACACATATTCTAATAAATAATCCTACTAGAAGGATAGGTGGTTCACAATTGTAATATTATTTTTCTTTCAATAAACTCTTAGTTTCTCTCCCATTTATAATTTTATTTTCAGTATTACTCTAAAATTGATAATCCTATTTGGGATGAAAATCAAGAGTAGAAATTTTTTTGGGTTATAACCTTTCCAAAACCTTTGTAAATGAAAAATATTTCTATGATGACTACACTGCCCATGGAAGAGTAGTTTCTTTTAGTAACCAATCTAACTCTTTATTTATTCATTAATTTATTTTGAATCAAATAACTAATACCATTCAATTACTATGATCTATTAATAGTTCTTTATTTAGATGAATCTAATCATGAAATTGAATAAAAAACTAAACATACACGAGGCCCATAATTATGGGAATTCTGAGAGGGTGATAATAATCAATAGTACAAGACCACATGGGATAAATTTTAAGAGTTTAAATATAATACCTAAACAAAATTAATCAGCATTTATAGATTTGATATGTGACCTAATTCACCACTAAACATAATCTATACTTATAACACCAATAAATTTAGGAAGCTGTGATTTCTTGTTCTAAATCTTACCTAGGGGTTAATTAATTTCATATATGTGGTTTTGTTAATTATTGTAGGTTTAGATGATTAATAAATTAGAAGAACATGATTATGTAGATATTTATTTAAATGATAATTATTAATATTTAATTGAAGATGCTATTTTATATTGATTATTCATTTTAAAAATATTTTCTAAGAGAAACATTTTCTCATTACACATTCTTAATCAAATTTAATTTCAAATATAAAAACCTAAAAATAAAATCATCTTTTAGAATACTCCATCTAGCTTTATAAATGGTAAAAAAATTCACCATTCTTTTTAAGTTGAGAATTTATTCTCATTTATTTTATTTTTATAATTCCATTAATATGTTGTTTAATTTACATCTTATTTTGAGAGACGACCATTGTCCGACACTCTACTACACCTAAGAAGTATAAAATTAAATATCATTTGAGAGTGACCATAACAACACCCTTCAGTTGGATATTCATAGATCCACCTCCCCTTTTTCAAATTTTCTGAATCAACTTGGTTATTATACTATAATACATATGTGATAACCACAAGATTTCTCTAATTACCAACTTATATAAATATATAAATTTCAATCAATAAAAACGCACATGAAGTTTTATATTTTCTTCTTTAGGTGGGTGAAATTTTTCATCCAATGTCTTTTCTTTATAGAAAATAAATAAACAACAACCTATTCCCTTTTTCCCAATTTTATCTTAATCTTCATGGTAGTGCTTGAAGAGGCTTCAGGGTTAAATATCATTTTTTCCATTTTCTGTTTTTTCACTATAAGTACAGAATGATTTTTGCTATTTTTATATTTACCTAGATAGAGACGGAGGATAATATGACTTGGGAGAGACATAACAATGATTATCATATTAAAATTCACAAAAAACTAGAGAGGGCTCAAGGGAGTTATTTCTAGAATAAGACTGGTTCCCAGTTCTTTGGGGGGAGTTTAAACCCTAGAACCTTTAGGCACTCAATATAGCCAATGAAATTGAATATGTAAGTCCTAGATGTGGAAACATCTCCATACTTACTCTAAAATATCACCTTGGAAATATCAAAACATTTTTGTCTAAATATCTCCTGGTAAAGAGAAAGGAGGTGTTCAAGCATGCTACAAATATCCATTTTTTCATGGGACATCTCGAGTTCACTAGACATAGATGAAAGTATCAAACATTTAACATAAATCACATCATTTATATATTATATGTTTGCTATGAAATCTTCATCACTCACCTCTTTAGAAGGAGGATTATGAATTTAAGATTCTAGAACATTATATTTATTGTTATGGTGTAGAACAACATGAAGGCATCTAAACCACTATTAGGAGTTACAACTAGGAAAGAGATTATCTTTATAAAATATTGATCACTGGTATAGTGTGGATGACGTTGTTTCCTTTTATATTCTACAGTTAAAATAGAATATTATTATTACTTTTCTTGATTATAAATATTATGAGAAATAATAAATTAATTGAAATATCCCATTGTTATATCAAGTCTTAATTTCCCTAACCATTGAACTTTGAATTTCTAGTTTCTTGGAAATTATAGTGTCAAGGATCCATATCCCCCTTCTCATAACCAAAACGTGGGTTAGTGAAGCTATTCTGAATTTACTCAGGTTGTAAATTCTTTTCCAACAATGGCCTTGATGATCCATGATCTATTGAGTGTATTCCCCAATCCATAAATAAAGACTTATATTTTCTCAACACTTGCCTCCAAATTTGACCAAGTATATTAATGGAAACTCATCTTAATGTAAAATGGATAAGTAAACCTGAACCTTCATAAAAACTGACCTTATAAAAGTAATTATACAAACAAGGGTTGGTTAAACAACTAGTTCTATTGAGTTTTTTTTCATAATCTTATAAGAGAAAGATTAGTCTAACATAATATTAGATTTAGGGATTTTATTGTATTAAGAAAAAAAATTATCTTTTTTATCTAATACATATACTATTAATAATTAAGAGGGTGTTTAATTAATTAATTACCCATGTTTTCATAAAACATTTACACATAATCAAATTTATTTTAATTCTCTATTTTAATATTAATTCCTTCATTTTTATGACCATAATATTCCATCATTAAATATAATTTTAATACATTAGATAGAAAATAAATAAATAAATATATGAACTGATCATGAGTTTATCTGATGGTTGATTTAATGAGCTATCATTATCCCAACCTATAATCTATGAGAAATAACTCCGTATGTTGGACTTTTCATGAGATAAAACATTCCACATGTCTATATATGTATCACTGAGTTGGAATAATTATGGTTCAATCTTGGAATATGTACTCACAATTTGGGATGATCCATTAATTACAAATATTAGTTCCTCATAAACATGTGAGGGGAACCAAAGGATTGGTTAATGGGAATTACATACATATCCTTGTACACAGAGGTCCTATATAATAATGGAGGGATTGATGAATTTCAAGTCATCTTCTAATCCAATTTTAAATAATTTGAATACCATGAAATAAATTTAATTAAATAAATACCCACACATACATAGGTTGTGTTTATGCTCATGATCAGTCATACATGCAATGAATATAAAAAAAGTAACATGATATAATTAATTTATTTATTAATTCATTATTATTAATATTAACACACCTGTATTAATTAATTAACTAATTTATTGATTCTATTTCATTAAAATGATCATCCAAGCTTAATTGAAGATACCAATAACTTTGGAATTATTGGAAAATAAATGAAAGAACCATTAATGACATATTTATTAAAGGAAATTAATTGAGAATTAAAAATTCATTAAATCCATTATTAAATTGTTAAACATAAAACAATTTTCCAATCAATAAAATTATAATTTAATTATGAAAATTTTAAAATTTGAGGTTATTTTATTTTCTTGTATTAATGGAAGACTACATGGAATTTACATCAAGATGAACTCCCAAGTCACATGCATGGGGCTTCAGTGTGTTAACTCAGCCATACTATATAATGTGTACATTCTATCTATAAACCATGTACCTCCTTGTAGTGTTCTAGGATGTCCCATTCAATATGTAGTGTGAAATAAAAGCACCAAATGTTTTTAATTTCCCATCACTTGAAGATAAAATGCACATTGGTATACGAAATGTGATCTATTCCCATGCCATGTAACCCAGCTTTACCAACCAATGATTTGGAAGTTCCACGATGGAATCTCCAGTCTTTCTTTATCTATTCATAAATCTCTATTAAATTTAAACACTAAATTAACAGGATTAATTTGTTGATAACATGTTAATTCAAATCATATTAAACTACAAAACATGAAAGGAAAATATAACAATGATTTTTCAGAGGTCAACAATAAAATTAATAATTATTAATATAAATGTGATTGGTCTCACACCCATTGTTTGTTCTGGGAACAATAAAAGTGTTGTTGTGGAGGGTGATATATTTAAAAAAAAATTCATTATCATTTCTCGAAACCGAGAGTGAGGATCATTAACATCCAATTTATAATTATTTTTTCAATTTATAAAGAAATATATACCTCGTCTTAAGAACATTATTCTTTGATTATGGTTGATCTTATGAAATAATCCATCCAAATTGACTTTATTTCTTATATGAGGATCCAAGGTTAGAATCCCTCCAGTGGTGATCCATACATGCTCTAATGATCTCCAATCAACACAACTTTTTCTCGTGGTTCTCGAGTGATAAATAACATGTCTTGAGTTGTTCATCCTTGATCACTCATTCTTTAGTCTTAAAGAAATGATCTCTTGGGTTTCTTATTCATGAGAGGGAGATAGGAGGTGGTGTTGAGAGAGAATTTATTAGGAATAACAAATCTCTATCCCCAAACATGTAATTGGTTTTGAATACTTTACACAATTGAAATGGCCATCTATTTATTGAGCTGGGATTTGGTTTAGAAAATTTAATTCCATAATATCCATTAGATATAATTATAACCATTAATGAAATACCATACCACAAAATAATAATAATAATAATAATAATAATAATAATAATAATAATAATAATAATATTTTGTGGTGAATAAACATGTGAAAAATGGATAAATAATATTTACCAACTCATAAATAACTATTTTATCACCGGACAAGTTGTTGGTCTGTTCAAACTTTTATTTTATTTATTGAATATCCAAATAAATATTTTATTCAATAAAAAAAATATTTTATTCACAAACAAGTAAATAAATATTTATTAAATATTAAATATAATAAATAAAGTAACTTTATTCACAATCTAGTGAATACATATATATTTAATTTCTATGATAATTATAAACTGAATAAAATTATTCCTCAGTCAAGAGAATAAAATTTATTCCACTAATTAAATTCAAGTAGAATATAAATGATACTAAAAGAAACACCTAATGTGTGAACCTATAGGATTCATTCTCATTGGAACTAAGTGGGATTTATTAAAGTCTATGATTACTATTTAGTAATGAGTCAAGGAACCCAAGAGAATGAATATAAAGTCACAAATATGGAAACCATATATGAACGATCACTATGTAATATAATGAATTTTTCACAAAATATCATCAATAAGGTTACATGATAGTTTCATCGACCTATATGATCAATTCATAATTCTGTGACTATCTAAAATAATGTCCTCAATACACCCAAGCCATGGGATTTAGGGAGACAACTCTATTTAAATAAAAGTGCAGAGATATTAACTTCTATAAATATGGAAAGGAAAAATCATTTCTTGACTTATCCATTAATAACATGTCATTAATGACTCACCCAATGTACCCTACTTCATGGAAACATATGGCATGATGGGTTTCATCATCAAATATAAGGGTGTGAATCATGAGATGCATTAATGATAATATTAAATTATAAGGTCCATTACACATGCTCATAGAGAGGAATATCTGATACCACAAAAACATACATAATTCTTAATGGTAGGTCTGTTCTCATAATCTCCCATCTTGTATATTACTACCTGCAAACTCCATGAGAATTAGTCACATCTACTTAAGATTACTTTCTGATAGTCTATCTACTATATGTCATATTATAGTATTTTATCCAACCATAGAACTATATTAAGAATATTTTATAGGACTACAAGGTTCTCTTCATAGTAGGGAGTTACTATGACATTATAAGGAGACAAATACTCTAGGAAACTATTACATCAATAAAATGAATAAAAAATAAAAATAAGTAATATTATGGTTAATTTAATATTTAAAACATAAAATATTCATGTAATCAAAGTACAAAAAGTTGGTTCTAGGGCAACAACTTTATAAAAAATGAGTATACTTAGCAGTCAAACATTAATCTGAAGGGGCAAAATGACCATGAAAATATTTAAAACAAATTTTATGGCCATATATAAATCATATTCCATGATTATATTAGGGATACCTGCTAAAATATTTCCATTGTTATAAACCAAAAGATGTTACCCATAGAAGAGGTGACATTCATCAACGAGATATTTTTATTTAATTATTTATTAACCCCTAAAATTATTCATATTAAATTTTTTTATAATCTACTCAGTATCATAAATATAATTAGATGTTTTAATGATAAGTCTTATAACTACACCTACACACACTTCAATCAAATGGGTAATAAAATCACTTTTCATGTGCATGGTAGAGTACTGCCTCATGAAATAATGTATTTAACTTTTTTATTTACTTTATTTAATGGTTAGGAATTATGATAGAAATAATTTTTTTACAATATATATGATATTTATTATGTCTAAATACTTAATTTATTATTATATAAAACAAACCTTTATTCTTTTAATTTTTTGTAAATACAATAATATTATTTGTGGACGTGTGGACTACCGCCACCCCAAAGTGATGTGATATGTTGACCATTTACATGGAATGTATTAATGTTTGGTTTATTAAAATTATATGAACAAATGAAATATGTTTGATATAAATTTCCAATATATATATATATCTTCAAATAAAATATATCATTTTCTTCTTTTCTATTTCACACACCGAAATACGTATAAAGTCATTCGAAGATGTGTGGGTTACCGCCTCCTCGACGTAATTCAAATATTCATTTTTCATCACCACATCACAAGAATTATATATATTAATATATATAATTAAATTATTTTTTATATATTTTATAATTTTCATTATAGAAAGATAATTATTTTTAATTTATTTTTAAAATTTTCCGAAAAAATTGGAATGTTACTAATACGTATTTACGGCCTATCATCTTCGTGATTTCAATGTTGTTTAAATTTTTATAATCATTTTATTGATTTATTTTAAATGTATAATTTATTTATAAATATTATATTTATATCATTATTATTAATCTGGTTTTTTTAAATAATGAATTTATTTACCTTACTAGACCTACCAAAGTCAGTTTTCAGACATATGTTGAATGGTAAAAACACCCAACTTATACTTAATTTACTAATTAATTACATATAACTTTTTTTTCAGTGAAAAAAGTAATTATAAAAAAATAAAAATTTTCAAGAAATTAAATAATTAGAATAATATTATTCTTCATGAAGATAAAGAAAAATTATGACAAATCAGAATCAAAGTAAGAGATTTTCATCTCACTTTTCACATAGGTTAGATAAATGTAATATTCAAAACATACTTATTTTTGAATGGTGTATCTAATTCCTACATTTATATATTATATTATGAATTATTTTATATTGATATTATTTAACGGGTTTTTTTGTTTATGACTACTTTTGGGGTTTCCAATTCCAACGTTAACATAGTACTAAGGGATTTTCACCTCACTCTCATACTTCAATGAGATTTGTGTCATATTTTCCATAATTGTTTTACAATGTTTCTACTATACCTTTGGATATATTATATCATAAATTATCTTATATTAGTATTATATTATTGTTTCAATTGTTTACTATTACTTTTTTTGGATTTCTATTTTTATGGCACCATATTTTTATATGGATTTCTTATTTAACTTCTATTTATGCAAGATTATGCCATATTCAACACTTATTTTTTTGGAGTATATAATTCCCATTAATTCATTGTATTAATATTACTCATGAATTTATATGGATTTTAGTATCCATTTTATGTTCTCTCTTTCATGGGGTTTAATTTTTCAATGTTTCGAAAGTAATAATGGATTTTTGTCATAATTTTCCTTTTTTGAGTTGTTTGTCGTGTTATACACATATATTATTTTGTAATGTGTATATACTTCTCCTATGAAAGGATGTATCAAGATTAAATTTAATATCATGATTCAATATGTCTCATCTAATTTCATTCCTTCATATGACTTGTGATTCAAATTACTCAACATGGTTTGCAACACATTGAATTGAATAAAGATTATTTTCCTCAAGAATGTTATAAAAGTTCTTTTAATTAAATTTTATTTAATCGACAGAAAAACAATTTTTTTAATTATCCTCTTCTAGGGATATTTTTTATTGAAACAATCCTCTTAATATCATGTGGTGGATTATTATTTTTTTCAAAGAGATTGTTATGGACCTAGTTTGCTTTCCATGGGTTAACTGTGTCTCAAATAATTTGATACAAAATCCATTTATTTTAAATATATTAATAAATTTATAAATATATTATCATTGAACCAATTTTATTTCCAAGGGTTTATCATTTTAAAAATATATTTTTATGGAATATGTTTATTTTACATAGTGAAATAAGGTTTTTAAGTGTTTGTTGTTGAAACGACTTCTTTTATATGGGTTACTCATATTATAAAATTAATAATGATCGTATCAACAAATTTTATAAATATTGTGGTTCTTGGAAATATCATATGATATGGAGACCTAGATGTCATCATGTATGCCCATTATAAAATATATGATGGTTGAAAATCGTTAAAACATTGATGCAAAGTGTAATGATTATTTTTCTAGTGAATTATATGGAAAGATGTCCATATGGTTATTACAATATGAAGGGTTATGGAAGTTTACAATGAGATTTTGTTCTAGGAAAAATATTTGTTTTATCAATAATATTTATGGGTTGATATTTTTTATAATGATTGGTACATATGATAAATTTCCTGAGGACTTTTGATTATGATAACTCTTTTATTTACTATGTATTCATATTTCATGGCCTAGGTATTGATAGGAATGAGTTCATTTTCAATTTTTTCATTGACATTAATGATAAAATCATACCCTTTTGAACTCTTATGCTCATTGATGAAAATAAATTGTTATTTTGTTTCATATACTATGTATATGAGATCAACCATCATAGGATTCTGTTTCCCCAAGTTATTATCAATGGGTTTGATCAATTTATATCTATAATATATTTCACAAATATTATATTGATGGAATAATGTGTAATAATAAAATATATGCATAACATGATATGATGTTCAAGATTTTTAATCACTTTTTTAATGTTGGTTTCAAATATTGTCTTAGATAACATCAGATATTCTGATGTTATCATTTGATGTTATCTTAATAATTATGGATTCTATCATAGGCCTATAAGAAAAAGGTTTATCATATGTTTAAAGACATATGAAATCTCACTTGAGGTTTTTATGTAGTAAAACGTTTTAGGTTATCGATGAATGTTTAGGTGATATTGTTTAGGGTTTAGGTATTTGTAATTCGTAATATCAAAATGAAATGTTCTTAGATAGGATTTACTTGTTAGGATTGAAGAAAAAAAGGCTATAACCCATATTATAGGTGACAACCTGTCATATCCGGCAAAGCCACGGTGCATGGACCCACAACTAATGGGAGAAAAAAAGGCAGTTCCTTCTAATGGCCTACCTAATATCTTAAATATTGGAAAAGCTTTCATTTTATGAATAAATTTATCTAAAATGTAATTGATATTTAATTTTTTGTAACAACAATTGATATATATTGGTTCAATTTATGATCAAATTGTTATAATTTTTTGTTTTTCAACAGACTTTTTTAATGATTGAGAAATTTTAAGTATAGTTATTCATGGAATAATTTTTTTCACCTTATGGTATTACTTTTTATGATTACTATAAAATATAAAGGTTTAAAACTTTTGAGAATTATCTCCCCATGTGAAAAATATATTTCTTAGTTAATTTTTACAGATTGGACGAATAACTTGACTATCCCATTTATGGTTATGGATTCTCTAATGGTTGATTTTTGTTTTTTAGGAATTAAGAATTCTTCTTAAATACTAATCGAATAGAAAAAATTTGTTATTTTGTGTTATGTGGTTATAGGGTGAAATTAATTTATCATATAAGTATATTTTTTTATGCCATCATTATTGATGGTGATGGAACCCTTCAAATATATAAAAAAGATATTGAAATAAAATGTTCACTATTATATCTTTTTTGATGACATCAATGAAAATATCCACACATGTTTGTGTTATGTTGTTTTTATCATTGACTTCATCTTTACTATGTACTATATCACTATATATTATTCAATGACAATTAGTTTTCCCTTCCAAAAATATTTTTTAATATCCACGCAATTTTTTGCATCTGTGAAATTGTAGATATGTTTAACTACCATTCCCTATTATGTTTACCAATTTTTTTAATAGTATGATTTAATAAGCCTCTGTACAATGTGGGATTTAGAAGTGGAATTATGTAAATGTTAATAATTTGATATCCAAGAAGAATTTTGAGGGTGAAATTCATTATAATGGGGGTAAGATGTAACATATTGATATTTTGTGAAATATATTTATTCAAATTAATTTAAATTCTTAAATAAACTGAGTTTCATGAAATATAGTTTTTAACTTTAATCACACTCAAAACTATTTTTATCTTCAGTTGAATAAAATATCAAGTTCCTTTAATGACATATATTACACACAATCCATAGTCTTACCGAACAAAAATATAGTTTTAAAACATTTATTTTAACATGATATTAATTACATAGAAATTAGAATGGGGGAATGAATGAGACTAACTATATTTTGAAAACATATTTATCGCATGATTAAAAAATGAATTCATTAGTTAAAAATTAAATTGAAATGAAAAAATGTCCAACTGAATATAAAGGATGTATTTTAATGAAAAACTAACTTTTATTGTAAGAATGATGTTTTAACTTATTAAATTAAATTAAACACTGTTATTTAAATATATTAATGATATTTATATGTTATATATTTAATAATATTTTTTTTAAAATTCATAACATATTTTTGATTTTTTAAATATAAAAATAAATCTGGTCTTATGCATAAAATCTTGTATTTTTATTAAAGTAAGCTCTATTTCCATTGAATGGTGAACTAGTTTCAAAACTAAATTTTGACACTTTTAAAAAATTTATTTGATTTTTTTTAATAAATTACCATGATGTCAAAATTTAATTTGAATGATTTTTTTTGTATTTTTCTGAAAACATTTATATTTTTATCAATAGTGAATGATAATGAATTTAAATTTAATACTTTTTAAGTATAAATAATTTAAATTATTAAATTTAAATAAAAAATAAATAAATATTACATCAATTAATCTAATTTGGTATATTGGAATCACTTTCAAATTGAAAATCGATATAAAAAATTTCAATCTTTTGATATTTTTTACTTAAAAAACCTAATTTCTTGTTCCATCTATGGTATTATTTTTAAATTAAATTATGCCACTTTTACATTTATAATTTATAAAATTTATTAAATATTTATAGTCAGAATAATTTATAATGATTTTTACATTCAAAATATTCATTGACAAAAAATATTAGTGAAACAATTAAAACTAATTACAATGATTATGGTAAAAACGAGTTTATATAGTTGTTAAAATATAGTATAATGTGTCCAAATAACCAAAAAAAAATTTCTAAACCCTATTTAATGGGAATATTTATACCAATGGCCACTTTTAAATAATTTGGATCATTATTGGTAGAAAGCTATATTTTTTATACCTCCCAATAGTTTTTAACCTTTTGTATATATAAGAATGTCACTCCTCCTTCACTATAAAAAGAAACTCACTTTACCAAATTCTTCAAGGCTCCCATGCTTTTTGGTAAAAATTCCTTGAAATACTAATCTCCCAAAATTACTCCTCAAATATATGAATCATACATTTTTTCAAAAGAATACCTATGATTTTCATTGTAGAAAACCAAATGGAGTTACCTGAAGAAGATATATCATTCTTCAACGGGAACATTTGTTTTTATTCCTTCATCCCTAATTAAATTATTTGTAATGCCCTGTCTCCAGTTACCTAGAGTCAGTGCATTATTACATAACATTGGCATGATCACAAAAGATCAAGTCTCGAAATACCGATTAGTTTAGTAGCCTTGAAAATCATTAGATACATTCATAAAGTTTACATTACATCTTAAAGTGAAAATATACAATAACATAGTCTCCATTGTCCACACTCATATCCCCTTCAGACAATCCCTGCTGGTCAGCCATAAAATATTGTTCACATCCTAGGAAAAATAAAACATTGAAAGTGGTGAGCTCAGATGCTCAGTATGGATAACAATATAGCAGAAACATTCATAAATAAGCATAAACATTTAAGGAAATGTATTACTAGAACAAATGCCTTTTAAACTTGAAATTAAGCATAATATGGAAAAAATAAAATGAAATAAAGCCATCTAATTATTCACATGGATATTATACTAGTCTACTAATCACAGACAAGATCAATAACCACTTTTATAATGACGGAATTCATAATTCCAGACTATCATAACCACATTGTCAAGGCCTTGTGCCAAGACTAAAAATAGTATTTTGTCAAAGCCCTGTGCCAATACACTAGTTTTTTTTTGCATGAGACCTACCGATGCATTGAGGAGAAATAGAGGGTTCCACCCGTCACTTATTAATTCCAATGTATTCCTCATATGAACAGGTTTGAACATAACATAAACATACATATTAAAAATAGCATACGAAATATCAATACATTCTCCATAAAAAATGAATGGTATAAAAATAACACATCCATATTCAAACATATCACAAAACCTTCAATAAAATATGGAAGTTTTGTATCATAATAAATCAACTTCAAATAATCTTAAAATCCATCAAAGGATGTTGACATAGATGACATCAAAAAAATTTGAGAGAAATATCTATTCTTTTAAACCATTTAAAAGTCACATAATTATAAAAGGAAACATTTAATTTGAAAATATTATTATAATATTTAAGGGAAGATTCGATGATTTTATAATGGTGGAAAATAGCTGCACCCGCCATATAAGTTAAAAAATACATTCTTACCATAATTTTGTCGAAAAGGTTAAAAGGACCTTGTTTGGAAAACGACAGAAAGATTCATTTATAAAATTCTTATAAAAATTAAAACAAGGGTATAAATGAATTTAATCCATATTAAATAAAATATTAATAATTATTTGAAATACATTTTTAGGAAACATGGATGTGGATGATAAAGAGGTCCTAGTAGATAATTATGTATAAATAATCTCGGACAATGAAGAGATTGTAAAATAAAACCTTACCTTGTACTTTTCATTGGTTGAGGGTAGGTTAACCTCCTGTATAATTATTATATAATTTTTATTAAATTATAAATGAATAATATACATTCTTATGATATCATATATGATATTTTAACATTGCTTTTTTAATAATAACTTTGTATTATCGTTGTTTCGGGTGTTAACAGATTCGTTTTCCTTTATATGATTTGTTATGAAAGATGTGTTTGTTATGGATAGATTGTATATTATTCATATACAGAATGATATTAATTCTTTAAACATTATTTTTAACCATAAAATGAAAATTATTCTTGAACGGATACGATGGGGAATGAATATCCTCACGTTCGTGGAGACGATAGTCCGTATGTACGCACGAGCAACAATATCATTCTTTTGATATTAAAATAATATATAATTGGATATTATTTCATATATACAGAATAATTATCATGTTATACTCATTATTTAAATCAATTACATATCATTATTATACCCATCTAAATAATAATGTATTGAATAAAAATCACACAACAACGTGGAGAAGGTAAGCCGTACATCCGCACGTATTGTGACCTGTCATTCAAAGGATGGATAGAATACTGAATATGGTTGTACCATATTTATAATAATATCACAATATATATAAGATACTAGAGTTATTATTTCAGAATGGAAATAACAAATAATGAAGAAGTGGAAGAAGAAAGGAACTTGAAAGAGGGTGCTGAAAACATTGCCTCTTCTTCAGGTTCTTGCTTATGATTTGATCAAAAGGGATATTTAGGATGGATTTATGATCAAACTAAGGCCTCTAGGTTGAAGTGAGGAATTTTTAGAGGATATTTGGGTAGGGTTTGGCAGAACAAAAAGGATTTGAAGGTATGAATTTGAGAGAAGGGGGGTGCCCTTTTATAAGAGGGGTGCGGGGAACCTTAGTAAAAGCTAGAAATATTAATTTATAATAAATTCATATTCAGTTTCTAATGGCTAAAAATTGACTTATATCAAGGATAAGGTGGGGATGGGTATAAATCCACTCAAACAATAGGTTTTAGACTAGTTTGTGTCAATATTTTAACCTTATCTTTTAGATTTAACCCTTAGTTAAATAGTTTGACATTTACCATGTCTCTTTGTATTTTTATATTATATGGTTAATAAACGTACTATAAACTACCAAGTGAACCCCAAGTGGTTCCTTAATGACATAACTATCATCATATAAGTCCTTTCACCAAACCATAGATTTTTAGGAATATTATATCAATTAATAATATAATATTTGTTTTAAAACTTCTTTATGTCAATTTTGACACTATTTAATAATTGATTTTCTAAAGCCTTAATGACTTTATTAATTCGAAAACAATTCATTTAATAAATCTTAAAATCTCATATTAACCAATAAAATTCTTGTAATTCATTAAAAGTCTGAAATTATATTTATTTTTTGTATTTATAATATCAATTATTTTATAATTTCACTAATAAGATAATTACTGCATCATCATTATGTCATAAATAAATTAAATTATTTAATTTCTGAAAATTATAAATAAAAAACCATTATGTATGAAATATTTTTATATTTATAATGAATATTTATAAACGAATTTATCTTATGTATAACCCTATATTAAAAATGTTTTAGTTATTAGACTTTGATTTTAACTCTTTTAAGTCTTCTTTGAAATAAATAATAAAAAATGTCTTAATCTAATCCATGTGGACCAACAAGGTTCTTATTTTATTCCTAAGGTTTATTTTGGTCGAATTATACTTATCCAATATAATTAGGACATGTGTTAGGGTAATAATAATATCATTTTTACCCTTGATTAACCTATTTACTTTTTACCATGGTAAATAAAAGTAAAATGTTCCTATTCACCAATTTTTTTTATCTTATTGAACCAAATTTTGCAGCTTGATATTAACTGTATCTCTTGATTTTTTAAAATTCCAATCACAGAAGTGGTAAAATTATGTTTTATGTGAAATTTCAAATTCTCTTAGGAGATGGGTAAAAGACAGTGAAAAGATCAATAAAATTTTTATATATCTAAAATTATTATAAACTGACACAAATTAATTAAATTGATATTATATAGGTATTATGTATCTATTTTGACCTAAAATAAATTTAAATACAATAAATAATTATTTAAATAAATAAATCAGTATTAAACTATAACTCAGTATTTTTCACTATTCATTAAAAATTGAACGTTTTCAGAAAAATACCAAAACATCACCCTAGGATAATTTCGATATTCCGAATCCAAAAATAAAGTCTATTTTGGATGATAAAATAAATAAAATTTCAAAAATTGAGTATTACTATTCATAATGGATAGTTTGATTGGTTATGGTGTGTGTTAGAACTCAGAGTTGCGTAGAACACACACTACTGTATTATTCAAAGAGAAGCGTACCGTGGAATCTTGGGGTGTTACATAATCCCCACCTCCAATTAAGTTCATCCTCAACATTTCTATAATACTACCATATGAAAAGACTCATGTGGTTCTTCATCATAAGTTCCTTGGGTTCGCACGTTGCCTCTTCCATCTTATAGTTTTTCCATAGAACTTTTACCAGACGAGTCGTACAGTTTCTCATCACTTGTTATCTCGTATAAAGAATCCTTATTGGTTCCTCACAATACGACATATCGGGTTCCAATTCTACTTCCTCATCGGTGAGTACATGCGTTGGGTCAGGCATGTATTTTCTCAACAGTGATACGTGGAACAAATCATGAACTTTGGAAAGATTTGGCGGCATTGCCAAACGATAAGCTACAACCCCAATTCGTTCTAGAATTTCGAAAGGTCCTATGTACCTGGAACTCAATTTACCTTTCTTACCAAAACGTATAACTCCCTTCCATGGAGATACCTTCAAGAAAACATGACCTCCTACCTGAAATTCCAAATCCTTCCTTCGGTTATCGGCATATCTCTTCTGCCTACATTGAGCTGCTTTGTTGTGGTTTTGAATTACCTTCACCTTTTCTATAATTTCCTCCATCAGTTCTTGGCCTACGAGTTTTATTTCATCAACATCATCCCAACAGGTTGGTGTACGACATCAATTTTCGTATAACACTTCATATAGTACCATCTGAATACTTGAATGGAATATATTGTTATAGGAAAATTCTAACAGAGGAAAATATTGATCCACAAACCCTAAAAGTCAAGTGATCAGGATCTCAACATGTCTTATAATGTTTGAATAGTCCGTTTTGATTATCCATGTATTTGAGGGTGGTAGGCAGTGCTCAAATGAAGTTCAGTATTCAAGGCCTTATGAAGACTCTTCCATAATCTTGAAGTAAAATGGGGATCACGATCAGAAATAATCGATATGGGTACTTCATGAAGTCTCACAACTTCATTAATATATTGTCTTACTAGACGTTCAAGTGGTAGATCTTCACTTATAGTAAGAAAATGTGCTGAGTTGGTAAGACGATCAACAATGACCCATATTTCATCGTTTCTTCTTGGAGCCTTTGGTAGTCCCATGACAAAGTCCTTTGTGATATTATCCCATTTCCACCCAGGTATGGGAAGTGGTTTCATGACTCTTCCAGGCTGTTGGCTTCCAACTTTCACTTGTTGACAAACCATACATCTTGACACAAAATCTAAAATCTCCCTCTTCATGTTGTCCCACCAAAAATGTTCATTCATGTCTCTATACATTTTGGTGCTCCCAGGGTGTATAGAGAAATTGGAACTATGAGCATCATCCAAAAATTACCTTTTTAGATCAGGTATATCCGGAACACGAAGTCTCTTCCCAAATTTCAAAATTCCTTCTTCATACACAAAGTCTCTCAATCTCCCATCATTCACAGCTTTAATATTATTTTGAAATTCTTCATCATCGGTCTGAGAACTCTTAATCCTTTCTTGTAAATATTGTATGGCAAAAATTTGAAAAAGTATTCTTGTTTCACCTTCCATGGTGATTCCAATATCCATCTTCCCTAGATCCATGTATATAGGATCTTTTTCAACTCTCATCTTGTACAAAACTCCATGATCCTATCTACTCAAAGCATCTTCCACCTTATTTTCCTTCCCCGGTTGGTAGTGTGTCATGAAATCATAATCCTTGAGTAATTCAAGCCATATCCATTTCCTTATGTTGACTTCTTTCTGCGAGAAAATATACTTCAAACTCTTATGATCGGTATATATCTCACATTTTTTACCATAGAGATAATGTCTCCTTATCGTTATGGAAAAAATTATAGTAGTTAACTCATGATCATGAGTAGGATTGTTTTGCTCAGGAATATTTAGCTATCGTGATGCATAGGAAATAACCCTATAATTCTGCATAAGGACACAACCATGTCCTTTCTTCGATGCATCACTATAAATAACGAACCCATCATTACCCAATGTTAGTGTAAATATTCGACCATTGAATAATATTCTCTTCAGTTCTTCAAAAAATTCTTTACACTCTTTTGACCAAAAAAATTTAACCTCTTTTCGTGTGAGCTTCGTTAATGGGTTTTCCAATCAGGCAAAATTCTGGACGAAACACCGATAATGACCTGCTAAACCAATAAAACTATGTACCTCCGTTATACTCGTTGGTGCTGGCCATTCATGGATTGCTCTTTTCATAGAAGGATCGATGAAGATTCTATCCTTAGAGACAATATGGCCATCAAAAGAAATCTTCTGAATCCATAATTCACACTTGCTAAACTTCTTATATAATTTATGTCTTCTAAGAGTCATCAGGATAATGTGCAAGTGATGTTCATGATCTTCGAAGATTTTGTAGTATACCAAGATATCATCAATAAATACCACTATAAAATCATCGACATATTTCATGAAAACTCATTTCATTAGATCCATTAATACGGAGGGTTCATTAGTCAATCCAAAAAGCATTACTGTAAACTTGTAATGCCCATACCTGCTTCGGAATGCTATCTTCGGAATGTCTTCCTTCTTCACATACAACTGATGGTATCCATATCGAATGTCAATCTTTGAAAAGTATTGAGATCCATGAAGTTGGTCAAATAAATCATCAGTGCAGGGAAGGGGATACTTTTTCATTATTGTTATAGCATTTATTTCCCTATATTCGATACATAACCTCATAGATCCATCTTTCTTCTTAACAAAAAGGACAGGGGCTCCCCATAGAGAAACACTTGGGCGATTAAATCCTTTATTACTCAATTACTCTAGTTGTTTCTTTAGTTCAACCAATTACACAGTGGCAATTCTATATGGGGTCTTCGATATAGGCCTTGAACTAGGAATTAAATCAATGGAAAACTCAATTTATCGTTCTGTAGGATGTCCTGGTAAATCTTCCGGAAACACACCTATATATTCTTTCACAATAGGTACATCCTCTATTTGAACATTCCTTTTGTCACCCATAGTTATTTAATTCTCTTCCTCCCTAATAATTGAATTTAGTTGAGAAACTGGGGGTGAATCTAGATATGAATTAGGTGGTGTTGATTCTTCTCTAAATATAAGGTGTTCCTTATCATCATCATCAAAAATTTTAACCACCTACTTCTTACAAAAAATCTTCACATCATGGTCTGAAAGCCAATCCATAATAAGGATTATATCAAACTCAATCATAGGTATGATGATGAGATCAGCTGATAAAGAACATTTATATGATTTAATGGGAACTTATTCACAGAACTTTGTTGCAATGATACTTCCCTTAAGAGTTTTAACTAAAAACTCCATTGTTAATTAAAATTGGAAATATCTAATTTTCATAGAAAACTGGGAAGATATGAAATAATGAGATGATCGAGAATCAAATAATGCATTTTCTAAACTTGAGGAAACCATTAAATCACCTGTCACCACGTCTTTCAGAGCTTCTACATCAGCAGTAGTGATTGAATAAGATTGGCCTTGATCCCTTGGAATTTTCTGAGGTAAGTTCCCATAATGCTTAGGACATTAATTTTCATAATTTCCCATTTCCATGCAGTTGTAGCATCGAACATCGGTAGCTTCTTTCTTTCCCTTACAATCACGAGCTTGGTGGCCTTTTTCACCACACTTGAAACAAACTCCCATTCCTTTCAAGAAAGTACAGAGGTGTTTTTTCCCACATTTACTGTTGGATGGATATTCAACTTTTACCTTATTCCTATTATTTCCATTCCTAGAGTGATCAGTAGATCTCTTCTTCTCTTTATTATCCTTAAAGTCATAAGACTTAGCGAATTAATTTTCTGTCTTGATAGCACATGAGACAATATCTTCGTACGACGAGAAGTATTGTGAGACTAATAATCGACAGAGAAATGGTTTTAACCCATAAAATAAATGATCAATCATACTTATTGGGTTATATTTATAATCCGCTGCATGCCTCTCTAACCCTGTAAAGTTAGCCTCATACTTTGCGACATTCTCATCCTCCATTTGTCTCAGACTCAGAATTTTCCTTTACAGATCTGCCCGATGGTCACGAGGAATGTATTTTTCTATGAAAAGCTCTTTTAAATCTCTCCATTCCATATTTGATACTTCATCATCTTCCTCTGTGTTTTGTATCAATGACCCCCATTGATCAACATCTCCAGTGAGGCTATAAACTTCCATGATAACTTTTTTCCCTTTCACTACACCCAATGCCTAAAATATTTTCTCTAGGGAACTTATCCGTTGCTCATATACTAATGGATTTGTACTCCTATTGAATGTTGGTGGTTTTCTCCTCATGAAGTGATCTAACATTGATCCTCCATGCTGTGGATCTGAGTTCTCCATATGGGTAAGGTTATTATTCATAACCTGAGTGAGTTGCCCCAGTATGGTGATTTGCTAATCAGCACATGTTGCATCACAAACTCCACTATAATTATCTTGAGTTGGAGGGAAATCCCTACATGGAGTGAGTGCATTTATATGGTTCCCATTCCTTCCACTAGGTGCCATTTCTAAACAATGGCATAAACTAGATTAGTTTATGAATCGAAATACATAATTCCAAACTTGTAAAAAACATAACATAAGTTGAACAGTGTATGGATATAATCCATAATCATAAAAAATTCTTTCTTTGAGGAAGTATATACTCATAAACCATTCATAATGGTTTGTAAAGAATATTAGAGTTATACTAATCATATCCCCTGGGAGTGTCGTAACCAAGAGTGTAGCAAAGCCCGTTGTCGTGCACCATTTCCCGTTCAAGTCTTGCTCAGAGTGGTGTTTTTGGGTTTTACCTTTAGGTACATATGTGCTAGAGCCGCCACTACCTGCTCGTATCCAGACAGGGATGTAATCCTTGGAAAACTCAAAAAATCTCTACAATACCAAAATTATAGGATATTATTCTATACTAATCCTCAAATTTTATCTTAGGGATATGTGCTCTAATCAATGTTTATCTAAATCTAGCTTCCAAGGTTTGTACTAAACATACTCTAATACCAACTGTAATGCCCCGACCCCAGTTATGCAGAGTCAGTGCATTATTACATAACATTGGCATGATCCCCAAAGATCATGTCTCGAAAGACCAATTAGTATAGTAGCCTTGGAAATCACTAGATACATTCATAAATTATAAATTACATCATAAAGTGAAAAACTTAAATAACATAGTCTCCATAGCCCACACTCATATCCCCTTCAGAGTATCCTTGTAGGCCAGTCATAAAATATTTCTTCACATCCTGGGAAAAATAAAACATAGAAAGGGGTGAGCTCAGATGCTCAGTAAGGATAACAATATAGCAGAAACTTTCATAAATAAGCACAAACATTTAAGGCAATGTATAACTAAAACAAAATCCTTTTAAACATGAAATTCAGCATAATATGGCAAAAATAAAATGAAATAATGCCATTTACATATTCACATGTATATTCTACTAGTTGAATAATCACATGCAATATCAATAACCACTTTCATAATGTTGGAATGCATAATGCCAGCCTATCATAACCACATAGTAAAGGCATTGTGCCAAGACTACAAATAATATTTTTTCAAGGCCTTGTTCCGAGACAATAGTTTGTATCATGAGACCTATAAATGCATCAAGGAGCTATAGCGGGCTCCACCCGTCACTTATTAAGTCCAATGAATTCCTCATATGAACAGGTTTAAACATAACATAAACATTCGTATTAAAACTATCATACAAAATATCAATACATTTTTCTATAAACCATGAATGGTATAAAAATAACACATCCACATTCAAACATATCACAAAACCATCAATACAATATGGAAGTTTTGTATCATAATAAATCAACTTCAAATAACCTTAAAATCCTTCAAAGGATGTTGACATAGATGAAATCAAAATTGTTTGAGAGAAATATCCCTTTTTTTAAATCATTTAAAAGTCACATAATTATAATAGGAAAAATTTACTTTGAAAATATTATTATAAGATTGTAAGGTAAGCTACAACAATTTTATAATGGTGGAAAATAACTGCACCTGTCGTATAAGTTATAAAAGACATTCTTACCCTAATTCTATAGAAAAGTTTAAAAAGGACCTTGTTTGGAAAACGACAGAAAGATTACTTTATAAATTTCTTATGAAAATTCAAACAGGGGTATAAGTTAATTTATACCATAGTATGTCAAATATTAAGAATTATTTGAAATACATTTTTAAGAAACATGGATGTGGATGATAAAGAGGTCCTAGTAGATAATTACGTATAAACAATCTCGGATAATGAAAAGATTGTGAAATAAACCCTTACCTTGTACTTTTACTTGGTCGAGGGTAGGTTAACCTCCTTTATAATGGTGAAATAAATGATTTTAAATTATAAAATAATCATATACATTCATATGATATCATATAAGATCTTTTAACATTGCTTTGTTAATAATATCTTTGTATTATCGTTGTTTCAGGTGTTAACTGATTCATTTCACATTATATTCTTTGTTACGTAAGCCACATTGGTTAAGGATAGGTTGTATCTTATACATATCTAAAATTATATTAAGTCTATAAACATTATTTTTAACCATCAAATGAAAATTATTCTTGAATGGATACGATGGGGAATGAATCTCATCGCGTTCGTGGAGACGGTAGTCGGTACGTACGCACGAGCGACAATATCATTATTTTGATATTAAAATAATATATAATTGGAAAGTATATCATATATACAGAATAATTATCATGTTATACACATTTTTTACATCAATTACACATCATTATTATAACGATCCAAATAATAATGTATTGAATAACAATTATAGCACGACGTGGAGATGGTAAGCCGTACATACGTACGTATAGTGACATGTCATTCAAAGGATGGATAGAATACTGAATATGGTAGTACCATATTTATAATAACATCACAGTATATATAATATACTATAGTTATTATTTTATAATGGAAATTACAAAGAAAGAAGAAGTGGAAGAAAAAAGGAACTTGAAAGAGGGTGGTGAAAACATTACCTCTTCTTCGGGTTCATCCATTTGATTTGATCAAAATGGATCCTTAGGTTGGATTTCTGATCAAAATAAGGCATCTAGGTTGAATTAAGGGAAGTTGAGAGGATATTTGGGTAGTGTTTTACAATCCAAAAGGCTTTGAAGGTATGAATATGAGAGAAGGGGGTGTGCCCTTTTATAAGAGGGGTGAAGGGCACCTTAGGAAAAGCTAGAAATATTAATTTATAATAAATTCATATTTCGTTTCTAAAAGCTCCAAAGTGACCTATTTAAAGGATAAGGTGTGGGTGGGTCGAACTACATTCAACCAATAGGTTTTAGAAAATTTTGGGTCTCTATTTTACCCTTATCTTTTAGATTTAACTCTTAGTTAAATAGTTTGACATTTACCATATCTCTTTGTATTTTTATATTATATGGTTAATAAACATACTATAAACTGCCAAGGAAACCCCATGTGGTTCATTAATCAAATAACTATCATCATATAATTCTTTTGGAAAACATTAGAATTTTAGGTATATTATATCAATTAATAATATAATATTTGTTTTAAAACTCCTTTTTGTCAATTTTGACACTATTTAATAATTGATTTCTGTTAAAGTCTTAATGACTTTATTAATTCGAAACAAATTCATTTAATGAATCCTAACATGTCATATTAACCAATAAAATTCATGGATTTCATTAAAATTCTCAAATTATATTTATTTGGGTATTTATAATATCAAGTATTTTATTATTTCACTAATAAGATAATTACTGCATCATCATTGTGTCATATATAAATTAAATTATTTAATGTTTAAAAATTATAAATAAAATATAATTATATATGAAATCGTTTTTGTCTTTTTGATAAATATTTATAAATGAATTTATCTTATGTATAGCCCAATATTAAAAATGTTTTAGTAATTAAACTTTGATTTTAACTCTTTTAACTCTTCTTTGAATTGAATAATAATAAATGTCTTAATCTAATCCATGTGGACCAAAGAGGTTCATATTTTATTCCTATGGTTGATTTTGGTCGAATTATACATAGCCAATAGAATTAGGACATGTGTTAGGGTAATAATAATGTCATTTTTACACTTAATTACCCTATTTTCTTTTTACCATGGTAAATAGAAGTTAAAAGTTACTATTCAACAAAAAATATTTTTATCTTATTGAACCAAATTTTACTCGATATTAAACAAGTCTCTAGAATTTTCAAAATTCAACTCACAGAAGCGGTAAAATTAAGTTTAATGTGAATTTGAAAATTCTCTTAGGAGATGGGTAAAAGATGGTGAAAAGTTCAATAAAATTTTTATATATCTAAAATTATTATATACCAACTTCAATGAATTAAAATGGAATTATATAGGTATCATATATATATTTTGACTTAAAATAAATTTAAATAAAATAAATAATTATTTAAATAAAAAAATTCGGTTTTAAACTATAACTCATTGTTTTTCACTATTCATCAAAAAATGAATGTTTTCAGAAAAATACAAAAACATCACCCTAGGATAATTTCGATATTACGAATCCAAAAATGAAGTCAATTTTGAAAGAAAAAATTTACAAAATTTCAAAAAGTGTGTATTACTATTCATAACAGCTAGTTTGATTGGTTGTGGTGTGTGTTAGAACTCGAAGTTGCATAGAACACACACTTCTGTATTATTCAAAGAGAAGTGTACCGTGGAGGCTTGGGGTGTTACATTATTTTTATTCCACGATTATATAAAACATTAAGAATCCTTTATATAATTATATATTTTTATTTTAATTTTATAAAAAACTCCTAAATTCACATCTATAAAATGTGTATTGAAATCAATGCTAATGTGAATGATGGACAACCGCCTCGTGAAATGATGTCGTTCTTTTTTCCATTACTAACTCTCAGAGTTGGGAATTATGATGTAAATATTTTTTATATGATATATTTTATGTCTATATTGTAATAATACTTCTTTAATTTTTATATAAAACATACATTCTTGATTTCTTTTTCAAGGGAATACGATTGCATTGTTTTTGGACGTCTATACTACATCTTCATCAAAGCGATGTGATACATCCACACTTTATGTGGAATTAATTAAATATTGATTTAATAAAATTATATGATATAAATGAAACATTTTTTATATCAATTGAATAAATATATATATAGACATATAAAATATCATTTCCTTCTTTCCATTCTACACACTGAAAAAGTGATAATGTCATTCGTTAATGTGTGTACTACCACCTCCTCAAAGCGATGTGATTATTATTTTATTTCACAAAAAACATAAAAATAATGTTATATATAAGTATATATAATTAAATAACAAGTTACATATGAAATAATTTTAATTTTATAAATATAAATGTTACTTAACATCTTACTATAATGTTCACTGAAAACTGGGAACATTACTCACACATATATATGACCTATCATCTTCGTGACTGTAAAATCAGTTCATTTTTTCATACAAGAATTAAAGTATTTGTTTTAAAATTATATTTTATTCATAATTATGATAATGATGAAATTATTTTTATTTTGAATATTTTTAAATAATTAACTCATTGACCTTAGTCATCCCGCCAAGTTTAGTTTGGACACATGTGATGAATAAGGTCAAAATATCAAACATAAACTTAATTGAATAAGAAATTTTATATAACATTATTATCTGTTAAATAAAATTAAATATATCATTTTACAATTTTAAAAGTCATTTTAAAAAATAAAATAAGTTTATTATTCATGATGATAATAAACAAGCATGAAACATCAGACTCAAGGTATGTGATTTTGATCTAACATTTTTACATTTGTGAGAGAATTATCAAATTCGACAATTATTTTATATACTGTATCAACATAAAAATGTGATATGTTATATAATGAATTATTTTATCTTCATGGGTTTTAAATGATTTATTTTATGATTGTCACATTTGGAATTTCTGATTCATATGATACTACACTTGAAAAGAAATTATATGTAACTTTTTTGAAACCTATGAGATAAATAACATATTCACCACTTAATTGTTTTTTATAGTGTATATAATACCAATTATGATACATAATATCATTAATTATATAATATTCATGGTATTTAAATGTTTTAATCGATTATTATTACTTTTAGCCCTCCCAATTCAGATGTTACCATAGTAATAATAGAAGTTATAGTCTTAATTTTATTTCTCTAAGTCTTGTGACATATTAAAAAACATCCGTTTATTATGGGTTATATATAAAAACTACTAATGTTTTTTATGATTATTATAATTTATTTTTTTTTGATTTAAATATCAATTTTTTGATTTCTTTTTCTTTGGGTTTATTGCTTCAAATTCACCAAGGTGTTAACGGATTTTTGTGACAATTTTCCATCTTTGAGGCATTTGTTATATTAAACACCTATCTTATATTTTTAGGTGTGTATAAATATCATTTGACATGATATATAATGAATATTATTATTATAATTATATTATATGTTTAATTTATTAAAATTAATTCCTGCGGATTATGATCCAAATGATTCAATGTAGAATGGGACACATTTTAATGTTGAAATATTATTTTCCTCAAAAAAGTTATTAATAATATTTTAATTTTATTTTCATTTAGAAAAATAAAAAAACCCTATTGTTCCATATCCTCCAATGGGAATGTCATGAACCATCCTAAGTCGATCCTGAACTGGTCACAAGGGCCAGCCCGCGACATGTCCCGAGAGGCGTTCCTGATCCTCCCAGGATGGAAAAAAGCACCATAGGCATCCATAGAGTACACAAGGGAACGATTACACACATATATAAAAAAATAAAACAAACAGTGGAAAGAAATGGAATTTCCAAAACACATTTATATAAAAACTAAACTGAACATTATATCTACAAGAAACTGAAATTACAGCTAAAACAACAACTCATATGACCAAAAACAATAACCAAATAACTCTATGTGACCGTTCTGGTCACCCTCAAACATAATTATCACATGTCTCCCAAGGTGATCGATCTCAATCTGAAACCTGAACAAAGGCTAAAAATAGAAGGAGAATATTGGAATGAGTATTAAAACTATATTGGTTAGCTCAAAATTCTATTCTTAATGCACATCCTTTAATATAAAAGTATCATTAATTTCAAGCTTTAAATACAAAATATAAAGGCATGTTTTCCAAATAAGGTCCCATTCTATATAAAACAAATTACTAGACAAAAACATTCATGTTTTTTAAAACAGAATGCTAGTTACAATTTTCAAAGAGGTGCAACTTCAAAATGGAAATAGTTTTCAAAAGGACTTCTTTAAAGAACTTAAACATTTAAATAAATCAAAAACACTACAGAATTTATCAACTAAACACACCGTATGCCGATGGTGAGTAAAAAATATCCAATGAGCACAATTCACGGGAACACCCCTAGGCACTAGTTAGTTGCAAGCTCTATGTACCTCGTATCTTGGTGAAAGTTACCATAATAAATACCCGTTCTCGTGCACATGAGCCACTAGCAGAGAGAATAACCGTAACCTAGTGGTCCCTCAACAAAATCATCATCATAGTTTAGTTATTGTTTGCATCGTCAAACTTTCTACGTGAAACAAGGTCCAAACCCCACAGAATCACTAGCATACTAGTACACGTCCGCCCACCAAGATACCCGAGATTCCCTTTAGTTCTCAATCAAGTTACAGATATTATCAAATACAAATTTCACATCCAAATTCTATTCCGAAACCATAAAAACACAAACATCCCATAAAGGGTTTTCACATTTCTATCACGAATGAACAAACCACTACAAAATTTTCGTGAGACAATTTGAAGCAATGTACTGAGGATTTGCATATAAAACTCATTCAAAAACACTATTTGAATTATAAACACAAAAAAAGACCATACCCAAATATATTTTTCATCCCTAAAAAGATTTAATAAAATCATTTCATTGATTATAAAACAATACCAATTGACACACCAGGGTATATATAAGTAAAACACTCATTCTTCATTTTTAGGAAATGCCAAACAGACCTTTAAACATATTCCCAAAACTAATAGTAAAAAATGTTATGCATTTAATTTTTTTTTAAAGAGGTGTATACACACCATATACAATATAATACCAAATTCATAAATCCCATAAAACACTCAGGTTACATATTCAAATCATAACCATTTTCATAAGAATGTGAAACATGCCAGTTTTTGGCAACTTGGGCCAAAACATGCTGTAGACCAAAACCCATTTATTTTTAAAACCAAATACAAATTGGAAAGCCATCAAAGTATCCCAAAATAATTTTTTTACATTCTACTAATGTATTTATAAATCCCCAAAAATCAATTTTAAATTGCACTAGACACATAAAGGCCAACAAGTCAATTTACCAAACATGTGGCATGCACTCTTTAACAAAACAACTTATGTTATTTTGGGCCAAAACATGTTGTAGACCAAAACCCATTTATTTCTAAAACCAAATAAAAATTGGAAATCCATAAAAGGATCCTAAAATAATTTTTTTACATTCTACCAATGTATTTATAAATCCAAACAAATCATTTTTAAATTGAACTAGACACATAAAGGCCAATCGGTCAATTTACCGAACACGTGACATGCACTCTTTAACAAAACAACTTATGTTAAGAACTTAAAAAAGGTTAAAATACAATTTTAATGTGATAATGTTATTCAAGATATGGAAATATATTAAAAATACCATAAACAATGTGTGGAATCTCATGGAATAATTTATCAAACAAGAGGAGTGCACATTTATACCAAAACAACTATATTTTTAACAAAATAAGTCATAAAACATAATTTTCACATAAAACCTTTAAAACCAAGGTTTCATAGTAGAAAATATCATATAAATAAGTTTATAAAAGTATGATAATGATGAAACTTAAATGATAAAGGCTTGTGAAAGGGATATCCTACCTCCAATTCTTGGCGTAATGGAAACATTTTCCCCAAATCACCATTTGAGGGTTTACAAACCCTAAACCTATGATGACCATAAACAAATGAATAAAAACCACATAAAAAATAATGGAATGACATAAAAATAGGTCTAACAGAATTATGGGATATTATAAAAGTAAGAAATAATGAAAGGAGTAAGAAGAGGAAGGATAAAAGAGAAGGAATCTCACCTTCTCAACTAGAAAACTATTCGTATTCCATTAGATCTGCACCATTAGATAAAAGGGAATGGATTGGAAATTTTTGGAGATACTCCTATGGTCTGGAAAAACTAGTTGAAGAAGATTTGTTGAAAAAATAGTACGAATTGAATTACTTATGAATGATACAATTTACCTTGTCAATTCTGGACGATTTGAGAGACATTGAGAATGTTTCCCCCCTCCGAGACTATTATCAGCTCTAGAGAGGTAAAATCGATAATGGGGGTGAGGATAGGGATATTGGATTTTGGTGGGAGGTGGAATCACCAAAAAATATTAAAAATGGAATTAGATATAAAATAAAAAATTTAGTTTTGTAAAACTGGAAATGGGGCCATGGGATGGCCCAATACCTAAATAAGTAACCCCAATTCACCATTATAATGAATTCTTAAGGGGTAAAAAATTATATGTTGGTTTGAATATATCATTGGAGGAAACATATGAAGTGTAATGGGTGAAATATGTTTGAAAAAAAGGAGTTACAAAAGAAACATATTTGGTTTATAAAACTGAAAATAGGCTCACGATTGGCCCAAATCATGAAGTAACCACACTTTCTCCAAAAACTCCTAAAAAGCTGATGGGGAACCCAAATTAGGGTGATTAGGCATAGATGAATCTTAAAAACTCAAAATTAATCTCACCCAAGACCAAAGAAAGGTATCGTGATTTTAGATGATCCAGATCAAAACAAAGACATGAAAAACTGGGTGTGACAATTCTCCACACCATTAAAGTTTTCCGCCCCCGAAAAGCCATAACACTTTCCAGCTGAAAGATAAACACATAAGGATTCCTTATCAACATGATAAAACCTATAAATCTAGTTAAATATCATTTTACATCAACATTAATTAATCCTTTTCACAATCAAAACACCAACTCACAACCACTTTGTGAAAATCAATAGAAATATCAAGCCACAACGTCTATAACCAAGACAACAACCCGATTATTGGCCTTTGTCCCAATGAAACCAACAATCTCCCAAACTAAAGATCACTCAAGAAGGCCAAATACTCTAGGGGATTATAGAACCGACTCCCCAACCTTAACAAAAAACTAGTACTAGACAAGTTATTAGGAAGAAAAATCAATGAGACCTGTGATGGGTCTCCTCACCATTAGAACCCAACTGGCAACGAAAAAACAAGAACTAAAAATTAACTATAATTGGGCCTCACTTTCACATGTCCAAAAAAAACGCTCCCACAACAACCTACCAACCCAAGTTAAGTGGATTATAACAAGAATATCAAAACCACCCACTCTTGAATGGAGGGGTCAAGAATTGGGCCAACACATTCTACAAGGATCCAAACCCCTACCAATTAGGGAGGAGATAGAAGGGGCCCCAGTCATTGAGACATTGAAACCACAAAAGAAACGATGTAATAACCTAAATGAAATGGTATAAGTATGATTTTAGTAGCTATACCCACAATCCAAGGACTCCTGACTACGCGCTAGCTTCACTCCGAAACCTATGGCTAGAGCTCTAATGGATGAACCATCTCTTTCCTCGCAGCCAGAATTTGATAATCCCCAATATGTACTCCATCCCTTAGTTACACACAGTACCACATAACACTCCCAATTAGAAACAATAGATCAAAAGACACCATAGAACACTCTTCCTCAAAAACGCATTTTTACCCAAAAAAGAACATAGAGATACAGAAAACTATTTTATATTATGAATGAGGAGTAGAATGAACAAGGAATAAAAAAACACCCACTAAACATCACTGAGAACAACTAATACAACCAATAGAATCACCATAAAGGTAAGGAACTTTAAATCGAGCCCAAATATCTCCCTGTTTCAACAAATGGTCTGAGGTATCATTCTAAGAGGTGGATTTAATATTTTAAACAAATCCTTTTCTTGATCAACTGGAAATAATAAAAATGGGGAACCATCCATGGAAACATCACAACATCCAACACATCTTTAGAAACCCACTAAAAATTTCCCCAAAACTGAGCCACTAACAAGATCCCATCTCATGATGCAATAAGAGTACGACTTCTAGATCATAAGAAAGCATACTGAATAGACAACACTTCTATGATATAGGATAAAACATCCACATAATTTCTGGTTCAAAATATAAACAATAATTATTCAGCTAAAACATTTTTTAAAAGTAATTAAAAAAATAATCTAACTTGGTAGATTTTCTCATTCACCAATGGTGTTTCATCATGTCTCACACACATGAATATTTACGTGCCACCCTGGGCACTCAAATACCATGACATACCAGCCATTCATCCATATATCTATAAAAACATGCATGTGAGAACCCATGAAAACAACGAATGCAAAAACAAAACATCATCATCATAAAGATAATCGTGTACCTTCCAAAGGCACATTAACCATAAAATCAAAAACCATTTTCAGATTTCACAAGACAATGAATGCTTCATTAAGAACCATTTGATTAAAAAAACAATCCATTTCATTTTATAGAACTTAAAAAACAACCATTCTATTCTAAATATCCCTTTCTCATTTTAAAAAAAATTCCATCAAAGTCTTTTATCATAACACGACAATGACAAAGGCCAAAAACCCTTTCCAAAAAACACCAGACACTCAAAACCAAACGTCCCAAACCAATTCATTAGATTCAAAAACATTTCAATAGCCTAAAACACCCCATTTTATAACAAAGATTCCAAATTAATTTAAAATTATCCACACTTTCAGAACCGTTTATTTCAACAATCCACATGTTTAGAATAGGGAAAATCCAATCCTGTTAAATAATTCTCACTTTCTCCCAAAAATTTGTTAGAAAATCACAAAATTCCAAAACAATTATTATATTTTATTTTTGAAAACACATTTCCCCATTTTAAAAATACAATCCTTTATTTAAAACTCATTTCCAAAATTCTCACACAATGATTTTCGAAACCAAAATTCAGAATTCAAGAAACGTCCAAGAAACCCACAAAAGGGAACTAGTGTCGGTGCGCGACTTGACCATATGGTTGGCTGCCATATGTTAAATGCAACACCAACATGGAGAGACTTATTAGGACCATTCCACGACTCCACATGGGTTTCCAGGCCCTGCGAGATCACGGAGGCCATTGGTCAGACTCCTCTTGTCATATCCCAAAACCATACAATCAACAAGAAAAAAAGACACTAATAAAACTGAACTTACCTTGGAAACCTGAGGATTAGAATGAGAAAGAATTCATGACGATCTTCCCGCACTTACCCATCAAGTCCCAAATGTCCTACTCTATCTACCTTGAAATACCACAAATAGAAAGGGTGCTCTAAAAAGAAAGGTATGCTAAGATCCGACCTCCTAAAATACCATTTTGTCACGAACCAGCCTGAGTCGACCCTGAACCAGTCATAAGGGCCAGCCCGCGACAAGTCCCAAGAGGCGTTACTGATCCTCCCAGGATAGAGACAAACACCAAGGGAATCAATAGAGTACACACAGGAATGAATTCACCCATATATAAAAAATAAAACAAATAGAATAAAGAAATGGACATCCCAAAATACATTTATATAAAAAATGAACTGAACATTATTTCTATAAGAAATTGAAAGTACAACTAAACCAATAACACATATGACCAAACCCGATAACCAAATAACTCCATGTGACCCTTCTTGTAACTCTCCAACATAATGATCACATGTCCCCCAAGGTGATCGAACTCAAGCTAAAACCTGAACAAGGTCTAAAAATAGAAGAAGACTATAGGCGTGAGTATTAAAAGGCAGTAGGTTAGCCCGATATTATTTTCCCCATGCAAATGATTTAACATAAAAGTAACATAAATTTCATGTTTTAAATATAAATTTAAAGTTATTTTTTTAAAGAAGGTCCCATGCTATATAAAACAAATTACCAGAGAAAAAATTTCATCTTTTATAAACAATAATGCTAGTTACAATTTTCAAAGATGTGAAACTTCAAAATTAAAATATTTTTCAAGAGGGATGATTTAAAGAATTTACACTTTTTAATAAATCACACACACTACTGAATTTAAAAACCAAACACACCATATGACGACGTTGAGTACAAAATAGCCAGTGGGCACAATTTATGCGAACACCCCTAGGAACTAGTTAGTTGTGAGCCCTATGTTCCTCGTATCTCGGTGAAAGTAACCATAATAAATATTCATTATCGTACACACGAGCCACTAGTAGGGAGAATACCCATAACCTAGTGTTCCCCCAATATCATCATCATAATAGTTTAGTTAGTGTTGTCATCATCAAACTTTCTACATGAAACTGGGGCCAAACCCCATAGAATCACTAGCATACTACTACACGTCCACCAACCAAGATACTCGAGATTCCCTTTAGTGATCAATAAAGTTATACATATTATAAAATACACATTTCACATCCAAATTCCATTCCCAAACAAAAAAAACACAAATAGACCATAAAATTTCTTCACATTTCTTTCACGAATCAACAAACCACTTCAAATTTTCGTAAAACAATTTCAAGGAGTGTATTGATGCTTTGCACATAAAACTCTTTCAAAAACACTATTTGAATTTTAAACACACAACAATACCATACCCAAACATATTTGGATGCCCTAAAACATTTATAAAAATCATATCATGGATTATTAAACAATCCCATTTGACACAACATGGTATATACCAGTAAAACACTCATTCTTCAATTTTAGGAAAGGCCAAACAGGCCTTTAAACATTTTCTAAAAACTAACATTTAAAAAGGTTATACATTTCAATTTTTTTTAAAGAGGTGTATACACAACATATTCAGAATCAAACCACGTTCATAAAACCCATAAAATACTCAGGTTACATATTCAAAAAACAACCATTTTTATAAGAATGTGAAACATTCCATTTTTCGGCAACTCAGGCTAAAAAATGTTGTGAACCAAACCCCATTTATTTGTAAAACAAAATACGAATTGGTAAGAAATAAAAGGATCCCAAAATAATTTTTTTTACATTACGACAATGTATTTATAAACCAAAACAAATCATTTTCAGATTGAAATTGACACATAAAGGACAACAGGGCAATTTAGCGAACATATGGCATGCACTCTTTCACAAAAAAACCTTATTTTAGGCACTTAAAAAGGGATAAAATTTCATTTTCATGCCATAAAGTTATTCAAGCTACTGAAACATATTCAAAATACCATAAAATAAGTGCAAAATCTCATGGAATAATTTATCAAACAAGAGGAGTTGACATTTATACCAAAACAATAATATTTTTAACAAAATATGGTTATAACAGAATGATAATGATGAAAAATAAATGATAAAGGCTTGTGCAAGGGATATCCCACCTCAAATCCTTGGCGTAATGGAAACACACACCCAAAATCACCATCCAAGGGTTTAAAAACCCTAAACCTATGATGGACTGACCCAAATAAATAAAAATCCCATAAAAATCATGTAATAACAGAAACCTAGGTCGAAAAAGACTATAGGAGATTATAAAAATAATAAATAATGAATGGAGGAAGAAGATGAAGGATAAAAGAGAAGGAATCTCACCATTTCAACTAGAAAACTATTCGTATTCCATTAGATCTACACCCTTAGATAAAAGGTAATGGATTGTAACTTCTTGGAGATACTCCTAAGGTCTGCAAGAACTTGTTAACGAATATCAGTGTCAAAAATAGTAATAATTGAATTACTTATGAATGATACAATCTAACATGTCAATTCTGGATGATTTGAGAGTCATTGGGAATGTTTCCCCACTCTGTGACTAGTATAAACTCCAAAGAGGGAAAATAGTTACTAGGGGTGAGTATAAGGATATTGGCTTCAGGTGGGAGGTTGAATCACCAAAAAATATTAAAAATATAATTATATATAAAATAACCAAATTATTTTTGTTAAAACTTGGAATTGGCCCATGGGCTGGCCCAATACCTAAATAAGTAACCCAAATTAACCATGATTATAAATTTCTAAGTTGTCAAAAAGGATATGTTGGTTTGAATATATAAGTGGAGGAAACTTATGAATTGGAATGGGGGAAATATGTTTTAAAACAATGGAGGTATAAAAGAAACAAATTTGGGTTTTAAAACTGAAAATGGGCTCACGGTTGGCCCAAATCATGAAGTAACCACCCTTTCTCCAAAAACACCAAAACAAGCAATGGGGAACCCATATTTGAGTGATTAGACATATATGAAACTTAAAAACTCAAAATTAAACTCACCCATGACCAATGAAAAATTATCTAGATTTCAAATGAACCCGATCAAAACAAAGACATGAAAAAATGGGTGTGATAGGGAATATTTTGTATCGATTACATTCTATTTATTTATAAGAATGTATTATGTTTTTCTCAATGAAATTGTTATGAAATGTATTTATTTTCTATTATTTTAACATGTTTTATAGGGTTTTATATGGAATCCAATTCCTTTTAATGGGTTTATCATGTCTTAAGGATATTTTTATTAAAACCATTTACATTACAAGTGTATACCGTGTTTCAAAGAGATTACTATATAACTCATTTCCTTTCCCCATATTAATTATGATTGAAAGAGTTTTTTGGGAAACCCATTTCGTTTCCATGGGTTTATAATGTTATAAAGGTATTAATGATTTTTTCTATGATTTTTTATGTTGTATTTCCTAGATAACATATACGATGGGGAGATAAAGATAGCACAAGGTGATCCTATTATATCATATAAAATGTGTGTACCTAGAGAGTACTATAATGCAATGTGTTATGATAATTTTACCCATAAAAATATATTAAAAGTAAATAATTTATTTATTATAATTGGTAAGGGTTATATATTGTTTTAATTAGATGTTTTTTATAGATATTAATTTGATTTATTTATTCTTAATAAGGGTTTATAATTTTTTAAATAATATCGATTGATGTCAAAAGGATCATGATTATTGATTCTAATGACTCTTTACATTTAAATGTTTTAATATTTCATGGTCTTGGTATCGATGGGTATGAGTTCTTTCATGATATTCTCCAGAACATCGATTATTTTATCATACACTTATGCGCTCTTATGATTATTTATTTCATTCAATTGTTAGTTTTCTAGGATTACCCATATATAGTATCTGAGATCTCCATTATTATGTATAATTTACACATGTTATAAAGAATGATATTAAACAATTTATGTCTATAAATTAGTTCTCATGGATGGTGCTGATGACCTAATGTTAAATTAGAAATGATGTGTATAATGATGGGTGATGTTCCACTTTTTCAACCATATATTTATGAGTCCATGTTGATATAAATAGTTTATATAAGATTGTGTATTAATTATATAAAACTATAAAACTAAAATGGTGATCAACAATATAAATGATTTATTTTTTCCTTCATATCTTGTAAGGTTTAGATGAAAAATTTGGGTCACAATTATCTACATCAAATACGGGAATGTATGGTTCTGGATCTCAATGAAGGATCTGAGAGTACGGGTCATGGGATGTTATAGTCACATTGGGATTATACATGTAATAAATTACTTCCATTATATTATGATTTTACACTATTATTATAATTTATTATACAACATGTTTTGGTTGCATCCAATAACTTGAACTAGAAATAACTGATCCAATGTTGAATGTGACAAAAAATAAAATTATTTTCATCACGAAAAAATAAATATCATAAGATATATAATAAAGAATATGTGATTATAACCAACTATATTTATCAATATATTATTAAAAACCCGAAATTATTTGGCCTTATAAATCAACTAAACCATATAAATGTGGAGTTTAATGGAAATCAGGTTGGAAAAAATATTTATCCTTAAACATTTTAAGAATTTATGAATAAGAATATATTATAGTGTTATAGTGTAAGGGAAATATTTTTTATTTATTGAAATTTATTTTCTAGGGAAATGAATTTTCAAAAAATTTGATTTATTATTTATGGTGAAATTTGGAATTAACAGAGTTAGTTAACTAATCAAAGGTCTAACTCCCATACCATGGAAGGGACTATGTTATAAAAAACATTAAACAAAAATTAATGAAGTTAATATGTATTGTAATTGATTAATTTTGTTGTATAGGTGTTTTATTGATGATATTTTTGTTATAAGAATACCGAAACATCTATTTTTTTTTCAATAGTTGATTTTCTTACGTATTTTCAAAATATATTGAATACTACTGATAATGAAGATTTTTTTGGTAAGGATATGCCTTTTTGTAAAACACATGATTGAGGGTCATATATCCTTTAATATATTATTATCGTTGGGATAATAATGGTTATATGAGATACATACATGACTAATAATCACAATGAATGTTCGATAGTATTGGATACCTTGAATATTTTTAGTGGTTTGATTAAAAGAGATTTTGGATGATGTTTTTTAATTTTTTGGATTTATTGAATTTATTCCTTAGTCTATGATTTTATTATAGGAATGTTGATATAGATAATGTTTGTAATAAAATATTATTCATTGATTATTTATGGCGATTTAGGATATTAGTATGTTTTAAGAGAGTTATTAAACAATGTATTCATATGATCTGTATGTGAAATTATGGGAAATATCATGTTATATGGAGATATATGTTAATCTTGTTCTTGGAAAAGGTGTGGTCAAACAATTCTTATTTTTTTTGTTTTTTGTGTAACAAATATATTTGAAATTTATATAGTTAACTATTAACATATATGATTAATAAGAACATTGTATATTATTGTTTATGATTTTGATATTAACATGTTTCATTTAAACATATTGGCTTTGGTAAATACTGATTTATTGAGGGGATAAAATTTACATTTTTTGGTTTTATTGATTCTTTAAATTCTAAATGTAGTGCTTCATGTATGAAAAATAATAATATTGAATAATCATGAATAATCATGTCATATAGAAAGAGATGATTTGAAAATTGATAAAAGAACAATCAAAGAATGAAAATTTTCTTATGATGTGGAATGAAATTATGTATATAAGTTTTCTCATGTTCAATTTCATGTTAGAAAACTAATTCAGAAACATTAAAACAAATAGACTAAAATAAAAACTATCATATTTCACCTTCATTTCTGATGAATAGTTTTTCTTTTATCCCTACGAAAATTTATGGTTTTGTGGTCATTTACATTCTCATGACTATATTATCAATCACTATCTATTATTCCATAGAGGTTATTTTTTATAATCAATATCTATATTTTAATATCCAACCATTCTTCTACTTTTATGACTATATAATTATGTGTAATTTTAGGTAATATTTGAACTTCTCATATCATTTTTAGAGGATGTTTTGTTTTCCCGTTAAATGAATTAAGTTTAAAAAAAAGGTATTTTCAAATATTAATCGTTCAGGATTATGATAAAATTTAAATGGTGAAAATTATTTAAGTTTGTGGGTGATAGAATGTAAAAATCCAAATATTTAGTTAAAAAAACAAGGTCAATATCATTCTTAATACTAAATATCAAACATTTGAAAATTTTAAATATATTATTAAAATATTTTTATTTAAATGAGATTGTTATAATATAGCTGTTTAATTTTAGGGTTTCAATATAAGAAAATACATAATGAAATATAGGTATAATGGTATTAATGAATAAATATATACTAATTAAATCTTAATAAATAAGATATCATTTTTAGTGATGAAATTTTAGGCTTCAAATAAGAATTTTATTTAAATAAAATTACTATAATTTAGGCCTAGAAATTATAATTAATTAATAATAATTTTATATATTAATAATTATAAAATTAATATTATTTTTTAAAATTTAATATAAAAAATAGCTTTCATTGGTATTTTTGAATTTCTAAAAAATAATTCATTTTTCAATAAATAGTGATTATTTTTGTTTTTCATATACAATCATTTCATTAAATTAATGTTATTTAAAATCCCCATTCGTAATTGGATATGGTAATAAATTGACCTGTTATCCATTTATGTTATTATAATGTGATTTTACAATTTGAATAATCAATATTCTTTATTTTCATATTGGTTAATTTTTATGCTTGAAAAATCATGTTTTGAAAAATGTTTTTTTGTTTTATGCATTTATATTTGAATTATTTTCTGAAACAAATATGGATGTAAAATATTTAATGGATACCATATTTTTAATTAGGAAATTTTTATTTGATAAATATTTTTATTTTATTTTTCTATTAATAGTATTCTTGGTAAATATTTTCCCTTTTGGTAAATGTTAAATAAGATAATTTCTTATTAAAATAATGTGAACGATATTTTAAATAACAAAACATTTTCCATTAACCAATTAGATAAACGTCTTTAATATATCAATATATAATTTTTAATTTATGGCCTCTTTGATCCTTTTTTCCTTTGATAATAAAAATATATTTTTTTAATACGAATTACAACAAAAGGTCACTCTCTTGATATTTAATTGATATTATATTTTAAGGTTGGAATAAAATTTAACTTCTGATGAATAATAAATATTATATTCATAATACTGAAATTATTATTATGATGGTAATTTATTTATAATATTTAGTTATTATATAGTAACCTATATTCTTATAAAAACTAGAATAATGTTATAGTAGGGGGTAGGAAAAGCACAGTAAATAATTTTTACAACCATAATTGTAATTTTACTTTGGTTATTTATTATAAAACATTATATATTTATTAATGTTGAATTATTTATTTTAAATTTATGATAATCATTTTACATTTCAATATTGATGTTTTAAACATCATATTATATGAATTCTTCTTAAAAGGAAATTAACATTATTTTTTGGTAATAATATTTTATTAACTTATTAGAAAATAATAAAACATGAATGTGGAAATTGGGGGGGGGGTGTATGTTCTAAAATTACATTATGTTTTAATTTTAGAGTGTTTTGTACTTTATAAGTAATATTATTTCCATTTTATGACCAAAAAATGTGTTCTAATGATTATAGTTAAAATTTATTTACAAATGTGTTTAACCAAAATGAAAATTTCAAAATTAACTCTAAAATGGTTTAAATTTTATTGATTGAATGGAAAAAAACTACATAATATCTGATCATTTATATTATTGAAAAATGGTTTCAATTTATTATAAAAATTAATTTATTATATTCAAAAAAATATTAATTCCATGTGTGTCTCTCCCACACATTCAATAGGATACTCATAATCACTTTTAATTAAACCACATTGGGGCTCCTAGATATTCTAAAGCCATAAAAATTATCTAGTTAATATCCATAATAATTATTTATAGGTATTTATGTTCATGAAATACTATTCCATGAGTCCTTAATAAGGTATCTAAAGGAGGTCTATTGAAGAACATGTAATCTTCCATTCTGACCGCTTTCAATTTATTTATTCTCCTACCTCTATTAAATCTATGTCATTAATCATAAAATTAAAACATTATTATTATAAATATTATAAAATTTTATTATGATTATGTGACCCCAATTATAAAATCTCCTTTCCATAAAATAGTAAATTATAATCTCGCTCATACATATGACTAGACCACCACCTCAATGTAAGGATATGATTCAGTTACCGTCACCATAATTTATAGTTGTTTATAAAGATTGAATAAGAGTTTATATTTAATATTTTTTAAATTATTAAATCTATGTAATTATAATATATAATCCATATTAATACATTTCCATCCATTGGAAAATGATAACGTCACACAACCATGCACATTAACCACCACCACTACAAAGAGACATGATTTGTTTTTATTTTAAATATAAATGATTGAAATAAGGATAAATATAATGAATATATATGGTATAGATGTTATAATATTAATTAATTAATTATTATTTATCAATTAATTTTATTTATTTAACCATAAAAAAGTTTAAACACCACTCATGTGTATGTAGAGACTACTGTCTGTTTGAAGTCATGTAATTCATCTTTCATCACTGATTTATATGAATAACATAAAATTTTATCTAATAAAAAAGTTATGAAAATTATTTTATTATTTATTTAATATATATTATGAAACAATGAACAAGTGGGTTTAATGCATATTAATCAGTATAAGACATTAGGTAAGGGTTTATCATCTCACTTTGTTATATGAGAAATTTTCTATATTCACCGTTGGTTTGTTTTTTGTATTTCATAGAATGAAAATGAATGTATTTTCAAGTTAATTATGGAAAGTTATATATCCATAATAGGATCTCCCTTTCATAGGGTATTCCTTTTAAGATTAATAAGGTGCTAAGGTTTTATCATATCAAAATGTCTTTATTGGGACATATGTTATGATATGCCCCGAACATCTATTAAGGGGTACATATAAATACCACTTATCATTTTATTTAATTAATGTCATTAACTTCTTGATATTTGAGGTCTAATTTGATTTTATTATTTCATGGGTCTTTTGATTCAAATATTACCAAAACATTAAGGCATTAATGTTTCAATATCATTTTAATTGTAATTTTTTATGCTTGAATTTAAATTAAAGAAATATGTATGATATATCTCTCCAAAATATCATAAATATTTCTATACTAAGTATATATATTTAGTTTTCATGTTTTACATTAATTTGTTTCTCCATATATACTCAATATATCAAAATATATAAATTTTAATATTTTAAATTAGTGATTAAAAAAATATAAGGTTATTGTCCAAAATAAATACTCTATTTATCATTAAAAGTAATTTTTCATCCATGATAATATCCTATATCATTATTTATTCTTCATGTGGTATTAAATCATATTATACCATCTATGTTCATTTTATACATGTCTTATGATGGTGGTGATTTAAGGATGATTTTATGAATCCCATTTTATTCCCACGTGTAATTTATATTATTATAAAACCTATATCAAACCCATTTCTTTCCCATGGGTAATGATATGATGATATGAAAAATGTTTAATGATCTCATGGAAAAATATTTCATGGAATTCATTATCTAATGTGTGGTTATGAAATTATATATGTCTCTATTGTGTAAGATAATGAGGAATATATAACTATATACTGTGACCTAGATTTGGGATTGGAAACAATCTAGTAATGGACACTATCAAATTTCATTTTATAGGATGTGAATCTTGAATAAAGATATTATGAAATAATGTGTGAACTTATTTGTCCATGATTGTATGAGAAGTGATATTTAAATAATAAAATGATTTTATATTTTTATGATTATTCCAAGAACTTATTTCTTATGCCTATCATATTTTCTCATGGATAAATATTGATTACTAACAATTCTTCACTCTTATGTTTTAAGTCATATTTTATGAAGAATAATTTTCAAATATTTATAATTAGTGAAATTCTAAATATTGGATATGAGTATTACAATTTATGATCATTTCCTCATACTCTTATTCTTATTTCATTCTCCCTTATTATCAATAATTTACATCTCATTTTATTACTCTTATTAATAATTTTCTCTCACAATTTCTTCTATTCCATTTTTATAGGTTATATAAGAAGAAATTATGTTAGGTATATGTATGAAGTGTTATATATGATAAGATTGTTGAGGGATATGTTTAAGATTCCACATAAAAAGCGAGGATTTTTATCTAGCCTCAAAATAGAAAAAATATTTACAGGTCTAGCATGGATCATAATATTATTTAATTAATATTTATCTAAAAATATTTCAATATTACGAATGTAATGTATGGGTCACTATTATAGAGTCATTGTTTCCTTCACTGTAAAGATTACTTCTTGGTTATATGGTATTTTTGGTAATATAATTTTTTCCCTTATAATGATATGGTGAATAACTTTATTTCATAACATATGTTTTATCAAAATATGTGGAATTTATTCTTCAAGAATATTTGATACACACATAGTTTTTTTAAATAGACATTATTATTCCCTATATACACATTCGTTTTAAATAACACTGTTGTTTTTCGTATTTTCAAATGGTTTCTGAAAAACATATTATTATATTACATTTTTGTACATTTCAAGGGATTATTCACACTCCACCATTATTTTTGAACTCTATTACTTCTATATATTCACATGGAATTCATCAATGATGTTCCTTTTTACCAAAAAAATAATGTAACTGAGGAGTATAAAAATTCATCATTTTCATTGAACTAAAATATAGATACATTTAATTCTATAATATTTATATTTCATTTCATTCTTTCATTGATTATGTTTTTTAAAAACAAATACACACTTATTATGCAAAAAAATCGAACATATATTTAGTAATGAGTTTATTAAAATTTATCTCAATGAATTTTAATCCATAATTCTTATTTTGGAAGATAGTGATAATCAACAAAAAATTAGTAAAAAATTGTTTTTCTAAAAAAAGGTTACCTTTTATAATAGGTAATTAAATATATTGATATTTATATTTACTGAAGATATTAATTCCATGAGAGTATAGTTTTTTGAACAAATATTCTCTTTTAATGACCTGATTATAAGAATTCAAATAATAATAGATTATACAGTGTTAACTTATGTCACTTCGATATTTATCAATTTGATATCTGACCCAATAAATTTCTTATCGAGTTTATTTTTCTCATACTATACTGAAATTATTTTTCTTTATTTAATTACCCTTTGATTTATCTTCATGAATTTATATTCCACTTACACTATATTGTCATGTTCACTTTTCTTGTCAAAATTGATCGTTATTTTTGAAATTCTGATTCCAATTACTCGCACTAATGTATGTATATTCTCCTTAGGACTATTTATGTATTTTTAAATCTCTATAATATTATTGATCCACTAATTCCCAAATGTTTAGATTCTTTATTTTATTCACGATATTAATGGATTTTTTGCATCTATCTTCTTTAGAAAAAATTTTCCCATATAAGAAATATTTTAGTTCTAAGACTCCTCTATATTTTATTCCCATTATTCATACATTATTGTTTAATACTTCATGATTCCAAAATATACCTTAATAATGATCACCATTTCATTTTGAATGAAATTCAAGTAGTATTATGAATCAAAGATTTTCAATCTTATGAATTCTTTTGTATCATATCTTTATAATTTTTTGTTGAATATACTATATTGCAGTTTTTTTAATGTTTTTAAATTTCTAATTATTTTTATAAAAATTGTGATTCTTCTCAATTAGAATAGTTTTTATCTGTATATAAGTTTATATTGGCCAAAATTTTTTCTTATTCAATACCAAATCTATCTTTCTCAGGATTTGAACATGATGAAACTAAAAATTAGTTGACTTTAAACTAGACGAATGACTTATTCATCTTTTTAAAACTTTATATATTTTATTAACTAGTGTATTGAAAGATATATAATTATGAACATCCATATATATATCATCTAAAGATTTTAATTTCACCATGAATTTTGATAGACAAACTAATTCATGGAAACATTAAATCATTATATTGTTTAGAATCGAGTAGGTGGTGCCATTATTACACTAATTATAATAATTAATCAGATAGGTTGATTTATTTACCCAAATAGTGTAACATCCCAAGATTTCATAGTACGTTAGTTCTTCAAAGTAATTTAATAGCATACACTACATGAAATATTGAGTTCAAGTGCACCACGACTTAACAAACTAGCCGTTCAAAAGTGGTTATGAATAGTATTAACATAATTTTAAACATTATATAACCCTTATAATTTTCGAATCTATACTATGAGTTTCTTATACATAATGTAAGGACACATTAATTTTTTTAGATAAAAGAAGTATTTTCAAAAAATGAAATTTTACCGCCTTTTAATGGTGAACCCTTTTTAAATCCAATATTTGAAACTTTTATATATTCAATTTGAAAAAATAAACATCTTCTTTGGGATTGGGACATAAGAATTTATTTTCAATAATTTTTTTGTGTTTTTCTAAAAACTTTCACATTTGGGTGAATAGTGAAAAATAATATATTTTAACCCAAAACAACTTTTTTAATCAAAATAATTTATATTGTTCAACTATACATATGAATGGTTTGGATGTATAATTAGATTATATTTTTACAATTTAATCCAATGTTGGTCATTGGATGTAATTTCAATTTGAAATTGGACATAAACAAATGTCAATCTATTGGTAGTTATTATTTCATAAAAATACGCTTTCTAGTTTTGACAATGGGAATTAATTTTAAACTAATAAATGCAACTACTATGTTTTTAATTTGGTAAAATAGACTTCATTTTTGAATTTAGAATATCAAAATTAGCTCTGGGTAAATTTTTGGTATGTTTCTGAAAACTTTTAATTTTTGATGAATAGTGAAAAACACTGAGTTGTAGTTTAAAACTGAATTTTTATTTAAATAATTATTTATTTTCTTTAAATTTATTTTGGGTCAAAATAGATACATAATACCTATATAAGTTCAATGTAATTCATTGGAGTCGGTGTATAATAATTATATATATATATATATATATTTTATTTAATTTTTATCCATCTTTTACCAACCTCCTAGGAGAATTTTCAAATTCACATAAAACTTAATTTTACCGCTTCTATGAATGGAATTTAAAAAATTCGAAAGGCACGATCGATATCTATGTGTAAAATGTGGTTCAAGAAGATGAACATAATTTTTTTGTGAATAGTAACTTTTTACTTTTATTTACCACGGTTAAAAGTAAATAGGGTAATTAAGGGTAAAAATGATATTATTATTACCCTAAAACATGTCCTAATTCTTTTGGATAAGTATAATTCAACCAAAAAAACCTTAGGAATAAAAAATGAACCTGTTTTATCCACTTGTATTAGATTAAGACATTTATTATAATTTAATTCAATGAAGAGTTAAAAGAGTTAAAATAAAAGTTTAATAACTAAAACATTTTTAATATAAGGTTAAACAAATATAAATTAGGATATAAATATTCATTAGAAATATAAAATTATTTCTTAAATAATGGTACTTTATTTAATTTTTTTAGATTTTAAATAATTTAGTCTATTAATGACACGATGATGATGCAGTAATTACCGAATTAATGAAATATTAAACTAATTGATAATATAAATATCAAAATAAATGTAATTTGAGAGTTTTTATGAATTACACTAATTTTATAGGTCAATATGAAATATTAGTGTTGGTTTGATGAATTTATGTCAATGTAATAATTCTGGTATGTATTTAGCAAAAACAAAATACCAAATAGTGTCAAAATTGACATAAAAGAGTTTTTAAAACACATATTTTATTATTAATTGATATTCTATTCCTAAAAATATAAGGATTGTTCAAAAAACATATATAATGATAGTTGTGTCATTAGTGAACCACTTGGGGTTTTCTTGGAAGTATATAATATGTTTATTATCCATATAATATAAAAATATAAATAGACATGGTAAATGTCAAACTATTTAACTAATAGTTAAATATAAAAGATAAGGTTAATATAGAATCCCAAAGCTGTATAAAACCTATTGGTTGTGTGGGTTTCGACCAATAACTACCATAGACGTTAAATAATCAATTTTGGATCCATTAGAAACCGATATTTATTTTATTATAAAATAATATTTCTAGTTTTTTCTAAGGTGCCCCTCACCCCTCTTATAAAAGGGCACTCTCCCTTACCTCAAATACACACCTTCAATGACTTTTGGATTGGCCAAAATCTGCCAAAATACCCTCTTAACTATCCTCCCTTAATCCTAGAGTCCCTACTTTAGTCAAAATCCAACCTAAGGAGCCTATTTGATCAAATAAAATGGAAGAACCCGAAGAAGAGGTAAATATCTTATCACCTCTTTCAAGTTCATTTCTTCTTACACTTCCCCTTTCATTGTTGTTTCAATTATAAAATAATAACTCCAGTATCTTCTATATACTGTGATGTTATTATAAATATGGTAAAACAATATTCATTATTATATTCATCCTTTTAATTACATGTACCCATACGTGCGTACGTACGACTTACCGTCTCCACGTCGTGGTGTAATTGTTATTCAAAACATTATTTTTTGGATGGGTATAATAATGATTCATAATTGATGTAAATAATACATGTAACATGATAATAAGTTTTCATATATGATATACCATCCAATTATATATTATTTTAATATCAAAAGAATGATATTGCCGCTCGTACGTACATACGAATTACCGTCTTCATAAACACGATGAGATTCATTCCACATCGTATCCATTCAAGACATAATTTCATTTGATGATTAAAAATAATTTTTAGAGACATGATATCATTTTTGATATGAATAATATATATCCCATCCATAACAAATATGAATCACATAACAATGAATATAAATGAAAATGAATCCGTTAATAATCGAAACGACGATAATACGAAGATATTATTAACAAAGAAATGTTAAAAGATAATATATGATATAATATTAATGTATATGATTATTTTATAATTTAATAACAATTATTTAACCATTATACAGGAGGTTAATCTACCCTCGACGAAGGAAATTTACAAAGTAAGGGGTTTTTTATATCACTTTTAATTCTGTGAGATTTCCATTGTTCACCACTTATTTATTGCATGTGGTGTGTGTACTACCCATGATTGTATTAATTATGTAATATACATTAATTTATGGATATTTACATCATCATTGTACGATCCATATTTCATGGGATGTATGTTTTGTAAGTTACAAAATTTTTAAGGGAATTACAAATTTCAATTTCCACTCATTCGGCTTTACGCATACTTCATTGATTATTTTACTCCAAGATTATGCGTGGAATAACTATTCATTTGATTATGTCATAATTTACACTACCATTTTTGTGGATATACGTTTGATACACATAACCACTCCATTGATAAATTCTCAAGTTATCGATATGAACTTGATAAGAGTAATTTTAACTCAATCGCCATTCGTTGAGTTAAACATCTAATTCATTGGTATTTTTTACAAGAAAATGTGTGAATATACTATTATTGATTTACACTGAATATCCAATAATATTGAGTGTATTTATATTTTTCACACAAAATCATGGCGTTCATTTATCCTTAACCTAAGGATACAATCTTTATAAGAGATTTCATCTCAATTTACATTCTATTGAGACTTATTTGCTGTTATAAACCAAATCACTTTTATATGGTGTATATAATGTACTTTGACAAAGTATATCATGAATCCACTTATTCTCATGATGTTATAAAGTTTTTATTACCTCAATTAATCCAATTCAGGTGTTTCTTTTTTAGTTAAGAACTCTACCTAAAATATCATTTTAAATGTTTTAAAGATTTATTATTCTAAATCTTTCTAATTAATTTCCATATTTTAAAAATAGTTTTAAATATTTATTTATATGAATGTTAATATTTGAAAATTAATACTCATTTTAAAAGTTTCAAAGTGGTATGGGACACTTTGATTCAAAAATCTATTTTTAAACAACTTATTGATAAACAGTGTGACTTTTAAATGTTTTCAAGCAAAAGGGTGAAATTTATCTCAAATAGTTTTGATGATTATTATCATCTATGTCAACATAATTCATTATTTTTTATTGAGTTTCATATGTTATAATACAATATTACATATTGTATTTAATGAGTTATGTTTGACTATGGATGTGCTATTTTTATACCATTCATGGTTTCTGGATAAAGTATAGACATCTAGTATGCAAGTTTTAATTTTATTTTTTATGTTATGTTTCAAAATTTTCATATGAGGAATGTATTGGAATTAGTATGTGATGGGTGGAGCCCACTGTAGCTCCTCTATTCCTCAGTAGGTCTCATGAGACAAACTAGTGTTTTGGCATAAGGCCTAGAAAAAATCTTATTTGTATTCCTGGTACGAGGCCTTGACTATGTGGTTATGAAAGTCTGGCATTATGCATTCCATAATTATGAAAATGGCTATTGATATTCCATGTTATTATTCGACAAGTAGAATATCCATGTGAATAAGTAAATGAAATTATTTGATTTTATCTTTTCTGTATTATGCCAAAGTTCATGTTTTAAAATATTTTGTTTTCTCCTTATACAATGCCTTAAATGTTTATGCTTATTTATGAAAGTTTCCTCTATAATGTTATCCTTACTGAGAATATGAGATCACCCCTTTATATGTTTTATTTTTTCCCAGGATTCAAAGAAGTATAATATTATTGACCTATAGGGATAGTCTATGGGATCTCAGTGTTGTGTATTGAAACAATGTTGTTGTAGTTTTCCATTTTATGATGTAATGTAAACCTTATTAATGTATCTATTACTTTCATGGATACTAAACTAATCGGTATTTCAAGATGTGATCCTTTACGATCATACCCATGATATGTAATAATGAACCAACTCTAGGCTTCTGGGGTTGGGGCATTATAGTTGGTATCAATGGAAGTTTAGTACAAAACTTTGAAACTAGATTTAGATAAACTCTGATTAGAGCACATAGACCTAAGACAGACATTGAGGATTAGTATAGATGAAATTCCTAAAATTTTGGTATTGTAGTTATTTTGTGAGTTTTCCAAGTAATACATCCCTGTCTAGATACGAGTAGGTAGAGGCAGCTCTTGCACAAATGTACCTAGGGGTAAAAACTGAAAACACCAATTTGAGCTAGACTCAAACGAGAACTAGTGCACGACAACGAGCCTTGATGAACTCTTGGTTATGACACTCCGAGGGGATATGGTTAGGATAGTTTACATTTTCTTTACAGACTGACTTGAAGTATTTTAATAGAAGATGAGAATAAATGAACTTGGTTAATCCTAAGGTGTTTCAAATTGAAAATATGGTGTCATGATATACTCTAAATGATTTCTTGAATACTATTACTCATACAAAGATTTCTAGTTTTAGTCAATCGCTGGATTTCAAGGAAGTCATCGTATCTTTGAGAATGATGTACAAGTTTGGAATGGTGGTGGAAAGGATAAATAAATGGAATGTTGATAGGCGTAAAAGATATCGTGTTCATGCCAAATCAGTTTTCTAAAAATATGATCAACAAAATATATATTAACCAACTCTCCGACTCAACAATGAAGAGGAAAGTGATGAATGATAAGAGCTCCAGTAGTGGAAACCATGGTGAAAAGAATCCTCAATTTCCATCATGTAGGATATTTTGAAGGAGACACCAATGAAGGTGACTTAATGGAACAACGAAATTCTTTACATGTGGGAAAGAAGGACATAAAGTGAAGAATTGCCGAGGAAAAATGAAGAGTACTATGGTAGAAAATAAAAATGGTCCCAAGATTCCATTTACAGTCATTTGAGATAAATGTAGGGGACATGGCCATTAACCGAGTGAATTCCCTATTCAGTAGGATATTTTTCTGGTCAAAGAAGAAGCTATGAAGAAATAAAGGGTTAGATAAATGTTTATAAGTATTATCGCTCCTTATGGATTGGATTACTTTGGAATAAGTTTCTCTTTTATTAGTGACCCTATAGTTTTCCGTGTGAATGTGATATTTGAAGAATACTTATATTTTCTCTTGTGCATATAGTTATAAATAACCATTTGGTCTTATATGATCATTTTGTTTGAGGAAATTAGAAGTTAATATATTTTGGGATTAAAATGAAAGGTTTGAGATAAAATTTTTGGTTAAATTATGTTATGATTATTTTGAGGAATTTATATCATTTTGGTAATGTTATAAAATATAGTTTTTGAAAAAGGACAACACGCAGACCGTGTGACAACCCATCGCGTCGGAAAAAGCTATGGGAATAGAACCCACAACCAAAGTTCGATTGGGATTTATCACCTACCACTGCACTATGTGAATTACCTGGTTAGTGTGAATAATTATTTTTAGTTAAATGATTTTATTGATCAATAATAAGTTGATTTCAGATCTTAGGTCTTATCAACTGAATACCCTTAGTATGGGAAAATGATTTGGTGATTAATTGATAAATGTTATTTTTTAAGAAGTTAACTGTAATGACCATGACATTTCAAGGATTTTTTCTAAATACGTCAGAATTTTATGAGTCTACAGTTTCTGACGGTACTTGATTCCGAGGCCTGGTGTGCCCGAAATCAAATTTTGAATTTTTTTCGGGTATGTTCTGTAAACGTACGAGCTTGTTTTTCTATCTTTTGAACTGGTGCTTGGAATTGAAATCCAAGGACACCGATGAACTCACAGCACTGATATTCACTTCAGGGGACCTTACCTGCAGTTGCGTTTTATGTGGGCTGAAAGTTAATTTTTGGGGATTTAGAATAAATTAAATAAAATTTTTGTACACAATTTTACTTATTTATGGTTGATATAACCTACAAGAGGAAGTTTAGGGTGGGACCACACCGCACATAACCTACCCTGAGAGGATTTAGTGTGGTGGGACCCACAAGATCCCACACTCTTCCACCCCCCCTCAACTCCCCATTAATTCCCTGCTGTTTATCTTGACAACTCCTCATATTTATTATGGCGGAGCCTCTCCACCTCCCATCGATTAAATGTTCCAACCCATTTATTTAATATCAGCGTTAATTAATTGACGATTCTTTTAAATTAATATGAATTGTATGGAAATTCTATTAATTGGAGAGCCTTATTTCTTTTTGTGTTGGCAAATCTATTTTGGGAAAAGGCTCTGGAGAATTAAAAGAAAGGTGATCCGTCTTCAACGAAGAACACTGTTCTTCAACAAAGAACATTCCCAACGAAGAACGTGAAGGGATTCTTCCAACGATGCTTCCCCCTCAGATGCACCTCATCATCAAAGAGTCTATGTTGCCTACGACAAAGACTCTTCCACTATCATTGACGGAACGACACCATTCTACCGTGACACTCATCTTCCGCGGATCAACGAGGTATGATATCTTTAGCGAGGTAGGGGTTTTGTATAATTTATACATGTATAAATTATCTAGATTGTGTTGTTTGGAATTTGGAATAATCCTGGTCATATGTTACAACATAACGCGGAGGGTGCGGGCCAAGTGAACACGGCCCGACGACCCTCCGTTGTTCTTGTTTTTTTTTCGCAATGTGAAGTGGTGTCGAACGAAGGCGGCGACCGTGCGCCAGCCACGTGCAAGGGAACCACGACCCGCAACCGTGAGCCACTCAGTCGGACCAAAGAAACCGCGACGCCACAAGGGAACCGCATTGCGGAGGACCATGGCCCGCAATATGTGGAGGACATGCTGGCTTATCGGCCGACCAGGTGAAGGTGTCGCGCAGCAGGTCCGCGTCCTGCCCGAGTGGGCCACTTGTGTAGGTAAGGATGGCCGACTAGTTTGGGAGGGTGGCTCCGCCGGTTCGGGAGAGCGGGGGGGGGGGGGGTGCCCCCCTGAATCGCTCGGCCCGCCTGCCAAGCCTCCGCCTGCGGGACCGCGGCCTGCCAGGCCGCGCCGCACCGCATTCGGCTGGGCCGCACAAAGATAGGACGTGCCGCACCGCAACGCGCCGCGCTGGGCCGGGCCGCACCGCGCCAGGACTGGCCGTGCCGTGCTTGGCTGGGTCGCACCCCTTCGGACCGAGCCACACCCCTCGGTCCGTGCTGCGCCCCTTTGGACCAGGTCTCAAGACTCATCGGGCCGGTCTGACCGTCTTCGGGGTCGGACCCGCCAAAACCTTGTCGACCCGACCAGTCAGTCCACATGGTTTGACGACCCGAGACTGTTTCCACTTAAATTTGAATATCTCGAAGACCGCGCGTCCGATCGACGCGCCGTTAGCAACACTGGGACCATCATGACGTAGCGGTGCTTTTTCGATACTCTAAGTGAGTTTTTTATGACTTTAGAAAACTTCCAGGTTTGGAACGAGCATATTTCCAACCGGGACTCTAGAACGGAAAAACCAATATCTCTCAGACCGAGCGTCCAATTGACGCGTCGTCTATCACGTTGGGTTCCTTTTGATGAGATGAAATTTCAGTGTACATCAACCCTATACTTCATCAGAGTTCCTCTGTCGAACCCTTTTTTAGAGGAGTGGAGCCTCCCAGAATCGAGCGTTTTGTGTGTGGGAACCCTAGAGCTGGCTGCGACAGCGTCGACTACTGTACTGTAATCCAATGTGGGTTCGACAATGATGAATACCGTACTGGAATCCTCCGTGGGTTCGACGGTGATGACTACTGCTCATGTATCCTATCTGGGTTCAACAGTATTGACCTCTATACTTGTATCCTGTGTGGGTCCGACAGAGTAGCTGGTCTTATATCTTGTGTGTGTCAGACAACATAGCTAGTCTTGTATTCTGTGTGGGTCTGACAGCTTAGATGAATTAGTGACTACATCTGATCATCTCTATCTCTATACGAAAGTTGTATACATGTGTGAGCTGAGTATTGACTTTAAATCATTATCATCGATGTGATTGACTTCATTCCTGTGTGGACTGGGTTGTGCTTGGGCTCGAGATTTGGAGTCGAACTGAGATTGATGAATTATGTATATGTATGGGAATATACCTATGAATAGTTGTTTGATACTTCGTGATTGTATCTTTTATTTTTGGTTTATCCTTCATGGATTCTGGGAGACATCCGGGGGACTTGGGGTCCCTACTGAGTATCATTATACTCACCCCTACACGGGAAATGCCCGCACTATGTTGTGTTGGATGCAGAAGATGGACGTCGCTGAATGTGGTAGAGGCTTGTAGAGCTGGACGGTACCCAGAGGTGGACCACTTGGTGAGACATACATGGAGCATACAGACATACCTGTGGCGCTAGGAAGACTATCTTTACCCACCCTTCATGTGGGATTTTCGGAGGACAACTCGGTGGTTTCTTCATTACTTTACTATTGTTGTACTAGTCTTTTAGTTGAATTGTACTATCAGTTGGGTTTGTATTCTGCCCCATTTACCTTTCAGCAGATACTTTTGTACTCAGTTTACTTAGTGATTACTTCTGTTGTGTACTCTATTGTGTTCTTTACTTTTATAAATGCAATGCCTTCCCTTTTATTGGTATTTACACCCTTGGTTCTAGTCGCCAGCCCCTGGCTTATGGAAGGTGGTTTTGAGGTAGTCACAACATGGGACCCGAGGATGGGTCGTGACAAATTAGTATCAGAGGTCGCTCTCCTGATGTCCTGGTCTGCTTGGACCTCTACAACATCTATCTACTACCAGCTGCAGAAGAATGTACTACGTGTATCCCTACGGTGGGTCTCGCAGCTGGTGACTGCTCAGCGATAAAGCTCTCCACTAGAAGGGCTCGCTCTAGCACCCCGCCTACGTCGGAATGCTGAGGGAAAATGTTGAAGCCCTAATCTTATTCCTCAGTCCCTACTCGAATGTCCGGGCCCTAAAGAATTGGTCTCGTAACATATCCGTGGAGTAGCGTGAGAGTTCAGTAAACATCGGTGATTACTGAGCTACTATCATGCTGCAATGCTACAGAAGTAGTAACTTCTGAATCCACACCACACGAAGGGTGGCTGGAATAAACTCTGAGCGTAAGAGGCTCTCTAAGTCTATCCAATGTAGAGATGCCTCTTCGTGCACCTGGAGCATCATGTTCCACCATCTACCTACTACTGTGTGCTTGAGACTCGCGACAAGGATCACCATAAGGTCGGTTATTGTCCCTACCAATCTGAAAACTCTGACGATAGCCTCCAGCCAATCCTCGGCTGCCTGAGTGTCCGTCTCTCCGTGGAACCTGGGTGGCCTCTGTCTTTGAAACTCATGCAACATACTCAGGCAGCGTGCACTATCTATTGATTTGGCTAGTAGTTTTCGTGGCTCAATGGGTAGTGGTACTGTTGGTGCCTCCACTGTGATGGCATCCCACCAAGCGACCAGGTCCGATGAAGAGTAGGTGAGGTGGATTACCACCTGGACCTTCCACCTCAGTTGCATCGAGTGCACGACGTCTTCCACGTATCTTAGCTGAGGAGACACGTGCACGACCCGACCCACATAATTGATCATGGGGAGCTAGACATTGATGACGGGGAGACATTCACGGAGGTCTCGGTGGAGATGGAGGATTGACAGGAGTGGGACCTATGTGGATGGTCGATTCCTCTAGTGCGCGTTCACTGGCAGTACAAGAACCTCCAGGAGAGAACTTAAGAGGGGGAGACTCAGATGCATTATTAGTTCCACCATTTGTTCCCCTAGTATGTGTTGTATCTTTACAGGGGCGTAAAACCCTGAGTTGGGGGTAATGTAAAGACTTAGAAATTTCAAGGAATTTTTTTAAATACTTTGGAATTTTACAAGAATGCGGTTTCTGACGGCACTTGATTCCGAGGCCCGGTGTGCCCGGAATCAATTTTTGAAGTTTTCTTTCGGTACGTTTAGTAAATGTACGAGCGAGTTTTTCTATCTTTTGAACCGGTGCTCGGAATTGATATCCGAGGACAGCGATGAAATCACAGCACCGGTATTCGCTTAAGGGGACCTTCACCACAGTTGCATTTTATGCGGGTTGAAAGTTAATTTTAGGCGATTTAGAATAAATTAAATAAAATTTTTTTACACAATTTTATTTATTTTTGGTAGTTATAACCTACATGATGAAGTTAAGGGTGGGACCACACCCCACATAACCTCCCTTGAGAGGATTTAGTGTGGTGGGACCCACATGAACCCACACCCTTCCACCTCCCCTCAACTCCCCATTAATTCCCGGCTGTTTATCTTGAAATCTCTTCATATTTATTATGGTGGAGCCTCTCCACATCCCGCCCATTAAATGTCCCAACCCATCTATTTAATATAAACATTAATTAATTGACTCCTCTTTTGAATTAATATGAATTGCATGATAATTCTATTAATTGGAGAGACTTATTTCTTTTTTCATTGGCAAATCTATTTTCGGTAAAGGCTCTGGAGAATTAAAAGAGAGGTGATCCTTCTTCAATGAAGAACATCGTTCTTCAATGAAGAACATCCCAGACGAAGAACGTGAAGGTCTTATTCGAATGATGCTTCTTCCTCGGATGCACCTCGATGTCAAAGAGTCTACATCACCTATGACAATGACTCTTCCTCCATCATTGACGGAACGACACCATTCTACCACGACTCTCGTTAACCGTGGCTCGATGACTTATGATGTCTTTTGTGAGATAGAGTTTTTGTATAATTTATACATGAATAAATTTTCTTGATTGTGTTGTTTTGTTTTTGGAATAATCATGGCCATATGTTACCGCCTAACACGATGTGCGCGGTCCGAACGAACATGGCCCGATGACCCTCTATTATTCTTGATTTTTGTTTCGCAACTAGAAGTGGTGACAATTGAAGGCGGTGGTCGCACGCCGGCCACGTGCGGAGGAATTGCGGCCCGCAACCACGAGCCCCTCAGCCGGACCAAAGAAACCACGGTGCCACAAGAGCGCCGCACTGCTGAGGACCGCGACACGCAATCCGTGGGCCGCATAGTAGGTCCGCGTAGCAGGTCCGTGGCCCGCCCGAGTAGGCTGGTTGCGCCGGGTAGGCCGACCGGCTTAGTCCGGCCAGTTTGGGAGGGCAGTGCTGCTTGGCACCCTCGGTTTGGGAAAGAGGGACCCCCAGACTGCTCGGACCTTGGGCTGAGCCATTCGGCTAGCCGGGCCACGCCCTACCGGATTGGGCCGCTTCGCGCGAGGCCGGGCCGCACCGCGCTAGGCCAGGACGAGCCGCGCCGCTCCGAGCCGTGCCATGCCGAGACGTGTGACGCCATGCTCGGCCGGGCCGCACCCATTCAGAATGGGCCATGCCCCTCAGGTCCGAACGCATGACTCATCGGTCTGGTCCAACCCTCTGCCGGGTCGGACCCACCAAAACCGGGTCGACCTGAACCATCGGCGCACTGGGCTTGACGAGCCGGGCCTGTTTCCACTTAAATGTGAATATCTTGAAGACCACGCCTCCGATCGACACGCCGTCAGCGGCACTGGGACCCTCATGAAATAGAGGTCCTTTTGAGATACTATAAGTGAGTTTTGGATGAATTTGGAAGACGACCGAGTTTGGAAAGAGCATATTTCCAACCGTGCCCCTAGAACAGAAAGACCAATATCTCTCAGACCGGGCGTCCGATTGACACACCGTCTATCGTGTTGGGTTACTTTTGATGAGAATAAACATAGGGGTACATCAACCATTGAATTCATTATAGTTGATTTGATAAACCCTTTGTTCGTGGAGCGGACCCTCCCAGAATCGAGCGTGATGTGTGCGGGAACCCTAGAGCTGGCTACGACTACGTCGACTACTGTACTAGAATCCTCCATGGGTTCGACAACGACGACTACCGTACTAGAATTTTCCATGGGTTAGAGGATGATGACTACTGTTCTTGTATCATGTGCGGGTCTGGCCGTATTGACCCCTGTAATTGTATCCTGTGAGGGTCTGGAAGATTAGCTGGTCTTGTATCCTATGTGGGTCCGACAGCTTATCTGGTCATGTATCTTGTGCGGGTCCGATAACTTAGATGAATCAGTGACTACATCTGATCATATCTATCGCTATATGAAAGATGTATACATGTGTGAGATGATTCTTGACTTTAAATCATTATCATCTATGTGATTCACTTCTTTCTTGTGTGGACTGGGTTGTTCTTTGGCTAGAGTGTTGGAGCCGAACTGAGATTGATGAATTAAGTATATGTATGGGCATATACCTAAGAAGAGTTGGTTGATACTTTGTGATTGTATCTTTTCATTTTGGTTTATCCTTCATGGATTCTGGGAGACTTCCGGGGGACTCGGGGTCCCTACTGAGTATCGTTATACTCACCCCTGCATGGGCAATGCTCGCACTACGTTGTGTTGGATGCAGATGACGGACAACACCGATCGTGGTAGAGGCTTGTAGAGCTGGACAATACCCAGAGGTGGACCACTTGGTGAGACGTACACGGAGCAGACGGATGGACCCGTGGCACTGGGGAGACTATCCGTACCCACCATTCATGTGGGATTCCTGGAGGATGACTCGGTGGTTGCTTCATTACTTTACTGCTGTTGTACTAGGCTTTTAGTTGAACTGTACTTTCAGTTGGGTTTGTATTCTGGCACATTTACCTTTCAGTGCTTACTTTTGTACTCAATTTACTAAGTGCTTACTTTTGTTGCGTACTCTGTTGTGTTCTTTACTTTTATAAAGGCAATTCCTTCCCTTTTATCGGGATTTATGCCTTTGGTGCTAGTCGCCAGCCCCTGGCCTATGGAAGACGAGCTTGGGTTAGTCACGACACGAGCCCCGAGGATGGGTCATGACATTCACTTTGTTGGGAACACTATATTCCCAAGGAAAATAAAATACTATGGGATTTCATTTGAGGAGTAATGGTGGATTTTATTATATGGTTTTATTGTGTATTTATAGTGATTTGGGTTATTTATGGAAATAATTAACCTATAATAGAGAATATGTGTTTATGTTAATTACTTTTCAGTATGTGACTTTAAGAGTAGTTGATGTCATTTGGAGATAAAATTTAATGTGGAAGACTACATAACCAAATTATTTTATGTTTTGGGTTTCTATTTGAGTGTGGATTGTATTAAAGTCTTTTAAGTACAATTGAATATTGAATGGTATTTATTTAACTATGGGGTATTGTTGGTTTAATTTTAGAAATTAAGATTAGTGTTTCTTTCTCTAAATGAATATCATTTTGGAGGATCATCAGTACTTGTACTAACCATTTTGGTTTTGATTAATCTCTAAAGACATGGTAAATATATAGTTTATCCTTTGTGGATCATGTGATTCTCTAGAAGTTTATTCTAGATCTTCTGGTGTGACCAAGTCTTATTGAATACTCATCATTTAAAAAAATGAGTTACTGGTATAAATTTATTAAAGAACGAAACTCTACTTAAAATGTAAGTATATATCTTTATATTCTTAGTCAATATCATAAATAAATTCCTCATCTTTATGAAATGTAACTTAAAACAAAACAAAAAATGTTGTCCGTTTAAATTTCCAACTAGGAAACTAATGACCATTTGTCCAATCACAAGTTTGTGGTTTTCTTGTTGTTAAATTTCTCCTGATCATGTTTTCTATCCCTCTCCATCAGAACTTGACACTTACATTATCTTCCATATCAATGTTTTCCTACATGGAATCCTAATATGGGTTATCTTGAGTGACCTTTTCATTTCCCTTTCGTTCATTTTAAGTGATAGTTTTATTGACTCTTTTTTCGATGTGGGACATTCTATTATATTCCCAAGACCAATTTTAAAAATTTAGAGGATGAAATTTAATGAATGAGAGAAGAATTTAACACCCCAATATTTCATAGTATGTTAGTTCTTCAATGTAATTCAATAACTTACACTACACGCAACATCGAGTTCAAGCGCACCATGGCTTACAAAACTAGCCGTTAAAAAGCATTTATGAATATTATTAATAGAATTTTGAACTTTATATAACCCTTATAATTATAGAATCCATATAATGAGGTTCTTATACATAATGTAAGGAAAAATTCATTTTTTTTAGATAAAAAAGTTTTTTTAAAAAAATGAAATTTTACAGCCTTTTAATGGAGAACCCTTTTTAAATAAAATATTTGAAAATTTTATATATTCAATTTTAGAAAATAAAAGTATTCTTTGGGATCAGGACATAAGAATTTAGTTTCAATAAATTATTGGTGTTTTTCTGATAACTTTCATATTTGGGTGAATAGTGAAAAATAGTACATTTTAACTGAAAAAACATTTTTAATCAAAATAATTTATAGTGCTCAACTATACATATGAATGTTTAGTATCTATAATTATACTATATTTTTACCATTTAATCTATTTTTGGTAATTGGATGTAATTTCACTTTGAAATTGGACATAAACAAATGTCAATCTTTTGGTAGTTATTATTTTATAAAAATACGTTTTTTGGTTTTGACAACGGGAATTAATTTTAAAATAATAAATGCAATTTATATGTTCTAAATTTCGTAAAATATACTTAATTTTTTAATTCATAATGTAAAAATTAGGTTAGGGTAAATTTTTGGTATGTTTCTGAAAACTTTTAATTTTTGATGAATAGTGAAAACACTAAGTTATAGTTTAAAACCAAATTTTTATTTAAATAATTATTTATTTTAATTAAATTTATTTTGGGTCAAAATAGATACATAATACCTATATATGTTCAATGTAATTCATTGGAGATTTTTTATAATAATATTAGATATATAAAAAGTTTATTGATCTTTTCATTGTCTTTTACCCACCTCCTAGGAGAATTTGCAAATTCACATAAAACATAATTTTACTGCTTTAATGAATGGAATTTCAAAAATCCGAGAGATAGGGTTGATATCAGAATGTTAAATGTGGTTTAATAAGATGAAAATAATTTTTTGGTGAATAGTATCTTTTTAATTTTATTTACCACGGTTAAAAGTAAATAGGGTGATTAAGGGTAAAAATGATATTATTATTACCTGAAAACAAGCCCTAATTCTATTGGATAAGTATAATTAGACAAAATACAACCTTATAAATAAAATAAAAACATCTTTGGTACACTTTGATTAGATTAGGACATTTATTATTCTTCAATTCAAAGAAGAGTTAAAAGAGTTAAAATCAATGAATAATAACTAAAACATTTTTAATATAGGGTTACAAATAAGACAAATTTGGATATAAAAATACATTAGAGATATATAAAAATTTCCTAAATAATGGAATTTTATTTATATTTTTCAGACATTAAATATTTTAATTTGTTCATGTCACAATGATGATGCAATAATTACCTAATTAATGAATTATTAAACTAATTGATACTATAAATATCCAAATAAATATAATTTTTTACTTTTTATGAATTACACTAATTTTATAGGTTAATATGACATATTAGGGTAGGTTAGAAGAATTGTTTTCAAATTAATAATGCTGTTATGAATTTAGAAAAAACAAAATACCAAATAGTGTCAAAATTGAAATAAAAGAGTTTTTAAAACAAATATTATATTATTAATTGATATTATATTTTTAAAAATCTAAGGTTTTGTAAAAAGACTTATATAATGATAGGTGTATCATTAATGAACCACTTGGGGTTCTCTTGGAGGTATATAGTAAATTTATTAGCCATATAATATAAAAATATAAATAGACATGGTAAATGTCAAACTATTTAACTAAGAGTTATATCTAAAAGATAAGGTTAATATCATAACCCAAACCTATCTAAAACCTATAGTTTGAGTGTTTTTGAACCCATACCTACTTTAAAATTTAAATAATACATTTTTGGATCCATTAGAAACTGAAATTTATTTTATTATAAAATAATATTTCTAGTTTTTCTTAAGGTGCCCCTCACCCCTCTTATAAAAGGGTACTCCACCTTCCCTCAAATTCACACCATCAAAGCCTTTGTTTCTCGGCCAAACACTACCCAAATACCCTCTCAACTGTCCTCCCTTCATCATAGTGTCCCTCATTTAGTCAGAAAGCCAACCTAGGGAGCCCTTTTGATCAAATCAAAAGGAAGAACCCAAAGAAGAGGTAAATATCTAATCACCTCTTTCAAGTTCCTTTCTTCTTCTAGTACCTCTTTCTTTGTTGTTTCCATTCTAAAATAATAAATCCAATATCTTCGATATACTTGTATGTTATTATGAATTTTTTACAACCATATTGATTATTATATCCATCCTTTGAATGACATGTCACCATACATGCGTACTTACGGCGTACCGTCTCCACGTCGTGGTGTAATTGTAATTCAATACATTATTATTTGTATGGGTATAATAATGATGTGTAATTGATTTACATATTAAATATAACATGATAATTATTAAAAATATATGATATAACATCCAATTATATATTATTTTAATATCAAAAGAATGATATTGTCGCTCGTGCGTACGTATGGATTACCGTCTCCACGAAAGTGATGAGATTCATTCCCCATCATATCCATTCAAGACTAAATTTTATTTGATGATTAAAAATGATTTTTAGAGACATGATATCATTCTGGATGTGAATAAGATACATCCCATCCATAACAAATACGACTCACATAACAAAGAATATAAAGGAATATGAATCCGTTAACACTTAAAACCACAATAATACTAAGATATTATTAACAAAGCAATGTTAAAAGATCATATATAATATCATATTAATGTATCTAATTATTGGATAATTTAATAAAAATTATCTCACCATTATATATGATGTTAATCTACCCTCAACCATGGAAAAGTACAATGTAATGGGTTTCTTATCTCACTTTTAATTCCATGAGATTCCCATTGTTCACCACTTATTTATTGAATATTGGGTGTGTAATGTCCATGATTGAATTCATTGTATAATATACATTAATTTATGGATATTTACATCATCATTGTATTATCTATATTTCATGGGATGTATGTTTCGTAAGTTACCAAATTGGTAATGGAATTACAAATTTCAATTTCCACTCATTCAGCTTTACGCAAACTTCATTGATTATTTTACTCCAAGATTATGTGTGGAATCACTATTCATTTGATTATTTCATAATTTCTACTCCCCTTCCTGTGGATATACTTTTGATACAAATTATCACTCCATTGATAAATTCTCAAGTCATCGATATGAACTTGATAAGAGTAATTTTAACTCAATCTCTATTCGTTGAGTTAAACATCCAATTCATTGGTGTTGTTTTTACAAGAATATGTGTTAATGTCCTCTGATTGATTTACACTGAATATCCAATCATATTGAGTGTATTTATATTTTTCACACATAATTATGTCGTTCATTTATTCTGAATCTAATGATACAACCTTTATAAGAGATTTCATCTCAATTTACATTCCATTGAAACTTCTTTGTTGTTATACACCAAAATCACTTTTATATTCTGTATATAATGTACTTTGACATAGTATATCATGAATCCCTTTATTCTCATGATGTAATAAAATATTTTTTACCTCAATTATTTGTATTCAAGTGTCTCTCTTCAGGTTAGTAACTCTAACTAAAATACCATTTGAAATATTTTAAAGATTTATTATTCTAAATCTTTCTCATTAATGTCCATGTTTTAAAAATGATTTTAAAGATTTATTTATATGGAAATTAATGTTTTAAAAATAAAACACCTTTTAAAAGTTTCAAAGTGGTATGGGAGACATTGATTCAAAAATCTATTTTTAAACAGCTTCTTCAAAAATAGTGTGACTTTTGAATTTTTTCAAGAAAAAGGGGGATATTTCACTCAAATATCTCTGATGATTATTTTCATCTATTTCAACATCCTTCATTATTTTTTATTGAGGTTAATATGTTACAATACAATCTCCCACATTGTATTGAATGAGTTATGTTTGACTGTGGATTTGCTATTTTTTATACCATTCATGGTTTCTGGATAAAGTATTGACATTTCGTATGCTAGTTTTAATAAAAATGGTTATGTTATGTTTCAAAAATTTTATATGAGGAATGAATTGGAATTAGTAAGTGACTAGTGGAGCCCGCTATAGCTCCTCAATGTATCGGTATGTATCATGATACAAACTAGTGTCTTGGCATAAGGCCTTGACAAAATCTTATTTGTAGTTTTGGCACAAGGCCTTGACTATGTTGTTATGAAAGTCTGGAATTATGGATTCCATCATTATGAAAGTGGCTATTGATACTGCATGTGATTATTTGACTAGTAGAATATCAAATTGAATAAGTAAATGGAATTGTTTGATTTTATCTTTTCCATATTATACTGAATTTCAAGTTTAAAAGGATTTTGTTTTAGTCTTATACACTGCCTTAAATGATTATGCTTATTTATGAAGGTTTCCACTATAATGTTATCCTTACTGAGCATCTGAGCTCACCCCTTTCTATGTTTTATTTTTTCCCAAGATGAAAAGAAGGATATTATGACTAACCTTTAGGGATAGTATATGGGATCTCAGTGTTCTCTATGGAAACAATGTTGTTGTAGTTTTCCATTTTTTGATGTAATGTAAACGTTATGAATGTATCTAGTACTTCCAAGGCTACTAAACTAATAAGTCATTCGAGACTTGAACTTATATAATCATGCCATTGATATGTAATAATGCACCGACTTTGGGCTTCTGGGTTCGGGGCGTTACAAATAGAATCAATTGAATTTAATAGACATGTTAACAATTCATTCATTCATCATCCATTACCTTTGAACTAATTTATTGAAGTTATCTCTAATTGTTTGGTCATCATTTTCATGCATGCATCTATATTACGTATTAACAGAAGAACCAAGATATACAAGTTGTTTTAAATAAGGCTTTAATATAATGAGGATGAATATATTATTTTGTTTATAGAGATTACAATTCCATCCAAAAAACTGCTTCATCTATTATCAAAATTAATCTCAATAATAGTTGTGACCATGAAACATTACTCTTAGATTGATTACATTTAATTAAAGAATAAACATACAATTATTAGGATTAAAAACTACAAGAAGTTTCACTTCAAATAACTAAATTGACTTCATCATGTTGATGTTTAATCATCATTATTTGTTTATGTCCATCCTTGGTAGTCCAGATTTGATATAATTCTTCATAATAAGGAAATATAGAAAATTTAATCCTAAATATTAAACTAACAAATATATGGAAAGCATGATATTTAGTCATTATGATCTTCTGATATCAAATAATTGTTTATATTATTCTAAATATTTGATTTAAACAATAATATAGAAAATAAAAAGTAAGTATCTCCCTATATCCCTTCTTCTCCTCCTTTGGTTCATATATATTATCTATTTCATGCTGTTTTTTGATACTAGTGTATTTAACAAACAAATTGTTTGACATGTTATTAGGTTTTTTATATATCTTTTTAATTATATTTTTATCCCTTTTTCAATTATAAAATGTTATCCATCATACCTATATAATAGTTTTCATAGTAATGAGTAACAAAACCATTCAATAATATCACATAAATCCTCTATAATTCTTGGACTGGTCTATGTAATATAATACTAAATAAAAAATTCATATATACCTGACTAAGTTTTTATCATATTTTTTTCATTGATTAAGGGATACCTTATATCTAACCACATATTTATAATATTTAACAATTTCTAATAAATTATTCTTTATTGACTTATAAATATTCACTAAATTTTTCTTTGGAATTTTCTCAACTTTTTATCATATAATCACCTCCATAAATCTTATTCAATATAAATATATAATAATTCTAATTTTCGGTCACAATATATTGTGCCTCTACTATGGGGTGATAGAATAACTCATTATAGGAACTCCTTGGATTTTCCATGGTTTATTATTGAATCTCCTATAATGGAGTGATAAAAAAATATTATAATCATGGTGTAAAGTACCAAAATTTCCTTGCAGAACATCGTGGTCATGTGTTTTCTAAAAACAGATACATCACTATGCACCAAAATATGTCCTTATCCTAGTAACATATAAACACATTACAAAAAACATTATTTATCTTGAATTTATTCCCCATAATTCATCGATACATGATGTACTTCTTAAAGAAGTATAGAAAACTCATATTCATCACTCATTACCACTAATTATTGTTACATGAATCAAAACATACATAAAAATCATCATGATATTCATGTATTTAATAATAACACAAGGACATCATAATTTATATTTATATATAATATATTTTTTTAGGGAAATTAAATTGTTGGAAAAATAATAATTTTTACATATTTATTTTGAATAAATTAAATATTCTGTAAAAATAACATTACACAAAACACAAAAAATCAGAAACTTTCCAAATCTTATGTAAGTAACTTTTACCTATCTGAAATATTACCAAAAAGGCCTGTTTGTACAATATGATAACCATTAAATATAAAGAATTGTAACTTTATACACTATATTTAATATCTATAATTTTTCATATACTCAATTTTTAAATATAAATGACTCATAAATAGTCTTCATAGGACTCATATGTCTTTGAGTTTAATATTTACACACCTTAACTTAGCTTAATGCATATCCATATTTCAGGTTTTAAATAATAAGTAAATTTATATATATGATATAGAGAACCTTCACCTAACAAAGTGTCACTCATGGTATTTTCTTATCTACTTTTTTTGATATTTACTAACTACATGTATTCCTAAATTTTTAAAAATTATTCATATGTATGGATCGAGCACTTAAAGTCTCTCTTACACATCATTTTCAGTATATGTACATATCAAAGTAAGTGTTAATACATTTACTAATCACAAAAATAATGTTCTAGAATATATATATATATATATATATATATATTATTTGATAACAGTGACTACTATTGTGTTTTAGGTAACATTGATTTACATATCACCATGTATCTCTCAAATATTTGGATTTTAATCTTCTACTCAAAATTTCAAAACAGTTTCAAATAATCATAAATTTTATATACATTTATAGGGAATCATTAATCAATCCAAGACAAACTAAACTTAATAAATTAGTTTAAATCATATTCATTCTTTAGTTTAACAATTAAAAAGAATTATAAAAAATATAACTACTTCTTAAAGTTTTTAAATATATCTTCCACTACCTAAATTAACATTATATCCTCCTCAAACAACATCAAAAAATATTTATGTAATCTTTTGCTTCACTTTATGATAAAACTACAATTTCTCTTTACAAAAATCATTCCAAATACCTTAAAAGATATATTATATTAATAAATATTAATACATAATGTTTTTATTCAAACCCTTTTACATATGTGAATTGATCTCAAAGTATATTAAATTTAATATCTGGCACATCAATCATGTACTCCCATGAAAAAAATTATTATTCATTTCAGAAAATAAGAATAAATTAGAATACTCACATAAGGGATCCCAATAATAAAAATTTACATTAACATAATAATAATCATCAATTTATTATGCATAAAATTTTATTATTTATGGTGATCTCAAATATTCTTATTCATCATTCAAAACTAAATATGTAATTATACATATCTTGTAATCTTTAATCCATCTTATCTTCAATATCCATGATAAATACTACCAAAACCATGCATTCAATGCCTGTATTCATGATAGGGTAAGGAACCTGCCATCGGGACAAGCCTGTGGATTCATGGGAAAGCCTATCCGAACAGACATGTGAAGGTGGAGAGCTGATTTCATGATGAAGATGCTGGGGAGGAGAAGTTCCAAGTAGTTATTCTGGGTTTTATGTAATGTTTAAAGCCTACGAGTAATGAATTCCTCTAAGGCCTATGGTCCATGTAATGCTTACGCCTACGGGCCTTGTAAGTGTTCCACCTCACCCCTTAAAAAGTGGATTATCAAAAATCAATAAAAAATGAAGGCCTTCGAGCCATTGGAGGATCCTTTTTTCTTCTATTACCTATATAATAATATCATATTTAAACACTTTTTCCATATTATGTCACCTAATTATTAATATATTATGGTTTTCATTTCAATAATAGATTTTTGTTATAACCCATCTCTTATTGAAGTGGTTAATATATATATTCAAGAAATGTTAATTGAGATTAGTCCTATTAGCATTCTCTAATATTGATAGAATATATAAGATATCATTTAGTTATTAAATATGAATATAATTATTTATTATTACCATTCTAAAAGACATTACATGGCCATATATGACTAAAAAATTCTATAAGATATTACATGACCATATATGGTTAAAAACTACGAAGACACCAAGGATATGATAATGTTATATAATCGTTGTTTACATAAAAATATCACTAAAGTGGGAAAATATTGAGTAATTTGTCATGTTAATTAGACATCCTATTGTTGAGTTAGTTTATTTCATGTAGTAAATAACTACCACCATGAAAAACATGAGAATTTTGTGAAACATGACGAAATTAAATATTATAAAATCAATCACTTATTGAAAACTTAATAGAATCAATGATAGAACTCAAATTGGAATCTATGTCATGGGGGTATACTCCAAAATGGATTTACATGGAAATATTGGTTGAGAGAATATTTTTATGAATTTGAGAGTAAATTACGAGTTGCATGGATATGGGAACCTATATTAATATCCCAAATATACACACACAAAGTTATATACTTTATATATGATCCTAAAATGTACTATATTACATAAATTAATATTCTTTCTTTATTTCATAGGGAGGAATTGATTAATTTAGAAAATATATGTAAAATTTATAATGGGACAATTTTTGGAGGTATATATGATGATTTACTACAACCAAAGACTATATGGTGGTTTAATAAAACAATACTTATAGAATAACTATTATTTGGAGAGGATATGAACATTACTATAAATGATATTTACCCAAGGAATGATGTAACATTTGACACATAAATTATGGTATTGTTTAATCGATATGAAAATAAAATAAAATCTAAATTTCTATTTATCATCCAAACCATGAATAAAATAGGATCTAATAATACCTATGGCCACTTTATATATAGTTAAAAAATATTAAATGGGGTTGGTATGTCATCATTAATGTGTACCATATACAATAGAACAATATATTTCATTCCATGTGGATGATGGGAATCATAATTCCTATATTTGATTAACATAATGTTGCTAGGTAATGAAAATTTGTTATAGAACAATGACTAGAGGAAGGGAGATTTATATAAATAGTTGTTATTATGTGTGTTATGAGTAATTATTCACTTATAAATGTATTCATGAAAAAAATTTCATTCATATATTTATAAAATATATTGTGTTTGTGGGGGGGGGATCATTGTAGATTTCATTGAATAAACGTTCAATGACCTAATCAATGATCTTCAGGTCCATTTAAAACATATACTAGGTGTAGTTTTTAAATTCATCCACCTTCAACATATTTTCAATAAGCTATGAATGGTTATGTAATTGAAACCAAATCTTACTAATTTCAATTTGGATAGGTCTTATATATAATGATTATAAATGATGAATTATGTGAATATGATGAAAAATCACATAAACCTGTATAAATGGAATTGGTTTTGGTTACAATTATTCACTATGACATTTTTATGTCATTTTTAAATATCAAATGTTTTATTAATAAATTTTTATGCCTTTAAAGGCAAAACATAGGACCATTCCTATGATATTGGATATAACAACAGATGACCAAACTTCAAAAAACTATTTTAAATATGAGCTGATAGGGAAACAAATATTACATAATTACAATTTGATATTGGTATAGGTCAATGGACTTACTATACTAAATATTTTATTTCCTATTATAATATTATAATAAGTGAATCCCATTTTTATTGATATAGTAGTTCTTCAAATTAATAAAATTATATATTGGTTTCCCTAAGGATACTAAAATATGTAATTAATGTATAGTTGTAATCATTAAAGATCAGTTAATGTACATGGCCCTCCTCACAAGTCACTATGCGAGAATTATTATGTATAATTATTGTGTAGTTATTAAATAAAAATAGGTTATCATGTGAGGATTGAAATGATGGGAAATTTGAGGTCTGGATAAGAATAAAAATGAGATTCCTATTCCTTTGTATGAGGAAAAATACACATATAAACTATTGAACTCCATATATACTATGCCTCACTATATATGGGATAACTAGGAGGAAAATATTTCCCTTGTATATTTATGGACTTATCTAGAGGATGGAATTCTTATCCCATATAATTATAATAGATATGTTCATTATAATATAAACATTGATAATCATCCCACTATATCTAAGGTCTATATCTAAAAGTTATATATATTAATTCATTAAATTTAAAATAGGGATACTATTAAAAACAAACTAGATTAAATGACATATTTTTGTTGTTTTTATTAATTTATCTTTTTTCATTATTTTTCATCATTACATTATGAATATCTCTATTTTGATAGGTAGTAATATATTGGTTTTATTTTTTTTAAAACTGTGCATAATTTTATAACTCAATTTACTGTGTTAAAAGCCATTAAATCTTTTATTTTCTATGAAAAATTAATTATGAATGATTATTTGAGTAATATTTCTTGAAAAAAAGTATGGGTGATAGAAATGAATGACAAAATGAAAATATCCAATGATTATCTAACAATTAAAAAGAAGGTTTAAGATATCAATGGTTTCAAATTGTTTCTTACATTGGAGAATAAGAGGATTTCAGCTAATGAACACATTCTCGTATATAAAAAATAGAATAAATCAATAATATAATGTAATTACATGGATAACTCGTAATGATAAATTACAAAAAAACCACTACCCCATAGATATCCTTTATTCTAAATTACTCATTTAATACCCAATATATAATATTTTGATCCAAAAACTAATAATTATTCTTAAAATTTAGTTCTAATGAATTTATAATGCATTAATTCTTTATCCTACGTTAGACACAACATAACCTTAAGGGATGACTCAAAATCTATTACAGGGATAATAAAATGTATACCTAGAATGAAAAATTCTTAAACACAACTATACAATTATAAAGCCAATGAAACATTTATTTATCAATGATAACATTATGATTATTATTTTTAAGGTATTTTTATATTTCAAGTACTAGCTCACTTAAAAACAGATGAAACATAGAAGAATATCCGAAGTCCATCATAAATATTCCATGTGGATAAGGATGGTCAAAATGTATATTGAACTGAAAAATAGACCATTAATAAACAGGGATATCCTTGAATACTTCAATCATAATAAATAGCAGGACAAACCATATCCATATAAATTATATTACTGAATTAGATAAATTCCCAAAAAAACCATGATGATGTATATCACGGATATATATTGAATAAACATGGTCATGAAATTGGAAATAATAATTATATTAGAAGGAATTCTTTGTCCATATGGAATTTATCCATTTATTTATATCTCCATGTGGTAGTGATCCATGTTACCCATGAATGAATATTTCATAATATATATATTTTTTGAGGAGGAAGAACTATAATTATGGCTATTTATTAGATTATATAACAATATGCGCCTAAAAAGATTTTTTCTATAAAAAATATGGACGTTAAGAGGAGTGAAATAAATATTTTGTATAAAATCATTATTGGGTGGATTTTTATAGACTTTTCTCATAAAATATATATAATTTTTTTCATTATTACTTATTTATATATTATACTATCTATTCTTGGGATAATGATTTATATACATGTTTTATTTGGATATAATCTTATTTGGATTGTTTAAATATACTATGTGTGTTAATTGTATGATTCTATGTATAATCATAATTCTTATTTAAATGAAAATTTCATTTGAAGCCAATTATTATGAGTGATGTATTAAAAATAGAACTTCACGCACTCACATATGTATATGTACATTAGTATAATAGTATATTATAGTGAGAGTGGGTTTTAAATTAAATTTAAACCTATAGTAAAAACATTATGAAGAGAATTGAAATTTTATTGTAAGATAGTTATGATTAGTGACACCTAGGTCAACTTTTTCTACAACCCCAAAATATAAAATTATGAAAAACAAGATCTAATCCCCTTAATTGATTGAGATGGTGGATGAACAAAAAAATATAATACTATAAATTCTTTGAAAATAATTTAGAGTGTTATTAAGACTAACAAGAATCTATATTCTTAATATTTTGTCTTGTATATTTACTTGAATTGGAATCTTATCATAGTCATCCATGGTTTCTAGTAAAAATTTCATAACAACAGGGTAGAAATAGGTGATTCAAATTGATTTAATGTATCATTAACATAACATTTCACTCATGTGAAGGTATAAATATATGATAAATAAACCATTTTTGTATTATTTTCTTTTCTATTGTCCATCTATCTCATAAAACATTCATGTTCATTATTTTTTCTATTATTTTAAAAAATATCGACCCAAATATCATTTGAAAATTATAAAATCATAGTTAGGATAAATGAATATGTAATAATAAATAATGTTCTATAATAACCATGTTAACTTGTAAGGGAGTGTATATTTTTAGTACTATATATTTTTCTTATGTTAAATTATGCACCATTATCAATGGAATGATACAATTATGTAGTGTTTTTAGGGAAACAGATAACAAAAAATAGAAAACTAATAAGATATGAAAATATTTTAAACTAAAACACCATAAAATAATTGGTTTATTAATATGAATCCTATAACACGTGAAGATGAATAGAATTTATATTGGTCTAATGAAAAAGAAATTTACCATAGATCATTAAAAATAGATAAAATTAGGTCATGGAATTAGAGAAGTAAAATCGATAGAGCTATCCCCCATAAATCTATTAAAATAATTACCTTTATTTCAATACTAAAGAATAAATAATTGCGAATCAATGACTTGAAAAAAAATTTCATGCTTAAAAATATGAGGAAGAGAAAAAAAACATGATGTTGTTTGACCTAAATATAAACAATTATAACTATATAAGCATGCTAAAAAATATTAAAAAGGTGGACAAAATGACGAAGAATCCAAAAGAGAGGTAAAAAGATATTATGGAGATTTTGAATCTTCTAAGGATTGTATTCCAGCATTTCTCCACCTTATAAATACTTATCATAAATAATTTATATAAATAAATAGGTGCATACATTGTAATATGTTTCCTAAAAATAGTAACTCTAGTAAATTTTTTATATAATGAGTTTAAGAATTTTTATATTGAGTCTCTTGTTAATCAAATTTTAATTTTCATCATGAGGACTATAACAGAATCCCATATGTGGTTCTCCCAACCAAATATGTCACAACCATAATCAATTTGGAATATTCCTCTGGTTAGCATAGATGCTTAATCTCATGAAATTCATTGGAGCTAACTAGAAAAATTATATTGTTTTAAATTCATTGTAAGAATTTAATTTAATGAAAATATTATAAATTTCACAACATTGAATTACTACATGTTTTTGTGTTATAGTAGTGAATTGAATAAAAATATAATTAATTGAATTAAATTATAGAGAATAAAGGGAATAATAGGCGTGGGGGTGAACTATTATTCCCTATAAATTAATTTAATTTCATTCATTACAAATAATTTTATCTTTTTTATTATTTACCTTTTTTTAATAATGTAATTACCATATTGGTGGAGGTGATTTTAAAAGTGTTGTGTGTGATTATTCCACATGAAAAGTTTTATACATAATAATTTTGGGGGTAAATTCACTATGAATTAAATAAAATCATATTAAAAAATAATTTTAATGTTGCATAGTTGAATAAATTATAGCATTACCAAAAAATAGGCATGTTTTAACTAAAATTATGAAATATTATTATTTTTATTTATTTTAAAACTATGTAAAACTCATATATGTAACCTGAATATTGATTTAATATAGTATATGAAATACAGAAAAAATGGGATGTTAGGATCTAACTAGCGGTTTCAGAACATAAAATTGTAATAGGTGATTGATTGAAATTACAAATCTATAAATAAGAGTATATTGAAATATTGGAGTCATGTATGAATAATAAAATTTCATTCCATATTTATCACATATAACCATGGGGGTTCTTGTAGTAAGGGAATTATTAGGTCTATAGTATTTATACTCCTGATTAAGTGAACATTAATATGACGTAGTTGAAAAAATAGTGTGTAATCTTTTTTATGGAAGTAAATGATTCATAATGATGATATTAAACTAAAATTTAGAAGGGAAATATTAAGTTTCTATGTGTTCTATATAATTAATCAAAGAAGATTTAAATTGACATATAGATGAGAATGATGAGAGAAATATATTCATTAATTTGTTTTAAATTAATATGATGAATCAACTGTTTCCCTATCATCAAATATTCAGTGATTAAAATATCAAACATTATGATATCATTAAATGGGTTGTAGATATTAGTTGAGAGTAATTAATTAAGGAAACATTATTACTCCAATGTGATTAAATATGTTCATAATATTGTTTTTAAATTAAATATTTTATTTTGATAGCTATTTATAATTTTAATTAAATATTTAGAATCATTGTATAAATAAATATAATGTTTATAAATTAAATTATCATTTAATATTATATAATTTAATGTTTATGGTTGACCATATTATTATAATCTATAAAAAATTGAAATTATGGGATTCTTCTATAGACGATTAAATATAAACATCTGAAGGCACCATAACAATTCACTAGAGGATTACGATAGTAGTGGATACCCAATATATATTACGTTGGATCTTCATTTTTTCTTATCTTAACTATTAAGCCTCCCATCTACAATATATATTTAATAATTTATCTAATATAATAATGGGAGATAACCTAAGGATATTTTATACACCTATGCAACCACAAGAAAATCCTTAAGAATACATTTATCATACAGTATAATTTCAATCCAAAAACCAAAATGTTGGTCCAAACATTAATAGTAGTTTGGAATTTGTATATAAATTTAATTTCAAAAACAATAGTGATGGAACCAATGAGAGATCCAAAATATATTTAATGTCCAAACAAGGAAGATTCATCAAGTAAAAATAATTACAACATCCAATTCAAACATCATCCCATGTGTACCCCCTTAAATATAATATTGTTAATGTTTTTGAATATTTATTTTTCATATTAATCCTTAGGATAACATTATATCTTGAACAGAGATTGAAACCATGGTTACAAAAACATAGATGAACTTAAATATTCTTTTAAAATTATTCTAATAGGAGGATGAATGTTGAATTAGAAAATTGAAATAGTATCACATCCATTGATGAAGAGTTATATCTATGTGGAATTCATAAATAAGATATGCAGAGGAATTTAATATGTACTCTTAATGTAATAATAAATTTGGAAAATACACCCAATAATGTATTCCCATGGATGCAGATCATGTGTACATGGTGAATAAATTGTTTTATAGTTAGGTGATGAAAATAAATTTTTTGAAAGTATACAATCAATAGGGAATCATAAAATTTATAATATCTACAATGACATAGTGATCCAAGAATCTATGGATTTAATCATTAAGGATTTGTAATTTTTAGGATGAGGAAGAAAAAAATTAGCATTCAATTAGAGGTTGAGAGAAAATGGGGTAAAGGTTTTATAATTCCAAATGAGTAGGTGGTTCCTTGGAGTGAGTCGATGTTTTATTTTCACATATTTAATAAAACAATATTGAAAAATTCTTCATATGTGCAAGTAATATTTATTTTCAGTTATTTTTTTTGAACGTGTGTTCCATAGATATATTGTTTTTATACAAGGTTTTTTTATTTTGGAATTAATTTATATGTTGTTAATCAACAATGACAATTTCATTCATAATCAATTCCAGTAAGATAATTAATATTTATATGGAATGATAATGGGTATTCTTTGAATATGCATAATTTAGGAATAATTGTTGATTACAAACTTAGATGAGTATATCTACAAGTGTTTATGTGTATAGTTTAGTGATATTGGGTAATAAAATGTGGTTGAACCAAAATAATATTATATTGAAAGGGAGTTACTAATATTAGTGATTATTTTTTAGGGAATTGGATCCCTACAAAAGTATTGTTAAAAACTACACAATTATATTACTAATAACCCAATATTATCATCCAATCAATGAGAGATAATGGAAACCCTCAATGCTATGGAGTTGAAACTAATTACTATAGTGAAAGAGTGTTGAGAATAATTATAAACACCTATATTCTCATCTATATGTCATAGAGGTTAACTCAAATGATCATTATTATGTAGTTATTTTTATGATTTAATTTCATTTTCCGAATAAATAGGTAGACATTTACAACTAAGATTTGTTTCAATTCCCATTTTATTCATTTTACACATAGGTAAAGATGATTATCATTCATTTTCAATACTTATTAAGGATAATTTTCTTTATACATTCCCACCAAAAATCACTCACAATATCTTACATGTTTTTTTATATTTTAAATAATTAGAAAAATGCCATTATTAAAGCATCCTATATTGTGAACAATAAATGGAATGTTACTAAGTGGTATTGTTATATGATACTGATGTGGACATGGATAAGAGTTTTTAGTTTCAAGACTCTATAATTTTGACAAATAGATATTAAAACTGGTGATAAATGAAATTATATTATCAATAAATAATATATGAATATGATTTTTCAAAGAAATAACATTCGTAATTTTTTTTGAAATAGCAAACGTAAAAATTGTTATTTTTAAATGTCGAGATATTGTAGGAATAAAAATAGAATTTGATGATAATATTAAATCAATAATTCGGTTTAGGAGAATCTAGTTTTCTTTAACACACTTATTGAGTAGAATAATTAATTAGATTATATAAAATGGATATTTGAAGTGGTAAATGTTCAATAGGAAGTCTATCCTACCATATGAAAATTAAACATTAGTATTGAACCTGGTAGTTCTCTAAATAAATTAGTACATAGTTCATGTACAAAATGAATGTATAATTATTTTTTATAGGATATTGTTGGTCCTTCATCTTAACACCAACACTTTTCTAGAAATAACTATAATGAAATTCTATCCTTCATCTTACAATGCATTCATTTTTAGAGAGGTACCCATTTATAATAACATTTTTATAAGTGGTAGTGGAGCTATCTAATAAAATTTATTTTCTAGGAATTCAGATGGATACATCCATAGATAAAGATAAAATTTCAGTACCTTGTATAAGAACCCCTAATGATACAATGGATTACACTATTCATCATATTGACCCTAAGTATTTAAGGAAGGGACCCAAATATGTAATGAAAATATCTTAAGGGAACATGTGAAATCAAAGAACTAATGAATGGGAAAGGTACTTTTTATTATATGTTTGGATATAATCATTTATCAAGAATTTCATAGAGAATTATTGATTACAAAATAATAATTATCTTTAGAGAAATTATAATAATCACATTTTGGTGGGTTTTTAGAGTATTTAGTGACATAAGAGAGAGAATAATAGATCTTAATGGTGGGAATTGAATAATACATCTCTTTAAAAATAAAGGGCTACAATTTTTTTATTTTAAATTGGAAATAAATGAGGCTTCCTCATTAGTTTTTTCATTTCTTATCCCTTGAAATTACATCTTCAATTTTTGATACCATATTTACCCAAGATTCTCTCCAAAAAATATTTATAAGATTATTCATGACCAGAATTTCATAGAAATAACACCAATGAAAATAGAATTAATAGACACTTACTGTCTAATATTGATATTGATCTTTTTAAAATCACTAGATTTGGTATCCATATATTTTTAGATAGATGAACTGATGAAATTTATTTTTAGTAAACTAATCAACAAGACTATAACTTGAATTTGACCACTATTGTAGTAGCTGATGGTGTGTTTCAGTTACATCAATTATTAATTTTAACAATTTATTCAAATACATATATATTTAATTGTTTTAAGATTCATCATTGATGAAAAAGTGGAAAATAGAAGACCTCATCATTCTATAATCACATGATTTAGTGATAAAAAATAAGTATATATTATATATCAATCTTTTTAGAGTCCAACATCTTTATAGAAAACTACAATTTCATTCTCAATGAGTAATATTTTTTCAAAATAAATCATGGTTACTAAAATAGTATTTTATTTATACCTCTTTACTGTTATGATTAAAAATTTATTGTGATCAAATTTTTAGTAGATTATTTGTAATTGGACAACCCAAAAAACTTTTGATCAGTTAGATATAAATTTTCATAATCATTATGGCCACTTTATCAAATTATGATTTAGAGAATTATATTTTTGTGTTATTAATGATTTTATTATTGGTATTTTAATTGAGTTAACAAAATAGTATAATTTTCAACTGGATCATACAATTCTGGAGTCCAAATCATGCATTCTAGATCTCTATGACTAAGTACTCCATGAAAAAAATAATAGTGGTATTTTTCTTATAGAACATAAATATATTTTCATTTATGGATGTACTTATAAAAAAATAAACCTAATAATATTTTTTGGATATATGATGTTCATTGAGTGGTCTAAGAATGCATATAATAATTCCATGATATGGGTAAAGGAACTAAATCCCAATACAGAAGTTAATACAATAAGTTTTAAAGAGCATTAAAAATCCAATGATTGATTTAAGAAATTGGTGACATAAATTAAAACATCAATTTAATTAATATAATTATTGTCATTATATAAACATATTATTCTATCTTTTCTATAAAATAATCATGGATAAACTTTGAGTTTCTGATTTTACACCATCTCATTCATTAAAAAATGATATAAACATTTTCGAAACACTTTTTCATTAGTCTTTTAAATAATATCCCCAAATGGGATTACAGATATATCATTTCATCAACCACATTGATCATATTTTAGAATCTATTATAAATGTTAGATCATGTAAAATTTTTCATTGATTATGTGTAAACCTATATAAAGAGTAATATATAGAGTAATCAAATCAACTAGATTATTAAATAATAATTCATTTTATAAATCATTATTAAAAATATTTAGGTAATAATTAAGGAATTTGGAATATTTATTATATCCAATTACTTTTACTATTATATATCTATATATATATGTAATTAATTATCTATAATAGTGACTTGAATTTATCTTATTACAAATAATGATGCATTTTTTATCATAGATGTGAGATCTGGGATTGGTACAAAAAATCTATATATGTTAATAAAAAAGTATATCTATAATCCCTGATTAATCCAATAAGATAAGAAAATATGAATGAATTAATATTATTGATATATTCATGGGGATTTCCTATTAGGTAAATTATATTAACGGAGGGTTCATATATTTTTGTTTAAACCCAATCCCGTAACTATTTAATATATTATTGGTAGATAACATATATGATTGTTGGGGTTACACTTTTATAACTAATATGTTTTAGAATAGTACCTTAATAGGTATTATTTATTAGTCTTAGAGGATCTATATTGGAGTCTGGAATACTAAAAATTGGAATAAAATCATGGTTTAGTTTTAATAGAAAACATTATTTCTGATTAATGGAAATTCATAATTGAAATTATAAGATATAATGATAGCCAAAAAGATGCGAGCATGAGTTGGTTTCCCAACCCATGCCCCAAAAGTTTATTAAAAATAAAAATCCAACAGCAAGGTGAATACATGAGGTGCAATGTTTTTGCACCAACTGGAACACGTGGAACATCAGTTTCAAGTATCAAAATAATTCTAATTATTAATATTATTAGATAGTTTTTCCTATTAGTAAAGCATTTTTTATAGGAAATGATTGGTTTATGCGGGCTTGATGGTAATGATGTTGGTGATAGTTGAGCTGTTCAAGGTGGAGTTAATGATTCTGGTGCATTAAAAAAAATATTTATATTAGTTAGAACATATATATATATATATATAATTATTATATAAATATAACATATATGACGCCATGAATTTTTTCAGTCATTTATGGGGTGTTAGAATATTATAAAAAATAAATGTATGGAAATAAAATTTATATTTCATTAATTAGAGGGTGGATTTAATGAATCTTATAAATATATATTCTATGTATTCTTAAAAATATTTTAATGTGGAGATTGGCCATCATGAGAGAAATATGGAACAATGGTGTACTATATATATCTATACTATACAAATATTCAATGATGGTGGACAAATAATTAATAATGAAATAAAAATTTATAATGATGGGTTTTGAGGAAAATTCATTATTGTATTCTCTATGAGAAAAATCATTCCATTGAAAATTATTATTTTTTAATTCCTATGGTAGAAAATATTATTCATATGTAAAACCCTTTATATATACTTTTTATAGACTATGTGTTTCATTTTTTATTATAAAACTCTAACGATAGATAAACTCACTAGTTTCACTATATTGAAATTAAGAAATTTCTCAAACCTTGTAAATCTCATAATTAGATCTCTTGCCTTTTTTATTGTTCATTATACATATAAAAGTGGTATTTGATATTATTTTAGGTGAAAGTATAATAAATATATCATGGGAATTTGAAATGGATAAAAAAGTGTAATTATTTATTTTCATTAGTGAAAAAGTTCTGTATGGAATATCATTGTTTTTTCTATGAAAAAATAATAGGAGATCTTGTTCATCCATGATTTAATATATAAATATTATTAATTTTGTTGGAATAATTTGTTGTTAGTTATAGTAATGAAAATTGTCTTTTCAAGATTACTGGGTTTACTATATTATCATTACAGAGTAGAATCTAATATGTGGTATTTGGTTTAAAGTGAGGAGTATTTGAGAAAACAACAATTATAAAAATATTCCAATGATGTGTAGTATAAATCATATAATCTTGGTCATGATACTCATCCAATCACTAATTTTTTTTGGATAACATATAGTTGGGATTATATGTAGTTCATAGAAGGTATATAATGGAGGAAAAAATCTTAAAAATCACACATAAAAATTACATTAATATTCTTATTGAATAAATTATTTTTAATAATTTTTGTGAGGAACAAGATGACGATCAAATATTTTACTAGATTCAAAGACATATAAAGAATATCATTGAAATATTTTAGGTCATAATTCCCTATATATAAAAAATTATTGGATTTAAATTTAAATATAATTTATTTATGAAAATTAAATCATCTAGATTATGAAGTTTAGAAACTACATTTAATATCCAATGATTTTGTGGATTATATTTTTTCTAATTAATTCAATCATTATGATGATGTGGACTTCCCACAAAACTGAAGATAATTCTTTATATAAATGGAATACGATTAGAATATATTATAATAAACAAACATTTAATAATTAATTAAATGAAACAATTATATTATATTTTAGTATGATTCAGTTACAAACAATTTTAAATTATTTTGATAACATGCGTTACAAGAAAAAATGAGTTTTAATGAAATAAAATATATTATTATTATAAAAATATTATAGTTATCACATAACCATTATAATGGATGATATTGATGATAATAAATAAATTATGATACTACGATATTCATATTTATATAAAACTAATTCACTTGGTTATCAAATATTTAGAAATGATAGTATGAACTATTCGAAAATAATGAAATTCTTTTTCTATGAAAATTGTGTTCAAAGAAAATATTATCTCAATAAATTAAAAAAATAGATTTTGATTAGTGTTTTACTTAAAATATAAATATTACATATTCAATAAATATTTTTGATACTCATAATATAGATTTGATAGGTATAAGATAGGAATATATTTAATTTTATGAATAAAAATATATTTTTCTAAATAGTAAAGTAATCGACATTTAATAATGAACCCATTTAAAATAATAAAATTGAACCTTTAATAAATATTATATATAAAAAATATAATTGATTTTTTAATACTAAAAATAAAATTTATCTTACGGTTATTGTTTGGTTTTTTCTTAGAAGCTTCATTTTTTAATGAATAGCGAAAATACAAAATTTTAATTAAAAACTGATTTTTTATTTAATTTATTTATAAAATTAAGTTATGTTTTGGTACATTTAAAATATAAATTAGATAATTTATACATTAATTAATTCAATTTATGTCATTTTAATAATTTTCACATTGAAATTGGATATAGAAATATAACAAACTTTTGAATTTTTTAACATTAAAACCCTGCATTGTCATCCCTTCTGTGGGATTAAATTTAACTTAATTTCTTAAATATTGGTGATTCAAATTTTTAGAAATAAATTAAATATTTTTATTCATAAAAACTTATAATATCTAATTAGGACAAGTAATTTTTTTACCAAACAAATTAGAGAATATGATTTAACATATTTACAATTATTAAGAGAAAAATTAGCTTTATAAGGAACTAAACCTTAAAAATAAGTCACAAAATGATCTATAAACTTATAAAAAATAGATTGGATGAAAATATTTATACCTTATCCTCCATTTTATTATATTGGGACCATTTCTATAGCCACTGTTCAGTGGATAATGTTGGTAGAATTTACATTTCAAAAATTTACAAGAATACCACTCCTCCACCATTACAAAAAAATCCTCACCCTTCTCATTTACTCACAAAAATAAAATTATTGGGTTCACTAAACATATAATAATATAATATCCCAAAATCCCTCCCAAAATTTTATAATTCTCCCCATAGTCAAAAACCTATCCATGGAATCCACTTGGTGTGAACCAAAAGGAGTTACCCAAAGAAAAGGTAACATCCTTCATCAAGTTTCGTTGTTTTATATTCATTATAACCCATCAAATATTATTATTTCATGATTATATAATACCATTAGTAACGTCAATTTACATAGATGTTTTTATATTATTTTTAATACCTGCACTAATAAACACTTCCTTATAATGGGCAATGAACATACCATTCTTGTCTACAGTGAACTACTGTCTCACGAAATGATATAGTACGTTTTCCTTTACCACCTATCATGGATGGAAATTATATTAAAAATGACATTTTTATATTCAATATATGACATTTATGACATATTTAGGCATATTGAATTATTATATAAAACATAACTTTAAGATTTCCATTTTGTGTAAAAATGATAACTTCATATGTGGACGTACGGACTACCACCTCCTCAAAATGATGTGATTCATTCACACATTACAATAAATGTATTGATTACGGGTTTAGTTAAAATATAAAAAACATATAAAATAATAATTATTCTCTAATTAAAATATATATTTATATATATTACATTTACATTCCTTATTTTAATACAAAAATAAAATGAAAACAATGTTCATACGTACATATGGTCTACTATCTCCATGAACGGGGTATTATATTTCATATTTATATATTTTATATATTATAATAAATATATACACATAATGAATATATATGATATTTTTATAATTTTTTTCATTCCTTAAATAATTGAAACATTATATAAGTAAGAGGATCTAGAATTAGAAGCCAACTCATATATGGAAAACAAAGAAGATAATACGAGAAAAGTAACATGAACATTGAGTAGTGAATTAAAGTTTCATATAAAGTCATACCCAAATAATATTTGGTATTAAATATAATATTATGGGTATATGGTGTATTTATAATTCCTTATTCTTATTATACAACAGTTTTAAACTTGTTTAAAGAATGTGAAGACTTATGGAAATGGAATATAATCTCTCTTTTTATTTCTTTGAGATACAGGAAATAATCACCGCTAAATTATATTGTGTAGTGTATATACTATCTTATGACATTTTATATCATTAATTTAATTAATTTTATGTTATTTAAAACATTAATTGATGTTATTATTTCAAGGGTATCACGATTCTAATGTTACTCAACTAGTAAGGGTTTTATCGTCTCACTTATTATTTTCTATGTGACACAAGAAATGTCCACCTCATATTTCTTATATGTGATGTGTATATTGAAAACATATTAATTATATGATAATTATACATATATTATATATATTTTTTATATCCATTTTAATTTCTTAATTTCACTATTTTTTGGTTTCAAAATTTACAAAATCGGTAATGTAATTTAATCTCAAATTTCTTTTTTTGAGACACATACCATGTTATGAAAAAATATTTCAATATTTGGTTTATATACTGAAATTGACATGTTATACAATTACTTTACTTATTTTAATGATATTAGATTCTTCATTTAATTCATTTATTTAAATTTTATTATGATTCAATGTTATCAAAATGGAAACTATTTACTGCTATAATATCTTAATTTATCATAATTGTTATTAATTATGCTCCCATTGACGAGATATTATGATTCATACCTAAAATATCAAATTTATTATCATATAGTATATTAATTCATATTATATCCATATGATCGTGCCATTTTTTCACTCTTTTTTTATTTAAGATTATTATGAACATTTTTTATGAAAAGCCAACTATTATTTTTTCTTTTGGTTGGAATGATGTGTTATTTCAAAACAATTTGTTATAAAAACATTTAAACTTTTTAATATTATCATATAAATTTTAAGGGGAATTTTTATATATTATTTAATTTATTAAAAACGATTTTGAAAGGAGCCTTCTTATCATTTTCTAATCAATGAACTTTTTTAAACTGTTTAAGGTAAAAGAGGAATGTTCTATATGTACGGACTTACCAGCCATATTAAATTTCATTCCCATAATGTTTACATTTTATGTTTATTATTTTATTTTAAAATAATTTTTTTGCTTATTATTTTGGATAGTTTTTTATTTTAAAGAGGTTTTTAATGAAAATGGTTTTAAATTTTTTATGTTTTAATTTTTTTTAACTGATTTTCAATGTTCCATTTATAAATTTTCAAAAAGTTATTTTTAATTAAAATAATTTCAATAATTTCAAGTTTTATTTATAATTTTTATAAATCATTTTCTTGAAAAGGTATTCTAAAATTATTTTAATCCTTATTTTTATTTTTTCAAGTTGTTTTCAATAAAAAAGTGTTTTAAAATTATTTATTTTTTAAAAAATGATATTCAAAGTGAAAAATATATTTTCCTCATGAAAACTATTTAATGAAATAGTAAATCATTTTTGATACGAAATTGAATTTTAAAATGGTTTTATGAATTGAATTTTTAAATAAAAGTTATTTTCCATAAGAAATGTTCTATGTGATCTTTCAAAATCCATTCCCCATCTATGATCACACATTTGGTTACAGTTTATGAATATCATTCATATTATTTTTTAAATATATTGTGTTTAAGATACTAATTTCTCTTAAATGGTTTATATTATTTTAAAAACTACTTTCTTATACTAGATATTCTTTAATGAAATGATTATTAAACATATCTTGTGTTCATAGGTTATGATGAAATGAAATGATAATGATACCTATTTCATTTCCAATGTCATGATATGATTAATATTTTATTATAATGTGCACCATTCATATATGATTTTATTAGGTGATGGGTAAGAGAGATATCTCCTCAAATTTATTGGGTATTGATAAATTTTTTATGAGATCACGAGGTTACATGGGAGGGAATCCAAAGCCTTAAACATGAGAGAATATTTAGCCCAAAAAATAGGGTATATGGGAGGGCCTACCAATCCCAAAAAAAGAGGTAATATTAGGTATGAAACAACATGGTACATGGGATGGAATCAAAATGTCAAAAAAGTAGGGTATTTGAAGCCCAAAACCATAAGGTTTAGGGGAATGCATCCTAATCATGAAACACGGGGGTTATGTGAGGGAATACAAAGCCCAAAATAAAAGTTTACATGGGAAGGAATAAAAAAATGAAACAAGAGGGTAAAAAAGGGGGAATCAAAATCCCCAACCAGGTACATGTGTTATTATCCCAAGCCTAACATGTTATGATGTTCTCTTTAGGTTTCCTTGAAAATTGATATTATATACTTATGTGTACGCCATTAATTCCATGTCTTATTCATATATTATGCTTTCATTTATTATTCTCTTATTTTTTATTATGATTCATTTATTTTGAAATACCAATAATTTTCCATGACTCATTTATATGATCTTTTATATACAAGTTAAGATCTTCAAAATGTTATTCTTATGTTCTACTTATTTATCCTCATTTTATACTAATTTAACTACATTTTTACCCTTACTAATAATTTGAGCTCACCCATTTCTAGTGTTTCATTTACATAGGTTATGAATAATTCTATTAATTAGAAGTACTAAAGTTGAATATCTTTGTGGGAAACATTTAATACCATTGACTGAGAAATATTTTCATCCATTTTACCAAAGACAATAAACTATTATGGTTAAAATTATTTTATTTCTATAATATGGTGTATATTAATCTAAAATGATGTATATCCCTTTATGTTAATAATAAGTCAATATGATTGGTATCAAAGGAATTTTTCTATAAAACATTAAAAATTAGTATGTCAAATATTTAGTGATATCCATATATATATTTCTATGGATATGTCCAAGCATATGTCTAAGGAGAATTATAATAATGAAATAATGTTTAGGGAAATGTCCTGGAATTTTAGTAAAGGATAGAGTGAGTGTTTCCCTTATAATGAATACCTATATAGATAGTAAATGTGTATTTTTTGACTTATATAAGCATAGGGGTAACCCAGAAACACCATATTGAGCTAGACTTGATTGTGAACTACTGAATGACAATGGGAATTAGAGCACTCTAAGATTGGAACTCATAGGAGATTTGATTTTTAAAATCACATAATCATTACAAAATATCCTGAATGATTTGAATAAAATAATAATATGAATAACATTGGATAAACCTAATGTTTCATTATTAAGAAATATTATAAGTAATTTTTTATTATTATGTGTTTTTATAATATGAAAAGTGTTTCTCACAATATTAATTATAGTGTTAGTCAATTGTAAGAAATAAAAAGAAATAGGTTAACATGGACTGTTTCATATGCGGAAAATATATGAATTCTATAAATCAATGTTGTATGTTGTGATCCCATGAAGGGAATCAATAAGGTGGAATGAGTTTTGGAATTCAATGTTTATGTTATAGAAATCATGGAAGATATAAATATTTTAAGAATATTTTTTATTAATTATTGAAAAGGATATTTTTAATGGTTTTTAAGAAATATAAATGTTATTTAATGGAAGGGATATATTTTAAATTAAGTAAATTTTACACTTAATATGGTAAAGATGTTGAAGAAATTTTGTTTAGCTTAGATATTGAGACTATTTTTTGGATAATGTCAATTGGATAATATTTATGAACTCAGAAATGATAGTGGATTTGTTGAAAAAGTGATTTATGTTGACATAGAATAAGTTTAAAAAATCTTAGATTAATGGAATATGTACAGGGTTTTTTCTTATAAGGATGCATGTTTGTTTTCTGAAATATTTATGGTAATTCTTATTATTACCCTTTCTCAAGAGAATATATGTTGAGGGTAGTTACATGCTAGGAATGTGATAACCAAAAACTACATTATGATATATGGTGGATAAATATAAATATATTTTTTTAACATTTTTTCTAATGTTTTTTATTTTTGTCATTTGTATAGGTTATAAGGTTAATAATTTAAGAAAATATTAACTTACCCTTGAGATGATGTTTGTGAGATTAATGTATTATCTCACCATTAAAGGATTTATGCATCTTGAATAACCTATGTTATTCCTTTTTTCTATGATCAAAATTAGATTAATATATAATGACTAATCACTCTACCTCATGATATGTTAGTACTATAGGAATGAAAAATTAGTATTCATTTCATAGAGTAAGGGATGATGTGGAAATAGAACAAGGCACAATAAAAGGGTGATATTAGGACTGTGAAAAGTAATAAAATCAAGTAATTATATTTTCTTTATGTTCTTCTATTGTAATATAATTCATTAAAACTAGAAAAATAATATTGAATAATAATTATGATAAAACATTCATTTATGTTAAATCGATTGTTTTATAGACTATAATCGATTTGTGGTTATGAGGACCTTAACATTCAATTGACCTTTCAGTTACGGGTGATCAATGATCTTTATCATTTTATATTATTATTTACACTTTTCTTCCATATTAAATCACCCTTCCCAACCAATTTACTCATATGAAGAAACCTAGTTATGTGTTACTTTGGGTAACAATTATGTTTCCAAATTTCCATTTTTAATGGAAATATTAGTATTCTTATTTGTGATATGTGTTTCTATGAAAGGAACATTAACATATTAAATCATTAACAAACCATATGAATTTCAAGGCTTAAACTCATTTTAAATGGGTAAAATGTATCACCCGACGATTTTATGAATTATTTTTTCAAATTAATTTAATATTTTTGATAATTTTAACTTCACACAAAACTGAAATATAGTTTTTTTATAAAAAATAAAATTGTTTGTTCTGAATTATATAAAACAAGAATATAATAATTAAATACATGAAACACATATATTATCTTTAATTAAACGCAATACAATGTTGGATTTTATTAAAATTATTTTCGAGTTCCTTCGGTAGATTACGTTATGCGAAGGACTGAGTTTTACTAAAATACAATATAATTTTATTATTAAAACATTAGTTTCATCAATTATCCATTATAATAAAATATATTAATTATATTAAATAAATTTTGAATCTATGGTTTACACATGTATATAAAAATAATTCTGTGGGTTAATAGTAAGTTATAAATGAATGTAAAAGTATTTGAAAATAATGATATTTTGTTATTAGAAAACTAAAAGCAAACTCTATTTTATCTCAATATGTTTAACATAAAACATTTTATTAATCCTTAAAATAAAATTTAATTTATGTAAATTAAATAAATATTTTTTATTCTCATCAATTTGATTTGATTGGTATAAGATAAGAATAAATCCAATTTTATGATTTAAAAGTTGTATTCTTCTAAAAGGTAATTTTAAGACATTTTAATGGAGGGTCCATTTTTTATATATCTCTAGGGACATTACAAAATTTAATATGAAAAAATACACAACATTTTTCCAATAGAAACTCAAATTTTATGTTTGGGTGATTTTTTCTGAGAAATTTCATTTTTTAATGAGTAGTGAAAAATAGTAAATTTTAATTCAAAATTTATTTTTTGTATAATTTATTTATAAAAATTTATTATTTTTATTTCGTTTTGAAGTTAAATTAGATAAATTATAAATAAATTAGTCCATTTAGGTCATTATAATCAATTTTACTTTGAATATGTATTAAAAAAACAAACCAATTTTTTTATCATTTTTACATTAAAAACATGAATTTTTGTGCCATCTATGAGTTTAAATTTAAATTAATTTATAACACTTATTTTATTTCATTTTTTAAAAATGGATTCCACATTTTAAATTGTCATAATTTATAATAAGGTCAAATTTGTTTCCATAATTATTAGTGAATGTGATTAAAATTAATTACAATGATTAGGTGAAAAATTATCTTATTAATGGAACAAATCATAAACATAAGGCCCAAAGTCATGTATAAACTTTCCCAAAATACATTTGATAGACATATTTCAAAACAATACTCTATTTTCTTTTATTGGTACCATTATTTGGGCCACTTGGTATATGGAATACATAGGTGAAATTCTTTTTTCATAAATTTATTAAAAATGCCACTCCTCATCCACCATAAAAAAGCCACTCAGACCTCAATTTATTCACACCTATAAAGACATTTTTTTCAAAACACTAAAAAAAATAACAACATCACCAAATTCCTCCTATAATCATACCTTTGGATATAAAGACATCTATATGTGCGCTTTGGGGCAAACCAAATGGAGTTACCGAAGGAAGAGGTATCATCATTTTCAGGCTCCATTGTATTATTTTCATTCCCCACCTAAAATATTATGATTACATGGATTAATAAATAGCTAAATATCTTAAATATACTGATATATTGTTATTTTATGGTTTCAATCTACACTTAAACACAATCTTCTATCTAATGTGAATTGAACTTACATTCCTTATGTATGGTGAACTACCGCCTTATGAAATGATGCAGTTCATTTTTCCTTTATCCCTTATCATGGTTGGGTATAATGATGTAAATTATTTTTTTATATTAAATATATTTTATTTATGATTTATATATTATATTAGAATTATTTTACAAAATATACATCCATTAATTCCATTTTTAAAAAAAATAATAACATTGTCTTAGGAAGTGTAGACTACCACCTCCTCAAAGTGAGATGATTCATTTAAAAATTATATGAAATATATTAGGGATGGATTTAGTGATATTATATGAAAAAAATGTTAAATAATAATTCATATATAAGGATGTTATATATATAAATATATAATTCATTTATTTTTCCTTTTTCATTATGACAATGTCCTAAACTAGCCTGAGTCGACCCTGAACCTGTCACCCAGGCCAGCCCACGGCAAGTCCTAATAGGTGGTCCCAATCCTCTTGGGATATCCATATGAACCTATGGAATCAATATATTACAAAAGGGAATTATTTCTCCCAAATAAAACCAATAAAACAATCATCATAAATATTAGACAACCCAATATTCATTCATATAAAAAATTGAATTGAATATTATTTGTACATGAAAGTAAAAATAAAACTGAACCAACTACACAACCAACCAAACATAAAAAACAACTAACTACATGTGACCCTACTGGTCAATATACAACACAATGATCAAATTTTACCCAAGGTTATCAAACTCAAGCTTAAACCTGCATAAGGCCTAAAAACTGAATAAAACTATAGGTATGAGTATTAAAACTCAAAAGGATAACCCAATAATCTTTTCCCAGTGAACATATTTTAAATAAATGAAAAATAAATTATATGATTTAAATAAAATATTTAAAAGTACTTTTTTCAAAACATAGTTCAATTATATAAAATTTATCAGACAAAAACATGCATGTTTTATAAACAAGAAATCTAGTAACAATTTTTAAAAGAGGTGAAACATCAAAATGAACATAGTTTTCAATATGGATGATTTAAATAGTGTAAAATTTTAAATAAAACACACATGATACTGATTTTACCAAGAAAATATAGTATATCCTGATGGTTATTACAAAATAGCCAATGAGGACAAGTCACATGAACTCCCCTAGGAACTAGTTCACTGTGGACCCCTGGTACCTCATATCTTGGTAAAAAGTAACCAGAACAAATATCAGTTCTCATTCACACAAGCCACTAGTAGGATAATAATTCAAAACCTTGTGTTCCACATCATCATCAACATCATATTTTAGATAGTGTATTCATTATCAAACATTCTATGTGAAATATGGACAAAACCCTTCTGGATCACTAGCATACTAGTACACGTCAGCCAACGTAGATACCTAGGTTTTACCTTTCTTTACTCAAAAAAGTTACAAATATATAAATTACCATTTTATCATGAATATTAAATATAAAAATCATAAAAAAAAATCAACCATCCCACAAACATGTCTCACATTCCATTCACGGATCAATAACCCCCCACAATTTTCATAACAAATTTCAAGCAGTATAACGAGGCCTTGTACATAAAATCCATAAAACAATTTTATTTTAAGGACAAACACACACCAATAACATATTGAACCATATTTGAAGCCCCAAAATCATTTAAAAATTAATTTCATATACCACTAAATGACCCAAATGATATAACATGAAATATACTTGGAAACAATTTTAATATGAAAAATACCAAATCAGCATTTAAGAATTTCTAAAAACTAATATTTTACATATGAAAAAATTTCAATTCTAATAAATATATGTGTAAAAACCATTTGTAGAATAAAACTACTTTCATAAATATATTAAAACATTAGTTTACACATCGAAGGCATGTCTGTTTTTTTAATGATGCCAAACAAGCCATTTCTTAGCAACTCATTCCAAAACATGTTTACCAGAAAAATCCCATTTTTATAAAACTAAAACTACTTTGTCTAGCCATAAAAGGACCCCAAAAAACTATTTTTTATTCTTAAAATGTATTTATATATACAGGAAAATAATTTTAAATCGAACTAATCACATAAAATCCAACCGAAAAATTTATTGAATATATGACATGCACTTTTAAACAAAAAACCTTTTTAAGCACTTAAAATGGATAAAATACCATTTAAATGACATAAATTTATTAAATATACTGAAAAATATTCAAAATACGATAAAACAGGTGTGTAAGCTAACAGAACATTTATGTAAGCAAGAAGAGTACATGTTTATAACAAAACATCACTACTTTTGAAAACAAAAACAATGCTTAAACAACCATTTTTCCACAATGAAAATTCTAAAAAGGATTAAAAACAATACTAAACATATATATAAGGTTCAAATATAATGAAAAATGATGAAACTTAAATGATAATGGCATGTGTAAGAAATATCATACCTCAAAACCATGGTGGAAAGGGGCGTCACACCTGATATCTCCTGTTGCAGTTCCCAACACTCTATATATATGAAGACCAGACATAAAAGTAACTAATACCCATTAAAAATCATGGTATAAAATAACCCAAGGTCTTTAATAACCAGGGGATAATAGGAAACTAAAATAATATGGAAGGATATAAGGAAGAGGAACGGGAAAGCAGAAGGAATCTCACATTTGAAACTAGAGAATTCATCATATTCCCTTTTATCTAAAACATTAGAGGAAAAAGAATGTCTTATAATATCTTGGAGAGGATACATAGGTCTTTAATAACCATGGGAATAATATTGTATGGGAAAAGAGAAAAAATGAATGATTTAAAAATGAATAAAATTACCCTACCAAATCTAGACGATTTGAGAAGACACTATAATTTTAGTCCTAATTCGTGAAAAAGATGAGCACCAAATATAGATCATGGAACATGGGGGTTCTATTAGGGTTATTGGGTTCTAGGGAGATGTGGAATCCTAGAAAAATATTAAAAAATAAATATGATTTAAAAGAAAAAATTATTTTTAAAAAAAATTTGAAATAGGATCACGAGCTTTCCCATTACCTGGATAAATAACCCAAATCCACCATGATTATGAATTCCTATGGGGGTAAAAATGGATATAGGGGTATTTATAGGTTAGTTGAGGCCATTTGTGAAGTTTAATGTGTAAAAAAGTTGTAAAAATAAAGAGTAATAAAAGATTTGTTTTTTTAAATTTTGAAATGGGCTTACGACTGGCCCAAATCTTGAAGTAACCACCCTTTTCTCCAAAAACTCAAAAAAAAAGCTATGGTGATACCATGGTAGGATGATTAGACATATATGTAAGTGAAAAAATAAACATTAATTTCACCCAAATCCCTAGATAAGAATTGGGATTTTTAACAAACCAGATAAAAAACAAGAAATAAAAAAACTAGGTGTGACAATTCTCCCCATCATTATTGCTTTCTAAACCCTGAAAGACATAAGACATTCTAGATGAATGAACATACCATAAGGTTTTCTTATAAAAATGGTCCTTCAAATCATTAAAAGGACATATCCATCACCATCAATGGATCTTATGACTCTTCCCAAATAAAACACCAACTCACAACCACTTCCTGGGAATCAACAGAAAGATCAAGCCACAACCTTTTCAACCAAGTCATGAACCAGATTGTTGGGCCTTCTCCCAATGAACTAAACAATCAAACAAACCAAAGTTCTATAAATAAATACAATGACATTGAGGTGATTCTGTAATGGTATCCCCACAATTAAATCACAACTGCCATTTGACTAATCCTTATGTGAAAGAACATCGAGACCCGCAGTGGGTCTCCCCACCATTAGAAACCAACTAGAAATGAGAAAAAAAGAACTCAACATGAACTATAATTGGACCTCACCTAAAAATGGCACAAAAAAAACTCCCCCAAAAACCTAAAAACCCAAGTTTAAATGGTTAACACATGAACATTTAAATCAACCACTTCTGAAAAGATAAGACAATAACTGGGATAATAATTTCATCACAGATCAGAACCCTTACCACTCAGGGTGGCGAGGTAAGGTGGCTCAATAATTAAGGAATTGGAACCAAAAAACAAATATAGAAACCACCAAAAACTCTCCACTGAGGAATCGGTAAAACCACGACTACACACAATTCAAATTTCCAGTCCATAGAGGGATATTGATCGGAAACACACATCCAAGAAGGTATAATGATAGAAACTATGTGAAGGGTATGTAAACTATGCTCTTTATGATAAATATAAGTTCATAGTAATGATGAACCAAAATAGAATCATTGAAACAACCTAACCACAATAGTGGAGGCAATAGATAGTTGAGATCCCCACACCTCTCGCAATTTCCTGACAATGTGAAAAGATTCACTATGAGGGCTATGGCTGGAGCCCTGATGTTTGAAGAATCTATTGCACTGTAGTTGGGAGCATAAAATAACAACACCTCACAAAAAAAGTATCTCACAAAAACTCCAATACCCAATAGATATTTAGGGTTACACACCACCATTAAAATTTAATTATATTGAGGAGTGAAATGAACAAGGAACATGGTGAAACAAACCAAGCATCACAAAACACAACCAATATAACCGAGAGAATCATCATAATCAAAAGGCACTATAAATCAAGCCCAAACATCATTATATTTCAACAAAATTGTCAAGGAATTATTTGAAGAGGTGGATATGGCTTTTTAATCTTGAGAATGAACCCTTATGTTGATCAACTGGAAATATTTCCAACTTTGAACAATATGTGTCTATAATATAATATCCAAAACATTAATGGAAACTCGCTGAAAATTGCACAAAAAACGAGCCACCAACATGATCCCATATCAAGACACAAAAAAAGTACGACTCCTAGATCACGAGGAAGCATATCAAATAAACAACACTTCTAAGAGATAAGAAAAAAAATACACATATCCATCAGTTTATAAATAAATTCCACAATGTTTTATCTTATAACACTTTTGGAAAAAATTTAACATGGTGGAATATCCTATTCATCAATGGTGTTTCATCAATTCTCACTCACATGCTCATTTTTGTGTAACCTTGAGCAGTCAACCATAATTCCATACAAGACATCCAACCATATATCCATAAAAACATTCATGTGAGAACCCATGAAAACACCAAAGGCTAAAACAAATAAACATCATTCCAATAAAAATTATTAAACCAATTTAAAAAATCAGGAACCTTCTAAAGTAAAACTAATTCTCAAGTCAAAAATCTTTTTTATATTTCAAAAAACAGCCCACACATCAAAAAGAACCACTTGGTTAAAATGAAAATCAATTTCTGTTAATAAAACTTCAAAAACAAACATTCCATTCAAATAACCCTTTCCCATTTTAAACAAAATCAGCAAGGTCTCTATAAATAATACGACAACCACAAAGTCCAAAAACCTTTTATGAAAACACCAACAGATTAAAACCAATTTCTAATACCAATTAATCAGATTTAAAAGCTTTTAAACATCCCAAAACAACCCATTTAAAAAAATGTTTAGAACCACTTTAAAATAATCTAATATTTCTAAAAACGTTTATTTCAACAAAGCATATGTTTAGATTAAAGAAAATCAATCCAGCTAAATCATTTTTACTTTATCCACAAGATTTATTTCAGAAAAACCAATATTCAAAATCCTTTATCATATTAATTTTTGAAAACCCATTTTCCAGTTATCAACAACCAACCATTACTTAAAACCCCATTTTCAAAATTCACACACAAGGATTTTCAAAACAAAATTCATAATTCAAGAATGATTCAAGAGACCAAAAAAGGGAATTAGTGTCGGTGTGTGACTTGACCATATAGTTGGTGTCCATATGTCATCACACAACAAACATATAGAGCTTTATTATGACCATTCTCTTGATACACATGGAATTCCCAGCCCTGAGATATCACTGAGAACAATAGTTCAACACCCCTTGTTGTATCCCAACAATAAAAAATCAATAAGAACGAAAGATATTAATTAAACTAGACTTCCCATTGATACACAAGGGTTAGTGGGATCAATAATTCGTGAAGCTCTTCCTAAAAATACCCCTCAAGTCCTAAAAATCCTACTCCATTTACCGTGATATCCCTCAGAATGGTCTTCTAGGAGCCAACCTCCTTTGATACCATTTGCCATGATGCAGCCCAAGTCAACCCTGAACCTATCACCCAGGTCTGCCCGTGAAAATTCTCGAGAGGCTTTCACGATCCTCATATGATGGTGAAAATAACTAAGGGAACAATATAGTAAAAAATATAACAATTTCTCCTAAATATATCTGATAAAACAAATAGAAAAAGAATGTACAACCCAATATACATTCATATAAAACATTAAACTGAACATTATTTGTAAAGGAAAGTGAAAATATAACTGAACCAACAACTGAACTGAACAAACCTAACAAAAAGAAAACTCCACGTGACCCCTATGGTCTCTGTCCAACATAATTATCACAGGTCACCCATGGTGATTGAACTCAATTCAATCATTTCACAATGTATTAAAATAGAAGAAAATTGTATGTGTGAGTATTAAAACTAAGTAGGATAGACCGATAATCTATTTCCAATGCACTTCCATTAAAATAAATGAAACATTAATTCCATGTTTTAAATAAAATATATAAAATTATTTATTCCCAATATGGTTTAATTCTATAAAAATTAAAAGGCAAACACATGCATGTTTTTTAAATAAGAAAGAGAGTAAGAATTTTTCAAAGAGGTGCAACTTGAAAATGAAAATAGTTTTCAAGAGGGATGATTTAAATATTGTAATAATTTAAATAAAACACCCATGATTCTCTGTTTAAAAACCAAACACACCTTATTCATATGGTGAGTACAAAATATCCAATGACCACAAGTCATAGGAACACCCCAAGGCACTAGTTCATTGTGAGCCCCAAGCACCTCATATGTTGGTGAAAAGTAACCATAAAAAATATCCTCTCTCATGAACACAGAACACTAGTAGATGATTCATCCATAATCAAGTGGTCAATAACATAATAATAATCATAGTTTACATAGTGTTATCATCATCATACTTGCTATGTGAAACATAGACAAAACCCCTTTGGATAATTAGCATATTAGTATACGTCCGCCCACCTAGATACCTGGGGTTTCCCTTTTTGTGATAAAAAAAGTTAAAAATATATAAAATACCATTTTCTCATGAATATTACATTTAGAAATCACAAACACATAAAAAACCCATAAACATGTCTCACATTTCCTTCACAAATCAAAACACCACTTAAATTTTCAGAAAACATTTTAAAGATGCATAATAACGCCTTACACGTAAAATCAATTAAAAAAATTATATTTTATGGCCAAAAAACCCACCGTTACCATATCAAAATCAGATTTTTATTCCACAAAACAATTTAGTAAATCAATTTCATAGACCATAAAATGGATCTAAATGATACAACATGAAATACCCATGGAAACAATTTTTAAAAGAAAAATAACAAACGTGCCATTAAGTATTTCTCAATACTAACATTTTACAAAGGTAAAAATTTTACATTTAATAAAGAGTTTTATACATACTAATTATAGTATAAAACCAACTTCAAAATTCCCTTAAAAAATACAGGTTACACATCTAAATCACGACCATTTTTATAAAGATGCCGAATGGGCCATTTTCCAATAACTCGGTCAAAAACATGATTACCACCAAACACCCATTTTTTTAGAAAAAAAACTTTTCATAGCCATAAAAGTACCCCCAAAATACTATTTTCATGATTCCAATGTATTTATAAATCTGAATAAATCATTTAAAATCACACTAATCTCATAAAATCCAACCAGGCAATTTACCAAACACACGCCATGCACTTTTGAACAAATAACTTATTTTAAAAATATGAAAAGAGATAAAAAATACTATTTTCAAGCCACATATTTATTCAAGATACTGAAACATTTTAATAATACCATAAAATAGGAGCGTAACCTAACAAAAAATTTATGTAATCTAGCGGTGTAAACATTTATCACAACAGAACACTACGTTTTTTGAAACAAAGCATAATCAACCATTTTTTACACCAATAAATTTATAAAATGGATATAAATAAATAACAAATATATATATAATGTTAAAATTTTATTAAAATAATTAAATGGAAATGATAAAATAATTTACAATAAAAATCCAACCCCAAAACCCTGGTGGAAAGGAAACGCACAACCGATATCACCCATCGTGGTTCTCGACACTATAGATCTATGAACACAAGACCTAAAAGAACTGAAAACCCATTAAAAGTCATGGTATAATATAATAATAGGTCTTTCATGACCATGGGATAATAGGAAACCATATTAAAGTTTATGGAGATAAGGAAGAGGGAGGACAAAGGAGAAGGAATCTCATAATGGAAGCTAGAGAACTTTTCATCTTCCCTTTGATATACACTGTTAGAGGAAAGGGAATGGACTGGAACTTCATGGAGAGCCCCGATAGGTCTAGAAGAACTAGAGATAGAATATTTTATTGGAAATATGAAAAAATTTTGAATCATGAAAGAAAAAAAATTAGCGTACCAAATATCGATGATTTGAGAAGTCTTGATAATGTTTACCGTAATCTGTGATTAAGATGAACTCAAAAGAGGGAAAAGTTAACATGGGGGGTGTGCCTAGGGTTATTAATCTGAGTGGGAGGTAGAATAACTAAAAAATAATAAAAAATTAATATGATATAAAAGAAACAATTTATATTTTATGAAATGGAAATGGGCTCATGGGGTATCCCATTACCTTAATAAACAACCTTAATACACCATAATTTTGAATTTCTAATGGTTTAAAAAAGTATATGGTGGTTTTCATAGGTCATTGTAGCTCAAGTTTGAATTGGAATGAGTGAAAAATGTTGAAAAAATGGGGTGCTATAAAATAAAAAAAATTGTTTTTAAATCTGGGAATGGGATCACGGTTGACCAAAATCGAGAAATAACCATCCTTTTTCTCCAAAAACTCCCAAACAAACTATTGGAAAGAAATGGTAGGATGATTAGACATAGATTTAAGTTAAAAACACAAAATTAATCTCACCCATAACCCAAGAGAATTATCGGGATATCAAATTAACCAGATCAAAAACATGATATAAAAAAACCCAGGTATGACAGACACTAAAATGGAAACATCGTTCAAGTGTACGTACAACCAACCATCTCCATGAATGATATATTCCATTCCATATATAAATATTATATAGCTAATATAATTATATATATAATGAATATATAGGTTATTTATATCATTTCTACATTGTAGAAATATTAAAATCATTATCTATGTAATGGGATCAAGAATAACAAACCAAAACATATAAGAAGAATAATTGAGATATGACCCAAAAAGAAACATTATCACGTATATTCTAATAAATAGGTAATATAAAGAAATAAACATATATTAAATATTATTTAATATAATAATATTATTCTTTTTTCATATTCATAATAAATATATAGTCAATATGTAGGTGGTTTGAACATGTTTGAAGAATGTCCAGACTTATGATAAGGGAATTTCTTCTCAATTTTTATTTTCATGACATACATGCCATAATGAACACAAGATTATTTTGTGTGGTGTTTATAATTCCCTATAAAATTTTATATCATTAATATTCTTTATTTAATGATAATAAAATAAATAATTTATTTCATTCATTCACGAGGATCATGATTCAACGGTTACTCAAGTATTAATAGTTTTCTCGTCTCACTTTTATTTTTTGTGGGATACAAGCCTTGATAACCTCCTATTTCATATATGTGATAAGTATACTTCATATGGATGTATTATATGATTATTATAAAAATATATAAGGGTATTTAAATATCTATATTATGATATTTCTTTCACATGGTTTATGATTAATTGGTTACAAATTTGGTAAAGTAATTTTGTGTCAATTTTCCATCATTGAGGCACATGAAATATTATAAACCTATATTTTTATGTGAGGTGAATATAATTCATAAGAAATTTTATATTATGAATCCAATTTTTTTCAGGATAATTTATTCTTCATGAACTATTATTCATTTCATTTCATTATGATTCAGGGTTACAGAAGTGGTACTGGATTATTTCTATAATATCATCCTTAATCAAGATTGTTTATGATTATGTTTCTATCAATAATAATATTATGGTTCATCTATTAATAAATCTCATGTCTTTTCTTACCCACTAGTTATTGTTTTTATATAAAACAAATAGTATCATTTCCCCATTTTTTTGATAACATAATTAATGAAATGTTTTCATGAGAATCTAATATTATTTATCATTTTGTTCGTATATATCTATTCTTTAAAAACAATGTTTTCTAAAAATGTTTTCAAAAATGGTTTCCTAATATATTTTTATTATTAAATGAAAATTATAACCAATTTTTAATATTTTATAAAATTATTTTAAAAGGAATCTTAGTGTCATATTATGATCAAGTCATTTTCTATGCATTGTATGGTGAAAAAGAATTTTTGACATGTAAAAACATAACCACCATCCTGAAAATCATTTCACAGAAGATTACATTAAATTTTTACATGTTTAATTTTAATGAAATTTATTTTCATAATATTCGGGAAATTTTTAGATTTTAAATTTAATTTCAAATAATTTTTCATTTTTTTGTTTTTAAAATATATTTTTAATGATTTTTAATGTTCCCACTGTATGTTTTAAAAATATAATTTTCAATGAATAAATATAAATTATTTGATCTTTTCATTATAACATTTCAAAAACAATATCAAGAAAAGAGTTTTCATAATGATTTCAAAATATCATTTTATGTTTTCCCAGGGTGTGATATGATTTTTTTTAATTTTTAACATTTAAAATATATTTTTCAAAGAGAAATAGATATTTCCCTCAAATATTGTTTTTGATGAAATTGTAATCACTGAATGAAAAGAAAAAAACATTTTAAATGGATTTATGAAACTTATTTTCAAAAAATATAATTTCCTCAATAAAATATCCATGTTATCTTTAATAATATTTTTCTATATAAGATGTCATACTTTGTTATGGGTTGTTAATACAATTCATATTATTTACTTAATGGTTTTTGTTTATGATACATGTTTGTCCTCAATGGGTTATATTCTCCTGAAACGTGATTCTTTTCACATGTTATGACTTGATAAAATGATAATGAAACCTATCCCTTTTTTGTAGGTTATGATGGAATTTAATGTTAATGATACCATTTTCATTTTATAGTTCATGATATGATGAATGTTTTTTTATCATGATGAACATGAGTATATGATTTAATTATGTGACTTGTGGGACCTATATCTCTATTCAATGCATTAGTAATGATAAATTTTTTATTAGCTCAAGTTGGTATATAAGATGGTATCCAAATCCAAAAAAAGAGAAAATATTAGGCCCAAAATAATAGGGTACATAGGAGGGAATCTATTTCCTAAAATAAGTGTTTATTTTATGTAAGAAACAAGCGGTTAAATGGGAGGGCATCGGAAGACAAAAATAATAGGGAATCATAAGCCCCAAAAATAGGATATATGGGAGTCCATCCAAAGCTTGAAACAAAAGGGAATATTATTCCTAAAATTACAGGGCACACGAGAGGGCATCACATGCATGAAATAAGAGGGTATATGGGAGGGAATACCAATACTAAAAGTAGATGGTATACGAGAGGGAATTACAAGACCAAAAAGGAGGGTATAAGGGAGGTCATCACAATCCTATAAGAGGTAAACTATTATTATACCTAGCATAACATTTTATGAAGGTCTTGGTAGGTGGAATTGACATATTATTTTCTATTCTTTTGTGTATTACACAAATTCCATGTCTTATTTTCATGTTATTTTTCATAGATTATGCTATTTTCCTCTTGTTAAACATTCTTATAAACTGAATATATTAATTTCATTACTCATGTATATGTTATTTGATTTTCATTTTATGAACATAAAATGTTATTATCATATTATCATGCCCTCATTCTCATGTTATACATATGTGTCTTCTTTTTTGACGCATACTAAGAATCTAAGATCATCCCTTTCTTATGTTTTATTTCCCCAGGTTATGAATAATGGTTTGAAATTAAATTACTAATTGTGAATACCTTTGTGGGTAACATTTAATATCTTTCACTGAGTTAAAATATTTGTTTCCATGATTTTAAAGATAATAAACTATTACGGTCGACAAGCATGTATTCTTATAATGTGTTGAATTATTATTTAAATATTTCAATATCATCATATCCTATTCATGTGTTGCTATACGACATATTACTATGATACGTTTTTTGGTCTTTAAAAATTATAATGAAATTTTTATTATTCAAATATTTTTATGGTGTTGAATACTTTACAAAAATTTGGGTTTTAGAGTTTCATGTATTATAACATTAATTAGTGGTGGTTTATGTTTAGTTTTATATATCTTTGAAAAAACTAAAGTCTCCTTCATAACTAAAATGGGAAAATTAACATGACATGGATAATTCACTTAACATTTGTATAAAATCTTCTTTGGGTAAAATGGGTATGGTGTTCATATTAAAATTTTCTGATTATATTACATTTTCTATATATATATTCATATATATTTGACACATGGTGGATAATTCTTATGATCATGCAATCAAGAATATAGTTGGATGGTTACTAATACCATAAAACTTTGGCCAAAGTGGGTTGATGTTTAAATTCACATTTCCTTGACTATAATAGATCCATGTATGTGGAAAATTAATTATATAAAAAATTAGTTTATTGAAATATTTTCCTATATTTGTTTTAGTTAACCCAATATTAACAGAGAATTGAACGATAATATAGGTTTTCATTTTTTGGTATAGTAAATAAGATGGAACCCCAATAAATGTATCCTAGATAGTAACTTTTATAAATATTTGAATGATGGAATATATGATAGTATGAATTATAGATTAAAATATTTGAATTAAATATATTATAATAAAAAATTATGGGTTAAGAAATCCATTAACTAGGATTAAATGATAGTCAAGACACTATACAATTAGATAAATATAATGATTATGATCATTTACCATGTTCTAATGATTGGTTCCACTATAATATGATAATGGGAATATAGGAGTGGAAAATCATCTCTCTAGGGTGAATATATTCCCCTTTATGGGTACTAATGCGTTATATATGTGGAATATGTATTATCACCTACTAAAAGGTGTTCCTTTAATATCATATACACAAATTAAAAATATAATTGTAATCGTTATGATAATTAAAAAAATCATGAATCGAAGTATGATATATTTTAGTAATGTATTCATTTATATAATCATATGGATCTGGATGACAGTTATTAGGTGTGAATTGAATAGGATATTTTTTGTTACTATATATTTGATGACATCAGGAATCAAGACAAAGATATTTATATTAAGATGAAGTACAGTTCATGTTATAGAATTTTTGGATAAGAACTATTTGAGTGAGAGGTAAGGGATACATTAGTTTTTGGTTCATATTTCAAACACATCATGAATTTAATATACAAATAAATACTATGTTTAAATGGATGAACTTAATGGATTGATATTTTTGTCTTGGTCAATGATATATGGCCTATAAATATCTATGTATCTTATTGTAATAAGAATAAAAACTCTAAATTTTCTTGAAACTAGATGGTTATGTATAAATAAAGTATCATAGTAAAGATATGAATTTATAGAAACCTAATTATATAAAAAATAAATCAGTATCTGATAAATCTTTATGTGTTACTATATCATGTGGGAGGAACTAAGATAAAAGATCAAATACAATGCTTGTGGTATGGATATAATGGGAATTGGAATGAAAAAAAATATTTCATTTGGACCATTATAAGAGATATGAACATTATTATATTTCATTTGATAATAGTTAAAAAGACATGATGTTCTATGGATGAGGCATTATAATCCTCAAATGTCAAAAAATGGGGATTTTATATTGATGTGTCTTCTAGTAATAGAAAATGAAAAGTGTATGGTTATGATTAATATACCATTCTATGTAATTTACAGACATCAATGGTGGTAATTTTACAGCGTTTTTTAAGATCATACAATGATTATTGTACACTATGTTATTTGTGTTATAGTGTATGTTCCATGACCCATGGAATTTAATGTTTTATGGTAAAGACTATATGTTATTTAGTTAATGAAGAATAAAATTCATGCATACAATGATTATGTTTTCTTTATATGAAAAGAAATATATTATTCCAAACATGAATTTTTATGCAGTGTACTTCTTGAAAAACCGTAAACTATTAGGTGTTGCCATATAACCTTGGGCATTGGGGATTTGGTATTAATAACAATTTTTGTAGAAAATATTAGAAATGTAATGTTTTCCAATTTTAGAGACATTATTCAAAAGTCTAGGCATAGTATGATTATGCTCATTGATTTCAGTTCCACTTCTCCATGAATAAACGAGCATATAAGAAATGTTTTAGCACAAACACATGCTATACATATTTAGAAAAAATCAAGGTTTGTGTAAAATTAATATACCATTTTTTGATTATATTTTTCTTTATGTAACTAATTTTGTTTGTTAATCATTTGTAAGGTGGTCAAAAATACCAATTCAGTGTGAGGGTAATTGGACCTTGCTATCTTTGAATGTTTCAGTCTCACACACCTGTGAATATGGTTTATCTTTTATAGAATTACATTTTATTTATATAAATTTTACCAATAATGTTTTCATTAAATTTGATACCCACAGAAATACCCATTTGATTTACTAATAAAGATACATTGAGTGTGTTTTTGGGTTTATACTATTAATTTATTAAATTATATTTTTGATTTTTTTTGGGAAATATTTGTATTGCTTTTATCATTATATTTGGTGTAATAATATCCCTCAATGACTTTTAGTCATTAAAAATATTGTGAGTCACTATTTAGAAAGTGTATTTGAACCAAAATTTTATATATGAACCCATATACAGAATGAAACATTTGTGTGGAATGTTACATTTTAAGAATTTATAAATATAAGTAACCACGTATTTGTGTACCTCATGAATTCTATATATGTAGTCAAGATAATATATTTTTTTAACCTACCTCTCACATAGAACTAGGTGATGTTAATGGATTTCACATTCCTGAATAATTTTTTTAATCAATTGTATACTTCATAAAATATTTCTGATATCAATATCACATAGAGTTATCCCCCTCATAGATATTTTATTTTGTGTGATATAAATTTAGAAATATTCCATGATTTCATTAATGATTTTATTAGAACAAATATACTGATCAGTTTGGATTTTAAATTAATCTATGATATTTCTATTGATTTTAAAATACATATTTAAAATGTGTCAAGCTGTATGAAGTAATTATTTAGTTGAAGAATTATAAAAATTTGTTTTTTTCTAAGATATTCTTTGATTTATATTTATTAAAATTTTAGTGATTCATATAATAAATTTTTTTACACAACTCAATGATCTATGATGTTATTATTGTACTCGAAATGAAGTTATACAGTTTATTTGTTTATTTCATGAAAAGAAAATCTTAAAAAATATTATATTTATGTGGTACTTGTATATATGATAATAATATTCATTTATATATATATTTATGAAAATTTTACACTCTTATACAATTTATTCATTATATTTTCCAATGATACACTTTGGAAACATATATGTTATATGTACTACTAGAATTGTTTTATCATGATTCTATAAATAATTGAATTTATCTAATGCTTATTTATAATTTATATGTCAAATATATATTTTAAATTAATTATTTTTATGACTATAATTTATAGAAATATATATTTCAATGATGAAATCCTCATCTACCTATTTTGTTATATTTATCAGAATAACAAAATTTATAATTTCTTTGACTAATGTGAATTTGATTATTGGTTTTTCAAATATATGGCGTAGTTCTTTTTTGGAATATTGTTTGTCTTAAATAATGGTAATGTAAAATATATTATAATAGTTTTTAGATCTTTCTATCAATATTACAGATCCCTTGGAAAAGGATCTACTAATTAAAATATTTAATATCTTAGAGAGATTGCTTGTGGAGTTAACCATGTAGTTATTGTGAAATGAACTACTATAAAATCGGGGTTCCCATTTTTCCAATAAATAATATACTAAATGAAAAGATTATATATTTGTTTTTAATGTGTCAAAAATAATTTTTTTATATTTCACGTTTTTTTAAAAGTATAAATTTCACCCTATCATTTGTCTTCCTAAAAGGTTTTGTAAGAAAACAATTATTATAAGAGATGGATCTATGTTGAAAATTTATTTTAGATAAAAAATATTATGATAATGATATAGTTAATGATTGATTTCATGGGATGATCATATAAAATATATTTTTAGGATCAGGGCTCTGGATTTTTCATGTGAAAATTATCAATGCTCAAAATATCATATGATTATATACATGAAAAATTTAGATGGAAAGTTTATGTGAATCTTTCAAATCCAGAGGAAATCCATGAATGTAAATTAATTATATGATATTATTCCAATGAATTTAAATATGATTAAAAATTAATATACATGAATGAAATTATCAGCTTCTATATACTAGATTCCTTCAATCATATCCCTCAATGATCTATTAATTTTGAAATTTGAAATTCTATATCTAAAGCATATAAAGAAAAAAAAATATGTAAAAATTATGATTTAATAGTTATATTTTAAAATTCTAAACAATTTCAATTTGTGATTTCTAATTTATATCTCAAATTAATAGAATACTATATGAGATAGTTAATGGAGTAACTATTGTTGGAACAACTATACCTAAACCCAATAATGCATTAAAATTTCAGATTGATTTTTGTAATAGTTGTAATGGAATTTTGACTATAAATAGGTATTAAATTTTCATTAAATATTTCACGATGATAGAATTAATTAGAACCTTAATGATTATGAAATGGAAATCAAGTATAATATTTGGATCACAAATTGCGGTGAAAGAGAATATTACAGTTCAAATTTTCCTTTTGTAATGGGGTAAATAAGTAAAAAGATGTTGTTTTATTATTTGATATTAATTAATACTGAACAAGTTTATAAGAGGATAATTTCATGTTTTGTAGAAGATAAAATAATCTATAAAATAGAAAACAAAATTCCAAAAACTATCCAATTACTACATGAAAAATTATAATGGATATTTTGGAATTAGACTAAATGAATGAAAATATTAGAGACATATCAATCTGGATTATTTGTATCCAAAATAAAATGGTAAAATGAAATGAAGCTGATGAATTTTTAGATGAATTTTTTTATCCATTTAATAGTAATAAAGACATCATAAATACATGGAGTGATTATAAATATCTAAATAACTCATCTTTTTATGATATATATCTAGAAAAATAAACTCAAAAATTGAACTTGTTCTTTATAAATCAAAATGATGAGGTAAAATCCCATTAGTCCTATATTTTTGATTTTGACAATGAAGATTAAATATATTGAATATTATATTAATATTGTTCCACAATAGAAAATAAATTTGAATAATTAAATAAATAACTAAAATCTCACATTTTTTTTCTTAATGACGCCTTAAGTGAAAAGGATACACTTTTAAGTAAATTGTTATAATTCGATGAAAAAATAAATGAAAATAAATAAAAATTTTCTATACATGATATTATAATTAGTGATTTTATCATTTCATTATAATACTAATATAAAAATGTAAGTATATTCACCTAGAGTGATGAAAATTAAAATCAAATCCTCTATAAGAAGAAAATTAATAAATAAAAATATGGATTTTTTTGGTAATTATTCGAAAATTAAACAATAAATCAATTATTTTTTCTTTATATCAATAAATAATATCATTGAAAAATATATCCCATTTTGTTTTGGTAATTAATCTAACTATTCTATTGATTATATATTAATGAATCCTTATATTAGTAGTGTTGAGAAATAATATATTTATAGATACTTATCCATAGATTATTTAGGATTTTAGGTAAATTTAAGGTGATCCAGTAACCTATATTCTTTCTTGTTGATATTGTTGGATCCAAGATAATTGTTTTTCAAAACTTTTTTTCTACATGATATATGATTAGTTTAATTTTAACATTGATAGAAATGACACATGTTATATGGATAGTGGATATTTATGAAAGTTGACTAGATGTTTTTCAAATTTCCGTTCACTATATAAACTTTTTATAGGATAAGTTACCTTATATATTGGAATCATATTATGGTATAAGTTAGATGAGGATTTAAAATCTATTTAAATGAAAATATTTCATTATATTCTAAAGGTTGAAGAACAACCCGATATGTTTTTCAAAACACTATGATGATGGTTTTTATATTCATTTTCAAAATGAAAAATATTCTATTTTTATTAATAATCATCTTAATATTAGAGAACCTGTAATATAAAAATAGATTAATTTGGAGATCATTTACCTTCTAAAAAATATTAAACAATTTAAATGTTTATGATAGTGAATCATGGATATGGGATATAAATATTATTCATCAGAATATATTTTTTCATTCTATTTTATTTATAATGTACTTGGTTTTTTCCTTCATTTTTCAAATTTGATAAGAAAAGACTTTGTGATAGATAAAAAATGGGGAAGAATCTTATTTTTTTTAATCTAATCAGTAAGGATTCTACCTCTAATTTTTTTTAATTTATCTACATGGATTTTTCTAGACTTTCTATGTTAGAATTCATGGTTGGTAGCTTCTTTGTTTCTGTGGTGGTCATATATTTTATGAGGTTTACTTGGATGTATATGTTGAAATTTTAATGTGAAAAAAATATACTTTTTTATGTGTTATTTATGTTAGTAAAAAATGAAAAAATAAAATTATAATTTTAATGGGAAATTATGTAATATAATAATTCAAGAATAGTGAATCTAAATCATACATTTCTCAAATCCTATTATTAATCATAACTTTTTGACAGCTAAGAAACCTCATGAAAATCGATTTAGAGAAATAAGAATTATTATTATAAAAAAATGTATATTATAATGTAAAATTATTACATTTTTATAATTGATTGTTGGATTAGTATATTATCACAGCACTCATATTATGAATATAATATTAATTATATATTTTATTAGGAGAAAATATTATTAGTTTTGTAATAATATAAAATTTATTTTTGGGTCCATTATTGTTATTTGGAGAATATTTTATATCATTAATTTAAAATAATACCTTGTTATGATTAATCCAAAAGTCGATGATGGAATATTTTATTTGTATTTTTATACAGAAAATGAATATAGCATGTTTAATAAATATTCAATTATTATTATAGAAATAATTCATGTTATATTTTTTTTGAGTGACCCCATGGATAAAAATTGAAGAAAAAAAGATGATTTTACTAATTATATAATTAAATTGATACTTTATTCGTATTATATTAATGGTGAAAGAGAATTTTTGCATGATCATGATCAATCCACTTTAATAGAGTACGAAACTAAGGAACAAAAAATCATTTTACCTTAATAACATAAAAAAATCGAATCTTTATTCAGATGCTATTATTGGAGTCCTATATGAATTGTTAAAACATGGTGGATTGGTATAAAATTAGTTTATTTTTATAATTTCCTATAACAATTAGACATATGTGTAGTGACCCGAACCATAGTAGCCTTGAGTTAGTGTTTTCTTAATTAAATTGGTATAAGGTATAATTAATCATATAATAAAGGACTATATAGTCTAGTTGGATTGGTAAACTAGATATATATATATATATATCTATTACCCACATAACATTTAAATATAGTAATGAAAACATAAATTTTAGTGGGAGTGATTATCTCAAAATGGGTGAATTGAGTACCTAATAAAATTTCTATTAAAAATGAAATATTTTAAAATCCAACAAATGTTTAAATATGGGAAATATTTTCAAAATAAGTAGTAATATATATCTTAATAATTCAAAATATTTCACTAAATATTGATTACGTCTCAGATAAATAATATATTTTATTATTGAATCCTTTGAAATAAATTTACTTGTTCAAAATAAAATATGAACATAAATTATGATAAACTATCAAAGTAAAATTTTTGTTTACAAATAAAATATTTTATAGTTTTAATGTATAAATTAAATAAAAAATTTAAAACACATAGAATAATGATTGGATTTGTGAGGATTAGTTTCACATAGTGCCTTAGTCCTCTTTACTTCTTGATCAACCACCACCATGATTTTTATATAAAGTAAACTCAATGAACCACATCTAGGGTCAGGATTACACAATATTCTATAACTGTCTAGTAGCAAAATTCTATTCTAATGTTATAGGTGGGATTAAAAAGGATCATGCCACATAGATACTTCTACCACTCTTATCCATGGGAGAAATATATACAATATTTTTTTGAGAAGATATCAAGTATGTTCTTGTTTTTTGCAGGAGAAATTTTGTGTGTGGTAAAGCAGAGTAAGAACAGACATTGATTAAAATGTAAAAATACAAAAAAATAGATAAATCATGTATTTTAGAGTTTATAAGTGCTCGATATTTTAAAATTCATTATGTGACTCACGATTTGAATCATAAATGAATCTTGGGTCGGGTTCTTTAGAATTATTATGGAAAAAAGAGTGTCACAACTCATTTCTTTTTAATAGAATAAAACACTAGATGTGATGAGATTTGGTTTCCCCAATCACGTGGATTGTTACCAATTGTGATCTTTATGTTTCCAATCATTTTAAGTTCTTTATCTATCATATATTCCGTGAATCATGAGATCCTTATATATATAGCATTTTTTCATTTCAACATGTTGTCCTATATACAAATATTTTTATTTATTATAATGGTGTGTGATCCACTTTTATTAGAAGTATTAGGATCATTTGAATTAGATAATATTTGGTACTAGTCATTCTAGAATATTTTCTATCGATCATTTTACATACAATCATTAAAATAGTATATATCCTTAAATTTTGTGAAAATAGTTTTTAGAGTATTTTAATTCAAAATAAGTCAAGTAATAAAAATAGTGACAGTGCCTTTGGATCTAGTGTTGTCAAGCTCTAGTGGTGTCATGGTTTGGTAGTATCAGGCTCTTGAGGTTTTGAGCTCTAATAGTGTCAGTCCCTAGTACTGTCAAGATTTGGTGGTGTTATGCTATGGCATTATGAAACTAAAAATCTCTTAGACTCAGCCAAATTTTTCATATACTATTGGTATCTCAACTAATGGCTTAAGGTCTGATAGTGTATCAGAAATAGACAATTCCTATAGTATTGATAGTATTATTATAATAGTGGGACATTGACGATGCCTCATATGACGGTATCTCCTACATTACCAAATTTTGGTTCTGGAAGCATGAAATATTGGTGGTGTGTCATTTTCAATGGTTACTAACACAACAGTGTCTCATAATTAGATGTATTTATCACCTATTATCAAAATACATATTTCATACCAGAAGACACGATGTTCATCAGTATTATTAGAATCTTTATTTTGAGATCCTTAAAACTAAGAGGTCAATAATCTCCTCATTTTGATGATCACAAATCAGGCCATATATATAATATTATAAATGTATAAAAATTGCATCAATGGTATTACATTGGATTAAACATGATATCTAATGTATGATCTATATATAAATCAAGACTCATCATTCACAGTATGTGTTGATGATTCAATGAATGTAATACTAAAATTCTATGTATGAAAGTTATGTATCATGATAGAAAGAAAAAAATTATATAAAAGGCCATAAATTTAAATATATATATATATATATATAATTCAATAAAATATTTTAAAACACATATTCCATAAAAATCCTCCTTCTTTTGTGATTATCAAAAAATGCAAAGAATATGAAAAAAAAGACTGTAAAATAAGGAAGAATAAAAAATAAAGTGATATGAATGGTATTTAATTATAAATAGACATAATAAGAGCTAAGAGTGTCTTCAAAAATTAGGATAAAAAAGTATCATAGTGCAAATCTCATCAAAGAATGTGCAGTCTCTGCCATGAAAATTTAAACGTTCAAGCTGGGTGGAGGGATCCATCGGTACTTTTCCTTTAGCGTTGTCCTTATCTTTATCCTTATATAATGTAGTAGGATCAGCCTGAGGTAGAGTAGATGGGGTACCAAGAGAAAAAACAAGGAAGGCCCGAACGTAATGTTCTTCCAATAAAACTAACTAGCCAGAGCTGGTGCACAAATTTCATAGGTTCCATAGGAAAATGTTGAAAACTAGATGGTACTGGAAGAGGCTGACTATCAGTATCTCTATGTATGAAAGATAATTGAGGAATAGTTAGAATAGATTATTCAAAAACCACATCTTGTTCATGATAATGAAGAAAAAATTACATTAGAATAATGAAATCCATGATAACCTAGAAAAATCTATTCAGTTAACTAATGAAATATGTATTTTCTTCCATTAAATGGTACAAGACTAGGGTCCTCTCCTTGATATTTGGTACTTTATCTATGAAATATCGAGACATAAGAGGCATTCAAATATTCTCATCCATGAATTTAAAATTCACCTCCATATCATTCTTTGTATATATTAGAATGAGATAGTACTTAATTAATTTAGTAATATTCCCTCTATCGTTATCTTTATTGTTTTCATACTTCCAGATAGTCATACGATCCCTCTCAGTTCCTTTCAAAAATTTCCATAGAAATTTTACAGGAAACATATATTTTCTACTGGAGGGGCCACTAGAGGCTGTTACAACTTCTTCTTGCATAGAAGTTATTAATTGATCATCATCTATGGATTTAGAATAGTGAATAGAAGAATCTTTGGAAGTACCCTCAATTGTTTTTATAATATAATCTAAACAAGCTCTAAACGTTGATGTCATTTCTTCTAATAAAGACTTTAGAATTTCTAGTTCACCACTGATCCACTTATTATAAATCCCTATCTCATAAAGATGATGCATCATCTTATGTTGGATATGTTTAATAACAAACTCATATAGATAATGAGCATCCTATTCATTGAGCTTTGTAAAAGGGGGGATTTATTCCTTACACATTTTTGAAACTCATTCATTGTATTTTTACCAAAAATATTCTCTTAATATTGAGAAACTATATCCATAAGAATATCTGAGGGAGATTGATTCAGTTCAGGTAAATGAGGTCTCATCGAATTGATCTTTTTAGGTAGTTCTTCAAGATGAACCAGGGCTATCAAGGATCCATTAAGATCACCTTTAAAAAAACCTTCATAATTTAATTTATTAGATATATTCTTACAATTTTATGTAAATATCCTTATTCCTCTTCCATAAGGTCCATAAAATAGTATTAAATAGATACTATGGTAGAAGGTTCCACACAGGAAGAAATAATTAAATCTTCCAGATTCATCTGATCTTGTAAACATTGAGTAGCCACGGTGTTCTCAATAGTGGAAGGCTCAACATCTAACTGTGTATCAATATGGGGTGCATCTATCATCTCATCATCCTCTTGGGAATTAATAGTAGTGTATTCACCTTACACATATTAATATATAGAACACATGTGAACATTGGGAATAAATATTTGTTCACTTAAAAATTCTTCCTCAATAAGATCCTATTTATATTGATTGAAAACATTTTTTATGTAGTATATATAAATCTCATTTGATTATCCATAGATGAATATAAATCTTCATGACTTATAGAAACTAAACATTCAACAATATCATCAACAACTGGAGCTATAAAAAATCCCCATTTATGTGAAATTATCCCCTCAATAAATGTTTCCTTAAGATTTGGAGTCATTTCCACATCCTTCTCCATTACTCAGCCACTATCATCATTAGGTTCATAATCACTTCCATCATCACTTCCATTATCTTAAGCCTCCTTTTCATTATAATATACTTCTTCCTTTTCTTCTTCTTCCTCATCATCATCATTGTTTTCTTTAGATTTGTAACTTTTATATTGATCCTCTCCAAAGACCTTTATTTCTTATTCATCACTCATAACCAACATCACCCTTTTTGAGAACCTCATATTTCAACAAGGAGATCCATAGGCGATAAGAGATGATTTTAGAGAATGTATAGTGTCACTACTGACATCAATAGATTGTTCCTTTTCCATGTCGTCATCAACAACTACTTCTACATCTGTTAATCAGGCTCCAAACATAGATAAGATTCATTGTTAGGCCTAGTTAGATGATAAACCAGATTATATCCAACACATATATTCTCTTAATCTCCAACCCATTTTTCTTCCAGGTATTCCAACTTATATTCATTCTTGGACATGTAGAACATGTTATACAGAAATCAACAGAGTTAATCACAAACACCTAATCATAACGAAATATACCTTTATCCATTAACATAATATAAATAATCTTAGGATAGATCATGAAATTTTACATGGAGGACGGTTTGATCATCTCTCACATTTATACAATTATATATCGACATAGATTAATCTTCAGAACATCTATCCTAATAAATATTAGATAAACATAAGGATATCATAGTGTTCCAAAATCACCCATACTTAGGAAAAGAATGTTCTATAATAATTTAAACATCAAACTCCATTATACATCCAATTCTATGTTAATATACCTCTATGTTGAATCATCTAATATTAGAACAAAAAGGGAATCCTAATAAATGAACATATCATGAGCTTCTGAAATAACTCCTTGATTATCATCAAAGACTCCATCATGAGGTAAATTCCAACCCTTACCCAATTTTCCTGATGAAATGATAAACACATATTCTTTGACATGTATTCTAATCCAATCAGCACTATCTTTATTAACTAAAAAATCTGAATTTTGATAAAAATCATGTACTTGATTTAGAAAGAAGTGAATCTTATTTCAATAAAACAATTCCAACAACCCTTGGTTTTTACAAACCTTACATAATAGAGAATTACTTAATAATATCCATTTCGATTATACTTACTTTTATAGTATAATAATTTGGTTAGCAAGCTCAGGGTTAACTAGAGAAACCAGAGCAAGAACAATCGATTCCTTATTCAGGTTATTTAGGGATCCATACATAAACAAAGAATACACTAAAGGAATCTTTATTTTTGGAAATCAAATCATCTTGAAAACCTAGGTCAATGTTAAGGAAAAGGATTGAACAACTAGACATTAAATGGTTACACTAGGCTCTAGAGAGAGATATAGAAGTATCACAAGGGAATCAAAGTTTTTTGGGAAAGTACTTATGAAATTTTCATATAATCTAGGATATGATGATTTACAAAATTGAAATTAAACCTAAAAACAAAGTCAAAATTGAGAAAAAAAAAACACAGTGAGTTTTAATAAATAGAAATCAACAGAAAATAATCCCAAAGAATGAACAATCTAAAAACAGAAATTTTTTGTTGGGGTATAAAATAAATTACATGATAAATCAATAGAATGACATAGCCAACGAATTGAAAAACCAATGGACTGGAAAACTAATGGTATGGATAAAAAATTATATGAGAAACCAATAGTATTAAAAACCAATTGTATTAAAAAGCAATGATATGGTAAAAAATAGTATGGAAACCCAATGGTATTACAAACCAACAGTATGACAAACCAACAGTATGAAAAAACAATGGTATGACAATCCAATGATATGAAAAAAACTAACTCACAAAACAAAAGTATGAAAAACTGATTGTATGTCAATGATAATTAAACATAACGAAAATGTTTCATTCCTAATTCATGTTTGATATAGTTCATTTCTTTAGAATACATTGTATTGGTGAATATATCAGCTAACTGATTTTCTATGCCAATAAACTTAAAAGTTATACCTCTTTATTGAAAATTATCTTTCCAAACACAAGGTTATATATCAATTTTTTTCATTGAATGAGAGAAATGATTTTTAGATATGTTTATTTCACTTTTATTCCGAATCATTATGGGGACATTCCATAATTAATATCCATAGTTCAGTAAAGCGTGTTTCATCAAAAATATTTGTGCACAAAAACTACATACAACTAATTATTCAGCTTCAGAAGTAGTCAATGAAAAAATATTTTCTTTTTATTATTATATAAAAATATAGAATTTCCAAAAAAAGTAACATGTTCTAAGGGTGATTTTTCTGTCTAACTTGTATCCCCCATAATCGAAATTTGAATAACTTACTAAATAAAATTGTTGTTCTCTAGGATAAAACAATCTTAAATTAGTTTTATATTTGAGGTATTTGAAAATTAATTTAACATCATGTATTTGTGACTTATTTGGGTTTTCTTAAAATGAGCACACATAATCACAATAAATATAATATCTGGTTGACTAGAAGTTATGTAGAGAAGATATCCAATCATTCCACTATAAATGGTTTGATCAACTGGTTTCTCTTTTTCATGATGAACTAATATACATGTGATACTCATAAGAGTATAATTTTTTTTAGTTATGTACATATTAAAACATTTTATATTTTCATTTATATATATATATTTCGATAAAATTTCCTTCTTTGTTTTCAATAATTCGAAATCCAAGATAAAAATTATGTTTACCATTAAACTCATCTAAAAATCATTTTTCATCATTTTTGAAAAAAAGTACATAATGGGTTTTTTGATGATTAGAGAATAATATCAGTAAAATAGATATTTAAAACAAATAAATACTTTGAAATTAATTTTATTAAAAGGGTGGGATTAATATTCCATTTGAAAATCCTTTTGAAATAATAAAATTTATGATCATATCATACAAAGATCAAGGAGATTTTTTTGAACAATATAATGAATTTGTAAATTAAAAAACATGATTTGGAAAATGAGGATTTTGAAAACCATGGGGTTTGTTCTATGAATATTTCATCACCTATATAACCATTTCATAATACACTCTTGACAACCTTTTGATAATGTTTAAAATCTAGATGTGATGAATATGGGAAAAAGGATTATTGTTGAGTTTTGTATGGACACAGGTTAAATGTTTTCCTTATAATCAATTCCTTCATCCTAACTATATCCTTGTGAAAAAAGTATATCCTTGTTTCAAACTATATTTTATAACCGGTAAACACTATTCCAAAACACACATTTAGTTCTAATTTTGAAGGATTCCATGGGTCTATCTACAATTTCCCACAATTTTTTTCATTCAAACTTATTTAATTCTTATTTCATGTCCATTACCCATAATTCATCATTAATTGAATCATTGATGTTTTTTGGTTCATTACGAGAAACGAAATATTGGTGTTCAAACTGATTTCTAACTGAAGATATAGTTTGATTTCCTCTATTTATATCACTTAAAAAAGCATATAATGGATGGTAATAAATTGATCTAGAATATCTAGATAAATAGGGACTGGTCACATCTTGTTTTTCAAGTTCAGGTTTGGAACGTTATGGAAATTCTTTAGAACATGACAATTTTTATGCTTGTTTAACAACAGAATCTAAAGGTTTGGATGTTATTTTTAGAGGAGATACATTATCCTCAAAGTTTTATAAGGAAGTATTAGGCTCATGAGGATCAATTTAATCAAATTATACAAGAAATTATTCTTATATAATTTGTTAATTCTTATAGAAAACTCGATAGGCTTAACCAATAAATGAGTAACAAAAAAGAATTTATTGACTACTTTTAGAATAAAATATATCCATATTATCATTAGTGTTAAGAATAAAGACATTTCAACCCCACATTCTAAATAAATTAACATTAAATTTCTGATAATTCCATATATTATGAGGGTTCTTATTAAGGCTATGTCTAATTAAGACCCGATTGATAATATAAAAGGCTATATTAATAGCTTCTTCCAAAAAATAGATCAGCAAGTCATACCCATTTAGCATGTTCTTGACTATCTATTGTATGGTGTGATTTCTTATTTCGATAAATCCATTATACTATGTTGTCATAGTAGTAGAGGAGTTATGAGTGTAGCCATTTTCTGAGAAAAATGATTCAAAATCATGATTTTAAAACTCACAGCTATGATCACCCTTTAGGGTTTTAATGTTAATTCCACTGAGATTATCCACACACAAAGCATACTTGGTAAAGTAAATGAAGGATTCAATTTTGTATGTTAGAAAATATATACAAGTATACCTAGAATAATCAACTACAAGATCATAATCATAGTGATTCCCATTATGACTTAAAATTGTAGAAGATAAAAACAAATCCATCTAAATAAACACAAGAGTTAGAGAAGTTGACAATTATTTATTTTGTTTAAATTAAGAATTAAATTTCCCCCTTTTTGATAGGGGTTACATAATTTATCAGTTGAGAACTAAAGTTTAGGTATATCCCTAACTAATACTTTTCTGGTCTGTGCTCAAATTGAGTTAGTGTTACAATGGCATAGTCTCCAATCTTTAGGACTAGATTCCAAATGAAATACACTTCAGCATGAAACATTCTTAGTAACTAATGAATTTATATATAGTGTAAAAATTATCATTTCTAAAAAAAGATAAAAATAAGTATTTTTTGGAATAAAAAACATTACAGGACTCATTTTTAAACTTAACATAAAACCATCATCACACAACTACGAAATTCTATGAATATTATATTTTAATCCATAATATTATAGTACTTTATAAATTAAAACATAATTTTTGTTACCAATCTAGACTAGGACAATGATTTTTTCTTTTACATTGTCACCAAAGGTGACATGGGAACCATCATACTTAATAAGACTCGTAATGAAAGACTAAACTCCTATTATATATCTTCAACATCCACTATCCAAGGACTATAAACTTAAATTATAAATATTCATGTATTTTTCCTACTAGTCGTGTTTTAGAAAATGATTTTGGTAGCCAAACTTTTATGGGTCTAGAAATGGTAGTGATTAATGCTATGGGTACCCACATTTTTCTTTATGGGTTTACTATAAATAAACTGTATTATTGTAGAAATAAAAACATTTTTGTTTCCTTTCAAAAAATATTTCATATTAGAGGTTTCATGTCAAAATTTATGAAGAAAATTATTTTCAGTTACTCTTCTATGTCTAGGTACATATCCTATCTCAGTAGCATATTTCAGAGTAACTTATTTTACCAAAAGTTATGTCAATGTCTCTCTAAAAGTTTTAAAATTTTCAAGGAAATTCTTCAATTTTTCAAATGAATGTTCTTGTTCATTATTTTCATTAAACAATAGAACATTTTTCTCTTTTTCTATAGATAACTCAAATTTATAATTTATAGTTAGAGCATGATGTATTTTCAAAAAGTTATATTTATCATTTAACTCATTAATGGTCTATTCTGTAATACTGTAATAGTCAACTAATTATTTATTTTACATATCATTTCAATTTTTTTATAGTCAAAAATATTAATCTCATGCATAGGAAAAATACTACAAATAATAGGTATGTTATGTAACTCACTGACATTAGTCATGAAGCACATATTTTCTATGTTAGGATTATTTTCAAGTGACACATTCATATCACTTGAACTATCTTTTAATGCACACCATGTTTCTTTAATGTAATTTTTGTATCTTCTATCTTTATTTTAATATTTATTTTTTGTATTTCAGCTTTGGATAATTGTATTTTATATGACATTTTCATTTTCATTCATGGTAGAAAATTTACATTAAATCATTATCAATTTTCTTTAAATTTCATATGTTAAAATATTTTCCTTTATTGTTTTTATTAATGAAAAAAAATATTCCTTCACATCTTCTTAATTATTCTAGATAGATTAATAATTTCTTCATCATTTTCAGAAGAAAAATCATTATCACAATGATCTACTAATTTTCCCTTCACTTTTTCTTTTCCCTTCTGTTACCTAGAGATAGTAGTCATTAGATATACTTACTTTTTGTTAGACAACTCATCATCCTCATGGATTACCATTAGTTCTTCTCTATATATCATAACCTTACCTATTGGATAATTGACCATTAATTTAATGATATTGTAGGATTCTATGATTTATAATGAAGTGCCTCTCTATCTTCTAGGTAGACATATCCAAAATCTCATTGTTTGATCCTTTTCAAATATAGGTTTTCCTAGTGACCACATGGTATTGAAAATCTCATTAAACATGAGATACATATCCAAAATAGGCTCATAGTGTTTCATTATAAAATTATAATATTTGATATTATATGTATTAACCCTCATTTATTTAGAATTTTATGTTCCCCCATGGGAAACTAACAAAGTTCTTGAAATTTCAAAAGCAGTTTTACCTACAGAATTCCTATTGAGTTATTCATCCCCAAGAGCATAGTATATGGAATTAATTTATTTAAAATTAATATTTCATCTTGATGATTTATCATCACCCATGTTCTATTAGAAATATCAGGTATTGCATATTCATCAACTATAACAGTTAAAATATAAAAACAAATTCTCTATATGTTCAACTTTCATCTTTGTTTTCCATTTGGAATAATTTGTTCCATTATGGAAAGAAGGTATTTTTTTAGTAGATTTAACTTCATTATTATACATTTTAATGAGATAAATTGTTAACTAAAATAATGTTAAGAATATTAAATTATAAATAAAATCACTATCAAAAATTTAAAAACCATAATACCAATGAATCAAAGTATCTTATGATACCAAATTTTGTATGATATATATCTTATTATTTCTAAATATTTATCAACCGATTTATTAGGTATTGGATTAATAATATTAAATAACATTTAATCCTTTGAAATTAATTTATCTGATCCAAATACTATACGAACAAGAATTATGATAAACTATTGAAGTATAATTTTTTTGTTATATAAAATAGTTTTCAATTTTAACAAAGAAATAAAGTAAAACTAAATTAAAACACAAATAGGAAAGATTTAATAGAGGAGTATTAGTCTCATGTAGATACTTAGTCATCTCTACTTGGTGATCAACCACCACCATGATGTTTATATAAAAAAACTTAATGATCCACACACTAGATCAGGTTGATGTAATAGTCTATATCATTCTATATTACACACACCACCTTCCATAGATATGCATGAGAGTATAATTTAAAATGGAACAAAGGTATCTCTACTACTCTTATCAGTGTGAGAAACTAATAAGAAAAATATTTGAGAAGATATCAAGTATTATCTAGTTTCATGCCATAGATAGTTTGTGTGGTAAAGTAGAGTAAGCAGATACACATCATGGAATGCAATTTAACTAAACATAATCAATCAATCTAAGAGAGTAGAGTATAGAAGTTCTCACAATGTTATAATATATCTTTTAAATCTTGATTTAAAATATAAATGAAGCTTTAGTTGGGGTTTTCTGAGATATTCATGAAAAGAGAGTATCGAAACACTTGTCTTGTCAATAGAAGAAAGTACTAGATTTGATGTTATATGGATTCCTTATTCAAGAATATTTAGAGAATGTGAGCTCATAATTATTTTAATCAGGTTAATCTATTTAGCTCTTGGATATTTAGTGAATCGTAGGCTCACTATATCCATAACTTTTTTCTATTCAACACATTTTTCACTATATGACTCATTGTATTTTTTCAGAGGGAGTGTGAACCACTTTTATCAGTAGTAATAGGAACATCTGAATAATTTACTTACTCATACTTCTTGTTTTGAAATTATTTATATCGAACATTTTTGAGACAAGCATTTAAATAGTAAATACCATTAAATTTGATGAATATATCTGTTTGATTAATGTAATCCCAAATATGTCATGTAATAAAAATAGAGATGGTGTATTAGGAAATGGATAGGTTAATGTATTGTGGTTTTAATCATTACAAGTATCATGCTCTCGTTGTGTCACCCCTGGTGGTTTTGAACTCTGGTAGTGTCTAGATCCTGTGGAATTACATTCGCAGTGTCTTAGACATAGCCAAATGCTTATTATCTTGACAGTGTCTCAACTAATGTTTTATGGTCTGATGGTGTCTCAATCTTATAAAATTCTTAGATTTTTGGTTGTATCATTCTGGAAGTGCAACATTTATGGTTCCTCATCTGGTGGTATCTCATACTTCACATCAATTGTGCTCTGGAAGAATGAAATTTTAGATGTATATAATTGAAAATTGTGTCAGAATCAATGGTGTCTCGTACTTATATGGATCTAGCACCTATTCTCAGAATACAAATTTCTTACATAAAGACAAAAAATTCATTAGTATTATTAGATTTTTTTGTGATCATTAAAAATATTAGGTCAATAATAACATTTTTCATAATAACATTACTCCATCTAGCCTGTCCAAGAGTGTCAATAATATGACAGTTCATGGGTTATAGGGAAAAGAAACGAAATAATGGTGTTCAAAAATGATTAGGAAGGGTCAATTACTATGGAAACTATCATTAATATCATTATTTATTTACATGGAATGATAAACTAATTAAGACACATTCCATTTAACCAATAATATGGATATAATAATTATCTAAGGAATCATCAATATTGAATGCTATATAACTGAGAACACAATCCATTTAAACAAATACATGCCTATTATAATAAGATTATACAAAATAAATATGGAAAGGTAAATAACTGGTCTAACATGAAATATAATCAAGAAATTGAGAATAAAATTAAAACATAGATAATATAATTTTGAAAATATCATGGATAATAATAAATGAATATTAAATCAAGAAAATTCCTAAATAATGGTCATCATGATCTCTGGAATTATGATACCTACACTGTGAATCCCTTTTATTAGATGGATTCAAAAAATGTACAATCTTTTTTCATGACAGATTTCTGATTCGCCTATTAAGACTACTAATTCATCGAGGGACAATATATTTTCAAACCCCACCGATCACTTAATTTCATAAACATTCACCATATGTCAAATAATTGATTTAAATCATTAAAAATGTTTCATATAATCAAATATTCATATTTAGTAAATAATATTGATTTTTGAATATTTTTCTAGATAAAAAAACAAAGTTCAATGTAAAAAAATTGTATCTAAAATTGATATAGGTTTAATGTAATAAAGATGTCCATGAAATATAATATGGATATTTATGAGAAATTCAATGCCCTTAGAATAGTGAATAAAAAGGGGAATGTTAATGAAGGAAAAAAGAGTAATATAAGTGGAATTCAATACTATCATTGTTCAAAATATTCATAATTCATACATTGTAAGAATAATTAGAATGTCAACAAAACCCATTCCCAGTGGGTTATATGTAATATAATGGTTTCTATCATTGATGAATTGAACTTTTATAAAAAGTTCATTTAAAAAAATTCCGTATAAATTAGTTTTTATATTGAAAAATTAGTTTTATAAATAAATGTTATAAACCATTTAAATATTGTTCATGGAAAATATTATTTTATAGTTATTAAAGTAATTTTAAACCATTGAGTGGTCGTTATGAGAGAAAATTTCATAGGTGTCGAGAACAATAAAACAAATATTCCTCTCAAAAATTCAATAAAATCCAAATGATCATTATTTATAATATGACATGAATATTCCATTAATGTTTTTTTTAAATTTGAAAATTTGAAAAAATGTATTTAACAAATATACTTTTAATTTTTTAGAAAAATTTATTTTCTTAAACTAGATATATGATATAAGAGAGAAATAATTTTGTATTTTATTTCAAACATTTTCCAATCATATTAAGTGACAACTAGTGTAAAATGGTTCTATTAGTTGAAAATGCTCATGAATAACCAATGTATATTAAAATAAAATTTTTATTTAAATAATTACTAAATAAAACTTCTTTATAAATAAATTTAAATATAAACAGTACATATTAAAATGAGATTATTTCATAAACCCTCACAATGATCATAAGGTTATAGTGAGAATTAAAAAATGAATCTATTATGATTATTGAAAGTAAATACCCATGATAAATTGGTTAAATGGAATAATTTAGTAAAACATAAATACACATAATCATAGAATATAAATGAAAACAAATGATTAATGCAAAACAATGATAAGAATTTAGTTTATCAAATTATTTACCTACTAGTAAATTTCAATAAAAAACCCCATGGATGAAATAAATCTAATTAAAACAAAAAATAACATTAATTATTAGTGATTAATAATATTTTATGAAAATGGTGATGTATATACACCAAATAGGATAAAATATTTTCATTGCATTACAAAATGCCTCAATGATGGGAAATTGAGACGAAGTCCCTTACCCAATGATTCCTTTTGGTTGAACACAACTTAAAAATATGCATAATGTTTTTAAATCATATTATTTAATTATAATTTAAAAAAATTAATACATATAATGAAATATGTGATATTGTTAAAATATATTATCACCTCATTCATTAATAATATTTTATTATTTTCATTATTTTAGGTTTTAATTTCATTGTTTTCCCTTTCATCATTTATCATAACTTTTTTTGTTCTTGTGAATATTATATAGTTACATCTTATAAATAATAATGAGGAAATAATTATAAAATTTATACATAAATTAAATTATTTACACTATTCATGAATTATTGTTATGAGGAATATATTATGTTACAATTATAGAGACGGTAGGTCATACATGTACATGGATAACTTTTCCAATTGTCAACGATCATTATAGAAGGTTTTTAGTAATATTTTATTGTTATATAACTATGATAATATCATAAATTATATGAAATATTTGTAAATATATATATATATATAATCCATGTAGTGTGGTGATGAAATGAGAGTCAGATCGATTCATGATGGTAGTATTCCACACGTCCATGAATGATGTTTTTGTCAATTAGTGAGTGAAAAGGGAAGAAAAAATAAAATATTATAATTCAGTAATGATACATATATCATAAATATAATAATTCTATCATGTATGTAACATTTTTTATGTTACCCATATTACCTTCCATATAATGAATTTGTGAAAAACTTATCACATCACCTTGTAAAGTAGTAGTCCGCCATGCACACATGAGATATTATTGTATAACATATGGATTGAAAAGTTAAAATTTATATATGATATATTGGTTAAATAAGACTATTTATGTTTTAAAAATCATTTATATACTATATATCCATCATTATCACTAACCAAGAGAGGTGGTAATGGAAAAATGAATGACATTGGTTTGTGAAGTAGTAGTCCACAATACATAGGAATGAATAATTCATATCCCATTTTTTTGATGCGGGGAAGGCTGAGAGTAATTATTTTAACAAATAAATGTTATTATTTATAACATATTGAGTATCTTATTTCACCGTTTTTTAATAATAATTTATGGATGTGGAGGAAAAATAAAAAAATGATCTTTAAATAATGTCACCTCTTTTCAGTGTAACCTCATTAGGTTTTCCCAAATATCCTTCTTAGGAATAATTTATTCAAAAAATAAGCCTCCAATGATAATGGTTTAACATTTTAATGTGATATAGGTTGTAATTTTCTAATACAAATGGGTTCGAATGTATAAAAAGAGAGTAGAGTTGGAGGCCTTTTTTAAGTGAGGTGAGTGGAACTCTTATGATTATTAAAACAAATAGGTGTATGAAAATTTATCACATTAAAAAATTGTTAAAAATAAGTTATTATATTGAAATAGAAATTTAATTTTCCAAATATTACAATAAATTTATTTTATAAATGTTATTGTGTCAAAAAACCCATATCCTCTACATTTAACCACCAGTAATTTGATTTTTTTCCTTAATCATGGAAAACATTTTTTATTTTTTTCATTATTAATTTTGGTAAACATATTATTTTTACCATATTGGATATTATAAATAATTTTTATTCCAAATAATTAATTAATTTTTAAAAATACCATATAAATTTTTAGGAAAACATAATTTTATATTCATCTAGTAAATGTCATAAGAAATCAATTTTTTCTGTATTTTGGCAGGCTCAAAAGACAAGGGAAATCATAAATCATGAACCTTCAATGACCATTGTAATTAATTCTATTCATAGGGAATTTTTTTTCTTATAAGGTTAAAACTAGGGCTATGCATGACAACATTGACAATATGAACATTTTGAAACCTCTAACAATTATGTAAATATAAAAAAACACTTATGGTCATATATGTTCCATGTATTCTTATTATTAATTTTTGGAAGAAATTAAATATGAATGGGGATTCATCAGGATTTCTAGTACCATTAGGCTGTGGATGTGTCTTAAAAACCCATTGTGTGTTTGTCAAAGTATGAATTTATTATTTCATTGGGATTGGTTTTTCTTTTAACTATGAACTAAGGGACATTATCAATGATATTAATTATATAATAGAATACAAATGGAATTATATATGGTTGTAAAAAGACTATAAAATTGAATTGAGGTATTTAAATCTATGAACCAATAATGTTCCTTGGAATACCATTCCTAATTGGATCCAGTGCATGAACCAGGTGAGCCATCTCAACCTAATTGATTTGTATGTATATAGAGAATATATCCAAGTGGTGGATGACTTGTCGAAGAAGACAATCATAGATATGAACAACATCTGGTCATTATCAACACCTAATTATTTTACACATTTGGTGGATGTAGATATGTGTGGAGTGATTCAGTCACATATTTTTAAATCCCTTTTTAATTATAGAAACTCCTTCACATTCTATTTTATATTTTTCGGGATTGGATCTGGTTAGATCAGGCTCTTTCAGAGTAATAGCTATATAAAGAACTCAAAACCAAAATATGTAACAATCTAAAAGACCTTATGATTTATATGATTATAATGTTACATGAAAATATATTTTTCAATAAATAATTAAAAAATTTAGGAAATTATTTAACTTTTTATGAATATTAGTAAATATTAATAATTAATAAGATACTATTTTATAACCACAATTTCTTCATTTGGTTCTTAATTTATCAATTTCATATTCACCACCTTCCCAAGAAATGAATATAAAAAATGATTTTTTTATTCCCAATTCTCTAAAATTATCTTCTAATTGATCATAATAACCTTAAAATAATTGAATGTCTTTCAAATTGTCTCTAACTATTTAAAAAAACCAATATGGTCACAATAGATATCAAATATAATATATTAATCTATAATCCTAGATAGTAAAACTAATGGTTCATCATTACTATTTATTCATCAAATCATTTAACCAAATACAATTTCATATTAATCAGGAAATCACATACACTAGTGGTAGGAATCACTGCTTTATCACTATTTGGATGTGAATTATACCCTAAAAACCTTTCCAGACATGACAAGTTGTCATAGGTCATATGTGTTTTTCTTTTTTTAAATCAATATTAATAAAATTATAATTACATTACCAAATTATGATGACCACAAATTACTATAACATCGAATATAATAAAAAACAATATGGAAAACTATACCGTGAATCTTATTTCAAAACAAATATAAAGACATTATCCCTAAAATAGTTATTTTATATTCTAAACCAATAGGTTCTATTACCAATACTGTTTTCCAAATGTAACCTTATTCTTGATACATTCCAAACATATATATTTTTAAATAATATGTTCAAAAAATTTAATATATTATAAATTTTATATTTATAAACACATTATGGAATCCAAAACTCTTCGGTTAATGAATACATATATGATTATATAATTTGAATCAATAATTATATGTTTCATGATTCCTATAAAAAAATACAAATAGTAAAAATAAGTATACAATTAAATTCTTGAAACCAGTTACTTATATACATAATTTGTTTTATTTCAACATTGGTTCTTCCTTGGTATATGGGTAATATTTTTTAAAATATCAAAACTGAGATAATTATTAGGATCCAAATATTTAGTCCAATATATGGTAAATAAAACCCTAGGGTTATATTTATTTCCCTCCACTATAATATTTAGTTTTTAATGAAAATAATTTTCATTATTTTATCCTTTTCCACACAAAAATTAATTTCCCATTCCATTTAGGTACATTCGTTTCTACCTATGACACCATAGTTTTAATCTAGATCAATAATGTCATTATATATTAAAATCCTTCATAATGGTAGGTAATGAATATTTTAATAATCCTTATCATATCTAGTAGGATTTTCTAACTAGGTGTGCTCAATGGCCCATTTTTTATTACCATGTGATGATCATGTCAAGCCCAACAAACCATTTTTGGAGAAATTACCCCTCAGTACATCTATTCTAGAACCACAACTACTTGATGTATCAAGAGAAAGTTGTGTTTCTAGGAAAAAACATAATTTATATCTTATCAAAACATTAGTAAGTAAATATTTACTTACCCCTAATATATATCATTGATTTACGTTCCCAAATCTATGTTTTCAAAAATATAGTTCCCATGCTTAATACTAAACTAATGTTTATAACAACTACAACAAACATGTCCCCAATACCCTCAAGATAGTATCCACTTTATTACATTCGAATAAGAAAAAAATTATCACATCCTAAAGGAATAAATGGTTTAGTAGTATTGTTAAACTATATATATACATGATTCCCATATTATATTTGAATAAAAAAATATGACACTTTTTTTCAATAATAGAATTATTTTATCTAAAATATCATTTCATATTAATCATAATAAACATCATGGATTCTTGGGATGGGGATTAAAATAAGGGTGATATCAAATTCATAGCCACGATTAAGTAGAGGGGAATATATCACGATTTAATAAATAATGACCAATATTTAAAGGTAAATAACATAGAAATCATTCAAATAAATCAATAATTTTGATAAAGTAATTATGTTATACATAATAAATATTCAAGGTAAATAACCCAATATACATTCAATTTAATCAATAATAAGAATATTATAATTAGATAAGGCATATTCATTATGTCAAGGTAAATAACTGATAACATAGTCCATATAATCAACAAGATGATAATGAATACATCGATAGATAATATCATTGTGAAAAATATCAAGGGAAATTATATTTAAATTCTTAATGAAGGAAAATATTAATTAATGGACATTATGATCTCTATCATCATGATACCTCTAATATTAAACCATTTTAAAAGATAATTTAAAACTATATGTGGAAGCCTATTTTATTATACCTTATTGATTCTCCTTATGAGACAATCAATTCATCTATAGATATAATATTCTAGGCTCAATACATAATTGTATGTCCAATGCATTCCCCATATATTGAATAATCAAATTAATTTCATAAAAATTATTTGTATTATCAAATATCTGTATTGTGTAAAGAATACATATTTATTAATATTTAACCATATAAGAAATAACAATAAATTTAGAAAATCACATGTATGAATTTTATATAGTGTTAGGAATTAACATATCCATGGTAAATAATACAAATATTTAGGTGACATTTAATGTCCATAGGGATGTTAGTAATTAAAGAAAATATTAATGAATACAAAAATTAATGTAGTATTTGAATATCAATACTATCATTTTTCAATATAACATTATCCCTTCATTTGATGAGTCAAGATGGTATCAATACTTTATATCCCATTTGGAGTTTATATTAAATAAAGGGTTGTTTTCTTTAATGAATAAATATTCTATAAAAATTTATTGAAAACATTTTTGATGAAAAATATGCATTTCATTATGAAAATATAATGATAAAAATAAAAGTTCATAAATTTTTTGAAAATTTAAAATTATTTGAATATAATATTTAAAACATATAAATAATTATTTAAATCATTGAGTAGTTTTGAAGGTAGTAAATTCCTTACAAACTGGGGAAGATAATAAAAACATTATTATCATATTTTTAGTAAAATATAAATATGAATTGTTTGGAAAATATATATGAATATTACATTAAAAAACTTCTATAAAATTAAAAATAGGTAAAATTTTATCAATACATAATTTTTAAAATAGTTAAAAACTTTTTTAAAAACTTTTTTTATAAAATATGTCTTTGGATGAAAATATATTTTCGACCGTAGAGATACATGAGGTAAAATTTTCATAAAAACAATTTTCCAAATAATTGTATGTACCAAAGAGGGGGAAATAGTACTATTATTTGAAATTTTCATGTATATACATAGAAGAATAAAATTAAATGAATTATTAAAAAAATGAATAAATAATATCCTTGCATTGAAATAATAATGAAAACAATCCAAATTAAAATTGATATTACAGAATAAACTCATACAAATATCATAACATAGAAGTTATAATTTATAACTAAATTGAATCTGGATAAAAAATATAAATCCACATCATAAAATTGTAAATACATTATAACGTTTTCATAATTAAATACTCAAATAGTAATACAATTTAATTGACAATGAAGAATTAATATATCCCAATGGAAAAAAATCAAGTCATGAAATTACTTACCCTTTAGTAATTTTAAATTCAAAAAATCATGGATGAAATAATCCATATTAATACATAAAATACCATTAATTATTAATTATTAATAAAATTAAATGTAAAAGGTGAAATACATATTACATGTAAAATATAATTGGTAGACAACATTAATATATTCCTCAATTAAGGGAAATTGAGAGGAGGTCCCATACCTCGCACTTACATTTGGTTAAACCTTAAATAAAATCTGGTAGAGTTGTCTTAAAAACTATATTAACTTATAGTAGAACCATATTAACATTTATATTATCATATAGGACACTTTTATCTCAACTTATCACCTTTTTGTTGATACCTAATCATTATTTTTATTTTTCAATTGTTAACTGCTTTTTCCCCATTCATGATTTGTCATGAAAGTTCCAATTTATGTGCATATTATATAGTCCCATAATATAATTAATAATAATCATGAAATAATAATAATATTTAAAAATATTATATAATTTTAATAAAAACCATGATATTGTTTTGATAAATGATGTAATTTACAATCATGTAGATTCTATGCCGTATTTGTTGAGGAGTAAACATTCTATTTTTCATCAATCATTAAGGAATTGAGGTAAGTGATATTTTATCATTAAAAAATTATCAATGTATCATATATACCATATTATATGTTTAAATATATTAATATATATCATATATGTGTTGTGGCTGTGAAAAGAAGTCACATTGCTTCGTGGTGGTCCTAATACACATGTATATGAATGGCGTTATCATCTTTCGGTGAGTGAAATGGGAAAAATGAAAATGATATTTAAAAAATTAATAATCATAAATATGTCATTATTATCATAATCATGTCACAGAAATAAAATATATTCATTAAATTTTTACTTATTTCCATTTAGGTAAAGTGTTTGTCAAAACTGAATCGCATCACTTGACGAGGTAATAGTCCATCGTACCCATTAAAGAAATTATTGTATCCTATATGGAAATGAAAGTAATTGTTATGTATTATATAATTACAATTAAAATTTTATAATATTTAAATTAAGTTATATATTATTTATATTTATCACCATAGCCATATGTTTGAGGTGGTAATGGAAAAACAAATCATGCTTTTTTCGTGAGGCGGTAGTTCATCGTATACACTAGTGATGATTTTGTAACCCATTTGATGGAAGTGTGGATTTTTTATGTAATGATGCTAACATAAAAATATGTGTATTATTAATATAATGTGGATTTTATATCATCATGGTTTATTAATAACTTATGGAGGTGTATGAATAAATTAAATAAAACATCTCATTTAAAAACATTAAATATTCTTCATTTAACCTCATTGGGCTTGCCCTAAAATCAATAATAGGATGAATTTATGCTCAAAATAAGGATTATAGTATTAGTGGATGGATATTTCAGGTATATTATAGTTTTTATTCATCGATTATAATGGTTTTATGTTCTGTGGTAGAGAGGAGAAGAGGGTTCCTCTTATAAGTGAAGTGAATGGAACACTTGTATGCCATGAAATGAAAAATGTCTAACCACGTTTTTTACACAAAAAAATTAAACCAAATAGATTATTAATGATCCTTAGACACAATAGGTTAAGAATATTTCCAAAAAGTAAGTATATAAATATTTTTATATCAATTTAACTATTATCGTTTCAGTCTAGCATACTCCTAAACACATTTTTATCTTAACCACATAAAATAAATTTTACTATTTCCATTAATCAATTCTGTTATGAATTATTTTGACCTTTTGAATAATATAAATTATCTTTATTATTATTTTTTAATCAAAATTTAAAAATTATATTCCCAGATATTGAAAAGTTTAATTTTAATTCAATCTCAATGACACAATAAGAAAGAGGCTTTTCAATTAAAAAACATTCCAATGTATACATGGCTTTTATATGAGAATATAAAATTAAAATTCTAAAAAATTTAAACATTTTATTAATAGATAAATAATCATACTATTATTACATTAAACCCAATTCAAAATAATATTTTACTTTATAAAAAATTTAGTCTAAAAAATGATTTAAATATAAATTCATTATGTTACACTATTCATCGAAAAGTGAAACATTTCATAAAAATTAGAAAAATAATCCTTAAGTTAATTTTGATATTTGAACAAGAAAATTAAAATTTTTTTATAAAATAAAATTTCTATAACTGGTAATATATAATTTTAAATTATTTGTGAAAAGGGTGACTAAAATGACTTTTAGAAAAAAAAGCAGTTTTTCATAAAACATTTATTTTTCCTTTATATGATCATTATTTTATTTATACTCTATATAAAACTATAATTTTTATAATATAGTAACTAGTATTCATAAACACATTTTTATGGATAATTTTATAATAATATTCTATATTACGGTTCATTATGACCCGGGGTTGTGTATTCTATAAGTTATTGAATATATTAATTTTAAAGAAAAATATTTCATTTGCAGTTTAATCTCAATGTTGCGTATTACATATGATATGACATAAAATTTTAATATTATTTTATTTCACGGTGTTACACTATGAATTTAAAATATTCCTTCAAGGTTGGGACATTGGTAATCATTGTTAAAAAATAGCTAAACCAGTTAAAAATAAATAATGTTTTAGAGTTAGTTTGTAGGCCCTTATATTACGAGTTGATAATAACTACATGCATTATTAGAAATTAGACATATTATGAATGCGTAATTACTTGGAAAATAATATATATATTTTAAAATGGATAAAAGCATGATGAAGGTATAGACTATGAAGAGACATTTACTCAAACTGAAATTCATGGGTCCATTAAGATACTTCTTGACTATATATCATATATAGACATTAAATTATATAATATAGTGTAAAATATATATTTCTAAATTTATATTTGAATCATTAATTTATTTTTGAATTCCCCCTGGCTATAAAAATCCTCATCTTCCATCTAATATTTTTAATCTTAGTAAATCACATTACATTCCTAGGTAATATCCATGGGATTTATATAAAGGGATGAGTTATTTTCTTTTAGTAAATAATTTTTCTATAAGCCTATTCATTCGTAATCGTTTTTTAAAATCATAATATTATGATATTTTTTTTAGTAATAATCAATATATATGATGTTATTTTTTTTTCTAATAGTGAAAAACAATATACTGTTTTTTATAAACTTATAAATTAAAATTTGTAAATGAGTATGATGGGGAAACTAAATTTTTTTCTCAGATTTAAAATTATATAAAAATAAATTTGAATTGTTTTAATGAAATATTAGTTGATTATTTATTAATATAAAATGTTTTGACTTGGTAATAATAATAAATATATAACAGCTATGTGTAAAAATATAAAACTTAATTTTAATGAATATGGAAACCAGTTAACCATATGTTTTATAGATGTACGGTGAATGTTTAATTAAATATTATTGATAGAAGTCTAAATATTACGTTTTCATTTTTTTATTTTAATGGAATTAGTTAAATAAATAATAATTTCATTTGAAATATATTAATAACAGTTGGGATACTAAAGAGAAAAAAATTATTTATCTTTGAATTATCAACGAAGTTCTATATTTAATTTTATCAAATACTTAGATACTGATTTTGGATTTTATTGATTTTATAGGAGTAACTGAAGAACAAGTTTATTTTTATGAAATTCCATAGTTTAATTTTTCAAGTTGTAAGTAATAGTCTTTTGTATCGTCGAATACTAAATCGTAATATATGTCCTCTAAAATCCAAAAATCATTAGATTATATTTAATATTCAATTATCACCATTTTATGGGTTTTGGGGGAACCCATTCATTTCCCATAGGATAGATGGAACAAGGCCCATATATAACTCGAATCCCAACATGCATAAAGAAAAATACATGACCACGAAGTCCAAAGACCAGAATACACATGGAACTCATTCCCCGCCACACAAGTTGTATCTTTGATGGCACATATCTCCCCACCTTGCATGTATGGTCCACTAGAATTTACCTGTGCAGATCTCTATGGTGCCTAATTGTGATGTAAATTTTCATATCCTCCTTATCTTATAATTATGTTAACTCTATATTGGGGGATGATATATTCTATGAAACATCATTTGGTCATTCTTCTATGTGGTCTGCCGAGGCTACTTCTTACTGCCTATGGCCTCGAGCCCCTATACCTGAAAGACTTTATTGCCCAAAGGATCTATGGCTTGAAGTATTTGGGGGTCAGAAGGAAGTGACAATGATATTCATAGGGCCTAAATGGGGTCCTAAAGGACCAAATAATATTAATAGTTCTATCTGATACAATACAATACTTTACATGCTACAACACTGCTATAGTAACCCATAAATTCACCCCCACCCAGATTTGACCACCTTTATTTCAGAAAATAACCAGGATCCTCTATCACTCTATTAAAGGATCATTTTCCATTATATATAAATATTATTATGTAATTTTCAGAAGTTTTTGGATAAAAACAAACATTTTTAGTTTATACATGATTTTTCATGTTCGCATTTTATGTGATAATTTAATTTGTATAAATATTTTAAAAAAAATAAAATGTAATTATATATAAAAGATGATTGATATTAAATTACATTCTATATAATATCATACTAAAAATTGTTATATTTGTTTTAGAATTTGATAACACTGAAAATCATCTTGCAGATATTTTTACTAATCCACTTCACACGATGTAATTTCATTTCACCATGGGTGTAGTTAAGTTTATTTATTTTTTAAATAATTTTCCTATGTATATTAGTAATTTCATTATTAATATTATTATTTTATTTATCTTTAAATCTAATACATACATGCTTTATTTTTTAATTTTTCTATTTAATTTAGCTTTATATTGAAATAACCCAACCGAAAACTAGAACTATTTGAAATTTATTTTCTCATACCTAGTATTTTAAAAACTTAATCCTTTAAACCCCTAATATTTAAACCTATATATTCATCAAATCCAAATCCTTCAACAACTGATTTGAGTTAACGGTAATTATTTCAAATGATGAATCTAGTAAAAAAATGGAATGATGAAGAAAATACATATTATAATTTCAATTGATATGTTAAAGATATATTTTTTAAAATATTAATTCTATTTATGTGAATGGTGTGATATAATTTAAAAAATATTGGGTGATAAGGAATTTTAAAAATTGTTTGTAAAAACAGATCATATTTTCTAGTGATCTCATAAAGTATATTTTAAATTTATTATTATTTTAATGGATGATTCAGTAGAAAATCCTAAGACAATATATATTTTTTTAAGAACATCCTGAATAAATAAGATGATGGTTAAGGAAATCAAGTCTCATCAAAGGATAATTTTAATATTTATAAAAGCTAGAATGTCAATCATAATTACAGGAATGGCTTCATCTTTCTCGCCCTTCTTGAATCCTGATTTTCTTCACTCCTTTCATTTTATTTCACTTAGCCCAAATGTCCCATAACTGATAAATGTCATTCTGAAACTTTTGATCACACCCATTTAGTTCAACGATCATTTAGGTATACTGAATCACTCTCGAATTGCATGTTTGAAATAGTGGAGTCCATCAATGGATTCCTTCGACAAGTACACTTTTGGGTCCTAGGATCTGCATGACAGAGTAATGGTGGGTCCAATTGATTCTAGAAATATCTGGATTCGCTTCACATCAGAGGAGAATGTGGTTAGTTCTTGGTATGGTTCCCTATACAGTTACGATGGTAATCATTTTTACCTATTTCTCTAGTCAAATGACTTCCACTTACAATGCGACTCCCACAGAGCTGTGATTTGGGTTATTTTCATGGAACTCCTTCCATCTTTTCAGAACCCCACTATCTTGAGAAAGTTAGTTAAACTTACCAGTATATATTTGTGCGTTGATTCTAGAATAGGGGTTCTCTATCATCTAGTTTTCCCACAGTTATGTGTGGAACGCGATGTCTTGAAAATTTGCCTTGAGTTTGTGTGGATCACAATGGAGGTAAATATTCGACACAAACAACGTATAGTCTTTGACTCTTGGTTTGATTTCTGTAATTCATGAAAGAAACTGAGCCATTATGTGGCTTCTTTTAAAAATGTGAAGATGAATTTGGCTCCTCTGCATGTTGAGGATCTAAGAGATAGTGGTAGGGGCTATGCAAGGGTAATGATAGAGGTAATAATTTGGAAGTTGAACCAGTGTGCACAACCAGTGGTCCTGAATCTGGAAAGAAACAGGTGAAGTGGGTGCCATGATATAGTCCTAGTCATGTAGTTCTGGGTTCTTTGAGGCACGTTATGTTCCCCAATCCAGACCTAAGTTCAGTAAAGGTGTTTGATAGACTAAAGAGAGATATGGGGGTGTGCATTCCAAGGGAAACAGAGAGAAATTACACTACATAATACATGGGTTCTGGTGAGGTGGTACCCCTAGATAATGATGTTTTCAGGTTGCAATGAAGAGGTAGTGAAAGACCCGCGGAAGCTTCAACAAGGTGGCTCACATGGTGGTAGTTGTGACTGAGTAAAGTATATCCTTCAAGAGGATATGGAAATCAAGATGGATTTTTCAAATTCATCCAAGGTATCCAAGGTGATTTAGGGAGTCTATGAGGACCAAGACACATGTGGGGGATTTAATCATTTAGCTCTAGAGGATTCGTCACTGCACTTTCAAATTATGGGACCAGGCATTCATCAGGCATGAGTATATGAGCTTCTAATACAGGACATGTAGGTGAACTTTTCTTATGCTGAGAAGGTTATATCTAGGGTAACAAATATGAACTATTAAAACAGGTTTGAAGTATTGGGGAGAGGATGACTACAAAATTAGTGGTGATTGATATTGGATGGAGGGCACCTAAAGAGAGTGGAAGGAGCACTTGGTGGATGAGGGAGCCTCCCAAGTGCAGACTAAATATCCTTTGGACATCCATGTTGAGTCCATGGATGTTTTCATTTTTGGAATAATATCTTAGATCCTCATACAGAAAATAAAGTACACTACTGTCGATTCTTATGGCTTTATTAAGACCAATTAGAGGGCACATTATAGGAAGGATTTTTCTAACATAACAAGTCCTCCTAAAAATAGATCTAAAAGAAAGGGAAATATACCGCCAAAGGCTCCAATTACCACAGGAAAACTACATATATTGGCCAACACATCTAGTGACATGGTGTCTACAGGTGGTGATGCGTTTATACCAGACAATCCCTTGAGCAATACAAAGATAAGGGATCCTATATAGTGACATGAGTCAAGATCCACTGGAGACCCGTAATGACAGATATCCTCGGTGTTGGAACACAAGGACCTACTTATGAAATCAGATGAAGAAACGGTAGAATAATAGATGGATATGAATGGACTTAATAAGATGGGAATAATTCTTTGTGTGACCACCAATAAGGATGATGGTGATTGGATTTGAAATTCCTGGATCAGTTGTGATCACTGAGAGGGGAGGGGTGCATCAGTGATAACTTTTTCTTTTTAAGAATTATTCCTTTTGAATGATCAATTCAACCTCTCTGGCTGGTTAAGCCCCAGATCTAATCTGTTTATGGTGCAGTGATAATGAAAGCAGAGAACACAGATATTTACAAGGTTCGGTACAAAGACCCACTCCTTTCCGTGTTGGTTCCACTCCCCAACACGGATTCTACACTATGACAGGAGATGTTTAAATGGTAATTGGTTATACCCCCCAATTACAAGTTGGTTAAACCCCCCAACTTCACATAATCTTCTTCTTCACAGCTCTACTTCTCTTCTTCAAATGTTTTGTTCAATTCTTCAAGTAGCTTCAACAACATCCAAGAGAACTTGTCGGTCTTTCTCACTAATACTCTTATTCAATATTCATGCATATATATACATGAACATCCTCCTTCACATGTTCACACACACTTTGGTATTATGTTCGCATGCACATTAACTCCCCCATGCAAGCACACTCCTTTAAGTAAGTCACACACAATCCGAATAGTTATGTGGATGGTGTATGTGTGTGATTTCCTTCTCAAGTGGTTATCAAATCCTTGACCTCATTCATGTATTCTTCTTTGTAACAATACAAGGCCTCAGGTTCTCCTTCTTTGTGAAAAACAAGAGTGCATGGTTCTTATTCTCCGTGCAAAACAAGAGGGCATGAGTTCTCCTCCTTCATGCTTCGGGTGAGATAAAAACTTCTTCACAAAACCTAAGACGATCGTGGTTCTGTCTTCGCAGGAGAAAGACAAAGGTGTAAATACACGGGTTGTTTTTCCCATGGGCTACTCTTCACAAAGACACGACGAGGGTTCAAAGAACATGTTGCGCGATTGTGGGATGCTTTGCACAGAGGTTGCAGATCAACTCTTTCGTGAACCAAGGGGGTTCACACTTCTTCTCTTCATGCAAGGAATGCACGACCTCTTCCACGAACCAAAGGGTTCTCCCCAATCTTTCGCACAAGACCTGCGCAGGACTCCTTTGCGCAAGGGATGAACGAGACACCTCTTCTTTGCGAAGAAGACTGCGCGGAAACCTATTCCCTTCTTGAACCAGAGGGATTCGCGGTTTCTCTTTTTATTTGGAGAACTAAGAGCTCCTTCCTTCAATAATGGTAGCAACCCTTCTCGTACATAGGCTCCTCTTTTTATAGTCATGGAGATCCATTGAGGCCGCGGGGTCCAAAACTTTGAATTCCCGAGAATCATTCCTTTGAATAACTGAGATATATGGTTATTTTAAAAACATTCTACTGGCATTTTAGATATCCGCGTATCTCAAGTGTTTCCTTTTTCCAAACGTGGGATTCAATCTTCGTGTATCGATTCAAGATTATATACCCAATTCTCATGCATGAATCTCGCATGGATCCACGTGGCCTCGGCAACTACGTTTTCCTTGGCCAAACCTTTTTCCTCAAGATATCTCTTGCATGAAATACATAGATTTCATGCATGGTCTTGGTTTGATTAGACGGTCACCATGCAGTTGTTTTCGAGCTTCAATAGTGGTCCGGATTCAACAACGGTGGATCCGCAATGGCGATGACGAGATGGTTCACGTCGGGTGGAGCTCGGGTGCCCGAAGGATGAAGACAACCTCAGTGCCACTCCTCAGCCCTTGGATCCACGTTAAATAATCTTGGACGGCTGGTATTATACCATGGCGCCACAAGATTAGATGAGCGGTCGCGATTACACGCGGATCAGATGGACGACCCAGATCAGCTCCACGTCTAAAAAAACTCGTCCCACATCAAATCGCATTGCAGATTTCTCACGGTTTAACAAACATCTCCTCCCAAAATTGGCTCAGAAATCTCCTCTCCCCCTCCGGTGCTGCCCCACACCGGTTCTCTGTGGGCGCGCTTCTGCGCCCACTATGCTCCTCCAGGCGTGCTCTAGCACCCATGCTGCAGGGGTTCATCACCGTGTGGCACCTGCAGGCTACCACACGGCCCGCACCATGCCTCAGGGAGGCCTTAGCCTTGAGGACTTCCCATGAGCATGGTTAACCCTTGGGTCCCGCAAGTCCTTGAGGTGAGGGACCTCGGCTGGCCTCCTTAGTTGGATTCTTTTTTGTTAAAGTACATAACTCCATACATCGTATAAAAGAAAAGTAACCAAGTAAAAAAATGCCAAACCATACTTCTTCTCCTCTTTATCTTCTTTAGAACCCCATATATCTTCTTCAACATATCTTCTTCTTCTTCTATTAAATAATGGAATTCCCAAGGATCTCTCAACTATCTTCATCAACAATTAATCCTAAATCACTTCATCTTCAATGTTCTTCTTTGATCCAAACATAGATTATGCATGGAACACATCTTCATTCAACATGTAGTTGAGTACTTTATGCACTTCCTCAAATTTTGTAACATTATATCACTTTGATACAAGTCTTGGAACTTAAGTCCAGTTAAAAAATCATAAAAGTTTGTGAAGCTTCTTTTACCATAATTCCTCAAGCTTTATCACTCTTCAAGCTCACTTCATCAGTTGGAACTCATTGACATGTTATTGACAACAAATGCAATCACTTGGGAACAACAAGATTGATAAAAAACCCACGTTTAGCTCAGAGGCTTCAATTTTGGGAATATTAACATGGAGGAATTCTAAAAAACTGGGGAAAACATGGAACATTAGTACAAAGGCATCTTAAAGGGCTACCCTGAATCACATGTAAATTATATTCCATAGATTTTTTTAGGGTGAGGGATTCCAATTGGATGAAACTGTTTATCAATGAATCTGTAATTTCTTTTGGTGTGTAATCCTATAAGGGTTCTCACATTTCCCATAAAATTGTTTTCAAAATAAAAATGTAATGTTGGATGGAGAGGGAATAAAGGATGATTATCTATCTGTAAGGGTGAATGATATATCTTGTTCTCAAAAAGAGATAAGTTTCTTTAGATATAAGGATATGGATAATATTATTTTATAGGAATGAATAATCTACTAAAAACATGAGAAAAATATATGGTTTTCTATTTATTATGCTATGTATTGATCATGTATATTTTAAATTAAGTGGATGATAACTCTGATGTTGTTTTTAAGGGTGATAAAATAATAATTATGTCTGCTAATTATAATGAGGTTCCTATAGAGGAAGATGATAAGTCTCAAAATGAATGTAGGTCATCTATAATTTTTGGCCAATTCCCAGTCTAATTGATCTATAGTTTATTTTACAGGTATAAATTATTTGGCCATCAAAAATGAAAATACCCCTTCATATAATATAAGTAAAATAGTTTGGGATAATATCATATACTTAATAATAAAATCATATATTAAATTTTCAAGATAATATTTGAATCCATATATTTACATAGAAGGTGGATATTTTTTATTTCAAATACCACAAAAGGGAGATCAACACGAAATATATGAGTATATTTTTTGGTATTTAGAAATAGAAATTAAATGAACAAATCTAGTTGGGGAGGAACAACTTAAACAAGACACTCATTTTGAGTAACAATACTCATATCATGTTGATGATTCTTTTTAAAAATAATGAACATAAGATGATTATTTATTTGAGATGTAATATTTTTTAAATACAATTTTTATCATGTTGATTAATAATCATATAGACCTTCTAATTGATGAATCATTGTAAAATTATAATGAGTATTTTTATGGTATAAATATTAATTTATATTTGTTTACTCCCTCTGTTTAATTATTGTAATTCAATAGAATTGGATGAAAGAAGAGGAAGAAACTTCTGTAAAACAAGAATTAGAACTTATAGTTTCTAAAGAAGAGGAATATAGTTTATAAGATCATGTTCAGATATTTTATTCCAATAAGTTTCTAATTCTGGATTTGTGAACAAGTATGTTATTAAGAAAGAGTAATAAATTGAGGGTTATAAGAAATATCATGAAGAGGTAAGGGGTTCTTTTGCTTTGAGAGATGATTAAGGGTCTATTAAAACTCAATTTCAATGATTAAAATTAAAATAAAATTTTAAAAGTTATTTAAATCCTTTAAAATGGAATGGGAATATATATTTGAAAGTGTAAAAGGTAATATGATGTCCAATTCATATTTTAGTGATATAAAAAAATTTATACTATTGGAATTCGATTCGTTTGAGGCTAACTTTTCATTAAAGGCTATATATTTTTTTATCAGAATATTATAACTTTTATTAAAATTTATTATCATTATAATGTGAGAGTTTCTCTCAAGATATTCAACATTAAAATCAATAAAAGTTAATTTCTAGATTATATTATACAAAACATAGTGTGTGGGTTACGATTAGTAGAATTAGAATCATGATGGAATGATTTTTGTAGTCTATAATGTTGGATAAGACCATTTTGAATGCATATTTTTCTGAGAAAATAAATAATAGTTAGGGAACTCTAAATTTGATCAAGGAATTGAAGTCCCTAATAAATCAAAATTTCAAGGATTTGATGCAAGAACGTTATGTTGTTTGTCTAGAAATTCATGATTCTCTGACATATTTCACTCAGTTAACGTGTACCTATTTACATTCATTTCTTAAACTAAACACATTATTTTCCCCATCCTTCTATTAATTAAACTCTCTTCCTTTTTAATTTTTTTAGAAATTATTTTCTTATGACTATTTTAATATTATTTATTTTTTCAATAATTCCCATTTCCAATTTATCTTCACATTCATTAAATCGTTATTCATTTTCTATTATCTACAATGTTAACAGTGTTGTTTTCATCTTAAATTTTATTTTTATGTAGTAAAAATTTGAGGATATCTAAAAAGATAATATAAACATGAAATATTATTTATCTTTAAAATAATTATCATTGATTATCAAATAAAAATATAACCTATAATTTCTAACTTTTTAAGGATTTGGCTATCATCAATAAGTGAGAGATTTTAAATCATATTAATGTTGATCCAAAAAGATATTCATTAGTTTTGATTCTCAGATAAAACATAGTTTTTTAAAAATAAATATATAATTAATGAATTTTAAGATATTAAATATAATTAAATATATTATATAATTCCTATAATTCTAGAAGTATGTGTTCAATTATGATGAATTTATTAGGAGTATGAATTTTTCACTATGTTATTAAGTCAATAAACAAGAAACGAGTAAACATTCTGAAATTATTGTTTATCATAAAAATATTATTTCATCCCATGATTAAAACCCACATTTTGTGTTGAATTTTATGTTATGGAAGCTCATGGTTATATGGAACATCACATTCAAGTCACTAATGTTTTTTATACATAACACTAGAAGACTCATGTTGGTGATATAGTTCAACTATAAAATTTGTGATTCGAATTGAAATATATAATATAAATATTTTTTTATAGTAAACTATAAAATATCAATTGTATCTTTGGAATTTAACTCATAACTAATGATTCCCATGTTTATTGAGTATTTTGTGAGAAATAAAATTTAAACTATTATAATAAGTATACTATGATTTTATTGGATAATATGTTTTAGTAAAAATTATTGGAAGACATTCATTAAATATATATTACAACAAAATGATTCATATTTATTTCATTATGTGGATATAATATTTTCATATCTTTTAGAATTTAAAATTCAATTATGCTGAGCAGTTTTAATTTCTGATATATTTTCATATATTTTTAAATTTGTATTTAAATATATATACATGTGGTCTGTTTATTATAAAAAAAAGTTTCTATAGAGCACGAATGTATGCACCATAATTATCTATGTCATGAATATTTTTCACCATAAATATAAATAACATTGATTCATCGTGGATATGAGAAGAATTTTTTTTATTTTACTAAAAACATGTGTTTATTCTTTCTATGGTCATTGTATTTTTTAATATATGTATATATATGATAATAATAATGTATCTTTTTTTATATTTCACTGATAATTACTTGAATGAAATTTTGAGATATATATTTTTTATTTTATATTGAGATGTGTTTTCCTACTTGAAGGAAATGGTGTATTTTTCTGATACTTATTTATCTATTAAACATATTATATATCTTCTCAAAGTTTCTCCTTATGGGATAAATGTTGTGAACATTCATGGTTCTATGATGAACTATTTAATTAGGATTTGTGGTATCTACATCTGAATGACAAAATAGAGAAAATACTGAGTTACTGATTATTTAGATAAACGGTGGTTTTACTATATAAAAACACATAAAAAACATTTTTATCATGTTATAATTTCATTCTATCAATGAATTAGATCCCATGGGAAAGGATCTTCTAGTGAAAATCACCTTTCTATTGATGGAGGGTTTTTGGAGTGCATTATGGTTTCTTTGTTTGATAGAAACACTATTGAAATTATTATGTTCTTTTTTTTTTCTGATGCAAACATTAGTTATAGAAAACAAAACATCTTAAAATCAAAATAACAAGGGGTTTTTTTTTCAAAAAATAATGTGTTTAATTGTGGACACAATTCATTCCCATCTTGGGTCTTGTTCATCATTTTTTTGGTATAGGTTAAATGTGGGTTTGTGGAAACTCCATTACTAATTAAGGATATATTTAACACAATAAATCTTATCTATATACACCATTATTCATTGGATATTTGATAAAATATTTCTATAGTTATCTATTTATTCATTTTTTATTCTTTAATAGTACGATAACTGATTGGATGCGATATTTTAAATTTAATATATCTTATATTACATTTAATAATTAAATTTTTCACCTCTATTAGAGAGTATAGAATAATGAACTCTATATCTCTTTATCCTAATGGTCATTAAAATGTTACCCACAAGAATCACCCCAATAAAAAATAAGAGTATATGTTTAACCATTTTTTAAAATAATTCCATATGAGTGATAATAAATAAAAATTCACAAACAAACTAAGGAGGGAATAGAAACGTAAATTATATACCCCATTTATATAAATTATAAAGTAAATTTTGGTATGAATCCAATGAGGGCGAAGTTAATGGAATATGGAATCCACCTATTAGGAATGAAACACCATTGTGAATTAAAAAGCATCATGCATCAAATGGGGATATATGTATATTTATCTTCATAATTTTTGAGATATCTTGTTTCCCATTAAATGAGATCCACATGTACCAACATTGAGGGTCTCATTTGATTATATGAATTTTATGATTATCCACTGAGATCCATTTTGATGATTATAATATAAGACTCTATACCATAACTAATGATTAAATTATTTATGATTTTTTAAAATTTATATTTCTCATCTCCCTTATGAAGAAAAACACTATTTTTTAGTTAATAAAATCATGGAAACACCCAATTGAGTTTTGAATCATGATATAAATATGAGGGCCCTATTTTTTGCATGATTATTTCAATCTAATCTGTGTTTTACATATATTGTTTGATTATGCTAAAAATAACCCTATTCTATAGAATTTATATGATAATGTCATAACAATATAGGTTCTAAAGGTCCATGAGAACATTTGGTAACATATATAATCATGATATGTTAAGAAATAGAATATAATAAAACATTCATTATAATGAAATCTATAATATAAAGTGTCGCATATTTTCATTAAAAGGAATTAATAGTGTTTAATATATTGTATACCCCACATTGATCTGTTTGATCACCAATTCTAATAAATAATTTCCATTTAGTAGGGAAATTAATATTTTGAATTCCAATTCCATGATTTTAAGGAGGTATTTATGTTACAATTCATTAATATATCAAAATTCAAAAATATATAGAGAATATGGTAATAGTGTCTTTTTTTAATAAAATTTTATATCCCATATACCAAATAAAATGATTATTTGGTCATTACTTGCATTTTTATTGGATTTTAGTATGAATAATTGAATATCATTTACATTGATCAAGCCAATTCATTAATAAAAAATACCCTTGATTTATCTCTGTATCCAAATAGGATTTTTCAAGAGATATATTTAATTGATTAAAATATTTCAATTCGTATAATTTTGTAACATTCCCAGGCTATTATTCATTATGATAAATATTTTAAACTATATATAACATATCTAAGAAAATTGTATTGATTGGTTATATGTCTACTCTAACCCACAGACTGTTCGAGTATATTTTTAATACAATATTTTTTTTGGTTTTCAAAATTCTACTAGGACAAAATAGAACCTCGAGATCATATAACATTTTTCACATAAATAATGGGTGGATTTCATTCCGTTAGAGGTATTAATAAAATTGAATTTAATAATTACTTCATGATGTAATTAATTGAACAATATAAGAAATATCTTATTGGTAAACAACATCAGTTTTAATAAATTTAATTGAATTCCTACAAATTAATTTGAGTTTCGTAACAAAAATACTAAAAAAAATTTTATCCTTGAAAACGTATTAATTATCACATTTTTTGAGGTCTAGTATCTCTACTAATTAATTTTTTCTTCTCCATATCGACTTAAGAATCAATAAAATGAACAAATGTTATATGTATTTTTATATATGTAACCCAAAAATATAATTCAAATGTATACCTATACTAATTGTTTGAAATATGGCTTAGTAAAAAAATGACATCATGATTACCAAAGTAATTTTGAAACTATTATGATATAATAATAAAATCCTCAAGGTATCATTAGACTTTATTTGCCAAAAAAAATTCAATTTTTTGATGAATCTTTATTTTAAACATGAAACATTAATTCATTAATAAAAAAATATATCACCCTGCAACTATTGTTAAAATATAAATTTATGAACGATATGGATTTAAAATTGGTTTTTACATTAATAATTCGTTTTTTGATTGATAGAGGAATGTGATATTTAGGAAAATGATATTTCAAGCCAATAAAATCATGAATTATATTTCCCCATTATTATTTCAAATGTGGAAAATATATTCTTGGTATTTAAGTTATGGAAATTATAGAATATAATTATGTTTAATTATCTTGACAAGAAATTATTAAACCATAACAACATAAGATGGATTCATTCATCTCACCATGTATTTTTAGCCACAGAGATTGGCATATAAACTAACTTATGGAACAACTATATGGTGATCTAAACCTGAATTTTTATACCACCATAAAATAACTTCCTATAATTTCATGAGAAAAGAAATATATTCATCATTATGTATAAGACTAATTTTCAGATTGATTAGAATTTGTAAAATATATATATTCATATAATATTTGAATGAATTGATCTTAACAATATTTATAGGTTATTCTAGACGATTAAATTCATTGTGATGGTTCCAACACCACAAATATCTTGTCAATCAGATGATTGGTTTTTAAGTTATTGCCATTTTTGTAAATAGGGGCCAGTTGCCTCTGGACCCGGTCCAACCCAGTCGAACCAACCCAACCAACCTAGCCTAGGGGCCCCACATGCCCCAGTTTAGTTCAAATATCCTAACCCGACCTGGTGGTTCCCGATGAGACCGGGCATGCCTATCATACTTCTACGACTTCTAGAAGCTACTCTACTGTTACCCATCATGTGGGGTTTTTAATGGACTGTTTTCAAATATTCCTTGTACTTTATTATTTTTAGTTCATCTTTTATTGGATTTTTATTCTGGTCCATTTGACCTAGAATTTTTAGTTTTACTCAGTGGTTGTTTAGTGTCATGCATATTTACCTTTCTAGGATTGGGATGTGGTTGTGTATGAATGCGTAGAGGTAGTTAGACAAATGCCCCCCACTTGTTGGATGATATATTCGATGCTAGGCACCCACCCCTAGCCTTTGAGAGGTGGGAATGGGGGATGTCATGGCATGATACCCAGAGTAGATACATCCTCCAAAATGGTATGAGTTACAGATCTATGCACAACTCTATCATCAATATTTTGAAAAACCACTCGATCAAACACTTGAGGATAAAATAATTTCATTTTATTAGAATATTCATTTTATTTATTTTATATAAGAGAAGTAGGTGAATGTTAATCATCCATAGTGGATAAAATGTATGTAGATATATAATCCTCTAATACTTGTGTCTATTATAGGATATATATATATATATATCTTATAAAGTATTTTCACTAGTGTAATATAAATATAATTCAAATATATATCTTATTATATTATTTCAAATATTGATTAATGTTTACAGGTTTATACAATAATTCTCCATCCTGGAGACATATAATTTTCAAGAAATGAATATGTTTTCCCATTATAATATATTAGGGTGATTTTTTTTCTTTTATCAAAGGCTCACTTAATTTTTTAAATTTACCATATTTGTATTAATGTTATATTATATGAAATAAGAATAATTACTTATGACCCTTTTTTATCTTATAATAAATGTTTAATAACAATTAGAATGTTTGAATGATGTTCTATCTTCTAATTGTTGTATTTTACCATATCTCTTATAATAACCATCACTGATTTAAAAATCTTAATAAGAGTAAATTACTCAAATATCCCCATAAATTAATTTTTGTAAAAAATATATAATATTTAAGGATTTTATGATATGAAGTGTGTACTACAATATGATGGTGATTCCATGTACTTTATTGAAAGTCATTAAAAGAAGTATCACATAAAGAAACATAAAATTTAGAATCAGATACAAGATTCTTGAATTTTTTTAAACTAATATTCCCCATGGTATTTTTTTCACTCTTTACATAGTATTTTATTTTTTTATTCGAAGGATCAAATTATTCATTTTTTATGTCTAAACAGATAGAGCGCATATGAAATAATGATGTTGATACCTAAACCCTTACTATATGTTTTCATAACAATTTGGACAACATTGAATTTTATAAATTTATACAAAGAATTTGTTTTTCCTTGTATGGTTATCTCTTAATCATTATTTACAAAGGGGATGACATATTGGAACTAAATGGACCCAATATAAGTGTAAAATGCATCTTTAGTTTTCGTTTTTTTTTGAAATATATATGAGTGATAAATGCTTCAATAAGTTCATATAAGAGTACTTATGAAGATTAAGGGCATAACTCACATTGATTCATTTTGAAATAAAATAAATATGATTTATGTTATAATATTTCACCCATGGGCCTTTTATATTTTCCCTAATATTTTCTTATGATATTTTTGCATTAAAAACTTGGCTAACTGACCAGATTTCATGTCTTGATATGAATGCAGAGATATTTTTTTCATTTCCCAACTAAAGTAAATAAATTTATTAGTATTTCTAAATCCCATATCTAATTATCTAAAATGATATTTATCTAATAGCATGGAAAGATAAAGTTAGACATTTTAAGGTCTGACATCATTTTGACACTTTTATTTATCTTAATATAATTCATTTCTCCTAGATTTTATCATTTATTATGTACATATGAATAAACTATTAGATCAATGTTACACATTGGGAATGTTTTCCACATCCATGAATACTTCCATGAGTAGGGAATAGAAATTCATAAATCACTTCTAACTCTTACTATTTATCAATTTCTATAATGAAAAAAACATAGGTGATGCAGTTCTCTTCATTATAGAGGATTTTCATATTTTTGGTATTTCCAATATTCTTAAGTATTATGTCATAAATTGCATGAGAGTTTTAATCAATTAAAGGAAGCATAGTTTCTATCTTACTTACTCATTATTTAACATTCATTGAATCCATCAACACATAAATAGAAAATAATTATAATGTAGAATTTGTAGTGTTACAAAGGTAAATAGGATCAATATTTTAAATTTACTCATTCCTCGTTCATGGAGTTTCAATGATTTAATCACTATTTAGACATTCAATAATCTATATTTTATTATTCTTATCCGTTACATCTATCCATTATTCTCCATATTCAATTATAGTTCATAAAAAAAATGTCCCATGTGCCTAACGGTTAGTGAAAATTACTTATCCTCCAACGACCATATTTTTAAACATGTCCTAAAATATGGGTAATTATTAAATTTTTTGGTATATGATTCAATAACATGGGTAATTATTTTATATTTTATTCCTCATTCTTTAACATAACTTCTAAACCCACAGAAACATACTCAAGTATCATTTCGAGTAAAATGTTTAACCCTCCCATTTAGAAATTAAATCAACAACTGTCTTATTTATTCATAATAACAAATCAGATATATCATGGATATATGATTTACTTAATATAGAACTTAATTTTTAGATTCAGATAATGTATTGATCCTATTAACTTGTGGTGGAACCAACCACTAAATATTTATACTCTATAAGTTCATGAAACTGTAAATATTATATAATATATCTAATCATGGGATTTTCCAACTATTATGAACGTACATCATCATGATACATATGGAATTACTATTGTTGAAGTTTTGATATATATATCATTTGCCATAAAATATCATGAATTATGTGTTACAATAGATTATTGGGTGTGGAGTCAATTGATTCCACATAGTTTCTGGTTTCCATAATATTTATATTAGATATCTTAAAGGGTCTTTAATTGAATAGAAATTTCATTTTTTATTTCAATTGGTCATATCGCTACCTTCATGGAGCTATAACCCGGGTGAAATGCATATCCTTGATATTTATGGATCCCCAATAATGTAAAACTATTGGTTCTAAATGATTCAATAAATAACTAAATAAGAATATTCATTATTTTTTTATACTAATGTCATAATTGAATTTTTTTAGGTCGACCAGTGTTTACTTTTGTGGAAATTTTAATTAAAAATGCTAGATTTTTATCCTTTAAATCATGTTTAATATGTATGATATATTTGAAAAAAATAATATATATATTAACATATCTATATTATGGAATCATATATAGAAATGTTTTCATTTTCATGTATAGGTTCGATAATGTTATATTGCAGGTGGATATTGATATGGCTACCACTTTTCCTTGGTGCATTATATAGGGTTTTTGGGTAGTGGTAAATTTAATATCCAAGGGATCCAATTTTTTGTAATTTCCAATGCTCATAATAAAATTATAATACCCCAAATATAATAATTATAGTAACATTATTACGTAGGATTTATCATTTTTTGATTCATTCCTAATGTTATGCATCAAAATAGTTGTAGTGGCAGTAGTAATTATGTTTACCAATGCAACCCCCATGGAAGAAACCATGTCCTCGTTAGTATATGATATATAGAGTGTCACATCTTCTTCACCATAATTATTAAAATATCATTATAATCATATACTATTATTGAATCCATAATTTATCTTATATGATTTTATAGCTTGATGTATATTGATTTAATTCTTAGATATATTCATTATGGTGAACCAATGGGTATTGTCATGATCATTGATTCAATTGGAATCTCATTTATCCACCAGTTAATGCAATTTAATCTGAGGAATTGAATCAAGAAAATTTTATATGTTAATATGTTGAGTTTTTTATATCCTTAAAATTAATTATATTCTTATTGGATGTGCATCAATAATAATAGTATAATCCACATTTATTGATGATACCATGGATGACTGTGGTGGTAAAATTACCCCTCTCTAGATTATAGTAGCTCCTCATTATGTATGATATTTTTACTTTTTTATATCCATTCTCTTCTCATAGACATAATTTAATGAGTTAAAAATGTGTAATATATTTTTAAATCATTAAATGAGATGTATTTACGTCACTAAGAGGTCACACAATATTATATATTTTCTTTTCTTTTTTCTAAATTTTCACGTGTTTTAGCTTCCTGAGTAATATGTTTACCAATATTTTAGGGTTATGAGGTGAATCTCATGTAGTTTTAGGGACACCATGACATTATTAGTCTAACTAATATGTTTTTTGATACCTTTTATCCTAATATTGTCTTATAATGATCACACTACAGTTTATGTTACCTGATTGAAATTATTAGGGAACATGTGGGGGGAAATTAAATTTAATAAATTAATTCAAACCTATCATTGATACAAGAGGGAAGAATAAATACATATTTCTGATGTTATTTAAGGATTGTTATAAAATCATTTTAAATGTGATCAAATTCTTTATCATATTTGGATTATATTATGATATAATTACTAATTTGATGCCATGATATCATAACTATATCCATAATAGGGAATAAGTTTTCATATAAACTAAATAATTTCTTCCCATGGATTTTTCTAAGGGCTTGCTATTAATTATTCTAATAATTTTCTAGGGTTAATAAGAACGTAAATAAATGTACACTACAAAATTATTAGTTTCTTATCAACTACTAGTACATCCCAAATTATACTAGGATATTAATCACCATTAATGAATAACCCATCAATTATTTATAAAATTAATATTTTCATCATTGGATAATTTTATATAAAATAAATAGTTATATTGTGAGTTTTAATTTCATATAAATTCATGTAGTATAGTGGGAGAACCAATAATTCAAATTATCATGGATTACTTGGTAGTCTAGTGGCCGCATCACTAACTGGTGGAAAAGTTTGTAATTAACCTTGTTATGGATTTTTAATAAAATATATGTCATAGAGAATCATATGAATAATTACTGTATAGGGGGGACCTATACATTAACTAATGAATTGAAACCCATCGGGAGTGCGATTATGGTTTATATTTTGGTGATTTATATTATTTTATGAATATCTACAAAAAATATAATTTTTATAATAAAAAGGACCATTATAGTAAAATTTATGTGAGAATCCTCTAGAATTTTATAATTGTTAATGATCATCATACAGATGAACATTATTGAGAACAACTAGAGTTGAAACACTATAGTTATTTAATGATAGATCAATATAATGTGAAAATATTTGATGAATCTATATATCTTATAATTGAAGACATTGATAGAGGATTCTATGGTAGGGCCTGCAATATTATTTTTTGTAATTCTGATCATTAAAATATGGATCTACTCTATGTAAGACACCATCAGGATGGCCATCAAGGTTAGTGTTATGTTGCTTTCAAAAAGGTAAAATTATTATACCAAATCAATGATTTATTAAATGGGGAAATTCAAATTTAATAACATTGGAAGGGACTCCATTTTTTATTAATATTATATTACCATAGGGAGAACCACCATGCAAATCTTATATGTCCTTTTAAGGAGAAAATTCATGGAGACTAGATTTTTGGTCATAGGGACTCCCTCCCTGACTTGTTCCCAATAGGAAAATTGTATAATTTCATGAAATTTTTACATGGGGAGAACCATCGTATGATTTATTTTTCTCTCTCACTAAAACTTTATTGGTTGATGGGGTCACCCATTTTAATCTCAACATTGTTAGAGGATTCTTAAAGATGGTGACCTATTTTTTTCTTATCAAATTATAATTATTTAGCAATATGTTTTGTTGATAATAATAATAGTTGGAACCTTGAACTATTCCTATAATTGATTTATCAATTTACCAGAGTGGTATTTCCTATGTTTATGAATTCGCATCATTTGGTGTTCCTTTTATGGTATTTACCCAAGGACCAATGTTATTTATTTTTTAATACTTAATCTAGAACCATTTTATCATTAAATTTAATGTTATATGAAAAAGTCCACAAGGAATATTTACCTTGAGTTGAAATAGATACACTTTATAGGATGTGGTGAAAAATAATCTAGTAAATGGAATATGGATTCCATAAGAACAGAATCCCATTTATAAATATTTATAACTAGAATTTAGTAATAATAATATGTTTAGAGCACTGGGACACAACAATCAATAGAAGAACAACTTATATTGGGAGCCTATTGAACCATCGTGGAGGTTTTAATTATTATATATTAAAAGAAGGATGAAATATATGTAAAAATTTACCAAAAATGATGTATCCCCCTTATCAATGGGATATATGATTATAAATACATTCAGAATTCATAAAATAAAGATAAATACAATTTTTGATCCTCAATATTATGTTGAATTTCCATTATCAAAGAGATATATGATTTTATTGGCCACGTGAATGTGGAAAATATATCATTCATAAATGTATGGAAATATAAATAAATAAATAAATAAATATATTTATAGTTTATATGGGGTATAATTTGGTAGAATAATTAAATTAAGGTCATGGAATCAATTAGAGGTAAATTGAGTTTCTTTACCCTAGTAGGTGAAATATGCCATCGTTGAACTCAATGTAACCCTTGGAGGATGGGAACAAACACCTTTTTTATTTTATAATTTAAAAATATACACACATTAGTATTTCACCACAATCTATAATAAGTCCTCGAAAAATATTTATTTATTAGGGTTTTTAAAAACAAAAAATAAATTTTTATTATACTTGTGGTTTCTTTATATTTAAATTATTTTTGTTCAGAAATTACAAATGGGATTTCAGGGAGTGTCCTATTATAAAAGATAGTTAATCTTTTCCATTAATTCATTGTTATACCAATTGGAATCCATGTCATTCCTTTTATCAGAGAAATCACACAAAGAGGTAAACCCTATGGTTTGAATATATGGTAACTAGAATTATGAAGGGTGAACTAGTGGTGTGATGCACTATAAAGTTGTATTTGTGAACCTCCTTCATGTAGAGTGTGGGGAAACATCCCTTGAAAGAATAGTTTGACTACCAATTAATGAAATGTCACTCTTATGTCTGAATTGTGGTTTATTTTTATATTCTAAATTATAGGATGAATATATTCGTATATATTACATTATGTAAATGAAAATATATATGAGGTAACTGATTAATGGTCACCCTTACGTCTGAAAGGGGAATGGAATACTAGAATACGAGAACACTGCATTCCAAAGGGGTGTGGGGAAACAAACTAATGATATATCTCCATTAGGAATAAATTCAGGTAGATTTGTATGTCTTATGTATTAGGATGATAATATTTTACAAAATTCAATGACTATATCTGAAAATATCTATCATCCAATTGACCAACTAGATATTGAAAATCATGGTGACCACCCAGACTATTTTTAATATTTAAGAATGAAAAGATAGATGTTACACTATGATTGGAGATGTTTTTATTTCTTATTGATTTTTTACTCATAAAAATGAAATATTAAATGGTTTGACATATATTTTATGTTATTAAAAATATTAGAAACCCATAAATATAAGAACTAAGTGACCAATTCGTTTTTATAGTTGAAATGTTCTCTTTATTTTTAATAGATATTATGGTAGACATAAAATATTACACTCATTGAACATAGAAACATATGAAACCCCCTTGAGATTTACCTTGCATTAAAATTATTTTGAGAAAGGGTTGTGATTTATAAAATCATATATTATAGTTAGAGTTGTATTGTACTATTTAATCACTTGTCCATTAATAAATATATTATCTAGTCCTATGTTAAATCATGTCCATTCTGAAATTTACCTTGTAATACTATATCTATTTAGAAATTTCCAATATGATTGAACATCCAATTGAAAAAAATATATCTAATCTAGGTCAAGATTTTATTGATATTAAAATATTCATTTTCTAATACCATGTCCAAAAAAATAGAACATCTACTCCCATATATATTTAGAGTTATACTGAGAAAATATTATTTGATATATTGTTCAATCAAGAATTTATTCTGACAATCCTTTGTAGTAAAAAATATTTATATCATGTAAAAGAAGAATATATAAATAAAAAACATTTAAAAATGATTTTGAAAGAAAAAACAAAAACTAATAGATCCAAGAAGAGAAATTTCATTATTGGTGTGGGAGTAAAATTACACAAGTCTCTAAAAAAAGATTTTGGTTTTTCAATTATAAATAAATTATCTATCTGGTATTATATCTTAACATTAATAGTTATTAATTAATTAGGGATGCAATGTTCTGTACCAAAAATTTTATATCAAGGATTTTGTAGATAAAAGAAATAATATCTAATACATTTTTTTATCATGAAATAATATTAATTTGTGACAAACATATACATGAAATACCATACTTTAATGGGTAGGGATATTCACTCTAATATGTAACTATATTGTGAGGGATGGATTAAAAAAAATTAAATACATATTTTTAAACATCTTCTGTTAAATTAATGGTGAAACCAACCAGTACATTTTTTTAAAAAAAAATCATAATTGCATTTATGAATAGTGAAAAATAATCATTGGAATTGGGAAACTAATGTATGAACCATGAGATGCATTCCGAATAAATGATATTTCAACATTAAAATCCTTATTTTACATTTAATAAAAATAAATGACATAATACAATGAAATAATGTTTATGAACTATTGGAAATACTCTTGAAGATGATTATATAATCTTCCATGCTCACTCTTTTAACTCTTTCAATATCTATAATATTGATTACTATATATTAAATGATATTATATTGAAAAAATAAATAAATAAAATGAAATAAATTCTTTAATTATATAACATTATACATGATAAATAATATTGTGATTTGTAATCCTTAAAATTCTATTTTTTTTAAATAAATTTTTTACATTTCCCCAAAACATATCCAAATTAACCCTATGGTATTAATAGTATATTATAAACTAATTTATAAAATAGTAGGTATAAGAAATGAAAATATTAAAATATAAAAAATATTTATATACAATGTATTTCATCTATCAAATGATTTCTAGATGTATCATTTGTATCCCAAATACAAAATTATATTTTTAAAATGGAGTATTGAGGGAATGGATTTTATAATGGTTAAGAAAATGATAATTTATTAAATTAATAAAAATTAGTATAAATATAGAGTTCAAGAAATTTATGATTAAGTTAAGACAAACTTATATATATATTTATTCAGTATGAATTTGGATTAAAAATAATATTAAATACATAAGTTAGCATAAACAATCTATCACTAGCTCTGAGATTTTATAATAGTAATATCATTTTACAAAATCAATAAATATTAAACATTTATTTTAATTTATCCCTCTATATGAATTTATATAGAGTCAAGAATTGAATATTTTGGGATTGTATCTATTAAATAAAACAACTCATCTCTATAACGAAGAAAGATTTTGTTATTCTTTGAAATACATAAGATGTTATATAACTTGTTTTTAATGGTAAACCAAACATAAAGAAATCCCAACATACTAGGAATACCTTATTCATAAATAAAAAATAAACCCCATAATGGTAAAACATTAATAGATACTAACATTATCGAAGAAATAATTAATATAAGATAATATTGAATACGTTTATCAAAAAAAATTATATAATAATTTATATCCAAAATTAAATTTAAAAATGTAATTTTTTTTATGAAAAATTAAAACATAAAAAAATAAATCCTCTGAGGAAAATATTTTTAGTATGATTTTTTTAATTTATCTGAAAATATTTATGTTAAGTAGAAAATATGGATCTTTTGAAAATAATATTTTCATATGTTTTTATCACAATATAAGAATAACATAGTGTATGTAAAAAATGTAAATAAATAAAATATGAATGTATTTAATTCCATTATTCATAATATTTGTTCATATAAATCCAAATCTAATGTTTCTTAAAACTAAATTTATATTTTAATTCAATATTCAAATTTTTTTATCATCAGATTTAAAGATTTATTTTCAAGGTGGCATTCTTATTTTGATTTTAGTGAAATCTACTTAAACATGCATCTATTCATAATTAATAATTTTTTTAACTAAAATATGAAACAAAGAAAATTTTATCACAGTTACAAATTAAAAGCCAAATACTTCATTTTTCCAAAACTATTTTTATGCTATTAATTTTTTCCATTTAAAATTAATATTTCCCTCTTTATAAATTTTATATGATAAAATAATATGAAAATATAAAATTATAATGTTGGAATTATTTAATATAATTAATGTCAATTAGAGTGGTCAAAATTAATTTCCAATATTTAAAAATCCATTCTTAAGTAAAAAGTGAAAATTGTTATAGTATTTTACTGAATAGAAATTTAAATAACATGTATTAAAATAATTATTTGAGATTATTTTTGACATTATATTGTACCAAACTACACATTTCCATTTTATATCCATTTAACTTTAAACAATGTCATTTCATTTGAAAAAATAGATGAGTTCATCCAAATTAACTATTTTCATCCCTAAAAACTACCATTTCCATGAATTAAATGATAATCAAAAGCATATAATTTCACAATTATACACTTCATTATTACACATTATTGTATAATATCCTTACAATGTAATTACTTGGTCAATCATATTTATCATATGCCCTTCGATTTCAAAGTAACTTACCAGGAATCATCTAGTCACCAACATATATATTACTTCCGACATAAGTTTTTATTCCAAATCTACCTAATTAAAATATATTATAATAAAAGTAATCATATGAATGTATTATAATTGTTATACTATTTTATTGTTATGTTTATTTTTAACACTTATTTATTCATTTCCTTCCACTTTGAAAAACAAAAGATCATCGTTAGTCCATTACACAGACTATCACCTACATTTAGTGAATTATTGTTATTTTTAATTACTACCATAAATTGATAGTTTTAACAATGGTAATTATGATAAAATATTATATATATCATTTAATTAAGATTCATAAATTCCAATTTAACATCCATCTTAACCACCTTTAAAGAGTTCAGAATCTAGAATACTAGACATCCAAACATGAGGAATTGTTCCTCCATGATGAAATGTTTTTCATTTTTCATACATTATCTAGACCTCAAAAAAATAGTTCAAAATGTTTTATATATTGAAATAATACCATTATTATTTTATTATAATGATATTATGTCAAAATAGTCACAACCTTAACCACAATCACCAATTGAGTTGAAGATTGTTCATGTTTGCATGTATTTATCCAGCTACATGAAAAATCCATTAATATAAGAATATGAATGATTGTGGAAAAATGAAAAATAATCATATATATATTCTAAATAATTAGTTTTTTATAGTTCTACAAATATTACATTTCGTATTTTAGTTACTATTAAATTAAAATTTTGGTTTGCTGATATTACAAAAGTAATTATTCACCTATTTGATTTTAAAAGTAATATAAAAAGGAAGTATATAATAAGTAAATATATACTTAAAATAAATAATATATGTGAAATTAAATATAAAAGGATAAAATTCATAATAATTTATCTAATTAAATTAATTTAATTATTTATGCAATTATGAGTTTGTTTAAAAAAATACGGAACAAAGTATGGGATTTTACCTCAATTTTCATTAATTGAGATAGTATTCATATTTATGAAAGAATACATATTTTACTGGTTTCAATTCTAGGTAATTGATAATAAATATCATTTATTATCCATTATTGTTTATATTTATTGTTTTATTCATGATTATTTTTTAGGTTTGTTTATTGATTATTTACTATAATCAATTGGCTTACATCTCAAATGTTTCTTTCTTTGACATAAATTTTATTTTATGAAATTATTTCTATTAATGTTATGTATAGAAATTTTTCTATGATGTTATAAAATGAATTAAATTTTAATATAGATAAAATAAGTTAATATTTTGTCTCTCTTTTTTATGATAATTTTATTTAAATGCTTCTCATCTTGTAAGAGTTTTTTTCATGACTCAAATATATTCCATAGTTAATAATTAGTATTATTTTAAATTTACCTTTAAATATTAATCTATTTAAACCTATTATTATATTTTTCTATATACGAAAAACATTTTCTAGGTAAATAATGTTTATATCCCATTTTTTATTCATCGATGATTCTTCAGTTTCATGACAATTCATTTTTATTGAGAACATTTCTCATTAATTTTAATAGAATTTCCATCCATATAAATGTTTTTGCTTCCAACCAATGTTCTCCTTTTAATAGAAGAAAATTAATTAGTTTTTACCTACAATTATGATTTTTCATGCATTTAGTCATTTTAATTATTTTCATCATCCGATTAATGATTCCAAATTTCAAAAATGTTTTTGCAAAACTTTGAAAATGCTTTTATATCCATTCCAAAAAATTATCATCCACTATAAATTTTCATTTTATAACATTTATGTATCTTTGTAGTTTCCATTCCAAAAAAGTATTTTTAGTAACTTTATGTACAATTTATGTTTATGATTCCATTATTAAGGATTATATTTAATCGTAAAAGTTCCAAAGTGGTATCACTTTCTTCTCATGAAAGCCTTATGTCATATTCAAAGCTCCATACATATAAATTCATTAAAAAGATAAATTTTTCCAAATTATTGTATATTATTTTTTTGAAAAAATTATTTATTGTAAATCATATTTTATTTAGAACGCTATATATTTAGATATTCAAATTTCTATATATTATATTCATTAATTTTTAAAAATAAATATCAATATGATTGTTTTTAAAAGTTTGTTTGATAACATTAGTATTTTAATTTCTATTTAAACTACGATATTTATATATTATAATTTTATGTATTAATCACCCTGTATATATTCTTATTTTATGGTTAATGAAGGAAAATGTGTATTTTGATATCATTCTATTCATTTTCTTCCTTGTAAGGGTTTTTTTCATCTGATTATGTTTTCAAATTGAAATGATTAATTTCATGATGTTTTTAATACTATTTTTAAATTTTATGAAAATAATTTATTTTTATGTGTTAAGTATACCAACTTAGGCATATTATATAAGGATATAACATTATTTTATATGAATATTCGTTACATTACACAATAACATAGTTGAAAACCAGAATAGTTTAGTGTCTCTGGAAACCTAGAACAACAGCTTCTTAATACATGAAATATAATAAATTTATCCCATAATGATAATCCAATTTAGTACTCCTACTTATAACTCATTATTCCTAAGATAGGAAAAGTAAATATAAGAATGTGCGAGCTTTTGTTATCATTAAAGATAAAATAGGGAGATATGTAAGCATTACATTAGCATTAGGGTATGAGACAATAACGAAACATATTAAAATCTTACCTTAAATATCAATTATCATAAAAAAGATTTATAAAAAAAATATAGGAATTTCATAAGTTATAAATCCTAATGAAATCAAAGAACATGGTCCATGAGGGATAACAATTTCTTAAGAAATTTTAATGTGGCATACACATAAGCATTGAAATTAATTTCCATATTTGTCATGTATCACTACCATGATAATCAGAGTGGTATGGGTTCACTCCCGAAAGAGAGTGTTATGTTTGAGGTTTGCTCTAAGCTCACGTGAGTCATACTCGGTGTGAGAAACAAGAGGTAATAACAACCTTAACGATGCACAGTTTAATGTCATGTAGGACATAAAAAAGGGACTATGCAGTTTAAAGTCTTGCAGTTAGGACTATTGGTGCTGCACAGTTTAGTGTCATGTAGCAGGGACAAAATAACAGTTTAATGTCATGTAGGACATATCAAGGACTTTTTGTACAGTTTAGCATCATGTAGTTAGGACGATGGGGATAAAATAGTTTAACGTCATATTGGACGAAAGGGGGATTGTGCAGTTTAATGTCATGCAATAAGGACAAAAGAGTGTACCATTTTAACGTCATGTCGGACGAAAGTGCGAATAGTTTAAGGTCATATTCATGGACCGTGAATGGTGCAGTTTAATGTCATACTGGACCTTTGATGATTATATAGCTTAACGTCTTTCCGGATGTGAGGGACTTTCATACAGTTTAGCGTCATGTAGTTAGGACGTCATAGTTTAACGTCTTTCTAGACCAGGGATGATGCAGTTTAAGGTCAGGCTGGATGGTTTAGGGAACTTTTTCACAGTTTAATGTTGTGTGGGACGAAGTTGTAGTTTAAAGTCATACTGGACCATTGCTGTATAGTTTAACGTCATATAGTAAGGACGAACTGGTGCTGTATAGTTTAAAGTCATGTAGCTAGGACTAAGGTGAACCAATATGAGGATATCAGTTCTGGGGACTTTTTACAGTTTAACATCATGCTGGACGATGAAAGTGCCACACAGTTTAATTTCATGTTGCTAGGACACAATATAGTTTAATGTCATCTCGGGCAAAATATAGTTTAATGTCATATTGGACAAAATATGGAACTTCTGTACAGTTTAATGTCATGTAGATAGGACATAATACAATTTAGTGTCATGTAGGACAACATATTTATACAGTTTAACGTCATGTTGGACGATAGAACATTGTTGTACAGTTTAAATTCATGTAGCTAGGACTTAATATAGTTTAATGTCATCTTAGACATAATATAGGGACTATGCAGTTTAAATTCTTGCAGTTAGGACTATTGGTGCTGCACAGTTTAATGTCATATAGCAGGGACAAACTAACATGAACCAATGTGATTGTTTTGGATTTGGGAACAATATTTTGTGTTTATACAAAATACTTCTTCAGAAATCTGGCATTAGTTGGAGTCATGATGTGTTCTCCATCCATTGAGATTAGAGAATATGCTCCATTGGAGTAGACCTTATGTATTGAATAAGGTCCTTCCCATTTTGGTTCACGCTTGGGAGGCTTCTTTCCTGGTATCATTGGTGCTCTGAGAACCAATACCAATTCTCCCTGAATGAATGAATGAAGACGAACTTTTCTGTTAAAAGCTCGTGCTATTCGATTCTGATAGATTTCCAAGTGGTGCAAAGTGAACAATATTTTCTCATCTAACTGTTCCAATTCATTCAACCGCTTTTGGGACTGCTCATCTGTAGATAACTAATCACAAATGGCTATTCTGAGTGAGGGAAATTGAACTTCAATTGGCAAGACTGCTTCTGTTCCATATACCAATGAATATGGATTTGACCGCGTTGCATTGCGAGTGGTAGTCCGATAAGCCCATAAAGCATGAAAGAGTTTATCAGGCCATGACCTCTTATCATTATCCACCATCTTTTGCAGTATATTTGAAAGAGTCTTGTTGAAGGCCTCTATCTGGCCATTAGCCGCTGCATGATATCGAGATGAATGGTTGGACTTAATGTTGTATTCTTGATACAATTTCTTTACCTCAGAAGAACAGAAGTTGGTGCCGTTGTCCGTTAATATGGTATGAGGGACACCAAATCTAGTAATGATGTTAGACTTGATGAAGTTAACAAAGCATTTAGAACTGGCTTCTTTGAGAGGTACTGCCTCTGCCCATTTGGAAAAGAAATCTGTAGCAGTAAGAATGTACTTAAACTGCTTGGTCGTAGCTGAAGGGTAAGGTCCCACCACATCCATTCCCCATGTGGAAAATGGCCATGAGTATTTAGCTGTATGAAGAAACTCTGGAGGTTTATGAATGAAGTTGGCATATACTTGGCATGAATGAAACTTCTTTATGAAATTAACACAATCTTGTATCATTGAAGGCCAAAAGTATCCAAGCCTTCGAATTTGATCAGACAGTTTATGTCCAGGCTGGTGGGCACCACAGACTCCTGCATGAACTTCTTTTATGACAGCCATTGTCTCTTCACCATCAATACATATGAAGAGAACTCCATCAAAACCACGTTTGTAGAGAATTTTCTCGAGGTGGTTTGGGCTATCATAAAGAGTAAAATTGACCACACGTCGCCGAATTTGTTCTTTCTCAGCACTATCAGGTGGAAGTGTTCCATTTTGAAGGTATTCCCTAATAGGTGACATCCATCCCATAGTATGACCATACGGTTCAGGAATGAGACTAATTTCATTAATTTCCCCTGTTCTGACTTGAACATAAGGTGAAATTGCACGACGGTGGGCAATACAAATGGTTGTCTCGTCCCGATTTGGATCTGCTAAAGCTGTGGCTATATTAGCCAGTGCATCAGCTTGAGCATTTTGTGATCTTGGGACATAAGAAAATGTCGGTTCTGAAGGGAATTCCGACATTAACTCTCTGACATAATCATACAAAGGGATTAATTCTTCTTTTCTGATGGAATAATCCCCATTGACTTGTTTGATTACCAGGTCCGAATCACCTTTCACCTTTAAGTGATTCACTTGTGCTTGAAGCGCTAACTCCAAGCCTGTAATGAGAGCTTGGTATTCAGCTTCATTATTGGTACCACCTTCCCACAACAAAAAGGAATAAGGTAACACTGCCTTATCTGGAGAAATGAGCACAATTCCTAAACCAACTTTGTTGAATTTAGGATTTTCCATTTTCTTCCCTGTTGGACTTCTAGAAGCACCATCAAAATACATTTCCCATGTTTGAGGACTCTCTGGAATAGAGAAAACGTCCTCATCAGGGAGTTTGATATCTGAATACGTGTCTTCCACTGAAGGATGTTCAGCCAGGAAATCAGCCAGAGCTTGGCCCTTAATTGCCTTTTGAGACACATACTGAATGTCGAACTGCTGTAGAATAACCGCCCACCTTGCCAGACGTCATGTAAGCATTGGATGACTAAGGATGAATTTGAGTGGATTATTACAAGATACTAATTGGGCCTCATGATGTTGCAGGTAGTGTCTCAGTTTCTGAACTGCAAAGATTAATTCTAGGCAGCACTTTTCAATACTTGAATACCGGGTTTCTGCTTCAAGCATAGTTCTACTGAGATAGTAGAGACTATTTTCATTCCTAGCATCATTCTTTTGAGCGATAAAGGCACCCAATGATCGCTCTAAAGCTGTCACATAGAGGATAAGAGGTCTACCCTCAACAGGTGGCATGAGTACTGGTGGACTCAAGAGGCATTTCTTGAGAACATCAAATGCTTCTTGACATTCTTCAGTCCACTGGTAAGTGACTCCTTTCTTCAATAATTTTGTAAAGGGTAAACTTTTGCCTGCCAAATTGGCGATGAAACGCCGAATATAGGCTAAGTGCCCTTGAAGTCCTCTTAATTCTTTCAAATTCTGTGGAGGTGACATACCACGGATTAATTTGGTCTTCTCAGGATCGACTTCAATACCACGATGGCGTACAACAAAGCCGAGGAATTTTCCTGAGGTTACCCCAAAAGCACATTTTAAGGGGTTCATCTTTAAATTATGTTGTCGAAGCTTGTGGAATATGACTTCCAAATCAGCCAAGTGATTAGAACGTTGTTTGGATTTAACCACCAAATCATCTACATAGCATTCAACAAACTTCCCTAAAAGTGGTTTGAAGATACGATGCATGGCGCGTTGATATGTTCCACCTGCATTCTTCAAACCAAAGGGCATTACCTGGTAACAAAACACACCTTGAGGAGCTCTGAAGGCTGTATATTCCTCATCTTCTGGGGCCATTCGGATCTGATTATATCCAGAATATCCATCCATGAAAGAAAGTACTTCATAGCCAGCCGTCACATCAATTAAGAGTTCTGTAATTGGAACTGGGAAATCATCTTTAGGACAATACCGATTAAGATCTCTGAAATCGATGCAAACCCTAATTTGTCCGTTCTTCTTCTTTACAGGGACAATATTAGCCAACCACTTGGGATATTGAACTTCTCTGACGAAGTTAGCTTTGATAAGCTTATCCACTTCAGCCTCAATTTTGAATGCATAGGTTGGGTGTGTTCTTCTCGCGGCTTTCTTGAATCCTCGATGTTCTTTTGGTGAACCCAATTGATGAGTAGCAACATCAGGATCAAGGCCAGGCATCTCTGTATAATTCCAAGCAAAAATATCTTTATTTTTCTTTAGAAAAGAAATATACATCTCTTTCTCTTCAAGGGTCATGGCCGCACTAATTAAAGTGGGCGTGGATCTTTCTCTGTACCCAGATTTATTTCTCTGAGTTCATCCACAGTGGTAGTGATACCCTCTTCAAATGCTGGAGGAGCATCTCTAAGATCTTCCTCTTCCTCTTCATCACGTGTTATTTCTTCCGTTTCTACTTGCAAAGTAGATGAAAAAACGAAATTCTCATGATCATAAGAGATGTCCAAATTTTTACATTTTGAAGAAGAAGCTTCCATTTCCGACCCTATTGATGATAAAGGGTCTTCTTTGGGAAATAAAGAGGAGATGATGGATTGAGAATCGACATAATTATTCACCTCTGGTGTTGTTATAGCTTCTTCTAGCCTGATTAGCGAAGTATAGACTTGTTGGATTTCAGCAGACGAAATGAAAACATCACCACTTATGCTTTCATCACTGCTTGGTAATTTACCAATTTCTCCCATGTTGTCTGGCTCGATTGTCGTAATTGACATTATGGATCTTTCCATAAGAGTATTTTGATTTGGGCCTATTTTGTCAATTTGACTGATAGGTAACACATAATCTGTACACACATGTGAAAATGGATTTATTTGAATTTTTTTCCAAACCATATGGAGCATTAACTTTGGTAATTTCCTTCATTGTAGATTTTTCTCTTCCCTTCATGTGATAAAATTCCGCCTCAATGTATTGAGACTCACATGTCTTGAACGGGGCCTTATCACCATACAATGTTCCAACTTGACCATCGAAACAGTATTTGAGAAATTGATGGTATGATGATGGAATAGCTGCATGCTGATGTAGCCAGGGTCTTCCAAGAAAGATATTGAAAGCTGAGTCTTGATCAAAAATCATGAAATCCGAATTGGAAACAAGATCTCCAAACTGAGTTCTGAGTGTAACTTCTCCCAGTGGTTCTTGTTCATTTTTATCATATCCTTTCAACATCATGGTAGAAGGAGATAAATCAGATTCCGTGAGGCCCAATCGATGAAGTGTACGAATGGGCATGAGGTTGACTCCTGAACCATTGTCAATGAAAGCTCTTTGAAAATCTATACCATTGACTTTTCCAGATAAGTACAAAGGTTTTATGTGCCCATGCACAACATCATCTTCATCTTTATCAGTAAAAGATATCACTGCATGGCATTCTGCAGGATTATTCTCTATGTGATAGATTTCAGTTGCAACAATTTCAGCTTCAAACTCCTGAGGACTTGACAAAGCTTCGATGAGTGCTTCCTGAAGATCTTTTAACAGATTCAAAGCATCCAAAATTGATAACTTGGCTGGTACTTGGGCCAAGTGTTTCAATATATCATACTTTTGATCTAGAGGTCTGCGTTTCCCAATAGAAATATGCGGTTTAGCAGGTACCTTGGAAGCAGATGCTTTGGAAGCTGATGCATCTTGTATTGAAGCTGGAAACATCCTTGGTTTAGGAAGATTAGACTGATTAGATCCATTTACTTGCTGAGATAAAGAATATGGAACCTTTAATCGGTCTTCCAAAATAACTGTACCAAAACTGAGTTGGCCATTGGCAGAAGAACTTGCTTGTTCTTTTTGAGCTCGCTGAAGGGCTCTACCACGAGTTTCTGCTGCATATACAGTGCTAGCAGGGGTAGAATTAGAGTAGTGGCTTCGGAAAGATCCATGTCTTCCCCTGTATCCTGAACCTCTAGAACTTCCTCGGGTTCCCTTATTTGATACAGGGAATTCAGGCTCATCAAGACTGGAATATGGATCTGTTAATTGAATCATATTAACAGAACCAAAGATTAACTCTTCGTCTGATAAAGACTCTGCCTGGTTAGCCTGTTTAGGCTGTGCCGTTTGATGGGGCGGTGCCCGTGGCTTTGAAGTAGATGGCATGAAATCTGCCAGAGTCAAAGACAATTTAGGCTTTGATACATACTCATCTTCTCTTGATTCCTCTTTCTTCTTTGAATTGCGCTGCCCTTTTGAGGATTTGTCTTTTGATAGAGGCTTTACTACAGCTTTTGTAGGAGACACAATTGGCTTCTTCAATTGTGTTCGCAAAATGGAATGGGTCTGATTGATTGTCTTTCTGACCATCCAATCATCATATTTTTTCGCAGTTTTGCTTTTGACTTCCTGCCACTCGCCTCCTTCCTCTGGATCTGTAGCGGTAGTACACGCTACATGAGCTGAAGAACCCTTCAATTTGACTTGTCCCAAATCGACCATCTTTTGCAGGAGGTCTTTAAAGACAAAACACTCCTAGATGGGATGCCCCAACATTTGATGAAATGGACAATAATTGGGACGGTCTTCATCTCCTTCCTTGTTTAGTCTCTTGGTCACTGGTAATTGAACCAAATTATTTTCCAGAGCTGAAATGAAGTAACCAGGAACTTGCTCACTTCGAAAATAGTATATTTTACTCTTCATATCCTCAAATTGTTTCCGTAGTTGATCTTTTTGATCATTTGGACGAAACAGCCTTTGTTGTTGGCGTTTATGAGGTGGAGCCCTTCGAGAAGATGAAGGTTTTGAAGTAGAAATAGGTACAGGGGCTTGTTTAAGCATAACTGTAGCAGTTTCTGCTTTACCCATTCTTCTTCCTGGAGCTGATGGAATTATATGATATTTAACCTTAGCCTGTATAAGAGAATCTTCAATCTGTTGAGCGATTGAAGTAAGGTCTCGAAACCCTCCTGTGTATTTCACAGGGATCAATGGCGTGCGTAATTCGTCACGCAAATTTGCCACACAGATTGGCAACAATTCTTCTTGAGGGAGTGCTAAACTCAGGGAATACGTTAATCCCTTCCAACGAGCAATGAAATCAGAGACTCTTTCATTCTCCCTTTGCTTGCAGTTTGTAAGATCGAAAACTGTCGTTTTTGGCAAAGTTGAGCTAAACTGAAGAAGGAATTTTTGACGAAGATCCTCCCATCTGATGACTGACCGGGATTGCAAGCTTGTATACCAGAAAAAAGCTGGTCCTTGCAAGGTTCGCACGAAGCATCTGAGTTTCACTGCTTCTTGCTGCTCTGGATTTCCCATCATAGGATCACAACAAGACACGTAATGCGTCAAATGTTGTTCAGGGTCGCCTGATCCACTGAAAGTAGGGAAAACAGGGTTTCCAAAACCGGATGGAGGAGAAATTGAATCTACCCGTTCAGGGTAAACATTCTTTTCAGGTTGAACTTGCGCCCGTTTCCCTTCCATAGTTTCTAACCGAGCTGTTAATGACTCAATAGTAGTTATTAACTTTTGAGAAACATCAGGTTGAACTTGGTTTTGGGTAGGTGCAATGAATGGAGCTTGGACAGACGTGATGGTTTGTGCTGCAACTGATGGTAGTGCTGCCAACCGTTGTTGCGTTTGACCCGTAGGATTAGACCTCTGAGGGTGTACTGATAAAGGAGGATATTCCTGATCCATCTCAGTAGTTACAACAAATTCATTCGGCTATCGGACTTCATCATTCTTAAGAAGAAGACTACTCTGAAGTAGTTCTGCATTCATCCTTCTTAATTCTTTAATTTATTCTTCCTGTTGTGCAAACCTTTGCTCTAATGAGAGCGATTGACCTCCTTCAGAGGAAGGGTGAGAAGTAACCCGATTCTTTCCTTTCCCCTTATTGGATCCTTTTCGGAGAGGGGGATGTGGGTTACTTGAAGGAATACCCAGATTATGGGTAAGCCTTTGACTATGTGTGCGCACACCTTCTTCATTTAGGTCTATGTGATCAACTTCTTGAGCAGGAACCTCTTCGTCTGATCCCTCTGATTGAGCCTCATCTGGTGAATCAGCAGCAACGGCATTAATGACATTAATTGATGCATATTACATGGAATCCTTTCTATCAGCATTTCTGCGATATTGTCTTCTTCCATGTCCATGATGAGACATGGAATTCCGTTGACTTGATCCCTTAGGAATTTCTTGGAGAACCGTCACTTGGAGAGAATCTCCTGATAGCTTGGATCTTCGTTCCTCTTGAGGCTTATTCCCTAATCGAGAGAATACAGACTTTCTCTGAGGGGGGGATTGAGGATTTGAAAATGTCCCCAGTCCGGTAGACTGGGGATGTTCCTGCTGCTTCCGCTCAACTCCTCGAATCCCATTTGTTGACTCTGAGGGTTGGGTTAGAAAAGTCCCCAGTCTGGCAAGCTGGGGTGTCTCTTGACATGCTATGTCTGAGATCTTCTTAAAATATCTCTTGATATTGTGAATTTTAGTTCGGAAATTAGCTGGATGCATTAACCTGTATCCACTTTTATCACCTGGTTCAACAGACCATTGGATGATTTCCGAAACTTCTGTCATTTGATGACGTGTTTGCTCCAGACGAGAGGCTTGTGCAATATTCTCGGCTTCTTGATGTAGGATAAATTCAACAACATGTTTTCTATATACTTGATTTTGAGAGGAACTAGTTGAAGCCTGTTCTTGAGCAAGCTTTTGATTATGAACAAAGCCCATTGACTGTGGCCGGCCATGTGCAATAACATTGCATGAGACCATTTTCAGCGGGCATTGCTGACCGGAAAGCACTGTGAAATGTAGTGCTCCGTGAACACCCCATCCTCTGATATGAACATCAGATGGAGCATTGGCAATTAACTGACGCAATTTTCTTAGTGCGCCAAGGCATGAACGTTGAAGGGTTCTCTGTTTCTTTTCAGCCTTTGGATACCGAGAGACTGATAGAGATGCCAAATCAATCTGACGTTGTAGCCCTTTTATTATCATAAGATTATTTTCATATTCATCGTAAGATAATACCTTCTTCTTTAATTGACAAAGAGTTTTCCATATGTTGAGACGAATATCATGGATTCCATCATCCGTCAACATCTTTGGAATGTCGTACTGGGAGTCAGCCAAAGGCCAAAACATGACTGGTACTTCACCTTTTGCCAGTTTTTTTCTCATGTTCAGCATTTCCTCTTTATCATTAAATGAAGATTCTTCTACCTGTTTGGACCAGAGTTGGTGTTTCCTTGTTGCTTCATCGGATTCAACAAGATTGGTAGAGAAATCACTATTCATGCTGGAAGATGAATGACCCAGGGATGGTTCGGAGAATAACCTGAACCCCAGGCTATCTTCTGATGGAGAAAGAGTTTCACCTGCTGATAGTAAAGCATCAGACATGACTGGTTTTACGTTTGCAAGTGCCTCGAGATAGGAGGGCTTTCTCGTCACTACATTGCCTTCTGAAGAATTTTCAAGACAACGTGAATCACTACTGCGGAGAGGACTTTTGCAGTGAAGTTCATCACCATGAGGAGGACCGTCATGATGGGTTATAGCAAAAGATGAAATATCTTTCTCCTTGGTCTTCTGACCACACAGTGGGTTCCTGTGGCTCTCATCTGAAGAAGAAACTTCAAGATTGACCGAATTTTCATTAAGAAAGTCTTGATGAGGATGTGTCTGTTGAAGACCTTCAGAATTAATGTTCCTGTTATTGGGAACTGAGGGAGTAGAATCTTGAATTCCGACAGATAAATGTCTGAGGGCTTCATGAACTCCAGCATCGAGTAAGGCTTGGTTGCAGATTGGCCTTTGATCTCCTGACTGTGCTGGGCGGATCTTTTTATTAGATGCCTTCTTACTCGCTTTAGAAACCACTTGATGACGAAAGTAATTGCTCTGAGCAGGTGTATGTGCCTGATCAGGAAAGATGGTCAGGTTAGGCTGACGATCTCCACTCAAATCAGGTGTATGTGCCTGACTTGGTTGTCCGTATGATATGGGGGAGTATGCCCCATAACCCTCTTGGACTGGAACAGATGTGTGTGTCTGTTTCGGAGTGAATCGTTGATGTGTCACTCCATTGCTAGGGATAGATTTATGTGTCTGTCCCAGTGATGATGCTAAAGCTGTTATGATATCCTGGCAAGCATCCAGAATATGAGCAGGAATTTGCTTCTGCTCTTTCACCATTGACAAAATATGTTTGGTGACTTCAGCCACCGGAACGGGGATATACGTCCATTCCGGGCTTGGAGTAGGTGTATGTGCCTGCTCCTGTCCTCCTTTTCCTGTCAGTGAATCCTGACAGTACTCAAGTGTGGAGGCAGAGAGTTGAGTCTGCCTCCTGTTTGTCGTCGGGACTTTCCGACTGACTTCTCCGTGCGCTACCAAGAAAGACTGTTGGTAGGCTTGATTAGTATTAGCAGATGTATGTGCCTGCTGATTACACTTCGCCAAACGCGTTTGACGAGATCCATCATATGTAGTCAGATGAGCCTGCTGACTAACTGGTGATGTATAAGCAGGTGTATGTTCCTGCCAATGGTACTCCACCAGAATTTCCTGGCGGGATCGGCTTGATGCTGCCAGACGAGTCTGCTGGATAGCGGAATTAAAACGGGCAGGTGATTGTGCATGCTCGTTATTTTCCACCAAGTTAGGTTGGTGGACTTCTCCGGAGATGGCAGGGATGACAACTTGCCCATTGTTAACCGGATTTCGTCTCTGGCGGTTCATCTTGCCTGCTCGGGTTCGAGGAACCTGAGCTGAATGCCTGGAGTCGGTACCCTCATCATGTTGAGGGCGCACTACCGCACGAGTCTGGCGGCGATTGTTGATGGGAGACCTTGAGAAGGGCTCCTGTCTTTTTTAATTAAGGTCCTGCGGGACCTGATCATTCACTTCCTCAGAGTAAGGGAGTGAATGGAAATTGCGTCCCGGGGATAACGACCCGAAACAGTTGGAGACGGTAGTCAGCACCGCCTGCTTCTTGATCGCTGGCCGCCGTTGTCCGGACGACCAGGTAGAGTTGTTAACTTGGAGGGCTTGACGAGTGGCCTCCAGAGTTGAGATAGTACCGTTGCGACGGTACTCCTTAACCAGCGCATTAGAAACCCAACGTTGAAGATGCTGAGTTGGTGATGTCATCCTCAGAGCGGACGACGTTCCAGTAGGAGTAGTAGCATTGGTTTTCACAGCAGCAGACCTCACAGTAGAGGTGTTCACAGCAGCAGTATTCACATAGGTGAATTTAAGGAAAGCCATTTTGCAGAAGATCTTGAGAAAAGAGTGCCTGTTCCATATAACAGACATAATCAAGATGAATCCGACCACTTCATATTTTGGATGAGCACATGTCAATGATTGCTTTGTTTGCCCAAGGGGCCTAACAAATAAGAAGAATATCACTTTAACTTGGTTAAGGATTCACGTTGGGTTCACCATTTTTGTTTCGTCACGGAATCCGGGGATGACCTCCTGGACGGGAGATTCAAACGTTCCGATCGGTTTCTAGTGGGTTTGTTCATAGAACCGGAAACATCCAATGATTCCACATCCGTTTGGACCTACTTTCCAAAGGTAGGCGCTCATTAGCTTGTGGACTGCTGAGGCTTAGGAATTTTCATTGGTCAAGAGGATGGGAGGTCGGACTCATCACACCTTTTAGAGGGGAATTATTGTCTACTCCGGGACTCTCTTTATAGATTTAAGTTATGTTCGTGAATCCTTATTACATTACCAAGTATAAAATGTTCTTTCCTTTAGTTTTAACAATCAATGATTAAATATGCAAGAAATTTAGAGAATCTTTTATATGTATTCGAGGTTCTTCGTCAATAGAGAATCATCTATATCTGTTTAGAGATTCCTGGTCAATGGTATCCTTCAAAACATTTATATAAAAGTCTCTTGGTCATTATGATGACCAGGCTGGTTTTAAAGCCACTCATTGGGGCACTTGAATTTTATCGTCATTCAGAAGGACAAAGATTATTTCAAAGTTGGGATCGAACCCATAAATGGGCTACCTACGTATCCTTTGTTTTGGAAAAGGAATCAGAACCCACGTAGTTCGAGTAATAGAGTATGATGTTTATGATTGATGGCTCAAAGAAGAATGTCATAATTACTTTTACACTCTAAGCTCACGTGAGTCATGCCCGGTGTGAGAAACAAGAGGTATTGGTAAAATTTAGACAATTGTGCCATGAAAGATGCAATCATAAAAATTTGTTTGGGGCTTATGTATGTATGACTACCCAAAATAGATGAAGGTATATGATTTACTTTTAGGGAGAAAATCCAGGAACAGGGTCCATAAAGGTATATGTGCTTTATGGAGATTTGAATACTCTAATCTCGGGGCTTACTCCTGAGGAGGATGCCCAAGTTAGGAGGGGACTTATGATTGGGTTTTACTCCTGAAAAGGAAACCCAAATCAAAGGTAAATTATGACTGGTTAAGAGAATTTTAAGGTGGCTTGAGGTTTATTCCTAAAAAGGAAACTCAAGATTATGACTGGGACCTATTCCTAGAAAAGGAGGCCCAGGTTAAGGGACTTGGGGCTTACTCCTGAAAAGGAATCCCAAGGTTATGACTGGGACATACTCCTAAAAAGGAGGCCCAGGTTAGGGGACTTGGGGCTTACTCCTGAAAAGGAAACCCAAGGTTATGACTGAGTCTTATTCCTGAAAAGGAGACCCAGGTTAGGGGACTTGGGGATTACTCCTGAGGAGGATGCCCAAGGTTATTACTGAGTCTTATTCTTGAAAAGGAGACCCAGGTTAGGGGACTTGGGGCTTAATCCTGAGGAGGATGCCCAAGGTTATGAATGAGTCTTATTCCAGAAAAGGAGACCCAAGGTTATGACTGAGTCTTATTCCTGAAAAGGAGACCCAGGTTAGGGGAATTGGGGCTTACTCCTGAAAAGGAAACCCAAGGTTATGACTGGGACTTACTCCTAAAAAGGAGGCCCAGGTTAAGGAATTAAGGATTGGGGCTTACTCCTGAGGAGGATGCCCAAGATTATGACTGGGACTTACTCTTAAAAAAGAAGGCCCAGGTTATGACTGAGTCTTATTACTAAAAAGGAGACCCAGGTTAGGATTCTATCATCTCAAAGGATGAGGTTGAATGAATGAACTCTCCATATTTAGTGACATAAGGATATTTAAATCACTAGACTTTGAGAGAGATTCCACAGAATTCCTTTCAGATAAGGAAGACAAATCAAAAAATCATGCCATAAATGGCTTTGAAGAGTGTCTTGAAGACTAAATCATGAAAAGGAAAGGTGTGATGGCTTAAGAGGGGTAAAAAATGGGCAAGTTGGGAACCCAAAAAGATAGGGGCGCGCAAGTCTTGCAAGGCGCGCAAGTCTTCCGTGGGCGCGCAAGTATGGTCGCGCAGGTATACCTGCGCGACACATGGTGTACTTGCGCGATTTTCAACCAGCATTGAAATACTTGAGCGACTCTTTTTTAAACCCTTTAGAATTTTCTTGAGGTTCTTCCAGAAAAGGGACGTGCAAGTTATATTGAAGGAAATAAGTCGGCACACAAGTGTTTGATAAGTTTCAACACTTAGGCCTTCCTTCTTCTCTTTAGATCTTCCGTTCTAGGTAAGAAATTAACTTATAAGTGTTCCGGAAGATTTGAGAAGAGACTTGGGCGTCGGGAGCTTCAATCCGAGTTTCTGGAAAAAGATCCTCTCGAATGGGGGCCCACAGGGTCTATTTATAGGCAAAAGAAGACCCCGGGCGGTTACCGGGCGGTTACCACTTAGGTCGCGCAAGTCACCTGCGCGACCAAGGGTGTCGCGCAAGTGTACTTGCGCGACAGTGATAAAACTTGCACGGTGCCGTTGCTATCGATCCTTTGTTCATGCCTTTGTCGATTTTTGATGTTTTCTTCAAAGGATGAATCACTTTGAGCTCAGATATTCCCTTTTTCGATCTTTAGATTCTGTGACGAAAGGAGCGTCAACACCTATTATTTCCACAACATTGGGAATGGTATGTTTGTGGAAACTAATATATTTTCCTTTTATTAAAGTACGATGGAATCTAATTAAATCCAAATAGGCTGGGATATTTTATATCCTCCTCAGAATAAGTTATAAAAGACAGAATTGGGCTGACCAGACTAGTCACCTATGTCATCCACTTATACGGTGTGTTAACACAATGATAAAAACACATGTCATGTATATAAGGAAAACATGACCTATAACTAGAGAAAAAAGTGAAAAAAGGTAGATATAACTATGCCAAATTGGTTAACCCATAAATTACAACATGTATAGAAAAACTAGTTTCCATATTACCAACCATCATATCCAAACCATTCTATAAATAAAATAGAAATACGAAGAGAATCCAACATGAAATTTTTTTTTCCCTTTATTGTATCATAAAAATAAAGTTCTATGTCTTCCCAAAAGAAATACGTTGGGTGTGACCAATATAGCCCAATAGGATACCACCATGAAATCAATACAAGTTAAAATCATAATATTTAATATGTTCAACATTTAAAACAAAATATTTTCACAAGTATTTTTATAAATAAAAACATTATGAAAACATCTCTCAAAAAACATAGAGTTTTCACAAATTACATGTCCAATTTTTAAAATGGAAAACAAAGCTGGTAAAGGAACCAAAACATAAACATCAATGTGAGCCGACATCCATTAAATAATATGTCATATAATAAAAAACATAAACAAAAAACACCTTCATTATATAATCTAGTTTATGGTTCAATATATACTAAACACTCACGAGTCTAAAATAACATATGGTTGGATCCAACTAATATTTATTCCTTCTGCAAACCATCAATATAAAAAAGGATACATCCTAGTAGTGTAACAGACACTATGTCTACTTATGTCTCTTTCTTGACAAACCCAAGGTTACAACTATTCAATTTTTATCGATTTAAATTTTTAAAACCATGTTCACATTTTTATTAAACCATTTTAAGGCCATGATAATCAGCTTCAGGGTTCCATAATTTTATTATTTTCAAATCAAGGTAATTATGTTTTTAATGAAAAAATCCATTAAAACATGAAAATAATAAACTTTTCAATTTAATCACATGAAATTACTTTTTAAATATCAAGTAATTAATTGGAACAAAAAAATTTCAAGAAAATACAATTCATTGATAGATCCACCTACCTTAAGATGGAATAAATCTTATCTTCCTTTGAAAAATGGGATTGGAAACCACAAAATTTTCATTTAGTAGACAAGGAACGAAATAATATTTAAAATAATCAATAGAAATCCCGATCATATTAAAAATCACATCCACAATTAATACATTATAAAAACCATATGGACATATTTCATAGAGAGACAAAATCCAACCACAATAGTGATAAAACAAGGAATGAAATGATCCGTACATCAAGGGGTTTCCCAAAATCACCTACAGAGATCTCTAGAATTAAAGAGGAAGGACTAATAGAGAAAAAATGAAACATATCCCTCATACGGGGGGCTTAAAACAATAATAGAAAAATTATCAATATGTGTAACCCATTTACATGTTTTGAAATCCTCTAGGTCTATATATGATAACAAACCCTTTTCCATTATTTAATAATCACATTTTTTAATATACATGTCATGTATGTGAATTTTGAGAAGTAGAAACTGTAGGTTTTTATGTTTCAAATTTTAAAAAATACCTATGTTCATCATTACAGGTATCCTCCCAATTTTATTGTAGGTAATACTCACCCAAAAAAAGGAACCCAAAAGAAATTATTATAACATAGTTGATACAAATTTAATTGGGAGTTAAAATCTCCACACAATAAAAACATATATCCCCAAAAACGGCTCATTATATTTGATCCAAAAAAGAGAATACAATTGCTACCTCATCAACGTCTCCCACTCCCACATCTCTAGGTTATTCAGTCTCCACATTCATAGTACCCATACCAATGGGGTCTATTTACGAAAATATACCTAATCCTAGAAATCCAAAATCCAAATTGGCTTCAAAACCATTGTAGTTTCATGTTGAAGATCAATATCATTATATTTAATCACATTCGAGGGTTCTATTACAATTCTACTCAACTCAGAAACATGAAAAACATTATGTAATGATGTTAACCCAGATTGGAAAAGAAACTGAGAGGCCACCCTCCCATGTTTATAAACAATATCAATGGGTCCCAAAAACCTCAGTGCCAATACACACTAATTACCCAACTGATTATGTCCTAAGAGTGGTGAAACTATGAGAAGGATTCAATCACCAACATCCAAGTGGATGAAGATGATGATGCACATAATATTTATGATGACTCATTGACATAATAAAATGCCTTTGGTTCAATTTCACCCTCTTCATTGTCTCCTGACCCAAAAGTAGCCCAACCATGGGCCGATCCCCCAAATCTACCTATAATAAAGGATATCAACCTAGCCTCCCCTAAAAATACTAAAATGGAACCATATTAATCAGTTACTGATAAGTATTTTTATAAGAAAACAAAACAAAGGTAAATTCTTATCCCAAAATCCATGGAAATCATGCAAACATTCCCAAAATATATCCTCAAGAACCTGGATATCCCTCTTTATATATCTAATTATCTATGGATGATAAGACATGAAATATTTTTACTGGGAACTAACTTCCTCCTAAAATTGTTTCCATAATATAGATTTTAGCCTCAAGTACCAATTTGAATTTAACGATAGTGCAAACCCCTGTATGTCTCATAATCTATTAGAAATATAAGTTCCCATGTTGTTATACATTCTTCATTCCCTTTATTGGTAATAAATGTTCTTATTTGTTATGTATATCAATAGCCACCTGAATAACATCCTTTCCTACTAGTATTTCTTGGAAAACCAATGACAAAATATAGGTAAGTCTCGTCCCACTTCCTGAAAAAAAACTATTTCGAATGCCCAGATGATTTTGTGGGAGGGTTGAAAAAACATGAAACAATGACATAGAATAAAGGAAACACATATAATTAATTATTCATATTCTATTAAAGAAAAAATAAATATTGAATAATAAATTATAGTAACTATTATAAATTTTTCATAATGCTCAAAAAGAAGTTTAAAGGAAAAAACATGGATTCCTAATAGATTTTATTACTCACCCATTAATGTTTTATGGAAATATTGGAAAAAAAATTAAAAACATGAGTGTGGTGTTGTAACATTTGTGAAATGATAGCTCCTTTAATATTAGAACAATTAGAAAAATTGAGGTTGAAGTTAAAAATTAAATTTCATGGATTTTTTATATCTATATGGAATCAAATACATCATAATTAGTGTTATCTATCTTTTTCATATTGGTATATAAGTTTTCGTGAGGAATGAATCTTGTATCATTATATTTTTGAATGATGGAAATTTTGTTATAAAGTGAGAGGGATACAGTGGTAACCTATAATAGGTTGGAGATCATGGTAAACCATGTCACATAAGTATTAAGGATAACAATAATTTATTTAATTAAAAAAATATTTGTATTTGGAATAAATATATGACAATGAATTTTAAGAAATATGTATGAATAAAAATATAAATAATGAAAAAAAGAATATTTTGGTCATAAGACTTGTCATAATGGGATGATGGTTTCTAAAAGATAACACAATGTTAAATTACAATCCACAAAAACAATTAAGATCATTATCTATGGTCTTTATGGATAGATTAATAATCTATCAACAAAAATTAATTATTTTTTTACTATCCTTGGTGATGTAAAATTTATTAAAAACATATATTTTAAGAAACAAAAATTATAGGCATCAAAATTTTTCTGATGATTTGGGAAGAGATGTTATGGATGAACATGGTGTGTATATACTAAATTTTGTAACCAATAATGGTAAAAATAATGATATTATTGTTTTATAACACTATATAAAGAAACACAGATTCAAAAACCATTAAATGTTATCATATTATTCTAAACAAATGGAATATCTGAACGGAACAAAATATAAGTTTAGTTGAAATGGGAAAATATTACTATCTGAATATAATATATAGAAATTATTTTAGAAGGAAGTTATCAGTGTGGCTATAAATATTAAATATAGATGTTTTTTGGGGATAAAATATACAATTTAATCACAAGATATGTGGTATACGAAAAATAATAAAATGAAATATTTCAAGGTTTTTTAAATTCATTTCTTCCTTATGATCAAAACCCATATCATAGAATTTTTGATGAAAAATATAAAGATGTAAATATCTTGGGATATTCATTATTTGGAATAACGTACATGTGTTAGAACAAAAATTTACAAAAAATGGTCAACTTATATGATATGAAAGTTCATGAGAATCAATATTTCTTTGAAAATGTTATTGAAGATGTTTTAAAAAATGGATAAAGGTATATAATAATGAAATAAATGATATGAAGGATATGATATAAAGAATTTACAATAGTATTCAATTGAATCTTATGATAAAAAAAACTACACATGAAGAAAACAACAAAAAATTTCAAAACCTATTTAAACTGGATCAATATGAAATCAATATTAAAAATCATAAACATTAAGTTCAAACCCAAAAAAAAATTATTTTTTGGAATCATACTTCTCTTATCATGTGTGTGAAACTATAATTAGTATTAGACATATTATAACATACCAATTGAATAAATGTGATTAATAAGTAGTTTGTTAGGATTGAGGAAATAGAATCCCAAGATCTTATTCCATGACCAGTGGGAAAAAATTATTGAAAAAATGTGGTGGTTTAAAACATACTCATTGAAAATGGAAAAATATCAAGAACGAAATAATAACTTGTTTGTAAAGGTTATTTATAGGATAATGGATTAATATTTAAGAATAAATTTCCCTTATTCTAAAATTAGAAACTACAATAATGTTATTGAGTGATTTTTCACAAAAAAAATTTTTATATGGGTATCAATTTAGTATCAATTAATTTTTTAATTAAGGAATAAGTGTATATTGATAATCCCAATGCATTTTTTTGATAATTTTGTAATCATAATATTTAATTTGATAACTTTATTGTTTGTAAAAAATTGTCTCCATGTGTGTCATCCTCTAGATATGACACTTTCTTGAAACAATTGATATTTTTTAAAGAAAACATTGATATCAACTTTTTTGTGACTGAATTAGGCATTATTACCCTGATTTTTTTTAACATTAATGATACAGTTTTTGTAGGTTATATGGAAAAAACATGTGAAAGATTTTCAAAATAAATTGAAAATCACATTGAAATGTCTATTCTTACAGAGTTACCGTAATTTATAGGTTTACAATATTGAAAAAATTAATAATATGTTTTTATTTTAAATGTAAATTATGGTAATGATTTATTTCAATTGTTTGTCCTGGACGACTCTAAAAAAGTGTTCAAAATAATCTTTATTTGTGTAAAAATCAGTAAAGTTGAATCAATGAAAATTGGGAATTATAACGACTACTAAAAACTGATAAGAATATTTATCTCTCATAATTACTTAAGACTAGATGTTTTATATGCTGTTATATTATGTAAATGATTTCTATTTGAACCAAAAGAATCCTATATTCTAGTATAATAAAAATTATACAAAATTTGATATCAATGAATAATAATATTAAATTAAAAATTAATTAAATAAAATTATTCAAGTGGATATTTTATACATGGGTATATCTCAAAAAATATTAAAAATACTAATGTTTTCAATCAAAACGTTTGTATAGGAAATATTTGAGGATATCTAGCTGAAAATAATTATTTTCCTCCATATAAGACATTTAAATGATCAAATGGTAGTCCCCCATAACAATTTATATTATATTATTAAAGGGGTAAAAAAATTATAACTATTTATAAAAATACATTCATAATCCAAATATGGTGTTATCATAAAATTGGAGAGAGGGAGAGAGAGATAAATATTAATATAATTTTTAACTTATGATGGAACGCTAATTGCTTTTCACTAAAGAATTTTATTACATAAAAAATAAATACTTATAAGTGTGGTATGAGGAAATTCTCTATGAGGAATATTTTAATTTTTTTAAACCAAATGACTTGTAAAAAATGATTTCTTATGAATATTGATAATGTTGCAAAAAATTAAAAAGTTAGAGATTTTAAATCCATTAGGATGAATTTTTAACATGTTTTTTTCATCATATATTGTTAAAATTGTTTTTTTACTTGTGAGAAATATTTTATAGATTTATTTAAATTTGTCTTCATTATGAAAAAAAATGAATAAAGGAAACTTTTCCTTATAAATGTCAGTAAATATTCCTTAGGTCATATTATACTATGAAATTCTTCAATGTTCAAAACATTATGATGAAATTCATGATAAATGTTGTTCTAATAAATGGTGAGAAAAGTAAAAATGTTTCAATGGATAGAATAGTTTTTAGAATACCTAGAATGGGTTATGGAAATAAATGATCTCATAGATAAAGGAAATAAATACAAATAATTATGTTTGTATTCTTCTAGAAAAACATAGAATATGTTCAATAACATAAGCAGATTGATGTTTGAGAAGAATTACAAAGAAGTTTCTATATTACTGAATAGACTTGAGATGTTCTATTGAATGGGGGTATAAATAGTTTTACATGGTTGATTTTGTTCTATTATATAGAGTGGGTGATAAATAAAATGGTTAATGCAACACAATTTTATCACATATTCCGTGGATGTTATTACCATCTGATGGTTACCCTTCCAAAAGGGTGTATCTTACCTTTGTGAGGGTCATGAAAAAATAATTTCATGGATACAAAAATGGAAAATCACTAAATTTGAATGAAATTGTTCAAAAAAGGGATATAAACCATACAATCAGGTATTTATTATTATATAGAGAAATATATTTTGAAAAAAAGATATACAAGATTAAAAAATGTTATCAAAAATATATTGACTCAAGTTAACTGAATGTTGGTTGATATTTTGTTAGATTTAATGTTTATTTATCATTCAAGTGGTGAGTACATTATTATAATTTGTTTGAGGTTTAAGATTGGCATGTCTAGATAAGTGCTACTGAAGGAATACCATCAAATTAATTCAATCTAATTAATATCTCATGGAAGAAAATCCATGGGATGGATGAATATAATATATATTAAGTTGATATCATCGGATGTAATATTCTTTAAAGTTGTATCAAACTAAGATATGTTTTTCATGTTATGTGTAATGTTTTAGAAGAGGTAGGATTTAGTAGTTAGAATGATACAAATTCAACGGACCAAGGAAACCAATTGATTTTGATCTGAAAAAGGGAGAGAGAGAAAATTCAAATGGAATGTTCATAATCAATTTATCTTTAAAAAAATTAATAGATGTATTTTTTTGGATCTTTGTACAAATATTTTAAATCATGTATAACAAGAAAATTTTGAACTGATATTCACAAGTGGTTTATCTAGTACTATTAATAGGGTTTGTAGAATCTCCTTAATGTAGTTGTTTCAGAACTTCTAAGAAGGTTATAGATCATGAGGTCCTCTTGCATCATTTTGATGACTCTTTAATGCTGATAAGTATCTATAAATTTTTATCTGAGTAGGTGTTTTTATCTTTAGAGTGTTAAGTGATTGAGAAAACTAAATTAGTTTCCCTATTTTTTATATTTCGGGAAAACCTTCAAATGGGGTGAAAGTACAACCCATACTAACAAAAATCATCTATAGAAAGAAAAAAATTAAAAACAAGATTTCTTATCATTAAATTATTTTGAAACAAAAAATAAATTTAGTTTAATTAGAAGATCACAAGACATGGGTAGAGTGGGAAGCTATTAGATATAGGGTTCAATCAATGAAATCAGAAAAAACCAGGAAAAAAATATTCGGTGAGAGTATACTAGATAGAGTTTGTATCTGATATAGTTTATAAGTCAGTTGGGAGACATAATTATTTATTTCAATGTTTAGCCTCAAAAATTGGGTCATTATAGGTGATTCACATTGGATGGATAACACTGGATGAATATTGAGTGCACTATATGGACTCTTATCGGATGGTGAAAATCCAATAGAATATTTTAGGATTATATTGTTCGGGTTTTTTTACAATTTTTACCTTATTGTGTAGGATAAAAAATACCAAAAACATTATAAATAACCAAAGACAGTATAACCATTCCAATAATGATATATAATAATTCAAATTGGAGTTGAGACATTTTTTTTATCTTCTCTATTTTTGTGTGTTTCAATTGACTAACAAGTGTTTCCCCGGAAAGGATGTGGTCAATAAAAAAGTGGAAGAACCCCCTAAATATTGTGTTCCTAATATTACATTCCAATTATTTCATAATTGTGTGATTATTTCATAATATTGATAAAGGTCCCATGCAAACAAGTTGTGTGGGTTAATTTATAACTAAAAGGAAATAGTAAAAGAACACCATTGATTTAACCCCCACATTCTTAGTGGATCTCACCTTCTTAAGGAATTTAAAGATCATATAATGAGGTAGTTCCATGCCATTTAACATCATGTTTTAATGGTGTCCTGTCATAGAAGGGGTGACTATAATGGATTTGGAAAGGTATATAAATTAGGATGTTAGGATCCTTTTTCATGTTTTAATTATATGTATAGGGTTTATGACAATATTTTCCCACCCTTTCTTGATGCAGAGGTGTTATAGGTGCAATTACACAATTTTGTGTTATATTGATTTTATGAGTTTAGTCGTTCAGTTTCACCCTTCATATAAACTTTTTATTCTATTTCTTTTTTATATACACTATTGAGTCACATATAACTCCATTTTATTTTTCATTTTTTCCCAATAAGTATCAATTTCTTCAAGGAAAAAATTTAATGAAACCTTATAGAAAACCTTTTCTCTAACATCAGTGTGTTTATAATTTTTCCTTATGATTATAGTATATATATGATACCCACAAGATCAATCACATTATGTTAGTTATAGTCCCCTATATCTTGCAATTTCATTTCTTATAATATTATATACTTATTTGAAAAAATGTTATTTCTTTTGGTGAACCTCTATTCTAAACACAATTTTTTCTTTAACATAGTTGGAAGAGAAGTTAGTCTGTGGATAATATTTATCAAAACATAGAAATTCTTATATTGATTATACAACTAGATTCCCAACTTCTCAATATAGAAAGTAATAAATTGTAATCATGGAAATAATGCATCATTCTCTTTGTTTTTATTTTAGGTTAGGAAAGGAATCACTACACCGAATTAATTTTTATTAGTATCTTCTACTAGACAATGTTTCTTCAATTCCCTAAACACCACTACCAATGAATTCTCATTTGTTTTGGACATACATTAAATTTTTTCATTATCTTGTAATGCAATGAGAATTTATTGAAGACTGTCTAACATAATTTTCATTAAATATTTTTCATTTTTCACTAATACCTTAACATTCAAACACTGTGGTAAAATTATGAAGATCCTTATTATGATTTTCATATCATAAAGAGATTCTCCCCATTCATAGATATATTCCAAAATAATGTTCATGTAATGAAATGATGCATTGATGGTCTAATTTTGGTACATCCTAAATCCTTATACTTTTTTCAGTAGAACATTAAATCTTTCTTCAAATTGCATTTAACAACCTTCATAGTTTGTAAGAATATTTTCATGAACCATATGTGAGGATTTAAAATAGGTCACCCTTTTTTATATAATATTATATATATCTAATCCTAATGAATAGAAATTTTTTTTCAATATCAAGATCTCATTTTTATTATTATTATAATTCTCTTATCTTGAAACTGAATGAAATCGCATATATGGAATCTATGTAGAAGACCATTTCGAATGAAAAAAAGGTTTTTTCTATTTATTTAATAGTTAAGAGTAGTTTTATTGATGACTTGAACTACCTTGAAGTTGACCATAGCCATTTCTTCATCCTGATAAAGCTTCACTAATAACCATCATCTTAGATACCACTTATTTTCCCCAATCAAAGTGAATACCCTGGTAGGGTGAGTGATTAAGTGTATATATATATTATCCACTGACCCATGTTAATGATGTTTTTAAATTTATATTAATTACACTCCCTACATCAAAACTGACATAGAAGGGTAAATAATATTTTTTAGAAACAATAGTTTTATTTGGTTCACCCAAATTGGGTGAAAATATGGATAATATGTTGAAAATATATTATTATATCGAAACGTTAACAGAAATATTGTTTACAATTAATAGTGTTAGCATTTATCCTCCATGTTTGCAGCTGTCATGGGACTTGGAATCATTTCTCTCAAAAATTCAAGGAAGTCACTATTCCCCTATTTTCTACCAATGTATGCCTTCAAAAACCCTAAATAAAATAACATTGGTATTGGTGAATTTATATTATTCACCTTTCTCCACATGAAAACTGAAACAAATAGCTACTGATAAATCATCATGTAAAACTTTTATAGTCTCTTTTTTCATTTCAATATTATTTTGTAATTACGTTCTTCTTAGTCTTATCCTTTATATTTTTCATTAACTAGAGTTCCACTTAAACTATATTTTTCAAACACTTTTCTTGAATGCGATATTATATTCATTCTTAATTCTATTTTTATATTATCTATCGTCCATTTCTTTTAAATAAAGTAATTTCCTTTATTTTTAGACCAATTCATCCCATTATATATTTTTAGTCAAAAATATTGGTTGTTTATTTTTGTAAATTCTTCAGTTGGGTAAAGTTAACTCCCAAATAATCCCACAAAACCTCTACATTACTATATCACAGAATATCATTTCGTGGTATGGATTACATATTTATTTAAAGACCATTCAATTTATTTTTATCTATAAATTGATAGTTATTGGACCACTTTTTTGTTTCTATGGACCTATAATAAAATATAACACCCTATAATTCATAGGATACTCTACTTAGGGTGACATGCTCCTCAAAATGACATGTTCTAACCTTTTGTGGTACAGTAAATAAGAAATAACATGAAAAATAGAAGATAAAAAGAAAAATATAAATTTATATATACTTCATCATTATGTAACAAATACTCCACATTGTGTAACAAATACTCATCATTGTTTGAAATAAAATTATTTTAAAAATTCTAATGTATAAAATTGTATAAACCACTGCACAACTCATATAGAATACCACAACAAATATTATGCCAAATGGAACATAAAACATTTTTCATCCTAAAATCAAATCACAATAAAACATAGTCTCCCACTATATTTCTACCTGTTTAGTTCAATTACTTAAACTAATAGGCTCATATGAAGATGCATTCCTCCCAGTGAATCCATTTTTCTAAGTAGAATACTCTACATTATTTGGGTACTGACACAAATAATGGTCTAAAGATATGGATCTTAATTACTACATGTTGAAAAAATGTAAAAAATTCTTCACAACTCCTAAAATTATCACATTTTGTCTTGATCCCCAGATATAAATTGTATGTTCATAAAGAGGACTCCTCTATATTTATCTTCTTATCTTTTATTTTCTATAACTATAGTCACGATGTGTCTTATGGCTTTAGATAATAATTTATACCATATAGAGTACTTCATCCGTCTTCTTACAAAACTACATAATCATTAATTATGACATTATAAGATCATTTAAAAGTCTTCAACCACATTTTTAAAGAAACAATCCCAGAAAATACTAAGATGATTCCTTTTAATAGTTCCATTTTAGGGAGAAATATTTCAGTCGGAGGAGATTACTGTGCTTTATATTTTTTGGGGATACATATATAAAATTCATGTTTTATATAGAAATGGAATCTTATTCTTGTATCATAATAAGTGATAGATTATATGTTTCTTATCCCAGCCTTTGAGAGAATCATTTCCTTATCACATAAGGAAGAAAGTTTAATCGTACTCTCTCTACATCTGAAATGATAAGACATTTTTTTTCCAATCATAGATGGTTAGATTATTTATCCAATTATAGTAACATAAGTAATAAGGGATAAAATTATATATATCACATAATGAAGAAGGACTTTTTCTTATACCCATCACCTATTTAATGTAATGTTTTGGGAAACAATTTTATCTTATTTTTGTTAGGGTTTATAAGATAATTACTCTTTTCGATTAATTTGAAAAATATATTTTCATAGAATCATCGTTGGGGGTCTTCAATTCTCAATACTATCTCAAAATACCAATGCTACCAATCTGATGAATATGTGGTATATTATGCTATGATGCATAGAAAATCCAACTAAGATTAATTTTCTCATTTTGGGATTAAAGAATAATTCCATTCTGATGGATGTCGGTATTCAATGTAAGGGGGTCTACATGTTCTCACTTTGTATGTGCTTTGAAAATCTAAGTACAAACACAGTGGGGATTCTATTTTTTTATTTCATTTGGGATTATTTTTCATCAGGTTTAGTCAATTAAGTGGTTGGACTCTAGGATTAGGTAATAGGATTTTATTATTTCATCTCCTCTCGGTATTAGGGAGCAAGTCATAGAAATTATTAAATAAAGACCTATGGAATTATTTTTTCCTCGATTGTATGGGTATTGAAAGAGACGATTGACAATTTTATAGAACGGTTTTAGGTTTCACTTTTTATTCTTCACATTCATTTCCTTTCAAAGTTGGTGTAATTTACATAAACAATCCATAAAAATAAGACTATGATGGTCGACAGAGGATTTATTCCAAATTTATCAAGGATCGATGGTAACACTTGTATTAGAAGATCGATCAAATTGAACCCATCTTCGAAGGGACTTAAACTAAATATTGATGTGTCATTCCTTGAAAGATGTATGAGGGGAGTATGACTCATGTTTTTATGAAAGTTGATCTATGATAATTGGTTTCAACACATTTTATGGTACATGAAATGTAATTAGGGTAGAGACATGTGCTCTCCTCAATAAAATATCTTTTTTCAGGATATACAACCATAATGTTACGGAAATTGAAATACATTTGATTCATTTGGTCATATTCTGGTAAGGAAACAATTATAATCCATAATAGATCGCTTGTAATATTAAGAAGTGAAAAATAATCAATAGTAATGCTATAAAGATTTCTCATACCTTGAGGTAGGGTAATTTCATGTAAAAATATTCCTAGAAAAGGTAATTATGATTAATGTATTTTTATTTATTTTAGATCTTTGCATCTTCCCCAGGATAGTAATTTTATTATTAGATAAAATTCATTGATATTACAACCATTCATACCCCCTTGATATGTGTTTAATTTATAAATAAATAGTGTAGTGACAATAGTAATGGAATCTGATTCTCATTAAATATGGTTGAGTAAATTATATCATCTCCATGCTAGACCCTGAGAGAAATTTATTCTCATTAACTAAGGGTGGATGGCATGTTCGTCGTTTTTTCATCATGTATGTTAGGATGACTCATATTATTCTTTCTATATAATTAATGATGGGTTATTATATGACCATTAATAGAGGAAATAGGGTTCATCTATTTTCTCTCCACATATAGAATTTAATTTCATCTTAATCTCATTATATAAGGAATTGGGATTCATCTTATACTCATCACATAATAAATAAAAGTACTTTCATGGGATATTGTGTGGGGGAATATTATGCTTATCAAATTGGGATGGTTTCTTATAATAATCACAAAATAATATATGGATTACTTATGATCATCATATAATGAATTTTTTTTCAACTTAGAACATAAGGTCTTATTATTATTTTCCCATAAGTGAGAATGTTATATTCTACTCACATAATATGAGATGGTTCAATTACTTCCAAATGCTGGCGAATAAGGGAATCTTAATGTTTTCCCATAAGGATGGACATCAATGATCATCACTTATAATGTGGTGATTTTGTAAATACATTTGGAATATCCATGAGGGAATCTTATTCTCATCACATAATAATTGGTAGGATTAAAGGTTTAGATAAAGTAAGTATGGATGATATAGATTATTATCGTCTGGGTATTACCTAGATGATTTAATGATTTTATATAAGGTAATAATGTCAAGAGTGTTCCAATTCTCAAAGGGGAGAAATATTTTTTATAGTTTTAGGAAAAAACCTCAAGGAGGATCCATATGTATACTACGAGAAAAAGAATTAAAATTGTTGTTGATTGAGTTTTAGAATTCAAGATGTTATGATGTAACTATTCCCTTATATTTAATGCCCTATAATAAGGGTGTTATTTTCCTGAAATGGGAGGTGGAAATTTATTTAGTGAAGTTTATAAATTATTTTTATAGGATCCATAATAGATATTGTTGGGATATATGGTGGGTTTCCATGATGTTTCTCGACCCTCATATAATGTGGAGGGCCTAAATGTGAAAGGCCACAATTCTCTTTCCATGAATATGACAGGGGAATGAGTTCACTATCTAAACCATCATAGTAATCATGGTTCACATTACAGACAATCATTACATAATGAAAATAAAACTAATTTTATCCATAATATAATAAAAAATTAACCATATCAACCCATAAAAAGGAAATGATGTTCCTAAACATTGCATCATAGCACATCATGTTGAAATAAACAAGGATTCATAAGCATAAAATGTGGACACTAAATAGTATTCACAATGAAATTTTAATCATAATCAAAAAATATATAGAAATAAAATATGGATGGTATCATTGGTTCATATCCTTACTTTAGAATAAATATAATAAAGGGTTTTGTTATTGATGAAAATAAATGCTAAAAAAGGTTAATAAAAAACTTCTTCATAAATAATACCACTTTTACTTTCTAAATAACGTTTTAAAACTAATTTTTTCCAAATATAAAAGAAAAATATTTTTTTTGAAATGACATAGAAATTTTTAAAATAAATCTTTAATTCATTTAGAGGTCATGATTATAGGAAACATTCTATATGTCATAAATGTAACAAAATATTCACATGAAATTTAGTGTAAAAATAAAAATATCAACTTCTAGAAAATGAAAAACAAATATTCCATTTAATAAATTTTATAAATAATAAAACATTTTAAAAATTAATTCAAAAAATAATTGTATAATATTAAAAAAAATCAATACATTTTTTTGGTAGAAACCGCATAAATGAAATTATATATTTTCCTGATGATAGAAATAATGTAGGTTTTCCATAAAAACATTATTTTGGACTCTTGGGTAAATAAATTGAGAAAAAAGAAATGAAAAGAATTTTATATCTATATATAACCAATGGATTATAAAATCAGTGAATCCTTGTGATGTAGATCAAGATATTTCATTATCAGATGTATAATGAAAAAAATCCAGATAAATAATGACATTGTAACATCAAACCCTTAATTTTTTGGACACATTTAAGTTCTAATTAATAAGATATAATAATATCAAATGAAACTATAAATATCATGAAAAATAATATATTCATGATATAACATGTCAAAACGAATTACACACACTATAAAAAAGAAATGAGTGGATAATATGGAATATGTCTCTAATATGTAAAAGGGATATGAAAATCCTTTACCTCAAGTATTAACTTCATTTTCATGTATTTTAAACACATTTATTATAAATATATGATTATTATAAATATACTAAATAAGTAGAATAAAATATCTCATACCATATATCCTTTACTTTTATCATTTTATCACCTGTTTGTTATAAATTTATTTAAAAATTACTCTTTCCGAAAATAATTTATTTTTTCATTTGTTTTTTAGTTTATTAATTTCTACCCTTATACATGAATCATGAATTCATAATCTAAAATATTTAAATTAATATATAAATATCTTATATATTCATTTTATACATATTAATATTCAGCTATAAAATTTATAGATATATTAATGAATTACATCGTTAATAGTGATTGTAGGTTGAATGGACGCATGACTGTTATTTCCATATTATCAAAGGATGAAATAAAAAAAGTGTAAATAAATATTCAACTTTATAAATTATTTTTAATATCATATATATTAATGAATATTATTTTTATTACTATCTATCTCAATATAAAATTAAAAACAGATCACAACATTTCGTTGCAGTGGTTGTCGACATGTATACCCAATCGATATTATCAGTTTTAGCAGATTGGAAGGAAATCAGGTATGTTTATATTAAAATTCTCTATGTATAATTATATATTAAATATAATATAAATTTATATACATTAAATACATTATTGAATCAATTTATGGTAGGTGGTTATGAAAAAATAATTTCATCAGTTCATGATGAGGTAGTTAGTCATACACATAATCGTCGATTTCATTTATTTTTCAGTGGAAGAGGTGATTGATTTGGGTTATTAAATTAATAAAATAATATCTCATTATATTGACTAAACTAATTTTATTATTTAAAAATTTATGGAATAATTTTTTAATTGGGTGGAAGAATAAATTAAAGAAACACAAATGGTTGTAAACTATACATCTTATTTGGAATATTTCATTAGGTTTCCACCAAATAAATTGACAGGATGGTTCACTATAAATATTAATCTAGATAGTTTTAAGGGATGTAAGTAACGGTCTCATGTTTCCATTTTCCGAACTAAAAGGATCTTGATGTTTAATGAGGAGAGGACATAGGAGACCTTTTTATAATTGAAGTTAGTAGCACACTTGTAATTTTTCAATGTTTTACAACAATTCAATAACACTTTCTATGAAAAGAATTCTCAAAAAAATTAACATTCTACTTAAATATATGTGATAATGTTGAAGTAATTCACGAAAATATAATTTCAAAATTTTTAGTTCATTTTAACCCTTATCCTTTCATTTTAACAACATTGTAAGTCTATTTTAACTGTAAATGCAGTAATTTTTTTTACTATTTTTACTATTCATTATAACCTAAAAATATGATGAAAATATTATATAATTTAAATTATATTGATTCAAAATATGCAGTTATATTATCTAAACCAATTCATAAAATATGTTGAATTTATTTTAAAATGATACCATTATATATATGATAAAATGTGGTTTTCCAAATATAATGTTTTCATATGTCTAAGATGTTTTATATGAATATTGATCATACAATAATCTATAGTGACCTAAATTAGATTAATAATAAAATTATTGAACTAATTGTACTTTTGAAACCATATTAAAAGAAAACAAAACATTTCAAAATTATAAAGGAAAACTTATTTGTTTATAAAAATGTATATCTTTTCCCAATTCATTGAAAATTTGATATTTTCATATAAATATAAAAAAAATTAATCTTGGATAATTTTTACATGTTTATTATAAAACTTATGTTCATTTTTTCAAACAAAATATTTTCAATGTGAAAAAAATAAAATAATTATGCAAAATGTGACATGACTGTTTTTGTTTAATATATGTTTTTAAGAATAAAATAGTTTTTATTTTTATAAAAATCCTAAAAAATATTAAATAAATTATTTCAATTATCATTGAATATATCATATATAAATTTCAATCAAACCATTCAAAAATATTAATAAATTAATTTATTACTATGAAAAACACATTGAATGCATAAAAATATTTCTTCTTGTGTCAAACATATAATTTTAATAATTATGTTTTTCATTTTTCATTATTTAATATTTAAAACCAATTTTATAATGGTATAAGATATTATAGTTCATTATAATTTTTTGTTGCATGTATCAAAAGATAAAAACTAAATTCAATTTATTAGTTATAAATTTATAAAATCATAGGGTGTTACATTATACCCCCATTAAAAAACTCTCACCCCAAACATTCATTACCTTGATATAAAAAACCAAGGACACTTTTTATATATCACATCTATGAGTTCCCACATATCTTTTTGAGTTTCTAATTCCTCTAAATAACATTGACCAGATGATTAGTCTTGTTCTATAAACCATTATCTCTATGGTATAATAATTACAATTGTTTTTATTTATAGGGAAGATCAAGAACTAGTATTATAACCTATGAGACATGTAATTGTAAAGGATAAATTATGTATATTCTTAGGATACATACATATAACACTTCATTGACAAAAGAGATGTTCGGTAGAAGGGCCATGTGATAAGCAGTTGTTCCTACTCAATCAAGAATATCAAAAGGGGAGATATTACTGGGTCTCAGATTTTAATTCTTCCAAAATCTCTGGAAAATATTCCATCATTAATTTTATAGAAAACCCATCTCACCATCTTAAGATTATAGGATTTTTCAATGATTTTCATCTTATATTGTTAGTAAACTCTAAGTATCCTTGATGTTTTATTGAATGGCTATGAAATTATCTGCCATTTCCCCATATAGGTCATGTCCTAATAGATTTATTTCTCTAACTTCATCCCCCAATTTTCTATTTTCAGACTTCATTCTATTTAGGTATTCATAATCTTCCATAAGAATTCCAAAGTAAATGATATTATTATATGAAAAATCAATTAGGAGAATTTGTTGATCCCATACACGTTTTTAATCCATCGAAAATGATCTTGTAATATAAAATATGGTTTTAATGGTCCTATCAGACAATACATTTGTTTACGGTGATAAATAGTCATGAAAAAACTTTTCATCCAAATCCAGGTGAAGACCGTTATATAACATCGATATAATCTTTATATCACAATCAGGTACAATATATTGCAATATACCAAGAAACCTTACAAATTCCCTTTAGTATATTTTAGAAATATGGAAAATGTTTAAGTATTGACTCATGTAAATGTTGTTTTCTAACTTCGTTAGTTGATTGAATATGACCCAAAATTCATTATGGAACTTAGGGTTTTTGGGGGGTCTGATGAGACAAATTTTTCCAGATGTTTTCCAATTTCCATTATGGTTTGGGTAATGGTTGAAAAATCCACATATAGATTTTTCTCACAACAATAACTTGTAGATCTTAAAATCACTGAGTTGAAAACTCTAAAATATATCTCTTCATTTTATCCCATAATAAGTAATTATTTATATATCTATACATTTTATAACTTCTAGGATGAATAGGGAATGATGAACTATGTTCCCCCTATAATAGATCCTTCTTTAAATCATGTACTGATAGAAGACATACATGTTTTCTCAAAAAATAATTCCATTATAATAAAATGAAATCATAGGAAAATTTCTTACCTTCTTATGATGTTCTACATAATTATTTTATGTATCTTCTATCATTACATGTATAGATTGTTTAACACCCATTTAGTAATGATAATATTTCACTGCTTCCTTCAAGATCAACCCATCCCTCCTATTAAAATCCATAAATTTTTTATATTTTTTTATCCTCATATTATATATGATAGAATTATCCTTTTAACTCAAATAACCTTCCATCTTGTGGGCCTTCCTAGTGTGGTAATTTATTCAGTAGTCATATTCATTAATCATCTCCAAACAACTTCTCTAGTACATATTGAAATCTTTTTTTGTGAATAGATATGTTAAATATTTTTTATTAGAATATATTACAAACAATATTATATAAAAAAATCCCTCTATATATTTAACATAGAAATTACCATAGCTAACTCACAATAATGTTATGCATAAAAAGTGTCATTAACAATCAAATTTATTTGAGTCATTGGATATACCCAATTCAATCTACCTGTAACACATCTCAATAGCTTTGTATATGAATTAATATAGATTAAGAACCATTCTCCCTTATTGGTAAATATATAAATATGTTAACTGACTAACCATATCAACAGTTCCTTCAAATTTTTCTAACATTCATATAATAAAAATAACATGGCACCTATCCGAGAAACCACCAGGATTTGATTATACAATCTGGAGAAATTTTATACAAACCATCTATATTATCCCTTGAAACCAATTAAATTATAGATCTCAAACCCTATGGTCGGTTAGGGATAATTTTTAATAACTTTTTAATATATATATCCATATATATATCCTATATTAATATTACAAGAACAAAATAATAAAAAACATTTAGCAAAATTTTTTACTCTGTGAATCATTTATATAATTTCTACTTCTTTAGTGTCTCCAATATTATCCGTATGTAATTTTCATGCTCTTACATTATAATTAAATAAATAAAAATATCATATATAATTACCATTTTATCAATGTAATCTCTAAAACCGTTATTCATTTAATCCATAATGATAATAAGGGAATTATTAAAACCAAATGGAATCACTATATATTCATAGAGAATATACCTTATAAAAAATACTATCTTAAGTATGTGTTCCTTACATTAAATAAATTAATGACTTACTTAAAAAATAAAAATCATGGTAATTTATTTAGCTATATGGATTTGTTCAAATAATTCCAAAATATAGGTTAGAGGAATCTTGTTGATAATTATGATCTTCATTAGTTATTAATAATCAATATAGATTCTCATCAATCTATCATTCTTATGGAAAAAAGATCACCCCAATGTGACACACTTGGATTAAGGAATAATGTGATAATATTTGTTTGGAGTTTATTCTTCAATTCTTTTAATATATTTAGTTTCATTTTATAAGTATTCTTCGAGATTGTTGTAGATATATTTATATTTTCAATTGAGAACATAACCTAAGGATTTGGTTGAAGACTAGGAAACTCCTTCTTAAAGACATCAATAGAATCTAGTACCATAATAATATCATCATTATTGAGATTCCCCAACCACCTAAAATAAATACCATTTTTTAAAATGAATCAAGAACCATACAATGGATGTAATTTACATTAGATGTTTTGTATTTATCATCACATTCATAAATAATCATAGGTTGTTTTGCAATATCAAATATGACTTACCTTCCGTAGAAACTAATGTGGGATTTATGTGGATAATTATATTCCAAACCTAGGATAACAAAATATTCAAATAGTGGGAGAATAATGTGATTTTAAGGATTAAAATTGTAAAAAACTTCAACTAGAGAATAATCATGGACAAGAAATATGATCATTTTTCGAATAGGGTTTTCATTGATAATTCAGTATTAATCATTTAGGATAGGAATTAGTATTACTATAAGATAATTATGATATAAATTAATTCTTATTTCTATTCTCAAATAAGAAACGTCAATATTTGAGTGTATTTGTTTCCTCCTCAACTTAATTATTCTTGATATAATCCAATATAAAAACCAAAAACGATTACGTGACAACAATACATATTTAATCAATGATATTTATTATGAAAAATAATTCATAGAAACTTGAGAAGAAATGAGGTTAATAATGAATTAATGAATATAGATTAATTATATAAAATTTATACATATAACCTTGAGAGTAATTGATTGTAACAATTACTAAATGAACTTAGAGTCATTTACAGGATGTTATGTGACCATTGGAATAGTAACCTAACCATTGGGAACAATAATCAGACTGTTGGGAATAGTAACATATCCATTGGAATAGTAAATTAACTATAAATTAATAATTTTTGATATAGAAAATATTTATCAAAATTAAATAAATAAATATAAATATTTTAATTCTAAAAGAATATCATGATTAAAAACTCAAGGAAAATATAAGCACATTTTTATGGGACGTATTTTAATGTATTTTGTAAAAATAATTATTTTTATATTAAAAATTAGAATTATATATTTTAGAAATTTATTATGATAAAATTAATCTAAATTTTCAATTAATCATTTAAAAAATTTAACAGGATTTGTTGCGTAATATTTCGAAATACTTCACTTTTTTGGTGGATAGTGAAAATACATTTTTTCCACATAACTGATATATCTTAAATTACATCACTCAAAATATACTAATGAAATAATCCATAATAAAACATGAGGTTCTTACATTATATATATATATTTCATAAATTATTCATTAAAATAAAATAAACAAAATTTTAAATCCCATAAGTTAATATCCAAAACCTAAACTCAGAAGTTATTTCTAAAAATAAAAAATATTCTTTCATTCCACTTAGCTTTTTAATAACCATATTAATTATAATTATATATGGTATTTAAATTTTCAAACCCATTATATTAAATTTATATTAAATTTATATTTTCAAAATTTAAATATTACTTGTTTTATCTTGATATAATATTTTATTCAGTATATTATTTTTAAAATAACCCTCTCATCAAGTATAAATAACCCCTCTCACTCCCATTGGATAACCACTCCTTAAACGCAATAAAAAATCTAATATCTACCCAAATACTCCACCTAAATACCCTTAGAACACATAGGTACATTCAAGAGCAATCAAACTCTAATCACTCACATTTGTTGAGTTTTGTAAGGTAGAAGCAATACTGAAGATAAAGTATGTATCTATTAACTCTTCCTCATGTTCTTCTTTACTTCTTCATTTAACTAATTAATTTAGTAACTACATAATATAAAATTAATTTTAAGTAATATAAAATTATATTAATTCAATTAAGCTATTATAATTATAATATTTATGTAATGTATAAATTCTATATATTTGTTCATATCTCATTCAACAATTTCCCGTTAATGGTCGATCAACCACTTATAGATACATTTCTAGGACAATTATTATATCTACCTTCATGAATTGATAGTATTAATAATATATAATATACAAATAATTAACTCAATTTATTAAAATATTTGAGATTTAATAAAAATTTTCTATGAATGACTTTGAATAAAAATAGGGAAATGAAAGCGCAAAAAAACTCTTTTTCTAAGAACATGATATAAAAATACATCAACTTCATCAAGAAATTTTAGGAAATATAATATTATTATTATAATTTTAAATATATGTATAAATAAATATAATTCACTTTTGGTCATTTTTTAATAAATGTATGTTTAATATTCAAGAGGTACAAGAATTATGAAATAAAGATTGAATTAAGGTTAGGGGATTCTCGAACCCAACTCTTTTCATTGGGTTATCCCTATTTCCTTATATATTTGTATGAATACTCATCTAATAATACATGAACAAAATTTAATTATTCTTTTGTTTTATTAATGTGAATATATAGGGTTCCTACATGATTTTATGACAAATAAAAATATTATATGAAAGAAAAATTCTTTAAAACGCACATTTTTGAATTCTCTTGAGTAGTTTCTTCTTCACTCAAGAATGATGATTTTTATATAAAATATGTATTTTCATTTTTTATATGGGTGCCCCTTGTTTATTAATTAATGTATTATTTATGAAATCCTTATGAAATTCATTCCTTTTTATCGGTTAATTTATGACCATGATTCTTATATGTTCATTATGGAATTCATAATTTTGTAAATATTATGATGTGATGAGTGATCCAAGAATTATAAAGTTCTCAAATGCATTGGGTAATTTGATATATCTCATTATATAATTTTTATTACGTGGGAACATGATTATAAATTTCTTTAACATTGATGATATTATTATTAGGAATATGTGTTATGTGTGAACATGACTCTATCATTTTTCAAAACTATGTGTGGTGTTTGACCATTATGACATGATACTTTATTTTATGCATTTCCACATTTCATAACTATATCACATGTTTCACTATTGTTTTTTTCATGGTCACATGGTTGTTATTTGATGTTTAAGAATATTCTAACCCTTTTTATATTATGTCATGTCCCTTATTTATCATATTACTTGGTATCTATATCACACCGTTCATTGTTTTATAACCTCATGTGATTACTTATAATATAGAGAAAACAGTATCCACTAAGAAGAAAGAGAATAAAAAATTAAATAATTCTTACTTTTATTGTGTAAATGTTTTTTGTGAGTTAAATTTTCACAAGAAACTAATCCTTTTGATCCTGGATTTATAATAATATTATTTCTTATCTTATAGTGATGTTATATTTACTAGAGAATGTGTAGGGTCTCTATAGTTGGAAATAAAGAATAGTTTTTTAAATTATGGAATTTGGACTATGAATGAAGAGAGAAACCCATAAGAATAACTCTATGTATTGGAAAAAAAATATTTTAAGATTATTTCTAGAAAAGATAAAAATAGGGAACCAATAAGATATAAAAACAATAAAATTTCCTATTTCCATGATTCAAAACCATGAATTGTTTTTTCCAAAACCGTGTCTATAGGTTATGACCACTTTTTTGCCCATCGTGGGCACTATCATCGTGGCAGTAGGGTCTGACCTATTTCCTGAATTTGAAATCTATGGAAAGAGGTGTCTCCATTGGCAATCATGGAAATAGGTGGCCCATTGTCATGGTTTTATCTATGGCTATAGCCTTAGAAAACTATGTAAATATCCTAATTTTTTTGCTAGGCAAATTCAATCCTTACACCTTTACTTCATGTTTCATTACCATAACCATTAAACCCCCAAGGACTTCAGGTATATATATATATATTATTATTAAAAACTGTGTATATATCCTGAAAACCATGTCAATAGTTCTTCCTACCGTATTTTGGCATGAATAGTTTTCTCCCATGCAAAGGTGGGAGACCTATAACCATAGTTTTTAAAACTGTGGTTATGGACATTCAAAAAAAGGATTACATATATAGTTTTCAAAATTGTGGTTATAATCCACATAATCATGGCTATATTTGTGGGTTATAGGCACTATTTTGAAAACTATGGATATAGATCTTTTGGATTACCCAATTTTCAACTTCTGTATTCCTTTAGTGTAAATTGTGTAAAATAATAAATTATGAATTATTTTCTAACCTAAATTTTATTCAAACTTTTTCAATTTTCGAAAATGGTGGGAACCAAGAGGAACCATTCCAACAACTCATGTGATTGAGAATGAATTGATTATATGAATGACATCCCCAATTCCATCGGTGGTGGAGATAAAAACATCCTATAAATTCATACCCAATTATATCACGTTACGAATAATAAAAAGAACCATGTGTAATTTCTACCTTTACCAAAGAAATATAAACTATCCACTGATTATTTTATGCAGAAATGACAAATCATGATTAGTGTAAATTAAAATCAATATTTTTCATAATAGTTTGTTAACTCAATTGATACAATCTTTTTGAAATCCATTGTCTGGAAGCAGATAGGTTGACTCTGGTTATTTATCATTCAGATGGAAATCCAATTTACAGTGGGTTTTAAAAAGAGAACCACGATAAAGGATGAAATGTAAGATATAGAGTGGGAATACTATAGGGAAATATTTCATATCAATTAGTTCCCATGTACTCTTCGAATAGTTATAGAAAAATAATTCATTAAGCTAAAGAAAAAGGAAGGATAATCTTTCATAACATATAACAAAAACATCACAAATCTTATAAGATATTCCTTATTTTATTTATCAAAGATAATAGAAAAATAGATATATTTTATGGAGGTTTAAAAATACCATTGAAATTTTATAGCTATTAGGAACATTGGGGGTTATGAAGATGTGGTCCAATGTTCTCATAAGCTAGATATGAATTTTTTAGAATGGTATTATGGTTTAGGAGATAGTAAGATAAAAATTTAGTTTCTAACTGATGGGTCAAATGAAATAAGAGAAAATATGATCCAAATACCCATATGATTAAAATATTAAAAGAATCATCATGTTAATAGTCTCAATATTATGGGGAAATATTTAGGTAATTGAGAGAATTCGTCCAAGATTATGAATAATTAAGAGACACACCTAATCTGGAAAACATGAAGGATTAATAGAAGGAACCTCCTAATACACCAGCTATGGTTAAATTTATCAATTGTAGGGATCCAGAGAATAATTCAGTCAAACTCAGAAAATCATAGGTCCTTGAGGATAATCATCATCTAAAACCACTAGAGGCAATGTATCATGAGGAATTTTATTCCCCCACAACTACTAATGTGGAGTATGAAAATGAAGTGATACAATGTACACTTCTTCAAGACTAATGAATAGAAACAATGTCATTTGATTATAGTTATATGAATTTTTTATATCTTGTAAGTTCTCAATAACTATTTAATACAATCACTAATTCTATGAACTAGTGATATTTATAAAAACACACAGTAGTGAAATAATTACCATACAAGTGTTGGAATATTCTCTACTAATTATTTTGGGAAATATTCTTCAAGTGAGTCTTCTAATACTTCTCTCAGTAAAATTTGATGCTATACATGGAATGAATTGGATTTAATTATATATATCACAAATAAAATATAATGAAAAGGAAATATTTTTTCACATACCTCACCATAAAATTATCTTATACAAATAAAAGGTAGATCATCAGTATCATATGGAAAATCCCTTAATGGTATAGGTGTTGTTTCCCTATGAAGAATCACACCTGGTCCAAATGGTTGTGTAAAAGGATGGAATCAACCTAGAGTAAATTCCCATTGTTATGGAATTCAATGATGTAATTATTGAATATATGAATGTACCTCCCATAGATCAAGAGGAATATTTCACAATAGAGATTATACATAAGCTACTCCTATCTCATAATTAACATATAGGATTACCCTAATCAGAAATGGCGCCTCACTCACCCTATTCTCTCTCTCGCCCTCAGCTCGGGGTATTTTACGGTTTCCTCTTGAATATCCTTGTGGAATCATTGACATAACTCTTGATATCTTTCCCTCTTTCCTTTACTTCCCCTTTTCATTCCTTTGACGAAAATTTCCTCTTAGTTGTGCTTCCTCTTCTTTCCCTCTCTCAATGTCAGATTCTCTTCTCATTCCTCCACCTCACCTCCCTCTGTTCTATGGTGCTTTGAATATTCTAAGTCGCCTCCTCCTCACTTTGACCTTGTGCTCCACCACTACTTTCCAGGTCAGATCTGTAAAGATAGAGTCTATGAGGTTTTGGGTTTTGCATAAAGGCGGTTGTGGATTTCTCTGTGTCGCGTCTCTCTTTTTTTAGGGATTAGACCCCTATTTTCACTTTATCTTCCTTATCAATAGGGTTTCATCCCCACTGATTCTTTAAGACCTAACCTCATTTTAGGGTTGAAACAATGCTTCTTGTTTGGTGGCTTGATGAGGGAGTCCCTCCGATTTCCCCTATCTGGCCTCTAGGACCACTACCCCCCTCCAGGTCGGTCGGGTGTGATGGTCCGGATGAGGTTTTGGGTGTGTGGTGCTTTGCGGTGGCTGGTTCCTAGTGGCTCAAGCACGGACGATAGCTCTGTTTTTTTTATTTTTACAAGGTTATGGTCTCATTTTGTTCTGATGGATGTTTCTAGTAAAGGTTGTGGTTTGCATTGAAGGTTTTTCCGATGGAAATGGATCGATTTCTGTGATTGTGTGCTGATGCTACCGAAGAATGACCTCCGGTGGGTTCTCAGCAGCAGTGGTGTAATCAATTGTGTGATTGACCGTCAGGGGGTGCAGTTCGAGATGTCTTCCTAATCTAGTTTTTAGTTTCCCAATACATTTTTATGGTGATAGAACTGAGGTCACCCATGTGGTATGTTGATGTTTGTCTATTTTTTGAATTTTGAAAATTGTCTTCGATGTTATGGAGGCGATGATGACTATGCTGGGAAAATGAAAATGACGATGTTGTTCGGAAGACTTGGGTGGCCTTAAGCTTTATGATCTGGTCATGGTGTTGTAATGTGTTATTGTTTTTTGAAGTTTGGAATTTTGTTGTCTTGAATTTTTAATTATGCAGGTACCACTATCCCATAATGTGGATTTCAGAAAATTTAAAAATGATTTTGAGGGATTTCCCTAATCAAACTAGAAAAGTTATAGAAGCAACTGTATGAGAATTTTTATAGAGGGTTCATACATCCTAGTGCAACACCTTGGGGCATGAATGTTTTCTTTATTGAGAGAAAGTATGGATCAATTTGGATTTGTATCAATTGATGGAGCTCAAGAAGTACATTGTCATGAAAATGTTACCTCTATGCAATAAAATAATGACTTGTTTAATCAAATATGAAAATATCAGTACTTATCATAGGTGGATCATTGTTCTAGATATCATAAGGTAATGGCAGAGAAGGAAAATATTCATAATTCTTCTTTCTATATATTGTATGAGCCATGTAAGTTCATATAACACCCTTATAACTTACTAATGACATTGAAATTTTCACAGATTTGATTAATAGTATCTTTATAGACTACTTGGAAATTAAAATTTACTATTCATATATGATTTAATATTTTACTTTAACAGTGAGGAGGAACATGAATAGAATCTAAACATTATTCTTGAATCATTAATGGAGGATAAAATGTACACTATGATCATAATATGTGAATTTTGGATGAATCAAACCTCCTTATTGGCACACATGATCAGAATTGATGAGTTTTTTGGGGATCCTTAAAAGAAAAAAAGACATTGAGGAATGTCCTAAACCCACTAGTTTCATTGAAATCCATGGTTTTTTTGGATTAGTTGGGTACTATTGACGTTTTGTGTGAAATTTCCCCTAATATTATAGCCCTTTAATTATGTTAACACAGAAAGAGGTAATATATGTATTGTTAAAAGAATATGAGAAAATCATTAAGGAGCTCATTAATAGTTAAAAATTATGTGTGTACTCCCACAACCGATAAGTGGAATAGGTTTTGTGATATAATGTGGTTATTGAAAGAAATTCATGGGTTGTGTACTCATGGAGAATGATAAATTGATATCTTATGCCTTGCAGAAGTTTAATAAACATGAGAAAAACAACACAACACCTGATATGAAGTTAGAAGTTATGATACCTGATCTATAGATTTTATGGTACTACATCTATGGAGAATTTATGACATTTGTACATTGCACATGAGTAAAAGTATTTATTTACACCAATATATCTAAAAAATTATCAAATAAGAAGGATATATCTAATCAAGGACTATTAACTCTCAATTAATTATGATTTGGGAAAGGATAACAAGGTAGATAATGCTCTTAGACAAAAACTACCTCATACCCTATCAATGTTGTGGATTTAAAATGACACTATCTTCTTTTATGATAAAAGTATGGATTTGGAAATCATAATGGTAGGTAAAACATCTTGCATTTACTATATTATTTCAATTACATCTATCCAATATATGATCAAGGAGGAACAAAGGTATGATCTAGATCTAACACAATAAGGTAACGATATTAATGGATGGGAAGCTACATGGGTTTCACATCGATGATGGTGGTGTGATTCAGTTTGGAAAAAATATTTTTGTGCCTTCATCATAGGATATAAAGGAGTTACAATTTGATATTATGCATATCTAATCAATCTATATTCATCCTAAAATTACCAATATGTACTGTGATCTTTGATAAAACTTCTTGTGGGATAACATGAAGAAGGATATTTCATAGTGTATGCAATAGTGTTTGGTATGTCATCAAATAAAATTATAGAATAAAAAGTAAAAAGAGATTATTCAACCATTATTGATACCTACATGGGAATAGGAGAACGTCACTATGGACTTTGTCACAAGTCTCCTAAAAACAAATAAAGGAAACATTGTAATATGTGTTATGGTGGATTGAATCAACAAGACATCCCGGTTTTTCCCTGTTTGGGAATATTTCATCCATAAATATTATCCCAATTTATTTGTGAATGATATGGTGAGGTTTCATGGGGTTCAATTTTTGAACATCTCTGATCATGATCCACAGATCATGTATATATTTAAGAGATTTATTCAACATTATTTTAGTATTTAATTTAATTTCATAATGGGATGTCACCCTAAAACTTATGACCAATCTAAAATGACTATTCATATGCTTTAGAACATGATAATAACATACTAAACAAAATTAACATGTGGATGTGATCATCATATACTATTAGTTTAGTTCTTATACAATAAGAGCTTCCAAAAAAGTATTCATATGGATCCATATGAAGATCTATATTGGTAGTGATGTATAACTCTAACATGTGGGGATAAATTTGGGGAATGAAAGATACATAGAACTAATCTTTTTAAAGAGATGTCATGGAGGGTTTAATCAATCCAACAAAATATATAATCTTATCAAAGTTTACAAAGAAGCTATGATATAAACCATTAATAATAGTTAGAGATTAAATTTATAGAAAAATATTTCTATCAAATATTACCATGGAAATTTTTCATGAGTTTTTTAAAGAACAAGAATCTTAGCCTAAGGTACATCGACCATTGTGTGATTTGTGATTGCATTAGAGTATTGGCTTATCTACAAGAACTTACACAATATATGGATGAAGATAATTTTATTTACCATGTATCGCTCCCAAAAAAGTACATACATAATCTCTCAAATGTACTTAAACAAGAGGAGGTAAAACTGGATAATAAACTCTAATATAACGAAAAACCGATGAAGATATTGGATAATAACAAAACAATTATACACAATAAAAAAAATTCACTGTATCAAAGTATTGTGGAGGAACTATAATTATGATGAAGGGATATTGGGTGTAGATGAAATAGTGAATCATAAGTACCCTAATATATTATAAACTAAGAATATGATTTGAAATTTCATGGATGAAATTTATAATGTGGGGAATAATGTAATGACTCTAGGTTTATTAGTAATATTTATTTTTTGAATGAAAATGTGTTGTCCTATTTTATCTAATATTATACACATAAAAATATTGGGAACCCAATAAAAAATTATTGATGAATATTTTGACATGAATCAGCAATGAAACCAATTAAAATTACAACACTAAAAGTAACGAAAAAATATAAAACAGAAATGATAAAAATGAAAAATATTGATCTCCCTAATCTTGTAGAATCATCGCCCTCATTTCTAGCACTATAGAAAACAAAAAAAATATCTATAAACAAAAAAAAATTGAAAATGAAAATATATAACTTTGAGAGAAATTTATTTGAATAATTAATAAATGAATTTAGATGTATTTATAGGATGTAATGTGATTGTTAAAATAATAACCTGATTTTTTAAAATATCAACCTGATTGTTGGGAATAGTAACTCAACCATTAGAATAGTAATTTTTTCACAAAATAATAAATTCTGATATGAATAATATTTATGAATAATAAATAAATAAAATATTAATACTATAATTCTATAAAATAAATATCCTCACTAAAAAATAAAATATAATCCCATTTTTAATAAATAGTATTGAAATGAATTTTACTAAAATAAATATTTTTATATTTAAAATTAAATTTTTATTTTTTATAAATTTATTTATTTAAAATTAATATGATTTTTAAATTAACACATCAAAATAACCCAGGTTTATTTTTTTGTAAAATTTATTAATTACTTTAATTTTCTATTGAATAGCTAAAATAATGTTTTTCACATTACTAGTGTATCTTAAATTATATTGTTTATGGTGTAATAATGAAATAATCCTCTATAGAAAATTATGTTTTTCCAAGATATATTTTATTTAAAAAATGAGTAATATAATAAATAATATTAATTCTAAAACTAAAAAATCACTTCCCAGAACATAAATTCATAAGTGATTCCTTAAAAAATTTTACTTCTTTGCAATTTTATTTTTAATAAACTAATTAATTAGAATAATAAAATAATTTTAAAGCCTTAAACACATTATATTATATTTATATATTATTTATATTTTCAATAATTAACTATTACTTGTTTTACCTTTGATATAATATTTTTTCAATATTTTGTTCTAAAAATACGTCTCTCCTCATGTATAAATTGCATCTCTCCCCCCTTGGAAAACCACACCTTCCACCCATTAGAAATTTCAAAATCATCCAAAATACTCCCTATTAATCTTATTAGAGTACATAGGAACCCTATATATAAATCCATCTCCAATCATTGAAGTATTATAGTGTCGTAAATGAGAAGCTACAATGAGGAGAGAGTAAGTCACTATTAACTCTTCCCTATTTTCATGTTGTATTTCTTATTTTTTCAAATTACCTCTGAAAACATATACTATAAAATTTTTTTTTCATTATGTTAACATGATATCAATTATTTCAAACTATATTAATTATCATATTTATGAAAAATAAAAATATCATACTTCCCTTTCCTGCTCTTTCGATAATGTCCCGTTAAAGGTCGGTCAACCACTTACAGATACATTGCCAAGACAATTATTACAACGAAATTAATGGATTTATAGTATTATGTATGTATAATATATAAATATCTAATTAAATTTAGTGTTATTTTCTACATATAATCAAATATTTCAACATATTACTTTGAATTTATATAGAGAAATCAAAGCGAAATTGAAACAATTTAAGTAAAAAATCATATCAAACTGATTCGAATTCATCAATAGAAATTATTAAATATAATCTTATTCTTATAATTGATTAATAGTTTAATAAATGACTATAATTAACTTATGAATCACTTCTTCAATTAACTTGTGTTTATCATCTATGATGTGAAGAGGTGAGGAAATAAATTTGGAATTAAGGTAAGGGGCTTCTTAAAAAACGCATTTTCATTAGGTTATCCCAATTTCAGAAAATAATTGGTATAAATACTCTTATAATGATACATAAGTATCATTTAATTAGTATTACCTTTTCATTTTAGGAATAAAAATGTTTCCTATATTATTTTGTGAAAAATATAAATATTTTCTGAATGAAATATTCTTTCATAAATTAATATTTATCTTATCTCATGTTTATTCCTATTCTCTTAAGAGTGATGATTCTCATAACAATTTTTTTCCCTTTTTAATTTTTTATCCCTGAGATTATTCATTATTGTATTCATTTTGAAATCATTATGAAACCTATTCATTTCCATGGGTTACAGCATGACCTTGATTTTTATATGTTTTATGTGGAAAGCGTAGTTATGTTAATATTCTAACGTAACGGGTGGGCTAAAAATTATATATTCCTCCAATATGTTGGTTAATGTGATATTTTTCATGAGAAATTGAGTGTAATTCATGGACATGATACTATCATTGTTCTCAATGATGATGTTATATTTATGTACATGTGTTATCCAAGAACATGATTCCAAATTTGTTCCAAACTATATGCGTTATTTGACCACTATTACATGATGTATCATATTTATACAATTAAAAAAATCCATGAATTTATAACAGGTTTCCCTAAGGATATTTATGATGGCCCTATGGTTATTATTTGATGACTGTTATTAATTTCACACATGTTATATTAATTCATGTCCCTTATCCATCATTTTATAGGGCCTTTAGGTCACCCCTTTCAATGATGTATATCTCCATGTGATTAATTTTAATATGGAGAACACGAGGGAAACTATGTATATAGTGTAAAAGGAATTACATATTTTATATTTTTTATTATGTAAAATTTATGTATGATCCTACTTTTCACAAGATAGTAAACTTTCTAATCTTGGATTATCAACTCTAATATGTGATTTATCATATAATGATGTAATATTTATTTAGGAAATATTATGGCATTTATAAACAATGCCTATTTTCATGAATCATGTGATCATTGAGTAAAATCCCAATGCCTAATTTTAAGAGTTACTACCCCTAGGTACAACTCTTCTAGAGCAGCATCCCCATGTAGTATCTAGAGAAAGATATAATTTCTTTAAAACTGCATGCTCCAGCCTTACACAAAATTTAATGATATAATAAAATAAATAGAATTGTCCCTATACATATCATTGGGGTTCTCAAAAAAATACGTATTTCGGTTTCCAAAGAATAATTAAACATATCCTATGATACCAATAGTAGTGACCCAAAACTTTAAAACATTGATAATATATCTTAATAGGTGAATATTCAATTCATTTTTTTAAATACATGTGACCTGAAAAGTTTCTGTGTTTTTAGAAATATGGATACATAATAGCCCAGTTGAAAAGTGAACTCCAACATCTCCCACAAAATTCTTCAATACTAGAAACCATCTTTGACACATCATACATAGTGTCTTTCTTTATCCCTTGGTGAATGGATACATAATAAAGGGTGATCTAATATCATTATTAATAATAATCAAAGTAGATATCAATGATCATATAAATATTAAATGAGACCATGTGTATGAGAGAGTGAGAATAACATTCACAAACTATACCATACATATCATGGATCATTAATATGAGTCATGGAATACATAATTTTTGATCCTAAGGAATGAATCATAATGGATTAAAAGAACATAAGCATTGATTTTATATCAGTGGCATGAGATATGGATTTATGGAATATATAAAATCATAGAAAATCTTCCTGATTATATAAAGGGTCATTTCTAAGACTATCATAAAAAAATTGGTTCACTCCCTAAGTCTCTTAGTAGTCGAGGTTCACACCCAAGTCTATCATTATGGATATAATACCTTAGTAAACTGGGTTCCCTTCCCAATATAGTCTTATTTATCACATTTGATATCCATATTTATCAAATGCATTTAAGGAAAATATAATTCCATGCCCACACTTCAAATAATAAAGATTATATAGATTTTTTTCATATGATAACAAAACATCTATCATAGCATAAGCCATGGTAATGGAATTCAATATATATACATTTCATGATAGCATAACCTATGGAGAATAAAGCTATTTTATAATAATTACCTGTGGAAAAATAATTGGTTTCATAAACATATTGTAATCATACTCATATATAATCTACAGAACTAATATGGATGGTATGATTGGATCATATCCCTTATAGAAAATAAATTTAATCATGGGTATTCTTAATTGTTGAATATGAATATGATTAAAATTTCATTATAATAATTCTTGTGAATAATACACATTACACTTTGAAAATAACATATTAAAATCATAGAGTATAAAAATATAAAATAAAATGTTTTATTTGAAAATAAAATGTTTTATTTGAAAATAAAATTTGAAATATTGATAGGTATAATAAAACCATTGAGTAGTTATGATGCTGGGAAGTATCACTCTTTTCAAATTCATTAAAAATATTTTCATGTCATATTTTTATTAAAAACTCCAAATTACCCCATTTAGAAAATGACAAAAGTATTAAATATGGAAAATTTAAAAAAAATAAAAAAAGATAAAATTTAATTTTAAACATCTCTAGAATATAATAAAAAATTATTTAACACATTTTTAGATGACACATACATGGAAGAGAAAGGATATTCAACTGAAGAGAGACGTGAATTCGGGTTTCCTAAAAAACAATCTATCTAAATCATGAGTACACAAGTTGAATAAAATGAATCAAAATAATGTATTTTCTAGAAAATCCATAATATATAAAATTAGTTCAGCAGGTCTAGATCATGATATTTCATCATCAGATGAATAATAAAAAATAATCATGATAAACAATGAGACAGTAACAACTCACCCTTACCACTATGGTGACTTCTGAATCATAAGAAAAATGAAGGAATAACATCAATTTAGAAAATTTATATAATAAAAACTAGTAAATTCAAGATATAAAATTAAAAAAATGGTAGTATAGACACCAAAAAAATAAATGAGTGGTGAAAATGGCATATGCCTCCCATAAGAAAAATTGGGATGAAAATCATTTACCTTATGTCTTGAATTTGGTAATACATGTTCGAACATCCATTATAATAAATGTACGTTTATTAAAATTATGTTAAAAATCATAATATTATATATCACAACATATATGATTTAATTATAAACAATTATCACTGATTTAGTAACAATCCCTCATTAGAATCACAATTTTTGGTAATGATATATCTTTTTCATATATGTCATGGTTAAATAATTTTATCCCTTTAACATTGATAATGATTCTGATATATCCATATTGTTAATAATGATATAAATATCATATTTTTTCACTATATACATAGTTTTATTCATCCATAAAATTTATAAACCAAATAATGAATTACATTGTCAATGGAGATAGAATATTGTATGTATGTATGAATGTTGTTTCCATTTTCTTGATGGATATAATAAACAGAAATTAAATAATAATGTCACAAACCATGCCCTAGGGCCTTTTTTGTGACAGAACCTATGTCTGCCTTCTGATGGCCAGGGGTTGGTGACCAGCACTGAAGGCGTTAACCTGTAAGTGGGAAGAATTTCATGGAGTACCTGTACGCACACACACACAACCACATCCCAAATCTAGAAAAGTAAAAAATAATTCCAATAAACAACAACTGAGTAAATGTAAAAATGAATGTAAAATGGGCCAGAATAAAAAACCAACAAAAGACTAACTAGAAAATTAGAATATAAAAACAGAATCCCTCAACGTCATCTACTAAAAACCCCACCAGATGGGTAAGCATAAAGTAGCTTTTGGAAGCTGTAGAAGTACACCTCGCCAGCCTGGTCTCACTGGGCACCGCCGGTTCATGGGCCACCAAGCCCTCTATCATGTTGGTAGTGTTCTTAATGAGACACAACACATATGGGAAAATCCCATGCAGGGGTTATTAACAATATACTAACTAGAGAACCTAAAACATAAAGTAAATACCACAAGAAATCCACAAACAAATCACAAAGCATGATCACTAGGAAATATCACGAAGAAAGACAACTCAAACTAGGTATATTATAGAGTAATAAAGTATAACCATTAGTCACATCATCGAAGATAATTGGATTCTGGAGAACTCCTCCACAAGGAGTACAATAGGCCAGCCTATTCACACAAAATCTGCATCTCACTAACCTCAATACTAGTTTGGTAATCATCCCTAATGATTATCGTGGGTATGTTTGGTCACACAAAAGTTTTTCCCCGCCATGGGTATATTGGGTCTCATAGAAGCCTCTTCCCACCTATGGCTATACTAAGGTACTCCCCATATCGAGTGTCATCGATCAGTTGGGTCACATTAGAGCCGCTCCCCACCATGGGCCTACTGAGTCACACAGAAGCCACTTTCCACTAGGCCATAGTATTCGATCCACACAGGGTCACTCATCAGTAGTATTTAGGTCTCAACCAACTGTAGGTTTTCTGTACGTAGCATGCTTTATATCGGGAGAACCGTTCCACAATCCATTCATAAAATTTCATCATCCACGAAATGCATCATATATTATTCTAAAAGATATGCCTCATTACGAGGACTCCAACATTGTAACAATATCTTCAAGCGGGTACACGATTTAAAAAATATTGTTGTTTTTATAAAGAGAACCTGGTTGGGTTTGAGTGTGGTTAGACCCTATCGGACTAACCCGGTTCGACCCAACCATGGGTCCACCGACCTGACCGAGGTTCACTGAGCCGACCCAAACATGGTCTAGCCTGGGTTCGGTCCATTGGGAAGTGGGTCTGGCCTGCTAACCTGCATGGTCTACTAGATGTTGGCTAGTACTCCACCTAGACAGGATGCGTCAAGTGGCCGCATCCGGCTCCCCACGCCTAGCAGGTCATCGATGGGCTAACGCCTCGTCTTGCAATTAAGAAAATGTGGTTGTTGCTGTGTGGTTGGATAACCTGGCCTATCGAGATTCTCGTATGTGTTCGAAGATCGCGTGCCTCTATGGAGGGAAGCTCAGAGTTGTGGGCCACAACACTGATTCCACCACTCGTCTGCTCCGATGAGGTGGCTTCCCGGCCGTGTCTACCACCACTGGCTGCCGGCACAACCTACAGTCCTATTAATTTGCTGCATCCTGGTATGATGATAATTCTCCTCCTTGCACATTATCATTCCATGCCTCTACCAACCCGCATCAGCTACCAGTCACCAGTGCACTATAAGAATACTCCATGTACCATCGAGTCCACTCTGGTGGTCTGTTCTTCCTGCCGACAGTGCCTCCATCCTCTATTGGGTACCTTCTTCCCTACGACGACATTGAATCTTCCTTACCACACCTTTCAAATTTCTTGTCCCTGAATAATGTACAAGATGAGGTGCTTAGTCCTTGTTCATGATGGCATGTGCCCTCCATGTTAGATCTTTAAAATAGGGGAGATTTGTGGATGATTTTACATCAACAAGAAATCAATCCCGAATAGAAATCCCATGAAACATAACCCTCTAATAAAATTGAACAATCCACAGATCAATATGTTAGTGGGTTGATCAGCATTCATCATTTAGAATGATGAATGGGGGAAATGTAAAACAAATAAACCCATACCACAATCAATGTTCGATGTTGAAGCAGTCCACTCGCAAACATCCATGAGTTTGGAGGCATTCGTTGCTTCTCTTATTCGTTCATTGATGTGCGTTGAAGTCATTAAAATTATACCGGTATTATTCATTCTTCATTGGAGAGAAAACTCAATTGTGGTTCATGATAGAATTGCCTGTCGTTTAACCCCCAATTCTACAATGTGTTAGTCAATATAAAGGAAACATATTGCAATGTTTCTGTTACGCTAGGATGTTGCTTCATTACAATATTTTATTTTTGAGTTAGTGTAACTATTATGCAGCAAAAAACCAATCCATTAAATATATTCCTTTAATTTACCTCATTTCCACACCACAGCGCCATTTTCCACTACTCAACAGCGCGAAATAAAATAAAATAAATTGTTATTTTATTTTATTATTTTCTAAAAATTCTTTAAATTAACCTCTCCGTTCTACACTTAATGGTGATATTTATGTCATTTATAGGTGAATCCCATAATTTTGAGTCCAATGGTGCCCACATATTTTTGATATGAGAACAAGTTCAAAATTTAAAAAAAACACTCACACGTTTACTTAAGTGAACTAAAAAAAGATAGGAATTATGTTTTGAGCTCACCAGGCCTCAGAATCATGTGTCATCAAAGCGTGTGGTCTCGAAATAATTCAATATAATTTAAAAAACAATTAAAAGAAATTATGATACATTTAATTCTTCCCAATTTAGGTATTTACATCCCTAAAAGCCTAAACTAGGGATAATAAAAAAACTAGGGGGTACTAAGCACGAATCTGACCCTCCCGCACCCATGTTCTCTCCTACAGATTCGCACGATGCCACTGGACATGAATTAGAGGAATCAACCATCCATGAAGGACCTGCACCTCTCGATCCTCTCTCCCCACTAGGAACTCTTCAAACATCAACCCGTCATCAATTTCCAGCTCACCCCAGTCAATAAAGTGCGATGGATCATACATGTACCTCCTCTGCTGTGACATGTGGAAAAAACATGAATCAAGTGCATTAATGGGGGAAGAGATAGCCAATATCCTACCTCTCCAACTCTTCTAGGAATCTATAATTGTCGGATGGACCTTGTGGTATCTTGTCATCCTGGACAAATATCAACAATCCCCTTTCGGGTGAGACCTGAATGATCACATGGTCTCCCTCCATGAACTCCATGGTTCTCCGCCTCCTATCAGAATATGATTATTTTATGCTATGTGAAGTCCCCATCCACTCATGGATGATATTCACCTTCTCGGTGGTAGCTTTTAACAACTCTAGACTCGTCTGTGCTGATTCCCTTATGTCAATCCAACAAAGAGGTGATCTTCAGGGTCGCCCGTACAAGGCCTCAAACGGTGCCATGCCAATGGTGGAGTGATAGATATTTTTGTATGAAAACTCCACTAGAGGTACGTGCTCCTCCCAACTATGACCAAAATCAAGTACAAAAGCACAAAGCACAACTTCCAAGGCATGTATGGTCTGCTCCATCTAACCATGTGTCTGGGGGTGAATAGTTGTGCTCTGGAAGAGGTGAGTCCCGAACTCCTCCAATAATCCCTTCCATAACCGGGATGTAATGATTGCATAATGGTCTGGGAAAATCAGCGATGTCACCCCGTGTAGCCACACAATCTCTAGGATGTAGAGGCTCTACAATCCCTCTAACATTTCCTTCTCTTGAATGGGTAAGAATTGAGCTGACTTGGTGAGTAATTTAATGATCACCTAGATAGAATCTTGGCTCCCGATGGTGTGTGGTGACCTCGTCACAAAGTCCATGGAGATACCATACACTTAAATTCCGGTTCCTCAAGTGGCTTTGCCAATCCTTCCAAGACCTAATTCTCAACCTTCACTTGATGACATATAAGGAAATGTGAAATTAACTCTACCACCACTTTCTTCATCCCTGGCCACCAGTACTGTTGTCGAAAGTCCTGTTATATCATCAACACACCATGATGTACTGCTAATCTGGATTTATGGAATAACATCAACACATCCTCCTACAATGTAACTGGTAATACGGTACATCCTCTGAAAAGGATGATGTCCTCACCACCTATCGAAAATCCATCAGGATCCTTTCCTCAGAATATATGAGCATGTCAGGATTCGTAGTCAATGACCACAAGTTGTGCCATGCTAACTCACTATAAGTGTGGGGGAGTAAAATTCATTTACAGAGGGTAAACATATATATACTCATCCATGAAAGATATTTACATCACTAATAGATTCTCCTTTGCCTCAATCAGGAGTGGTAAACCAGAACTCTTGCTGAGTGCATCATCCACCATGTTCCCCTTCCTAGGAGTATAGAGTATTTCAAAGTCATAGTCCTAGAGGAACTCCAATCATCTCCACTATCTCATGTCCATATCCTTCTATGAGAATATTTTTATGGTCAGAGTAGATGGTAAACTTCTCACCCATCGAGTAGTGCCACCATATCTTAAGGGAAAAGACCACTTCTACTAACTATAGGTCATGGGTCACGTAGTTTTGCTCATAATAACTCAACTACCATGATCCATAGATGATCACCTCTCACTGCTTCATTAGGAAACAACCCTGTCTGGTCCCTAATGCATCGCAGAAGACTACATAACCAACATGCTTTTCTGGAAGTCTCAAGATGGGGTCACTCATCTGTCTCCACCTCATCTCCAAGAAACTATGCAGGAACTCCACCACATGAAGTAATTTCCCGTCTATTTAAAAGATAATAATGGTGATTCTACTATAGAAAATTAAATCATGATCCTCTGAAAGTTTCATGACAATCAATAAAAACATCGCACCTTAGTCATGCTCCTGGGTGGCTCCTAAGAAAGCACTGCCTCTATATTCACTAGATCCACTGCAACTCCAGCCTCTGAGATGAAATGTCACATAAAGTGGACCTCCCTATTCCAGAACTAGAATTTTGAGTGCATACCATAAATCCGGTGATTTCTATGTGTATCAAGGACTATCCGTAGGTGTGTAGTGTGCTCCTCCTCTGACACCGAGTACACCAATATGTCATCAATGAATAATACCATGAAACGATTGAGGTATGGCTTGAAGATACTATTATTGAGTCCAATGAACACTAATGGGTAGTAGTCACACTGAAGGAAATATACAAGAACTCATAGTGGCCATACCAGAATTTGAAGGTTGTCTTCAGTACATCTTAATCCTATACCCGAATCTCATGATAGCCAGACCTGAGGTTGATTTTTTAGAACCACCTTTCTCCCTTATGATGATTGAAGAGATCATACATCCTTGGTAGTGGATACATGTTCATCACGGTCACCTATTTCAGGTGACATATTTTCACACATAGGCTTAATCTTCTTTCTGCCTTCTTGGAAAAAACATTGGGGATTCCCATGGTTAATCTTTGGGTCTCCTGAAACCCTTCTCTTACAAGTCTGCTAGTTATAGCTTTAATTCACAATACTACAAAAGAGACATCTGATATGAATGTGTGGATATCGGTGTTGCCCTGGGGTATAAATCGTTTTTGAAGTCTACCTTTATACGAGGAGGTAGTCTCGAAACATCATCCAGAAAGACTTCCTCATACTCATCCACCACTACATGAAAGCTTAGACTCCTCTTCTCCACCACCGCAAAGCATGTTATATAACTGTATTTCATTAAATAACATTGTTACATATCTAACCTCTCTTTTTTTAATTTTCCTCACATATATTACAATCCCCTATCTAGCCTCACCTAGAATATTAATGCGGGATTCCCTCCTTTCTTTTTTTCTTTATTAAATTTTGATACTCTACTATTTTGATCCCATGTTTTTTTATATTAATCCCTCTTTTTGTCTCAATATTCCTATATCTTCACTGTATATCCCATTTATATTTTCTTTTTTTGTCTCCCATGGATCTTATTATATATTTTTCAATTATTCTATGTTTTATAGTGGGTTATAAAAAATGTTTTTTAGTTTTATTGGGAATATAATGGTTTTTTTATTTCTTGTTTGAGAGTTCACTATCATAGGATATGTGTTCTAGCATTCCACAACCTGATTTTAATCTTCTTTATATAATTAATTATTATTATTTTTCATTATTTGGAAATAAAAATTGGGACTTATGATTTCAAATTTTTTAATTTCTACATAAAATATATATTTGAAAATTATATTTATTTTACAAAAAAAATAACATGGGTTTCCACATAGTATAATGTTTTTAATGCGTTTTTTCAAGGGTTTTCCCCGCATTAAATGTTTTTATGTTATTTCCATCTGAGTATCAATTTTTGACGGTTTTGTGCGGTTAATTTTTAAATGTGGTAAAAAGTCTTGTAATCACAAAATGATTTTTTGTAAATTCATTTTTGGAAATTTTATATTTTATTTCATTATGTGTGTTCCACAATCATTGGAAGACCATAAATCTTATGGGATTGTATGATTTGAATAATATAATGGGAGGATTGATCTATATATCATTTGATAAAATTACTGATAATATAATATTTCTTATCAGAATGTAGGAGTGAGATATGATTCCATAATATTTTATTTTTTGATATTCATCCATTATTTTTTGGTGTGTTTCGTTTGTTTGAATACATTAAGTTTTATAACGGTTCCCCGGTAGCATTTTGGATGGTGTGGGTGGATGTTTCATTAGGATAGTGAGAAATCACTAGAAAGTTCCCTGGGATAGTTTTCCCTTCATATGGGTATATGGTTTACCCGGTGACCCTTTAGATCATGTCTGATGAAACTTTTCCTAGCTTCACTAGGGGGTCCTACGTTGAATGTTTTTTATAATACCTAGTCTCATATCATTCATGTCAGAGCATAATTTTTCACGTAGAATTTGACCTTTTAAATGTTATACATCATCTATAAATTTTCTTTATGTTTTTATGAAGATCATGCACAAAACATTGACATTATCTTCCTTTAGTATCAAAAAATCAAGTTCTTTTGGGGTTTCCACATGTTCTAACAATAGATCAACCCTTCCAATAACTCCTTAATTCTCATTATAACTATTAAAATATTTTTTTTTATTTTATACACCCATAAATAAGCCACCATCATTATCTTTAACAAAATATAGCTCACATTCCCCATTATTATATTAATCTATATAGTGAATGTATTTTCTTTTGAAGGATATCCATTCAAAAATATTATTATAATATTTTTTTCGCACTCTTATAATGTTTTTAGTCATGATATTCTTCTATGTGTTTATTTAGTAATTTTCCCTCGTGATGTTTCACCATTAAAATTTGAGGAAATATAGAGGAAACCTACCCTTTAACCTTTCTCTTCTTTTTATAAGACTAGTGTTTGTGAATAACATAACCACATAATCATCATCAACATCTAAATTCTCATTGACTAATAGATTCATAATGGAATTAAATGACACATACTAAGTAATTTCTTTAATTATTGATTCATATTAATGATTTTACATCCCATAATCCACAAGAGTAGTATTAAAAATATCAAGTGAAAACTCTTTTGGATTATTATATCCTAGAAAAAAACTACTAAATTGAAATGAAGAAACCACCCTCTCTTTATTTTATTCATGATTATTTCTTCTTGTAGATCTTAAATAATGTCTCAAAAATCATTATCAGGAACATTTTTATGACTGACCATTTTTTCAACCATCTCATTTCAGTTCTTTCTAAAATTATAATATCTGATTGATCGCACCAACAAATGTGACTCACAAACCCTTGAATTTTTTTTAAATAATCTGTAGCCTTTCCAACGTGACATGAGAATTTTTTCATGACATTTACTTTTATAAAAATGAATTAGAAATTGGGATTCTTATGAAATTTATGAATTTGGAGACTACATCAGATTCTATATGATCTTTTTCCTTCTAGGATTCACTCTGCATATCAGATGCGATTCAATGGATTTCTACTGTATAAATGTCTATTCCCAATGAGTGGAAATAGTGTTGTATATGGATTTTCAAAAACAAGAAATGAATTATTTTTCATATGGTAATACCATTTATATTTAGAATAATCCAATTGAATTCAAGAGAAAGAATTAATAAAATCCCCTTTGATACCACAAGACATATCCTTTTAATGGATTACACCATGTGAAGGGGGGAGGTCTAGAATCTAGATATACATGTTTTTTAGAAAAAATTATGAACTTAAACACTTATGTGGAGGATAAAATTGATTTCACTCTATATTTATTCTTCATGAGTGATGAAATTTGTTAATGAAATAATGGATTTTAATTTTTTCACTCACACTATGATATTTCCATTGAGTATGTATAATAATTTTTTTTGGATTTAAGATTGAAAAATAACCAGGGGAGGGTGATCGAATATTAATTATGAATTGGGGAATTCAAAATCGTAATGGATATCTAAGTTATTAATGTTTCTATAGAATAAAATAATATTAAAATGATCAAATAATATGTTTACAGTGGTTTATATCTAAATGATCCTACTCCACTCTTCACCCCTCTCGCAAACTGAGATTTTTGGAAACCACAATAACCAATATAATAGAATCTTACATTGAATATTTACCACCTAGATTCAAAAACCAATTAAAATGTTCCCCCTAGTGGATTAAACCAAAAAATGCCTTCAGTTTTTTCCTAAACATACAACCCATGAGCCATCTATTATCCCCTAGCGGCACAAAATTATGTTGAAATTTTTTGGTATTCAAAACAAAATCATGTATCATTTAATGGATAATATAACCCTTTAAAATCATATGTACTGAAAAATAATAGAATGAACTAAATAAAATAAACTAGAGGAAAACTTTAGTATGAGATTTAAAGGAAGAAATCAATATCTAATTGAAGTGTATCAAATGATTATAGTTTTAATGATTATAGTAGTTGAACATGAAATAATGTCACACATGTAATGTTTTTTAATATCGTAAACCATATATTTGATGATCTTGGTCTGTCTAGATCCATATTCTTGGTTCATATATTCAAAAAATATTTAATAACATAGGCCTATTGTAGTTAATATTTCCAAATATAGCATTCAATTTCTTTATCGAATAAGCATAAAAGCAGAATTACATGTGAACTTTGATAATATGTATAATTCAATTCATATTTTATTTTTATAAACAGTTAGTATAGTTAATAAATTACAACTGGATAATTATAATCAACTTTAAATTAGTTTATAATAATTCGAAAAAAAATCACATTCGAAATACATTTAATTTGGAAATAACATTTCATTTACAAAAATGTGTTAAATTTCATCCCATGTGATAAAAATTATATTTTATATAAAACTACTCTAAATAAAATTCAATGGTATTAAAATGATTAATATATAATAAAATAATAATTAAATCAAGATAAACATGTGAAAAAAATAATGTAATTAAATATACAAAATAATACATAATACATATCATTTTTGAGAAAAAATATTAAAAAGGAAATTAGTTACCATAGATTGGTCCTAAGGTATGATCAACATACTAAGATATATTAAATTACCATAACTTTATTTCTATTCATGTGTTCACTTCATTTTATCATGTATTCAGTGCATTTCTATTCATGTGGTTGGTAAAAATAATCATGCTGTGAGAACATTTTTTCATGTAGTAGGTAAAATTTTTCAAGTGGTTGGTATATTTTAGTTTATGTAGTTGGTAATGTTTTTTCTAGGTTATAGGTTCATTTTTTTCGTAGGGTATGTATTTATTTCATGTGTTATGTGTATTTTTTTCATTTGGTATGTATATTTTTATTCATGTGTTTCATTCTATACAACTAAATTTTCAATTATAATTCATGGTAACCATTAGTACATGTAGTCAGTACCCATGGTTACTACTCATAGTTAGTAACCGAGTTCAGTACTCACAATCTATACTCATGATCAGTACTCATGGTTAGTTCAAGACATTCTAAAATTCCATATTCCCCAATAATAACAAATTTTGTTAATAAAATATGTAAGATGATATTATAAGGTTCCAAATAAAATTTTCAAACTATGAAAAAATCAATAATCATCTAGAAAATGTTATAATCAATGACGATATTAAAATGGAATAATTTTTTGGAAAATAAAAAATATGATCATGACCATGATTAAGTATAGTTTAATGAATAAAATAAAAATAGTAGTTACTTTGAATGAGAAAAATATAATTTTTTCAAATATCTACTCAAAATCTGCGACTTTATTATAATTAAAAAACAATTAATAATTTTTAAAACTTCTCCCCCTTTCTGAAAAATAAATAGTATCTCAATAGAATAATTTTCTTTTTGAAATTAATACATAAAAAATTAATTAAATTTAAATATTAAAGATATTGAAAAACACATTTTATTCCATAACATTATTAAACCATCATGTTTCAAAACATATATCAAGGGGCCAACAAAAAATCCTTCCATTATCAAAACAGGTAGAAATAATTCACTATTCAATGAGAAATATTTTAATTAACTTTGAAAAAATTAATGAAAAGTTATTATGAAATATCATGTTATGTTTACTAAATGATTACAAATTATGTCAAAATTGTATATCAAATATGAGAAGTATCAACAAATTAATATAATAAAAATATATTTATACCAATTAAAAAATATTCATTTAATAAAAATATATTCTTGATTTTACAGATTTCATCTAAATCAAAAAACTTCCATGCATATACAGGAAACAAATCCCCCTAAATTAATTCCATTTAAAATTAAATCTCAATCATACCAATTTCAAACATCATTTTCTAAAAAATAATAAATTAGAGGGTATTATTAAGGATATATGTAAGTTGGTTTTATATAGAAAACAATTCCAAAATTATTTTTTCATTTTGATTATGATGTCTAGGAAAATGATATTTAACATAAATGTACTCATTCCTAGTGTGTTGTAATGTATTTTTAGAGAAATAAATAGTTAATCTATCAACATAGAAAATATAAATAATTTTAAAATAAAATGAAAAATTAGAAATAGATTTCATAATCAATCATTATTTACCACAACATAATACAAAATTGTTATATTAAAATTAGATCATTGAAAGAGAAAAAAAATTTAATTGAAGCCAAAAAAACTGAATATTTTCAATATAAAAGACACAAATCTTAGAGATATTCTTGTATATAATGTATCCACAAATATTATAATAACACGGTCTTATCAAATCAATGTTCGTTATAGAATGATAAAAATAAACCATGATTCAAATGACCATTCACATATCTAATGATCATTTTAATAGATATAATGTGGAATTACATAAAATCAAATTGATATGTTGTACACATAAAATATGAAAACATTAAATCAGGATTATGATAAGTTAAATACAATAATATACATATCATTATTCAATAGGATTCAAAATCAATATATTTTATAGATTTCTCAAAATCTAATTTAAACCGTCTACTAATAGGATTATATTAAATTTCACAAGAATATTAAATAAATCTCTTATGTAATTATTTAGAGTAAAAATATTGAATTAGAAAAATATAATTATTTTTTTTGAAATTTTTAGAAACCATAGGAAATAATAATTCCCCAAAGATACCCATATCAAATTCAAATGTCCAATATTTTTAAAATATAGTGCATCTATTTTAACTTAAAGATAAAAAAATAATATCGTCAATATAAATATTAACAAAAAAAATATCAAAATAAACTTTCTTAAAAAATAGTATGATTAACCAGTCATGTCTCAAATTTTTTTCTCAATATAAAACTATAATTACTTTTAAAACTAGATCAAGAAGCTTATTTCTAACCATATAATTCTTTTGATAGTTTAAAAATTGGATCATGATAAATTTCATTTTCAAAACTATGGGGTTTCCTAACATATACATCTTGAAAAATATAAACATTTAGGATATAGGTTTTACATACATTTAAAATAATTTAAATCCATGAAAATAATTATAATATAATAATATTATAATTAATTATAACATATAAATTGGTGTAAAATATTATTAATATTTTTTCCATATTGTGAGAATACCGTGGAAACTAATATAGAGTTTTTATTAACTACATTTCTAGATTCATAATGATTATTTCTAAAGATCCAATTTGATAAAATTATATTATAATTATTTGGTTGCACAACTAAATTACACTAATTATTCCATGTAAAGTACATTAATTCCTCTTGTATAGTTAATATCATATTAAAATCATTTAAATCCTCATCAATGAATTTTTTGTACAACATAGTATATAAATTCATGATAATCTCAAGCATTCATAATAGATTTCAATGTTTTGACTTTTGATTCCACATTCCCAATAACATTATTTTGGGATCATGTTTATGAATATTCATTAAATTTTCATGAATATGCTTTAATTGAGAAGAATCATTGTAATCTTGAATATGCTTATTTTTGTCTTTAGCAATGCCTTATTCAATATTAAAGTCTCAAAATTCTTCATCTAGGTAATTAATATCATTATATTCTTTATTTAAATAATTTTCATCAAGCATTACATGAATTGATTCTTCAATAACCATGTTACATTCATTATATACTCTATATGCCTTACTATTTTTATAAATATCCCAATAATATGCCTTCGTAATATTTTTAATTCAACTTATCAAACATATATTTATTATTAATTAAAAAACCGTACATCCAAACACTCTAAAATGTCAAAGTTTAGGTTTTATTACCTTTAAATTCTCATAATGTTTCTTTTATAATAAGGGTGGTAAAATAATCCTATTTGATACATAATAAGAAATCATCATAAATTCTACCAATTTTTTTTAAAAATTTAAACTCATTTAATATATTGCATATAATTTCATGAAGTGTTCTATTTTTTCCTTTCAAATAAATTATTTAATAATAGTATCATGGGGTATGGAAAATTGTGAAAATACCTATTTTCTTAACAAAACTGGATAATCATTAATTTTGAAATTCACTATAATGATCACAAATAATTTAATTAATTATAAATAATTTCTTATTTTGACGAAATTTATAAAAAAAATAAGCTTAGATAATGTATCACATTTAAGAGTAACTAATAAAACCCATATGTGCCTTATAAAATCATAAACAATTAAAATAATAATATATTTTACCACTGAAACATGTATATCTAATATAAAAAAATAAAAATAAATTAGTGAGAGCAAGAGGAATTTATGGTTTTTCTTATTAATCTAATTTAATGTTACTTTTTATTTATAACCTTTCACACCAGACTCACAAAAAAGTGGTCTCCCATTTTAATTCTTGTAACTATAGAAATATTTTGTTCTTATAAGGCTTGTGCATCAACCTAAAATTTTCATGTTTAAATCTTCTATTCTACAAAATGTTATCAAATTGTACAAAATTTATTAATTTTAAATTTTTATCATTTAATTAGGAAAATTTTATTTAATAATTATTATATTTCAATTTTCATAAAATAAAATTGATTTATACATTAATTTTTTTTTTATCATTTCAATATTTAAAAAAATTTGACCTTGACATAGTTAGAAAATTATTGTGAAATTGCGTTTCAATTATTAAAAAAATAACGCATTAGATATAATAATATAATTATAAATTCTAACCTCACAAAAATCTTTTACATTTAATTTTGAATTATGATGAAATGTTTTATTACCTCCTTCATGTTGATTTAATGATAGATAGTTAGTAAAATCACCAATAATGTTTCTTAACAAATTATTTTCCATATACCGAACATATTTTTTATTACCCCAATAAATTTTCCATATTGATAAGAATTAAAAAGATTTTTTGTAAACAATAAAATTTTGGTCTAATTTTATTAGCATATAAATTAATGGGAACCCAAAAACAATTCCAAAACGTTTTTACAATAAATTTAGTTTATAATTATTTAGAAATAAAATCCTATTTATGTCCCATATATTTTGTAAAAATCGAGGAAATCTTATTGGTATAATTACCTTTCATGTGACATCAATAAAAGTAGTAGTATATATAAGTCAATTTTAACGTTTCCCAAACAATATATTTTACATTTTAATTTAATTATTATCATTAACCAGGCATAATCTACTTTTGTTAATATTTTTCAAAAAAATTATCAATGTCTTCATTTCCTGGAAAATAAAGGAAAAAAATTGCTTTAAAATGATTAACTTGTTTTTTTTAGTTTTTCATTATGCTTATGAATTGTATAAACATTCATTACCCTATATTTATAGAATAAAGGCATAAAATCAACCTCTAACATTAATTTATCATTTTCACAAAAAAAATCATATTTTCTTATGAAAATTTTAAATTTTAATGAGAATAATTTTTTTCATCCTAGATATATTTCTTCATATTTTCACTCTTCTTAAGAACATATTTTTATTGTCTCTTCAATTTCATATATAAACAAGTAAATTTTAAACATTATATTCAAATTTATATGTTTATTTAACAAATTCCTAAATTTTGGGTTTCTAGGTTTAGATTTTAAATATTAATAATAAGTTGAGTAACATACAATATTTTAATAATAAATTAGAAATTTTTTTACAGCATCCTTTTCAGAACTAGATGATTCATTGGTATATGAATCATCAGGAAAAATCTATCCACCAACCATTACCTTATTTTATTTATTATATTAATTTCTCATATTCATTCCCTTATTTATTCTTCAGTAATTAGGCTATATGTTCCAATTTTTCCTTTACTCATAAAAAAATTATATCTTGAATGTCATTATGATTATAATTACCTTTATTATTCTCCTTATAATCATACTTGGGATAGTCTCTACATAATGATCATGGATAACCTTACTTCCTTAAATATCCATCCTTTGTAACATTTGTTGTATTATTTATTTCACTAATCTATAACTCAAAATAGAAAGAGTAATTAGATACTTTGTTTTAAAGGAATTCCCTTCCTCATTGAGTTATCTTCCTTAATGTGATGTTTCCTTTTGAACTCATATTGTAATAATGATCTGATAAGATCATCAATAATATATTTCATTAAGTTATTACTTTCATTTAAAACTACCTATTTATCATTCATATTCATAGTAATCTCACTAATAACTTGTTAAACCAGATCATGATTTCTAGAGTCTCTCCAAAACAACTCAAGTCATTTACAATAAAAGTAAATATATAGAACAATTTATTAATAATTATATCCTTACTCAATTTTAATTCATGATATTCTACAATTAATATGACCAACATAGTTCAAATAATCATATCTAAGCAAGGATTTATAACTTGAAGAATATCCCATATTTCAGAAGTAGTTTTATTTTTTGAGACATGACTATAATAATTCCTTCTTATTATTAAATATAAGATATTATTCACCTTTTAGTTTAGCATATAATTAAACATATCATTAAAAAAATATTCAGCTTCCCCTTTGGGATTATTTTATGTATTTTCCATGATCATTCAATGATATATGAAAATATTCATAATGAAACTTTACATTATATATTTATATAATTCATAATCTATACCGTCTAAATGAGTTGGTTTTTTAGGTATCATTTCATCATTGAAACATGTTCTTCCCATATTATATATGCCTTTTCCATTTACAGTTATTATAGGAAATGGTTAGCACAATTAATATACATAGATATATTATTAATGGTTTGATACTATTTTTTTGGAGTTAGGATTGAAAAATATCCAAGTGTTTTGAAGTTTTCATTTAAAATTGAATTAAAAAAATTTATTATGTAATTTTGTTATTAGAGTTAATATATTTTTTATAATGGAAAATAAAAAGGAAATAGCATGGATAATTTTTATAGTGGTAATTATCTTAATGATCATACTCCTCACTTCATACCACTCCAGAAATAACAGTGATGACATCTTATATATCCATTATAATGTCATAATACAATGAAATTTCCCGCACCTAGAGCCACAAATAATTTTAAATACTTTTTTACCCTGGTGGATTAAACCCAAACTACACAACCTTTTACTATCTAGAGGAACAATTTGAACAGCCAGGCTTTTACCCTTAGATGGACAACCCAATGCTTGAATTTTTTTTTGGGAGTCACAACCCAGTTTCCTACATTTTAATGGGTAGTATTACACTTTACAATTATTCACATATTAAAAGAATATAAAAATTTAAAGCAACTAAACAAGATGAAATATTCAATCTAATTGTCAAGGAGGTAAATTGTTTTCTTGTAGAAAAAGATCAAATGATTGTAGTCTAGATAAGATTAATAGTTGATCGTTAATGTATTTAATAAGTGTGTATTTTATTAATATCCTAAAACTATGGTTTCTATTATGGATATTCAAAACTAGATATATTGAGTCAATATGGGAATAAATGATTAAACATTGTAGGTTCATTCAATTTCAAATTTCCAAAAAAAACATGTAATTTATTTTTTGAATATGATGGGAAACATACATAAATGCGTCACTTTTATAATCATAAAAATTAAATTAATTTAATAAATTGATAAACATTCGTATATTTAATACAGTTCTATTGAAAAATTACAATCACTATTATAGTACCTTGAAGAACTTCTATAAAATATTCACATTGAAATAGAATTTATTATGGAACTCTTTTTTTATGAAGCAGGGTTAAATTTAAACCCATGTCATAATAATTTAATCCTCAATAAAACATTTATAAATTATATTTCTTATCATTAAAATGACTACATGGTTTTTATGGAATATTTAAATACACAAAAACATTTGAAATAAATGTGCAGTTATTCGAAATATAAATATATACATAAAATAGATATTTTTCTGAGCTAAAATACAACAACGAAAATAAGTGACAGTAGATTTGTTATATGGTAGGTTCTACTCTTTGAAAAATATAAAATTACCATCGCATAATTTTTTTCCATGTGGTCAATTAATTTTATTTCATACAAACAATACATTTTTTCCTGTTGTACATACAATATTTTTGATGTTTTAAATACATTTTTTTGTGGTATGTAGATTGTTTCTTGCGATCATTACCTTTTTTAACACAATAGGTACACTTTTTCATGTGGTAGGTAAATTTTTTTTCATATAGTTTGTACACTTTTATTCTTGAATTCATTTATAGACTACCTTATATTCACTTACGGTCTGTACTAATGATTATTACTCATGGTAATCTCTCATATTCAGAGCTCATGACTAGTACTCGTAGTAAATTCTAGAATTTTAAAAAATAAATTTATATAAATTTCCCATTTTTGGTTCCAGACTATGTTAAATGATATTTTTGGGTCCCAAATGATATATTTATCCTATACACATTCGATAATACTTTCAGTAAATTTTATGAACAATCAAAACATAAAAAATAAATTTTAGGTGAATAAATATTTTGATATGATCATGATTAAGAATATTGTAATTAACGAAATAAAAATAATGATTTATAATTATTAAAACATAAAAAGGTTGAAGTACCCACTAATAAAATATTTAATTAAAAATAATAATGAAAATCTCATTTATGTATAATTATAATATGGATTGGTCTAACTGAACCTTCTTTTTCACTATGATGAACAATTGGAAAACTCACTAATGTCCTTCAATAAAGAACTCACATCACTACTTATTGTCATTTTTTTCTCCGCAAAAATTTTAATGAAAACCTAAAAAAACAATGGTATTTATTTTTATCATGTACTATTTAAACTTACCCATGGTGTATGGAACACCTAGAATATAATCTTCCTCAACCTTCATCCCTCTAGATGGTATCTTGAATGATCCACCATCCTTATTCCTTAATGTTACTCAAAAATATGAATACTTTTTATACCTCCCCTATATAATTATCTTCCATTTTACAAAAATAAGAAACATTATGTTATCCCTGTTATCCACTGAATAAATTAATTAATCGATTTTAAAATCGTATCAAAACTATCCACTATGTGGTGGTTTTAACAACCATTAAATCCAAGATTCAATTCCATATGTTTTTAAAAAACGATTAATATGAAAGGTGAAATGTCTTTCCAAATTGAGTGGTGGAAAACATCATGTCATATTTTTGACAAACCCATTACTATGATTATATCCTCCTACTGAATTTGTTTTATATAGGTATCATTTCCCTTTTCCATGACATTTGAAACAGTTATAGGATGTCCTATTATAGATCATTGGGAAAACCCAATATTCCAATAAAAAAGAAATAGTGTTTCCACAAATGGGATAGACTCATAAAGTTATAGGCCTTTGATAAGGAAAAAATATCTTGACTACTGTATCCATCCATATCCTAATAAAAACCTCTTAGTCATCTTCCTCGAACATACCCATTACTATGGGAATAGACTTCTTCTTTAAGACAGTTCAATATTTTGGTCCTCATATCAACGATGGATATTAATATCTTCACCAAAAACATATTGGTAATCACTATTTTAAATTGATAGAGACCATAAAAACCACATGATCACTAGTAGGGTGTGTTCAAGGATGTTTTTTAGACCTACTTCACTAATCATGCGAACCTACATCATTGGATTTCATCACAAGCATCCTTCAACATCCACGATAAGAAACATAATAGAATAATCATTAGAAAATATTTTTTCCTACATAGTTAAATGATGAATAATTAGTTAATCTTAAAATGAGTTTTACCCCATAAAAATTTACATGATTACACAAAGTAATGTCTAATGAAAATTTACTTATCAAATTGTGATTCCACCCCACCTACATAAAATTTAATATATGATCATGAATAAGTAAAGTCATAATGAATGAATACCCAACTATTTTTAGATTTTTTGAACTCTAAAATTAGTAAATGTATCACAACCACCACCCAACCCTGATTGATCATGATAAATGGTTATGTAATGGTCATTTTTGACCCTCCAAGGACAATAACCCTATTTTTTCTAACTATTAATTTTTTTTATTTTTTAAATATTATTTATTATTTTATGAAAAAGGAAAAAAAAATTAATTATAATGATAAAATAACATGATAATTTCCTAAAACTCATATAATCACTACAACTATTATATCATCATTGGAAAAAACATCCCTTCCACTATAAATAACCTCTCCCCAAAATATGAACCACTTAATATCATGAATAATACAAAGAGTGTGGTAGGAAAGAAAAAATAGGTGTTGTTGGGGATTTTTCCTAACAAGTTCATTCGTGGATTCTAGAGGAACAATTAGGATTCAATTTAAAGGAATGTATAATGAATTGGGTCATAATAAGAAAAAATACTAATCATATTAAATGTGACTTTGTGAAATCATTTCATTGAATATATATCAATGAATAATCCTATTTTTTATATGAATCATGGCCTCTAGAGATATAGGGTATGAGAAATATTGGATGAAATGTTTTAGATAACTTTTATTATTGAGGAAAATTGATAAATTTCAATAAATCATGAAATAGTATAATATCAATAAACTAATCCACATTCTTTTCAAAAATTAAAATCAAGATAAATTGAATGAACTTTAATTTACACAAATTAAAAAGACCCCCCCCCCCTTGACATACAATATTTATATATAATATTAATAATAATATTTTTCCTCTAATAATTTAACCACAAATATTACTCATTCACTGTCATGTTAATTGTATTATAACACAAGGAATCTTGTGTCTTCGAAATATTTTTTCCTCCATGTTCAAAATTTGAAAATATCATAGTGTGTGTATAAAAGTATCAATAAATAAAAAAAAATTTAAAATTAAAATATGTAGTAAAAATAAATATAGTAAATTAAACATCCAAATTCTATTTGAAGATTATAATTTCTTAGCATGTTTACTTGGTCACTATAATATACTGTATCTATGGCCGGTTTTGGGAATTCCGATAGAAATTTAATATACATTTCAGTGGATGGGTCGAATGCTGATCATAGATTTGAAACATAATATTGAGTTTCCGAACAACATAAATTGATATTTTTATATAGGGTTTGAGGAATTAGAGATGAATCAGGTGTTTTAAGAAGTATTTGGAGTGTAAGACTATTTGAGGTGATTTACATTTTTCTATTCATGTTTTGTGGTTTTGTGTACGTAGTTAGGGAAAAATAGTGTGCCACATTGGGCCTGAGGATGGTTTTAGTATAATTTATAATGTACATGGTTTAATAACAAGTTATGTGCATGGTATAAAGGATCCATCTCGATCTTAGACTAGACAATGTTGATTGGTTTTGGTTATATGCTTACCACAAGGTTGTATACAAACTATTTGAAATGTTGCAAACTAGGATATCTCCACTTAAGTGAATGGTTATAAAACTCATCCTACCAAACTATGTGAGTGAGGTGTGATGGGATTGGTCCATCTGTATGGTTAGAGGAAGGTTTGGAAAACCATGTTTTCAAACTATTTGTCCTATTAATAATGGAAAAATTAATATTTCCAAAATAAATTCTTATGGTGCATCCTAATTCTCCCCAATCATTCCATCACACAAACCGACCTCCCTTTCCCTTTTCCATCCTCCTTAATACACTTCAATAGTGAAGTTTAAATATTCATTTCTCAATGAAATATTATATTTATTTTTCTTTTTTCCTCAATTTTCTCAAATTCTATCCAATATAATTTTCCACTTCTTTATCTTGGTTTTCAAAGGTGATCATGGAAGAATTTTGTAATTATCATGATGATTTTGTAAAACTATCAATAAGGGAATCCCATTATGGTTCCCAAGATTAGTAATTACTCAAATAATTAATGGTATATTGAATTGTAGATTTATTCAAGGTTTCAATTTAAATTACAAAAAATTAATTGTGTAGTTGGCTATGATGCATAGGTATTTGTATAGTTTCGCTTTGGGGGTCAGTTGTGGACAGCATGTGAGTTGTTAGAAATAGTTCTAATGGGTAACAACAACACAATGTGTTTCTAAAAGGTATTCCATGCTATATTGAATTTTTTAAATTTAAATAATTACTTATAATTTTATTATAATTAATTATTTTGGATATATTGGTGTGAGATAGGAAACCGAGTGGTTAGTTAAGGTTCAATTATTCATGGAAGGACCTTTTAGAGCCTCGGTGGAATAATTATGTTGACCATAACATATGAATTACTTCAGTTTTATGTAGGTTATATCATTAACTACCCATACAATTGTTGTTTTAAAATTTATTTAATTCAATGTGTGGGACTCCACCATAGTTTATGTAGTCAACTTAAATTTGAATATTTGAATTGACTCAAATATTTAAATTGTAATAATTAATTAATTGGATTATCTATGATAATTGAATAAGAGTGTTGTAAGTATTGTTCTTAGGGTGTTATCATAACACCACCACTACTAATGGATGGTGCCTTAACTCAAGCACGTTAACCCACATGAGGGATTTCCATCAATCTAATTAAATTAGAATGACCATGTGACCATTATGAATGGTCTTATGATCATATCCCTGTAGAGTGGTATTTTGACTTGAGATTATTATCCCCCATATTTTGTGTGACAACCCTAGGGACATTCTCATCCAATATTGATATACAATAGGATATTGTTGAGAATTTGGTCGAGAGGCCTAACATAGTGTGTCATTTACAATTAAGATGTATTATGGTACTTACCTATAATTACATCCCATGTGATAAACAACATGTAGTCATAGAGGCAATGCTACCTCCATACTGACAAAGAAGGATAAAATGTCTTTTGGGAATTAGGTGTTTACTTGGAACCATAGACGATATTGAGGAAACATATGGGGGTTCATCTACATTGATGTGACATATGGAACCACATTGGGTACCTGGATGTTTTCTCAGCCCAGAGTGGGTATTTTTTTATGTGGGTGGTGATGACTATATGTTTCTCTCTAAACCCTAAACCGACAAGTATGCCGAATTGGGTATGGGGTGATGATAATGGGAGTTATAATTCATCATGTACTTATGGTTTGTCAAATAATATGTATATTTATATCTTATTAAATATGAATTCCGAGGATTCCTTGGAATCTATTGTTGGTCTTGATACTATTGTAGTTTCTCAATATACATGAAAATGATTTATTGATATAGAGGAAACCCAGGGATTCCTAATATATTTAAGGTATTTTATCACTATATATTAGGTAGGATTCATATGATAACTAGATTATAAATATATAGTCAACATAAGAATGTAATATTTGAGCTATTATAGAGAATATTTCATCGTAACTATGTGATTACACATTTACTAGACTTCCCATGAGGGTAGAGAATCCATGGATATAGTGATACCATTTTGAATTTCCTAGTGTAGTGATTTGAAAGGAAATACCTATATAAAATTTTGAATGACCATGATTCTAGGGATTTGAATAGTATTTTGATATATTTTTTGAGATTATATCTGTGATAATAGATATTGCTTATCCTAAGGGATATTTTTTTATCTCAACTATTAATGCATTGATACCCACTAAGATCGGGTGGACCCACCCATGATGTTTATGTTGTGGTGGTGTGATTAATTTCATTCCATGGAAATAGACCGTATAATCTAGGAAGGTTCTTAGTTAAGATTCTTTGGGTATCCTAGGAATCAGACATTCTTGGACGTATAAAATTTCACTGGAAATTCCTGGCCATGGAATTTGTTTGTTGCTTGAAATAAAGAACTCCTAGGTACTATTATGGGGTTCATATAGAGGGATTTAGGATAGAGGATTCTTGTTGATACCAATGATCTTCTTCTAATAATTATGTATTTTTTATAACATGATCCCTAGTGAGTAATCAGTGGTTTCCTAGAAGATATTCTCCTACTTAGAGATACTCAGAAAATTGTCGATGTAGGTATAGTCGATTGAGGACATAGACATGAGTATCAATGATAGTTGTTGGGAATTTCCTGGGTTATATTTTATAGCAATTCAGTGGTGGTGATAGAATGGAGGAATTTTCATTGTGAAATTCTCAAATAATAATCAATATATAGATGATCGGTGAGTTCTAGGGGTTGTAATTTCATTGTTTTTTCTCAGAAAATTATATATTTGTTTTTAACTGAGTTTGTCAAATTAACATATAATAATACACATTGGTTATTATGGTACTATTTTTGCAGTGACCTACTGGGTTTTCTACTCAAACAATGATATATCCTCCATTTCACATGGGTACCCTCTAAGAACTCACATGTCCATTACAATAATAGTTAGATCAATGGCCCATATTCAGAATTAGCATATTTGAGTAGGACTAATATGATATATCATAATAATAGGTCAGGGTATGACATAGATTGGATATGGATCCATCATATTTTAGTTAATTTATTATATTCTATATATGTAACAGGTGTAGAGGGTGGTTATTATATGTTTGGTATAGATATTTGTGAGTCTATTGCATTTTATATATTACAATTATTTTGTACATTCATTTCCATTGAAATTAGTGTCTTATAATAGATAAACTTTTGTTACTTTTATTTTTATATTTCACCCTATGATATTGGGGTATTTCCCCCCTATATTTTTACCTTTTACCCCCACTACTAGTTGGAAGGCCCTGCTATATGGGGAGGCATGCTTGAGTTCCTACGAGGAACCCATCCAACAATAGTTCATCGTGTGATCCCAAAAATGGTATTTCAAAGAGGTATGATAACAATAATTAATTTATGTATTAAAATATTTAAATTTGGATGAAATGATATACATGAATATTTAGTATCTTGGTATTTAAATTAGAATGGTGTCAATGGATACCTTTTTAAGCGGATGTCTATTTTAAGGGATTGATTTATTTTGTTTTTACATTGTTTTTTTATTTTCACTGAGGGGGATGCACATTACAGAGAAGATTTAGGGTTTATGATTTATTTTAATTTTGTCCAATGGTATTATTTAGAAGATTCAAATTATGGATATTGTCTATTATCCAGTTAGGGAAACAAGATTCTCATGCATCATATCAAGAACATACAATCAAAACAATATAGTTCAACTAGTGTGACCATAATTACTAATGAATTAGGATATTTTATTAAAATTGTCATAAAATACTCAAATTAAATTTTCCAATATAATTACTTAGTGTAATTATGCTTATTTTGGTTCACATATATATATTGTTTATTATGGTGGTAGGTCTTATAGATCTTATGTTGAGATGATGGATGAAGTTGATGGTGGTAAAATAATTTCAGTATGAAATATGTAGAAATCATGATGGGTTAGAAATTAAATTTAATCATTATATAAAAATCCCAACAAGTAATTATTATGTATGTTTAGTTATATTTAATATCATTATCAAACAATATAGTGTTTTCTGTATGTCATGGAATAGTATTCTACTCATATAAGAATGTGGTTATGTTTTTATCTTAGTATGGATCATCTGATATAATGTTATTTGGTGTGATAGAGGTATAGCTAGATCCTTTAGTATCCATATGTTGTGAAGAAGATCGAAAGGGGTGAGCTAACTAGGTTTAGTTATTTAATATTATAGTTTCAAATTGTGTGCAATTTTCATGTATATCATTGAATGGCCTTCTTTATAAATGTACAATGGGACTATAGTCCCAAGAAATGGATCATCTAGGAAGATCCTTGGGGGCCATTTAGAGTTTCTGATTTTTATGTAGTATTATTATGTATGTATTATTAGTAAGAATCATTGATTCATCATGTATTATATCATGGACTATTTTATATAGAAACAATGTGGTTTTTCCCATTATTTATATTCATTGTGTTACATCTTTGGTTTACGAGATATGTGGGTGGACCCAGATACCCTTGAGATAAGAATCATTTTTCAGATATTTTGATCCCTGTATTGATCATGGGAAATATATATAAGTGGTTGGCCCAATTTTATTTGATCTCATTAGAAAAAAACATGTGTAGGTTCTTTTGATTAGTAATTATTTCACATAAAGTTATACTAAGATGTATTATAGGCACAAATATGACATTAAAACTTTCTTAATGAGGTAAGAACCATTTGGATATTTATTGGTGGTATCGTGGTGATATTATTATGGAATGATTAGTATTTTTAACATGCCTATGTATTTTGGATGTGTTTTAAAGTGTCACGACAACAACCTGTTGTTATAATCTTGTAGTTATAGGTATATATATGATTTTTGGATGATTTCCAATTTTTACATCAATATATGTTGGTTGTCAGGTTATTGGATGTGGGAATATGGACGACCCTTTTTTATTATAATGATATAAATGAGGGAATGTAAAGAATTTTTATTCTCATGATACTAGTTGAGATGAGATATGACAAAAGGGATCATGTGTTGGTTTAAGTAACCATATAGTATATTATTTTACAACCATATTACATGACTAGTTGGTAATGGTACAAGTCATCCATCCATGATACTCATTTATATTCAAAATCATTGACTAGTCATATATAATAAAAGTAAGTTTATTTTATTATGATACCATTGTGATCATAATAGCCTATAGATGGGGTGATAATTTTGAAATTTTCCCCATAGTAGGGGACATATCAGAAATGGATCTATCTTTATAAATGTCAATGTCATCATTTCTAGAATACAATAATGGGTTTTGTTTTATTTCTTAATGGTGATCAAGGTAGTGGTTTTCATCAAGTCGAGTCATCAAATTTGGGATTGAGACACTTAGAGAATCTTTCACTTGATTTTTATGAGGATAGGGAGTCCATATATACACTCCATGATGAAACTTTGAAATAAATTTCTACTTCCTTATTCTCATTTTTCTAATTTTTGATAATCGACTACTCCAGATTTTTTGTGAAAAATTGTTACACTAATAGAATAATACCTTCAATTTTTTTTACCCTTCTCATTTCTATAATTGTTTTATGCCTTATTATTCTAAAAGAAATAATTATTATAACTGGAAATTTGGGAAATCACATTTCACATTCAAAATATTCATTATTTTTGGTTTTTAAGGAAATGTTCTTCTTCTTTGTGATCGCTTTATATTATTTCTCGTCTTTTCTTTTCATTTTAATCTTGTAGGAAATTACTGATCCAATGAAATATTCCACTAATATATTTTCATTGGTCCATAACTTGTGTATTATCATCACTTTGTGTGCCCAATATCTAAGAAATACCCAATGGATCTTCCTCACAAGCCTATTTTTGGTAAATAAATAAGCTGATGACATTATCAATTTTAAAATATCAGTGAAATATGTAAAATTTTAATTTAAATAATTGGTAATAAGTATACTAAAGCAATAAAAATATTTTCATTACATATTGGAACTAGTATCCTTTAATTTTTTTATCTTCATGTATTACTTTTAATAATTAATAAAACCCCTAATTGGTTTTTAACCAGGAAACTGTATAAAATTAGTTTATATATATCGTAAAATTTTGAGTATTCATAGATTTTCAATCCACCTAAAGAAAAAATATATAATCAGTTGTCCATTTTTTACATTTTATTGAGAGTGGATATTTCCATCTTTAGTTATTATTTAAAGTTGAAAACCAATACATATATGAAAAGTATAAATTATTGTTTTTAATAACTATATCTCGATTAATAAAATTATAGAGATCTAAACATTAATAGTCCTTTTAGAACACCTAGAGGTTTTATGGTATATTTAACCTTTTTTTGTTTGATCCTATAAACTGGTTATGGTTTTTAAATCAATGTTAGATATGGATGAAATTATTTCTCTACTAATAGATGGAAATATTGGTGAATTAATTTTTAATTTTTTTTATAAATGTAAAATGAAATAGATGTTATTATTTAAAATTGTTTGATAAATAGAAATTATAAGTGTTATGTGAAATAGAAATAACTATGTGAAAAATAAATTATATAAATGACTCATATCTATGTGTTTTTAAATAAAAATAATTATTTTATAAAAATATTTCATAATAATCCATAAATGAATCCCCATGTCTGTTACCCTAATGGTCCTTGAGAAGATTTGGTTTAAAACTATAGATTTAATAGTAACCATAGAACTTATTACAATGTGTAAGACTCATTAATTTTAGTGGTTTTATTAATTAAATCATTTAAACGACTATACTATTAGTTTTTGTGCATATAAATCCAATTCCACAACAATTATAGTAGTATTTTGAACTAACACCTCACATTCAATGATAATGAGGACCCAAATCCCCACTCTCCAAGGTAGTTATAACCCCATAAATAAAAAAAATAAGAGATTTTTTTTCAAGCACCTTGAACAATAATCACAATCCTCCCAGAAAGATTCAATATTACAAGAGTGGGAGAGATTGATAAAAGAGTGAAGAGATATTAAGAATGGAACAAAGTAGCACATTAGAGATATAAAAATTACAAATAATTTATATACATAAATATATGTACCTTGGGGTGTATTTATAGCCTCTAATTGCATTATAATAATTCTGGATGTGTTGTATGCTGAATTTTGTAGCTAGGATGATAATTGAGGTGTTAAGTTCCAAAAAAACAATACTCTTTTTTATTCCAAAAAAACACAGGATTGATAGTTGGTATCACTAAATATTCAAGGGAATATCAGGAGATCATGTTTTCTATCTAGTTTCCACAAGCATTATGGTTTTTTCGACCAACTAAAAAGTGGAATCTAGATATAACTATAATATTTTAAAGAATTTGAATACTAGTCAATTCTGACCAATAATTGAACTACTAGTTTAATCCTTCATGGGACATCAAAAGATCCTTGAAATTATAATTTTTTAACTTTTCATTCTATAAACTTATTTATACTTTATCAATAAATATGATTCGAAAATAAATTAAATGAAAAGATTAGAAACATAATATGGTGCTTTTGATCATTAAACCCACCTATGAGAGTGAGGATCATTAGGATGGTGGGGATTCTTATCAGTTCATTTTTTCAACATCATTTTCCTTTAATTTTTTCTTTTTCTCACCTTTCCTATATTTTTTCAACTTTCTCCTCTAGTTACTCTCTAAATTTTCACCAATATCATCTATAGTTATTTCACATCTCAATTAGATCTTTAGGTTTCTCCTGGTAGTACTCCTCTTGGTCCCACTATGATTGTATTTGAAATGTGTCCCACATAAAAATCCATATTTAACATGGAACCAAATTGTTCATCCTTTTAATTATTAAATTTTAGCCCCTATACCTACCATCAACACTATAACATAAACTTGGTGGTATTCATAAATGCATCCAACCATTCCTAAATTGCATGGACTTCAATTTTCTGGGTGGTCCTTGTCATTGTTGTTAAACCCCTAGTGGTGTTAATTAATTACCTTGATTAGGATTTTGGTGTGGCTTCAAATACTAAAAATATTCTTTATGTTCATAATTTATATATTTAATATATTCACAAAATATATATTGGGGTTTATCCGTGGCCATAATTGCATCCATCTTTATAGTTAAGCACTCTATTATTAAAATTATCATTCCATTATTTTCTATCATGTGAAATATTATTTTCCAACCCACCATTGTTATCCATAAAATAAAATTACTCTACCCTAATGTAGAATTTTATTACCATCATCTGGTGATTTTCTCATTATAGATCTTCTTATAGAAGAATCAAAATTTGATTGATTTTTCTATGATAAACCTTTATTAAATGTTTGGATCAACACCACATACCTATATAGTAGTGGGGGTTCTTTACAATTATATCCTTGGACCTCCCCAAATAATAATACTATTTTTCATCGTTGTTTTTGGAAATTAAGAAAATTACCATCCATACAAATAGAATTAGTGGTAGTTAAAAATCCAGTTGAGATCATTTAAACCAACTCCCCTATGTTGTAATAGTGTGTAGGGGTAGACTTTGGATTCACCACCATTTTTAATCATTTAAAGTGAAAATAACTAGTAATTACCATACCAAATTACATGTCACTTTAATGAGATGTAATGTGTTGGATAATTCAAAAACAAACTATGATGTTTTCTGTTTCCATCCTTATCTGGAAAGCTATAAAATTGTATTGAATTTGTTATCATTTTAATTGAATCTGGATATACAAGTGGGAACCCATATTAAAAGGTACCAGTATACCTATTTGGGCCCTTGTGCGTGAAGATTAATCATAATTCATAACATTTTACAGATCGTGATTTCTCCTTGGTACTACTTGGTTGGCACTGTGGTTTGTTGAATTGAATCTATATGTTTTTATTTAAGATTTTCTCCTTCGCATATATTTTTCTAAATTGGTATCCAAATCAATTTATTCTTTTTAGTATTCTATTTTTTCACCCTAGTTATTCATAAATTGAAACATGAAATTACAAAGAGTAAAATAATGAATAAAATAGTAAGAAATATTTATAAATATCATAATCAAACAGATTAACCACTCCCATGAAATGGATCTTGTATAATGACCGATATAATTGACATATTCAATTCTTCAAGTAAATTAGTTTATAAATATATAACATGCACTACCTAATTAACTAACTAATGATATATTACATATCAGTTAAGGTTGATCCTAGAGATTATTGATTGAGAAAAATGAAAAATTAGACTAAAAAATGTCAACAATGTATTGTTTGGAGACTTAGTTGTCAATTTATACAAGATTTGAATTTTGATAATATATATTTTTTAATATTTTATCTATTCTTTTATTTGATGATATATATTTTTCATGTTTTTTGTTGGTGTAAATACCACCACTATGTAAATGGAAACCCCTGTAACAAAAAATTTAGACTCTTTAGTCATCATGTAACATATTCATAAACAATTAAATTTGATGAAATATATATTCAATTAAAATCGGAACAAGTATATGAAATATTTTAATTGATTATAAAATATGAAATAGTCTTATTAATTAATCTAATTCATATGTCAAACCTTAAAATATTTTCATATATTATATATATATATATTACAAATTCAATTTTAGGAATCACTTTAGGAACATTTCTATAAATATGGATATATTGATGGTTTATTTATTTTATAAACTAAATAATATATATCCAAAAAAGAATTAACATGTGATTTAATACAAAAATTTATTTTATACTAAAATAAAAATATAACAAATACATATCAAATAATTTTATTATTATTATTTATTCATGATATTTGTTTATGATTGAGAGGTGTTTAAATATCATCAAAATTGTGATATTAGGATAGAATATGAATGAAAAAATCATATGGATTCATATTAATGGACATTTATTAAGTTATATATAATAACATTTCAATATAAAAATATATATCAAAATAAATTAATCATTTTTGTCAGTGATTCTACAGTGTTCAAAATAATGTAATGACAATGATTTTAGTTATAATGTTTGTAAATTTTTAGAGGATATTTCATTCCAACAATAAAATAGAATCCATAAAGAGGTATTTAAGATGATAATTAATATTTTATTTAATAAATGTATTTATTTTTTGTTTATTTATATTTTCTATAATTACTATGGATTTTGATAGATCATGTATTCAATAGAGGAAGTATATTTCATTAGAAATGAGTGTCCAAATTAATTGGAGTTGGTATATTTAGGTACACCATGAATATTTTTCTCATATCATGTATTAATTTCTTTTATTTATTTTATATCATATAGATTTTATTCTCTATTCCTTTTTATCAACCAGGACCATTAATTATTTTATAAAATGTTGGAATAGAATTTATATCCTTTTGAGTTTAGGTTGGAAGTATAATATCGTTTCACCTTATAAATATCTCTTCAATATTTATTTCATTTCAATAAATACCATAAATTCCATATAAAAAGTGTTATGTGTCTTTCTTGAGGAAATAACATTCCCTTTACATGCCAATGCATGTCCAATCATTATGTGTATGTCTTAAGGGGAAGTAATTTTATGATTCAAGATAGAACCTGAACATAGTATAGAGAAATTTTTTCTCTATATATGACAAAATATTAGGATAAAAATAAATTCACTATGATCGATTCTTTGAGGATAACATACTCAATTACTTTTTAATATTCTATTTATAAGGGATTTAGTCCATAAAATATCAATTTTATACATTCTCCCCCTCTCACATTATGGTGATTTTATATATTTCCTTGCACTCCAATCCAAATTTCCTAAAAAATTTTAGGATATAAATTATCCTTAATGAAAAATTTATTTCCAAACTCTGGTCACACAAATAAAACTAATAAAACACACATGAATTTCCTTTATATTTTATGAACAAGGATTATGATTTATTTTTGATTTTTATGAATCAATATCATGTCAATCTAACACACTATTCAATCAGTATGATTAAATGTTTATGTTATCAAATAAAAATTACATTTTAAATAAAAAAAATCATCACTCACTCAGTACAGATATAAAAATAATTAATAACTTAATATTTTAGGAATAAGATCTACAACTAAATTATGATGTATAGGAATCAACAAAACATTAATCGTACTCATGTAGTTGCTGGTATGACCAAAAGTGCTAGTTTTCCAAAAATGATTTTTTTAAATATATTCCTCTCACTCAAAAACAAGAAAAATTCAACATCCTATGTTTTTAAAATAAACACTATATTCGATAGCATACGTGATATATTACATCAAACTTTAGCAAAGAACTAAATATTAATATTTAAATTTCACAGTTATAACCTAGCGGTTAGAACATATGGAATAAAGAGTTTTAGCTGTAATATGAAAATAGTATTAGACATTCATATATAATTAATTCCTTTGTGATCAATTAATTATTTATGAATGTATAATCTTTTTATAAAAAGGATTTTTTTTTTCTGGAAAACTATTTCAATGTGCACAATTATGATTTATATGAATAAATTAGAAAATAAATCTTATAACCTTTTATTAATGATGTATATATATAATATTTAATTTAATTTTTAATATTCATATTCATTTTTTTATATACAATATATTAAAAACAAAATTTTATGCATAAAAGGAGTAAATTAAAAAACTGTTTTATCATCTTTTAATTGATAATGCATTTTAAATTTATTTTTTCAAATTTAAAAATTATATTTTGAATATTAAACATCATATTTAGATATTTATTATCAAAATTTAGTCTAGTTAAATCTTTTTAATTTCACTGAGAAAATTTTTATTTTGACGAATATTGAATAATACTAAATATTTGTTTAAAACATCTTTTTCTTCAAATTAATTTTTGTAGATAAATTTTGTTTTTTTAAAAATTTAAGGTATAGTTTAATCATGTTTTTATCATTTAATATTTTTTAGTTCAATTGAATCAATTTCTCATTAAAATTGGATATAATAACATTATGGAATTTTGAGCATTTTTAATTTAAAAATATATTTCATCATTCCATAAATTGGATTAATTTTAAAATAATTTTAAGAAATTATTTTTATTTAATATTTAAAAATGTAACTAAAATGATTTAATTAGTAATAAATTATTTTTCTAATAGAAATTACTCAATTTTTAGGGAATAGTAACTTTTGTCCATAGTTATGGGTAAATAGGGAAATTGAAGGAAAAAAATAATATTATATGAATTGTGCAATTACAAAAAAAAAATTTCCAAAATTAATTTTTGGTGTGTATTTAGAACAAATAGCCATTGGGTTTATTTGGGGACAAGATGGAGCCACTTTCTGGAATTTAATACATTTATAATATTTTATATAATGAAAAGAAAATTTTCCCACACTTTTGTTTTTAACAACTAATATATTTTTAATATAGGGGAATATTAGTGTTATGGTCCACAATAAGTAGTCTATAGAAATATAAGATTTTAACCTATATCATCATAACATATTTATAATTTTTAAAAAATATATAACTATTTTAAATGGTGACATAATAATGATACAATTATTTATTAATAAATGGAAGAATCAAATAAAAGATATTAATAATATAAAAATTAGAATAATTTTAAAAAATTTATGTCATACATGAATATTATTGGATGCATGTGACAAGTTATAGATGAGTTAATTCATCGTATATCAATGTTGGATCCCCCTTATTACTTAGGGGGGATTCTGTTATAGCTTATACAAAGGGATGATCCCCATTATAGCTCATGGGTGTGCCCTATATATTTTTTATGACAGGTGATCCCCATTATAGATCTCCAATTAATTTGATAATAAAAATTCTAGATTTAGTTCATATGTTTATTCCAATTTAAATGGTTTTAAAGGGTTATATATATATGATTCTTTATTTCACCTAAATGAGTTTTAATTTCTTTTAATTGGTTTTAATGTATTTTTTTGATCTGAATATATGAGTTTCATTCATGTGAAGATGTTTTGTTACAGTTTCCTAAAGAACAATAAATAGGATTTTTTTTTCACTAGATAAATAGTTTTATTTATTTATTTCCCTTACTGTGATTTTTGTTATTATTCCATGTTTAAAAAAACTAAGAGGTAATAATATTGGAAAGATAAAATAAGATGTTATTCTAAAAGAATTGATGTAATGTTTTGAAAAGAAGTAATGTTTTAAGGAGTTTATTTGGTGGAAAAATAGATATTGAGAATAAGGGCCCATGTGTTATTTATGGGTCTACATTTTAATATTATTTCAAAATTATATAAAACATTAAACTAAAAGGATTATTAATTATTAATTATAGTTCCTAACAATAGAATAAGTTATGTTTAAGGCTCAGTTATTATAATTGGCGTCCATGGTAATTTTAGACAACTTTCGATATTAGGGTTTCATATTTAGTGGTATAGATGTCATCGTGGGTTTGAAAATTTCAGGTATATTATGTTCAATGACCTAGAAACCTTTTTTCTAGGCTTTAAGTAATGATATTTTCAGGTGACTAACTATATTTTAAACGATATTTATTTTTTAGGTAATTAGAGGTTATTACATTTTGGGATGAAAAATAAAAGGTATGAGATATCCTTTAAAGTTAAATAATGTTATGGTTATTTTTTAGGATTTTTTATATTTTGAGAATGTCATAATAATTATATAGTTATAGAAAAAAACAACCTGCATGATTGGTATTAACCCATAGTGCTAGGAAATGATGCAAGAATCAAATACACTACTAAAGGGAAGTATATGTGAATTAGATAACACTTTCCTACATGACATATGAGGTAGTATGGATTTTTATTTTTTTTTAAATGATATTATGGATGAGTAATATGTCAATTTTGGTATCAAATATGGTGTCTTATAGGAAAATATTCTTTGAGGATTAAGTATTGAATATTATTTCAGAATGCATTCATTGTTAGGGGAATCCTATATGATCAAGGTAAATAGAATAATATGGTTTTTTATTTTAGAAATAATGGTTCAATTATATTTTTGGATAATATATTGTTTTATTGTGGAATTATGTTGATTTGTGCAATTTATGGAAATGATAAGTGTATCTTGAAGATTATTTGGGTGATTACTTGTTGGTATAAGACATCAATCATAATTGATTTTATATGGATACTTATTTAAATATATATTATAATTCTATGTGATATTTTTTTCAATCTTAGTCTAGAAAATTTTTTATGAATTTTTTTACAGTAATTTTTCTATATTGAACTTTGGGTAATACGATTAAATTTTGGAGATTTAGGTAGTTTTTCATCATAAAATTTCAATTGTTTTCGGAGAATTATCTTATATTGAACTAACAACTTTGGTTTTTTTAATATCTAAAGATATTATAAATATATATTCACCCATATTTGGATTATATTATTCTCTATAAGTTGATTCTAGTGCAATATGCATTAAAAAAATCAACTTTAATACTAATTGTTGGGATAAAATGATGAGATCATGGAGGGTAATTTTTTAAAGTATGAAACTCGAATATTCATGTAAATTAATATTATTATTATCTTAGTTAACTTATAATATTAATTTTTATCCCAATGAAAATAATCATAAATAAAAAATGTTATCTATTTACTATTCTTACTATGAAATTATTGACCTTTTAACCCATCACAGATTTATGGTTTTTTGGTTGTTAACATTCTGATGCACATGTTCACTTCCACTCTCCATCAGAAATTCATAGTTGTATTTATCTTCTATGCCCACTTTTTCCCTTCATGAAACCCTGGTGTTTATTAACTCATGTGGCCTTCGTAAATTCATTTATTTCATTCAATGTGGTGATTTTATTAATCATTCTTATGATGTGGGATTTCCATAAAGGTATTTGAAAATTTAAAACCCTAGTTTTTAAGACCAATGTCAAATTGAAATGATGAAATTTATTAATGGGGGTAGGTTATGTAACATCCTGTGTTTTTAAAAGGAAACACTATGTTTTCTGTCAAATATGATATAGAACATCGAGTTTAAACAAAAAACAAAATATTTATATTTCAATGTTATCGTTATAACCAAGATACTAGAACATTAAGAATGAATAATATTAAATAAAATATCAAAATAGGGTTACACATGCACATATAATTAATTCCTTAGTTGTCAATTAATTATAAGTGAATGTAAAACATCTTTATAATAAAAGGAAATGTTTTTTGGAAAACATTTTAATTATGAAAAAGTGTATTTTATACCAATAAATTAAAAAATAACTCTTATTGGTTTATATTAATTAAATATATATATATATATATATATATTATTTAATTATATATTTAATATTAATCTAATCTATTCTTTTGATATTATATTAAAAAATATGCATAAATGGAGTATTTTTCAAAAATGACAGTTTAACCACCTTTTGAGGGAGAACCCATTTTAGATATAGTTTTTGTCACTTTTATAAGATATATTTTATAAAATTACTTCGTTCTTATAAATAATATTTTCAAATTTTATTTTGGTTTAATTTATTGTATTTTCCTGAGAACGTTCACATTTTGATGAATAGTGAATAATAGAAACTATCGGTTAAAATCTACTATTTCATCAAATTTATTAATATAGTGAAATTATAACTTCCATTAATTTTAATGTATAATTAAATCAGGTTTTTATCATTTAATCTAATGTAGGTCATAAGAATCAATTTCACATTTAAATTAGATATAAATATTTATGAATTTTTTTAATGTTTCTACATTAATAACCCATTTCCTCGATCCATCAATGAGATTAATTTTAACCTTATTTTAACAAATTCTGTTAAATGAATTTTGAAAAATGTTCATAATAGGTAGTAATTAGTATAAAATTTGTGGGCGAATAGAAAAAACTATATTTTAATAAATTGTAACATTCATATTTTATCTTGGTTAAGGGTTAATCAGGTAATTAGAGGTAAAAATAATGTTATAAACACTATAAAATTACCTAATATGTTGTAATAATTTATTTGGAAGAGTGTTTTTAAATAAATATAATAATTTGGTTGACTTCAAGACTAATTAGAGAAACTTTCATTACATTAATACAGTTATAATATTATTTTTAAAGGAAGGCAATTCTTCCACACTTTTGTTTTTAACAACTAATTTTTTTAATATGGGGTTATATAAGTTATATGGTCAATTATAAATATTATATAGAAATATAAATTTTTTATCTACATCATAGAAATATGTTTCTTAATTTATAAAATAAATAATTAAAATAGATGGTTTCATAATTATGGTACAGTAATTGATTTATTAAATAGAGAATAAAAGAAATGATATTAATAATATGATAATTAATATAATTTTAAATATTTGAAACCATACATAAATATTATAGATTACATTAACATGTTATATTTTACTTTATGGGGCTTATATGAATATTTTTCCAATTTTATATCACTTGTGTGCCCGTTATAGATTATATGATGGGATGAAACCCATTATAGATCATTGGTAAACTCTATATAGCTTATACAAAGGTTGATCCCCATAATAAATCTCCAATTCATTGGGTATTAATAATAACAGAATTTGGTCGTATAGTTCTTCCAATTATAATGGTTTTTAATGTTTTATATATATATATGATTCTTTCATTCAACTAAAAGAGTCTTAATTACATCCTATTGGTTTAAATTATATTTTATTGAGAAAACATATATGTGTGATAATCGTGTGAGTTTTTATTCTTTCATTCAATCAAATAAAATTAAATATTTGTTCACATTATTCAATAAACTAATGTTTTTTTCTTATATCACTTACTATGATTTTTGTTGTCATCTAAAGTTTAAAAAAAATAGAAGTATTAATATTGGTAACGGAAAATAAGATGTCATGGTTAAAGAATTGAATATGTCTCTCCAAAAGAAGTTATGTTTTAAAGGGATTCCTTTGGTGTAAAAATTGAATACTATGTCTATGTTTCCACTTGTAAAGTATGGGTTTACAATATAATATTATTTCATAATTATCTAGGACTCTAAACTTAAAAGATCCTTGAATGTGAATTCTAGGTCAAAAACAAAATAAAAAGTTATGTTTAGGGTTGGTACTTTTCAAGAAAACATTAATATTTTCAATATATATGTGTAGATTCTATTATAATTCAATTATGTTATACGCGAATAATTTATAATCAATTTAAAACATGATGTTTCAGGTATAACCAAATGATTATTTTATCTATTTAAAGTGATATTTTTATTCATAACAAGTATCACACAATCAAAATTGTGAAAATATACCCTAATTTTCTGAATACGTATGGAAAAAATAACATATTTCAATTTTTTGTGAATATAAATTAATTGATTTTTAATCAAAAAAAAATTGTGGATGTTATTTTCAATAGTTATTATTTTAATTTAAAATTTAAATTCTAATTCAAAAAATATGTTACACACTCAAAATCATGAAAATAACTTGGGTTATCATGGTATTTTATTAAAAATACCAAGTATTAATTTGTGAAATATAAGAATCATGTAAAAATAAATACCACACATGGTGTGCCTGATATGACCTAATGTTGTTGTTTTAATTTAAAAATTCCATTTTAGTTCAAAAAAGCATTAAAAACTGTAAAATAGGAAATGAAACATGAATTTTCTGGATATTTTTGGATATATATATTTATTTCATTTTTAGGTATATGAATAAAATTCATAACAATATAAAAACTTTTGTGGCTGATATTACTAATAGTGTATGTTTTTATTTGAAAATAAAATCTAGTTCAAAACATTCAGGAAACACCCAAAAAACAAGTAACAATAATCAAATTTTCAACATACTACCTAATTTATAATATTTGAAAACATTATAAAGAAGTTTTTATATCATGTTTGTATTTTTTTATTCCTCGGATACCCTAATGAGTTACTTTATAATTTTTTTTTAATTTTGACTGTGGTGATTGATTGATTTTTTAAATTTTGGAAAGCACTCTTGATTAATCTATAATTTCAATTGATGACTATTACCATTTCCTATTTATAATACATATTCATACAAAATTTTATGACAATAAGTAGAACATAAGGGAAACACATTGAGTTTATGTTATTTCTTGAGGAAATCATTTCCCATTTATCATTCTATTTCAAGTCAACTAATGATATATAATACTTAAGGGAACTGATTTTATTTTGTATAAAGGACCATGGAATCTATATTATGTCCTTTTTTCTATTCCAAGGCATAAAATTCTTTGAGAAATTTTTATTCAAGATAAAGTATTCAGTATTAATTACACACAGACCTACTATTTAATATTCAGTTTCAAGTTGTTTTTGACATGAAAATATAACTTTTATAAATTTTTTATTTCTCACTTTTGGGCATATGTAAACCTATATTCATACTCTCATAATGATTTTCCAATGTGATTTATGGCTTTCCATTTCAATCAACATAGAATTGATGCTTTAAACATACGATACACACACTAAACTGAACAAACACATTGGGATTTTTTTATATTTTAGGAAATAACTAAATGATTCATGTTTTATTATTATAAATAAATATCATTTCAATCTAAGAAAAAGTGTTCCCAATATAAAAAAAATTTCTTTCATTCATAAGATAATTAATTTTTAGCTCAAACCATAAATCACACACTCAAAAACAAGAAATAAAACTGGTATTTCCCTTTTATTTTTGAAAAAATATCAAAAATTCAGTTTAAATGTATAGAAATCAGACACACATAAATCCTATACACAATGTGGCTCGTATGACCAAAAAATCATTTTTTCTTTTCCAAATTAAAGTATACTTTAAACCATGTCATACATATGTAAACCCAATAAAACATGTTCATATTTCCTTTATATATTGAGAAAATGATTCATAACGCAATAATAATTTGTGAAACGTTATTGTATTTAAATTTTCCCCATGGAATAAATGGGATAAATTATTGTTCAATATTTTTATATAATGTGCCATTTTTTTCAAAATTCCTATCCTAAATAAAATGAACAAAAAATCCAGATTTTCTTGATACTTTAGGAAAATAGTAAATAATAAATTTTTCATATATTTAAATAAACAACATGTCAACCTGGAACGTTGTTTATTGTGTGGTCGATAGGATTGAGAGTTAATATTATTACATAAAAAGGAAATGAATGTTTAGAACAAGTATAATGCACCCAAAAAAATTGAAAATACTTAATTTTTTATTATATTTTTATATAAATGACTATAATTAATTTGTTATGTGAATGATTAAAAAATGAACCAATTTGACACATGGTGTCTCAGGAATGATTTAATGTGCTTTTCATCATTTAAAAATAACATTTTAGTAAAAAACCAGCATCACACACGCAAAACCAAAAAATAACTCTCTAATTAATATAATACATTTAGAGAAATATCCATAATTTATTTTTAATTTAATAAAAATATCCAAAACATAAATGGAACATAAATCTTATATTATAGAACAATGTGTTTGATTTCATTTAAAAATGAAATTTCAATTCAAAATAAGCATTAAACACCTAAAACCATAAAAAAATATGTTGTTATACTTGATGTTTTATGAGAAAAATAGGCAAATCATTTATGATGTGTGGGAATAAACTGTATTCCATTGTGACACATTGTGTGGTTGGTATGACTCGATGTGAAATTTTTATTTTAAAATTAACCAGTTTAGTTAAAACTTAACTCAAAAAGTCAATACTCTGCAAACACAATATGAATGTATTTACACCTTAGGGAAAAATCCATAACCTATTTATGATATTTAAAAATCAAACATTATACAATCTAATATAAATTGTGGCTTGTATGACTGAAAATGTCTTATTTCATTTAAAAGGGATATTTAAGATTAAAAAAATACATCACACGCTAAAACAATTAATTGAACATGGGTTATCTCTATAATTTAAAAAATACATAATTCCTTTTCGATGTGTACAAATTAATCACATGTAAATCTAACATATAGGGTGGTTGGTATGATTAAAATAATGTGTTTTCATTTATCTTTTACTGTTTAATTCAAAACATTTATCACACACTAATAACTTAGAAGAAAATTCAAATTGATCTTATATATTTTTTATTCAAAAGATCAATAATTCACATAAAACATGTAGAAATTAACTTCATTTAAATTAACACAATAGATTGAAAGGTACGACTAAAATGTATTTATTTCATTTAAAATTTATATTTTAATTTAAAACTCTCATCATATAGAAAAAATATATAAAAATCACTCTATTTTCCATCATAATTATATATATATACTAATAATTTATTTTCAAATGTGTAGGTATCAATAGTATGTAAATCTAACACATGGTTTGATCACTATGACCTGAAGCCCATGTTTTTTTTGAAAATCAAAATTTGGTTCAAAATATTGATAACCCACCCAAATCCAAAAAAATTGAATTTAAATTTTATTTTTATTTATGAAAAAAATAATATAATATATTTAATATTATTTTGAGTGAATTATATGTCAACATAACATGTGATGTTACTAGTATGACTAAAAGTTCTTCACATACCAAATTAGAGAAAATGTTATTCAATTGTCCAATTACTTTAAATATTATTTTAATATGTATTGTACTATCATTTGTTTTTTTTATTTTCATAAAACATTAACATATTTAATTTTTAATTATTTTATACTGATATTTTAATGTATTGTATTTATGTTTCATTTATTTCATTATACTATTATAAAAAACTAATTGCTATTTAATACATGTACACTCTTCGGTTTCATAATTTACAGTGTTGTGTTTAGTAATTGGTAATGAGATCTAGATCCATTAGAAGAGGGTATCAAGAACATAAGAATGAGTGAACACTATGTCAACAACATTATTATGTTATTTGAATTCATTTAAAAATTTAATGTTGGTCATATAATTTACAAATCAATTTAATTTTATTGTATTGAAATATAATATATTTAAAATCTATTTTAATTTTAATTTTATTCAATATAAATTTATTTTAACAGAATTTATAATTTTGTAAGTAGCTATAATATGTAATGTAAATTAAGTATCACATTTCTATAGCTAATATCTTTTATTATAACTGTTGTTAGAATTGATAAAAGGTACATTTATCAGTCCCACAAATATAATTAATAATAATAGAATTTATCACCGATAAATTTAGAACTTATAAATGTCCCATTTTTTTGATTAATTTAGTGCTGATCATTAGTATTTTTATCAAATATCTTTATAGAACTATAAAAATACCATGGAATTAAATGGAACATAAAAATTTACTTCTTTTAGTGTGGATATGGGTGATAACTAATAATAATAAAATGGCAGTTCGATGTAGTGAATTAATATCCACGTAACATATAATTTAAGTTCTTTGTTTATTTTTATACAATGTATTAAAAATAAATCAATGCGCTGATGATATGGTTTTGATCATCCATTTTTAGATTATCATAAATCTTCTTATTTGAATTTTTTTATTTTTATGATATTATTTTTTTAGTTTCGTCTATGAAATCGTATTTTTCTTCTTCATACATTTTTATGTACATTTTGGAGTCGCATATAAGTCCATTTCCATTCTTTATTTTTTCCATACACTTTTTTGTAAAGATAATAGTCCAATTCATCATTGTAATAATTCCTCTGCATAATATCCGTGTTTTCTTCATTTTTTCATTAAATGTGTATGTTCGTGAGAAACACAATAAATTGTTCATTGGGCCTTTTATCATAATCAATCTCTTCCAATTTTGTTTCATATGAGATTATATCATATTTTGAAAACAACCTCCATTTTTTGAAGAATGGATTTTCTTAAAAAAATCATTTTACAAACTTTGAGGAGTATTTAGTGGGCACTTCATATAGAGACACTCTCTCTAAGAGGAATCATCTATCCTCATCACTAGCCTTCAGGTTTTTCAGAAGAAGATTATAAGCCTAAAATTAGTGAAATTGGAATCAATCATCCCCTACGAATCATTGAAAAATAATGGAAGGATTCCTTAGTCTTTCACATATTCCATTATATGGTGTCAATGGCTTACTAACATACATGTGAGTTTCTTCCACACTTGGAGTAAGGGAAATAAGGTTCTGGATTTCCTTTCCTCTCTTACATCTCACACTACAAATACGAGTTTATTCTCGAGATTGCATTCTCTTCCCCCGGAGGTGTTGAATATTATTAGGGGTAACTCACATGTCAGATAATTTTTTGGACTCCCTAATATGTTCTTATGTCATCTTGTTTGTTTTAATTTAATATTAAAAATATTTTTGTTATCATTTGTACAATTAGAAACTAGGTTCCCATTTTTTCATCAAATTAAATCGAATGGGGTAATGAATTTGTGTCTTAGTTTTCCTTGTTTAATGTATGTTCTATTAAAATAAATCTCCACATAAACTTATTTTTCAATAGAATCATCTTCCATGATGATTTTATTTATTTTCATGAATACCAGTCTTGGATAATTCATCTTCATTGGGAACAAATTTTCCATGTTCCACATTTTTTATTCAATGTTAATTCCTTCAAGACTGTCCAGCATTACTTCTTGTGGATCTCTGCCTTCTTGTATTGATCCCTTTACATTGAAATATATTATTGACTTCATAGGTTACTTTTTATGATTTATATATCATCATAATTTTATATATGTTCACACATATCAACCATAATAATATTAACCCAACAATATAATTCATCAATTGTATCATTCTATTGCATTCTTAAATCATTATACATTATCCTTTAAGCGTTTAATTTAGATTCTTTTTTCCTTGGAATATCATTCATATATAATAAGAATATTTTTCCACATAGTTTGTATAGATTTAATGACATTATCTTTGCGTATATAGAATGAAACATTGCTCCTCCCAATGCATTTATTCTTCATGTGTAGTCTTAAATCACCATTTGGTCTTATTCTGATAATGCTCTACTCTCTTCATTGGTCGATAAGCCATGTATGGAAGCTATGTTAAAGTCAAATACCAATGAAAAAAAAATAATGTTTCATCTTATTTATAGATAGATAAATCATTTTTTCATTCTATATTGATGTCAACTTGTTGATAACCACCTCCATTGCTTTACAAATATATTTCTTCCCAAATAGAAATATTTAACAATAACCTTCATCCATGATATCATTTTCTCCCAATAAAGTTTAATACATCATATTGGTTGTTGAATAAGGGTATGTCTATTTGTTATATTTTAAATTTTTAATGAATTTGTTTCAATATTAAAAGAAATATTATATCCCAAAATAGCATGATGTGGAAAAAAAATTAAAGAAAAAAAAGTTTTACATGGTTCACACAAATTGGGTTAATCCAAGGGGCATTCAACTTCAATATCCTGATGTATAAAAATAGTATGTTCAATAATTTTAATAATTTGGAGTGTCTGTACTGGATCTATTGGTTAAAATCTTATATAGGATTGATATGTCTTTACTATAAAACCCTCATCAAACTCTATAATCCTCTAATTTATACTAACATCTCTATTGAGGAATAAGGAATAATATTAAAATTAAAATGGTGTATTTCCTTGTCTCACACTATTCAACTAGAATAATATCAAAAACATATATAAAAAACCTCATGTAACATAATTCTATTATCCTCTAATATTTCATCATTATTATATAAGTTACATATTTTTCTTCACCTAATTCATGTTCTTGGAATGGATCACCTCATATGATTTGTTTCGGTACATTAGTAATGAATTCCTTTTCAATATAGTCTTTTTATATTTATTCTATGATACACTATTATTCATTTTATTCTAAAGAATGATACATTGATTATTGTTGAAACCATATTTCCTTTCTATATTTTCATTCAAAACTATTAATATTAGTATGTGTTTATGATCATTTGTTCTTCAAATAAGACACCCAAATCATCACACTATACCTTTTCATTACTGGACCATGAAACAATAGTACATTTCATGTCTTATTTCTACATGGTGTGACCCCCTCAAAATATAAAAGGCCCTAAAATTCATATGAACTTCTATACAGCATGAAAATACCATCGAATGTTTTTGTTCATTCTTATTATAACACAATCCATGAACCATAATGTCAACTTTACCAAACAAGAAGACTACCTAAAATTATTAGTGATTATTTATTGTGTGACATTAACTCCTTACTATTTAAGAATATCTTATACTAAAAAAGATAAATAATAAAACCAATCAAAAAACTTGAATACTCTTAATCATTACCCTAAATAATCTTACACTATTATGGACTTAAATATTTTTTTCTAATAAAAATTCATATTGAAACACAGTCTCCCATTACATGACTATCATAACACTTCAACATCCATAACTCATAGGTTTGTGTCAATAAAAAAGTCTTCCTCTGAGTTTGGCCATCATAAAAGACTCTTATACCATATCCAGATCATAAAATAGCTAAAGGTGTCACTGCACAGCTACAAATCTCCCTCCATAGACAATGTTTAACATAAAATCCCTAACTCATAAGACACTCATGTTTTTTCTGATCCCTAGAGATACGTTTCATGTTCCTTAGTAGATATATTAGGAATTTCATCCATTTTAATTTTTTCTAGAACTCCAGTAAAAGTTTGACATGTGGGGTCCTTGAATTTTTTGGACCAAGTTGGATAGAGGAGAAAGTAAGAAGAGTTTATAGTTACTGAGTGTTTTCTTTTGTTGTGAAAGAAGAAAAATCAATTCATGTTGTAAGGGACTTGTAAACCATATGATGATCTAATGATATATATTTCAAAAATATCATAAGTTAAGAGAACATGTGATGAAATCCCTATGAAGAAAAGGTAGAGTAAAGGTGCTTCCAGTCATATACAATTTCTATTCGAATGAATGATGTTGCTGAATGATTAGAATGTTTCAATACTTCCTGTTGAAAATCTGACGATTATAAAGCTGTTATATCAAAGGACACATGTCACAATAATTGATTTCATGATGAATGCTGAAGAACAGTTATGGGATTCAGTGAAGATAGAAATTACAAAGGAATGTACAATATGGAGGTGACACAAAAGAACGTTTAAAGGTGGAAGAGTTTTCCTATGTTAGCCAAATTTTAGGGCTTGAAAATTAGGAGATAAAGAAATGTGTTATTTCAAAACGATGTTACACAAAAGTTTGAATATGTCTTGGTATGTTGCACGCAAGTGTAGTTCCATGATCCAGAAGAAATATGGAAAATATGTGGTTTGCGTGAAAAATTGGTTTTTTCTGCGCAAGATTTTTTTTGCGTGCAAGATTTAAGGGAGAATGGAATATTGGGTGAGGTATGATTCGAGGTAAAAACATTGAAAAATGGAAAATTAAGGAAGTGTATGAAAGATGAGTTTGGTGTGAAATTTACTTATGCACCCAATGAGACATCAAATGGGGTTTTGCACGACGTGTCAGGATCTTGTGCGACACATTGTGGTTATTGCTCGTAGGGGACGATGAGGTCAATAAATATGTGGTGACACCCTCAAATTTTTTAGCTCAAAAAATAGAGAAATCTTGAGCACTAAGGCGAAGAAAAATATTTAAAAAAGTAGAGTGTGTGAAAAAATAGAGTTGCGCTCATGAATGTGAATTTGCGTGAAAAAGTGTTCATGATTGAAGCTGTGCGCAAGAGGTGTTTCGTGACAAAATTCAAATCTTGTGTGTGGAATAAAATTTTCATTCAAGACACGTAGAAGCATGTTAAAAATATTTTGGTTCTTCATGCATATTAAGGTGTGCATAAGATAGTTCTTACCGGCTTCTGAGTAAGAAAGTGAAGAATTGTATATCAGAGAATAAACATGTTCAATTATGAAGAAGCCCTGAAATACTATAATTACCTATTTGTGATAATAGGGTGAACACACACTTGAAGATTATTTTTAGACTACTACAAGAGTGTAATAGTATATCCTACTCATTTTATTCCACATCAAATGATTTTTTTCTAGTGGATTTTGTGGTTCTGGATTGTTTCTGTACCACACCAAGGACGTAACTACTCTTGTTGAGTAGTGATCCTTGTAAATCTTGTGTTCATGTGGTTGTGTGTGTTCAGTAGGGAATAAACCCTTTAACAAGAGGCAAAGGTTTTTTCAAAAAGAAGAAAAAAAAAGAAATAGATATCACTGATTCACCCCTCCCCCTCTTAGTGATACATGGATCCTGACCGAGAACTTCAAGAATGATATCTGTATTGTATAAAAAACTCATTCCTCCTGTATTTAAAACACCCTAAGACAACATTATCACTTTATAAGATCATTTTATTAATTAATTATCTACATTTTCAAAAAATAAAATCCCAAAATAACATAAAGATGGGTTTTTATAACATTTCTTTATAAGGGAGAAAACATTTCTATTGGTGGGGATGAGTGTGTCTGGTGTATTTGTTCTTGTTGTTATATCTTTAATGATTAAGGGAGAAGGGGGACATTATACATTTCATATATAGATATATTATTTACATGTTCTTCATGATATTACATACTGGTGTCATATGATCATCACTTAAGGAATGAGAGTTCATATTACACTCTTTACATAATGGTATATGAGTCATCTCATGTTTATCACAATAGTAATGATGGTTCATTTTATATTTTACTCATAACGAAGTTTGGTTAATCCTTTTCTGGTGACATGTGGAATAATTCCTCATTTGTTTTTTATTAGATTAATAATATGGAATCATATTATACTCATCACATAAGGATTTTCATGTTTGTGGAAACTACTATATGTTCATTATTTTTGGGTTCAAGGGAACAAAATTCACTATAAAAGGGTAATATTATATATATATATTACACATTATAGATGATGATGTAATCTTATCCTCATAACATAATAGTTAATGACCTTGTATTCTAATGTTCATTACATACAGAAATATGGTTCATCTTATACTCAATACATAAAGTAAGATGAGTCATCTTATTATCATCACATAAAGGGCTTATATTTATCTTTCCATGTACAAAAAAGGTTCAACTTATGAACATAAAATAAGGAATGAGGGATTATCTCATTCACAGCATATACGGAATGATTGGTCTTCACAATTCTTGGGTGTGATGGAATATTATACTCATCATATAAGGAGGGAGTCATATTCTCCTCACATAAGTAAAGGAATATTCCATATTATAATCACTTAGGGAAACACAATTATTCCTCATGTAATTCTATGAAGGATTTATTGGCTTGTCACATAAATAAAATTTTCATATAATCATCTCAAGATATGAGATTGTTCTATGTATAACCCTTGTAAATGAATAAGTGAATATTTTTTTGGTAACATTTGGAAGGAAATGTACTCTCATAATATAAGAATAGATGGTTTCGTTTGGTTGATATAATCTATGATTTTTTGATATAGTTCTCTATAAATAAATTTATTTCTTTGATAACTTTATTTACTTACAACATAAAGTTTAAAAAAAGACATGTTATACAATTGAAATATTATTATATAATGTGAAATTTATCTTCTAGTTCATGAATTGGTGGTAATGAATAAAATTTATCACATTATGAATTATATATAAAAGAAAAACAAAATAAAATAGTTTTAATTATATTTTCAAAAATTTGCGATCAATTTTTAGTAGTCATTTTTGTATTTAAAATCACACCTTCTTAAAAAATCATTTTATTGGTTTTTGTTAGTTAATTTATTATTTAATTTTATGGAATTGAAGAAGTTTTATTTGATAAAAATAATATTATTTTTTAAATCTCAAAATGAAAATTATTATAGGTTGTCTTTTTGAGATTTTTCTTAATATATTAATTATTTATTGAATATATAAAAATAAAGATTATTACTAAAAATTATAATTTGGTATAAATAATTTTAAAGGATATATTTTATTTTAGAATGGATTCAAAATAATATTATTTAAATTATTAATAATAACATTTTTTATTTTGAAAAATGTTTATTAGTAAATTAATTATAAAAACATTTTTATACCTAGATATACATATTTCAAAAAAATATATGTTTCATTGTTTTTTTTTATTTTATCTTAAATTTTATATGTACCAATTTTTGAAATAAAATAATAAAAAACTGATTCAATATTTTTAATATGGAGATGAAATATGGTAAATTGGTGCGTGATTTTTTGTCAACATGAATAGTAGACATACTAAATCTTTATTACCACCATAACATTAAAATTAGTTAATAAAGGATTAAAACAATGTGATAAGATCAGACCTCACTCATATAGTATTATGTATTTAATTTTATGGTTTTAGATAATCTATTATAATCTAAAAATTGAATATATTACCTTTGTCTCTATTTATAATTTATTATTCCATTTATAATATTTGGGCAATAGATAATGTAAAAAAGGTCACTTATTGATTTGATAACTGCATTATTTTTTGAGTAGTATCAAAATAAGTGAGATTCTATTATAAATGGTTATTATAAATTTTATTTATATTATTTTATAATTTTAATTTAATTTAAATTGTATCAAATATAAAACATAAAGGACTACACATCACCAACATAGTGTAAGTACAAGCATTAGAAAAATGACATAAATGATATTAAAAACACTAAAGTAATTTTTTTGAAAGGATTTATAGTGTAATGAAAATATTTATATTCTAATCCATATTATTTCATTTTTTTCAATTTCAAATTAATTATATAGTCCAAAAATGATATTAATGATATTTTATAAAAAATATTTTTTTTATAATATGTAATTTCGACATGTAATTATCACTTTTTGGTATTTTGATACACTAAATTATTTTAAATATTTCTTCATAAAAGCTTCTTAATTTCCTTAATATATTTGAGGCTAGCCACTTCCCTTAATGTGACATTTTAGTTCAAAACATGCATCCTCACACAAAACTATGAAAACATGATAAATTATCAGGTTATTTTAGGAAAAATATCCATGATAAAATTGCAATTTTTATGTGTCAATAATATTTCAATATAAAAGTGATGTGTTTTTTATGATCAATGGTTTGTGTTTTCATCAAAAAATAATATCTCAAATCGTAACATGAATTACACATTGAAAACATCACAAACACACTTGAATTGTTTAATATATTATGATGATGATCAATAATTCAACTGTAATGTGTTGGAATAAACCACAACCCTATCCTATACACAGTGTGAAAAGTTTGACCAAAAGTGAATTCATAAACTTAAAATTCCAATTTTAGTTTATAACTTATACTACATACTCCAAACCATGAAAACACATTTGGATGTTCTTAATAAACTAGGAAAATTATAAATAAATAAATTATGATCTCTAAGAATTAGTTATATGTTAAAATCAAACATAATGTATATCGTATTACTTATAGTGATTTATTTAAATTAAAGTGGATTTTTTGTTGAAAATGTGCCTCATATAGTCTAAACAAAGAATAAATAGTATTATTATCTTCATGCATTAAGACAAAAATCCATATTTCAATTTTATATGTTGTTATAAATAAAAAATCAATATAATACATAGAGTGGTTAGTATTTCAAAAAATATAAGTTTTTCATTTAAATGATTCATTTTAGATAAAAAAATTCACACACTCAAAAACACAAAAATACACTTAAATTGTATTTATATTTTGATACAGATTTAATAATTTCATTTGTGAGTTTTAGGAATCAAGTGCACATCAATTTGTCACATGACATAACCAATATAACCAAAACTAGATTCTGTTTTTCAATTACAAATTACTTTGTAGTTCAAAACATGCATCCCACACTCCAAAATAATAAAACACACTCAAATGGTCTATTTATTATCGGATATATATCCATGATTTATTTTTGAGGAATGGTAATTAATTTCACAATAATTTGAGCCAAAATGTGTCTAGTATGATTAAAAGTGCATGTTTTTCATATGGAAATTATATTTTAGCCCAAAACATCCATAACACCCTCAAAACTAATAAAACACTCTTATTTTGTCTTAATATTTTAGGAGAATGATCCATACATTTTTTATGTTTCATAAGTAACCTCAAATAAATATGATATATGGTGTGGCTAGTATAAAAATGTGAGTGTGTTTTAATTTAAAACAGAAAATTTAGTTTAAAATATGAATCACACACTCAGAACCAAGAAAAAACACTTAGATTTCTTTAATATTTTATGAAAAATATCAATAATTAATTTATGGCGTATATAAACTAATCACATTCCAATCTATCACATGAGGTGGCTGGTTTGACTGAATGTATGTTTTTCATTTAAACTGACAATATTGTTCAAAAATAACTCATATACTCAAAACATAGAAAATAAAATCAGTTTGTCTTAAAATTTTATAAAAAAAATGTTATTAATTCATTTTTTATGTGTAATAATAAACCACCTGTCAGTCCAACATAAAATGTTATTATTATTTTTAAAAACATTTTTTAATTAAAATATTACATTTTAGTTCAAACTTTCTGTTACACAGTCATAAAAATGAAAACATTTTGAATTGTCTAGATATTTTAGGATAATAGCAAATAATTCATTTATAATATGAAGTAATTTACTAAATTTCAATTTGAATAAATTGTGTGGTTGGTATGACAGAATGTATATGTTTTAATTTAAAATAGAAATTACAGTTTAAAACACATGTTACATATTTATAATGGATAAAATGCACTCTAATTATATTTATAATTTAATATAAAAATTGATAATCCATTTTTACGTAGTTGGAATCATCTGCATTTAAATCTAACACACCATGTGTCCATCATGAACAGAAGTTCATTTTTTCATTTTAAATTTACATTTTAGGTAAAAATGTGCTTCCCACACTCCATTCCACAAAAATGAACTCATATTTCCTTGATATTTTTCGAAAATGATTGATACATTATTTATCATGGGTATGAGTAAACTGCATATCAATGTGATATAATTTGTGTTTGGTATGACTGAAAGTGGTTCACATGCTCAAAATAGAGAAAATGGACTATTAGTGTCCAATTATATTTTATGTTGATTTTTTTATTATGTTATACTTTTAATTTATGTATAATCTTTAATCATTATTTCCATCCATTTTAAAAAATGTATTAACTAATTACTTTATCGTAATTTTGTTTCATTTACAATATTACATTGTTACAAACAAAAGAATTGATGATTGTTATATGTATACTGTCCTTTTTCTTGTGATTGGGTGATGTGTTAGACAACTCGTAGTGAAAAATTTCTTTATTGGAAGGGTTTTTCAAAAATAGTAAAATGAAAGGAATCCATTTCTAATGTATGTTAATATTCTATTTAATTCATTGAAAAATGCAATGTTTGTAATAAATTGTTCATATCAATGAAATTATAATGTATAAAAATGTTTGAAAAATAAAATTATTTGTTATTTTATTTTATTTTAAATTTATTTTAAATATATTTTATTTTAAATGTTTTTATAATATAATAAATAATTAAATAATTATTTTACAAATATAATGGGATATTTCCCCCAAAAGAAGCTTTTATAAGATATGAAGGTAGTGCTGAAAACATTTATATTTTTCAGTGCAAGAAATAGAACTAATTAAAATTACTATTATCATCACTAAAATAAGTTTTAATAAATATCCCCTTTATCAGTGAATAATTTAGTAATAATCAATGATTATTTTATTAATGATTTATTTAGTACTAATAAAATTCATAGGATTTTAATTTTGAATAAAATGATATTGAATTTTTTAGCATTGATAATTTTGATATATATCACCATTAAAAGGGTAATATAATGTAGTGATATCACCTAAACATTACATATCTTATGAGGTCAACATTTATTTTAACTAAACTATATTGTAAAATATTACAATACATTGATCATTATAGCTTGATATTCTATTTCATGAAAATAAAAATCTAATTTTCTTGAGAATTATGGGTTTTTTAATATAATTTTGTTAGATTTAAACCAAAAAATTGGGATTTAATTTTTCTTATATATTCACATACTATTTTTTTCATATATAACTTCATTTTCTTTCCCCATTTTTTACTCTAAACATAAATTTATTCAATACCATATTCGAGTTAGACCTTCAGGAAAATCCTTTCATCGTCATCAATGTTTTGATCAATGTTATTATTCTATTATGGTATGTCTATTATAGTCACAAGAAAATATTCACTAAGTTATTTTTAATCTTTAATATCTTCCCATTTAATTTATTCATCTCAAATATATTTTTGAAAATAAAAACATCATTATTTTGAATAAATTCATTTCAGAACTCCTTTTTTCCATTTACATCTTTAGAAGAGTTCTGAGTGGGTAAATAATCATCATCATTTCCATATAAATTATTTGTTATATTTAAATCTATAATTCCCAATGTTTCCACTTTGAAGGAAATCAAGATAAATATCTAATTTCAATCTTAATTTTCCATGTTTTTGTGTTTTTTTATGAAATAAATCATCACATCAACATCCTTTAGAAAAATATATTCTTTTATACATTGATTATTTATTTCCATGAATTCTACTTCTTGATAATACTCCTTCTATGTGAACTTAATTTTATTATTCCTTATCTTTTTTTCAATGATAATTCTATTAAAATCATCCAGAAACACATCTAATGGATCCTTATCATCGTATTGTGATAATTTCACATAGAAATTTAATTGTGATATTCTTATGATCCTCATTATAAAATTTTTATCACCATGATATTAAGTGAGTTCACACATATCCTCCATAATAATATTAAACTAATCAAAGAATTTATTAAAAGTATTATTCAGGTGCATCCTCAACTACATGTACAGTTACATAAAACATGAAATTTTAATTTATATTCCATGAATTAACTTCATAATTGTTAAATATATCTTCCCACGTGGTCTTTGATGAATTAAATGAAATAAAAACTATATATAAAGAATTAGATAAATCTCTTCCAAATTTATGGACTCTATTACTATCAGCATCAATCTACCTTTGATCTTATTTTTCAAACACTCAGCTCTGTACACTAATTGAAATCCTATACATAGAATATGTGTTGATGTCTATTCCGAAATTTCAGAAAAATTGTCACGTAAGATTTCTGAATAAATAAAATATTGTTTCATATAATATTGGAATCCCCTTGTTGATGAAAAATTCCACTACCACATAGAGGGAATTTATCTTATGAGGAAAGATTTTCCAAGAATCATTAGCTCTGATGCCATTTTATTTCCTTGATTATATTTAATATCCTTATAGATTTGGTGAACAAGGGTATGATCATTTCTACCATTGACCCATTCTAATTGTTATTATACCATAGTTCATAAAACACACTATCCCTTAAAACAATAATTAATCAGAAATAAAAAAATTGGTACCACATTTTTCCACATGATTTACATAAACCTGATTAATCTATGGATCATACATTTTTAAAGTGTCAATGTGTCTAACATTTAAGTGAAGAAATGTTTTTTTCATTCAGGGTGGTACTAATATCCCCCGAGGATTACATGTGTCATAGGATCAAGTGATGAGATCTCACAAATATTAATGGAAGTCACCAATCCTCCATTATATACTCTCTTTAGTCTTCAAGAAACCATGAATAAGATTACCCTAATAATTGTGTATTAATCTATAGAAAAATCGCCCACATGAATAACAACACAATCATCATTAAAAAAATACCATGTAACTCCCTTATATTCTATTTTATATTAAACCACTAGTATATGAGTTCTTTATTCTTCTTTTTCTCTAGTTTCCATACCAACTCATGGGGCACCACATAAGCATTGTTTTATAAACTAGTCCAAATTCCTTCTTTATTCATTTTAAATTCTAATATATTATCCACTATCTTCCCATTCTATTAAATATAATGTTTCCTTTATTTTTGGACACCATTATTCATTTCAATCCTTTAATTCGAAACTATTTATTGTTGTTTTCCATTATGATCATCATTTGGATAGAGACAAATCCCAATTAATAACACTAGACGTTTTTATTTTTGAATCATGAAATTTCAATACAAATAATGCCTTCCTGATTCATGGAATGGCCCTTTAATATATATTGATAAATTAAATTTTCATAGAGTTACATTTTTTCTCATTATGAAACCCTCCAAAAATAGATAATGACCAAATATTCATGTTATACACAATATTTCATGAACATATACATGACAAGTCGTGTGAACACCTATTGTGGCACAATATATGAACCACAAAATGAACTTCAAAAAACAAAATGAATCATTTAAATTTTTATGGAATTATTTATCGTGTGATCCTTATCCATTGTAGATTGATATAATTTTATCCTCAAAATAGTCAATTACGAATGAATATTAAACCTTAGAATATTCTTACATGGTACTTTTAAAAATATTATACTATAAGGGAAATAATAAATTTTCATATATAATTACTTTAATTTTTCAACACTATATCCAACAAAATGACCCTATAATATTTCAATTCCTAAAACTCATATGCTTTTGTCTTAATACAGGCCTCCATGTGAATCCATCAATCATAACAGACTCCTCTAAATTTTCTAATTAATGGTAAAACCCAGGATTTCACATGATCACTATTAATATTATACCATATAAAATGTGTGGAAACTAACCCCCTATATGAAGAGAAACATATTACTTTTTTATTCCCCAAGATAAATATTGTGTTCCTTAATAGGAATCTAATTTAATAAATCATTTATCATATTTGTTGAACACCACTCCTGACTTGAATTATGGTGTCACTAAATGATTTTTTTCAATAGATAGAACTACTTCCAACTTTTTAATGAAAATATGGATGCCCTTATTATGAGTTCATATGGTCATTTAGAAGTATTCAACAAAAAATTTTATAAAATAAAACCCCAAAATCACACCAACATGATTTTTCCTATCAATGCCTTTGCATGGTGAACGATTATCGGATAAAGGGGATAGGTGTTTCATGTACCATTGGGGATATTGTTGTATCATTCATGTATTAGATTAAAAATCAATTATATTATTTTCGTGTAAGTATATATTATTTTCTTATAATTATATATGATTTATATATTACTAATTTTATCCCATGGGTCTATCTTATTCTATTTACATATGGAATGATAGAGAATATTATGCTGGTCACATAAGGAAGGACTAGTTATAATATTCTCATCACATAAATAAGGATAGGTCATTTTAAATTCATCACATAAGGAATGATGGTTCACCCTATGTGTATCACATATAGAATAATGACTCATCACATGCTCATAAAATAATAAATATGGATCCATGTTATGCACATCATATAAGGAATGTTAGTTTTGGGGGAACTATTATATATTTCTTAGGTAGGTGTGTGTGGTACTATATTGATGTTCAAATAACATTGGATACATTATATTTATCACATAACAGACCATGAGTGAATATTATGCTCGTCATAAAAGGTTGAAAGGTCATGTTATCTCATTGTCATTATGTAAGGAAATATGTGAATTTTATAATCTATAAATAAGTAAGGAAACATTATTTTATGATTTTCACCTAAGGATGTATGATGCATCTTTTTCTCATCCTACATGGAGTGATGGTCTATCCTACAATAATCTCATAAGGAATGATGTTTAATATCATCTTCAACACATATATAATTATTGAACTTCCTTGACCTCGGGTCTGAGGGGAATGTTTTTTGATAAAATAAAGAAGGTTCCTTCTTCCCATTATAAAATTATTAACTCGATGTTTTATGATCATTAAATTAAGAATGTTAGATTATAATCGTGTTAGTCTATGAGGCCTTATTATTCTTGTAACATAAATAATATTTTTATATGTCTATCTCATAAAAATAGATGGTTCTATGTATTATTCATGTAATGTAATACGGGGAACTTATATATGTCACATTTAGAAGGGAATAAATAATTATTATATAAAAATAGATGAGTTTTTACAATTCTTAATATTTTTCATATAATAATATTATACTCGTCAAATAAGGATGGGTAGTCCTAATATTTTTAGGATGGGTAGAGATACACTCATTGTCTATATCGTAGTGGGGATGCTCTAGATGTTTTGATGATTTCTAGGAAGGTGACCAAGTCTGTAATGTAACACATCTCAAGTAAGAGATTGAGTATTCATAGTATTGGGATTAAACATAATTGTGGTTTCATTTGTACATTGTTGAAATGGGAATAAAAACCCAAATAGTTCAATTTACACAGTTTGTAATCATATGGAGAGATTATTGTAGGAAGATTCACATTATACAGTAATAGTGGGATGTCATGAGAGGGGAACTACAAGGGATTTGGTGGGTTTTACACATTAGGTGTCTAGGATCCTTCTTCGAGACAATAAATATATATGTGGTGTTTATGAAATAATTTCTCAACCCATGATTTCTATTGTGAGATTATAGATGATAGGAAACAAGTTGGATTATACATATGGAGTTTGAGTGAATGAATTAGGATTTAAGGACTTTGGAACCCTTTTCCATCAAATTTTGTTCAATTTTACTTCATTAAGGAGGTATCAAATGGGTTAGTATGAAAAAATATCCTACATTTTTTTTATTTCTTGGATTTTACAACACACTTTTCCTTTTAATAGTGGATATTCTTCATGAAAGGGAGTAGTGAAAAGTATTCTCAGAAATCTAGTAAAATACTAATGAGATTATGCAATTTGAATTCTTTGAAAGTTTATAATTTTTAACTCATTTTACTTTAATTAGTTTTTACTCTTCCTTTTTATGTCTTTGAAATGAATTTTAGAATCAAGGGGATGAAATATGAATCCCAAAAACCGAGAAATCCATCTGTGAGACCCAAAAAACACATTATTTTATAAAATGTAGAATCTAATTTCTACTCATTTCAAAATACATCACTTTTTTAATTGTTTCATATTATTCCCAATCAAGATCACCTATACGGAATTTAGAACACATCTCTCCTTTTGATGTATCTAGATGTTTTACCAAATCAGTCGATATTCAAGTTATATTCCACAAATCCCCATTTCATGCTAATTCTTTTCATGGTAAAGGAGGAAGAAGAAGATTGATTCAGAGAGAGATATCTATCCAAGTAATATGAAGCACAAACACACCTATATCAATAGTAATAGATCATTTATAAAGATCTAACAATTATCTATATCCAAAAATATATTTTCTCAGGTTCTACAATGTAGGTGACAATTCGACTTATCTATTTCTACAACTGTTTCATTAATACATCCACTAGTCCTTTGATTCATTATATGAAACCTAGAATGAATATAGTCACTATAAAAAAATATCTAAACATTTTCTCATAATTATTTATTATAAATTTAGTCATTTGATATGAGATGAATCATAAAATACATTTCAAAATGTGCATCACACACTCAAAATAATTGAAATGATCTAAAATTATCTTGATATTTTAGAAAAACTATTGATAGTATATATTTGAGCTGTAGTGGCCAATTTCACTTTATCCTAATTTGAAGTGTGTTTGGATTGACTTATATTGAATCAAGTACTCAAAAAAGATCAATTATGCATTTATTTCCCAATTAGATTTCAATATATTTCTTTTATGTATTTTGTTATCGTTTTTATGTATTATCGTTTATTATTCATGTATTCCTTATTTATTATAATTTTATTAATTCCTTATAATATAAAATTTATGTATCTTTTATTTTATTTCAGTATTAACAACATGATAATCATTTTATATTATTTGTTTAATATTTTTTATGGACAGTTTTGGTTGGTTTGAAAAATAGTTTCTTGATTGCGATCAATTAGTAGGGTGTATGAAGAATAGTTAAATTAATTGCCAACATTGAATTTATTATAAAAATTAATTTTGGAAATAATATTTAAACGTAAATAGAATTTTAATGTACTGAAATTTTTATAATGCAAATTTGTTTATAATTTTGATTTAACGTAATACAAATTAATTTTAAAATAATTTTTAATTTTATAAATAGTTTCCACATTGTTTTGTAAATGAAGAAGTGTAATTCTCCAATTGAGATATTTTATTATGACTATAAGTATGACTGATAGAATTAATATTTATTATTTGTTGAAATAGAACAAATACAAATAACTTTTCTCATTTCTAATATAATTCATGAAAAAAATCCCCTTTATCAGTTTATCCACTATTTATGGTCAAGGATGATTTTTTTCAAAGATTTTTTAGTAATGATAAAATCCAATGACTTTTAAAAGATCCTAATATACAACTTTTTTTCTACTGATATTATCAATTTGTAGCACTTATAATACTGAAATATAAAGTAGTCGTACACATAAAAATGAAAAATCCTTTTAGTTCATAATTAATTTTGGATGGATACATTCCAAAATAATTCATGAAATCAATGATCTTTGATTTATCTTCCATTATAAACTCATACTCAATCATTATTTTTTTGTTTTATTTATTTTTTGATTTGAGTTGATAAATTTCAACCTTCATCTCAATATTTATTTCTTCTTAATTTTTTATATAATATTTAGAGTCACAAATAACTCACATTCCATTCTTAATTTTGTCTCTATAAACATAAATTCATCCAATAGAGACTTATGGTTAAACCTTTTGGTAATACCTTTACTCAACATCAATGTCTTCATCATTATTTTCCTCTTATTATGGTATTTCGGTGATGTCCACATGATTTTCTCCACTAAGTTCATTGTAGTCAACAATCTCATCCACTTGTATTTATTATAGTCTTATATTATAATTTTAATAAATATTATATATTTTCATGATCTTCTATTATGATACCCATTTTCAATTAACATCATTGATAGAGTTCTTAGTGGTTACATTATCTTCATAATCACCCAAAAATTTTACCGGCCAATTTTTTTATAGATGATAATATTTTTCAAACTGAAACCAAGAAAGTGGAGGATTTCATTTGAGTAATCATTTTCTATGTTTATGGTATTTTAATGAAAGATATAACCATTCTATCTTCAATTATGTTAGGGTCTTTATCCAAAATGATTTTCTTTATTTCCATAAATTCTTAATTAGAATAATTAAGCTTTATTATTGATTAATTCTCTTTTTCCCTAAACTTATATCAAGTGGGAATTATATGAATAATATCTAACAAAAATTCATTTATATTCCTATATTTATGCACTGATTCCTTTATATGGACACTCAGTGGTAATATTCTCATGATTCTAATTGTAATTTGATATCATGTAGAGTTATTATGAGTTTGTGCATATCCTCAACAACAATGTCAACCCAATAAAAGACAGTATCGATTGTCTCATTCAGTTACATTTAAAAATCCTTATATATGTTCTATAAAACATTCAATTTAACTACACATAACTTTAAATCACCTTCAGACTTGTTTAAATAAATTTACACATGGTGTGTTAGGATTTACAGGACTCCTCCATTGTGTATATATAATGATATATTTATCATCCTAATGTGTTAAGTAATTTTTTATTAATATAAAGATCTATTTGATATTATTTTTATAATTCTTTTCTCTCGACAGTGAACGAAATCGAATGTATTGAAGTAGTGTAGAATTACATTAAAAATGTTCAAAATTATTATTTTGTATGATTTTTTATGAATATAATTTTATTCATAGAATATTGTATTCCTTTTCTTATGAACACATAAAATGATTCATGTAGAGAAATATTGACCAGTAACATTCAGTTCTCATATCATATTTTTCCTAATCTAGGAGAAAACACTAATACAGACCTTGAATAAGGGTATGGTAATTTCATCCAATGATACTTGTTATTGACCTTATTTTAACATTATTATGAACAACCTATACCTAAAAACTATATTTATACATTGTGGAATAAATAAATTTCATGATAGTTTTACTTAGTTCACAAAAACTATGTAAATCTATAGACCATAAATCAACAATATATTGATGTATTGAACCACTAATATCCCTGATTTTTACAATTCAAAGTGTCTACACTGACCCTCCATATTTATAACAATTAATGGATGAAGATTCACTTCTCTCATAAAATCATTAAAATTACTTCTCCTCTAAGTTCTGTTATCATCAACCAACATGAACAATGATCAAAATTATATCAGTATTGGGGTATTTCTCTACTTTTCCTTTTTCCACATCATAAAATACATTAAAATTATGTATGAAGATATCAACTAAATTAAATATATTTTACTTTAACATTCCATCACTATTATATCAAAAAATTATTTCTCTTTACATATTTCCAATACTTTTCTTGTACTGTATTGTATTCTCTATGTTTCCAACACTATTATAGAAATACCATTATATACCATTTTTACATATATTGTGAAATCCAATATATTCCACATTATTTCAATCATTGTATTATATTTTTTAGACCCATTCCTTATTTTCTATATTTTCATTTAGAACTAATAATTTTGGTTTATTTTCATAATCTTCAGTTATGAAAAGACTACTCTGAATTCATCACATTATACATTTTTTTAAATAATATTGAAATAACATTTCATTTCATGGATTCCTACTTGAATTCATAAAAATTTAATTTATTTTGACCTATTAATGTGTAATAATAATTATTTTTTATCATGGTGTGACCCTCCCAAAACATCCAAGGCCTTATGATTCATGGGATCCTCTGGATAGCATAACAACCCCCTAAAAAAGTAATGTTCACATTATTTTTTCAAAATTAATTAATAAAAAATAAATTTCAATGAATAATAAAACTTATTAAAATTTATATTATCTTCTTTATGGTGAGAATATTATTCCCTGTAGGCTACAATCAAATTATTTTGAAAAAAATTTATTATAAAATACTAAGAACCACTTTAAAAATCTTATAAAATACCATGGTGAATATTAAACCAATAAAAATTTAACTATTTCTATGACATTAATTCACAAGACAAAATTTTCTCCCACTATATGGACACAAATCCATTCCAATTCCTATAACCCACATACTCATAACATGACACATGCCTCCCCATGAATTAATGATTTAAAAGATACTTATCTACATTATTAATGTAGTTACACAATCTATGATTTCATTAACCGGATTATAATATCCACCAATGAAAAAAAAATTAAAAATTATTCTCTACTCTAATAACCTTTTTTATGGTGTGTGAGAGATAAATATTATGTTACTGAAGAGGAATTTTTTAAATTCCTATCTTTATAATTTTTGGCTAAACTCTATTCAAGTTGTGACCTTTAGTTTCATACAATGATTTATATCTTGGGTAAACAAAACTCTATATATTTTCTCAAAAATAACCCCAAACTATTATTCTAAAATTTTAAGATAATTTCGAATTATTCAACCACATTATTGAAAAGAAAATCACATAAACACAAAAAGATTATTTTTCTAAAAACAATTTGTAGCAAGAAAACTATTCAGTTGGAGGGGATGATTGTCACTACTATCATTGGGGATATTGATTTCTCTTTCATGTTTGATATAATTATAGAATATTATTTTTGTAAAATAAAAATTGTTGTTTTATCTTTTTGTCATGATATCCCATATGGAATCTTATAATCATTACATAAAGAAAGATATATACATTTATGATCATCACATATGGAAACATGGGCCTGAACATACCCTATTTTTTACCTATAAGACTTTGGAATATATCTAAAAATATTTTAAAAGATAAGTACTAAGATAGCAAGTGCTTATGAGGCCTGATGTTCATAGAATTAATTTTAGAAGAATGATAATTATAATTTTTATTGCACATGCCCAATTTATTAAAGAAAATGGATTAAATATTAAACAATTATTGGATTGAAAATCTAATAACATGGATGAATTTGGAATGTGATATTTTACCAAGGTGTGACCTAAAATGTGTTAGTGTTGGGTGTTTGGATATAGAAACTTGTGGTGGGTTTGTTTAATATAAATAATTAATTAGGTGATGACGAACTACTAGATCTCAGTTAATCAAGATGTTGAAAACACAATAGGCCATCATCTTTTTTGGTGAGTATGTCCTTCATCGGTGGTAGATCCAATTTATATGTATGACTCATTAGTTTCATGACTCTTCAAATATTGATTAAAATTATTGATCTTGATAGACTCTATTTATTAATATACATTAAATAAATAATTTAAAAACACCTTTGAACTAGGTTTAATTTAATTATTCAGTTATCTCACCCCAAATATCCTAATTTGTGTTTATTGGAAAAAATTTGTTGCCAACAATTGATGCAGATTTGATCTCTTATATTTATCACAATCATTCATCCAATTATTCACTGATTGACATATGTGGTCTTGGTTTGACATTTTCAAGTGGGACCGAGATCTATTGGACCCTCATAATCATAGAATAATTGTGAATTGGGAATTGATTGGATAATCTGGGAGGGATTCAATGGATTTGCGGGTTACGTGTGATTAATTTGATGATATAAAATAAAAATTGTAAAGTGGTGTGGAATGGGGAGAGAGTTAGAAGTAAGTGGAATATGTCAAATCCCCATGAATCAAGAAATTCCATTTCCTAGACATCATAAAACCCAAAATAATGTCTAATGTCTTTCCTAACTAATTTATAGTATCAAGGTAGCGAGATCAGATGAGGCGTGGTTGGATCTAAAACACCAAAAAATTGATATTCTGTAGAATACCCAAATAAACATCATGTATTATAATGGAAAAACATTATGTAGTCCCACTATCTGTGTGTTATAGGGATTTGTGAGATTATTTGCTTCGCATGCCATGTGGGATTCCCACACGTCATCTATTCCATATACAAGCGACCCGATTTGTACTCTGTGGGTACACATGAATGGGCATGGTTACGGACATTTTATGTATTTATGTACATGTACATGGATAGGGAAATAGGTGGAGTCCAATGTAGAAGAAAACATTGTGTACCAAAGTACACAAACATTGAAATCATACAAGAAGATGGCCAAGAGCATGGGAAGGACCCATAGTGGCTGAGGCATGTAATGTATTCCATATATACATCATGTAGTGCTACATGATCAATGATTTGTGTATCAGTAGGGTAAAATCTAGTAAGAGGAGTGGGAAAAGATTCCATGTGGGTACCCTTAAACAATGTGTATCCCTAGTTTCATTTTAATTAACGTTCAACCTCTCATATATCCTTCGTTTGGATAAGGATTTTGGAATCTAAGTAGATTATCATGAGTGTTCTTTCATTTAGCATGGGAAGGTGGCCTCCATAGTGGTTTTAGAGATATGATGTCTGTTTTTGTGTGGTTGATTATTATTTCAGTGTTATTATACCATGAAAGTGATGAGGTAAGATCACTTGAGACACTAGAGTTTCACTCTCAAAATAAAATAAGGCATGGTTCCCCCACCTATCTAATGATTGGAACCCTCTTATTGGTAGTGGAATAGATTTTATATTTGAAATCATAGTGGAACCCTCCAACATTTTTAGGGTATCAATCCTAGACTACTATAGTGGAATCCTAATACTTGTTTGGGAATGGGTCCCCTATTGATTAGTATATTTGAACCCTTTATCTGGGCTAGGAATGGCTCCAATATAGATTACCAGAGTGAAACCCTCCAGCTACACTTATTATTGGTCCTCTACTGATTACTAATGTCGAACCCTTAATGTGGGCTAGTAAGGCTTCCTCTATCAATTACTATTGAGTGTAACCCTCCTATAGATTCAAGTCATGGCTCCTCAGTCATCAGAGTGGCAACTTTATATGGAAAAAGTAAAGAAAAGGGCTTTTTTCATGGACCTATAAGCACAATATTCAAAATCATGGATATTGGTAGGATATATCCATGGTTTCACTAGAATGGTGGCCAAACATGTGTTCTGTAGCCATGGATTTTAAAACAGTGGCTATAGACCCTTTTTACAAGGGATTTATCCACTTTTTTTTATTAAAATAGGGGCTATATCCCACACCTAGATCCATTGTTTTCAATAATATGGCTTAATGTATCCTTCCCTTGACCAGGAGTAATATTTCCCCACAAAAAAGAGTGGGAAGATCTATTTCGATGGTTTTCATTCTATTTCCATGGTTTTTAATAATATATATAACATAACACAGACACATATATATACCCAAATCTGTCCTTGGGGTAGTAGTTAGGTGGCTGAAACCCATATGTGAGGTGCATAGATCGATCTAGATGGTGAAATATTATTTTTTGGGATATAGTTATGGTTTACCAGGGCTATAACCCAAATTTTACACTGTAGAAATAATACGTATTACCACTTTTTAAACCATGTATATAAGTCATCTACCATGGTGGAAAACTATGAGAATTATTTCCATTGTTTAAACAATGGAAATATGTCACACTATTTTGGAATGGCCACGGTTTCAGGACCTATTTCCATGGTTTTCAAGCATATCAATAGGTTGATTTTCTAGTTCTGGGAGTTATGGTAACATACCTTAACTTACTAAGTCGACCCCTCCTATAATACCAGATCATGGGTCCTCTAACTATATATTTTATCCCTCAACTATTCGGCTTTGTGGCTATGTATCTCTTGACATGGATGTCTCTTTAGGAAGACAAGGAAGATGCTTGGAATCATTTATGGACTCTTGGAACTATTTGAACTCTTTAATGGGTTGGGATATTTGATTGAGATCCCCTTTTTCTATCATTTGTGCTTATTTTTATGGAGCTTCTTGTAGACACCGAAAAAAGTCCGTAACTCCCAGAAGAAGTTTCGAAATGACAAAGTGAAGTCATATTCGGAATCAGAGGCCCGGTCCGGAGGCCCGAGAAGTGGTGTATGAAATAAGGGAGGACTTGCGCGAAATAATGCTATGCGCGTGAAGCATCCCTGGGATACGCGTAATCGAGCCGGTGAGGCATGCAATTTTGCACGCCCTGTTTCCTCGCAGTGAATCTTTGCGTGCTGACAGGTTCCCGGCGCGGAAGATTTCGTGCACCACCTAGATTCCGCGCCGGCCGATGCCTATAAATAGAAGGAGACCCCAAATGGTTTGGGGTTGCATAATTTGGAATGGCTCTCGTGTGTGCAATTCGGACTACCCCACACGCAAGTTGACTTCCGGGTAATTCCTCTTTTCGCGCAACCTTTCCCCAGGGTTCACCTTTGCGCACAACTCCACCGGATTAAGTGATTTTTTCCACTCCTCCAGGTTCCTCCCTTGTGCGCAATCCTTGCCCCATGCGCGCAATCCCCTTCTATGCATGCAATCCCAATACTTTGCACGCAATCACCTATCCGTGCAATCCTCTGGTCCAATTGCGCGCCATCCTGGTGTTTTGCACGCAAACTTCCTCTTTGCACGTAACACCCAAGACCCTTTACCTTGACGCCCCTTGGCTGACCCTCCATGCCGGCACCTGATGTCTTCCCTGCCAGCCATGCACACAATGCGTTGTTTTCCCGTATTGCCTTCAAAGCTCGTACGAAGTAACCTCAAGGTCCCTTGGGCGGTGTTTTAGATTTAGTTTCTTTGCCTTATTCTTCTCTGTATAGGCACACTAACAGCTATTTCTTCTTTACATAGCCACGCTAATGTGGACCCCTCGATGGTTCGCCCTGCGGCCCCCTTCACCACGGCCTTGTCGATGCATTCCCTCCCACAAGGGGTAGAGGGCATTGGGCATGTAATCCCTAGGTGTGTGGAGTGAACCCACCTCGTCTGAGCTGCAGGACATTAAACAGATAAACACCTCGTCCTTAACACATGTTGTTAAACTGTGGTCTGACCCCGTGCTTCGCACGTAGGGTCCCCCCAGCTCAGACATTCTTTACGCCCACTCTTCTCCAAGGGAATGGATTCTTCCTCACATGGAATGATATCCTCCTTGTCAGAGTGCTGTTTGTCCATGGGGGAAGGGTTGCCTTAGTGCGTAATCCCCTATCCTCTTCTGCGGAAGGTTGCACCCATGCACCTCCATACTCCCCCCCAGCCAAGGATAGTGGAGTCCCTTTCCCACTGCGCTTTGACACACCATGGGCCTCCATCCTGGAGTAAGCCCCGACACCAAGGTCCACTAACCATGCGTTAGCCCCTATTTCCCCTTTGGGATGCTCAATGCGTAAGCCCCTTTCCGCTTCTCATGGACGCACCCTTTGCGACATGATCTTCTGGTCCTTCCTGCCTCTTGTTTCTCACACTGAGCATGACTCGCGTGGGCTTAGAGCATGCATTGACCATGATATCCTCCATGGGCCTCCTCAGAGCATAACCCCATCCCAGCGAACTACGTGGACATTGATCCGTGCTAACGCATGGTATGTAGGAAGTCTCCACGAGGTTCAAGCCCACCATCTGGTCGTTCCGACCTCTCCACGTCAGTTCCCCGACCACCATGGGCTGCCTCAGAGCGTAAGCCCCAAATTCCCTTGTCCATCAGGACATCAAACTATATTCCCTCGTCCCACATGACGTTAAACTGTATGCCTTGAACTACGTGGACTTTGATCCGTGCTAACGCATGGTACGCAAGAAGAATCCACATGGTTCAGGCCCATCATTCAGTTGTTCCGACCCCTTTGCGTCGGTTCAACAGCATCATTATGGGCCGCCTCAGAGCGTAAGCCTCGTATTCCCCATCATGGGCCACCTCAGAGCATAAGCCCCATGCCTCACACCAACGTCTCGTCCTGACCTCCCCCTCGAGCCCACATGCCTTGGGGAGCTCATGCCCTAGCCCAGAGATTTTACTTCCTCCAAGCTCCAATCCATGCTTTCATTCTCATGGGTCACCTCTTCAGGTGTCCCACAATACCACCGAACTATGCAGACTTTGATTCCCTGCCATGGGGATACGTAGGAAGCCTCCACGAGGTTCAAGCCCGCCACTCCATCATCCATCTTATCCTTACTCGGGCCCCCACATCCCAGTGAGATCATGCCACCCCATCCCACTCCATGGTAGCCAGGAAGCCGCCCACGTGATGGCCCCAACATCGGTGTTCCACCTAGGGGGTCTTCAATCTGGTCCACTCTCAGTGTTCTGATCAGTCTGATTAGTCTCCACAAGACGTTAAACTCGCGGCATACCCCGTGTTAAACATGGGAAGCTGAGGAAAACCTCAGATGGTACACAATCCCCGCGTTCAATGTGGGATACCTCAGGCTTCTGCGCCCTCGAGAAGCTCTGTGATAAGGGATAGAAGATAGACATGCCAATCCCCAGTGTCAAGACATGCCAACGACACCCCAATTTGACCATTCTCCTCACCGAAGGTTGCTGCCCCGACAATACCCCTTGGATCGTCTCGACGGAAGCAGCATAATTAACTAGCGTCCATGCAGATATGGCGCCGGGAATGAGCTTCACGAACTCGTCTTAAATCTATAAGGGAGACCTAGACTAGGTGACGAGCTCTCAGGAGGAATCCACGGATGGAAGAACCGACATCCCATCATCCGGGTTTCGATCAAGGAGCAGACATCCCTCAATAAGGAACGGATGCCGCCCGCCTTTTGGAAAGCAGGAATGTGGGGCAACAATCCGCGCGTCCTCCCATGCGTGACAGACTCACACGTGCGCCCAAGTGTAAAAGCATCAGAAACACAAAATGATGAACCCGATGTGAATCTCTTCTCCTTGATACGAAGACGGGTAGCATTCGGGGTGTCGAAAAATTAGCATGTCACCAGGTCCAGGCACCTAGCACCGGGACGTGAAACCCACCAGGGGTTGAGGCAGTCAGGATGTTGATCACTCCATTTTGTGATGTCATCAGCGTGGATCACTCTCGTCGACCACGGATGATGGAATGACGTTGAGCTATTGGTTATCGATTTCTGTTCCTGTTAGTACTAATGGGTTTATCTCCCTGCTTCCAAGAATCATGTCACCGCATCCGGAGCTCGATCTCCACTTTCTCACAAGCGCATGGGCAGGGGCAGTACTGACACAGCTACCCAACGTAGTCCCAACTTTTCCACAGTCATTCTGGATCTGATCGCTATGACTGGCGGGCATTCACGCCCCCTCTCCCTATCAGAAATCATCTAGCGAAGCGTGATCATCGACCTGGTTTGTAGGTATGAGGAGGAAGGGATCATCCCCACCAGGGGCATGGCCCGTTTGGATCTAGGTGCGGCTGTGCCTCACCATCTTCTCCGCCCCTGAGGGCTACGTTGGGAGCCGCCTCTCCCCATTCTGACATTCAACTGCTTCGGGAGCCTATCCCCGCAGCGCCTTGACACATCCCTTCCCTACGCCAATGAGGTGGGAGATGTCCAGGTCCGCCCGATCGGAGTCCCGTCCCAGGTTTTAATGGCAAGAACCCCTGCCAAGCTGTGTCGACGTCGCCACCAGACTACCCGGGCCGAGGAGGAGGCAATCTTCGTGCCCGCACCACCGGCTCCAACCCATCTTACCTGACGCCAGCGTCGGGCGCGAGCAGAAGAGAATGACCGTCCCGGGGCACCAACATCAGTAACCACTGTGGCTCAAGCCACTGCTGACTCCTGCAACCCGACCCCCGTACACGTTGAGAACGGGAAGTCACATGCCCGACTGGGATCGAGGCCCCGACCGCCCTGCAGGCAGGTTGGGTCGACTCTCCCGGTCGCAGGCACAAGCAATGACCACCGTGGACCAATCCGTGGTAGTGCCACCTGCCATGAAGGCTCATTCCATGCCACTAAACTGGAAATATGAAGGGTGATTTGCGATAGCTACGCTCCAGGTATGACTCTTTCATGCACCCACTACACTGGGTATGAGGTCACTCACCCTACCGATGGCCACGAGTATGGAGCCGTTGCGTATCTGGTCGCTCACTCACGTGGATGTCCTCCCCATTTCCCTTTCGACATCTGTACTGGTGCTTCTCACACCCTGGCCTACAGTCCCCTCTTTCCCAATGCTATAGCGGCCAGGGGACTCCCTGGTAGAAATCATCCATACCCTGAGGACCCACCCAGGGGTAGGAAGTTGGGGCATTGTCGTTGTAAGAGGAATGTCAGGGGAGTCCGGATGGAAATTCGACTAGTCCGTTTCTAGGACACTGAGGCGGAATTCGACTCTATAATGGAACCTTCCCCCCAACCCTTTGAGTCATGGTTAGGTACGGGGACGCGGCGCATTAGCCTTGTACTCCCCAAATGTGAGATTCTCATGATTCCCGCCCCGCTCTGAAGGTATATCCAGTAGGACAAGGACTCGGCGTACCCCCAGGGGTCAGACCCGCAATTACCACTGGCCTCCCAAGAAGAACCTTCCACCTTAGTCAGGGAGGGTAGTGAACTTTTCTGGGGACTGACAGAAGATTTGCGACGTGACACACCCTCGGAGAGCACCGACGATGTGACAGGAGTCCCATTCACTAGCCCATCCTATTACGATGTGGCAGACAGGGTACTAAAACCCTTAGAGGACGAATCAGGGATTGGAAGCCAATTGGCCTATTCTCCGTATTCCCCGCTGGCCAGCCCACTGGCCCGACGGCCTACCTCAGTGCCATTGCCAGCTCTCCGGCCATTCTCGGTTGATGAGCAGGGGCAGCAAGGTCCAGACCCTGAACTTGAGTCAGGGAGATTCTAGACTATCCTCGCAGTGGGACACTTCCCTGAGAAGTTTTGGATGGTCGCATGATCATATTTTGATATGCCAGAGTCACTCACCCCGAGAGAATTTGAATGTTTCCTCCAGACTCTTTGGGTGACTCACTCCCGTCTTTTCCATCATCTAGCGCCTTATACCGGGAGACAATAACATCATGAGGATATCAGTGAGTAGTGTCGTCAGGTCGACCAGGTTGCACTCCCCGCGGTTCGGCACCCCAAGTCACTTGGCCACCACAGGTCCCTCCAGCAGCAATGCTTCCAGTGTTTTCAATTACTTCGCAAGGTTATCGAGGAAGCCACCCCCCACACGAACGTCCGCGGATGGGGGAAGTACGCTGCCCTTATTTTTTGTGCGATCCTCCGATAGCCCGATTCACTGGGAGGCCCTGAGGGGATGTCACCAAAGGCAGTGGCGGTCAACATGGATGACCTTTCAGATGAGGGAAATGGTGTGGAGATCCTCGATGGGGGCTCTCCCCCTAAGGAAAAGATGCTACTGGACCCATCTAGGAGGATTACTCACCAACAGAGGATCCTCCTAAGTCTTCCCACACCCACTGAGGCACTAACACTTATCCGAAACATCGGCAAGGGTAAAGAGCACATCGGGTTTGTCAAGTTTACAGACCCATCTGCCTCGGTTCAAAAGGTAGAGGAAGACCCCGAGAAGGCCATGCTATGCCAATAGCTTGCTGAGCCAAAGAGGCTGGTTGATGAGCTTTTGGCTGAACGCATTTGTAGAGAGGCGGCCTGACTACGGTAACCCTAGGCTTGGACATCAGGGGCAGGAGCACCTACCCCTTGACGAGATTCCCCCGGGAAACCGCGACCATATTGCGTTCACTGATAGGGGAGAGGCTGGAGCCCATGGAAAGAGGGCATGATATGTTTCGTTGAACCCTCTGGAGTGGCGTAATCACCCGGGGGACCCTACTCGGTTTCCTCCCGCTGCCCCAAGAGTCACTCCGCTAGCCGCCCCGCGAGCTGCTGAGCTTGACTACCAGATTGAAGAGCCCGGAAATGTGCTTGTAGTTAGAGATCTCTGTCAGGATAGGAATCTGTATCCGGATGATCTAATGGAAGTACTCATCGCCCGCCTAGAGGCCCTGGAAACTCAGCAGGTGGCAATCCCACCAGACGGTAAGCCATACCCAGCATGGGTGGATGATATGACGGCCCCATCGGGATTTGGGAACCCCACTTTCCACCCCTTTAATGGGACCGGAGACCCACCACAACACCTGGACCACTTCAACTCGAGGTGGGGGCCCATGTTAGGGACTTCGACATAGTAGGAGGCTGCCTAGCTCCGTTGCTTCATTCAGACACTGGAAGGACCAGTATTCGTCTGGTACATTTAGCTCCCTATTGGATCTGTGACTAGTTGGGAGGACTGTCATTGGAAATTCCGCTACAAGTTCAGTTCCTCAACTCAGAAGATGAACATCGCAGACCTCTTCAGGTGAAAACAAGGGCCCGATGAGCGAGTCGCGGACTTCGTCTCGTGGTGGAAGGGGCTCACGTACTCCCTTGACATGCCACTAACTCAGGAGAAACTACTGACAATGTGCGTAGGGAATTTCAAGGCAGAGATGGTTCCTTCTCTAATCACTCAAAATTACCCCGGGGGGGGGGGGGGGGGGGGTCCGAGACTTCTCAGAAAATGCTCAGCGCCTCGAAGAAGCCAAGCAACAGGCCAGTCAGGCACGCCCGCTACCTCCTATAATCCCTGCAAGGAGAGCCGCCAGATCTGAGCCCGCTGTTGTGGCCTATATAGAGGCCCCCAGACATCTAGAGTTGCTACTAGTAAGGCCAGCTCAGCAGCCCCATAGGGGTCCACCCCCAGGGGCATAACCTCCGGCCCAGCAGCGACCGCCTCAAAATTGGCAGTCGCCTCTGCGTAACGCACTGCCACCACCCAGGTGAGATAATCAGGCTCTGCCTCCTCAGCATGCTCCTCCATCCCCTGGTCATGGTTAGCCTCGATGATCCCCCTTTCCAGATAGAAGGAACCAGACTTACTCATTCGACAAGGCCCAGGTCCCTGGTTATTTCCGTAGCGCATTGGAGAAGAGGATCGTGCGGCTGCCTGAGTGCCGGACGTGAGAAGAAGCTAGTATCACTAATCACCCTAACTACTACCCTTATCACCGGATCCTTGGGCACACCATATAGGTATGATATGTGTTCAAGGATTGGCTCAAAGGCCAGATTGACAACAACATATTCAGGGTGGGACCGGACCCGACGCAAGTGCCATGTGTCTTCGTGAGATCAGATCGTAGCAGTGGCAATGAGGATGAGTGGGAATAGGTTTCTGTCTGTGGGACCTAGAAGTATAACGACTGGATGGCCCGCAGGACGTTCACCCATGCCCATGGCATCATCCATGCCTGCCTGAGTCAGCTAGGGCCCTCAGAATCTGCAAGCACTGCTTTGGAATCGTCGTCCCAGCCTACCTCCTCCCAGAAGAGAAAGTGGCGGTGCAAGAAGAAGAACGCGCCCTACCAATGTCGTCATCATCCCACGCGCTTCGTGATTTTATGCCCCGAGAGATGGGGATCCATCCGAGGCTCCGTCCGGTAGTGGATGACTCCTCGAGTGAAATCCCGGGATACGCTTCCGTTAACACCATATAGTTGGTAAATCCCTTTTTGAATCCCGACAATGAGGAATGCTAGGTGGACCTCCCCAATGTCCCCAGCCGTTGCCAATGTCGGCGGATCCGTGGATACGTGAATTGTTGGGGCATGGTAGTCATCACCTCCAATCATGTCATGCATGCTGCTGAGACCAGGCAGCAGGCCTAATAGGGAGATCAGCACATGCGGCCCCCTCACCTGGTGTCGACAGGTTCGCCTCCACCACCTTTTTTGTTGCTGGATCAGGCAGAACCGCCTCAGCCATGCCGCGACCAACACTGCCCTGTCACTGGCTGACTACAGCCATCTGGTCCTAATAAGGAAGCCACCTCCCGGGCTTCGACTAGTGTACAATGAGAGGTGCTTAGGTCTAGTCAGTCACCGGTCCCGCCGGCAGGGCCCGTCATGCCTCCAATTGCATAGCGTCCTCCTATAAGCATAAGCTCGCATTTGGATCGAAAGTATGATATTCTGAAGCACCTGAACAGAATTTCCGCATTGATTTTTATCATTGAGGCCCTTCGCCTATCATCTAAAATGTGTGACGTGCTCGTCGAGGATTTAAGGTGCCCCCTCCAGTTTGAGATGGAGGTGGCGGCCACAGAAGCCATCCACACTGAGGTGAATGAGGATGCCAAATTTCAGGCGGTTATCTCATTTTCCGATGAAGATGAAGACCTTCCCATACAGGGGCACATTCTCCCACTATATATCACCGCCCAGTTCAATGGCGTCGAAGTTAACCGCTGTCTTGTTGACATGGGTTCTGGGATTAACCTAATCCCAACTCTGACGCTGTGGAAGCTGGGCCTGTCTGAGGATGATCTAACTCCCTCCGACCTCAGGATCCAGGGGTATGACAGGACCGAGCAAACTCCACTCGGCAAGATTCGTTTGAAGACCCAGTTCGGCAGCCTAATTTCCAACACAAAATTCATGGTTGTCTTTCATGACACCGCCTACAACGCATTGATGGGCAGGCCGTGGCTCCACCTTCACGCAACGTTTCTCTCATCGTATCACCAGTGCCTCAAATACTCCCTTAAGGGTCGAGTGGGCGTGCTCCAAGGGGATGCATCTCCTCTTGCCTCTTGTGAAGCGTGTTATCTAGACACTGACTATTACAAGAGCAAGGACAAGAAGATCCTGGAAGGTGAGGTTGAGCCCATTACTATCACAAGTGATCCCTGGGTAGGTTTAGAAGACACATATGTCTTCCCAATCCATCGGTTGGAGGCCACGACCCCCGACATGGGGTAGTGCTTTGTTGTTTCTGGTACCAGAGGAATGCATATTTCCAGGTCCAAGCAATTCCAGGAAATTACCTTGTACTCTTACACCATCTAGGCTTAGGTGATCCCCGAGCCTCCTACCCATGTACGATATCGGGACCTTAGGCTAATGGCAACGGAAGTACGTCATACATGTCTATTTCGCTGGGCTGGAATTGACCGGCTAAAGCCAACATGCCACTACTGCTTTGATGTTATAAAGCGTGGACCGTTAGGCCGAAGGCCAGATGGGATTGGATCAACCACCTTTGTCACCATGGTGTCCGTAGTGCATGAGTCTCCTAACGTGACGACCTCTGCTGCCCAAGCCGGCACCAACTTCCCATCAGGGTATGGCAGCCCAGAAATAGCTCCCCCATGGATGATCCCTCTATAATCAGAGAGGAGGACATGGAAGATTCTCCTCCTTCCTTTGAGGAAGGCATCCCCACCACGATTGAGGAGTTAGTGCAGGTGAACCTCGGTAGCAAGGTGGACCCGAGACCCACATTGGTCAGCGCCGCTATGCCCCCTGAGGAATGACTACAGTACGTAGACTTCTTTAGAGAGCACTTTGATGTGTTCTCCCAAAGCTATGATTAGATTTCAGGACTAGATCCCCAGGTAGTCGTCCACCTCATTGGACTTCCATAAAACCATCGTGGGTTCAAGAGGCCTCCCAGAAAGATGAACCCTTCTCACGGTGCCATGGTTGAGGTCGAAGTTGATAAGCTCATCAAAGCCAACTTTTTCAATGAAGTCCAGTACCCCAGGTGGCTAGCCAACGTTGTGCCAGTTAGGAAGAAGAACAGGCAGATCAGGGTATGTATTGAATTCCGCAATCTCAATCGCAACTATCTGAAGGATGATTTTCCCCTTCCCGTGACAGAGTTGTTGATCAATGCCACGACCCGGTTCCAAGCCCTCTCCATCAGGGATGGGTACTCCGAGTACAAACAGATCTGGATGGCCCTCGAGGATAAAGAGTTCACTACCTTTAGGGCCCCTAGGGTACTTTCTACTACCAGGTTATGCCCTTCGGCCTGAAGAATGCGGGTGCCACCTATCAAAGGGCTATGCATTGCATATTGAAGACGACCCTCGATACACTAGTGGAGTGCTACATGGACGACCTGGTGGTTAAATCTCTTCAGCACCAGGACTATCTCAAAGACCATGAGAAAGTGTTCGGCTTCCTCCATTCTCACCACTTGAAGATGAACCCCTTAAAGTGTGCCTTCGGGGTCACCTCCGGAAAGTTTCTGGGCTTCATTGTTAGGTATCGAGGCATCGAGATCGACCCAGAGAAGATCAAGGCCATCAGTCAGATGCCTCCCCCGAATAATATTCAAGAGCTGAGAGGCCTTCAAGGCCACATAGCCTATATACGCTGATTCATTGCGAATCTAGCCGGCAAGTGTAAGCCCTTTTCTCAGCTCATGAAGAAAGGTGCCGCCTATGAATGGGACGAAGAGTGTCAGATCAATTTTGAGGATATCAAGTAGTATCTTCTCCAATCTCCGATCATGATGCCACCCATTTATTGAAAGTCGCTGGTCCTTTATGTGACCTCCCTGGAGCGATCCCTCAGCACACTTCTCGCCCATAAGAAGAATGAGGGAACAAAGAATAGCCTCTACTACCTCAGTTGCATGCTCCATGACATGGAAATTAGATATTCTCCCATCGAGAAGAGCTGCCTAGCACTCATATTTTCCATGAAGAAATTGTGGCACTACTTGCAGCACCACGAGGTACAGCTGGTCTCTCTGGTAGACCCGTTGAAATACATCCTGAACCAACCTATGTTGACCGTCCGATTGGTGCACTGGGTTGTGATCCTCCAGCAGTTTGACATCAGGTTCGTACCTGCGAAGGCCATCAAAGGACAGGTGTTGGCAGAATTCTTAGCTGCCTACCCAACCTCTACGGACCAGCCACTAGATCTAGGATTTCCTGATAAGGAAATCCTCTCAGTTTCTCACGCCACCCCATGCTGGCAGATGCACTTTGATGGTGCCTCCCGGAGCCCCACCGGTAGAAGGCTGAATGATCCGAGGCTCAATAGAGATGGCATGGGTATCATCTTCATCACCCTAGAGCAAGCCATTCCGCCGTATTCATTCGTATTGTTAGAAGGCTGCACCAATAATGAGGCAGAGTATCATGCCCTCATCACTGGCCTCGAGTTGGCTCTCAAGATTGACGTACCCTATCTATATGTAAAAGGGGACTCCAAGATAGTCATCATGTAAGTCAATAGTGACTATACTGTCAGAACGCCAGAACTCGTGCCATTGCTAGAGTGCACCCTCCATCTAATGGCTAAGTTCCTATCCCAGCAAGAGGTTATACACATTCCCCGGTTGCAGAACAGTCGAGCAGATGCTTTGGCTAGCCTAGCCACATCACTTGCCGAGCCCGAACAGGATGACCTAATTATCCATGTGGCGCACCGTAGAGTCATCACTCCTGTTATTCCGAAGGGAAATCATGGTCCACGAGTGAACCATCTCACCGCTAGTGCCCCTACGTCAGGATCCCTGGGAGCTTCCGTTGTGGTAATTGAGATATTTCCTGACTGGAGGATTCCTTTGGTTGAATATCTCTAGCACAACAATCTTCCACTGGACCGAGCCGAGCGAGAGCGAATCCGACGCCGCGCGCCGCAGTTCACCCTTCAAAGTGGTTCAATCCTAGAGCATCTCCTTTACAGGTGTGGATTTGATGGTGTTCTCCTCCATTAATATCAAGGAGTCGAGATCCCACAGGTCATGCAAGAAGTGCACGCCGGTTCCTATGGTGCCCCCCAGGCTAGGTCGAAGTTGTCCCACCAGATTCGGAGGCTGGGATACTTCTGGTCCTCCATGATCTATGACTGCATCAAGTATGTCAATAGTAGTCATGCGTGCCTAGTTCACACTAACTTTGTGCATCAGCCACCAGAGCCTCTCCATACTACCAAGTATTCATGGCCCTTTGCAGTCTGGGGGTTAGATGTCGTAGGGCCTTACCCACCAGCGATGGCCCGCCAGTGCCGGTTCTTCTTGACCACTACGGATTTCTTCTTGAAGTGGGTAGAGGAAATCCCGCTTAGGGAAGTCAAGGCCTGTTCTATCGGTGACTTTGTGAGCTCCAATATCATCTATTGGTTTGGAGTACCTCACGCTATCCTCACAGATAACAGAACCAACATCCGAGTAGTCGAGCTGAAAAAATTATACACCAAGTACAACATTCACTCTAACCACACCTCCTGTTATCATGCGTATGAGAATGGACAGATCAAGGTGTTTAACAAAACCCTCTCAAACATTCTGCAAAAGATGGTTGGTTAGAATAAGAAAAGTTGGTCGGACAAGCTCCCCAATGCCCTCTGGGCTTATAGGCCGACGACTCGTAACTCCACCTAGGTGACTCTGTATTCCCTGGTATACGGAGCTGAGGCCATCCTGCCCATCGAGATCCAGCTTCCCTCATTGCACATGGCAGTCTACGACCAGCAAGCGCCAGATAGAGTTGCTAAAATCCATCTAGCTAAATTGGAAGCGATGGATGAAAGTAGGTTACACGATTTACATAACATAGAAAGGCATCAGAGTAGGATGGCTTGAGCTTTCCATAAGAAGGTTCTCCTCCGCTCCTTCCTGCAAGGTGACCTGGTGCTGGCTCTTAGAGCGCCAATGATTCCTGGCAGGAAACCACCCAAGTTGGAGCCCAAATGGGAGGGGCCTTTCATTGTCCATAAGGTCTATCCCAATGGCACATATTCCATGGCGACTATGGATGGTGAGCGCGTAACTCCTCCCACCAATTCCAGGCTCCTCAAGTAGTACTTTTCTTAAGATCCTTGGTCTTGCATGACCTTAAACTGTACGGTCCAGCATGACCCTAAACTGCACCTTGGTCCGAGTTCTAAGACCTAAAACTAAGATCCTTACATAGTCCAGCATGACCTTAAACTATATTTTTTCCTACATCTGGGATCCTTGGTCCTGCATGCCCTTAAACTGTACGGTCCCACATGACCCTAAACTACACCTTGGTCTGAGTTCTAAGACCTAAAACTAAGATCCTTACATGGTCCAACATGAACATAAACTACATTTTATCCTACATCTTGGCTCCTTGGTCATGCATGACATTAAACTATACGGTCCCACATGACCCTAAACTACACCTTGGTCTGAGTTATAAGACCTAAAACTAAGATCCTTACACGGTCCAGTATGACCTTAAACTACATTTTTTCCTACATCTGGGCTCCTTGGTCCTGCATGACCTTAAACTGTACGGTCCCGCATGACCCTAAACTGCACCTTAGTCCGAGTTCTAAGACCTAAAACTAAGATCCTTATTTCATCCTACATGACATTAAACCATGTTTCTAGAACTAAGTGTGGCTTGATTACCATCTTTATGGGATATGTAGGACCACCAGAACACTTAGATTTCAGGTCCAACCCCATCTCTTAGAAGACCCCCCGATCTCTCGGTTGCCTCGATCTTTTGGCCTGCCCTTCCCTCGGGAATCCTCCATCTTTTGGATGCTCTCAGACTGAGCCCTTCGACCCTATCCAATGGTCTGCTAATGTGTCCAGAGTACTCTGGTCTAGGAACTGGAGTGTCAAATTTGACTTAGGCAAGTTTTCATCCACTTTTCATGCTTCGTGTTCCCCTTCATTCAGGCCCCACTATCTTTCACACCCGGAGGGACCCCTGAGAACGGCCTGGATACAACACCTAATGGATCTCCTACTGTCATGGGAAACTGCCCCTGAGGGTTTTGGGCAAGAAATTGATACAAATCCTGTGTTGTGAATGTGGTCAGCGGTTGATGCTCATTTGTTTTCCCCTACATCTAGGCTAACGCGACAGGATGTTGTGTTGCGAACATGGTCAGCAGTAATACCCAGTCATCACACCAGCTTCCTTGGGCCCTGAATTTTGGTTGCATGATTCACATTATTTTCCACCCCATCATGTCAAGGTGGAATCTCAAAACTCCTTGTACTAACCCTCAGTACACCCCACATGTCAGACAGACCAAGCTGTGTAATAGTGTCTCTCGGGGCTCCCACGATCTGAGCGCTAGAGTATGGGATTGGGTTTCTTTTTTACAGGTTGCGTGCAGCTTGAACCTCATCCCCATGTAGAACGAGGAGACACCCAGACATTGCGTTTTGGGGCCAGAAGAGCTGGGAGATAGCATCTCCTACCCTCCCCTGATTGATGAACCTTCATAGGCCCCTTTGGCCCGAGGCTTATCTCTCGGAATCGCGCGTGGTGATGGTATGTGATTCCGCCCTCACCCGCATCCGGTATGCTTTATCGCATCATGCGTGTTCCCCCATGTCCATGCCATACAACCTTAAACTGTGTTGCCAGGTCCAAGCCATACGACCTTAAACTGTGCTACCAGGTCCAAGCCATACGACCTTAAATTGTGATGCCAGGTCCAATCCATACGACCTTAAACTGTGCGGCCAGGTCCAAGCCATATGACCTTAAACTCTTTCGCTAGGTCCAAGCCATACGACCTTAAACTGTGCTGCCAGGTCCAAGCCATACCACCTTAAACTGTGTCGCTATGTCCAAGCCTAACATTTTGTGTTCGGTATCTCGGGCTAAATGCATCACTACGAGCACATAGTAAGCAGGGATTTTCCCCATTCATGTTGGGTTTTTCAATAGCTTTACCATGTGTCTCCCATTCCCCTTACCCTCTCATCCAAGTTCTAATACCTAAAACTAATATCCTTTCCTTGGCTTCCCAAAACTCAGTCTCTCTTGTGGGATTGTACGGTGTGGTGGGGGATTATGTCCCCATTCCAGTCAGATTACCCGCCGTGCCGTGCCTATCCCCAGATGAGATGTGTCCCCTATCCCACACGATGTTAAATAGTATTTTGTCCTATATGACGTTAAGCTGTGCTTCTAGAACTACGTGTATCTTGATTCTCATTTTAATGAGATACGTAGGAATGCTCAGACATTTCGTCTTCGGTCCAACACCAGTGATTACCAAATATCGTCCCTCCTTATTGTCAGCCCATCGGCCTGACTTCTTGGGGAGTGGTGTAATCATGACATCTACCCCGAATAAGTTCGAGATGTCCCACAGAAATAATGGGAAGCGGCAGTTCTCTCACCAGAGAGGTCCTGCCTGAAAATTGGGACGATCCGTGATAAGTTTGGTATGTCAGCCTAATGCACCTCCGCCACGGTGGTGAAATTTCGGTAGTGTTGGAATCAATTCGAACAAACCACCGCTCCACATTCCACGCTTTGCGTTCCCCTTTTATTCGGATCCTCATTCTCTTTCATGTTTGAAGGGACCCTATAACAATATAGATGATAGACTATGGTCCGCCTATTGTCCTGGTCCATCGTTCCGGAGGACTGGTCATGTTTGACGGGACCCCCTAACAGTATGGATGATAGAATTTGGTCCGCCTGCTACCACAATATAGATGATAGACCGTTGGTCCACCGATTGTAGCAATATGGATGATAGACCTATAGTCTGCCTTCTGTCCTAGGCCAACATTCTGGAAAACTGACCGGTGATATTTGAGTTAGGCCCCATGATGCGAACCTGGTCAGCGGTCAACACCCATTTATTGTCCCCATTCCGGGCCAACAAGATATGGATGTTTCATTTCCATTATGGTTAATAGTTATCCTCTATCGTCGTTCCCCAGAGTGTTCCGGATTCGGGTAGCGGGATTCACCTTTCCTTTCCATCTCCCTATGTTCAGATGGATTTCAATGCCCCTGGAATTTCCCCGCTCGTGTGTCAGAGCACATTGAGAAGGTGATATATCAAACGTTCTGAGGTCTTCTCCTCAGAAATCCAGGCCCAATTTCGGATGCCTGAAGCTTGGTTAATTCCCCACAGTTGGACGAAATGATAGCACGAGTATCCTTTGCTTCTCACGTTTGGTGAGACCCACAAGAGCTTAAGGGTGATTTTTTATTCATTTCGGAATTATGGTTGATCATATTAAACCAAAGGTACAAATAAATGGATTTTTCCATGCATTGGATTGAGATGATGAGCAGTACAAGAATGAAGTTAATGATATGGTCAAAAAAATCCCTTAAGGATCAATGTGCTGAATAGATCCTCTTAGTGCTGATACTCTTTGGATGGTAGCCTCCATGACTTCTTATCGCTCCTTGAAGACTCTCTCCTCATCAGCTGCCGCAGAGCGCAGCTCGCCAACCCTAGCTTGCACCCACGCCCGCTCGGTTTGAAGTACGGTCATCTGGTGACTCGCCTCCATCAGTTGTTCCTACTCATCAGCCAGCTGGGCCGTCAGTTGCTCCACAAGACCAGAGCATGTTACAATGAATGCTTCCTTATCTGTCGCCTACCCTTCAAGGTGCCATACCTCCTACTCCGACCTCAACAACTCTTGGGTGCTCTCTGATCTTTCCTGACACTGGGCAACGTCGGTGCTCCGGCTGCTCTCACGTATCTTCTCGTCCATGTATTCATGGACCATCAGATGAAGGCACTGAGTGTCAGCCCCTCCGGCGCACAGGAAGCGCAGCCAGGTCTGTAGTGGTCCTATCTCCTCATCCAATTCGACTGGGGCTATCTGAGGAAGCACTGGATACACTTCCACCCTTTGCTCCGTGTCATCTGGCTCTCGTCGGTTGCCTCTTATTCTGATTCATCTATCTTCTTAGGGTTAGCGGGTCGGTACATAGGGAGGGAAGCCAGCAGATCGGCAGCAGGATCTGCCTCAGGGATGTCTTCGTGAGGAATAAGATCCTCGACAACCGGGCGACCTTCCTCTCTCACCCCAGTAGAGATGGTTCCTCCGTCAGCTTTTGGCCTCGCCTCAAGAATGGCACGGCTAATGTCTGCTGCCCCCTGCTCACCAATTTTCGGGGCCGACTCAGTGTAGGGAGCATGTTCTAATTGAGGTGGTACGTCTTCCATTGGTCCACTCACGGATGGCCTAGGCTCCGCACCCTGACGAGCTTCTAATGTTGAGATCACTGCACAAGGCGTAGGCTGATTATTTGGGATATTTTGATACGAAGCGCCAACAGTGAAGCATGAGACTTACAGGAATCCAGAGCGTCAGCCTCCAGTGTTCCGGCTGCTGCAGGAGCCGCCATGATGGGAGACCCCTCTGCACTTGTCAATTCAATGATGGGCGTCAGCTCTCCATCATGTCCCACTGGTTCCTCTCCTCCCTCCTCTAGTTGGGATGCCCGACCAACACTCGGACGATCCTGAGTGAGGTAGAGAGATGGTTCGGAAATTGAAAAGGATACTGGATGAAGAATGAAAATGAATGAAGATTGAGATAGACCTCAAGTATCTCGGTTATGTCGAGATCAAAGACAATAATCTCGCCACACTCTCGGAGAATCCCTTGGTAGGTCTCCCCCTCTGACCCCTCACCATCAGGTTCTCCTTCTTCTTCATCTTCTCCTTTTCCTTCGTCTTCTCCGGTCTCCTCCTCCCCCTCCAACTCCTCATCACTGTCGCCTTCTCCCGGTGGCATTACTTTCAGATCATGCTCCTGGCCGAGCATTACATTCACTTGGAAAGGTGGCTCGGCACGCTGACCCCTTTGGCACACATATGTGTCCATGGATGTCAGATAAGCATGTCGCTGATGAAATTTTACCCGGTCGGTAACTCGAATGAGCCCGACTTCTGGCAGCTGGATCCCGTTTTTCGATATTTTCTTCCAGATTTCATCAATGCTCTGCGATTTCCATAGGGTCATCCAGACCGACCACAAGGCCGGGAGAATTGCATCATGGGATGGTTCGAGCAGGTATCTTATCTGCTTCCCAGGCAGCTCCCTGGCCGCCTCATGTGACCCACGTACGGGGAACGAGGTCGCCACGGCGCAGTGTGATGTTCCCGCTGCTGAAATCCAGACCTACGCGGGCCTCGCTGCCTAACACACCCCTGGTTCCCCCCTTCCAGCAACACCTTGCCTTCTCCCCCGTCACCTGGTTTCCACGTGAGTAGCCTCGAGTTATCAGACTCGCTTGCGTAAAAGCCCTTCAGGGTACATGATGGTCCAGTGTTCGGCATACTCGGTTGTTAGGCCAGCGTCAACCTCGGTGGGAGGAAGAGTAATGACATCACAAGAGCCGAAAGTGGTAAACATCAACCACATCAGGAACAGAACGCAGGGATTCTTCTCCTGCCAGACAACTATGAATAACTTCTTCAGTACTTGTTGGAGGCACACGAATTTCTTGGAAAATCGGGATGGCACATAAGGCTCGCAGATCACCTTCCCGTCGATCCGAGCTACGAGCACCCCACCCCAGATGCTCTGGAAATACTCCTTCTGTTCCAGAGAGGCTCGCCCATTGTCTACCATCTAGCCGAATGGGGTGGGGAACAGGATGAAGTGGAAGTTGGTGTGGTTACCAATGTGGATCCTCACGCCCTCCTCATTGATCGTCATCAGTGCCACCCCTACAATGTTCAGCAGGGCCGTTCGCAGGCCATTTCCCAGAGGACGAATGGCATTTGGGAACGTATACCAGCCGAGATGAGCCGCCACCCAGCCGTGGAAGATCTGTAGGGGGCCACATACTCTCCGAGGCGACCCCCCTCATGATATGCTTCCCAGGATGGCATACAGCTTGGCTAGAATGGGGACCCCCCAAGTTGAACGATTTGATGGCGGCCGTGGTTCCCGCCATCACCAGTGTTGCTGGACGGAAACCCATCCTCGCATCCTGCACCGGAAGGAGGCACCCACTCAAGAAGGCGGCGAGGAACCTGGCGTACTGGACATTCGGGTCCTAAGTCTCAATGATGTGGTAGCCCCACGATTGGAATTGCCCCGCCTCTAGGGTCCTCCAGTATGACCCATCCTTGCTCCTCTGAGCCGCGGTTGGGCAACGTTTACCCCGTCCCGGCATCTTGATGGCCGAATCCTTCTCAAGGAACTAGTTGAACCAGCCCTTATAGGCAATGTCCTTCAAGAATTCCTTGACCCCCAACCTCTCTTTGGCCAGATCCAACAGGTGCCACGTCATCATGGGAGTCTGTGACTTGTCTTCCCAGGTGTTCTTTGGAGGAAAACATTTGTCGTATTGGTATCCCTCTAGTGGGATACCTCCAATGCAGTGAACGTCCCAGAGACTGATTTCAACTTCCCTAGGGTGAAGCTGGAATGTGTTTGTATCAGGAGACCACCGGGTGAATATCTCCGGCCCGAGCTCAGGTTGACGGTGGAAGTGGAACGACGACATCCATACCGCCTCGAACAGGACAATATATCGTAGTTCATCCCCAAACTGGTCGCAAGTATGGTGAACCCAGAATGCCCAGGCCCACTCACTGGTGAATTTTTCCCTGAACCACAGGTCCCAATCCTTCAGCCAGCCCTTTGTGTCATCCATGATGCTCTGATGGAACGTGCTCGTGTAGAGGGCCGGAGAATTCTCTGCGACAGGCTCATCTGTGGTAATGGTCTTGGTCCTAGGGTTCAGGACATATACGTCCATATGTCTGGTTTCTCTGGAAGGATGTCCATTGTTGGTGATGTTGTAGCGAGGAAGCTTGTCCTCCCAGGTCACCCATGACCGCGGTGTGTCCACCTCGAAGCCCGGTAGGGGAACCTCCTCCAGGATGCCAAAATTCCAGAGAGGGAGGTTGTCAGATAGGGGATACATCTTATGGGCTAGAGTCAGCATATTGAACAAGGTCATGTTTTTGGAAACGATCTTCTTGGCGCCATAAACCCCCTCGTTCGCTGCCATTTTGGTCCTACGAGCAGCGACTTCACCCTCATCAACTCAGTTTGAGGAAATCTTGAATATCTCGGGAGTTGCACGAAATTAGGATGTAATGTGCGGAATCAGAGAGTGCTATGAGAAATATAAAGTGGTGTCATGAAATGCAGGAGGTGGGCATGCAATTGGAACGCTAGGTACAGAATATCCCGAGTAGGTGCGCAAGGAAAGCCAAAATTCGGAATGAATTATGCGCTGCCAGAGCGTTTTTATGCACAGCCGCGAGAGAAATTTCGCGCACGAGAGTGGTAAGCCTATCGTGCGGAAGATCTTGAGTACAGATTCAGGTCCCAGCACCACTTTTTATAGGCGAGGCCCAGGTTACACGCCACATGGAAATAGAATTCCATGCAGATCCATCGTTTTGCGCACTGTGTTGGTTGTTTGCGTGCTAAGTGCCCAGGAGTGGCCCTCCTTCGGTGTTTCGACATTTCCTTCGGAATCTGAATATTGCAACCTATCGCTGGTCCAATTACGAGGGGGGGGGGGAATTTATAGAAGCTGAAAAAAGTAGGTAACTCCTAGAGGAAGTTTTCAAATGACAAATTGAAGTCATATTCAGAATTAGAGGCCCGATCCGGAGGCCCGGGAAGTGGTGCTTGAAATAAAGAAGGACTTGCGCGAAATAATGTTGTGTGCGCGAAGCATCCCTAGGATGCGCGTAATCGAGCTGGTGAGGGGCGCAATTTTGCTCTCTCCATTTCCTCACGGTGATACATTGTGTGCCGACAGGTTCCCGGCGCGGAAGATTTCATGCGCCTCTTGGATTCTACGTCGGTCGATGCCTATGAATAGAAGGCGACCCCAAACGGTTTGGGGTTGCAGAATTTGGAACGGCTCTCATGCACGCAATTCAAACTACCCCGCATGCAATATGACTTCTAGGTAATTCTTCTTTCCATGAAACCTTGCCCCGGGGTTCGCCTTTGCATGCAACTCCACTAGCATAAGTGAATTTTCCCACTCCTCTGAGTTCTTCCCTTGCGCGCAATCCTTGCCCCGTGCGTGCAATCCCCTTCTGTACGTGCAATCCCAATACTTTGCACGCAATAACCTATCCATGAAATCATCTGGTCCTATTGCACGCCATCCCGGTGTTTTGCGCGCAAACTTCCTCTTGGCGCACAACACCCAGGACCCTTTACCTTGACGCCCGTTGGCTGCCCCTCTGCGTCAGCACCTGATGTCTTCCCTGCTGGGTATGTGCGCCAGGCATTGTTTTCCCATAAGGCCTTCCATGCTCATATGAAGTAACCTCAAGGTCCCTTGGGCGGTGTTTCCCATTTCATTTCTTTTCCTTATGCTTCTACATATAGGCATGATAACAGATATTGCTTATTTGCTTAGCCACGCTAATGTGGACCCCTCGATGGTTCGCCCTATGACCCCCTTCACCCCGGCCTTGACGATGCCTTCTCTCCCACAAGGGGTAGAGGTCATTGGGCATATAAACCCTATGGGTGTGGAGGGATCCCACCTCGTTGAAGCTGTAGGACGTTAAACTGGTAAGCACCTCGTCCTTAACACATGATGTTAAACTATGGCCTGACCCCGTTCTTCGCACGCAGGGTCCCCCCAGCATGGACATTCTTTACGACCAATCGTTTAAACGGGAATGGATTCTTCCACACATGGAATTAGATCCTCCTTTTCGGAGTGGTGTTTGTCCACGGGGGAAGGACTGTCTTTGAGCGTAAGCCCCTAGCCTCTCCTATGGAAGCTTGCACCCATGCACCTTCGTACTCCCCCAACCCAAGGCCAGAGGAGTCCCTTTCCCACGGTGCTTTGTCACACAATGGGCCACCATCCTGGAGTAAGACCTGAAACCAAGGGCCGCTAACCAAACGTAAGACCATGTTTCCTCTTTGGGCCACTCAACGCGTAATCCCATTTCTGCTTCTCACGGATGCACCCTTTGCGACGTGATCGTCTGGTCCCCGATGCCTCTTGTTTCTCACACCGAGCATGACTCACATGGGCATAGACCGTGCATCAACCATGAAATCCTCCATGGGATGCCTCAGAGTGTAAGCCCCATCCCAGCGAACTACGTGGACTTTGATCCGTGCTAACACATGGTACGTAGGAAGCCTCCATGAGGTTCAAGCCCACCACCTAGTCGTTCCGACCTCTCCACATCGGTTCCCTGACCACCATGGGCTGCCTCAGAGCATAATCCCCAAATGCCCTCATCCCACATGACGTTAAACTATATGCCCTCATCCCACATGATGTTAAACTGTATGCCTTGAACTACCTGGACATTGATAAGTGCTAATGAATGGTACGTAGGAATCCTCCATGAGGTTCAAGCCCATCGTTCAGTTCTTCCGACCACTTCGCGTCAGTTCACCGGCATCATTATGGGCCACCTCAAAGCGTAAGCCCTGTATTCCCCATCATGGGCCTCATCAGAGTGTAAGCCACATGCCTCGCACCAATGTCTCATCCTGAACTCCCCCTCGAGCCCACGTGCCTTGGGGAGCTCATGACCTAGCCCAGAGATTTTACTTCCTCCAGGCTCCAATCCATGCATTCATTCTCAGGGGTCGCCTCTTCAGGTGTCCCACCATACGACCGAACTACGTGGACTTTGATTCTCTTCCATGGGGATACATAGGAAGCCTCCACAAGGTTCAAGCCCGCCGCTCCATCATCCATCCCGACCCTTACCCGGGCCGCAAAATCAGGGTGAGATCATGCCACCCCATCCCACTCCACAGTAGCCGGGACGCCGCCCACGTGCTGGCTCCAACATCGGTGTTCCCCCTAGGGGTTCCTTCAATCTGATCCACTCTCAGTGTTCTGATCAGTCCGATTCTTCTCCGCAAGAGGTTAAACTCGTGGAATTCCCCGTGTTAAACATGGGAAGCTGATGAAAGCCTTATATGGTACACAATCCCCATGTTTGATGTGGGATGCCTCAGGCTTCCGCACCCTCGAGAAGCCCTGTGATAAGGGACAGAAGATGGACATGCCAATCCCCAGTGTCAAGACATGCCAACGACACCCCAACATGACCATTCTCCTCATCGAAGGTTGCTACCCCGATAAGACCCCTTGGAGCGTCCTGACGGAAGAAGCGTAATTAACTGGCATCCATGCAGATATGGTGCCAAGAAAGAGCTTCACAAATCCGTATTAAATCTATGAGGGAGACCCAGACTAGATGATGAGCTTTTAGGAGTAATCCACATAAGGAAGAACTGACATCCCATCATCCCGGTTTTGATCAGGGAGCGGACGTCCCTGAATAAGGAACGAATGCTGCTCGCATTTAGAAAGCGGGAATGCGGGGCAACAAGCCATGTGTTCTCGCATGCATGACGGACACACACGCGCTCCCCGCTATAAAAGCATCGGAAACACTTATATATATACATATATATATATATCTATATCCATGGCATTGGATTTTTCTACTCTCTTTCTTTGAGAATCAATTTCTACTATTTATTCTTGTCGTGTCCCTTATTTCTCCACCTTTAGCTTTTGTGGCATCCTACTGGGTATGTATACATAGAAACAAAACTATTTGTGATAGGGAAATTTCAAATGGATACCATCAAAAAAAGTTGTTTGTGATAGGGTCCTATCTCAATGACCTCATCGCTTAAAATGGTGCTACAAATACATTTTTTTGAGACAGTCCCTTACTAATAGTTTAACTAGGATATTTTAAAACGCTTTTCTCTAATGACAACTAGGTTTCATGCATCCATGCTACCACATAAAATCTTGTTTCTGTTGTCTAATCCTTGGTCTCAGCCTGACTCTCGTTTTGTGTTTGAGATATCACCGCCACATCCGTCTCTTTCAATTGAAATTTAAAATTTAAATAATTACAATACTAATTGCAGATAATTTTAAAACTAAAAAAATTATATAGACCACGATATAACTCTGACAATCACCTCTAATATCTCCTGTGATATGATCCATGTAAATCCTTTTATAACAACTTAACTCTATAATATTGGTCTATTTGAATGACTAAATGAATATGAAATAAGGATTTTATATTTATTGTTTTATAAATTAATTAAAAAAAGGTACTTATCATATTTTCCATATGTAAACTAAATCTACGACTACTAGCTCAAACTGTGACCTCTGGTCTCCCCCAGCTCTATCAACCAACTAATAATCTCCTTTAAAAATATCCACCCATCTAGTTTGAAAAAAATCCATCCCAAACCTAAGTTTAAATGTTATCACGTAGGTGGGAAGAAAAATAATGATCCAGCTCTATGATTTCAACTTTCCTCATATTTATCCTCCTCAAATTTTGTAAAAACTGATGGCAACGCTCATGAATAAAACCGTCCCATGCCTCTCCGATAGTGACATGAATTCTATCATCAAGGGGATACCATAAAATATATAAATAATTAATAATATCAAGTTATTAATTAAATATGTTTCTTAATAAATATTACTTATTTATGTACCATCCATTGATTTAAAATGCAATGTCAAAAATATATGGGAATCAGATCAGAAGAAACCCATACTCGAAAAAATAATTCCACAACATAACACTCCCCTATCCAATAACGATAAGAAAAAAAGCTTTGAGAAATTTGAAAAAGTAATCAAAAAATAGTATATAAATAAATTGATGATAATTAATGAAAACTAAATAAAATAGAAACATTTACATACCTCTGCATGCATGGATTGAAGCCAAGTCATGGACGTCCCTTGGGTATAGGGTTAGAAATCATCCATCTCACAAGAGCACAAACCCTCTGAGTGATCACTAAACTGCTATCATTTTGACGGTCAAATAATCCAACATCATTCTCATCACTAGGTAGATCAAATTCCTCTAACTGGAAAAACAAATCCGATAACATTTAAATCATTTAATAACTATTGTTAGAAAATATTAAATTATATTTTCTAGAAAATTGTTGAAAGCAACTATTATAAATAGATACATATTATTTATTATTATAACTATAGATTAACTATGTCAATTGTAACAACCCAAGATTTTATAAGATACGTTCTTTTTAATTTCATTAATATCTTCTATTGTACGACACACCAAGATTATCTTGCACTATATGCAACACCGTATTAGCTTGCAGTATACGCAACACTTTTCTTGGCTCTTATTACACACAATTTCAAGTTCGTTTGATCGAAGTTATTCTATGAAACATTGAGTATATACATATATATATATATATTCAATATATAAATAAAATATGGTTGGATTCTGTTATACGAAACAAAAAAAGGAGTTGTGCACTACATGCAACCCTGACTTGGCTTGCATTACACGCAATCGCGACCTTCCTCGATAGCGTGTCTTGTACGCAATACCGGGTTTCACTAAACAACGATATATTATTATAATATTGTTATGAACTAGCCGTTATGAATAGTGTTAACTAAATTTTTAATTTTATAACATTATTATTCATCTTACACATTTCTAGAATATGGTATAAGAACAAAATAAAATTTTCGGATAAAATAAGTATTTTTCAAAAAAATACAGTTTTACCGCCTTTTGATGGCGCACCCACATTAAATCTAGTTTTTGACATTTTTATAAGTTTAATTTGACAAAATAAAATTCTTCTTTTAAATCAGGATATAAAAATTTACATTAGATAATGTATTTATATTTTTCCGATAACTTTCATATTTTAATGAATAGTAAAAACACGCTATATTTTAATTAAAAACAATTTTTTTCATCGTAATATCTTATGTGGTTAAATTATAATATTGATTGGTTTTAAAGTATAAATAGAATATATTTTTACCATTTAATATAATGTATGTCATTAGCATTGATTTTACCTTGAATTCGTAGGTTAAATCAATTCAATCTTTTGCAATGTTTTAAAGAAAAAATCATTTTCTTTCGACAACGAGATTAATTTTAATTTAATTTCTGCATCTTTTTTGTATTAAATTTGGAAAAATGGATTCCATATTTGGAATCAGTGGGTCCAAATTATGTTAATAAGCTACATTTTATTTTTGGGCATTGTGAATAGTAACTACGGTAAATTTTATTTACTATAGTTAAAGGTAAATCTGGTAATTAAGGGTAAATATAAGATTATAAAATTAACCTAAAACTTGGAAAAATCCTATTGTATGGATAAAAGTATACCCATATAACCTAAGGGTCTGATTATATTCATTTTATGGACTTTTTTCTATGAAAATAATTTAATTATTATTAAAACCAAAGAATGTGACAACATGTCACTTTCTAAAATCTTATAAGTATAATAATTTTAATTTTGTGATAAAATTCATAAAACTTCGAACATGAATAGTATCCAGAAATATAATACAATTATCTACATCATAAGAATTTATTTAGAATTTTAGGGATTAAATAATTATCATTTATTATGACACAAAGGTGATGTAGTAATTGTCTTATTAATGAAATATTGACATAATTGATGTTATAAATTCCCAAATAAATGTAATTTGAGACTTTCTATGACTTAAACTAATTTAATAGGTTAATATGACATTTTATTGTTTATTCAAGTAACGTTTTTTGAACTTATCATTCTGTTACAAATATCATAAAAATCATGTACCAAATAGTGTCAAAATTGACAGAAATTTGTTTTTAAAACAAATATTATATTATTAATTGTTATTTAATTCCTAAAAATAAAAGTTTTGGAAAAAGGACTTATATAAGGATAGATATATTAATTATAAACAACTTGGGGGTCGTTTGGATTGTTATGGTAAGTTTATTAATCATATAGTGTAAGAAAACAAATAAGACACGGTAAAAGTTAAATTATTTAACTTAGAGTTAAATCTAATTGATAAGGTTAAAATAATAACCTAATCTTGTCTAAATCATATTTTATGAGAGGCTTTCGACCCATCCCAACTTAATCGTCGAAATAAGACCCTTTGGAACCATTATAAACCGAATTTGACCTCAATATAAAATAATATTTTGAGATTTTCCTAAGGTTCCCCTCTCCTCCCTTATAAAAGGGCACCTCCTCCCTCTCCTCCTCACACCAATTTGAGCACTCAAGCTCGTCCAACCACTTCAAAAATCACTTCTACACTTCCCTAGTATCATCCTTGAGGTCCTGGTATTCTTCAAAGACCATCCTTAGTTCTTTAAGTGGAGGTTAAGTGAAGGCGCGTCAAAAAGAGGTAATATCCACTACCGATCTTTTTCCATTTCTTTATTCTTCAACATCTTCTTCTTTAGTTGTTTCATGGTAAAGTAATAACATCATTATTTCTTATATACTGATATGTTATTATAAATATGAAACAACTGTAATTAACCTTCTATCCGTCCTACGGAAAAAGGAAATCACCGCGCGTGCGTACGTACGGAATACCGTCTCCACGCCGTGGTGTAATATATTTTCCGCCACCACCTTAATTGGATGGGTATAATGGTGTAATGAGTAACTATATATGATTATTATAAAGTGATACTGATACTGAAATATTATACATACACGTCAACACAATTCCACGACTATGGGAATGATATCATCGCTCGTGCGTACGTACGGACTACCGTCTCCACGACGCGATGAGATTCATTATCCATGTTAACCATTCCAGAATGATTATAAAGTATATATAATGAATAATAATGAAATATATGACATGTTAAATCTACTAGATTTATGTATATATATATTTATGTCATCTACTTACTTCCATTCAAGACAATACGGATAGGAAAACAGCGTTCATGCGTACGTACGGACTACCGTCTCCATGAACGGTGTGTTTCATTTCATTTATCTATCTATTATATATATATATATACTGAATATAAATGATATATAAATCATGTTTTATATTCTGGAGGTAATTAATTCATAATATAAGTAATAATAATGTCAAGAACAACATGTCCAAACACCTACGATAAATGAAATGATTTTACCCAAAACGCTTCTTTAACATGGAATTTACAAAAGAACGGGTAATATAAAGTCATAAGTGAACCATATATGATATCATAACAATGAATAAGATTCTTTAATAAGTCAATAAAATTATTTAAATCATTATGCAGGAGGTTCGAATACGTACAAAGCATATCAGACATAAGGTAAGGGAAATATCATGATCTCATTTTTATCCGAGATTGCTTATACTTTGGTATTTACTGGGGTGTATTTTATCATCAAAATCCATGTTTCATCAATATTTAATATTATTTCCATCCAACTACAATTTTTTAAATCCAATTTTACCCTTTGGTGAGTTTTTAGTAAAAGATATGAAAGGAATCTTTTGTCGTTTTTCGTACGAGGTACTTTTTGACTTTTCCGACAAAAGTATGAGAAGAATGTTTTTCTTAACTTATACGACATGAATGGATTTTTAAAACATTATTTCCAAAAATATTACTTTAAATGTTTTCAAGTTTATTTTTAATCAACTTCTTTTAGTTTAAAATTGTATGACATGTTAAAAAAGGAAAAGTGTTTTTGAAGTAGAAAGGATATTTTCATCAAGAATGAAGTTCAAGTGTTTTATCAAAATTATTTTCCATCTAAATTAATAAAGGGTTCTGTTTTTATCCCTATTATTACATTTATTTGATTACGTTGTGATGGTATTATTTTTATGAATTCCTTTATCTTATATGAAGTGTTTTTTGATGTCATGATGTTTAGGATTCCCATTTTTATTACCTGGGTTATGCAATGATGTATGATTTATGATTTTGTGGCACGCATAAGAATGGTATAATTATGAGATGGGTGGGACCTATATCTCCCTCCAATGAATTTGGTAAAGATTTTATATCTCATGAGATAGACATGGTTGGAACGGTAGGTTATACCAGTTAAGTGAAACAAGACTGAAACGAGGGTGACTCGGTTCAGAAATGGACTTTGTCCACTAAGATAGTCTTGGAAATGAGTCTTTACTAATAAGATATGATTCTCTATGATTATGTGTGTATGCCACAAAGTTTCATGTTTTATGTTACGATTATTGGCATTTCATTTCACTACTATGATTTATCCCATGTTATGAAATTATGCTCTCTTTTGCAGGTTAAGATTTCCAAAATGTTATGTTCTTATGAAAATGTTGTGATTGATATTTCTTTTGTTTACCCTTACTGAGCATTTGAGCTCACCCTTTTATGTTTTATTTTCCCCAGGATATAAAGAAAGGTTTTAGGTTAAAAAAAGGGGGAGATCTTTATGGGAGATGTTGAAGATCTTTCACCTCGATTAGAATATTATATTCCGAGTTTCCAAAGACACTAAACTATTACGATCCTTGTGTGTGTGTTTTTGTTCTGTACTAAGTATTCCACAAAAGTAATGTAATGACCATGTACATCAAGCTTCGGGTCTCTACAGTTGGTATCAGAGGCAAAAGTTTAGTCAACCTTTGGAAACTAGGATGCGAAAACGTTAGTGAGATCCCTAGAGATATTTCTAAGGTATGTCTAGGGATGTCCCTAAGGATAAGTATACGTATAGGATATCATTTTAGAACTATGGTAACGATATTAGATTAAACCAAAGATGTTAGATATTGAAGTTACTCCCCCTTTATTATGATTTTTGCCTCTCACACTATTCTTTTTGGGTTTTAGAAAATTGTTGGAAACAAGATGATTCATGATAATGGAGGATATGATGGACAATGGAATGATATTCTTCATGAGAAACCAAATGAAATGGGATTTTGAAGTCCAAACATCACTATTATTCCGAATCAGAAATCTCATAATATGATCAATAAAGTAAAATTTGGTAAGTTTCCTGACTTGGCTAATAAGAGAAAGATGGAGTTTCATGATGATCATAGAGGAAAGAAAGTTCAATTTCCCCTATGTAAATCATGTGGGAAGAGGCATCAAGGAGAATGTTTCAAAGGAACTGGAAGATGCTTTGGGTGTGGAAAAGAAAGACACAAAGCCAGTAAGTGCAAAGGAAAAGGTTCAATTAACACCAGGGATGAGGATAATGGTATTGCTACGACATCAACAATGGTTAAATGTTTTAAATGTGGAATGTACGGGCATTATGCAAACCAATGCCCTAAGGGAAAGTCTCATGAAGAGAATTAGTATGGTCGTATGGGTAGTATTTATGTGGATGATGATGAAGAGACTACAAATCATATGTGAGATGAAAGAATTGTTGAAGCTCAGTCAATGGTTTAAGAATGTAGTGGAATCATTACATGTTTATCATGTGTAATGTTGTATAAGTAATCTCATGGTACTATGGAATAAAGAGACATCTAAGGATTGTTACACTGTTTCCTTTCCTTGAGTTTTGAAAGTGTATAATTAATGTTACCAGTATCCATGAAAGGTTATTCAGATATTTTTTGAATATAGATGATATGCGCATAATGAAGGGATAAGGAGAAAATTAAATGTTTGATAGTATTCATGAGCTCATGACTGATATAAGGAGAAGGTTATATCATGGTTTGAGTATATATAATTTTGAGGATTTTGGTATGTGGAAAGTGTTAACGTTTAACTGCATTCTTGTTTTGACTAAGTTTCAATGGGTATTCAAGAGAATACATGATTAAGGCCTTTAAATGTTTAGAATGTGACCAACAAGACATATCTTATGATATATGGGGATCAACGATGGTATTAAATCTCTGGTAATCGTTTTCACTATATTATGAGAGTGGACTGAAGTATTATGGATAAGCCTAAATATTGGAATGTATTATGTTGGACATAAGTTAGTATTATTTAAGGATAGAATTTTTTTCGATATTATTGATGGGATGTTATAGTAATATAGTTTTAGAAAAAGGACAACCTGCAGGACGAGCGACAGCCCATCGCGTCGGACAAGGTTGTGGGAATCGAACCCACAACCGAAGTGCGACTGGCCTTTATCGCCTACCATTGGCCTACATGAATTCCCTGTTTAGTAGAAACTAGTTTTATTATATTAAGGAGTATGATATATGAAGTATAAGTCCATTTTAGGAACTATATAAGATTAATCTAACTATATATGGACTTATGTATTTTTTGATAACTTTTCTAACCTTTTGTTTGTGACAGATGGTATGACCCATCATTCTATCACATGATCTGCTAACACATCACGAATGACAAATTCAACTTCATTTCTTTAAGAGATGAAGTGGAAATTTTCCAAATAATGACAAACGGTGAGACTATACCAAAATCACGAAAGTATTTCTTCTAATTCCAATTTCATCAAATTTAGGGAAATGATCTTGAAAAATCAAAAATGTTGTCCTACTACCCTTATATCTGATGAATCAGATGGTACCTTAGATAATCACAAATCTATGGCTTTGTGATTGTTGGCTTTTTCCTAGCCATGTTCTCTACCACTCTCCATCCGAACGTGATGGTTAGATTTCTCTTCCATATCCATATTTTCACCTATGGGGAAACTCAGTGATTAGTTTATTTGGGTAACCGTTACGTTTCATACTTTTTTTTAAGATTGGTTTTGGTATTTCTTTTTACGATGTGGGTTTCTATTAAAGAAAATATCGAATAGTAAACCATTTATAACCCCGACGAATTTCGAGGGTGAAATTCATTTTAAAGGGGGTAGAATGTAACAACCCGAGATTTTATAAGATACGTTCTTTTTAATTTCATTCATATCTTCTATTGTATGACACACCAATATTATCTTGTGCTATACGCAACACCATATTAGCTTGCAGTATACGCAACACTTTTCTTGGCTCTTGTTACACACAATTTCAAGTTCGTTTGATAGAAGTTATTCTACGCAACATTGAGTGTATATATATATATATATATTCAATGTATAATTAAAATATGTTTGGATTATGTTATATGCAACAAAAAAGGATTTGTGCACTACACGCAACCTTGACTTGTCTTGCATTACACGCAATCACGACCTTCCTCGATAGCGTGTCTTGTACGCAATACCAGGTTTTACTAAACAACGACATATTATTATAATATTGTTATGAACTAGCCGTTATGAATAGTGTTAACTAAATTTTGAATTTTATAACATTATTATTCATCTTACACATTTCTAGAACATGGTATAAGAACAAAATAAATTTTTCGGGTAAAACAAGTAGTTTTCAAAAAATGCAGTTTTGCCGCCTTTTGATGGAGCACCCACTTTAAATATAGTTTTTGACATTTTTATAAGTTCAATTTGACAAAATAAAATTCTTCTTTTGAATCAGGATATAAAAATTTACATTAGATAAAGTTTTGATATTTTTCCGATAACTTTAATATTTTAATGAATAGTAAAAACACGCTATATTTTAATTAAAAACAATTTTTTTCATCGTAATATCCTATGTGGTTAAATTATAATATTTAATGGTTATAAAGAATAAATAGAATATATTTTTACCATTTAATATAATTTATGTCATTAGCATTGATTTTACATTGAATTCGTAGGTTAAATCAATTCAATCTTTCGCAATGTTTTAAAGAAAAACTCGTTTTCTTTCGACAACGGGATTAATTTTAAGATAATTTCTGCATCTTTTGTGTATTGAATTTGGATAAATGGATTCCATATTTGGAATCAGTGGGTCCAAATTATGTTAATAAGATACGTTTTTATTTTTGGGCATTGTGAATAGTAACTACGGTAAATTTTATTTACTATAGTTAATGGTAAATCTGGTAATTAAGGGTAAATATAAGATTATAAAATTACCCAAACACTTGGAAAAATCCAATTGGATGGCTAACATTAGACCCATATAACCTAAGGGTCTGATTAGACTCATTTTATGGACTTTGTCCATGAAAATAATTTAATTATTATTAAAACCAAAAAATGTGACAACATGTCACTTTCTTAGATCTTATAAGTATAATAATTTTAATTTAGTGATAAACTTCATAAATCTTTGAACATGAATAGTATAAAGAATTCTAATACAATTATATACATTATAGAAATTTATTTATAATTTTTAGGGATTAAATAATTATCATTTATTATGACACAAAGATGATGCAGTAATTGTCTTATTAATGAAATATTGACATAATTGATGTTATAAATGCCCAAATAAATGTAATTTTAGACTTTTATGACATAAAATAATTGTATAGGTTAATATTACATGTTATTGTTTATTTAAGTAACTTATTTCGAACTTATCATTCTGTTAAAAATTTCATAAAAATCAAGTAACAAATAGTGTCAAAATTGACATAAATTAGTTTTTAAAACAAATATTATATTATTAATTGTTATTTAATTCATAAAAATCTAAGGTTCGGCCAAATGACTTATATAAGGATAGATATATTAATAATAAACAACTTGGGGTTATTTTGGCTTGTTATGGTAAGTTTATTTACCATATAGTGTAAGAAAACAAAAAAGACACGGTAAAAGTTAAATTATTTAACTTAGAGTTAAATCTAATTGATAAGGTTAAAATAATAACCTAACCTTGTCTAAATCATATTGGATGAGATTATTTTGACCCATACCCACTTTAACTTCGAAATAAGACCCTTTGGAACCATTATAAACCGAATTTGATATTAATATAAAATAATATTTTGAGATTTTCCAAAGGTGCCCCTCTCCTCCCTTATAAAAGGGCACCTCCTCCCTCTCCTCCTCACACCAATTTGAGAATTCAAGCTTGGACAACCCCTGAAAAAATCTCTTCTCCACTTCCTTAGTATCATCCTAGAGGTCCTGGTCTTTTTCAAAGACCATCCATTGTTATTTAAGTGGAGGTTAAGTGAAGGCGCGTCAAAAAGAGGTAATATCCATTACCGATCTTTTTCAATTTCTTTCTTCTTCAACTCCTTCTTCTTTAGTTGTTTCATGGTAAAGTAATAACATCAGTATTTCTTATATAATGATATGTTATTATAAATATGAAACAACTCTAATTAACTTTCTATCCGTCCTACGGAAAAAGAAATCACTGCACGTGCGTACGTACGGAATACCGTCTCCATGCCGTGGTGTAATCTATTTACTACCACCACCTTAATTGGATGAGTATAATGGTGTAATGAGTAACTATATATGATTATTATAAAGTTATATTGATTCTAAAATATTATTCATACATTTCAACACAATTCCACGACCATGGGAACGAAATCATCGCTTGTACGTACGTACGGACTACCGTCTCCACAACGCGATGATATTCATTATCCATGTTAACCATTCTAGAATGACTATAAAGTATATATAATGAATAATAATGAAATATATGACATGGTAAATCTACTGGATTTATGTATATATATATTTATGTCATCTACTTACTTCTATTCAAGACAATAAGGAAAGGAAAACAGCGTTCATGCGTACGTACGGACTACCGTCTCCATGAACGGTGTGTTTCATTTCATTTATCTATCTATTATATATATATATATACTGAATATACATGATATATAAATAATTTTTTATATTCTGGAATTAAGTAAATCATAATATAAGTAATAATAATGTCAATAATAACAAGTCCAAACACCTACGATCAATGAAACGATTTTACCCAAAACGCTTCTTTAACATGGAATATACAAAAGAACGGGTAATATAAAGTCATAAGTGAACCATATATGATATCATAACAATGAATATGATTCTGTAATAAGTCAATAACATTATTTAAATCTTTATACAGGAGGTTCGGATACGTACAAATCATATCGGACATAAGGTAAGGGAAATATCACAATCTCATTTTTATCCGAGATTGCTTATACTTTGGTATTTACTGGGGTGTATTTTATCATCCAAATCCATGTTTCCTCAATATGTAATATTATTTCCATCCACCTAAAATTGTTTAAATCCAATTTTACCCTTAGGTGAGGTTTTAGTAAAAGATATGAAAGGAATCATTTGTCGTTTTTCGTACGAGGTACTTTTTGACTTTTTCCAACAAAAGTACGAGAAGAATGTTTTTTTAACTTATACGGCATGAATGTATTTTTAAAACATTTTTTCCAAAAATATTCCTTTACAAGTTTTCAAGTTAATTTTTAATCAACTTCTTTTATTTTAAAATTTTATGACATGTTAAGAATGTAAAAGTGTTTTTGAAGTAGAAAGGATATTTTCCTCAAGAATGAAGTTCAAGTGTTTTATCAAAATTATTTTCCATCTAAGATAATAAATGGTTCTGTTTTTATCCCTATTATTACATTTATTTGATTATGTTGTGATGGAATTATTTTTATGAATTCGTTTATCTTATATTAATTTTTTTATGATGTCATGATGTTTAAGATTCCCATTTTTATTACATGGGTTATGAAATGATGTATGATTTATGATTTTGGGGCACGCATAAGAATGGTATCATTATGAGATTGGTGGGACCTATATCTCCCTCCAATTCATTGGGTAAATATTTTATATCTCATGAGATAGTCATGGCTGGAACGGTATGTTATACCGGTTCAGTGAAACAGGACTGAAACAAGGGTGACTCGGTTCAGAAATGGACTTTGTCCACTAAGATAGTCTTGGCAATGAGTCTTAACTAATAAGATATGATTCTCTATGATTATGTGTGTATGCCACAAAGTTTCATGTTTTAAGTTATGATTATTGGGATTTCATTTCACTACTATGATTTATCCCATGTTATGAAATTATTCTCTCTTTTGCAGGTTAAGATTTCCAAAATGTTATGTTCTTATGAAAATGTTGTGATTGATTTTTCTTTTGTTTACCCTTACTAAGCATTTGAGATCACCCTTTTATGTTTTATTTTCCCCATGATATAAATAATGGTTTTATGTTAAAAAAAGTGGAGATCTTTATGGGAGATGTTGAAGATCTTTCACCTCGATTAGATGATTATATTCCGAGTTTCCAAAGACACTAAACTATTACCATCCTTGTGTGTGTGTTTTTGTTATGTACTAAGTATTCTGCAAAATTAATTTAATGACCATGTACATCAAGCTTCAGGTATCTACATCAATCATCATCTATATACACATCATTATATGTTACATTTTTAATATCATCATATTCCTCTTATATATCATCAATTTCCCTTGGAGTTTCAATTTCATCATCTATTTTCATTTCAAATTCATTTGTTACATTCTTCATATGATCGTCACTATCGATTGTGAATGTTGGGGTTTCATCGTCGATATTCATGTATATTTGTGTAAAAGATCAATTAGAATTAGTCTCTTGAGAAATTCCAATTCTATGTACTTCAACGTAACCACATTCACATTGAATGAAATGATTTTCTTGAGATTTTATTTTTTTATGCCCCACAAATCGCCCAACACTCTTGAAGTACCACAATAATATTAATAATTAATTTGATGTTCTTGGTGAACTAGTAAAAATTGTTCATTTACCATAATAACGGTCAATATTTAATTTCAATGATTCAATGGTTTTGATAAAGTGTGTTCTCCTAAACATGTGTTACCTTTAGATCCTCAAGTACAATCATATAACAGACTATGAGTTTGGAACCTTATGAGACTTGGAGATTGAGACGAGTATATCAGGGTTATTCTATGAGTCATTTCTATGTTGTCACATGTCTACGTTGACACCCCTTTTGAACTAAGATGACTATTAATGTTTAAACAATGATGGTGTGAGATGAGGTTTTTCTCTCGATTGGGATCCCTCTAGCTAGGTTGAGAAGATTGTTTCCTTTTAGCTTCCCCTAATCATTTGGGGTTTTGGGGTTCTTACTGGGTACTGTAATACTCATAATTTAATGTATTTTCCTTAACATTTGGTGCCTTTTGTAGACCATAAAATTTTTGAAGAATTCCATTAAAGACCTGATGAAGGTGGATCTTTGTGGGCTAGACTAATTGAGGTGTATAAAAGAGATTTGTTGAGGGATTTCTGGAAGTTTCATTTGACATTGATCCCCTCTTTATTAATAGGTTGACAACTTTATCTGTTATTTGTGGTTATATGTTTTATTCTTTTTTTATTTTTGTACTTCTATTGTACTATGTATTAGTATATATTTGTGAATGATTTTTAGTTTCATTTTTTACATATCTTCACTATTCGATGGAGGTGATTTTTCGGTGCTTGTGTATAGGTACTTTATGAAAATTCCTCTAATATGTGTGTTATTACTACTCAATACTAGACTCTAGCCCATGTCCTATTGGAGGTGGAATTCTGGAGATGTTTCCTTAGCCCTTTTGGGTTGGGTTGGGATAGAGAGGAATCAGAGATGATTTTCAACTATGGGAATGTGGTGTTGTGAGATTAGTTTGGGTTTTATAGTGACAATGTTGGGGTGTTTTGAGTTTGTCTCTCAGGCCATAAGTTCCACTATTGGTGTGAAGGTAGACGTATTCATTCGTCTGGACTCTGATATCCTTATTTTTTACATGGTACATAAGGACATTTTTTATAAGTAAATAATGGTACATGCATCATATAGGACTAGGTTGTGGGTTCCATATCCTTTTATACTAAGCTCCCCAGATATACACTATGATTATGGTGTGTCTTGATTTTTATTTAGGATTCAATGTTAAAGAAATACTGATAAGGTTCATGGAGATAGTATGACCATGATATGCCCCATGATGAGGCTTTACTGTAGGGCACTAGTTCTGAGGAAGTACCTCAGTGTGGTTTTCTAGTTGAGCCACCAACCAATGAGTAGAAGGTCATAAAATTGGTTTGTGTCATGGATTCTCATAGGCAGAGTTCATTTCATGAGTTCCATAGGAAAAAACCATAGAGGTATTTGGGTGATCTAGACCCCTAAGAATCTGATGACTGGCTCAAGGCAATCACTCATATTTTTCAACTTGTAATCACACCTCTCAATCAGATAGTTGTCCTCATAGAGAGCCTTCTTAAGGGTTTTTCCAAGAGATGGTGGAGTCAAGTGGTTCAAACCCATGATACAAAAAATCCCACTAAGGTACAATTTGAGAAAATCATTAATGAATGTTTTTAATCAAAATCCTTGTGATCAATGCATATATAAGGGATTCTACAGCTTTGGTAGAGTAGCAGGAATGTGGAAATGTACTCATCATGAATCATGGACTTATCGCACTACTCCAAGGATGTGATTTGAGGCCCATTATTCAAATCACAAACCATTGAGTAGGGCATACAAGGGGACATATTATCATATTTTGTTTCCTTGTGCCTTCCCACTTATGTGGGTACTCGAGTGATCAATAATTTTAGTGAGCTTCCTGGTGGGGTGATGGGTGGATGTTTCCCACTGTGGTGGTCATGGGGATGAGGTATATACAAAAATTGGAAGATATAATATGATAGGATCATGGCATAAGAAGAATACATGTTCCTGAACTCAAGAACATTTTCTTATAGTTTAGAAGTTACACTAGGTATTAGGTCAGCCATAAGAGAGTCGGTATTACTCTATTGATGGTTGAGAGAATATTTTAGATATCTTTAGACTGACCATTCTTCAGTGAGGGAACTAGTCAACAGTCTACCCTTCCATGGGCTTTGTTTGTAGAAGATAGACCTATATTGTTGTGGATAATGCAAATGAGTGGGTAGAGTAGTAGGAGGTGGAAGCTGATTCATTGTGTTTCCACCGCCACCCCCAGGTGGTCTGTGCTAGGCATAGGGAGCTTGATAATGAGTTCGAGGACATGACCAAGCTATACGGGCCTTTGAATCAGAGGCTCTGAGGATGTATAGAGGTATGCTTTGTGTCTATAATACTTTTGTTGTATTAATTATTATACATTATTATGAGGTACTTTTTTCATTCTTCTTCCTGCTCGAGGATTAATAAGGGTGACATGGGGAACTAGTTAAACCATATATTACTTTTGTTGAGTTATCTTTGATTTGTGAGGAATATTAAATCTTTCCACACCAAGATGCATTTTTTTGATGCTATCAAAACTGTGTGGATGATTTACGGATTCCAAAAATAGATAGTGTAGAGTTGTGGTGGATGAGTTCTTTTACTTGAGTTTTCAGGGTGAGGATGTGTGCTAGAGTTTTAGAGTATATCATGGTATTGAAAGGAAAGTACTTACACATGAACCTTATTTTTTGAAAACCATGTGGAGTGATATCCTTGCATCGAACCATTACAAGGTTAAAGAGTTAGACCCTACAACATTTTCAAATTGTGGATTTGTTTCCTACCATCCATATTTTTTTGGGATTATACTAGTGAGTGTAGTGGTGTTTTTTTTTGGGTAGATGAGTTATATATGGAGGTTTGAAAATGATGGCCTTATAAGTTCCAATTTTTACAAATGGGAGAGCCTATTTTGTTTTTGGGTACCCTTCCATAATTGGCATCAAACATGAATAAAATAGGCTTGATGAGGATATATTGTAGTTTATATAGGGGTGGATTTGATCTATGGGGTTACATCATTATCTATGTCAGGTTAGCAATGTGGTGTACTGCTAGACCCTATGAAAATATATATACCATGGTGCTTGGGGTTTTCTACCTATTATAGCGGAGGATATTTTCCCCCTTTTTTCATGATTTGGGCCAGTTTAGAAATGGATATGAGTATGGTTTTTCTATGGTGCATACCCTAAGTGTGTGATCATAAAAAGCATAGGGACCCTTTATGAGTAGAGGGATCGGTTTTCTTTCCCTTATGCATAGAATGTATCTTTTTTAGGGATGAAAATCCATAAGGTGGGGAGAATATAATGACATGAAATTAGAACTATAATACTTTGATATTTTTCTATGAATATTTAGGATGCCAGGTATTGAGTCGGTGTGGGATTCTAGGGCCTAGATAGCCTCTGTGTGGTGATATTTAAAATATTAATTATATTTTTTCATGTAGACACAGATTCCCTTAGAACATGGAATAACTCATAGGCCGAGTCTCTTATCAGAATAATGAGGCCTCGAGAGAGTTCTGAATATCATTTATACCCTAGGTGAGACATTTAAATTTTTAGTGTCGAGACATTAGTTAGAGGCGAGTTGGAGGCATGGAGTTAAATGGGTGAAAATTTAATTAATTTAATTAAAGAAATTATACCTACCCCTATCCCCTTTTGGTCCTCATGAATAAATATGAGAGGTTCTCCACATACCCACCCTTTGCCTGAATGATGAATCTGAGCTGAATTGAAGCGATGTGGTGCTTCCAATCTCTGTTCTTCATGTTGAGCATCATTAGATCGATGAGTAGCATGATACATGTGTTGTTTAATACCCAAAGATTCGTTTGTATGTCATCGAGGTAGAAATATTTTTTTTTGTTATTGATCCTCTTTTTAATCATTTAAATATTTTTAGATCACTATTTGAATTTCTAGATATCCCTTCTATGTCAATATGAATTTTGTGGTGGAAACCAATGTGATTTGGTTGACACTTAGAGAAATTCCCTTCACAGTTATCATCTACACTGAGTGTGGAAAAGTGAGACATTTTGGTGTTTGGATATTTTGAGAATGTAAATTTTTTGTACAACACACCATGTACCATGGTTACACTCCATGTAGCGACCCCATGTCGTTTTGAAAAAAGACATGGCCAGTGTATCTAGATAATAGTACATCGCTGTGTATAACTACATGGGAAAAGAACATGGGAATGGGGTCTTAGAAAAAACCATAGTGAAATGAAACATCCAATAGGCCATTTTTAGTGAAAAAACTATTTTCCTGATTGTATACACCATGTGTGAGGTGTGAATACACCAGCCTTGTGGAGGAAGAATATGGTCAGGGGAGGGTGATGAAAGACATGTGCTGTATAGATGGAACACACCATATACTTCTATATATCTAGCTAAGCCATTTAAATGGGGGATGCAGCCTGGTTTATGAGCAGGTTAGCATGCTTTGTGGACCTCAGGGCGCATCATGTACTTTACAAGGGATATAATTGAGATCTTTCACCTAGAATATATCTTTCTATATGAAAAGGATATTGTTCTGTGAGTATCCAATCCTAAGATGATTTCTTTATAGAACATGAGGGTGAAATCTCTAGTGTACTATAGCATAAAATGTGGCACGAATCAAGCACAACACTATAATATCAGTATTTATCTTTGGGAAGGGATATGGGTGGATTACTAGGTAGATGTCAGGGTCATAACCCTTTCGTATCACCTTGTCATGTAGGCATGCTGGTCACTTTAGGTCGATAGAGCATTGATCCCCAGTTGTAACACAGTGTGGGTCACTATCATGTGGTAGTGTTTTGATGCGAGTTATAATATCCAATATGATCCTTCCATATGATCTTCAATGATGCTATAGATTGATGTGGTTATTAGAGGGAGACGGTGGGACAAGTAATCCTCTATGGAATCAGTTTGTGGGTCTCTCTTACCTCTCTTATTTGGAAGATTTGGGATTCCCTACAACATGGGAGCATGTTCTCTACCCATGTGGTAGTTATACTAGGGTTGGAATCCCCTATCACATCAAGCTGTGGTTCCATATACCATACATGTTTTTTTTTGGAGAAATCACTCCACTACTATCCCAGGGGGAGAGACCTCCATACTTTTTAGAATGACATAGTAGGAAGTCACCTATTGGACCAGGGTGTATGTTATCTATTGATGGAGTGAGTAATCCATTTATTAGGGCACCTACCCTCTATATTGTATGTATAGAAAGAGTTGGTAATCCCATTTAATCTTATGGTGAGGGTCCCCTATACATGGAGTTAGAACTCCCATTTCATTCTAGGGTGTGGAACTTCCATAAATATTGTTCTAGTAGAGTTTTTTCACCCCAAAGTGCCAGGTAGTGGGTAACCTAACCTAGGGTCGGTACTCCCCTATCATGTTAGGGGGTACGTCATCCATATTGATCATGCTGGAAGATTGGTACTCCCCTAACATACCAGGGTGTTGGACCTCTAGCCAGAAATTTTTACTCCCCTTTCATTATATGGTGTGTGACCTCTATCCTTTAAGTGGAACTCTCATGTCATGATAGGGTGTGTTTCCTCATATACGGAGTAGTACCCCCTATCTTCGACTTATGATAGGGAGAGGGACCTCCATTAGAGTTTGAGTTCCCTCGGTTATTGAGTATAATAATGAAGAGTGGTCCCCTACACTAGTTATATATAATACATGGTTCGGGGTTAATTCCCCCTCGATGGATTGATGTGAGGGCCATCACACATAAGAGAAAAATAGGATTTACAAGATAGTAAAAATAAAATACTCCCTTGACTGTGGGTAATTGGTGAGGTGTGGGTCCCTCCATTCTCTCTAATTATTGAGGATGCACATGGTTAATATTCTATAGTAGTTCTCCCATAAGTGTGTGTAGTAGTTAGGGGTGGGAATCTCCCCATGATTTCTTATGACCTTGTGGAGGGTAAATGTGAGTCTTGGAAGATCCTCCAGTGATGGTCACTATAGTTAGATTTGGTGAGTTATTCATGATGGAGTGCGTTATCTCAATTGTCCCATCTTGGATGGTGTATTTATTCATTAAGAAGTGTATCTCTTAAATTGGTTCTATAGAAGGTGCATGATCTTATGGAGTGTGTTCTCTAGATTTTTTGTTATATTTAGATCCTCTAGTAGAATCATATATCAGGATATGACTTTGTAACATCATGATAATTGGAGTTTGTGACGACTATATAGGGGATTCTAGGATACCTTGTGGTGTTTTCTTGTGTTTGGGTTGATACGCCTTGTCAACATAGATGAGTATTCATGTTTAGAAAAATATGTTTTGAGATGAAGTCTCTCTCTCTATTAGGATCCCTCAAGCTCGGTTGAGTGGATTATTTCCTTTCATTTCCTCATATTTATTCTGAGTTTTTGGATGCCTACTGAGTATTGTTATAATCACTCATACACAATCTTTTCCAATGTATATTGTGTCTTTTAGAGACTATGAGACTTTCAATGGAGTCTCTGGTTGACCTGAGGCAGGCAGAACGTAGCGATCTAGACTAACTTGGGTGTTTACTAAAACTGGGATAATGAGTATTCTGGAATTTTCATTTGATAGTGATCCCCACCTTCTATGTAGGTTATATGCTTTTACATTTTTCTGTGGTAATTTGATTTTACCTTTTAATGCTTTTGGTATTATTTTGTAATCTGGTTTAGGATGAATTTTTACATTCATTTTAGTTACCTGTGTTTTTATATGTTTTAATGGCCTAGACCTTTCTGGTCCATTTCGTTGTGAAATTAGGGTGTTTTAGGTGTCCTATGAGGTCAATGCGGTTTCTTCCCAACACTTTTCAAGATTTCTATATCTGTGAATACTGTTTCTAGTTTTTTGAATATTGTGGTTGGTGAGATATTTGGGGACAATGTTTCTATTTTTCAGTGAGTCATCTATCCGTAGTTGTATAGTGTTTCTAGCTATCAATAGGTGTACATTGTTTCCAGATATCAGTAGGTGTATAGTGTTTCTAGCTGTCAGTGAGCCATCTATCGGTCGGTGTACAATGTTTCCAGCTGTCGGTCGGTATATAGTGTTTCCAGCTATTGATATGTGTATAATGTTTTTAGCTATCGGTGAGCTATCTATCGATTGGTGTACAATCTTTCCAGCTCCCAGTAGGTGTATAATGTTTCCATTATTCAGTAGGTGTAAAGTGCTTCCATCTGTCTATGAGTTATCTACTGGTAGGTGTATGATTTTTTCAGCAATTGGTAGGTGTATATTGTTTCTTTCTATTTGAGAGTCATTTATCAGTAGGTGTATAATGTTTCTAGCTATCAATTGGTGTCCATTTTTTACAGCTATTGGTAGGAGTATAGTTTTTTCAGGTCGGTTTGTGTATTGTGTTCCCAACATCCTATAATTTTTCCCAATTGACATTTTCTATGACATAAAATGCATTCAAAGCCCCATTATGAGGGATTTATGAATGATTCATGACACATAACTCCTATATTATTTTTCTAAGGATCTAAGTGCATTTACTTGGTCAAATCGCATAGTCTTGATTAGATACTCCATTAATAGTAAATCTAGAATGTTGCTCAGTTTAGATTTTTAAAATGTCAAGAAACATTATTCATTGTTCTTCCATATTGTTTTCCTTAGTACGAGATTCCCCAAACCTTTCTTTCCCAAGGAGTTGTGTGATTGTGGTGTGGGCCTTGGATCATGTGTTTCCTAGAGTTTTTCACCTGCATGTCCACCCCATGTCTTGGTGCAATGAGGAAGTGTCGAACAATATTCGATACAAGGTGTGTTATACCTATGTTCTTCTGTGTCCCTCGATCATTTTATTCCCATTCTCCATTCCATGATACGACATGTGATATCCACGTTTCTAATGATCCTTTCTTGGGTTTTGGTTTATGTGGTTGTGTCGTGGTGTCCTCTGATGGATTAATTTGTTGTAGGAGAGGTGATCGTGATATATTATGTTGGAATTTTCTCAGGTAAATAATATCAAGATACTTTTGAGGAATAGGATTCATGGATTCTAAATTCTATTTATTTGTTGTAAAAGAGTATTCATGATTTATCCCACTAGATCACAATGGAATTGACATAATATATATTTTTACTAGATTAAAGAGTTCGTATCAATTTTTTAGTGATGTTATTGCTCTTGATTTTTTAGACAGTGTGGTATATATGGTTTTCTTGTTTAACATGTCATTATTGATGGAAATTAGTAATGAACATAATAATGTTATTAATTGTAAATTAATTGGATAAAAGATAAGGAGGCATGTTATTGAATCTGTTTGTTACGGTTAAAATTTGTTGGCCATCAATTGATGCATATATGCATGTATAACTAAATGGGTTAATAAACAAGAGACATGTTGATTATTTTTTCTAATGTATAAATGGAATTTCAGTTAACTATTTTATTAGTTTTTGATAGTTATGATAGCTTACTATTAAGTTTTCACATAGTCGAAACCTATTAATTATGAATCAGACAATTGAGGATGGATTAGAAGATAAGTTATTTGATAAAATATAATGCCTTATAGGGTTTTGAGTTACCCTATTTCTTATAAGGTCGAGTGCCTTATGCTTTGGAGTAATAACAGATCCTCGTGTGGGAAGGATGAATGAATTTGTTGGGGCCAAGATCCCATTTTATATTTTTTTTTTGTTTTCTAATGGTTGTGTTGTGATGTGATCCTGGATTGTTGTTGTAATAGGTGGGGTAGGTAGGCCCAGTGGTTAGGGAATCAGTTGATTCCTAGAGTTGTGAGATGCATCATTTTGTGCATATTGGTGTCGGGGAGGACCCTAGGGATGATTGAATGGGTTGAATCTAGGTTTACTCGTTGATTTGAAAGGGGTTTCTTATTATATGTGTTGTTTTATTATCTATTTTACTTTCCCCACTGATTGAGGTAGATAGTCTTGCTTAACCTCCTTCCAAAATTGAAAAAGATGTCCATGGTATTCCATGTTCTGTTCGTTATTATAATCTCAATGATGGATGAGTATAATCTCTACATATTTGTGGAGAAGGCTCGATGGCTAGTTCATCTACTCACCATTTTGCACCCCAGGTGTTTGGTGGCATAAAATGTTTTCTTATTATAGAAAAGTGATAGATTTGTTAATAAATTATTGAATAAATGATGTTGACCCATGGGGATGGAGCTCTCTAGGATGCAATTACAATGCTAATTTTTTGTAAAGGAATTGTGGACATGGTTTCATTATGTATGGAGGGCATGGAACTTTGTTGAGGTGATAATAAAATGAAATTTTGAAATGATAATGGTTAATTAATGGTTAAATAATGAATTAACCAAAATTGATACTGATAAAAATGGATAATGTAATATAGTATTTTTATTTAAATTGTTGTGTTTTGTTTGGTTACATAGTCTTGGCATTGGCTTTCAGGAGTCCAAGAGACGTTAGCTGCAGTTGAGTCTAAGACTAGGATATTCCCATAATATTGTTGTGAGCGACATTATATTCTATAAATTTTGTGTTTATATAAGTTAATGCACCATTTCAGTTATGGAAAATAACACCTTGGGGATTTTGAGTAATAAGGTGTGTTTTACTAAACATCCTGATGGGAGGACAGATGGATGACTACCCCCATTGCCCCACTCTCTTCTCTTGTCTTGGTAAAAAAATTGTTAGTGTTACCCATATATGTGTGAAGATGGCTATAATTGCTTGTGTTTATTAAAACCCATATATTCTTGATAAAGTCTCATATGGAATACTATAGGTTTACGGTGTATAGGTTGTGATGGATTGAGGATAATTACTCTGTGTATGGGATATAATGGCTTGAGGTATAATAACTGATGTATGTTGCACGATATGCAAGATATGGGGGCTTAGAGAAACTACCTAGTTACTTTGGTTACATTATTGTAGTTGTTGGGTTGAATGAGGTGCATATTGTGGTGCTAGGACCAATGGTTTACGAGAAATCCTTTTGAGAGAGTGATGATTAGGACGTGTGATATTAGGGAAAAGTGGAAAACTAGTGGGAAAGTGGTAGCAGGGCACCATTGATATTCATTATTATATGATATAGTCTTGTATGGGATACATGTTGAGATTATCCATAGTGAGGTTGTGAACATGGCCTACATGTTTAGGTGACAAGTTAGTTTAGCTTTTTGTTCACTTTGATTTAGCATTCATTATATACTTTTTCACGAGAGGCTCTAGGGATGATCCTAATGCGTATACTATTATACTCACCCTACGTATATTTTTTTCTGTTCACTTGTAGCCGGTTAGATATCTGGCTGGTTACTACTAGCTTTAGGTTGTAGGAGTTGTTTGGGATTCGTAGTTCCATTTGTTTTTCCTTATGTTGGTACTTGTAGTTTTCAATTTCAGTTGTAGTAGTTCATTCATGATATTACATATGTGTACATGGAATTTCATTTATATAGTAGTCTGATAAGTATTTTTTTATTGCCTATATTATATCTCTCTTTTTCATGTGTTCTCTTAGGGGGTAATGCCTCCCATTTGTGTTTTTATTATACCCTCGGTGCTAGTCGCCAACTAAGGTCTTACTTGTGGCATGGGTCGGGGGTCACTATCTCCCTCCTCTCATTTCTGGCTCAAGAGGGGTACACATTGTGTGGAGGGGGTTATGAAATAGTGGAATCAAATGGATGTTAAGGGATATGATGGAGTTTAGAGTTAGGTATAAGTGAGGTTTCATGGGATGGTAGGTAAACTATTTAGATCATGTTTAGCAAATGATGTAAAGACTGGAGACCAAATGAGACATGGTTATTTAGGTCCCCCTGTAGTCTGACAGACAGACCTTTATGTTTAAATTGTCTACTAGATGAGGTGATATTGGTTGCAGGGTACAGACCTTGGAAATGATCATGCATCATACTTCTTTGCGACTGTGTTTGAATGGGTATAACATGGGATAAGGTACCCTAAAATAAATAAGAGAAACTAATAAAATAATTAATTATGAGTATTCCATATTTGAGTTTTAGGACCTATAAATGTTTTTTATTTATAGGAATGGCTCTAGATTGATGTCCTCATTAGGTTCTCACATAAGATGTTTAGAAGTTTGTGCCAACCGATTGTTGCAGAGTAGAGGTTGATGATGATGACATATAGAGGAGAAAACATTGAGAGTTTTAGTGCCAGAGTATGAAGAAGTATGATGGAACCATTTCAAATATAGTCAGAAATGACTGTTTGGAGGATGTTAAGATAGCCTTTAGTTTGATCTATTTTTGGAAGGAGCACTAGGTGACACTTATTGTGATGATACTGTGTGGGGCAATGTGGAAGAGGTGGTTCTTATTCCATTGGAATCGTGAGTAGTGGACAATATCATGGGATATGTTTTGAGAGATGTTCAGAGTTGACTGTCTCTCATCAAACAAGAAGGTAGCCAATCTCTAGGAGCTTCTTACCCTTTGGTATGGAAGCTCCAGAGTGAGAGTGTTCAGGATCAATTTCTAGAAAATTCTTGAATATGCTCCGGACAAGTTTCCAAATGATGAGGCCAAGGTGAGGAATTTTTAAGAGGATGTGTATCTAGTTATCGAATGATATATCAACCCATTTATGATGATCACATATCTCAAGGAGATGATGATGGTAGAGGTCATTGATAGGACATTAGCTAGATCTGTATCATCACAAGAGGGGAGTCTTTAGGATTTATCACAAAGAAGTGATGTGGTCTGGGGTTCCCAATTTTTGGGGAATACGAGTTTCCGGTTAGCCATGGGTAGGTGCCATCCCATGGCATCTCATTTCTCTTAGGGTAGTAGATCTAAGGCCCATGACAAGGGATTAGGTGCTTCCTTTTCTTGTAGAGTCTGAGGAAATCTACAGCGAGTGTTCCAAACCTTTCAGAGCGGTTGGTGTGCACTATGTGTTCCTCTCTAGGTTCCTCTATTAAGGATGTTATAGTCAACGTACTAGTAGTAGGTTTCACCAACTATGGATTAGCAGTGAGAAGATCGCTTCCAGGATGGTGGTCATCATTAGGGTCCGAGAGGCCATGAAATAGGTCATGGTCAGTGTTTGATTTAATTTTTTTCAGTTCCAGGTGTGCCAAACATCATTTCAGGTACCCTTTTCTTGTTTTCAACTTTTTTGTATACCTTGTTTGATTCATGAGTGACACACTCCATCATATCACCTACCCTTTTCCATGCCTTGGGACTTTAGTTTGAGGTGATTCCAAGTCTCTTGGCATTAGCTACACTAGTAGGAGATCGAGCTAACTTATTTGAAGTATTTAGAGACTACGTGCAATTGTTAGGGTAGCAAAACTCTTATAGATATTTCCTATGTTTATGAATACAACTATATTCTGTCATCCTCAACAAGGATAAGTTTTATTTGGTGTAGGATATAATGTATTGATTCAAGAGGCATGTGATGTTATTTTATGCTAATGATGAGCCAATAATGTTTTTGGTAAGTGAGACCCTCAGATGGATCAGAGCAATGTTCTATAATTAACATCCTTGATTATTGAGTGGGTACTAGCTTTAACAGAGGTTTAGCAGTTGGAGGTTCCCATAGACATGGAGGAGTACATTGATTTATTTCTAGAATAGGTTGTAGCGTTATCCCATCTACAAGAGATCAAGTTCAGGATCAAGATATAGATAGGTGGGTCTCATATCGTAATATCTCTGTATAGGATAGAGCCTTATATATTGTGGGAGCTACGTATATAGCTCAAAGATCTATTATAGAGTAGGTTTGTTCAACCGAGTGTGTGAATATTGGGTGAACTAGTTATTTTCTTAAAGAAGGATGATGTTAGTTTGCAGTTTTGTATCAATTATTATTTCTTGAACTAAGTTAAAATAATAAATATCTATCATCTTATATTGATTAATGATTTATTTAATCAACTGAAGGGTTATATATGGTTATTCAAGATCAACATGCAGTCAAGATATCATTAGATTCATGTGAAGGATGAGGATATCCCAAATACTATTATCTGTTGTCATCATAGGCATTACGAGTTTGTTATGATGTCGTTCAGTGTGAAAAATTCTCTAGCTGTGTTCATGAGGTTGATTAATATAGTGTTCCATTAGTTCCTGGATGTGTTCATGGTGGTCTTCATCGATGAATCTCTTATGTAATTTGTGTCTGAGGATGATCATGTACAACATCTTCATGCTGTTTTGGGAGTTCATCGTCCACAATAGTTGTTTGGGATGTTGTTGAAGTTTGAGTTTTTGGCTTGAAAGTCCATTTCATGCGGATTGTTGTATCCAATTAGGGTGTAGCTATGGATCGATTGAAGATATGAGTAGTTGTGTTTTGGGAATCCCCCAATATAATGTCATAGTAGTAATTTTTCCTTTGTCTCACAGGCTATTATAAGAGATTCATAGCCAATTTCTATTAGCTTACGCCCCCTATAAAAGTATTTACCATAAAGGATTAGAAATTTTGATGGACTGACCACTATTAGCCATATATTGAATATCTGAAGAAGAATTTGGTTAGTGTCCATTTCTTTATCTTCTAGTATAAAGGGTTCAACTTTATTTTTTATATGATGCTTCACATCTAGGATTAGGTATAATTGTAATGCAGTAGAAATTGGTCATTTCATATATGTATCAGAAGTTGCATCCCTATGAACATAACTATGCCACCCACGACCTTGAGTTAGCACTAGTGGTGCTTCCTCTGAATTTTGGGATGCATTACCTCATCGGTGAGCACTTTTTGGTTTTCATAGATCATAATATCTGGAGGTATGTTTTCTCCCAACATGACTTAGACATGAAACAATGTTAGTGGTTGGCGTTCTTATAGGATCCTGACATCAAGATTAAATATAAACCGAGAAATGGAAATTTTTTAGCCAATGTGATGAATAAGAAGTCGCACAGTAATACTATTGATGAATAAAGTGATTTTTAGAGAAGGATGGAAGAAATTTTAGTATTGCATCTTGATATGGGAGAAGTTGGGGGTAGAGGTTATCTTTTTTAGATGATTATACACTCATATTTGTTATTGTAGGTGTATGTTTCCCAGTTTGGGGACCTTGAGGTGGACTTCTGGAAAGACTGAGTTGTTTATGGTGAGCCCGTAATGGTCCTTCTAAGGATGAACAACAATGAGTGTTGTTTCAATGAAGGATTTTAGTTCCTTTTTCATTGCATGAGATGTCTTCCTATTATTGTTTTATATGGATTTCTCGATTTTGAGAGGTATCTTCTCCAGGATATTGTTTAGGAGATAGTTATGGTTGTCGTGTGGTTTCATGTTCTCCTTTTTTAAGCAGTTGAGCTCCATCAGTGGTGATATCCTTAAGATGTATCTTAAAGGATGGTTGTTCAGACCACTTTTTTTGTTTCATATATAGGTCGGATTTTTATCATTGAGGATGAGAATGATTTGAGAGGTAATTTATCCAATGGCCCAGACCTTTCCATTCCATTCCATTATGAAAATTTGGTGTTTGAGGTGTTCTTGGAGGTCAAGGCTGCTTATTCGAAACACTCTTCAAAATTTCTTGTTTTGGGAACTGTGTTTCTAGTTTTGTGAATCGTGTTGTTAGTGAGAAATTGGTGAACAATATTTCCTAGTGTCGGTGAACCCTCTATCTGTAGGTGTATTGTGTTTCTATCTATCGATAGGTGTACGGTGTTTCCAACTATAAGTATGTGTATAGTTTTTCTAGCTATCGATAGGTGTATAGTGTTTATATCTATTAGTGAGTCATCTATCAGTAGGTATATAGTGTTTTTAGTTATTGGTAGGTGTATATTGTTTCTAGTTGTCGGAATGTGTATACTATTTGTAGCTATTGGTGAGTCAGATGTCGGTATGACTATAGTGTTTCTAGCTATCAGTAGGTGTACATTATTTCCAACTATCAGTTTGTTATCTATCGGTAGGTTTACAATGTTTCTAGCTGTCAGTAGGTGTACATTGTTTCTAGCAGTCGATAGGTGAACAATGTTTCTTCGTCAGTATGTGTACAATGTTTCCAACTTCTTACTGTTTCTCCCATTAAGAATTTTTTGGATATAAAACACATTCAAAGCCTTGTATTAATGGACATAAGGTTTATCCAAAGCACATAACTCCTATATAAATTTCCCTAAGGGTTTTAGTGCCTTTACTCAATCATACCATGTATTCTTGATGAGATCCGCCATTAATGGAAAATCTAAATCATATTTAAACTACTTCTCTATTTTGATTTTTAAAAGGTATAGATACATTCCACATGATTCCCCATCAATTTTTCCTTCGTACGGGACACCCCAAACCTTTCTTTCCCATGGAGTTGTGCAATTGTGGTGTGGACCTTGGATCATGTTTTCACTGGAGTTCTTCCTCTTGCATGTGCACCCCTATCTTGGTGAAACTATGATGTGTTGATATGTCATAGATATATTATTTTTTATTCCTATGTTATTCTGGGTTCCTCAATATGTCCCCCCCCCCCATTCTCATTTCCATGTTACGACATGTGATCTCCTTGTTTCTAAGGGACCTTTCATGGGTTCTAGATGATGTGGTTGTGTTGCGGTGCCCTCAGATGGATATAGATATTGCAGGTTATGTGATCTTGATTTGTTAGGTGGTAATGTTCTCATGTAAATAATGTAAATAAAAATTTGAGTAAGGGTATTCATGGGTACACTATTCTATTTACATGTAGTAGTAGATCTAGAATGATTTTGACCAATAGATCACAATGGAATTGAGATAATAATCACTTGAACGTGATTAAAGAGTTTATATAATTTTTTTGGCGTTGTTATTGCCTCTGATTTTCTAGATAGTGTGGTATCTAGGGTTTTCTTTATTAGCATGTAATTCTTGATGGATATTGTTAAAGAAAATAAAGCTGGGATTAATTGTAAATTTATTGTCTTAAAGATAAGAAGACATGTTATAGAATCCAATTGTTTCTATTGGAATCTATTTAGCATCAAATGATGCAGATGTTCATGTTTCGTTAAATTGGTTGATTAACCAAAGGAATGTCGATCCTTATTTATAAGAGATTAATGGTATGTCAATAATGTATTTTATTTATTTTTGATATATATGATAGCTTACTGTTTAGGTTTCCTGTAGTTAGAAAAAACTAATAATGAATCAGCTAATTCAAGATTGTTTAAAGAACCAGCTTTTTGATAAAAGATAATGCCTTTTAGGGATTTTAGTTACCCTTTTTCTTATATGGCTATGCTCCTTATGATTGTTATCCCTGAGAGATCGTTGTTTGTGAAGGATGAATGCATTTATTTGGGACAAGGGACCATTTTATTTATTTTTTACTTCCTACTACTTATGTTGGGAGGTGATATTGGATGGCAATTGTGATTTGTGGGGGTGAGAGTCCTGGTGGTTGTTGTATCAGTTCACACCTAGAGTGTCAAGATACATTGTTTTATGCATATGGGTGTCGGGGAGGACACCATGGATGATGGAATGTGTTCATGCTGGGATTACCCATTGATGTTAATGTGGTTTCTTATTAAATGTGATGTTTTGTTATCTTTTTTACATTCCCCACTTCTTGAGGCAATTTTTAATTTTTACCCTCCTTCCAAAAGAGGCGAAGATGCAAAAGGTATTACATGTTCTTTCTTTGTATTTATTCTCCAGGATTAATGGATCTACACTCTTTCTATGGGAGGTAAAGACTCGATAGAAATTTTGTTTACTCACAGTGTTGATCCCCCTGTGGGTTGTATCTTATAATTGTTTCTTATAATATTTGGAATTATGAAAAAAAAATAATGATGTAAATAATTGATTGAATAAATGATACCAACCCATGGGGTTGGAGCATTATGGGATGTAGTGCCAAGGTTAATTTTTTTAAAGGAACTCTGGACTTTGTTTGGTTATTCTAGGAGGTCAAGGAACTTTGTTGTGGTGATAATGAAATGAAATATAGAAATTTCAATGTTTAATTAATGGTTAAATAATTAATTAATGTATGATTAAACTAATAAAAAGGGATAAAGTAATCTAAGGTAACTCTTTAAATAGTTGTGTGTGTATAAAATATCTCATCTTAGTAGAGGCAGCTAGGAGTCTGGGAGACGTTAGCTAAAGTTGACACTAATAATTGGTTATACCCATAGTGTGGTTGTAATCTATAATATATTATTTAATTTATTTTTTATATATATTATAATCCACCCTTTTGGTTAGGGAAACTAACACCCTAAGGATTCCCATCCCTAGGGGTGTTTTCCCCAACATCCGGATGTGAGGATGGAAGGATGACTACCCCCTTTTTCCATACTCTATTCTCTTGGTATTTAATTCTGCTAGTAGGAAAAATTGTTAGTTTTCCCTATATATGTGTGTATAGGTATGTAGTTGTTTTTGGTTATTCACACACATATATTCTAGATATAGTTTCTTGTGGACTACTATAGGTGTAACATGTATTGGATGTGATGGATTGTGGATCCTTACTCGGTGTATGAGTTATAATGTCTTGAGTTATAATCCATGATGTATGTATATACACTATGTGAGTTGTGGTGGCTCCTAGAAAATACCTGGTTACTTTGGATACGTGGAGGTAATGGTTGTCTTGAACAAGGTGCATGTTTTAGTTCTCCTCGTATGTGTCTATAGGAAAGCCTTTTGGAGAGAGATGCTTAGGACATGAAAAGTTAGGGAAAAGTGAGAAACCACTGGGGTAGTGGTAGTGGGTTTCTCTTAATATTCATTATTATAATGTATATGCTTCTATGTGTTCCTTGGTGAGAGTATCCATGGTGGGGCACAGAAAATAGTATACCTGTTTAGGTAAAGAGTTAGTTTCACTTGTTGTCACTATGATTTAGCAAGATTTCATCACTATTTCAAGAGAGAATCCTATAGAGTATACTATTATACTCACCCTATGTATATATATATTGTTTTTCAGGTAACTTGGAGTAGGTTCGAAATCAAGATGGTTACCACTAGCTTGGGGTTGTAAGAGCAGTGCAGGCTCCGTGGTTGCTGTTGATTTACTTTATTTTAGTACATGAAATTTTCCCTTTCAGTTTCAGTAGTTCCGACATGACATTAAATATGTCTACTTTGGACTTCATTTATATGGTATTCTAAGAAGGGGTTTTATGTGTTTGTATTAACTCTCTCTTTCACAAGTGTTGTCATAGAGGGTAATACCAACCATTTGTGTGTTTATTATACCCTCGGTGCTAGTCTAAAACCCAAGTCCTACTAATGTAAATACTAGAGGGTCACTATCTATCTACTCTCCTTTCCCGACCAGGAGAGGGACAATTTTTGGAGAGGGTGTTCTGACATATATTTTTATAGTTTTCTGGAGGTGTTTGTCAGTGCGAGAATACATGTACTTTAAGAAAAGGCCTCCAATTTGTGTGATATGCCTACTCAGCACTATTGCTAGTGCCTAACCTACTTGAGGTAGGATTGGGGAATTTTGGATTGAGACCCATTATTTTGGGTCGTGAAAGATGGTCCAAATAAGTTAGGTGAGTGATTTTCCTTTTATAGTTGAGAAGTATCTTTTTTTCAAATACAGAAATGCATTCACTATTTTGTGGCCTCCATTACCTCATGTGCTTCCAACATTGAATAATAATTGTTTAGAAGGTTTATTTATTTTATAAAAAACACTACATAGAACTTATTTTTATCATTTCTTTCCTTTGTAATTATGTTTACTCAATTTTCGACTTTTAGTTTTTATCACGGTAACTTTTATCTTTTTACTTTCCTAGGTAATTGCCTTATAAATAAAAAATTAAAATATGATTTCTTAGATAATTTAGACTCAATGATTAAAAATATTAAAACCAACTTATTAAATTAAAAACATATGTGTAGGAAATTTTAATTTTAATACAAACACAATTAATGCATCAAACACAGTTTTAACCTTAATTGCAGTAAATAATTTTAACTATTTTATTTTTTTATTTTGATAAAGAATTAAGTTTATATTATTAGTTATTATAATTTATCCTAACTAAAAATATTGAATAAATTTTGGAAAATTCTATTTCAAGAATAATTATATGTTTATTTTAAATTAAACATGCAGAATCAATGAGAAAGTGCATTTTGAAAGATAGATGAATTAGAAATTCACAATGATTTTATAACAATTTTCAACATGAAATTTATTAAAAAAACAATTATAGTAATAGATATATAATTTACCTAATTATACTTTATAACCTCTTTAAAATATATTTTATATTTTAAATAGATTAAATGGAATGAAAATTTTCAATAAAAATTTGTTATTCTTTACTATTCATCAAAAATGATACTTTTCAAAAAAACCAAAAAATTCACCGTAAATTAATTTTGGAATTCCAATTTTAAAAATAATGTTTATGTTATAAAATTAATTTTTTAAAATTGAGAAAAATTCCTTTACCAAAATTTTCTCCATTAAAAGGGGACAGAACTGCTTTTAAGAAAAAATGAGGGTTTAAGTGTAAAATTGGATTTATTCTTACTTCATATCTAGAATACACCAAAGATAAAGTAAAAAAACTTTAATTTAATACATATAATATTTAAATATCATTAAAATATATAACCAAAACTTATTTGGATAATTTGTTAACATAAAAAATCTTTTTTAGATAAAAATAGTTTTTCAGAAAAAAGATTTCCTTTTATTTTCTAAATCGTTTAAATTTAAATTATAATTAATTACCACAAAAGAAATAATTGTATATAAATGTGTCATACATATTTTCATAATATAGATAATCCATTTCATACCTAACATTCCAATGGATAGGTGATAACTATCGTATTAAATATTAATATTTTTAATTGAATATCATTTTTCAATTATACGCAGTATTGTTTGTAATGCATGCTAAACTCAATTTTTTAAATGTAGGGGGAACCCCACTTTTTATATTAAACTAAACACCCCTATCATTTTTCTAGGAAAAGGGACCCCATTAAATGGTTTTTAGATCTAGTGCACATGAAATCCCATTACAACAACCCCAAAGGGCCCAAACCCAAAGGTCCCAAGGTTAACTAACCCTCATCCCCTACTATATTGCATGCACCTGGTTCAGTGCCTGTGACTATGACCAAATTAGATTCCAGCATCAAATATTGAAACATTATCATTCATTGCATATATACCCAACCATAATTTTCCTCTTCTAGGCACCACACATTAGTGTCATCCTATAAGGCCCCAGCCTTCAACCTTACTTAATCTTGAGTTATTACAAGATTACACATTGAGGATCTTTTCGGGTTTAGAGTTTTAGAGAATTAGAACATAAAACATTCATTACATTCCACATATAAACAAAGTGGTTACATAAATATAGTTTTCATTTTTTTCCATCAATGGAAACATATTTAGAATAAAACATGGATTCATTCTTGACACTTCCTTGACACTAGCATCATATCATGTACCTTTCCCTTGACATGTGAAAAACATTTCAAAAAAACTTGGGATGAGCATAAAATGGTCAGTATGGGTTATAAAAATATGGAAAGGAAACATAAGTTCATATATACATAAGAATGAAATCATACTTCACCCAAAAAACATAAGCACTTTAACATACCTCATCAAATCATCAATAAATGATAGAAATCATAAGACATAAAGGTAACTTGAGGCATTCATAACATTCTTACGTAGGGAGTAACCCTCTTGGTTACGTTTGGATTACCCATAACAGTATATTCCCTAACTCTCTTCGGAGAAACCATAAAGTTTCACTCCATCACGTTACCCAACGCATTGGAAAGCTATATCGGGCTCACCCGCCCTTAGTTTATCACAGAACCACCTGTCTTCATAATAATGCCCAAGAACCTCAACATAATCGTATCACATAAACATGCATAAAGGAAACATAACATTTCCACCTTTCAATCACAATATATCAATACAATACATTGATATAAAAACATTATGAAAACAATTCTCAGTACCAAAATAAAAGAAAAGTAAAACATGGTATTTATTTTTCTTTAAAAAAATATATGGCTTGTAGAGGAAGCCGAAACTCAAATAATGGTCACGGCGGCGGAGAAGTCGTTGTCACCGCATACGTACGACAAAAACATTCCCTTTTGTCGTTTAGTAAAACACTTCATATAAAAAAGATTTTTTTTGGATAAATGTAAAAGTCAAAGGGGTTTATACACCGTATAAAAGAATGTTGTGTATAAAATAAAATATGCCTCAATGAAAGGAGATTGAGACGAAGCCCCATACCTCGGGTCTGACTTGACTCGGTCGTTCTTTAATCTCCTGAATAATAAACTTGAGTTAATTTATACTTGTTTAAGAACCTTTTTCAAGTTCATTATCCCTTTTATATCACTTATTTCCATGTCATGAACACTATGTAATTATTTATGTTAATAACGGTCGTTTAAACAATCATTAGTACTTGAGTCAAAAATAAACCCTTTATAATTACAATTTGTTCATGTATCCATTATATACAGAATGGTATTCATGATGTAGATATCATATATTCTATATATATCCAGTACATGCATGCATTTATAATATTGCATAATCATTTAGAGGTAAGAAATGAAATGCACTGTTCATGGAGACGGTAAGCCGTAAGTACGCATGAACGCTACTTTCATTTCTATTTCGTATTTTATAGAATGGAATCATAATGATATAAAGGTATATTATAATTCCAGTGAAATATCATATATAATATCATAACTCCATACTTTATACGTCCCATGTATGGTATTTAACGTATCAAATCACTTTGAGGGGGCGGTAGTCCGCACTTCCTTAAATGAAGATATAGCATTTACCCATAATGGGAACCATAGAGGTATGAAAAAAATGAAAAACACAGAAGCTTAAGTAAAACATATACATATTATATATCATATATAAATATAGTGTCATCTTAATGTCCACCTTTGAAGGTGTTAAAAGAATGTTGAACAATCATCGTTTCGGGAGCCAGAAATTTGCCATCCACGGAAACAGTATGTTCTTTAACCATTAGATGTAGGTGTTTGTAATTGTAGCACGAATCCATCTTGTAAAAACATCCTAGTATATGGAAGATACTGGATTTGTTAAAAAAGAAATGAATAAAAAGAGTTCAGGTGGTTGGAGAAGCAAAATAAAACAAAAGGACTCAAGTGAAGACATTACCTTAAAATCGGGTAACTCCCTTTGGTTTGAGCTCAAAGGCTTCCTTGGGAAGAATTATTCTCAAAGTGAGCCTTCAAGAAGTAAGAGAGGGAAGTGGAGAGAGAAAATGGGAAGGGGTTTGCTGAGCCAAAGGCTTTGGAAGTGTGGGTAATGAGGTAGAGGTGGGGGCCTTTTATAAGAGGAGCGGAGGGGCACTCTTGGAAAGTAAAGAAATGTTACTTTATTTTCAAATGCGTTTCAAATTCAAAAGGTCCCAAATTTATATAATTATAGGGTAAGGTGATAAGGGTTCGAAATAAACCCATCCAATAGGTTTTGAACATGTGTAGGGCGTAGATTTTACATTATCATTTGATTTTATTTAAATCCTTTATTAATGAGGTAATCGATGCATCATCATGATGTCATAAATAATTTCATATATTTAAATTATAAAAATTATAAAACAAATACTGCGATGTTGGAAATCCATTTAGCATTCCAATGACTATTTATAATAAAAAATCTGACTTGTATAACCCCATGTAAAAATTGTTTTAGTAAAATAACTCATCATTGTGTCATTTTTACTTTTACATTAAATAAAAAGATAATAATGTCATTTTCCTACCAAAGTGGCTCCATGGGGTCCCCAAGTTGACCCATGGATTTTCATGGTTGGCCATGACACATCCAATAAGGTTAGGAGATGTGTCTAGGTCTTCTCATATTATTAAAACATTATTTTTACCTTAAACAACACTAATTACCTCTAATCGCGATTAAGAACTTAAAAGTTACTATTCACAAAAAAATTATTTTAATCTCATTGAACCACATTTTACTTCCCAATGACAACCATGTATGTCGGATTTTTGAAAATCAAATCACAGAAGTGGAAAAGTGTCATTTAAACGAAAAAATCAGTTTCTTTAACTACCACTTAGTGGTTTTACTATTCATCAAAAATTGATGTTTTTCAGAAAAATACCAAAACGTCACCCAAAGCTATATTTGATATTATGAATTCAAAAATGATGTCTATTTTAAAAAATTCAAATCATATAAGTTACATTAATTAATTTAATAATTAATTCCTTCTGTCATGACAAATAGCGTGTTTTTATGAAACAATAAGTATCAAAAGATTGACACCAGTTTAAGTCCAATTTCAATGTGAAATTTATTCCAATTACCAACACTGGATTAAATGGTAAAAATTTATTCTAATTTAACTTTAAAACCAATTCAAATGATAATCTAATCATATAAATAAATTAGATTAAAAAGAGGTTTTGAATTAAAATACATCATTTTTCACTATTCATTAAAAAAATGAACTTTATCCGAAAAATACCAAAAAATCACAGAAAGTAAATTTTGATGTCCCAATCATAAAGAATAAGTTTATTTTGACAAACATAGCTTAAAAAATTGTCAAAAGAGAGATTTAAAATTGGTTTTCTATTAAAAAGCAGTAAAAAAATCTTTTAAAAATATTAGTGTATTCCATGCTTAAGATTGGATTTATTTTCATTTTAAGCATCTAAAACACTATCTAATTCATTAATAGACATGGATAAAAATATCTATTTTTCATTAATTACTTGGGATGTTACATCCTTCAACCCTTTAGAAAATTGTGTCCCCGCAATTTATTTACTTATCGAATAAGTGGGGGTACTTATCCCTCATTGCATTTTCAGATTCCCATGTTGCCTCTTCAATCATGTGGTTTTTCCACAAAACATTTACTTAATGAATCACCTTATTCCGTAACACTTGCTCCCTGTGGTCAAGAATCTGGACCTGTTGTTCCTCATAAGATAGGTTCTCTTCCAGCTGAACTACCTCTGGACTCAAAACATGAGATGGATCTGGCATGTACTTTCTCAATATTGAAACATGAAAAACATTGTGTACCTGAGATAAACTCAGAGGTAAAGCCACTCGATATGCAGCTGATCTAACTCTCTCCAGAATTTCATATGGTCCAATGAACCTTGGAATCAGCTTCCCTTTCTTACCAAATCGCATCACACTTTTCCATGGTGAGACTTTGAGAACAACATTATCACCTACCTCAAAAGATAGATCCTTCCTCCTGTTGTCCGCATAACTCTTCTGCCTACTCTGAGCTGTTCTCATTATTTCTGTATCAGCTGAACTTTTTCTGCCATCTCCTCTACCAATTCTAGTCCCATCAGCTTCCTTTCACCCACTTCATCCCAGAAAGCTCGAGTGTGACACCGCTTCCCATATAATGCCTCAAATGATGCCATCTATATACTGGAATGAAAACTGTTATTATATAAAAATTCAACCAAAGAAAGATGTTGGTCCCAACTTCCCTAATAATCCATGGAACAAGCTCGTAGCATATCATCCAAGGTCAGAATTGTTCGTTCTGACTGCCCATCTGATTGAGGATGAAATGTTGTACTAAAATTTAATTCAGTACCCAATGACCTTTGAAGTCCCTTCCGAAAGTTAGAAGTAAACCCGGGATCATGATCAGATACAATGGATAGAGGAACTCCATGCAATCTGACTATTTCTTTAAGGTACAATCGAGAAAGTTGATCTAGGGAAAAAAAACTCGTATAGGAAGGAAATGAGCAGATTTAGTAAAGCGATCAACAATAACCCAGATTGCATTATTACCTTGAGATGTCTTCAGTAATACCACAACAAAGTCCATGGATATATTCTCCCACTTCCACTCTTTCATGGGTAGGGATGAAGCATCCCTTTCGGTAACTGCCGCTCTGCTTTAAACTGCTGACAAGTCAAACACTTTACAGTAAAATCAGCAATATCTCTTTTCATTCCATCCCACTAGTAATACTCCCACAGATCTTTGTACATCTTAGTACTTCCATGATGAACTGAAAATGGAGAACTATGAGCTTCACATAACAACTCTCTCTTCAACTGTGAATCACAAGGCACCCACAATCTCTTCCCAAATCTCAAAACACAAACACTATCAATGTTGAATTCAGGCAACATACCTTTCTGAACCAGCTCTACCTTTTTAGGCAACTCACTGTCTTGCTTCTATGCTTGCTTAATTCTATCTGATAAGGAAGATTTCACTGATACCTGAAACAAAATAGAAGAACATCCCGCACCAACAACTTCTATGCCAAATTCCATCAAATCCTTAACCAAAGGATCATGTTCCAAATGAAACATTGTTAATGAAGCATTACTTTTTCGACTTAAAGCATCAACCACTTTATTTGCTTTTCCCAGATAGTAATGAATTGTACGATCGTAATCCTTGATTAATTCTATCAATCTCCTCTATCCCATGTTTAACTCTTTCTGAGTGAATATATACTTTAAACTTTTGTGATCAGTATATATTTCACACTTTACTCCATACAAATGATGTATCCAAATATTTAAAGTGAAAACAATAGCACCTAATTCCAAATGATGTGTAGGGGAATTTACCTCACGAGTTTTCAACTGCTGTGAAGCATAAGCAATTACCTGATCATTCTGCATTAGGACACAACCAAGTCCTTTCAATGAAGCATCACTATAGATAAAAAACTCACCATTCCTAGAAGGTAGTTCCAAAACTGGAGAATTCACCAATCTTCATTTCAACTCCTGAAAACAATCATCACATTCTTTTGTCCAGATAAACATAACACCCTTCTGAGTTAGCTAAGTCATTGGACTAGATAACCGTGGAAAATTTCTAACAAACCTTCGGTAATAGCCTGCCAAACCAAGGAAGCTACGAATCTCAGTTACATTTTTGGGTCTTGGACATTCTTCAACAACCTTTGTTTTTGCAGGATCAACAGTTATCCCATCTTTAGAAATAATATGACCAAGGAAAGAAATTCGTTGCAACCAAAACTCACACTTTTTGAATTTCCCATACAATTTATTTTCTTTTAAGGTTTGAAAAATAACCCTTAAATGTCTTTCATACTCTTATTTACTTTTATAAAACACCAAAATATCATCAATGAAAACCACCACAAACTTATCCAAGAACTCATGGAAAATTCTATTAATTAAGTCCCTGCATAAAGCAGGTGCATTGGTTAGTCCAAAAGGAATTACTACTAATTCATAATGGCCATATCTTGTACGAAACACAGTCTTCGGAACATCTGATTCCTTTACCTTCAGCTGATGGTACCCCGATCTCAGGTTAATCTTTGAAAAAAACTAAGCTCCATGAATCTGATCAAACAAATCATCGATATGAGGCAAAGGATATTTGTTCGTAACAGTGATGTTATTCAAGGCTCTATAATCAATGAAAAGTCTCATAGAACCATCTTGCTTTTTAACAAATAAAATAGGAGCACCCCATGGTGATGTGGTAGGTCGAACGAAACCTTTCTCTAATTAATCTTGCAATTGCTCCTTCAACTCTAAATGTTCAATTTGAGCCATTCGATAAGGGGGTTTTGAAATTGGCTTAGCATCAGGAACTATGTCAATAGTAAACTCAACTTCCCGATATGGTATTATTCCAGGAAACTCATCAGGAAAAAAATCAGGATACTCATTTACCACTGGCACATCATTAATATGAACAGTTCCTTTATTTTCAACGATGTGTGCAAGGTAACCTTCATTTCCATATTTTACAAGTTTCTCGGCCTCTTGATATGTTATCAATAGTAAGGGTTCATTCTTGTACACAAACTGAAAGTCTTTCTAAAAAGAAACTTCTTTAGATCTACAGTCAATATTAGCATGGTAAATAGAGATCCAATCCATACCTAGGATAACATCAAACTCTACTAGAGGTAGAACAATAAGGTTTGCAAGTAGGTTCTTTACACAGATAAGGATATGAAGATTATTATAAATTATTTTTGCCTCAACGTTTCACCTAGGTGTTTTTACCACAAGTTCAGGAGTCATTTCTTGAGATGGTATTCCCATTTTACTAGAAATGGTTTCAGAGATGAAAGAATGTGTAGACCTCGAATCAAACAACACAATGGAATAATATGAAAAAACAAACAAAGAACCTGATACAACTTCATTTGATGGCCTAACATCCGCTAAAGTAGTTGCAAAGGATTTCACCACCCCTTTCTGCTTGTAGTCTAACTACTTCCCATCACTGAAGCTCTTTTTTGGACACTCGTTTGCATAGTGACCCATCTCATTGCACTTACAACATTTCACTAACTGTAAATCAAATTTGGTCTTACCATCACCCTGATCTTTTTTAGTGCAATCATGAGCCTTATGTCACATCTTACCGCATCGGTATCACTTTCCAGAATTTAGAAGACATTCCCTAGCATGTCTTCTTCCACATTTATCACAAACTGGAAACTTAGTTTTCTTACCATCAAACCTTTTTAAAGAATTCTTTCCTTTCTCCTGCCACCTCGGTCTCTTCTTCTGCTGGTTGTTATAGAATACTTGATCATCAGAAAACTCCATTTCCACCTTCTCAGCACATCGAACAAGCTTTTCATAACATTTAAACTCACGAGAAGCTAATGCCCTTTGATATTTCGTCTTTAATCCTGAGTAAAAACAACTGATTTTACTATCAAGGTCTCGGATAAAATTTGGAGCATACCTTGCCAATCGAGTGAACCTCTCTTCATAGGCTGCCACTGAGTCTTCCTCTTTCCTCGATTCCAAGAATTTCTTTTCCATCCTATGTTGAATAGTCTTAGGAATATACTTTTTACGAAACATACCTTTGAATTCATCCCAGTCGAGAGCATCAATCTCATCAGCATCCCTGATATTTTTAACCATCAACCACCACTGATCCGCTTCACCCTCCAAACGGTAAATATCAAGACTAACCTTTTGATTTTCTGAACACCACATGACATCGAAAATCATCTCTAGTGCTTTAATCCACCCTTCAGCTAGCACATGGTCAGATGATCCTCTGAATGATGGGGGATGTTGCCTCATGAAATGTTCCACCACTGACATGTTCCTCTGCGGTTGATCTGGCAGATCTCGTGCATGGATACCACCACCATTTATTTCTTGAGTCAACTACGCCATTACTGGAACAAACTGTTCAGTTCCAATTCTGACCATCTCAAGATGCTGATTCGGAAGATTTTTTCCTTCTGTATGCCTTCCTAGCACTGCTTCCCTATTTCCTCTGCGGAAAACCATTCTTAACAAACATGTCTTAGATGAAGCAACATGGTAATCTTCAAATGCTATATCATTTCAATTTGTCCATAAAAAAATATTTTTGGATAATCATTTAATATAATTCTAACTCCTAAAGTTATCTAAACTGACCTCTGATACCAACTATAAGGCCCCAGCCTTAAACCTTACTTAATCATGAGTTATTACAAGATTAAACATTGAGGATCTTTTTGGGTTTAGTGTTTTAGAGAATTAGAACATAAAACATTCATTACATTCCACATATAAACAAAGTGGTTACAGAAAGATAGTATTCATTTTTTCCCATCAATGGAAACATATTTAAAATAAAAAATGGATTCATTCTTGACACTTCCTTGACAATAGCATCATATCATGTACCATTCCCATGACCTGTGAAAAACAATTCAAAAAAACTTGGGATGAGCATAAAAAGCTCAGTATGAGTTATAAAAATATGGAAAGGAAACATATGTTCATATGTACATAAGAATGAAATCATACTTTGCCCATAAAACATAATCACTTTAACATACCTCATCAAATCATGAATAAATAATAGAAATCATAAGACATAATGGTAACTTGAGGCATTCATAACATTCTTACGTAGGGAGTAACCGTCTTGGTTATGTTTGGAATACCCATCACAGTATATTCCATAAATCTCTTCATAGAAACCTTAACGTTTCACTCCTTCACATTACCCAATGCATTGGAGAGCTATATCAGGCTCACCCGCCCTTAGTTTATCATGTAACCACCCGTCTTCATAATAATGCCCAAGAACCTCAACATAATAGTATCACATAAACTTGCATAAAGGAAACATAACATTTCCACCTTTCAATCACAAGATATCAATACAACACATTGATATAAAAACATTATAAAAACCATTTTCAATACCAAAATAAAAGAAAAGTAAAACATGGAATTTATTGTTTTTAAAAAAAATTGTATGGCTTGTAGAGGAAGTCGAAACTCAAATATTGGTCACGGCGGCGGAGTAGTCGTTGTCGCCGCATACATACGACAAAAACATTCCCTTTTTTCGTTTAGTAAAATGCTTCGTATAAAAAAATGATTCCTTTTGGATAAATGTAAAAGTCAAAGGGGTTTATACACCGTATAAAAGAAGGTTGTGTATGAAATAAAATATGCCTCAATGAAAGGAGATTGAGATGAAGTCCCATACCTCGGGTCCGACTTGACTATGTCGTTCTTTAATCTCCTGAATAATAAACTTCAGTTAATTTCTACTTGTTTAAGAACCTTTTTCAACTTCATTATCCCTTTTATATCACTTATTTACATGTCATGAACACTATGTAATTATTTAAGTTAATAACGGTCGTTTTAACGAACATTGGTACTTGAGTCAAAAATAAACCCTTTATAATTACAATTTGTTCATGTATCCATTATATCCAAAATGGTATTCATTATGTAGATATCATATATGTCAAATATATCCAGTAAATGCATGCATTTATAATATTGCATAATCATTTAGAGTTATGAAATGAAATGCAACGTTCATGGAGACGGTAAGCCGTACGTACGCATGAACGCTACTTTCATTTATATTTCGTATTTTATAGAATGGAATCATAATGATATAAAGGTATATTATAATTCCAGTGTAATATCATATATAATATCATAACTCCATCTTTTATACAACCCACGTATGGTATTTAACAAATCAAATCACTTTGAGGGGGCGGTAGTCCGCACTTCCATAAATGAAGATATCGCGTTTACCCATAATGGAAACCATAAAGGTATGAACAAAATGAAAAATACAGAATCTTAAGTAAAACATAAACATATTATATATCATATATAAATATAGTGTCATCTTAATGGCCACCTTTGAAGGTGTTAAAAGAATTTTGAACAATCATCATTTCGGGAGGCAGAAATTCGCCATCCACGGAAATAGAATGTTCTTTTACCATTAGATGTAGGTGTGTGTAAGTGTAGCTCAAATACTTCTTATAAAAACATCCTAGTATATGGAAGATACTGGAGTTGTTACAAAATAAATTAATAAAAAGAGTTCAGGTGGTTGGAGAAGCAAAATAAAACAAAAGGACTCAAGTGTAGACATTACCTTAAAATCGGGTCACTCCCTTTGGTTTGATCTCAAAGGCTTCCTTGGGAGGAATTCTGCCCAATGTGAGGCTTCAAGGAGTAATAGAGGGAAGTGTAAAGACAAAATGGGCAGGGTCTGGCCTATCCAAAGGCTTTGGAAATGTGGGTAAGGAGGTAGAGGTGGGGGCCTTTTATAAGAGGAGAGGATGGGCACTCTTGGAAAGTAAAGAAATGTTACTTTATTTTCAAATGATTTTCGGATTCAAAAGGTCCCACATTGATATAATTCGAGGGTAAGGTGATAAGGGTTATAAATCCACCGATCCAATAGGTTTTGGACATGTGTATTTCATAGATTTTATATTATCATTTCATTTTATTTAAATCATTTATTAATGAGGTAATCACTGCATCATCATGATGTCATATATAATATAATTTATTTAAATTATAAAAATTATAAAAAAAATACTATGATGTTGGAAATTTTTTTAGCTTTCCAATTTCTATTTATAAACAAAAATCGAACTTGTATAACCCTATTTAAAAATTGTTTTAGTAAAATAACTCATGTTTTTGTCATTTTTACTTTTACATTAAATAAAAAGATATTAATGTCATTTTCCTACCAAAGTGGCTCCATGGGGTCCCCAAGTTGACCCATGGATTATCCGTGTTGGACATGACACATCCAATAATGGTAGGACATGTGTCTAGGTCATCTCATATTATTAAAACATTATTTTTACCTTAAACTACACTAATTACCTCTAATCGCGATTAAGAACTTAAAAGTTACTATTCACCAAAAAATTATTTTAATCTCATGAAACCACATTTTACTTCTTAATGACAACCATGTATGTCGGATTTTAGAAAATCAAATCACAGATGTGGAAAAGTTTCATTTAAACGAAAAAATTAGTTTCTTTAACTACAACTTAGTGGTTTCACTATTCATCAAAAATTGAAGTTTTTCAGAAAAATACCAAAACTTCACCCTAAGATATATTTGATATTCCAAATTCAAAAATGATGTCTATTTTTAAAAATTCAAATCATATAAGTTACATTAATTAATTTAATAATTAATTCCCGCTGTCATGACAAATAGCATGTTTTTATGAAATAATAAGTATCAAAAGATTGACACCAGTTTAAGTCCAATTTCAAAGTGAAATTGATTCCAATGAACACCATTGGATTAAATGGTAAAAATATATTATAATTTACTTCAAAACCAATTCAAAAGATAATCTAATCATATAAATAAGTTAGATTAAAAAGAGTTTTTGAATTAAAATACAACATTTTTCACTATTCATTAAAAAAATGAACTTTATCGGAAAAATACCAAAAAATCACACAAAGTAAATTTTGATGTCCCAATCATAAAGACTAATTTTATTTTGAAAAAAATAGCTTAAAAATTGTCAAAAGATAGATTTAAAAATGGTTTTCCATTAAAAGGCAATAAAACAATCTTTTAAAAATATTAGTGTATTCCATGCTTAAGATTGGATTCATTTTAATTTTAAGAATCTAAAACACTATCTAATTCATTAATAGACATAGATAAAAATATCTATTTTTCATTAATTACATTGGATGTTACATATCCAATTCCAGCCTCAGTGAAGGTATGTCTGATTCTCCCAACAGCACATATATCCTTAGAGTTACCCACCGCCTCCACCTTTTCCACCGTCATCCGCGATGGCTTCCCTTTGAGAATTACCTTCACTCTATTCACACTATTGTTCACTATTGAAACTGAGTATCCCATTTCCCACTAATAAATCCCTATCCATCATACAGTCATCGTACGAAATATCCCTTCTGTTACATGGGTTAACCGAGAGCCCTGCTCACAACATCCCATCGGAGGGTCCCATTTCACCATATTAATTCTATAAATCCTTAAAAATTAGAGATTCTGAGGCTAGAATCTTATATTATGTAATATTATGAGTAATTCTTAACCACTAGGTTGGGACCCCATCGAAAATCCATCCTAAACTCATGATTGTGTGTAACAAAAGAAAAATTTAGTGTTGCACGTAATGAAATATAAAATTATTGTTTTTTGTAATGATAAATTTTAAAAATGTTGAATTTAATTGAAAATTTTCACAAAAAAATTGGGTGTTATATATCCTTCTTCTGTATCCAATTTCCATATGTTTAATTACTTCAATCCATAACCTCTAAAACTTCCAATGTGTTTCATCCCATGGATCTCATAATAAACCAAAACTACTCATTCCAATTGAAATATATTGTTATCAACAGTTATGGATACCAATAAATATTTTCCTTTGATTTATAACAATTATTGACTTCAACTTATTCACATTGGAATTGTGGAAACATGTTATCTATTTGTCTCCAACACACCCATCCCCATGGGCATAGCCTCCTACTAAAAGATAGTTAACACTAAAGTTCTTCATGTTAACAATGTCCATTAATAGAATCACCACAACAATTTTGGGAATCCCCATTATATATATATATATACACCACAAACACACAGGGCACCGCCAGGGCATTGTAATGGTGGGTTTTCTGTCTTACTTCACCAAACATGGAAGCCCACATCAATGGAATTCCTGAAAATAGTACATCAATGTCCATGTAAACAAACACAACCCAAAAAAACGTTTGGAGAGTTTGTTTCTAACCATATCCCCTTATGGGTTTGTTAACAACACTTAAAATACTCAATGAGGGGATTCATCCTCCTTTGAAATCACCACATTCATGATGTGTATCACTGATCCACTAATCTATAAATATAAACCCACATGATCCATTCTTGGTGTGAGATACAAGAATTCCCAAATAAAATAATTACAATAATTTAACCCCTTCAACAACCATTTCTATTTACATTATTTTTCATTTTCATACCCTCCATAATTTTACTTCTCTTCTCCCCTTTTTAAACCCAATTTTATATTTCTCCCCCTCTGGGAATGAACAAAATGATATCAATTCTCTAAAATATTCACAACAGTTTGATATAAATACAATAAAATGAATTTAAAAATAACATTCAAATTAGATAAACCATTATGAGTGGGGTTTCCATCATAGAATAAATTATGTGGATTGATATATTTTTACTCCATGAAAAAATTGATGCTTCCCAAATACCACTTTGCATAGTTACTTTTTCATGATATCAACTACTTGATGTTGAGTAGACACATACTCCAAAAGCAAAAATCATTACTCCACCTACTCCTTTATGAAATGATATTTGATTTCATTGTTCATTTTCAATGAATTATGAATTTTATTGTTTATATTATTGATTTCTATAAAATTATCAAACAAGATTAGATTATGAGAAATCACTTCAACAATGAGTTTATCAAGATTTTGTGTCTCCCATAATAATTGAGTGAATTAATGAGTGGAAAAAACATACTCAATATAAGTGGTGTTAAATGATATGAAATCATGCTTCTTAATTTTATTTGATATACATGAACTCCCTAGAAACAATTAACCGATGGAAGTAGATTTTTGGTCATAGACCAAACTAGCATAATCATCATCAATGAATCCAAATAATTTATGTTAAAATAATTATGATAAAGCAACCTATATTATACTGTTTGATAAATATTACAAAAAAATTATTCTTTTTATCACATTTAGGTGGAATTACCTGGGGTCACTTTAATTGAGAGATGATTAAAATATATCAAATAAAATATCTATACTACTAGTTGCCAACTAGAGTAAACTCCCTATGAATTTTGGATAAGTTTCAACATCAACATTATTATCCTGCTCACCATTTGATTATTTTAGTGTTTTCTCCACTCAAGTTTCCATGGGCTTCTAATCCTTTTATTAAATCTTTTAAAAATCTACTCGTAATTCATATTTTCTGAGATAAATATCCAATATAATCTATGAATAATCTGAAATCCTAGGAAACATAATATTTCACTAATTCAATAAATCATGAATTGGAACCACATGTGATTTAAAAATTTATTACATTTATTATCATTTGAGACTCAAAAAATTATGTTATCACTATTGATAATCACCACCATTATATGATCATTCTCATTAATGACATAAGTTTAATGATCCCATCATCAACTATGTAAACCAAAAGTATTAATAAATTAATCTGACCTAGAATACTATGATCTTGGTTGTTTTTAAGGCTATAAAATTCATCTTCATTCGAGACACTCTTCAATCATGTTCATTTATGAGTGACACATCTTATTTCACAATATACACTTCCTCTTAAAAGAATCCATTCAAGATGAAATTTTGTATTTCCATCTGATATAATTTGAAACCCTTTTGGATTTCCATGTCTAATAATAACCAAATAGTTTTATGTTGGGATATAGGCACAAACTTTTCATCAACATCAATTTCTTCTATCTGGAAATACCCCTTTCAAAAAAATCATGATTTGTTCAAAATAACATTGACATAATAGTAGGATTATTTTAGAAAACCCACTTGGTTTCAGTTAAAGTATTGACGGTTTTACTTGAAATAACATCCCATATCTCATTCTCAATTATTTTTTCAATATCATCATTCATAAACATGAACCAAATATGATCATTTATAACTTCTTTAAATAATTTTTTTTACAAAAAAAATAAAGATTCAAGTTTTTATTCCTTCATTTCTGTGGTTTGACCCTGGGTAGTCTAGTGTCTAATAATGATTCCTTCGGTGATTTAATCACTTATAATTTGTCTTATTGGACCTAAAATAATTTCTATATATTCCTCAAAATAAGAGTCTTCATTAGAGTTCCCTTCATTCCTGGTAACTCCCCCCGATCCTTGTGATTCATCATCACTTTTATATTCAAAGATTTATTGGTTGTAGTGAAAAATATTCTCATGTATTGTTTCATTTTTCTATATTCAATCACCAGGAAATCATTTCTATTAGTCATATATTCAAGTATTTTGCTGTAACACATATAATATTTAGTGTTTGATTATTTTTAATAAATATTCCTTCATCGCCTAAATAATAATATTTTTTACTCCTCTTCATGATCATAATGAAACATTAATTCCAAATTATAAGAAGTACATGAATGTAAATTTTTTTCCCTCAAGACATTTCACATGGATTTCTACCTTATTTTCACATTTAAATTCTTGATTTGAGATATTTATCACTAAATGAACTGTTTCATTCCAATATCTCTCTAGAAGATTCTTATCGATATAAATTTTATAATCCATTTTTTTATTATGATATTTCTTCATTCTAATAATTTATTTTGTTGGATTATTTAGTGCATAAAATATGATAGTGAATTCCCAGTTTCTAAAAATATTCCTCAAGCAAATGATCTTTAAAATCGGTCCCATTATCATTTCATAATTTTTAAATCATCATTCTAAGTAACTTTTTAGATCTCATCTAATATAGAGTGAAACATATTCACACATCATTATTTTATATGATATGAATAATCTATTCCATATTTTGGAATTAATCAATAAGATACACAAAATAACTTTTTCTATCCATCACCTTGGATGAGATTGGCCCCCAAACACATATGTGCACTATATCAAGAAACCTATTTGCCTTTATATTCTTTGGATTTTATGACTTATGGATAATTGTTCTGTTTCAAATTAATTTCATATGTGAAAATTATCATACATGATATAATATACTCTATTACACTTTTACAATATCTCTACATATTATTAGGTCAAATGTCCAAAACTCGTATTTCAGGTCCCGTTTTCCTTATCATTGGAAAACATTTATAAATTTTACTCTCTGATAAGGTATATGATTCCCTTGGTTCCTCTTCATTATAAAATATGTGAATCATATTTATATTTGAATGTATATAAATTTTCATTAAACATTACCACATTCATAACAAAAAAAATTTATGACTTATCCTATCCACCAAGAGAACAATATTCTACCTGAGATTTTTTCATTTAATATTTCTCTTTCCAGAGACAATAATAATATGATCCAAAATGATATTTAAATGAATAAAACTATATTTTTTCATGAAATTCACAATGATGTCTTTATTTCTATCCAAGTGTGATGTAAATTCACATTCCAGTACAAGTATGAATGGATTATCAACTTCCCCCAAGTAAATTATATGAACATTTTCCGTATCATAACTCCATTTCATCACCCATGTTAGTAATGAATGAACCACCTCAATAGTCGGCTCCATGATGTTTTCTTATTCTTGCAAAACTAAAAATATATTTTGAGATTTAATTATTTTAAATGAGAATTTCATATTTTTATTCTTTATACATGTATATATTAAAGATAAAATGTTCTTAATTCATAATTTGAATTGAATTTCTTATTTGATAATCTTTCATATAAAAAAATAATATCCATTAACAATAAATGAATGATTAGAAATTATAATTTCCTACTTGGATTGGAGTCTCTTCTAGATCGACTTTATTTCCTTGAAGAACACATAGAATGTGTGTCCCAACTGTCTATGGAAAAATATATTGCTATCAATGAATTATAATTTTCTATTTCCAAAATATATCTTTATTTTGTAGTGTCGTGAAGAATTTTTTTATTTTGGGTAGTCTGTTCTTTTTAATTTTGAAACAACCTTATATATCTTATTTTCTTCAGTATGTATCACCATTGATTTTTCATTATCTTTGGACAATAGATATTGTGGAATATGTATACAATTTTCCACATAATTTTTATTACCTTGACATGATAATGATGCCTTTGTATTAATGGCCATAATAATATGTGTCAATAATTATTCCTATTCTTCACACTTTCAACACAAATTCATAACTTCTTCTTTTAACTCCTCAATTATTTGAACTTTATCATTGAAACTTTTATACAAACCATAAATGATTTATGTATATTTTTTAAAATTGATTTTTTAGACGAAATTATTTTCCTAAAAGTCATGAAATTCCATATTTGAGTTTTTTAATCTCAAAAAAATTATTAATATTTTATTATTTTAATATTTTATATATATCATGTAATCTTGAACAATTATATTTTCCTTCATAGTAATTTCTCTAGAAATATCTTGTTATTCACGGGTTTTCTATAGTTATTCATATAGATAAAATTTTTAACAAAAAATTCATTCTCATCATTATTATTATCATATATTAGATTATTTTCAATTGCTATCAACACACCTTCATCTTTAAAATATTTAAATTCTTTAACTTTACATTCCCAAAAACTATATAATTCCTTGGAAATAGATTTTTTTTCTTTTCAAGGACCTGATTTGATAATATTTTGTACCTTCTATTTTAATATTCTTGGGTGATTTGTCGTAAACATAATTTTCATTATAGTTATTGGTAAATTTAGCTTCAATATGGATCCCTATTCCGTGTTTAGAGAAATAAATTGAAATATTACCCTTAAATCCTCCTCTTACTCTCATATTATTTGATTATAATATTTAAATAACCTCATAAACATCACTAGATTTATGATATTTCTTTATTGAGAGCTTATACATGTAATTAAGGACCACCTATTAAGTAATTTCCTTAATTATTGACTCATTTTCTTCATTTCACATTTCATAATACACAAGATTACTAAAAACATATCGAATGATATATATTTTGAATAATTTTATTATAGAACTGATACTTTTTAATAAAAACTTGTAGGGATTATTCTCATTATACTATTCAAGATCTTCTCAATTTTTAAATATTCACTAAGGCCTCATATAGATTAAAAAAATTAAAAATTGAAAATGAAATATACTATCTCATTTGAATTAATTATAAAATTTTGATATTTTTTTCAAATAAATTTTACATTTTATATAAAAAAATTTAATCTAATTCATAAATATTCTAATTTTATTACACCATAAGAGAGGGTTTTCCTGACATTACCTTTTTCAAAATTCTATTGGAAATATAACTTCTAAAGGAATTTATATCTTTGGAATCTGATTCCAATTCTTGATTATTTCTATCTATTGAGGATACACTCTCTATATGAAATGTGATTCATAAAATGGTTTCTATATAGATTCCCAATACCAAAAACATGAAATAGTATTATATTTTACTTTTCCAAAATTGAAAATTAATACCTTCAATTATAGGAATACATTTGTTTTTATAGATGTTTCCATGGTTTTGAGAGACAAAAAGAGAGATAGAGAACAAATAACCTAACCACTAATATTAATTTTAAATTCCAATAGAGTATTACAATAAAACATTGATTCAATCAATGTATAGAAATTTAAAACAAACGATGATCTTGTTTTATTATCCTAAAAACACAAAGATTCCCCAATATATTTAGTATCAATGGTGATAAAAGATGTAAATTAAACAAGTGGTTTTACATGGTTCTCACAGACTCTACTACATCTAAGTAGATTGCATAATAGTGTGTATGTGTTCTAACATCACTAATATCTCGCTACTCAATAATAAAAGTTTTTTATTGGTCTCACTGACACTCATAGTTAACTACCCTGAAAAATTGGTGAGCTCACATTCCTCCTTCAATAATGAACTCATGACACTTATTTTTTTCCTCTACGCATTATGATAATTCAAACATACACCAAAAATGGTGTATCTATTATACACATTCAATGTCTACTTCTAATGAGATGATGAATGTTCTAAAATAGTATATTTTATGAATTTTTACCTTCTAGATTTGATATATAATGATCCTTCATTCTCCATCCTATATTATCCATAAAACATAAGGACTATATATATCCCATTATAACTTCATTACAATGAAAAAATATATCTCTTGATGTGTATCCCCAACATATTTTGAATTCATGTATTATAGGCCTTTAAAAATGAACCTAAAATAATTCTTTATGTTTTTTATAAAACTTCCATATAATCCAAGAGTTAATTACACACATTTTTTTCAAGTCAACAATTTAAATTTTGAAAAATATGCCAACACATCATGGTGCACAAAATCTAGTAATTTTTCCATAAAATTCCAAATGTAATTAGAACAACCTCCCATTTAATCTATTTCACCATGTTATCCTTAATCTGACACAAGAAATCTAAAAAAAAGTCATAGTGTGGCCTCCCTAGGATCACAAAACAAACCAAAATCCACTGATGCATGTGAAATAGTATGGTATCACCAGTGTTATCCAACTAAATATATAAGAATTTAATGAAATAAAATACAAACTACGGATTCTTCTATACTGTGTGGTGAAAATTTATTATCTTTTCTCCAATAAAATACATCATCAGGGTTATAGACTCATACTAATATTAATATCACACTATCGTCCCTCATATCAACCATGGCTATTGACATCATCACCACACCCATTTTGTCAATCCCTTTCTTACACTGATAGACACCAAAAACACGATAGGCCCAACTAGGGAATAGTCCAAGAGATTTTGAAAACATTAATTACTAAATATGTGAACCTAAATTATATTAATTCTGGAAAATAATCCATTGACATCATTTCCAATTAGAACTACCAAAAAATCTTGAAGATATATTTTTTTAAACATAAATAAATAATGTGAAAATATATTAATCTTGTAATGAGGCTTAACTATTTTATGATAATCTAATGTAATGTACAATAACATTTTTCCTAATGAAAAAGTGAAAACACTCCACTTACATAAAAGTTAATGTATTCTCATGAATATATAAAATCATAATCAAACAATTCATTCTTGTTTATTATATTTCTTTTTTCATGAAATTTATAAGAAAAGTTTTGCATCCACTAGACAACCCCAAATTATAAAGATCAATGTGCATGTAATTTTGATTTTTGACCCTCCATAAAAACAAAAAAAAATTTCTTATTAATATATTTTTTAGAAAAAATTAACTAATTTATTTCATTCTTTAAGAGGGTTAAAAATGTTGTATAATTATAAATATACATTAACCTACACCAAAACCCATTTATATAGCACATACATCATCTTGTAAATGGGAAAACATTAATTCCTCAGTAGGAAACCTCTCCCCCACACATAAGCCATTGAATAACACAAAACTAATACTATAATATAAATGGATAAAATAGGATTGTAATATAGAACCTCCCTAACAAGTTCATTCATTTCTTATATTAGAAAGAATAAGATTAAATTTCATTATATGTCTGAAGGATAAGTTCATAAATAAAAAAAATCTTCATTTATATTAAAATTAAATTTATAAAATAACATCTTTTACAAGATACCAATGCCTGTTATTATAGATTTACATGTCTCAGAATATATAATGAAATATCTTATTATAATGAATAGGGAAAATAATTCTAGGTCCCATTCTAAAATTAGAATATTTTTTGATATTAAATAACTCCGGGATTGGAATAATATTAACAAAGTAGTCCATGTGAATTTCATCAATTCAAATAAATATAAAAAGAAAGGAATTATAACTACACAAATTAAAAGGACCCCCAATCATTAATCATAAATTTAATAACCCAACTTTTATCTATCACTATTCATCCCCAAATATTATACATTTACTCTCATTATTTATAAAAAATAAAACATTTCATCATTGAGTTACTAAGTAATTATTTATCCTATATAAAAATTTGAAAATATCTATATAGGGGTATGATAATATTAATTTATGGTCAAAAATTAAAAAATCAGCGGGTTTATTTATAAAAAACCCTAAATTGACACTCCCCAATCACTTTAGAGACTATAATTCTTTTTCCTATTTACATGGTCATTATAATATCTTGTGTGTATATTTTCCCTTGGAAATATGAATGGAAATTTAATTAACAATTTCATAGATGGTCAATATTTTCATTTGATATTTGAAATAGAATTATGAAAATTGTAGAATTTTAAAGTTTTGTATTTTTACATGGTTTGAGGCATGGGTGGTTCCGTAGGTTTTTTGGTGAGTCTCATGATCATTAGGATGTGTTTTAGGACTTTCAGAGGTGGGTAGTCTTGGAGTATCTCTTGGTGTTCAAAACATTGGAGAAATCAAAAAAAAACATAAGAATGTGATGGTTTTCAGTTTAATTTCAATAGAATATGGTTTTCTAAAATGATTTTGTAAAGGATTGGAGGAAAATGTTTAGATTGTTGAGTATACATTATGTCGGTGTTTGGTCTCGAGTCTTGGATCATTGTTACAAAAAAAACTATGTGAAATGTCGTAGACTGGTATAGTTCCAATTCACAATGATGTCATATTTTTTCTAAAATCATTTGGCCCAACTATGTAAAATACGTGTCCTTAGACAAAGTATGAAACATGATTTTAGCAATATTTGTAAAATTGTGAGGCTTATTTAAAAATTGTAAAATTTATATTTTCCCCATGATTTTCTTAATGGTGGAATACCTCTTTTATCCATCTCCTTCCCTCACATAACCTAGTCTCCCATTCTAATTTATCAACTCCTTGAAATCCTTTAAAATTTATGTTTAATAGGGTGTTTATTAGGTTTATAAGTTGTATATCAGCCTCCATCATCATCCATCGATCACCTTAAATCCCTCCCCATTATAATTTTCTATTTCACCAATATATGGTTTAATTTTTTATTTCACCAAATCATGGTGGAATCCCCCAAATCTAAGGGGTTCCCTAGAATAATGTGTTAGCATGGCCATTGGAGAAATTATAAAAGGTACATAGTGATAAATAATTATTCAACTATTTTGTTTGAATTAAAATTATTTTACATTATAATTGTACATAAAACTTATGGGTTTTTATAGATTGGTGTTAGGGGTCTTATGTGGACCACCCACAAGATATTAGTTTATGTTCTAATGGGGTCTGGTGATGTGGGGAGGTTTCAGAGTTTATTCTATAATACACGGAATTTTATTAAATTCAATAATTTATTATAATTTTTTTGTAATTAATTATATTTGTTTTTTTATTTAATATAGTCTACCAGGTGGTTAACATGTGATTGGATTAGATTGTATTGACATTGAAAATGCTCTATAGAGCCAATAAGAATCTTATAAATGATGAATTTATTCAGTTTGAGGTAGGTTGTCTCATATACAATCCCTATGGTTATTATTCTTTTTATTCCTTAGAATTTGTGGGTCCCCACCACAGGTGATACCCTACTATTAAATTATAATATTTAAATTGAATCAAATATGTTAACAAGAATGATTAATTAATGGGTTTATTTGGCGTTCATGAATAAGAATCTAGACAACATTTGTCTTTGGGGATCTGTAGGATTAATTTTCCACAGATGGTTGGGGCCTTTATTAGAGACTCATGAAACCCCTTGAGGGTCTTCCTTCTAAAAATTAATGAAAAATGACCATGAGACCCTTGAGAGAGATATTTTGGTCATATAATTATGTTGGTTCTCTAGGGTGTGAGAGAGATGGCCCCAGTATGTGGTGAGATAAACTTTGTAATGTGGTTATCATGGTCTGATAGAACACATGCTATAAGTGATTGGTTACATTAATAGACTGACCTAGTGAGAATTTAATGAGTGATACAGGCCATGGGCCAACTCTAACTATTTCCCATGTTACATACCTATTGTGCCAAGTGAGAACATTCTCTCGTGATGATGTTATTAAATGACGTAGTATCCATCAAGAATCAATGTTGACCTAAAACAGTAGATTAGAAAAAGGAACCATGTGATGGTGCCTTATCTATGTATTTTCTGAGATAACTATGTGAGAAATGTTTTTTTTTCAAACCCATGAATGGATATTTTCAAGAAAATCGAAGGCATATATTGAATCAAAATTCAATCTTGAGATGCCCAATGGAGGTGCTCATAAGATTTAAGGTATGCATACAAGACTGAAAACTGCACAAAATATCTTGTACACCCCATGCGATGTCGAAGGTATTCTTCCATGTTATCCATCTGAGAAATATCCATGTCAGTACCATGAAATAAATTTGTATACTATGCAGGATTGGAAATAAGATCCAAGATCTTCCAAGCCCAATGCGACATCAAATTCCACTTGCATGAAGCTCACCTTGCACGCCGCTTCCAAAGTTTTAGTCTATAAATAGAAGTATACCCCCATTAATTGGGGGACAATTACTGAAGAAGATATACAACTCTACTATGTGAAAGATGATCCATCTCTGAATGTGTGAAATACATGGCCTCGAGGTACTGGATCTTGCGCGATAGTTCTCCAGGGGTCCTACTTCGTGTGGGACCACTAGGGATTGACCCGTTTCCTTTTCCTTTTACACCATGGAAAATGTGCACAAAATATTCCTTTTTCTTGAATGTTTTCTCTTCTATCATTCCAAACTTTTTTGCATGGTTCCCCCCTTCCATGCATCCACTCATTTTGTGTGAAACCATCCAATCTTGCACACAGTCCCTCGTCTTGTGCGCGACCATTAAATATTGTGTGAGCCTCTTCTTGTGCACTCCATGTGTCTTCCTTTCCCTATGGAACCATGTCTAAGCCCCTATTATGCACACAAACCTTGTCTTCCACATACATCCCCCATGAGGCCCTCCAAGTTTGTATGAAGTAATTTCAAGGTCTCTGGGGTGGGGCTTTGTGTTGCATTTCTTTGCCTCATGATTCTTCACATATGAATGCTAATGGTTGTTGCTTCTTCGCATAGCCATGCTATTGTGATCCCATTAACAGACCAGTCAACAACCCCATGTCCATATGGAATTACTTGTGTCTTCCCTCCCTCGATATCAGATTGGTACATGTTATGTATGTCCAAGGGGTGGGAAGTGAATCCTCGCCAATCGAGCTGCAAGACGTTAAAATTAAAAGAACCTGTATCCCCGACACATGACTATAAACTGTGATCACCGCATAAGAGACAATTCTATAGAGTACAATGAATGGTATGGGAACCATTTCTTTATCACTCCCCTATCCCTCTAAGTTTTGTCGCTATGCACACCTCAGGCAGTCTTTGGGTAAGCCATGTCCCAACATCACAGGTTGTTCCAGGTATGGTGGCTTTATCCACATCATATATATAGACCCATACTCAAGATTCCCTCCTAGAATAAGTCCCAACCTTCATTTGTTTTGGCCACTAACCATGAGTAATCCCCAACCCATTCCTCACAAATGCACCGTTCACGATGTGATCGTTAGGCATTTATTTCCTCTTGTTTCTCACACCGAGCATGACTCACGTGAGCATAGAGTAAATAGTGACTATGACATCATATTTGGGATGATTTAGTGTGTAATACCCATTACCACTTTTAACCAACCTACATGGACATTTATCTTTTCACTTTCCTGGAATGGTACATAGGAATCCTCCCGGAGGTTCAAGCCCATCACCCATCGGTCCCGACCACTTCATGTCATCTCACCCTCATCTCACAAGATGTTAAACTGTATACCCCTTTTATCCTTCATGACGAAAAACTGTATGAATTTGATATACATGGGTTTTTATCCCTCTACCTTAAGATATGGTATGTAAGAATTCTCAACAAGGGTCAACCCCCAACACTAGTAAACATCAGTGTCCCCTATGTTGGTACACACATCCTCGGTCCACATCATGGTGGTGTCAGATCAGTTCCTAGGTAGCTAACTGTACATATGCCTCATACATAATTCATAATCCTCTAACCCAGAGTTTCTCCCTTGTGAAGGGATACTAATCCCATGTCACCGCCAGCATGTCGTTGGGTTTTTGTCCTTTGTGTACACCCCGATACTATGCCATTATTTTTTGAACTATGTGGAATTTGATCCTTTCCCTTTAGATCAAGGTACGTAGGAAGCCTCTCTGAGGTTCAATCCCATCAATCATGTTCTATCCTAGTACCTCCCTAGAGACATTTTCTTCCAAGAAGTTCCTGCCACAGACCTAGAGGTTCTATCTCTTCCAGGTCTCATCCATGCATCAATAATCATGAGCCACCTCCTAAGTTGACTCATCACTCCATTCCAGAACAATGTGGACTTTGATTCCATGACACGTGGATATGTAAGCATCCACTTCATGGTTTAACACCAACACCATTGTAACAACCCTTATTTTTATTAGATACTTAAACCTGATTTATTACATAAAGTCTTCTCTAGATACAACATAGAATATTGAGATCTCTTGTGTCTTTCGGGCTTAAGAACATTACATAACAGTTTAAAACATAAAACACACAACATCTTTATTGAAAACTTTCTTTAAATGAACACTACATTACCTCATACATAGCATTGCATGGGATAACCTAAGGACATTCATAAGAAAAGGGTGAGCTATAATGCCTGGTAAGGGAATAAACATGGAATAACATGAGAAATACAATACATGTTAGACAATAAGCATATCAATGTATCACAAGAGAATCATGAACATAAAGTCATGATAAATGATGATAATCATAACATGGATATGTGGAAACAACACTTAAAATGGAATTAGCATGAGGCAAGGCTCATTGCACGTGAAGCATGAGTAAACACTCATTGCACATGAAGCATAAGTAAATCCTTTTTTCACTTGAATTATAATGATTCAACTCCCATTGCACATGACATATCATGATACTATACTTTACCCAATGCATTGGAGTGCTCTCATGATGCACCCTTCTTAAACATATCATTTCATGCATAAGTTTGTAACATGGATCATGGAACCAATCAACATAATATGTTATTACATATTTAAGTAATGTTAAATAAATAGATGAAAGTACCATTAGATGTGTATATGTGAATTAAGTGGAATACCCTTGATAGAGAAAAGGGTATGGTATTCACTACACAATGATCTTGGATTGGAAAAATGGTCTCCAATTTTAGCCGCATAACAGCTTTACATAAATATTCATGAAAATGGTGTATGTGAGAGAAACGGGTGTCTCATAAAATATAGACTAAATGGAATATATGGGGGTAATATATATACATGTCCGAACAAATGTAATGGAATTTATATGCATAATACAAAAGAATTACTAGGATGTAAAAGAGGGGAGAGAAATCCTTAACGGAATTTCTACACGGTAATTCGTGTACATGGGAGGCATTAATGAGAGAGAAAGTGGTATCCCATCATCCATACATAAATAGGATAGTATAGGGGAGGAAATAAATCAAACCCCAACATTTCTAATTGAAAACAAAAGTTCATAACAACTTAATGAAAATTGGACAAAAATGAGAATAGAAGAAATCCCTTGCTTGGAAGTGTGATCCCAAAGGCCTGAGAGAGGCTTGGGAGAGGATTCTTTGGAGATTGGGGAACCTTGGGAGGATTCTAGAGAGAGGAGGATATGGTTTGGTCAAACTCCATAGGATTTGAGTGAAGAGAAAGTGGGAGTATGGGTGGGTATATAAAGGAAAGATGAGGGAATTCATTATTATTTACGTTTGGGACACCTCACATTAAACTAATCAAAACAAACATCCAGCTCATGGTTTTTTCCTATGGTATTTTCAGAAGGGGAGTTGAAATCAATATTTTATAATACCAATGGACAATCTTCTTAAAATAAAATGTTTTATTATGTGGAGATGATTCACACTCTCAAGGAAAACAATTTAAAAAGAAAAAAATGTTTTATAAGTCTTGGAGGGTCCACTAAAAATTTGTAAAATAAAAAAAAATCTAAAATCACATTATCTTAATGCTAAAACATATTGTACAAAATTAATTCTTATAGTATTTTATTAAATCATTATTGGGTCATTATAATGTCATTAAAAACAATATATATTTAAACGGTATTTAATTTTTAACCAAAAATTTGATTGTCTCAGAAAATTATGAAAAATTCACCGTTGGATAATTTTGAAATCCTGATTCCAAAAATAGTATTCATTTTATCAAAATAATTTTATAAATAGATGAAATTTTTTACTTTTAAAATAAAAATTGGCATTTATCTAAAATTCATGGGTCTTGACAAAAACTGCTTTTAAACCATAATAAAAATTACCATTGCATTCATAAAAGTTTACTATAATTTATATTTAACAAAATTTAATTTAATAATAATAATAGAAATATTTTATTAAAATATTATTTTATTCGAAAAATCCATTAATTCATCAAAATTTGTTTCATAGTAGAATATTAACTAAAAATAATTTTTGTGCTTTAAAAACTATTTATAATATAATAATAAAAAAATGAATGCACATTATTTATACCAAAATAATAAATATAGTCATAGTTCTAGGGTCTTATTACATAACCCCTTATAACACCTACATAAGACCGAAGCGTAAGGTCTGTGATCATGATAGACTCTTGGGGTGGCTCAGATAACATCGCTTAGGTGGTAATCTCTATTAACTTCCACTTCTCCCATAGTCAGGTCTGTTCAAGCTTAATGTGTTCAATCTCATTTTGGGCTTTGTTAAGAGAGAATTCCAATGATGCCACCTCCTTCTTGAGTACCAAAAAATGGGCTTCGTATGGGGAAAGTCTACTTGAAGAGGTCATTGCTTCCTTTGTGTGCTTAAATTGGATTTATTAATGCCCTATATTTATTCTAATCATGTGATCACTGTTCAATGACTATATTAGCAATGGTCACAATTAATAATCATATTTTAAAATCTATAATCATAAAACCAATGATGCTAAAATTTTATATAATTATAATAATCATTAAATTATATCAAGAGGAATTTCCATTATTGATTGTTTGGGTCGTTACAATCTTCCACCCTTAAGAAATTTCCCCCACAAAATTTCCTTTTCCCACTGTAAAACTAATTTGGGTAACTATGCTTCATCACCTCCTTTAATTCCCATGTTTCTTCTTAAAACATTTAGTTTCTCCACAACACCTTGATTAGGGGAATTGTCTTATTTCTTAGAAATTTTTCTCTATGATCAAATATCTTTCGTTGTGGCTCCTAGTAAGAATGGTCATCCTGTAGTTGTACTACCTCTGAAGATAGTACACGTGATGGGTCTGTTATGCACTTCCTTAAGAGGGATACATGAAAGACATCATATACTTTGGCTATGGTAGGTTGAAGTTGTAGTTGATAGGTCACAACCCCAACACGATCAAGAATCTCAAAGGGGCTGATGTACCTAGGAATTAACTTCCCTTTCTTTCCAATCCTCGTGACCCTCATCCGTGGAGATATGCTTAGAAATACCATGTATCCAATATTAAACTCAAGGTCTCATCGATGGTTATCTGTATTACTCTTCTGTTGACTCCAGGCTGCCTTGATATGATGATGAATGATTTTTTCCTTCATCACCATTTCTTCGACCATTCCTGGTCCTAACAGCTTATGCTCATCGACTTCATCTCAACATGCTGGTGTTCTACACCTCTTCCCATATAGGGATTCATAAGGTTCCATTCATATTCTCGAGTAGAAATTGCCATTGAAGGAGAATACAAACAATGGATGATATTGGTTCCACCCTCCTTTTATGTCTATAGTACATGATCATAACATATCCTACTGTGTATGAACAATTCGCTGATATTGGCCATGAGTTTGAGGATGATAGGCCGTACTAAAGTTCTGTTCAGTATCCTGAGCATGTTTAATACTCTTCCAAAACATAGAGGTGAATCTTGGATCTTAATCTGATATAATGGACAGTGGTACTCCATGTATCCCTACCACTTCGATGATATATATCAGGGTGAGTTGATCCAATGATAAATTATCATGAATTGCTAAAAATTGTGCAGAATTCGTACGAAAATACACAACAACCTAGATTTAATTACTGCCTTAGGATGTATTCGGATGTCCGGTGACAAAGTCTATGGTGATTTTCACCAAATTCCATGCTGGTATGGGAAATGGTTGCATCATCCCCTTATACTTATACCTCACTACCTTCATTGTCTGACACACTAGGCCCTTTTATGTATACTCAAAAATCTTCTTATTAATATTATTTCACCAATAATGCTCTTGGATATATCAATACATCATTGGGATTCTAGGTGAATAGATAAATTTGAACTATGTGCATTATCTAAAAGTTCCTTCTTCAGTGCCAGACCTGATGGAACACATAGACTTTTCCCAAATTTCACAATTCCTTCTTTATTAACATCTAACTCCGAGGATTTCCCTTTTATTATTGCTTCCAAATTCTTCTAAATTCCCATATGATCCTTTTGAGAATCATTTAAAATTTCCAAAATAGACGATTGATCAATCATTTGTGAAAGGATTCATGATTTTCCCTTCTTTATGATTCCCATGTCCATATTCATCAAGTCGAAGAAGATTGGATCCTTCTCAATTATCATAAATGATAGAATTGAAGGTTACTTTCTACTTAGAGCATCGTCCACCTTGTTCTCTGTCCCAGGGTGGTAATGGATTAATCAATCATACATGTTGATCAACATTAACCATCTTTGTTGGCACATGTTCAACTCTTTCTGTGTGAATACATACATGAGGCTTTTGTGGTCTATATATATTTCATAGTTCTCCCCAAAGAGATAATGTAGTAAATTTTTTAAAGTGGAGATAACCACAGCCAACTCCAAATCATGTGTTGGATAATTATTCTCATGAACATTCAATTTCCTTGTAGCATAGGGAATGACTTTGTCATTTTGCATCAACACACAGCCTAGTCCCTTCATCGAAGAATCACTAAATACAAAAAACAAATCTCCACATGTGGGTAAAGTGAGCACAAGCACAGTGATAAGCCACTTTTTAAACACCTTGAATATTTCTTTGCATTATTCACTCCAAGAAACCTTTACTCCCTTGTGAGTTACCTTGGTTAGAGGGTTGGACAATCATGAGAAAATTTCTCACAAATCATCGATAATATCAAGTTAACCCCAAGAAGGTACAGATATCCATTATTGATGCTAGCCTTGGACATCCCTAAATTGCATATATTTTGGAGGGATCCACATATATCCCATTGATTATGATGATATGACCTAGGAATGATACCTCCTTCAACCAGAACTCAAACTTGTTATACTTTTCCTAGAGCTTCTCCTTCCACAATGTCTCTAGTACAGTTCTTAGATGCTCATCATGACCCTCCTTAGTTTTGGAGTATATAAGAATATCATCTATAAAGACTAATTTTTTTTTCTAGGTAATATCTATAGAATTAATTCATTAATTCCATGAATATTTGTAGAGAATTCGTGAGTCTGAAAGGAATTACTATGAATTCATACAATCCGTATATTTTATGAAATTCATTCCTGGGGATATCTTCCTTTTTCACCCTTACATTATAATATCCCGACCAAAAATACACCTTGGAGAATTATTTTCTCCACACATCTGATCAAATAGGACATAAATTCATGGGAGAGGATACTTTTTCTTTACCATGATTTTGTTAATCTCACGATAATAGATGAAAAGGGGCGTTGACCCATCTTTCTTCTTGACGAAGAGGACTAGTGCACCCAATGGTTAAGAACATGGGTGTATAAACCCTTAATCCATATTATCCTATATTTATTTCTTTAGCTCCTCAATCTCTACAAAACCCATTTTATACAGAGTCTTTGATATTGGAAATTCCCCAGGTATAAGATCAATTGATAATTTAACATCACTTCTAGGAGGAAGACCATTCAGTTGTTTAGAAAAAAGTTCAGTGAATTCCCTCACAATAGGCATGTATCTAAGAACGGTTGCCTCCTTAGACTCAATCATCTGAGCCAGATATGTGTTCTCATAGGGCAGTAATATCCACACTTGAGATGATGGAGCTAATGAAGATTCATCTTCCTCCTTGCACTTGTATAAAATCGGGGGTCGATTAGCCACATGGAGAGTGATTTCTCTCTCACTGAAATATATGTTGGCTCTATATAAGTAAATCCAATCCATTCCATGAATTACAAAAAATTTCTCTAGAGGGAATATGAGGAAGTTCCCCAGGAAATTCAATCCACATATTATGACAGGGGAGGATTTATATTCATGGGATGTAATGATTTCCCCATTTTCTGTACTCACCAATATCTTTACATACATGATTTGTGGTGGTGGTGAGATTTTTCTACTAAACATTTAGGATATAAAATAATTCATTTAACCTAAATAAAAAAGTAAGTTCACTATTCTTGAATGAATAACTAGCGTACCTATCACCATTTCATTATCGGGGTTCACATCAGTAGTACTAATGGAAACATTTCTCTCGTGATGCCTTGGAAGTTGTTTTTTTGCCTCCGAAAACCCTTAGATTAGGGCACTGATTTGAAAATTTCCAAGGTTCTTTACAATTGTAACAATTAAAAATGCGTCGAGGTCCGAACGGTGTGTTCTTTTACACTATAGCAGCTGCGGGTTTTTCTTGTCGGCAGTTAACAATTAGGTTCCCTTCTCTTCCACACATAAATAATTTCCTCGTCCCCTATATGAAATTTCCTAGGTTCTTCTTTCTATACCTTTGGCTAGTGGGGAGTTGGATCTTCTTAGCACCATTGTATTTAACCATCAGACCACCAACATTGACGTCCACCATAGTCTTCTTATCCCAATGGTACCCCTGAGATTGTCCGATCTCCATTTCGATATTGAGGGCACATCAGAAAATTTCCTTATAGCTGTCGATGTCATGGATCACCTGCTCTTTCTATAAGATATGTTCTACCCAACAATAGAAGCGGTTAGGACCAAAAAGGGTCAACATACCCTAATAGGGGTGTGAATTATGGTATGGATATTCTTTTACCTAAATAATTCCTACCCAACTAGATCTTGACCCCTTTATCACAATGGTCACTTTGTTTGCACTAGTGTGTTTATTATGATCACTTACTTTCTTCTTTATCTGATGATGATGACTTTGATGCAATGTAGGGAAGCAAGAAGGTAGGCATATAGATTTTTTACATGGATCACTCTCACTGGGATATGGCTAAGGAGCATACAATGACGATGTCTCACGGTACTAAATCCACTAAATCTCACTGCAAATAATGTTTGATGTAGATCACTTATATTCCTAGTATCACTACCTATAAAATTTTTAGAATTATATCACTACTTCCCATGGGTCACTTCATGTTCCTCTCTTTAAATCTCAGTACCGGTAGAATGTATAACATTCTTCCTCTTCCTTCTCTAACTTCATTAGAAGGGATCGACTCACAGTTTATGGACTTGTAGGTCTACTCATTATCACTAATAAATACATACAAAATTATAGATAGATTCTCTATTAAATATCAACATTCATCCACTGATGAATACCAGTTTTCCTTTTAACACTAGTCACTCCTTTTGGAAATTATTTTTCAATGAACACTACCTTTGTGAAGCTCCCACTTTTTCCAAGATGAAACAAGGTTTCACAATTCTACAGCCTCTATTTGAAGCTCACAGGTTCAAAAATCTCACTAGATCACAGATCTCTCTAGATCACATATCACACTGCTTCACATAGCTCACACTCATATTTGGGATTTCAAAAAGATAAACAAACCTTTTCAAAGAACACCTACTTTGAAAATCAAAATTGGCAATCACAACGCACCTTCCATTTGTAGAGATCAACTACCTCTATGAATTCTCTATTTTTTCATGAAGCTCCCGACTCTGAAAATATCCTTTTCATTTTGATAGATTAATGTTATTTGTTTGATCTCTCAACTTCTCATGAGGGGGTCAAGGCCTATTTATAGGATATTCCACCATATAGGCAACCTTCCATGAAAATTCATTGTGACATTAGCTCAAATAGTAAAGCTCCAAATTTTCAATCGAAATTATCTCTATGTAGTAAAGCACCATAAAATTTTTTGGATCGTGGATCTTGTCATAATCGTTGAGTATTCCGTCAATTCCATTTCACCACCACCACAATACTTCGCCACAATGATCATCAACTCTACTATTTGTGAAACATGTTTTAATTATAGAGGTATCCCTAAATATTATTCCAGTATCTGTGAAATCCACCTAAGGAAATATATCTTTGAGAAAATCTTAACATATCCATATTTTGAAGAGATATTCATGAAAATACACTTTTCTTGATGATCAACAAATACTAAATTTTTGACCCAGAAAATTTGGCAAATAGTCGAAAAAGGATCCACATTGTGTCATTTCTTTTGTACTACCCCCATATATTTCATTCCTTTGACGTGGTTCTTTTTCAACACGAATTTTCAACAGTATCTCTGGAACTTCAAAATTCACCAAGAAAACCTATTTTTTCAACAAAAAAAACCAACTACAAAATGTTGCAATGTTACCTTGAGGGATTTTTTCACAATATTGGCCTCCATGAGTTTCAATACTAGCCATTGGTAAAACTTGGATTCTAATTTGTTGGGACCCAATCATCCTCAGATCCATCCTTATTGGGCATATTGATCCACCCATCTCATAATCCTCATAAGGATGTGAATATCTGATCTACTACCATCTATGTTCCAATCATTCTAAACTATCTCCATTAGATGTTAAAATCACGTCATACCATGTGTTAAACATGGGAAGATGAGGAGAACCTTATATACATGCCTATGGAATACAATTCCACTCACTCTAAAAGGGATTTCATGGGCTTTAACTCCCTTGAGAAGCCCTAGCATGAGGGGAATAAATCTAGGTTTACCAATGTTTCTGCAACCAGACATGCGAGCGATGCCCAACGTGACTACTCATGTGACTGAAGGTTAGTGCCCAGACTTGACACCTTGTTATGTATAGACAGAATTTGTGTATCTAACTGACGTCCACAATGGTATGGAACCAAGAAGAGTTTCATGACCAATATCTTAATCTTTAAGGGAGACCCGGACTAGGCAACGAATTCTAAGGAGGAATCCACAGAAGGGGATATTGAAAACCCATCATACCGTTTCGATCAAGGAGAAATGTTCCCTGAATAAACAATAAATGAAGACTAACATTGGAAAATGGGAATGTCTGGAAACATTTAGTGTGTCCCCACGGATGGATGTATGCCCCATTGAATGCATCTGAAAAAGAAATGGTGAGCCCAACATTTCATTTTTTACTCAATATAAAGATTTCTAGCGTTCAAGACATCTGTGAGTAAGCATTCAACTAGATCCATCTATTGAGAGCCAGGTCCCACAAGGAAAATATTGGGTCTAGGATGAAACTCCCCAAGATTAAGGTATTTTATTGTTGTCTATCTCGATATTCAATGTTTTCAGCATGTATCTTTCTATTCATCCGGGTAATATTGAATGGATTTGGGGAACTGGGAATCATTTTGATATTTTCTGTGGTGATGGTTGAATTTTATAACATTTTAAGACCCTATCTATAGCAATAGGAAACTAATAACCTCCCACCCACAGGAACCGTCTAAGGGGAAATGTCCACATGGTTGTTCTAAATGGATCCATATATTCGGTGGAAACTGCCATCACCATGGCTGTCGACCCTCCACACCCCATATCACCCACTGAATTTATTCAAAGGAGGGTGATCAATACTCTTGTTTTGTGATAGTAATATTAGGGGGTTATCCCTCCATGGGACATGGCCCGTCAAGACCTTGAGGCCTCAGTTCCCTATCAGTTTCACCATCCCAGGAGCCATTCAGGGATCCAATGCTCCCCACTGTGACCTTCATGTACGTTAAGAGAATATCCATGGAGCACTCTTACAATTCACTCCCATATATGGAAGAAGCAAGGGATGTCCGAGTCCGCCTAACTAGGACTTATTCTAGGGAGTCACTGGGGAGGACTCCCACCTGGCCACGTCAGCAACACTAGATAGTCCCACAGACTGAGGAGTTGGTGGTCTATACCCATACACATCTTTCCCTAGTTTGGCTGACTCAGCTTCAACATCAGATGAAATTTCAGGGAGACACCCCTTAGGGGGAATCATCATTTGTGGATCCTGTGTCCTGAGAATCCATTGGTGCATACTATTAGTCCTTTGCTATTCTAAAAGAGAAAGGTAACTTCCCTATCCTAGAGCATTGACACTTCCATGCCCGGTCCGAAGTAAGGAATCAGCCACCTCACAAGAACGTTGAGTTAACCTCCCTAGTCACTGGAGCAAGCAGCAACCATTGTAGGATGACACATGATGTTGACGTCTAGTGCAGCGGCCCTCCTCATACCATTATAAAAAAGAGTGGATGTCCTCCTCTTCCTTTATTTAGTATGGAGGTCCTCCCCAAGGGACCATGATCAGCCCGAGCGGAGGCCCTCCCCACTTCATCTACACTCAGTACGAAGGTCCTCTCCATGCTCTTAATCTCAGGTATGAATATTTCCCTTGCCTACTAGGTTATCAATGTGAGTATCCTCCTTACCCTATCACCCACCAGCTTATGGGTCATACCCGTGTTGTCATCTGCCTTAACATAGGCCCTACATGATTCATTAATGGTCTTCATGAAGGTGTTTCACAAACCGAGTATGGTCCGAACAAGGGTCCTTCTTATACCATTGCTTCCAATGTTGGTCAATGTGAAGGCTCTCCCCACGCTATAGAAGGACACTATAGATTCCCTCCCCATGTTCTTTCTATATCTAGTGGAGGCCCTCCCTAATAAAACACCCTCCATCACAGAGGTCCTCCCTATATTCCTTTGATATTTTCCCAGGTGTTTCTCACACCATAATTAGTCCTAGAGGACATCCTCATCTCTCTAGAAACAACCCAAGAGGAGGTCCTCCTCGATCTAGAACCAACCAAATAGGAGGTCCTCCCCATGTAAAAAATCTACCCTACCCTAAAGAACCATCCTAGGGAAGTATGGTTGGTCATCACCTCTAGAGGAAGAATCATGAGAGGCCTCATACCACAATCACACTCGTCTGCTTCTCTGATTCTGAAGCAGAGTCTGATTTAACGATGGAACCTTCACCTATATCTCCTATGTTATGGGTTTGAGGAGGAACAAGGACTATTAGCCTCATCCTTCAAGAAAGTGAGGTCCACTATATCCATGCATCCCTCTGAATATACATGCAGGAGAAGGAATATTTGGCCCCATTCTAGGGTCTGGCCATGTAATCCTCCTTATCTTAAATAGTATCATTCTCTACCTCAACAAGAGATCATGGAGAGTTGTTTTGGAGAATAATAGGGGATGAGAAATAGCATGACCCAACATAAATGACCGCAGCCCCTTCATGTGAAGTAGTGGTAATTATTATATCTTATAGGGATGTGGTGGTGCAATTAGTGCATTCCTCAGAAGACAACCCATGTTGTGATGGATTTTCATCTAGCACGACATGTTCTCCAATAGTCTGTCTACTACTACAATAGTCAGCTTCAGTTCAATTATTGGTCAAACAACTGCCTTTAGTCAAAGAGTGGATAAATCAAGGATCGTATCCTGAGTCCGAGTTAAAAAGTTTGTGGGACATTCTCAAAGGAGAACATTTATTAGAGATGTTCTTGCGAATTGAAACCATAAATAGCATCGTTCTAGAGTCCCTTACCCAAGATGAATTTTTGTGCCTCCACCAGACCATAGGGATGGTGAATTTTTATCTCTGTCATTAGCAGTTAGTCTACCCAAAGAGTTGGGAACACATTGATGACATTTTCCAACAATGCTGCAGGGTTGAGTTGGTCATGCTTCCAATTGCTCAGCACCCTACGTCGTCTGGTTATCAAAAAACCCTCCAAAAACAATAAATAAAGAACTTCTCTATGATTTCAAATTTTATCAAGGAGGCTTCCCCACATGTATAGATCTATGGTTGGGGGAAGTATGATTCCCAACATTTCTGCCATATCTTGGGCCAGACAGTTTCACCTGGTGATATTGAGGACATGATTTGAGTTTTGTCCTATTGAACATGATTTCCCTTGAGATATACACAGAAGGGGGGACATGCATAAGTCCTGGAGAAGAATAATTCACTGATAGGGAAGTAAAACACCCAGTAGATCTTACTGGAATACATACATACAAAACGATTACTTTTCTTGGTTGTCCTATACATTTTGAGTCATTACCTCCCAGTCAAGACCCCAGTAAAGGCAGAGAAAAAATTGGGACTGTCAAACCCTATGAACCATCTGTCTCAGTGAAAAAGATGGATGATGACCATGAAAAGGTGGTGTGGTGTCAATAAATTGTTGAACATAAAAATATAGTTGACATGTTATGTGCTGAGAACAACATGAAACGGTTTGTAGATTATGGTATTCCACAACATGGGTAACATGGCTAGGGTGAGTTTAAACATGGTGACCTCGACCACCCTGCCCATCAATATTTGGTAGAAGCTGCTATTTATGGAAAAAGGCCATGATATTCATCACTGAATGCACTTGAATTCAGTGAAAACCATCTTTAAGACCCAACATAGGTTTATCCATCTACTCCACTGGTCCCACTAATCTCTCTATTGTTTATTCCCCTAGATCCTCAAGAAATACCACTGATCACCCCTTGAGTTGTTGGGACAACATATCACATTGAAGAACCATCCAAAATGATGGTGGTCAGAGACCCTCATGAAGAGAGGAATTCTCATCTAGATGATCTTATGAAAGCACTTATTGATCACCTAGAGGCCATAGAATCTCGACATGTGGAAATCCCGCCAGATGGAAAGCTCTATCTGGCATTGGTGTATGATATTCCAGGACCCCCAGGATTCTAAAATCTTACCTTATCCCCTTTAATGGGATGGGTGATCCCCTATAGTATATGTCCCTCTTTATTTCAAGGTGTGGACCGATGTTGGGAACTACAACATAGAATGAGGCTTCAAAGTTCTGGTGTTTTTTACAAATACTATAAGGTACTGCATATTTTTGGTATAGCTAGTAACTCATTGATAAAAAACTGGTTGGGTGGATCTTAATAGGACGTTTCACTACAAATTCTTTTCCACAACCTAGAAGAAAACTATATCTAACCTCTTAAAGTGAAAGAATAAGCCATAAGGGTATATCGCAAACTTTTTCACCAGGTGGACGACACTCACATATTCCCTTGATATGTCGTTAACCCAGAAGTACCTACATATGATGTGCATAGGGAATGTAAAGACTGAGCTGTTTCTTTCTACCATCACCCAGAACATTACAGTTGGGTTCCTAGATTTCTCTAAAAAATATAAAATTTTAGAAGAATCCTTAAAGAATCCCTTCAGACACATCCACTGCCTCTCGTATCTCCCTCAAGAAGATCCACCAAGGCCGAGGCTACAACAGTAACACAAATAGTGTCCCCTAGGTAGCTAGAATTGTTACTAACAATACCACATACTCAACCACTAATAGGTCTACCTCCTCATGGTCATCCTCCACACAGTAGTTTCTACATCATTATCGGTAGGCACCCCCACGTAATTCACCACCACCACCTAGGTATGATAATCTAGTTCCACCTCCTTGATAGTCTCCACCAGCCACTTTTTAGTGCCATGCTCCCAGATCTCCTTTCTTAGTTCGGAGGAACCAGAACTACTCTTTTAAGGTGGATATGATTCCTTTTTATTTTCAAACCACTTTGGACTATAGAATCATTCAGTTTCCAAAATTTAAGAGGCATGAAGAGGCAGATCTCACAGATCGCCTTAATTACTTCCCTTATCATTAATTCCTTACACCCACCCTCAAGGAGTACTTTGTGTTTAAATATTGCCTCCATGACCAGGTCGATAACAATGTAGTCAGTTTGGGATCTGCATAGGAACATGTGGAATGTGTGTTTATAAATACTAACAGTGATAACAAGGGTGAATGAAAGTAGGTTTAGGACCATGTGTATCAAAAATATAATGATTAGATAGGTTAAAAGGTATTCTCCCATGCCCATGGTATAATTGTTGAACATTTGAATCAACCTGATCCCCTAGAAGATGATGTGCTACCTTTAGATACAACCTCTTCATCATAATCGCAGTCTTCGTCCTCTTAGGGGAGTAAGGACCGATGATACAAGAGAATACAATTCCCTCGGCCTGTGCTAATTCTATAATATGATCTTGGAGATTTCATGCCCCTGAACATGAGTATTTCACCTAGAATTCTCCCAAAATGTAATGTTCTTTGAGTGAAGACCTCATGCATGCTTCAGTCAATACCATCGAGCTAGTAAACCCTTACATGGTTTCTAGTGATGAAGAGCACCAGGCGGACCCTCCCAACATCCCTAATCGATGCTAACATTGAACGAGAAGTGGATATGTGAATTTCCAGAATGCACTGGCCACTACTTATATCCATGATATGCATGCCCCCAAGACTAGATAGTAGGACCAATGCAGATCTCAACACACATTGCCTTCTCATCTTGTTTCATCAGATCCACTTACATCACTGTTTGTTCTACATGATTAGGCAGATCTATCATGACCATGATATAATCAGCCACATTCTGTCATGGATTTAACTCAGTCATTTGGGCATCATTCGGTAGCTACTCTACGTAGTTCAACTGGTGAGAAATATGACATTCCCTACACCATCTAGAATCTTATGGTTCAACCAGCAGCACCTATCATAAATCCCAACATAGACCGACGTCATGGGAGAAGAAGTGTACCCATGACACCAAAATAGGATGTCTATAAGTATATTTCCATCATCTCTACAGGGCTCATTATCCTCAAATCTCTCCGCCTGTTAGTAGATAAGAGGGAATCCCTTAAAGAGGCTTTAAAAATCCCCCTACAGTTTGAGACAACAATGGAACCCACAGAATCCTTCAATGCTGAAAAAGTTGTGCATGTGAAAGTCAGTAAATCATCTCTTTCTTTGTAGGAGACAATGTTTATCCTATATAAAAGCACATCCAACCATTGTACATCACTATACTGTTCAACATTGTGGATATGTACTATTGTCTTAGCAACAAGGGTGTTAGGATCAACCTTATCTTGACCTAGACACTCCACCATATGGGGCTATCTGAAACTGATCTGATTCTATCATACCTAACTATTTTAGTTTATGAAATCACTATGCAGACACTAATCGACATGATCATCTTGAAGAGCTAGTTCAGTGGCCCAGTCTCTACCACTATGCTTATTTTTTTCTCACAAGACACCTCATAAAATGCGTTGATGGGTAGACAATGGATCCACCTCTATGTGGTAGTCCCTTCCTCATATCACCAATACCTTATGTATTCCCTTAATGATTGAGTAGGTGTACTCCAAGGTGATCGATCTCCATTTTTCTCATGAGAAGCCCACTACCTGGATGCTGGATACTATAAGATCATTGATAATCATATTTTTGTTAATGAGGTTGAACACACTATGGCTATGACTGACCTAGGAACATAATTGGATGATGCCTATATTTTCCTGATTCACTGATTGGAGGCCATGACCCCAGACATGGGGAAATGATTTGTTATCTCCGGAATGAGTGGTATGAATCTTACCAGGTCTATGGAAAGTCATGATATCACATTTTATTCCTACATAAATCAGTCTTGGTTGATCCCAAATTACCCTACCCCAATAAGGTATCAGGATGTTCATCCCATGGAAACACCAATATGACATAACTTCTTTTTTCGTCAGGCTGTGATAAACAAGATTAAGAAAACACACCACTATTTCTTTGATGTTATCAATTATGACCCCTTGGGTTGTATTCCGGATGGGATTGGTTCAAAACCTTTAATTTCCATGGTTTCAGAAGTGTAGAAGTCCCCCGATGAGGTATCCACTTGAACTTAGGCTAGAACTAGTGTCCCATCAGGATCTGTCGACATAGAGGAGTTTCCTCGTTCTGGTGATCCTATAATCAAGGGTAAATAAGAGGATTTGGAAGACTCCCATCCAGCATTCAAAAATGGAATCTCCACTATTGTTGATGAATTTTTACAGGTGATCCTTCGCACTGACAGGGATCTGAAACCAACACTGATCAGTACATATATGCCTACAGTAGAGCAACATTAACAAGTTGATTTTATAAATAAGAATAGTGATTTATTTTTCTATAGTTATGATGAGATTCTAGTGTGAGATCCTCAGGTGGCCATTCACCATCTTTTTCTCCTAGAAAATCATCATGGGTTCAAACAACCTCCTAGAAAGATGCACCCATCTCACCGTGTGATAGATGATGCCATGTTTTATAAGCTCATCAAAGACGACATCGTAAAAGAGGTCCAATACCCCATATGATTAGATAAAATTGTGCCTATTAGGAAGAAGAATAGACAGATAAGAGTCTACATCTACTTTCAGGGTCCAAAATGTCACCGTTTGATGGATGATTTTCCCATTCCTATAACCGAACAATTGATCAACGCTACCACTGGGTTTCAGGATTTCTCCATCAGTGATGGGTATTCTAGATATAATCAAATTTAAATAGACCCTGAGGATTCAGACTCTACCACCTTCACGACACATTAAGGTAATTTCTGCTACCAAGAAATTCCTTTCGGTCAGAAGAATGTTGGTTCCACCTATCAGTGTGACATGAACCACATATTCATGCTGATACGCAAGACATTGGTTGAATACTACATAAATGATCTGGTTGTTAAATCTTTCTAGTGTTAGGACCATCTTAGGTATCTTGAGAAATTTTTCATCTTCATTCATTTCAGATATCTAATGATGACCCATTTGAAGTGTGCCTTTGGGCTCACCTTCATAAATTTTCATGGATTTGTTTTTCGATATAGAGGCATTGAGAAAAATCTAAAAAAGATCAAGGCCATCAATCATATGTATCCTACGAGAAATATTTGGATGATATGAAGTTTTCAAGGCCTCTTAGCCTACTTATACAAATTCATATAAAATATGTCTAGAATGTGTAGTCACTTTTCCTGACTCATAAAGAAAGGTGATGAGTATTAGTGGGATGAGGAGTGTCAGACTACCTTTGAAGAAATCAAGTTGTACCTACTACAACCTCTGATTCTTGGGGTCTCTCTTTCCTATAAATCCACTGGCCCTCTATGTGACTACTCTAAAATGGTCCATCGATGCCCTTCTCACCCAGAAGAACATTGAGGGAACAAAAAATGGTTTATATTATCTCAATCTCATGATCCATGATGAAGAGACTAGATATTCCTCTTTCAGGAAGAGCTCCCTTGTGCTGGATTTCACTGTGTAAAAATTATGACATTAATTGTTGCCCCATGAGATATATATAGTGTATCGAGGGGATCTGTTCATGTACATTTTGAATCACCCCATGTTGATAGGTTGTCTAACTCAGTGGGAAGTTATCCTTCAATAGTTTGATGTCCTGTTTTTTCCCCAGAAGGCTATTAAGGGACAGAAATTGTCAAACATTCTTAACACCCATCCAGAACCTGTAGATCAGTCTCTGGATCTTCACAATCCAAATGAGGAAATCCTCTTAGTGGATAAATCCATAAAATGTTGGAAACTAAACTTTGATGGAGCCTCTGGAAGCCCTATCAGTAGAAGAATCAATGATCCCAGACTCAACAGAGTGGGAATGGGTATCGTCTTCCTCCCACCTACACAAGTTGTCCTACCCTATTCATTCATGTTCTTATAAGGTTTTAAAAACAATGAGGCAGAGTATCCGGCTCTCAACACTGGTCTCGAGAAGGCCCTCAAGATTGAATTTCCCCCCCTTCATGTGAAAAGGGACTCTAAACTATTAATCAAGTAGATCAAAAATTACTAATACATTTGGATGCCAATGATTGTGCCTCTATTATAATGTACTCACCAGTTGATGGCCCAATTCCATTATCAGACCGACGTTACTAATGTCCATCGACTATAGAATGGTCGAGCTAATGACTTGGTCAGCCTTGCCACATCTCTTGAAGATCCTTACACAGATGATCTGATTACCCATGTATCACATATAATATTCATTTCTCTCGTCACTCTGAATGATGATGATAGCCCACAGGTGAGAAACCTCACCCCCGATGCCCTGACATTGGGACCTCTAGGTCCACCTTACATAGCATTGGAGGAGACCCCAGACTGGATGATTCCCTTTTTTGGGTAACTCATGTACAATAATCTACCAATAGACCGAGCCGAATGTGAGCTAATCTGATGACACTCATTATAGTTCACCCCCTATAGTGGTCCCAATCCTGATAAGGTCCTCTATATATGTGGGTTTGATTGGATTCTACTTCATTTCATTCAAGGAGATAAAATTTCTTAGGTTATGTAGTAATTTCATGCCGGTTCTTATGGGGATCATCAGGCAGGGCCAAAACACTCTCATATGATCCAAAGATTGGGATATTTTGTCCCACCATGATCTTTGACTGTATCTAGTGTGCCAAGAGGTTCTACGCATTCCAAATCTAGAATAATTTGGTCCATCATCAACTATAGCCTCTCCATACTACCCAGTACGATTATCCCTTTGTCGTTTGCGGGATCGATGTAGTGGTACCATACCCACCATCCATAGCTCGCCAGTGAAGGTTCATCCTGACTATTTCTAATTTCTTTTCCAAGTGGGTAGAGGCAATTCCTCTCAAGGAAGTTATGGCTCATTCCATCATTGACTTTTTGAGATCTAATGTAATCCACCAATTCAAATTATCTCAGGACATACTCATTGATAATGACACCATCATTAGGGAAGTTGAGAAGAATAAACAATATGTGAAGTACAATATCCATTCTACTCATAGCTTTCGCCATCATGTACAATATAATGGGAAGATTTAGGCACCCTACAATACCGTATATAACATCATGAAGAAGATGGTTGTTTAGAACAAAATTATTTGGATAGAAAAACTTCCCAATGCTATCTGTGCATACTGGATGAAGACTCATAATTCCACCTAGATGAATCCATATTACATAGTGTATAGAAAAATGGCAGTCCTACCCATTGAAATTTAGTTACCCTTGCTACGCATAGATGTCAACAATCAGAAGGCACCGGAACAAGTATCAAATATCCCTTTGGAAGATCTATAATCACTATATGAGAACAAGCTCCATGCCTTTCACAATCTGGAGAGGCATCATAACAAGATAGCCATGGATTTCAATAATTAATCACTCCTCTGATCTTTCTTAAAAGGTGATGTGGTATTTTCCATAATAAAACCATTGATTCCTAATAAGAATCCACCAAAGATGTTTCCAACATGTGAGGGAACTTATGTCATTCACAGTGCTTACCCCAATGGTGCATACTCTCTGGTCACAATGGATAGTGTGAGTATTACTCCCCCACCAATTCCAAATTCACCAAGAAGTACTTCGCATAAGGGAATCTCCATCCTAGAGAATGTTAAAGTGCTCATCCTTTTAATGACCCAATGTTTTATTAATTGATATTCATTTATTATAAATATGTCATATAATAACATGAAATCACAACATAATGAACTAATAATTACTTTGTGTCCTTTAAACATAATTTTGACATTACTGCATTTTGAATTTCAAAAATTTGACATACACGGTTCCATCAGTAAGATGTTTCAAATCCGATAAGATAAACTTTTTTGGTGAATAGTAACCTACCCTAATTAATAGTAACATACCCTTATGAATAGTATTATGACCCATATTAATATTAAATAATCCAATAGAATAGTAAACTCATCCTTGATTGAATAAATAAAATATTGGCATCTCATAAGTGATAATATGACCATAGTAAACGTATTGGTATTTTTGTAAGATCTAAGTAATTAATTGAAATTAATTAATCAATTTATAATAAAATTTATTTTCCTAAAATTACTTTATAAATTAACAATTTTCGGTCTTTTGGTTTTAGGATAACATTATAAGACCTTATGTAATATTTGAAAGCATTATAAAATCATTTATAGTATTAAAATTTATATTTCCCAAGTAAATTATGTTTTTATTAAAAAATAAAATTAATCATATTTAGAAAATTATTTCTGGAAAATGGATTTCATTTTTTTGGATTCTACACATCGAAAAATAATTTCGGTGAATTTTTGAGATTTTTCTGAAATACATTGTTTTTTTGTGAATATTAAAATACAATTCTTTTCCGTTTAAATACATTATAATTTTAAACCACTATTCATGACAACATAATTGATGTAAGTAGCCAAAGATAGAAATAAAAATCACTTGTTTCTATTATTGGTTATTGATTCATCACTATTGCTGGTCTTGATGGAAATTAATAATCTAAGGAAGTAAATATTACGAGAACCCTCCTCGCATCCACAATAAATACCACCGCTCTCTATGTATTCTCCCCACTCCTATCATGCATTTTAAAAGGACCAAATTTTTCCCAAACATCTCCCCAAGATCTTACCCCACCTTCAACCTCCCTTGTTCTCCCCAAAAGATCAAATCCTCTCCACTTAAGAGGCTATCCAAATAGATAAACTCAAGAGGTAAATTCATCTTTCCAATTGTTTTATTATCTTTGAAGTTATTTTCTTTTCTTTTTTCTTTAATCACATCCCTTAACCCAAATTGTATGATAAATATAGTAACATAAATTCCAATTGTATAGTTTATTTTAATATCTCCCACTTCTTTTACTCTATAAATTAAAATACTATCCAAGATGTATTGATTTTTCACATTCAAGGATGATGGGTTTTAAATTTTCATTACCATCTTCAAGACTTGTCATGAAACTATATTAATGGATCAAATAGATAATAATAAATTTATTTTTTTTATTATGTGTTGTTTTATAATCCTTTTACACACTAGAATTAAAAAAATAATACAAAATAAGATAATTTTGAGAAAAATCCCGAAATAATCCTAGTGTTTATCATTAATGTTTTATATAATGGTTCCAATTCACATTATGAAACCAATTTATATTTACAACCATTTATCCTTATATATGTTCAATAATAAAATATAACTCTAATTATATAAAACCATCTCTGTTTTACATGATTCTATATTCATGAAAAAAAGTAAACCAATTATAAAGTCCAAGAAAACAAATGGGACCAAACATTGAAATTGAACAACTTAACCCATTAAAAAGGTAATGAATGAACTTAAAAATTTTATAATAAATATTTTACATATATAATATATTTTTTTAATTATTAATTAATGAACCTAATTTGATAATTCGGGTCATTAATATCATTTAGAGAACACCATCAGACTTAAGGTAAGGGATCCTCCCCAATTCACTTTTACTCAAGAATGACCTCTATGTTATGCCCATTTATGCATAACCCCTAATGATGAGGAATGATTTAGAACCTACCATATACTTACCTAATTATTTATAAGTGATTATAAACCAATTTAATCTCTCATTAATCCTTCTTAGGTATGCCTGATAACATGCTGATAATCCGTAAGGAATTCTACCCGAACCTCCGTTATTCCATCGGGTTTCCTTATCTTTCATTCTACCAAAATAAAGTTATCTTATAATTTTATGTGAATATTATAAATTATTTTTACATGTGAAAAATTTATATATTAATACACTTTAATCATTCTATTTCATGGATATACAAGATTCTAAGTGATTCCCTCCTCAATACTTCCCGATAAGCAAACCTGTTTTAAGGGAATTTCCAATATTCAAACCTGATTTCAAGTACACCCTATCTACTATTTTCATCCACAATTATATTTATAGAATAATTTTTTAATTATGGGATACTTCTTGGTTCACTTAAATGTTTTTATAAAATATTATCCCCTTTTTAATTTTAAATTCTCTTTAGTATTTTCCTTCAACCCACAATAAAATGTTTTAATTATAAAGTTGCTTAAATAATTTTTTAAACATGTTTTAATTTATGTTTAAATCACTTATCAAGATATATTACTTATTACCATATAAATTTCCATGTGTGATTTAATTCCTTTATTCCATGGACACTTTTATGATATTCCCAATTATTATACTTTATGATAAGATAGTGATACCTATTTCTTTTTATGGGTACCCTTATGTTTATTTATGATTTTTTTTGTATTATTATTTTTGTGGAAAAAAAATCATGAAAACTTTTAGAAGGTGTTCCTAGATATTACTCTAATTCATTGGGTAAATTTGACTCAAATAACACGTTATGTGTGACGCTCTTCACAGTTATCCTTGGCTTGGGATACCATGTGAGATGGTCATGGAGGTTAACCTTGACTTGTAATACCTTGTGAAACAGTATTGGAGGTTAGCCTTGACTCATACTAAATTCATTTATTATGTTGTTTCCACATTACTATGATTACATGTTTATATTATCCCATGTTTATATGTTATGATTCAATATATTTCATAATTTTATTATTATTATGTCATTCCTTCTAACCCATGTGTTAAAGACTTATTCTTATGTATAATCCCTTACTAAGATTTTTAGCTCATACCTTTGTTTATGTTATCTCCATGTTATCTTATGCAGATGTTTGAGCACAATGGAAGGTAGGATCCCTCTATGAATATTAAATATAGAAGTGTTTATTTAGTTCAATGATTTCATTATTATTTACCTTGTCTTAAAGAAACTATACATTACGATCATTGGCTTGCAATATGATGTATAATTATTCATAAAATCATGTAATGCTGTATGTAGAAGTCTATAATTTCATCAGTTGGTATTAGATGATGGTCTAGTTATTTTTTGAGATTAGGAATAGGGCACATTAGTAAAAACGTTTGGAATGACACTTAATATAATAACACACACCAAAATTTTGGTAAGTATAGAGTAAGTGGTTTATTAATAAATCACATCCCTATTTGGATATAAACAAGTAGAGATGGCTCTGGAATAGATGTATATAGGGGTAAAAACTAAAAACACTTCCTTGAGCTAGAATCGAATGGGAACTGGTGCCTACCAATGGGCCTTGTTGCACCATTGGTTTTAAACTCCTAGGGGATATGATTTTGTAATTTCATAAGCTCGTTATGAACCACAATTAAGGGAGAAAAAAATATCCCACAAGAATTTGCGTTAGGATATAGATCATAAATAACATATACTGAGGCCTAGAAACCTATCAGTTAAGGAAATATGTTTAATTTATAATTTATACATTTAATGTCATTGGTTTCCCCCTCATGTGATACTCCTTCATAAATTTTATTGTTCTATCCATGAACCAAGATAACAACCAATGTGAAGGACAATGTGATTACTCGAAAAATGAGATCCCTCATCAGATGGGAGCTCAAGAATGACATATCGTGATTTTTCCAATCCAACTATCAAAAATCACGATTAAAAATTAGTACATGGTTGAATACAAAAAGATTTAAAGGAAGACGAAAATGTATACTCATTATGGTTCATCTAATAATGGTGATAAGGGAATGAAGACCATATTACTATTGTGCAACAACATTTGAAAGAGGCACCGAGGGAAATCTCACAAAGGGACTGTGAGATGTTATTAAGTGAAGAAATATTGGGCACAAAGAGGCCAATTTCCATGAAAAAATTCATAATGTGATGAATGGGAAAAAAATTCCATCAATGATATCATACACAGTTCTATATCTTTAATGAGGAGATGTTGGACATTATCCCTGATGATGCTCTTTTGCAAGGGCTGAGAAGCGTGATGAGCATCAACAATCTACATGATTAAGGGAGTAATGAAGGTCCTATTCTAAGGTGGATAATGACGAATAAATTAAATGTAACCACTACTTAGAAGTAGTGTATTCCATAATGTATTTTTATTTATTTTCTAGTAGTAAATATTTCATTTTATCAAAGAACATTTAGTCCCCACCTGAAATGATATTATATCATTGGGGAAAATTTCTATGAGTAATATATTTAATGTTAATGTTTATGGGAATGTTGTTTGGGAAATTTTATAAGTATCCCTTTGGTGGAATTTGAGGAAAAAATAAAAAGTGATAGACTGTGACCCAAGGCCACTAAAAATCCAAGAGCAAAACTATCATTCGCATGATATGGAGTTGGTGGATATGATAATTGCATTAAAAACCTGGTGGTATTATCTCTATGTGGAGAAGTGTGAGATATATACCGATCAAAAGAGTCTAAAATATATAATCTCACAACAATAGCTTAATATGCACCAAAAAATATGGATATATATCATCAAGGTTTATGAGTACTCAACCCACTTCCATCGCGGAAATGAAAATAAGGTGGAAGATGCTCTAAGTAGAGAAGATCTTGCATCTTTGTTAGTGATGAGAATTGAAAAGGGATCTGATCTTCGTAGATTTACAAGGGATGGACATGGGAATCCATAAGGTTGAAACATTAACAATAATTTCTCATATTATTGTGCAACCATAACTCATGGAGAAAATAAAGGATGCTTAAAGAAAAGATGTGGAAAATTAGAAAATGGTGGAAGACATTAAAAATGGGAAATCCTATGAGTTCATGATTAATGAGGAAAGAGTATCAAGATTTGGGTGACAGTTATGTATACCATCCTATTGATAGATAAATAAGGATACTTTGAATTATGCACAGAGCTCAACATTCTATATTGACCCCAGGATCATAATGATGTATCAAAATTGCTGAGTGATGTTTTTGTGGGACAATATGAAGAAGGCGATTGCTGATGAAATATGCCTTGTTTTTTAGCAAGTGAAGGTAGAGTGGAAAAATTTTAAAGGGATAATAAAATCTCTAGCTATACCAACATGGAAGGGGTAGAACATTTCCATGGAAATTGTCATTATACATCTATGAACATCCAAAGGAAATAATGATCTATGTATCATTATGGATCGTTTTACAAATACATATCACATTATCGTAACATGAGATGCCTTATCATTGAACAATCTTTCAGGGATTTATATAAAATAATTGGAAAGGATTCATGGAGTAACATTGTCTATTGTATCTAATAGAGATCCAGGATTCACCTCGATGTTCTTGAAAAGTCTCCAACATGCTCTAAGCACTAAACTAAACTTCAGTACATCTTATCATACTCAATATGATGTCCAATCTAAGTGAACTATTTATACACAAGATGTTATGTTGAGAGAATTTTCTATGGACTTCAAAGGAGGATGGGACCAACATCTTCCATTGGTTACCAGAAAAGCTCAGTCAGAGGAAAACCCCACAACAATTTATTAAGAAAGGAAATGTATAGTGAACAAGCACAAAAAACAAGAAAAACTAGTTACATATCATATGAGTCATACCCCTCACCACACCCATGATCTAAGACTTCCTCCACAATAGCTGATTCCCATTCGAAGCTTTCATAGTGCTTCAAGATCTTAGAATACTTCCATCTAAGATTCAGTTACTCTAAAAATATCAAATCCCTAGAGGATTGCCTGATAGAGGACATGGTTGACACTAGCTTTGGAAAGTAAGAATAAACATTCTTCGTTCTTTGTTTAACTAAAGGAGGTTACTCATTTATATATTTCTTCTTCCCATAATTTACAACAACACTAAAAGAGGGCATGACCAAATCACAATTATATTCTTTTTCACTATCTGGGACGTCCCCCCATTGTTTGGTGATGACCATAGCTTGGAAAGCATCAATCATGGTTTGGTTCTGCTCATATTACCCATTAGGATCAATAAAAGCTATATAATGTTGAGGGTCTACAAAAACATGACCAGAATCCACCTCCTTTCTCATAACATCCTCTTTAACAATCTACATGTTGTGGCCTTTCATTATTTTAGGACACCCATTCATTTCATCATGACCCAATTCATGAAATTGGTTGGAAGTATCAATTTTGATCATTAACCCAAAATCAGAAACCAGTTGCATGTGAGAATCCTCAACAGATGGACAAATAGGGAGTACATCATGGACATTCCCATCAACTAAGCTCAATGCCAGCTCTCCCTCCTTCTGCTCATCATTACTAGCTTTTATTAGCATACTGACATCCCTTCCTGCATCATACTATGAAACTCGATCTTTCTCATTCTGAAGTACATCCCTTGAAGAAGCAGTTTCTCCCAACATGCCTCAACTTCCATTTCCAGGACCTGCTTCATCCATACCAAAATTATTCACACCAGTATTCATTATAAGTTCTTTCTTCAATATATCAAACAATACAGCAACAGACGGATTAGGGGATGCCCGAGCCTGACTTCCCGAAAATTAATCACCCAAACTATCAGCACTACCATGCTTAGCTGCCTCATAACACGTCTTTCCATGAAAATATTCCCTACCAGGCCTCTTCATCAAAGTCGTCGGCCTTCTACTTCTGGCTCCAAGTAGATAGTGACCAGCCGTATGACCCAAAAGACAACAATTTGAGCAGTAATCAACCCAATTTTCAAACACAACATCTTGCCTCCATCAACACTCCTCACCAACAGTAATCCAAATCATGTCAACTGGTGGCTTTGCGGTATCCACCTCAACACAAAGATGTGGATTAACTGGATAACTCACTAAGGATGTGCGAGCATCCGAGTAGAGGAAACGGCCAACTAGGTTCCCTAATATACAAATTATTAAAGGATTTTGAAAAGATAAAGGAAGATGAGGCAGGTTTACTCAGGTCACTACTGTAGGAGGATCCCGATTCATACAGAGACAAAAGTACATGATGCCATCCATGTGTTCCTCTTAAGGAATTACATACCAAATCCTTCACATGAACACTCTTTAAGGGTGGTACAATTGGAGGATGATCTTTCTTACGAGAAGCAGCCAGTGGAGATCTTGGATCGTAGAGATAATGTTTAGATAATAAGACTAGTCACCCTTTCAATGCACTGTGGCAGAATCATAAGTATGAAAAGGGAACCTGGGAAAATGGATGAGGAAATGATGTAAAAGTACCCAGACATTTTTATGGCATAGAATATAAAACGATATTTGGAGGGTGAAATTTCATAAGGAGGAAATAATGTTACGAATTAATGTTTAATCAATTGAAATTCATTTCTTATAAATATGTCATATAGTAACATGAAATCACAAAAATGGAACAAATATGTACTATGTGACATTTAAAAATAATTTTGAAACTTATGCATTTTGAATTTATAAAATGTAACATACACAGTTTCCATTAGTAAGATATTTGGAGTCCAATAAGTCATGAATTTTTTTGGGTGAATACTAACCTACCATTATGAATAGTAACCTACCATTATGAATAGTAATATAAATCTTTTTAATAGCATATCATCCAAAAGAATGCTAACCTCTCCCATGATTGTATAAATAAAATTTAGGCATCTTATAAGTGATAATATGTCCATAGTAAAAGTATTAGTATTTTTGTAAGTCATAAATACTTAATTAAAATTAAGAAATAAATTTAAAAGACAATATATTTTCAAAAAAAGATTTTATAAATAAAAAACTGTATATCTTCTGGTTTTAAGATAAGTAGTACTTACCCATGCATTCGCATGACAATACGTTCAATTCTAAATTTCATGAAGACAAAATTCTACTTCAATATTAATAAAGAACATAAATAATGTATATATTGAAAAAAATAGTGATACTTAATATTGAACTATAATAGGATATAATATATAGAATTAAAAACATAAGAAAATAAGAAAAATAAAATAACATAGAAGAATATGTAGGATAATATTAAAAACATATTAGAGAATATATGATAATACATAATAAAAACATAAGCATACCATCACTGTGCAAAATCAACCATAAAAATGCATGAGTGAGAATATTAGGAAATCATATAGTAGAATATATAATGGAAGTAATTTTTTTTAAAAACATATAAAACATAATGGAGAATATAGCGGATAATAATCAATTGAAAAGAAAAACAACAATTTTGAAAAAAAATGAAATGAACGTGCATGAAAATATTAAAGAATAAAGAAAAGTAAATAGCTCATGATAGAGAAAAAAACAGAAGTATCAATTTTCAAATACATGAATAAAAAGAAGAAATGGACAGTAATTAGAAAAGTACACTAAAAACTAACATGAATGAAATTAAATAAGTATTAATGTCACTGAGACATTATGACAAGTACATGAAAGGATTATTATACACTGATTCTATAAACAACACAATATTCCAATGAAAATGAATGAAAAGAACATTCAAATGGACAATTACATTTGAATACATACATCAGAAGACTTTATGTCATCGAGAAACTATGTCACAACGTACAAATATCCAACCTCAAATGCCTGGAAAACATTTCTGCATAGAAAAAAATCCTTAAATAATAACACCAAAATTTGAACACTCTAATATTATGGGAACATGGCATGGCTATGGCCTACAATCACAAAATAAAATTCTATTTGAACAGAAATGGAAACATGATGAACTGATATCTATTCAATTGAGATGTCATGTATATGAGAAAATAAAATTCTATTGTAATAGGAAACACATAAACAGGGAACATATGTTTTGTAGTATCCAAGAAAGAGGCTCATTCAAAAAACAGGGTAAACACATTCCATTAACCCATATGTAAAGGGCATAGTCTAATATAGTGATTACTATAAAAAATATTGTGGAAATAAAATATGAAAATATATGAAGCAATCAAACTATCGTATTAACTTGCAATTACAGCTAAAAAAATCATTGAGTTTTCTCAAATTTCACATTAATGGGAGAGTGTAGTTTGTACTGAATCCTCTTAAGAAATGGAATATAACAATAGTGGGGTAAAAATTCTTACATGGTTATCATATGAACACATGGAGAAGTAATGTTACATCAAATCAGATAAGCTGAAAAAATTAATATTTAATTTAAAAGGATAAAATAAAATAAATAAACCATAAAAACTAATATAGATCAATATAGTAATATCAAAAATTATATACAATACATGCTATGAAATAAAATAAGAAAATGAAGCAACTTAAAATAAATAAATAATTTGACATTACATTTCCATCAAATAAAAAATAAAACCCTTTAGCCTAACTTATGCATGTATAATAAACAACAACGATATAATGGAGTCTACCTGCTTTGTATAATTCATGTGGCTTGAGAGATAGTATGGTATAGGATCTCTTTTATCACCCCCCAAAGCAGTATCAATTGAAATGAATACACTTCATCTTATCTGTTACTGTAAAGAAAAATGGATGAGTCATAGACATTAATTTAGGTCATAGAAATTTGTATATAAAAACACAATTAAAAATTTAAGGTAGTTATAGAAATATTGGATCTATACTATGTGTGAAAATACATTGAAAAAATCATATACTATGAGCACAAACTATTAGAACACATATAAAGCTAGAAAAACTTATGTGGTATAAACACACCATATTATTAATGAACTGACAAATAGTGAGTACAATATTTAGATAGTGAATATAAATACATACTTGTTGTGGGGTGAGAAACATGTTGTTCAAACCTTGATTGGGTAGAAAGAGTCGACATCTGTAGATGTGGATGGAAATCACGAGGGGGAGGGAATCAAGGAACGTGATATAGTGAATTTGGAGGGTACCTGACAAAGGTCATCTTATCTCTGGTATTAATTGACTATTCAAATCACTCTCAACTACCTAAGAATCCAAATGAAACAGATATATTATTCCAACATGAAAGTCATCCCCCACCCAACCTCAGCACTTCGAATCATGACATTTGACCACTCCATGGTCATCGTGGTCCCACTTTAACTGAATTACCGAAAACATGTAATAATAATATTATACTGTGATGTGAAAACAAAACGTATCTACTAGTGTATTATTAGGATAAAGGTGGAGAATAAATAAGCATTACGATCTACAAAAAAACAACAAAACAATAGAATAGAGAAAATGTCACCAATTCCATTAGGGAAAAAAACTGCCTAATCCATTTGTGTTGCACCAATTGAACTATTCAACCATTTACCTTCCCAATGACTTTAATATTATCAGTATTAGCTAAGTTCAATTGATCATTAAAAGGAATTATTGGTGGTGGCTGAAATGATTTCCTTAGATGGTTATTTATGAATCCTAAAACATTGTAGACGGATGAAAGAGCTTGAGTGAATATTTTGTATACCTCACGATGCACTATATTATTAATGCAATGAAGTATAGTAATAGAAACATGAAAGAAACAGGTGTAAATTAGAGTGAAATTAGACTACATAATATGCAGTATGAATGTATTATTATATAATGCATTAATAGGTACCCATAAATGGGTTGCAGTTGTAACTGTATTATGCAATGTGGACAGTAAAGTGACTTTAATATTTGTTGACAAAAAAAAGAAAACCAGATACTGATGTAATATAAATTATTGTTATAATATTATAATCATTTACAGGATTGTTACAATTAGTGGTATGATTTGATGTGTTGTAAAAGGAAGCATACATTTAAGGAATTGTAAGACTTAATGTGAATTGTACTACTGAATACTCTAATAATATGGGAACATGGCATGGCTATGAAATCTGAAATGTGTGCTCTAAATGAAACTTGCTTCTGTCAACCATAATCTATAGTGACTGATGGCTCAAAAAAAGAATTGAAATGAAATGAATAGTATATAAAACTCTATATGTAATGTATACAAGCAGGTCAAATACAACTAGCTATATATACTCTATACATTTATAGATATTAAAAAATTCTTAAAGTTCAGTGCATACAACACTGTGTAATGTATGTATTTATAGAAATACATGGCTATATTTATATAAATCTTTTGCAAACATGAAAATTACAAAAGTTCTGTGTATACAGCACTGTATATGTACTATATACAACCAGGAAACATAAAACTGGCTATATGGACTGTATTCATTTGTATAACTTTAAAAATTATAAAAGTTCACAGTGTATACAACACTATGTACTATAAGCAGTGATAGAAATTCATAAAAATAATTTATAGAAATCTGTTGCAAACATGAAAATTCTAAAAGTTTAGTGTGTGAAGTATCTCTTTAATCTTACATGAGCTGAAAAAGATTCGAGGAACACATATTTACATTGGAAAAATTCAAAATAAGGAAAAAGAAACCAAGGTATTATAAGAATCAGTACCTCCAGTCTTGTTTTTTTCCTAGAAATGAAAACTGGAAGTGAGATTACAGTTTGACGATGCACGACCGATGTTCATAGCATCACCATAAATTTAAGTAGAAACCAAAATGTAAATAGAAACCTAGGAACCTGGACCATATCTAATTCAAGCAACAACAAACCTATTAGATGACTTCAAATCCACCGGCGTTTGATGATCGAAGATAAATAAATAAAATATTTGATGAAATACAAGGTTCAATTAGACATATATAATGAAAATAGAAACCGGGTTACAAGTTTCACTGTCAAATGAATCCCAATAGATTCAATTTAGGGAAGCTTACCTTTAGGCATGAAAACACCCATGAAATACCATAAATTAACCCATATAGAAAGAAATACAATCAGTCTTGAATCTGATCATAATCAAACCTGAAATCATGCCTTTGAACAATGAGCAGTATCATTTGTAATAAGTTGTACCAGAATAGTTGAATATGTACATATCTTGGAGTCAACTATCATCTCAATGCTTCCACCTGCTGGCAGATGCAATTGTTCTCCTTCTATAGGAGTTAAATATTTTCATAATGTAAACACCCATGGAATACCATATTTTGCTCGTAAAATGATTCATTGATATAATAAAACACATAAACACTGCTTGAACAAATAACATGATACAATACCCCAAAATAATGCATGATTCACATGATGAAACAATGTTCGTCATAGTAAAATAAAGATCACTCTTAAAAGTTGATATATTTATTAATTCAGTGTAATTTAAACTAATGAATTGTATATAGTACTGTGTCATTTAAGTATGGAAAACCCCCAACCTTGAATGTTGTTTGCTCCAGAATATTTGTGTTCAAAACTAGAAGGTCAGAAGGTTTAATTATACAATGTGAATATATAGAAAGGGAAATAAATACTACTAATTTATCATAGTGAAACAACCATAAGTATACTAAATTTTAGGAGTGATCATAATATTCAGCTAGAAAAATTACAACTGTCTCCAAATACAGTTTTTTATGGCACTTTAATGCAAAATCACTATGAAAAAAATGGCAAACGATAAGGTATCCAAAGGATTTAGTATTCAGAAAACATGTTTTGACCTTATAAGAATACGATGGTTGAACCCTGAAAAATAAAGTGACCATAATTAATTTTGACTATCATCCAAACAGCATTTAAAAACATAAATAGGGAAACATATCCATAAAGATCCGTGAAAACTGATATGATAATGTATCTAGATTACATAACAGTCATGTATCCAAAAAAAAAGACCAGATCGTAATTTTTCATATTAATATGCTGAACAGAAAGCTCCTTGAAGAGGATTTAGGGAGAAGTTGTCGAATGACATTGGTAGACATCCATATGAAGAGGCAAATCCACACTACAATGCATAGACCCAATTAATCACCAAATACAAACATCAAGCCTTGCAATATAATTAAATAAAGATAACTGGAAATGAAACACAAGTAATAAAAAATCGACATTCTTCATATCTCAAGAATGAAGAAAACCTAATTAATATAGCAGACAACATGCTACATCACACAACAATGCTAATGAATGAGACAAACTAAACATAAGTAAACCAATTATATAGTACATAATACAGTAGTTATTGCACTTTTGAGATATAAAAAATAAACAAACCGACAAGGAACACTTACTGATAAAAGGTTTACAAACACAACCTTAATATAGTTTAGAGACTTCGCATGAATTATGTATGGAGTTAAATTTGTAATGGAAATTTCAAACAATAAGATAGAGTTAGTGGTAAAAACTACATTGGGTTAGGCATAGATACATTTAGTCTATTTTAGCTATTTTTTGTTTCTCATTTCCACTATTTGGAGATGATGTTCATTGGAAAAAGATGATGCAGGCTTCGGGTCTGGAGACATGGAGCCTTCCACAGTAGCTTCAACATTGAAGTCAGTCATCAATTTTTTCTACATGATGGTTCAATTATAACGAATGAGGAGAATCCAATATGTATTAGTAATACCAATGTAACATGATATTATTTTTTAATAGATGGAAAATAACCAAAAATAGAGTGTTATGTAGATTATAGGTAATGGGCAACAAATATGAAGAAAGATACTTTACTGTATTAAAGATGTACAACATCAGTGTTACAGAGTTAGAATTTTGTAAATTTATACCTGGGTTGAAGAGACAGAAGTAGTACTTATATCAACAGCAGTAGATATGTTCAAGCTGAGTCCTGAAGAAGAAGCGCTTTGATGTTCCTAATAAAGATGGTTAAAAGAGGTTAGAACATTTCAAGTATGTGTTCTATGTTTTGTTAAAAAAAATGAATTGTAAAAAAGTAACTATAAAAACATTGTTGTTATGTAATCTTCAGCATGCTTCCTCGAAATTCCTGTGGATGTTTGAGACTGCATACCTAGTTGTGTAAAGAACTCTGATTATAGTTCATGATAAAATATTCATTATCACTAATGAAGAGCACCGTGTATGTGTTCTGTTCAGAACTGCATTTTTTATTTTAAATGCTGTACTCTGTCACGTCAAGTGACAGAAAAACTTTCTTTGATTTGAAAACATTTAGCTCAGGGGGAAACAAAACTCATCATGGTCCTATGTTATAATAAAATGGGAAATTGAGTTAAATAACATTATTTACATGAAAAAATATAAATTTGAAGAAGATTACTTGTATCACATCATCTCGCAACTATGAAGCTCATTTTCTTATAAACTGCATGACTTTATTATCAAAGAGAACAACAGATAGCGAGTCTATGTCATCTTTAATCAGCAGTTGTACTCTAACCTTGATATATTTATATATGTGTACTCTCTTTACAACATTTGTCGTATAATAACCATACTAATGAATAAATAGTTTAAAAAGATGGTTGAAAGTAGATGAATACCTGGGAGTAGTGAAGGCTGGTGTTTTCATTCAACTTTGGCACTAAAATATTCCATCGGATACTTGTATTTTTTTGCGCGTGAGTTGAACGATTCCAAATACCAGTGATGAGTGATTTTATGTTTTATTGTTTTTGCATAAATCCGACACCTTATCGGCTATGAAATAATTAATAAAATTAATACAGTTATCAAAGAAGATATTACATGTAGTGCATGATAGTTCACATCCTGAAATAATGGGAAATGGATACAATACTGACCTGCAGCATCTGTTTAACATCAGAAATGCATTTTTTGTTATTCCAATAAGGAATCGTTGTAATGTATTTGTTTGATCTTGTTGATGGTGGACTTTGAAACTGGTAATGACTTATGAAGCCTGTTCTGATTAGTGAAGTAAAACCATTATTCAGGAACATAAATAATGTTAATTTTAGACATATAAAACTTATTTGAAGGTAGAATAAGTTCTCAAATAATGATAGTTGATCATTTACCTTCTCTTAAACTCATGGACTACTGGGTTGTCAAGGTTGAGTAGTATTTTCAAACATTAATTGAAGTGGTCATAATAACAGATCATGGGACATGTAGAACAAAATGTGACAGAAATCAAGTTTTCATATTACGAAAAATACAGTTCATTAAGATAAACATGTAACGAATTTTTTTAACACATAGATATATTTCTTATATGTCAACCGCTTCGCCCTGACCAACTGGAAGATCACTACTGTAGAGGTTTCCATGTTGTTCTCCAAGTAATTTGACATGATGTTCGAAAACTCCCCCCACAAGCTACAATTTATTTGCAATCCTCTGGAAGAAATCATGGTAGCTGTTTTGGTAATAACAATTGTACATGTATATTGTAGTGGGAAGAGCAGGATGAAAACCTGTCATCCTCTAAAATGACATGAAGATTTTGTTTTGTAGTACTAGCAGAATGTGTGGGGTATGATTTTCATAGATGTCCAATAATTTCTAAAATAGGTATGAATGAATTTGAAGGAGTAGTTTTTCAAGAATAGTGCATTACTATTAAGTAATGTATCAATAATATAGAATTTAAATAAATTGAATAGAATTAGAAACAGCAGTTTCTGTAGAATGTAAATAATTTTAACATTCAGGAAATTATGTTTTCTGAATCATATACTTTAATTAAAAATTAGTGTTATTTAATGTACCTATTACATAATGTTCCTGAATGGATTTGTTGATGATGTCATCAAAATTAATGAACTCGAAACAGAATAATGATAACTGAGCATATGTTGGTTGAACAAATGTTGTTGTTGTAAAAAAAATCTGCAAGAATGTCTTTCCCCCAAGTAACTTCCTTTATTAGGAGCAATATGGAAGTTCTATATAATGTAGCAAAGGCCTTCGCACATGACTGGTTTATACTTGTTAATTTCATGGCGGTTGTTTATTGTACACTGATTTTTTTTCTCCTGCATAAAATAATATAATTTCAAGGTGAATATTTAAAAACCAGCTGTCACATTTATGAGAGATGAAAAAACTTACTACAGAATAAGTACATAATGTTGGTGTTATGGAAATAGTACATGAACTGTAATTTTTGCAATGGATAAACTCACTTGGGCATCACAGATAATCAGATCAACAGCTGCAACACCGTATTTGGGTGAGGAGTTCAACCACAAATTCAATACATGCACTTCTATTTTCAATGTTTTGTCAGCATCAACAGTAATCTCATTCAGAGGACAGATTCTGCGTGACATGCTTTCAGTTCGGCATGATTACAAATATTGTACAGATATGACAGATGAAGCATCCATTATAATTTTTTGTGATGATATATAAGAAAATAATCAAATCATTGAATTGTATTAATTTAAAATTAAAAGATACCTATCATAGGTTATCAAAAATTTCCCTGTAGATAATGTTTTCTGTACAGTTAGTGGTGTGTTGTTCTCTATCATCAACTACAATTTTTACACCACCTGGTGACATCACTCAAGATACGGCAACATAATGTTGCCCATGAAAAAACACAGGTTTACGAAGATACAAACATACAGAATATAGAGACTGTCCTTGACTTTTATTAATAGTCATTGCATAAGAAACAGTCAAAGGATATTGTCTTCTTTGTAATTTGGAACGCCATATTATGTCATTGTGTGTCATATTTATTCTTGGGATGAATGCAAGATAACCTGAATGAAAACCAGTTAAAATATCTGCTCCAATGACATGGTTACCCAAATTTCTAATAATAAGACGTGTACCCCTGCATATCCCCACTAATTGGTCAATATTTCAAAGAAACATAATGGGTACTCAAATATTCAAAGTAATTTTATGTCCAGGTAACCCAGAGGCAGTGATAACATTCAAGACAACAGTTGTATATATGTTCTCTGGCTGATCTATATCAAAACCGGCATTACAAACAGAATTAGAGCTGAAATAATCATTTCCTTCAGAAGTAGTAAGAGATAACATGTAGTCATTGATTTCCTGCACAACATCACATGTTGGTGCTAATATAGCACGACCTTTCAAATACAAAACATCTGAAATGTTTTCAATGAAATCAGGGTAAGAAAATGCAATAGATGCTGTTAGAGGGGATTTATTTGTTGAATGAAGGTAGGTGGATGTTATTTCAATGCATGCGCCCCCATCAGCATGCTCTCAAATGCGACCCTCACCAATGTCCAAAATCCACTTTGCAAAATCTCGAACTTTGTTTGGATCGTCAACAGTATCGGGTGATTTCAACCTCATGTTCTGTGTTAATGTTAAAACCTGACAGTGCTTCCATAGATATGATGAGCGTATACTTGCAAATATAATGTCACTTCTCACTCCTCCAAGGATCACGTTTAGTATTTGTATGAAATCTCCACCCAGGACCACTGTTAGACCACCAAAAGTTATATTTGAAGAGTTTTCATTATTTAATGATATAATATCTCTTAATGTTTGATCAAGAGCTTAAAAACAGTGTTTATGAATCATTGGAGCCTCATCCCAGATAAGCAATTTGGTTTGCTGTAGTAGTTGTGCAACATCACCCCCCGGTTGAATGTTATAGACTGACTGGTCGTTTATAGAAATTGGTATTCGAAATTTTTAATGATCTTTTCTACCTCCAGGTAAGAGTAATGATGTTATTCAACTCGAGGCAACTGCTAGAAAATTTTTTCCTTCAGACCTTAGTAGACATGTTAAAATTCTTCAGATTAAAGTCATACCCGTACCTCCAAATCCATGCAAGAAAAAGAAACCATCATCTTGACAAGTTAACGCAGACATAATTTCTTGGATTACATTTCTCTGTTCATCAGTGAGCATATTGTCTAATGTTGTGTATTCAAGTTGCATCTTATCCCTATCATAATTAAGCTCTTCTGCAACAGTTCGATTCGGTTGAGGAGACACTATATACTCTGGAAGGGGCATTGGAGGATAACACTGCAGAGATTTTCCATTGATGCGAAGAATGTTGTCTATTTCAGATAGTGCATACATTTGTTTTTGATCATCTATCAATGTCAAGTCTAAGAGACAGTGTATTAATGTTAGAAAGAACTGGAAAAATTTCCATATATAGCAGTCTTGCGATTAAGATGATTGTACCTTGTAGTTGTAGTCGCTGTTGTTGGGAATATAAGATGTCCTCTGTTAGGATTTTCGAGGTTGCAAACCAAACAATGTCAGGTCGAGAAAAGAAATTTGAGAATAACATTTCAGCAAATAGTATTCTCAATGAATATCCCACTCCCCAAAAAGATACATCTTGTAGTGCTTGTATGAATTCAATGTCTTCAGATAAAAGTCCCATTGCTGAACATGTTTCTCTGAATGTAAGATGAGTAATATTGTTCACTGTTCTGATAGATTCATACGAAGTTGATCCTCTGACCTTTGTTAATAGAATACGCAAGTAATGTAGTTCCCTAGAAGAGGGTGCCACATAGTAAAGTCTCCCATTACTGAAACCCTATTTGCTCAGGTACCATTTCTTTTCACGACAGTGGTAGACAAACCGTGTTGGAAATTCTGTATAGGTAGGATTTTTTCCCTCTGGATACAATTGATTTGCATTAAACCATGCTGTGAACATGGTATCAGAAATGCTGGCCTTATTCAAGATATCTTCAATTTTATCACAGTCTGCATATGTGACATTGTTTTCTCTTGGTAAATGAAATTTCAGTCTATCAAATGGAGGATATCTATAGAGTATATCAGAAGAGAAAATCCTCCAAGATGATTCACAAGGTGAGATGTACCGGCAATCATAATACATTTTTATCTCATCGACACCCTTGTCCGGAAGCTCTTTATTGCTGCTGTCAAATAGTGTTACGGTAACACGATCATGACCCTTGATAATATAATTAAAAATGAATTTGATAGAGGAAGATTGATTGCAAACTTCGATATTCAGATGAGCTTTATATTTTATGAGAAATGTAGGATTGTACGGCACCACAAACCGATTTTCTAATGGTAAACTATTTTTGAGAACAATACAACCTGTATTTCTTCTCTGATAGGTGACATAATCATCATTATCCGAAGTTGTCTAGGGAGAAAATTTCTTTGGATAATGCTTTGAGAATTTGCCACTCCTCATACAAGGCGAGTGACAGATGGCTTCACCACAAGGTCCATGGATCATAAAATTGTCGACCACTGCATGAAGTTTTTCGAAGTCACATTTTTTTGGTATTTTTGTAGAAACAATTCTGTTAATGTCTGCTAAAGTGACGACCTTGCTTTCCTGACTCAGAAATAATAGAATGTGCACATGCGGCAGTCCTCTTTTTTGAAACTCTACTGTACGAACAACTACATTGAAAATTAATCAAAAGAATACAATTTGAAAAACATTTATCTAATTCTGGTTGAGGTAGTAATTAAAAAACACAAATAGCTCAGCCACGTAGTTACACACCTGCTCGAGAATTTCCGAAGAATGATCATTCTCGTAAATCTTTCTTGAGTTGATGGACCTTTATGTTGAAAATTCATGATAGTATTTGAGGACAGTCCGATGGGCACAGGTTGTTTACTTTAACATATCGATAAACTTTAGGCCACATTGGATTGCATGTAAATGTTAAAAAAAGACCGGGATACCCTGCCCAATTACAGATTGACATTGCATCTTGGAAATTCTGAATCATATATCTTGGGCCGCCTGTAAATGTTGATGGTAAAATGATACACTTCCCACATAAGGAACCATCCCGATCACCCCTAAGGAAAGCATCTTACAACCCATTGTATAGTTCTGCCCTTAAGCGCTTCTAGTTGTAGCGAATAAAAGATAATCTCTGAGACTCAATCATTGTGTATGCATCTACAATAAAATGTTGAAGAAGCCTCCTAGAGAATAGAAGGCTGGAAGAGTCATTGGAATTGGAATGAAGGTGAAAGGAGAAATACTCTCACATTGTAACATTCCTGACTTTTGCGTTGTCATTAAATGGTATAGTATGATGGGATATATTGTCAACATATCCGTCCTCTCCACCCGTGAAAATCAATGGATATTGAAGAGGAAGGTATAGTGGGATAAACTCATCATTTCGATGATAGCCTCCATCTTTGCCTGTAAAGATGATATCTCTTTCATTATTTAGATCTTAAATGTCGCCAACAATTAGAATTACAATCTCAGAAGTAGTTGGTAAGTTGTATGTCTTTGCATCCCTTCCTCTTCTTCTAAGTAGTCACATTTTTTAATTTGTATTGCCCTGCGTCTCAATAATATCCCTTGCTATTCTGAAATTATGTGATAAACAGTTATGTTGATGAAGCATATTCTATAGCTTTTGAACAATATTGACATCAATAATAGATCTTTGTTTTTGTCATAAAAACTGCATAAGATAGTGTCAAGTAGTGGTGAGAAATGCAAGAGACAATGTTTATGTATTACTATATACAGTATTACATACCTGATTTCCCGTACTCTATTCTGAGCTTCATTTGCAGTATCATATACATAGAGCTGAGCAAACTTGGGTGGTTGTCCATCGGAAGGACACAAACTTCCAATGTGATGGTAGTTTTGTCTGTTTAATCTAAAAATATTTGGAGACCCACCACAGTTCATAGATTTGTCTACATTGCCTCCCAATGACGTGAATGAAAACATAGAGTTGTATATGTGCATGTGATCTTAGAATGACTTAGAATTTGGACAAAATTTACTGAATAGAAAAGTTCTAAGGTACAGGGGACATGCAGGAAAAGGATGTAATGATATTTTTCCCAGTGAGCTACATATGGAGTAACGGGGGACATGTTTATGGCTATATTTTTTATTCCTCTCTTCAATCAAGAAGGTAGAACCGCAGTTTTCGCATATGTTCGAAGGGTCTCCATAGTCGAAATATTCTGAAGAAAAAAGGATTGGAATACATAATATGAAATTAAAAATATAGATTCTGTTTAACTTTAAATCCTATAAGGACTATGTGTAGTAATTAATGATTTTAGTTAATGTAAACCACCTGTTTGTTCAGCAGTTTGATGATGTATTGGCATAGCTGCATCATTAATCATCTAGTTAGTTGCTGCTGGTGAATATTTAGTATTATTATAAAGAGTTAAAAAGTGGAATATTGCTAATATTATGTCCAAGTTGACATACATTTGTTTTTGATTTCAGGATATATCTCACACGTCGTTGAAGGAGTGGTATCCATGTATGTACCTATCATTGAAACTTGTTCATCAGTTGTTTCTGTGAATCCTGCACGATTGGTAATATCTCCTTTGGAATAAACGATATGTCAAGATGTTAGAAGATATAAAAAAGGGTGTATATATGAAGGGATTTATACATAATAAATGTGAGATAGAAGTTGTAATGTGAAACATACCTGTGGATGACAGATGTATACAGTTTTCAGTTTTAGTATAATTAGCACTATTCGAAAAAGTAGAATTATTCGTAAGAGTGAATATTTTACCGTATAGAAGACTACACGTAGTGGGTTTTTTTGGTGCTTACTGTGATGAGGATGCATCATTGGACCCCCTAATAGTATAACCAATAGAATCTGTACCTTGTAAGATTGGTATAAGGACTGTAAGTTGTAAAACTGTAATGTATAGTATTCACAATAAATGTAACAGAAGTTTAAATGCAGAGATGTTTACTAAATGGAAGCCATTTTCGTATCGTGGTGTTTGTTCATTTTTTGTTCATTGAGCATCCGTTTGTCATTGATATCTTTGAATACTCTCGAGGGACTTTGGAACATGGAATGAAATAGTTGTACGAATACATGGTTAGTATATTTTCAGATAGTAATCATAAATAATTCAATGGGAGACAATAAGCAGAACTAACCATTGATGAATATAGATGATAAAGGATTGTGGCGACGTAATACAGTGTCACTAGCTGGTGTGACCAGTTCTAGGCATTATTAACATAAAACTATCATTACTATAAGATTATACCCTGTCAGACATCATTGAACTTATTTAAACAGTTTGAAGATAATGTTTGTCTATATTGACCAGAGTTGAAAAAGTCATGGAAAATGAAGACATTCCACTTTATGTTTGTTTCCGCTCATATGGCATTAAAGGTTTAGGTGCAGTAATGTTCTCAGTGGTCATTCTTCCTATCGATTTGGTAATATAGTAAACATGTAAGTTGTTGATTCTGAAATAAATAAACAATTTCAGTAGTGGACAGTATTTAGAAGACAACCTGATTGACGTTGTTGTCTTAGTAATCTTCTTTGAAATCATGTGTCTTTATATCTTGACGGTGAGTGCATATTTGTTCAGTTTATCTATTTATTTTCGTGTTATGAAACTGAACAGGACCGCATGACCATGATAAACAGTGTTGTCATCTCTAACAGAATAATTATAATACGAGAAATATAATGTAAACCATTACAGTAACAATTTTTCAAATAAATAATCACTGGTACTACTATTTCTGTATAATTAGTTGTTCTAATGTGCATATATCATAGTTCATGTAAAAATCAGCAGTCAAGTAGTACATAGATTGTGCTTTTAGTAAGTCCTGCGGTTAGTTGAAAAGTTGTACTCACATATTTAGAATATAATAACATTGATGCCTTCAAAAAAATGAGACTTAATCCTATTGAAATAGGATTAAGTACTATGATAGTTTAGTAAAGTAATGTAAACCTATTAATAATATATTATAGTATTGAATGGAAAGATATCCTAATGGACTTAGATAACAGACCTTGCAGTATGTACCGCAGTTATTGAACCCAGGACAACCTAAGTAAATTGTACATTAATATTAGTACACATTCCAAAGGGTTAACCAGCATAAAGGAGTAGAGTACTTTATCAGGCTTACCATTACATGTGTAGCCGGATGAATTTATGCTGGTCAATGTATGAACACAGACATATCAGTAATGCACTGGTATCCTCATTTGCATACAAAGAAAGATAATGTCCAAGTTGTGTTGCTGTGAAGGTAAGACGAAATGTAATGTGCAATAAATAACTAATTACACATAAATTATAACATTAATTACAGAAAGGAAATAGGACTCCATAAACAGAGACTATTGCAGAAAGGTTAGGCAAGAGTAATTTCCAATAGTTGGGAAACAATTAAAATGGGTTTAAAAAATAATCAATGTTCTAGGAGAAATTAAATGTTTCGTTGTGTATACTGAGGTATACACAGAAATTATCAGCATCATCTGCTAGGATGATGTTTTTGTAAGCAGTGAAGATGGAGATATAGAAAATAAATTCAAACCGTAGCTTTTTGACGGGTTTACCAACAATGGAATATTGAATACGTTGTTTGTGCGTAGTACAGAAGGATGATGCATGATGTACCTTCGCACCTACTGAAACCGCGTCCAACTTTTAGAATATAATAATCGCAGGTAGAAACATATGATCAGAATCGATGGGATAGAGTTTAGATCATACTGTCAAGGTAGAGGTAGCCGCAGAAATGAAAAAACTGGATTTTGATGGATGATCTGAAACCCAATTCGCCGGGCACTAGATACGTTGGAGGTAATCTAAGGGTAGTGGATACACGGGAGTGTTGGGGGTAGCCACAGAAATGCAGGAGGCAGGTTTCCGCAGAGGAGGAGAAACCCTAAATGATGGCCACTGCATACGATGGAGAAAAGCGATGGGCAGTGGATAGGTGGGAGTGTCAGGGGTTGGATTTGCGGATTATGGAGGAGGAAACTGGGGAATTTTGGGCCTCAGTAGGAGGAGTTGGAGGTGGAGGAACTTAATGAGGATGAATTAAAGATTGAGCATGCGGTGCGAGATATTTTGACAACGACGAAGGAATATTGGAGTAGCAGATACCAGAGATTAGGGTGAGGGAAGTCGCGATAGGGTCAGAGGTGGAGAGGACGGAGTAGGCGAGGGGGTTGCAGGTAAAATTGTGGAGGCAGCTGTGGAAGGAAGACGCGAGCAGGAGAGGAAGAAGGCGAGTGGTGGAACCCTAGATGAATCAGAGGCCAAATGAGAGCGGTAGATCAAGGCAGTCGGGGTTACGAGAGATCTGTGAGGAATGAAGAAAGGTATCAGGAGATGTGGCTTCTTATGGTGGTGACACGGCAGTGGAAAAATTCCAGGTTTAGAAGATATATAGATTTTATAAGACCTTGTGTAATTTTTTAAAGCATTATAAAAAAATTTATAGTATTAAAATCTATATTTATAGATTAAATTATGATTTTAATATAAAAATTGAATTAATCATATTTATAATTTGATTTTTGGAAAATAGTTTTCATTTTTTTATTCTACATGTCGAAAATTGATTAGGCCGAATTTTTCGGATTTTTCTGAAAGTCATGTTTCTTTAGTAGTAAAATACAATAATTTAATATATAAATACATTATATTTTAAAACTACTATTCCTGACATCATAAGTGATGGAAGCACTCAAATGTAGAAAAAAATGCACTTGTTACTATTATTGGTCATGGAATCATCACTATTTCTGATCTTCATGGAAAATATGTAAAGTAAATAATTAAATATTATGAAAACCCTCCTCCCCTCCATTATAAATACCAACCCTTCTTACGTATTTTCTTCACTTCTACCAAGATTTGTTCGTTGCCCAAATTCTACCCAAATATCTACCCAAGATCATCCCCCACCTATAACATCCCTTGGTTTCTTAAAAAGTCCAAATCATCTCCCCTTAATAAGCTGTCAAATGAGATAAACTCAAGATGTAAATTTCTCTTTCCAATTATTTTATTTTCACTCATGTTCTTTTATTTTCTTGTTTTTTTCTTCACCTCCATTTACCCATTTGGTTTGATAACTCCAGTAACATAAAAAAATTTAATTCTTTTATTATAATGGGATAGTTTATCATAATCTCTCCCTCCCCCTCCTTTTTTCTATAAATGAAAATATTGTCCGAGATGTGTTGATTTATCACATTCAAGGATGATGAGTTCTAAATTTTCATTACCATCTTATAGACTAGTCATTAAACCATTTTAATGGTTGAACCATATAATAATATATTTATTTTAACTTATGTGATGTTATGGAATACTTTTTTCACAACTTATATAAAATAATAATACAAAATAAGTTAATTATGAGAAAAATCGACAAATTAGTCAAAGTGTTTATCGATAATGTTTTATATAATTATCCAACCTCAATAAAAATAACCAAATTAAATTTACAACCATGTGACCATATGGATGTTAATTAATAAAGCATAACCCCAATTCTGGAAAACCATCTCTATATTACAAGATTCTCCATTCATGAAAATAAGTTAACTGATCATAACGACCAAGAAAACAAATGGACCCAAACCATGAAATTGAACTACTTAACCCATAAAAAAGATTATGAATGAACATAAAAAGGGTATAAAAATATTTTACATATAGAGTAGGCTATTTATATATTAATTTATGAACCTAATTTTATTATACAAGTCTTTAATATCATATGGATAACACCATCAGACTTTAGGTAAGGGATCCTCAATAATTCACTTTTATTAAAGAATGTACTCTAGGTTATTCCCTTTTATGTGAAACCCCTAATGATGGGTTGTGATTTAGAACCTCCAAAATACTTATCTCAATGATTTATAAATTATGTAAAATCACTAATGATGGTTTATGATTTATAACCTCCCAAATACATCCCTTAATGATTTATATGTTATGAGAACCCCCTTCTCCCTCTCATTAATCCCTTTTAAGTACACCTTATACCACGTCGATAATCCATAATGAATTCTACTAGAACCTCCATTATTCCTTCTTGTTGCCTTATCTTTCATTCTACCAAAATGATGTTATCTTATCTATTTATTTTCATTTTATAAATTCTTTTTACATGTTCAAAATTAATTTTCCAAGACCCTTTAAACATTATCTTTTGGGGATATACATGTTTTTAAGTGATTCCCTCCTCAATAAATGCCGATATGCAAACTTGTTTTAATGGAATTCCTTGAATTTTCACCTGATTTCATGTGAACCCTATCTTCAGTTTTAAGACATCAATTTTTTATAAAATTGGTCTTTTATTATGAAAAACTTCTTGGTTCACTTCTGTTTTTTATACAATATTAATTCCTTTTCTATTTTAAATGCTCTTTAGTATTTTCTATCAAACCGTACTAAAATGATTTAATTGTAATGTTACTTAAGTACTTTTATTATAAGTTTTCACTTCCATTTTATATAACTTATGATGATATATTATTTTTTACCTTATGAATTTCCATGTATAATATGCCCATTTAATATGCTTTATGGCATGATTGTGATACCCACTTTTTTCAAGGGTACCCTTATGTTTATGCATGATTGATTTTGTATGATTCTTTATGTGAAAAACATATTCATGAAAATTTTTAGATGATTGCACCCAGATAGAACTATAATGTATTGGGTAATGTTGAGTCTCATGAGACGTTATGTGCAATGGTCTTGGTAGTTATCCTTGGCTTGTGCTACCATGTGCGACAGTCTTCGTAATTAGCCTTGACTTGTGATACCACATGAAAAGGTAATTATGATTATCCTTGACTTGTACCAAATTAATGTTTTATGATGTTTCCACATTACTATGATTCCATATTTATATGATCCCATGTATATATGTTATAATTCTACATGTTCCATGCTTTTGTTATCATTATGTCATGCATTCTAACCCATGTGCTAAAGACATGTTCTTATGTATACTCCATTATAGGTATTTTTAGATCATCCATTTGTTCATGTTATTCCCAAGTTATCCTATACAGATATATGAGCACAATGGAAGATATGATCCCTCTATGAAGAATAAATATATAAGGGTTTATTTATTTTCATTTCGTCAGTCTTATGTACCTAGTCTTCAAAGACACTGGAGTTTATGATCCTTGGAGTGTACTATTATGTATAATTATGCTTCAAATAATGCAATGTTATTAGTAAAAGGATAGGGTCACTACAATCCTTGTCCTACAAGATGTTAAACTATAAATGTTCAGACCTCTATAACCCCAAACTAAATCCCTTTTGTACCGCATGATAATAAACTATGAATGGTGAATACACCATATGGTATGATCTCTACAAACATAAACTAAGATCTCATTTTTCCTTACTGAAATGCGTTAAACATCATGGGTAACATTGTGCTTCACATATCATGTCATTTGGGTATCCATCTTTTTTCACATATGAATAGACCCCCCCTCCATTAGTCTGGTCTCACGCAACCTTGGCTCACCTATCGTTTGGGGAAACATACCAGAGGATCTTGAACGTCAATTTGACAAAAGTCTCACAATATGAATACGGTTAGTGGTAGATTCTCTATAGATTTTCCCATTCCAAGTGAGATGATAACTGCTAACTACATTGCAAACTTGTTTATCAGTTATCATCAATCGTTATTTTCATCCCCATGGTATCCCAAATGATGGGTGTAGTGATTAACCTTTTTTCTACGCCTTTTTCCCACACACAGGAAATTAAACTGGGCATCTACCATCCCAGCACTATGATCATAAACTATGATCTTCCACATCCTTGTTGCATGATGATAAATTTCTTGGAAATTTAAAAACTACATAAGGATTGATTACAATCATTATGGGATATGTAAGAATGCCCAAACCATTCATGTATGGCCTAGCATCTTGTCCCATAATCATTCTGGCCTCTTGTCACAAGTTATATCTTAGGATTGTGTGGTGTGGTAAATAAAATTATTCTTCATTCACATCAGGCTATTTTTCCACTCCACACACTTCCCACTTGAGAGACTCCTTATATCCTACATCCTTACAACATGATGTTAAGGCTCATGGCATTTTCAGAACTATGAATGGATTGATTCCCATATTTATGGGATACATAGGAATGACAAGACATTTTTTCATCGGGTCCAGCCTAAAAAATATCTTTGACCCCCTCAGGTATAGTTCTCTTCAAGGGATTTCATATGGTGTGGTGTGTACATCTTCTGTCCCAATTCATGTTGGGTTTACAATAGCCACATCATGTGACCTTACTTTTATAATGTCTTCCTTTCTTACATTCTTACCTCGTGACGTTAAAATTATTGGAATTTTCATAACTAGTTTTGTATTGATTCCCATCTGCATGGGATATATTGGAACTCCCAGACATTTTGTCCTCGGGTCTAGCCCCAGTTTTGGGAAAACATCTCTTCCTTCTAACCGCATGGCCAATGTTCTCTTGGGGGTATGTGGTGTGATGTTGAATTATGTCCTCATTCATATTGATTATGAAATAGCCACATCATGTATCTCTCATGAGATCTATACATCCCCTTTTCCTTCATCCTTACCGCATGACGTTAAACTACACATTATTTTCAAAATTATATGTGTCAAGATTCCCATCCTTATAGGATACGTAGGAACTCCTAAACATTTCATAATTGGGTCTATCCCCTGGTCCCACAATCCTTCTTATCCTCTTGTACAGAGCCCCCCCCCCACCTCCCCGGTATTATGTGTGGCGTGGTGTGGAATTTTTTCATCATTCACATCAGGTATGCATTATCACAGCACACACATTCTATTCTGAACATTGTTCTTCCGTATGTGTCTAAACCATATAATGTTAAACTATGCTACCTCAACCAAAATGTCTTTAAACTATTGTGTATTTTCTACACGATGTTAAGGTGCATGGGATTGTTGTGTCATACCACCTTAAAATGTGACACTATCATTCTGGTTATAGAAAAAAATGACACTACATTATGGTGTCCTCTATAGTGGAGATATCATGTTTGGCATCATCCATCCACCATGATATTTTTCAAGGCCTCCTTACTAGATACGTATGAGTGGCTGATATTTTTTTGTTCAAGTCTAGCCTGAGCTACCTCAAATCCTTCCTTCATTTCACCCCATTAGACTAAACTATTTCAGGAGAATTTAGTTTGGTGAGGACCTATGTGGTCCTCATTTATATTGGGTTTATAATATCCAGGGCATGTACTTATCTTCATGAATCTCCCTTCTATTACCCCTTGGGTCCTTGCCACATGACGTTAAACTGCATGTCATTTCATGAACTATGTCTGGCATGATTTACATCCTCATGGGATATGTATGAATGATCATACATTTCCTCTTCAGGTATAGCACCAGGCACATCATCCCATTTCCCCCTCCTTGTCTGGGACTCTAGACCTCTATTATGCCTCACCAATATGCTCAAATACATTTTGGTTTAGGACCTAGAGTGTTGTATTCTGCATATACATGATTTCATTCATTTCCATGAATCATGTCTCACTTTATTTGGGTTTCAATCATCTATATTATTTTAAAGGGACCCTCTATTAGAATGATTTCTAGGACTCAACCTTCTCCTACTATGTTGGGCCAATTTCCCAGAGGATTTTGAATGACATTATGGGACATGACCTCTGTATCAAATTTGGTCAGTGGTCAACTTTCATTTTTTATTCCCATGTCAGGTCACATAATGTGTATGATGTTTTTCCAACATGGTAAAAATTATCAAACATCATTATGACACCCCCATTAATCCCTAAATATTGGTCTCTTGATTCACTTCCCATTACATCCAATCATGCCCAGACAGAACAACGACCCCCTAGGTGTTATTTTTCCATACACCTTCATATGATGTGAGGATGAACCAGTGTCATGGGGTCACCCTTGGCTCCACACATCCATCCCCTTCCATGTGATTCCATGCATTTTAAATATTTTCCCTACCCTTGTTTCCCACACTGAGTATGGCTCATGTGGGCGTGGGGATTTGGGTCAGGTTTGTACATACATGGAAGGGCCACACATCCTTAATGGTCGAGCTCTATGAACATAAACTAAAATAAATTAAGTTCTTATCTTATGATTCTAAAATATGTCTTATTCACCCAGATTTTGTAATGATATATTACCAATCCATACGATGTATTCACTCAAGGAGAAATTTCCCCATTTTCTTATTGGCAGCCTGCCATACCCCCTTCAATAACTATGTGTGTCTTGATTATCATTATTATGGAATACATTGCTATGCCCAAGATTTTTTTCGTGGTCCATCCACATCACAATGAACCCTCTTGTTCCATTTTAGCTTGAGATTCCTTGGAATTAGGTCTTTTGGTGTGTAATTATGTCCCCATACATACCAGGTTTGTAGTAACCAAGCCACGTAGCTCTTTAAAGAGTTATACATTTCTATGTTCTCACCGCATGAAAATAAACTATACGGGAATGTCCCATGCACATGACAATAAACTAGGCACATTATGGTCCAATCTATATGATCCTAAACTAAGATTCTATCCATCTATGTTCGCATGACACAAAAATTCATAACAATTATGATATTCCTCTTTAAAAGATGATATATCCCCCTTTTGGTATTGTTCACCTACCGTGCCACCTCCATGTACTTTGTAAGGCTTGATTCTTACCCTTGTAAGATACGTAGAGACATTTAGGCATCTAATTCCCAAGTCCATAAGACTGAACAGTAAACTACCTGTCTTTCCCTTCTCATCCCTGATAGACCTTTTAGGAATACTCGATGTGGTGTGGACCTCTTTAGCCCTCATTCACATTGGGTTGTAAACCACACCTCACATTTCTCCTTTGGACTACCCATGTCTTCGATGCATGACTTCAAACTACGACCTGACCCTAAACAATTTCAGGATGCCCCTGATAATTATGGGATGAGTCAACATCCTTGCCATAGAGGATTTACCATACATTCATTGGTATCTGGCAACAATGTGTTAAATAACTATGATTTTATTTATTCTCATCCTTATGGGAAACGTAGCGACACCCATGTAATTTTATTTGAGGCCATCCCGATGAACATTAAATTTCTTGGCTCTTTCCCCTAATTATGTTCTGAACATTGTGACCTTAAATAAGGGTTCACAGATCATGTAACATGACTTTAAACTGTTGAGTAGGGTACATATGATATGACCTTAAACTATGTGCAACTTCCTAATCAAATGATGTTAAACTATTCTTAGATCATTTTCACTGCATGATGCTAAATTGTGTGCTTAACGTCCCCCTTTACATGATGTAAAACTATATACCATCTTATTTCCTCACCATTGAGATCTCTCCTAGATGTAGGCATGATCTCAATTCAGACCTATATTCTCTCCCACCATACTTTCATCATGGGGTAATAATATCAAAATTCTTGGACTTTATCCAAATAGTTCATCATTCCATCACCATGATTTTTATGCCCCTTACTTCGGATCCCCATTCCCTTTCACGTCTAAAAGAACCCCCTAGTGGTTAGGATTATCAGCCTTAAGGCTCAGCTACTCTCTTATGGAAACATTATGAAGGAAATCTATTGACACATCATGTTTGGTCATGTATTTTCAAAATCCATTAGCTTTTGGTCCTCGTTGGTTTGTTCCCATTTTTGGATAATGTGATACAGATTCTCTGTTTTGAATTTGGTCAACATCTATCCTCTGTCGTCATTCTATCCTCACTGCATTCTAAATTTTGTGTATCATAAATCATTTTCATTGTTCCACTTTTTTTGGATTTATTCCAACACCCCTTGTATCATCTCTCCCATGCACTCAAGTATGTTGAGAATAGAATTTTATCTTGTTTTGAGGACCCTATTCTCTAGTCAAGTCCCTTATTTTATTTCGAAAACTCTTGGTGGCCATTCAGACCCCAATAATTTGAATGATTAGTGGGCACTGTCATACACAAAGTGAATAATTATGTATTCTTCACTTTTTTCTCACACTGGGTTTGACCCATGTGATCATAGATATTTATCACTAATTACATCATAGTTATGGTCATGGTGGACTTAAATAAACATGCATGAATATAATAAGTCCATACACGCAGTTATGAATAGGAAAAAAATAGGGAGATATGTTTATGAGTTCATCCAAAACATGGCCCTTGTAGATCATCCCATTTGAGTTATTTCTCAAGTGTGGCCACCTTATAGATCATAACCTCCAAGGATGCTTCCCACTCTATAATCTCCTTATCTTAATCAGCATCTCCAAAGCAGAGCTCATTTGCTTTGGCCTGCATTCAATCATTCTCAACTTTGAGCTCTATCATTTAATGGCTTTCCTTCACTTCATTATTCTAGTAATCATCCATTTGGGTCTTCAACAATTTAATGAGCTTTGAATAACTCACTTTAAATGCCTCTCTTTCATTTTCTTGCTTTGCAAGGCATCATACTTATTTCTCATCCTTAAGAAAATTCTTTTTGTTCTCTGATTCCTTCCAAAAATTGGAAAATATTAGACCTTTGGATACTCTATCATATCTTATCATTCATATAATCATGGATTACTATATGAAGGTGGTGATAATCCACCCCTCCTGCATAGTGAAATTGTATCCATGTGAGATGTGGCCCCATCCAGATCAACCATTCTACTTTTGATTGACTGAGGAAGTGTTTTCTACACTTCCTCACCATGAGTCACATCATATGACTCTCCACAACTACCTAGGGTTAGATTCATCTATATCATCAGGATCTAGGGGCCTCTACTTAGTAAAAATGGATAAGAGTTTAGAAATAGTGTCCTCTTCAAGGAAACATTCTTCTTTAGTGACCTCACCCCTACTTGAATAGAGCTCAACCCTAGAAACTTTATCACTGATGATTTCAGTTTCATTCTCACGGGGTGCTATGTCTAGACAAGCAAGAATAATTGATTATATGAGAATTGGTGAAATCACTCATAGAGCTCCCACAAATGATTAAAACTCAACAGTTTTCCGAGACTCTAAAAATGAGATCACAACATTGGGAACTAATATCTTGGTCATCCGAGTTCTCCATTAAAATATGTGATCCTACAAAGTTAGAAACATACATGATAATATCACAACTATGTCTAGTTCATGATTCATACTAGTAGAATCCACCATAGTAGAATCCCAAGTGCTTTTTAATTCAATGATCGTCACTAGCTCCTAAATAGTGGGAATAGATTGAGACACTGGGGTCTCCATTCTTTCCCCTCTTGTTGGCTTATCGCTGACCACTTCATTCGTGGCTTTTCCTTCCACCACATAAACCATGGTTATCCCTCTACCCTACTCGGTCCCATATAAAGATTCAAGACCATGTTCTTCCACATCCATGGGTACATTTTAATCCCTTGCAGAGGAAGCTTCCTATGTATCATCATCAATGTGTTCCAGAATAGGGAAATATTTTGTAAGTGCGTATGAGTTATGAAAATAGAAATGAAAGTAGAGATAAGAGTCAAGACTCACCTTGAGTTTTCCATCTAGTTCCATGATAGAGCCTTCTATTTTTTCTCTCTCACATGTTCTTCCCAAGCATGCATCTTTTTCATGTAGTCTCTCACCTCCATTGCCTTCACCACCAACCTCATCTTATCTCTCTTAATCTTATTCATCTTTCTATTTCTCCTATTCTTAATTTTCCTCATCTTCTTCTTATTCTTCATCTTATTTATATTCATCCCCTTATTCTTCTACTTACTTGTCTTTATCATCCTCAAACATCAGCTTTTCCGGGTCGTGCACCTGGAAAATCCTCACATTCACTAGGAGATGTAGTTCTTTATACTTCCCTGGTTGGCATGCATAAATATCCTTGGAAATCTTGTGTACATGTGGGAGATGAAATATCATCATAGTTTCCACCTTAATGCTCCCAAAATCTGGTAAGTCAAGAAAATTGCATAGTATTCTCTAACACAACTCTTCAATGGACATGGGATATCACAACGTCTTCTAGGAAGACTATAGCGATGGGAAAATAGCATTGTAATTCGGTTTTAGAAGATGTCTTAGTTGCTTTTAGGGGGCTTATAACGACCCATACATTACATACATTGTTAATACTTAAAAATTGAAGCACACTTATTACAACATATGACAAAACCACAAAGGACCGTATAGGTATAGTGTCTTTAGAAACTGGGAAACATAAAAACTGGTTCATAAATCTTCTACAGTGTCTCACATTTATTTCATCATATCTAGGGTCCCTTTTAGCATATTCTACTTAATATCCATCTTCCTGACCTGGGGAAAAGAAAACATAAAAGGGTGAGCTCAAATGCTCAGCAAGGGCAAATAAAGGAAATAAAAATCATATCATATTTTTTTGAAAATCATAACCTGCAAAAGAGATCATAAAATCTTAACATGGAATAAATCATAGAAGTGAAAATGAGATCCCCATAATCATAACATGAAACTTGAAACTTTGTGGCATGCACACATAATCATGGAAAATCATTTCTTGTTAGACATGACTCATTGTCACGACTATCTTAGTGGACAAAGTCCCTTTCTGAACCGAGTCACCCTCGTTCCAGTCCTGTATCACTGAACCGGTATAACCTACCGTTCCAGCCATGTCTATCTCATAAGATATAAAACCTTTACCCAATGCATTGGAGGGAGATATAGGTCCCACCCATCTTATAATGAATCCTTTATTATGTGTGCCACATAATCATAAACCATACATCATAGCGTAACCCATGTAATAAAAATGGGATTCTTAAACAACATGACATCATAAAACAATTTATATAAGATAAAGGAATTCATAAAAATGTTTCCATCACAACATAATCAAATCCATTTAATAATAGGGATAAAAACAGAACCCTTTTATTATCTTAGATGGAAAATAATTTTGATAAAATACTTGAACTTCATTCTTGAGGAAAATATCCTTTCTACTTTAAAAACATTTTTCCTTTCATAACATGTCATACGACTTTAAAATAAAATAATTTGATTAAAAATAAACTTTAAAACTTTTAAAGGAAGATTCTTGGAAATAATGTTTTAAAAATCCATTCATGCCGTATAAGTTAAAAAAAACATTTTTCGTACTTTTGTCGGAAAAGTCAAAAAGTACCTAGTACGACAAAAGATTCCTTTCATAGATATTACTAAAAACTCACAGAAGGGTAAAAATGGATTTAAACAATTGTAGGTGGATGGAAATAATATTACATATTGATGAAACATGGATGTGGATGATAAAATACACCCCAGTAAATACTTACGAATAAACAATCTCGGATAAAAATGAGATTGTGATATTTCCCATACCTTAGGTCCGATTTGGTTTGTACGTGTCCGAAGCTCCTATATAATGGTTTAAATAATGTTATTGACTTATTCCAGAATCATACATATTGATATGATATCATATATGGTCATGTTCTTAGCTTCTTGTTAGTAATATTTCATTGTTACTTGTTACTCGGGTCTTTATTGCCTTTTGTTCTTATGCGTGTTTTGCCGAATACATTCTTATTCTTCTTTTAAGGTTATAGATACCTTATATCCAGAATGGTATTAGTGTAACATATATCATATTTATTCATTCAATTCATTTATATAATTACTATGTAATGATGATCATGTAGAACGAGTCGCATCACATCGTGGAGACGGTATTCCGTACGTACGCACGAGTGATGATATCGTTCCTATGATCGTGGAACTGTATTGGAGTATATATATATATTATTTCAGTTTCAATATTACTTTATAATAATCATAAATAGTTACTCATTAAACCATTATACCCAGCCTTGTAAAGTGATGGTGGAAAATAGATTACACCACGGCGTGGAGACGGTATTCCGTACGTACGCACGCGCGATGATTTCATTTTTCCGTAGGATGGATAGAAGGTGAGTTAGGGTTGTTTCATATTTATAATAACATATCAGTATGTAAGTAATACTTATGTTATTACTTTATCATGAAACAACTAATGAAGAATAAGTTGAAGAAGAAAGAAATTGAAAAGATCGGTAATGGATATTACCTCTTCTTTGGAACGCTTCTTTGAATCCTCCACTTAGGGAACTAATATTGGTCTTTGAAGAAGACCAGGACCTCTAGGATTATTCTAGGGAAGTGGAGAGGAGAAAATGGCAGGGTTTGGCCGAGCTTGAGTGCTCAAATTGGTGTGAGGAGGAGGGGGAGGAGGTGCCCTTTTATAAGGGAGGAGAGGGGCGCCTTAGGAATATCTCAAAATATTATTTTATATTAAAAACAAAATCGGTTTATAATGGTTCCAAAGGGTCTTATTTCGAAGCTAAAGTGGGGATGGGTCGGAATCCTATCAACCAATTGGATTTAGACAAGTTTAGGGTATTAGTTTAACCTTATGAATTAGATTTAACTCTAAGTTAAATAATTATTCTTTTACCGTGTCTTTTTGTTTTCTTTCACTATATGGTTAATACACATACTATAACATGCCAAACGAACCCCAAATTGTTTATTATTAATATATATATCCTTATCTAAGTCATTTGGCCGAACCTTATATTTTTAGGAATAAAATAACAATTAATAATATAATATTTGATTTAAAAACTATTTTGTGTCAATTTTGACACTATTTGATATATGATTTTTTTGAAAGTCATAACAGAATTATATGTTCGAACCAAGTTGATTAAATCAACATTAATATATCATAGTAACCTAGAAAATTAGTGTAATTCATAAAAAGTCTCAAATTACATTTATTTTGGTGTTTATAACATCAATTATGTCAATATTTCATTAATAAGATAATTACTGCATCATCATTGTGTCATAAATAAATTAAATTATTTAATGTATAAAAATTACAAATAAAATACCATTATGTAGGAAATCTTTTTAAATTTCTATTGAATATTTATAGTCGAATTTATCTTATGTATAACCCCTTATTAAAAATTATTTACTTATTAAACATTAATTTTAACGATTTTAACCCTTATTTAAATAAATTAATAATAAATGTCCTAATATAATCCATGTGGGCCTAAATGGTCATATTTTTATTCCTAAGTTTGTTTTTGGTCGAATTACACTTGTCCAATAGAATTAGGACATGTGTTAGGGTAATAGTAATATCATATTTACCCTTAGTTACCCTATTTACAATTAACCGCGGTAAAAAAAAGTAAAAAGTTACTATTCGCCAAAAAATTATTTTTATCTCATTGAACCACATTTTACTTACTTATATCAACCGTGACTGTCGGATTTTTTAAATTACATTCACAGAAGCGGTAAAATTATGTTTTATGCAAAATTCAGTTTTTAACCTACCACTTAGTGGTTTCACTATTCATCAAAAATTGAAATTTTTCAGAAAAATACCAAAATTTCACCCTAGGCTAATTTCGATATTCTGAGTCCCAAAATGAAGTCCATTTTGAAAAATAAAATTTATAAAATTTCAAAAAGTGGTTATTACTATTCATAACGGCTAGTTTTAATAGCATATTGTTGTTTAGTGAAACTCGGTATTGCGTACGACGCAAGCTATCGAGGAAGGTCGCGATTGCCTGTAAAGCAAGCCAAGCACGTGTTGTGTAGAAAAAGATTCCTTTGATGATTCATATAACATAAAAGTCTCGGGTGTTACATTCTACCCCCCTTAAAAAGAATTTCGCCCCCGAAATTCGTCACTTTGTAACAAACAGATGAGGACACTTCTCCCTCATCATATCCTCAAGCTCTCATGTAGCTTCTTCAAGTTGGTGGTTCCTCCATAAATCATTCACCAATTGAGTGTTCTTGTTTCGTAGGACTTTTTCGCTACGATCCAGAATCTCAATTGGCTGTTCTTCATAAGAAATATCTTGCTCCAGCGGTACAACTTCTGAGCTGAGTACATGTGAAGGATCTGGTATGTACTTTCTCAGGAGAGATACATGGAACACATCGTGAACTTGAGAGAGATTCGGTGGAAGCGCCAATCGGTAAGCTACCTTTCCAACACGATCCATTATTTCGAAAGGACTGATATATCTAGGGCTCAACTTCCCCTTCTTTCCAAATCTCATAACCCTCTTCCAGGGAGATATTCGTAAGAACACTTTATCACCCACTTCAAACTCTAGGTCTTTTCTTCGGTTGTCGGCATAACGTTTCTGTCGACTCTGAGCTGCTCTTATGTGTTGTTGAATAGATCTGACCTTTTCTGCCATTTCATCAACGAGATCAGGTCCTAATAGCTTTCTTTCCCCAACTTCATCCCAGCAAGTTGGAGTCCTGCATTTCTTTCCATAGAGATCTTCATAAGAAGCCATCTGAATACTGGAGTGAAAGCTAGTATTATAAGAAAATTCCACCAAAGGTAGGTGTTGATCCCAACCTCCTTTGAAATCCATAGAGCAAGCTCTCAACATATCTTCTAGGGTTTGAATTGTTCTCTCAGACTGACCGTCTGTCTGGGGATGATAAGCAGTGCTGAAACTCAACTATGTATCCAGATTATGCTGAAGACTTCTCCAGAACTTCGAGGTAAATCTCGGATCCTGATCATATATAATAGAAAGTGGTACTCCATGCAATCTTACCACTTCCTTTACATATATCCTGGAAAGCTGATCTAGAGATAAATCCTCTCTAATAGCAATAAAGTGTGCAGACTTTGTAAGATGATCAACTATGACCCAAATAGCATTATTGCCTTTGGATGTTTTAGGAAGTCCGGTGACAAAGTCCATAGTGATGTTTTCCCATTTCCATTCGGGTATGGGTAATGGTTGTAACATCCCCTTAGACTTCTGTCTCTCAGCTTTAACTTGTTGACAAACCAAGCATCGAGAGACATATTCAGCAACATCTCTTTTCATGCCATCCCACCAGAAGTAATCTTTCAGGTCCCTATACATCTTCATGCTTCCAGGATGAATAGAGAATGAAGAATTATGAGCCTCATCTAGTATCTCCATCTTTAATTCGGGGATGGGAGGAACACAAACCCGATTCCTGAACTTTATTATCCCATCACAATCAAGGTTGAACTCAGGAACATTTCTCACCTTCTTTTGTAACTCGACATCTTCTTTCTGTACCTCTTTAGTCTTCACATGTATAGATGGTTGAACATTCATTTGAGAAAGATAAGATTTCCCCCCTTCCATTATAATTCCAAGATCCATCCTTTGTAAATCCATAAATATTGGATCTTTTGTGATCCTCATCATGGATAAACTAGCATTGTCTTGTCGACTTAATGTATCTGCCACCTTGTTTGCTTTCCCAGGGTGGTAATGGATTGAGCATTCATAATCCTTAATCAGCTCCAACCATCTTCTTTGACGCATATTCAGCTCCTTTTGTGTGAAAATATACTTTAAACTTTTATGATCAGTATAAATATCACTCCTTTCACCATAAAGGTAATGCCTCCAAATCTTTAATGCAAAGATTACCACAGCTAACTCCAAATCATGTGTTGGGTAATTTTGCTCATGGATTTTCAACTGTCGTGAGGCTTAAGCTATCACCATATCATTTTGCATAAGAACACACACCAATCCCTTCTTGGATGCATCACTGTAGATCACAAACCTTTCTCCACTACAAGGCAGTGTGAGCACAGGTGCACTGGATAACCTTCTTTTCAACTCCTTGAAATTCTCTTCACATTCTTCCGTCCAGACAAACTTAACTCCTTTCCGAGTCAACTTGGTGAGTGGATTAGATAATCGTGAAAAATCTTTTACAAAACATCGATAATATCCAGCCAAACCAAGAAAACTTCGGATCTCAGTTACTGTTGTTGGTCTTGACCATCTTTCGATAACCCCTGTTTTTGCTGGATCCATAGATATCCCATCTATTGAGATTATGTGACCCAAAAATGCAACTTTTTGAAGCCAAAATTCACACTTGGTAAATTTGGCATAAATATTCTCCTTTCTCAGGGTCTTCAATATAATTCTCAAGTGATCTTCATGCTCTTCCTTGCTCTTTGAATAGACAAGAATATCGTCTATAAAGACTACCACAAATTGATCAAGATAGTCTCTAAAGACTCTATTCATTAGATCCATGAAGATAGAAGGGGAATTAGTAAGACCAAATGGCATCACTATAAATTCATAGTGTCCATACCTTGTACGGAAAGTCGTCTTTGGTATATCCTCCCTTTTGACCCTTAATTGATGATACCCTGAACGAAGATCAATCTTGGAAAAGTATTGAGCTCCGCGTAGTTGGTCAAATAAGTCATCAATGCGTGGGAGAGGATATTTGTTCTTGATAGTGATCTTGTTAAGTTCTCAATAATCAATGCAGAGTCTCATTGATCCATCTTTCTTCTTAACAAATAGAACAGGTGCTCCCCAAGGTGACGCACTAGGGCGTATGAATCCCTTATCAAGATTCTCTTGGAGTTGCTTCTTCAATTCCTGCAACTCAATTGGGGCCATTCTATAAGGTGTATTTGAAATAGGCAAAGCACCCGGTACGAGTTTTATTGAAAACTCAACTTCACGATTTGGTGGAAGACCCAGTAATTCCTCCGAAAAGACATCATCAAACTCCCGTACAATGGGCATATTCTTAATCGTGAGTTTCTCACCAACCATTTGAGATAAATAACCTTCATTTAGTGGAATCAATACCCATAAGATGGAAGAAATTTCCACTAGAAGGTTATGTTCATCCTTGCATTGATAGACGATTGTAGATTGATCTGGAATATGAAATGTGACTTCCCTTCTTTGGCAATTGATATGAGCTCCATGTAGAGAAATCCAATCCATGCCAAGAATCACATCAAATTCTACTAAAGGTAGGATCACAAGATTTGCAGGAATCACTTTCCCACAAACTTCGATCGGAGAAGAATTATAAACTTTTGATGCGACTGTTGTGCCATTAGGGGTTGTCACAGCTAACTCAACATCTAATTGTTGAGGTAATATGGTGATACCCTTAGAAAATTTTTCAGAAATAAAAGAGTGGGTGGATCCAGAATCAAATAAAACATTTGCTACTTTAGAGTGGATGGTAAGTGTACCTTTCACCACTTCGTTATCGTACTCCTCATCGCAGATAGAAATTGCATGTGACTTTCCTTTGTCTTTAGCCTTAAGATTTTGTTGACGTCGACCATCATCATCAACCCTTGGATTTGGGCATTGATTGGCATAATGCCCCATCTCCTTGCACTTGAAACATTGAAGTGTAGTAGGTTCATTCTTTGTATCCCTTCCTTTGTTTGCATCATTAGACATCTTCTTCCCATTATCGCGGCATTCAAATGCCCGATGACCTTCCTTTCCACATTTGAAACATTTACTTGTACCTTTAAGACAACTACCTCCATGTTTCTTTCCACAGTTTGAGCATAAGGTAAAGCTCATCTTCTTTTCAGTGTGCTCTTTAGATTTTCCTTTGAATTCCATCTTCCTCTTCTTATCAAACCCATGTGACTGATGGGTTACTCCAATCTCCATCTCGACTTTGAGAGCACATCGAACGATTTCCTCGTAGTTATTGAAGTCCCTTATGGCTAATGCCCTTCAAAGACTTGGTTTTAAGCCACTAAAGAATCGATCGATCTTACTCTCAGGTTGGATAATAATACTAGAAGCGTACCTTGCAAGTCTTGTAAAATTTGCTTCATAGGTACCAACAGATTCATCATCCCTTTGCTTTAGTTCAAGAAACTCTTTCTCCATCTTTGTTCGGAGAATACGAGGGAAGTACTTATTGAAAAATAAGTTCTTGAACTCGTCCCATTCCATAGACTCAATTTCATCCCTTTTCCTCTTATTCTTAATAAGATTCCACCATTGATCAGCATCTTCTTCCAAACGATACACTGCAAGGATGAATTTATCATGCTTGGAACATTGAAGAACTGAAAATATCTTTTCAGTCGTACTAATCCATTGTTCAGAAACTAATGGATCAGTAGACCCGCTGAAAGAAGGTGGACGCTGCCTCATGAAGGATTTAACAGAATGTTGCTCCTTCCTTTGCTCGTTTGGAAGTCCTGCATGATTCATAGCTTGAGAAAGTTGTGTGAGCATGGCTACAAGATTTTTCATTCCAGCTCCCATATCGTTTGGTTGCTCAGGGGGACAATCATTTCATTGCCCATCGCATTCCGCATTAACACGGTTCCTTCGGGTTCCAGCCATTGACAAAAACCAAGAAAAATAGTGTGAGCAACACTAATTATAATAGGAAAACCACATAATTCAAGAATAAAATTTTCACGCTTAAGGTATTATCTTAGGTTATTCATGGCCATTTCTAAAACACTAATATTGTGTTCTATGCTTAGACTTATCCTTAGGGTTCTTACGAAGGCTTTCGCATCCTAGTTTCCAAAGGTTGACTATACCTTTCCTCTGATACCAACTATAACGACCCATACTTTACATACATTGTTAATACTTCAAAATTGAAGCACACTTATTACAACATATGACAAAACCACAAAGGACCGTATAGGTATAGTGTCATTAGAAACTGGGAAACATAAACAACTGGTTCATAAATCTTCTACAGTGTCTCCCATTTATTTCATCATATCTAGGGTCCCTTTTAGCATATTCTACTTAATATCCATCTTTCTGACCTGGGGAAAAGAAAACATAAAAGGGTGAGCTCAAATGCTCAACAAGGGAAAATAAAAGAAAGAAAAATCATATCATATTTTTTGAAAATCATAACCTACAAAAGAGATCATAAAATCTTAACATGGAATAAATCATAGAAGTGAAAATGAGATCCCCATAATCATAACATGAAACTTGAAACTTTGTGGCATGCACACATAATCATGGAAAATCATTTCTTGTTAGTCATGACTCATTTCCATGACTATCTTAGTGGACAAATTCCCTTTCTGAACCGAGTCACCCTCGTTCCATTCCTGTTTCACTGAACCGGTATAACCTACCGTTCCAGCCTTGTCTATCTCATGAGATATAAAACCTTTACCCAATGCATTGGCGGGATATATAGGTCCCACCCATCATATAATGAATCCTTTCTTATGTGTGCCATATAATCATAAACCATACATCATAGCGTAACCCATGTAATAAAAATGGGATTCTTAAACTACATGACATCATAAAACAATTCATATAAGATAAAGGAATTCATAAAAATGTTTCCATCACAACATAATCAAATCCATGTAATAATAGGGATAAAAACAGAACCCTTTTTTTATCTTAGATGGAAAATAATTTTGATAAAATACTTGAACTTCATTCTTGAGGAAAATATCCTTTCTACTTTAAAAACATTTTTCCTTTCATAACATGTCATACGACTTTAAAATAAAAGAAGCTGATTAAAAATAAACTTGAAAACTTGTAAAGGAATCTTCTTGGAAATAATGTTTTAAAAATACATTCATTTCGTATAAGTTAAAAAAACATTCTTCGTACTTTTGTCGGAAAAGTCAAAAAGTACCTCATACGACAAAAGATTCCTTTCATAGATATTACTAAAAACTCACCGAAGGGTAAAAATGGATTTAAACAATTGTAGGTAGATGGAAATAATATTACATATTGATGAAACATGGATGTGGATGATAAAATACACCCCAGTAAATAATTACGAATAAACAATCTTGAATAAAAATGAGATTGTGATATTTCCCATACCTTAGGTCTGATTTGCTTTGTACGTGTCCGAAGCTCCTATATAATGGTTTAAATAATGTTATTGACTTATTCCAGAATCATACATACTTATATGATATCATATATGGTCATATTCTTAGCTTCTTGTTAGTAATATTTCATTGTTACTTGTTACTCGGGTCTTTATTGCCTTTTGTTCTTATGCGTGTTTTGCCAAATACATTCTTATTCTTCTTTTATGGTTATAGATACCTTATATGCAGAATGGTATTAGTGTAACATATATCATATTTATTCATTCAATTTATTTATATAATTACTATGTAATGATGATCATGTAGAACGAGTCGCATCACATCGTGGAGACGGTATTCCGTACATACGCACGAGTGATGATATCGTTCCTATGATCGTGGAACTGTATTGGAGTATATATATATTATTTCAGTATCAATATTACTTTATAATAATCATAAATAGTTACTCATTACACCATTATACCCATCCTTGTAAAGTGATGCTGGAAAATAGATTACACCACGGCTTGGAGACGGTATTCCGTACGTACGCACGCGCGGTGATTTCATTTTTCCGTAGGATGGATAGAAGGTGAGTTAGGGTTGTTTCATATTTATAATAACATATCAGTATGTAAGTAATACTGATGTTATTACTTTATCATGAAACAACTAAAGAAGAAGAAGTTGAAGAAGAAAGAAATTGAAAAGATCGGTAATGGATATTACCTCTTCTTTGGAACGCTTCTTTGAATCCTCAACTTAGGGAACTAATATTGGTCTTTGAAAATACCAGGACCTCTAGGATTATTCTAGGGAAGTGGAGAGGAGAAATGGGAGGGGTTGGCCGAGCTTGATAGATCAAATTGGTGTGAGGAGGAGGGGGAGGAGGTGCCCTTTTATAAGGGAGGAGAGGGGCACCTTAGGAATATCTCAAAATATTATTTTATATTAAAGTCAAAATCGATTTATAATGGTTCCAAAGGGTCTTATTTCGAATCTAAAGTGGGGATGGGTCGAAATCCTATCAACCAATAGTATTTAGACATGTTTAGGGTATTATTGTAACCATATCAATTAGATTTAACTCTAAGTTAAATAATTTAACTTTTACCATGTCTTTTTGTTTTCTTTCACTATATGGTTAATACGCTTACTATAACATGCCAAACGAACTCCAAATTGTTTATTATTAATATATATATCCATATCTAAGTCATTTGGCCGAACCTTAGATTTTTAGGAATAAAATAACAATTAATAATATAATATTTGATTTAAAAACTATTTTGTGTCAATTTTGACACTATTTGATATATGATTTTTGTGAAAGTCATAACAGAATTATATGTTCGATCCAAGTTAATTAAATCAACATTAATATATATTAGTAACCTAGAAAATTAGTGTAATTCATAAAAAGTCTCAAATTACATTTATTTTAGTTTTTATAACATCAATTATGTCAATATTTCATTAATAAGATAATTACTGCATCATCATTGTGTCATAAATAAATTAAATTATTTAATGTCTAAAAATTAAAAATAAAATACCATTATGTAGGAAATATTTTTATCTTTCTAATGAATATTTATAGTCGAATTTATCTTATATATAACCCCATATTAAAAATGATTTACTTATTAAACTTTGATTTTAACTATTTTAACCCCTCTTTAAATAAATTAATAATAAATGTCCTAATCTAATCCAAGTGGGCCTAAATGGTCATATTTTTATTCCTAAGTTTGTTTTTGGTCGAATTACACTTTTCCAATAGAATTAGGACATGTGTTAGGGTAATAGTAATATCATATTTATCCTTAGTTACCCTATTTACTATTAACCGCGGTAAAAAAAGTAAAAAGTTACTATTCACCAAAAAATTATTTTTATCTCATTGAACCACATTTTACTTACTGATATCAACCGTGTCTGTCGGATTTTTGAAATTCCATTCACAGAAGCGGTAAAATTATGTCTTATGCGAAATTCAGTTTTTAACCTACCACTTAGTGGTTTCACTATTCATCAAAAATTGAAAGTTTTCAGAAAAATACCAAAATTTCACCCTAGGCTAATTTCGATATTCTGAGTCCAAAAATGAAGTCCATTTTGAAAAATAAAATTTATAAAATTTCAAAAAGTGCTTATTACTATTCATAACAACTAGTTTTAATAGCATATTGTTGTTTAGTGAAACTCGATATTGCGTACGACGCAAGCTATCGAGGAAGGCCGCGATTGCGTGTAAAGAAAGCCAAGAAAGTGTTGTGTAGAAAAAGATTCCTTTGATGATACATATAACATAAAAGTCTCGGGTGTTACAGGGCTCCCAAGATGGGCCACAAATATGCCTACGGGACCGCCCTTCTTTAAAAGGAGGAGGTGCATTCTCCCCATGAGATTATCCAACCGACGATGTTCCCGACAGCACCATTCCAACAACATAGCTTATTCCATGTACCACCTCCCCAGTAGTACCTCATCTTCTTCCTCATTATCCCATCTCTATGAAGGCTGCATTCATTTTCTAAATATTGTTTCGTTGAATCACCTATTGGTATGATTCTATACAATGATCGGTATCCTTCATTGATAGTTCGACATTTAAAGTAATTTGGGGAAGGTTGATGAATTCACCAAAACCTACTATTGTTAAAATAAGCCAATGTTGGAGAAGGATTATAGGATTTCACTCTTCCGGAACCTCTGTAAATACTTTTTTTGGCATCCTTTGCAAGCAACTGATTTATTGGAAAACCGTACTGGAACATAGTGATAGAAAAATATTTTTCCACTAATCCGAGATACCAGAACACCACCCCTAATTATTTGAAGTTATTCCCTTTTCTCTAATGGGCCTTAGCCATCATCTACCATCTAACCAGCTAGGTTTTGAAACAGAGGATTGTTGAAGTTTATAGGGTTTCCCATCTTGGGTTTGATCCCATCCTCATTGAGCATAAATTGGATAATTCCAACAATATTTAGTAGGTTTTGTTGCAGACCGCCACCAGGAGGGAGGATGGCATTTGGGAAGTCATACCCCTCGCAATGAGTTGTAGCCTATCCATGAAGAATCTCGAACAGTCTATATATTCTCATGGTCGTACATCCTCAAAAATATTTGTCATATAATTTTGTATAGCCTAGACAATAAGGGAACCCCTATATTGACCTTGTTCTTGGCCACCATTATTCTGACCATCACTAGAGTCCCTAGATGAACCCCCATCCTTAGGTCCCTCACCGGTAACATCCACCCGCTCAGAAATGAATCAACGATCACAAAATATCATACATTCAGATCCTAAAATTCATTTATTCTAATGCCCCATGATCGGTACACACCTGTTTCTAGGACCACATATCATAATCCCTCTTTCCCCCTCTTCGATGTGTTCGAGAATTTCTTCCCTCGACCTATCATTTTCACTACCTTGTCATGTGTTAGAAATAAACTAAACCATCCCAAATAGGACATATCCTTTAGGATGTACTCGATTGTTAGATTATCCATAGCCAAATCCAATAGATACCATGTCATAATGGGAGTGGATGTCCTATCCCCCCAAACATTCTTGTTTGGAAGGAGCTCATCGTACTGGTACCCTTCCAGGGGAATTCTCCCAATATAATGGATGTATCATAGGTTGATGCCTAACTCTCTATCGTGGAGGTGTAAAGTATTTTTTTGGGAGACCACTAACTAAATAGGTATGATACCAGGTCTTCCTGATGGTAGAAATGAATCTATGATACCCACATAGCTTCAAAAATCCCAATCGACCACATCTCTCCCCTGAACCCCTCGCATGTCTAGCATACCTAGTATGACCATTCCCATTCACTCGTAATATATTCCCCAGACCTGAAGTACCATTATTTACAACCTTTAGTCTCCTCATTAATAAGTCATCTGAATGTGCTATCATAATGATTTGATGATTCTTCGTGTGTAGGATTGTGCCCTATAACAGTCTCGGTCTTTGAATTTAGGACGTTAATGGCCATGTTCTTTGTTTCCTTGTCTAGGTGACTGTTGATCATGATGTTGAACTATGGAAGGATATCTTCACAAGTTACCCATAACGATGGGGTATCAATCTCAAATCTCACCATCAACACCTCTTCTATAATACAGATGTTCTATATCAAAAGACTAATACTCACAATGTAATTCTTTTGAGCTTGTATAAGCATGATCTAAAGCATATGATTATTGAAGATAACTCTTATCATGGGATGAATATAAGCATTTATGATTACCTAGGTCCTCCATGCAGCAGTAGTAGCTTCCCTCCCATTATCGGTCTATTTAGCATCAATTTATTTCTGGTCCATAAATACACAAAGGTAATTGCCTAAGAGAATGGGGTTTTGGGGGGCCAGATTGTCTATTGTGCACAATATGGGCTTAAGCCATGTAAAAATCTAGCTATCTTTGGTGGGTGCAAGAACTAGCAGTGAAATAAAATATTCTACGATTTCTTGTAAGATGCAGTCCAATTAAAAGATCTTTCGTGCAGAAATGAATATCTTTCATGTATGAGAGAAAAATAACTTCTCATATATAAATGTCAATGTGTCGAGCATACCCTCCCCCCCAACATATTTATAGGTAAATAATGGGCTTTTTAACACACTAGAGTGGTTTGCGTGCCAAATTGGAATTTTTCCGATCACCACCATTAAGCACTCTGCATTTCAGCATTTCCTTCAATATTCGTCTTTAGGTCCCCCTTCAACTTCAATTCATAGGGGGAAATTTTTTGATTCCATATTTTAGTTAAAGCCATGAAGGGATATTTTTTATCAAACAAAAGTTATAGTATGAATCAAAAGACAATCCCGATACGCCTAAGGGAGGTACACACAAGATTTAAGGGTTACGCGCAGGATTCAAAAGTGCATGAAAAATCTTTCTCACCCAATGAAAAATCAAAGGGATTCATCCTTGTCAACCATCCAAAAAACATCCAAGTCATCACCATTAATGAAATTTTTTTGGCGCATAATATTGGAAATTGCGAGCAAGATATTCCACACCTAATGCGACGTCAAATTCCACTTGCACCCAACTCACCTTATACATTGTCATTAATGTTTTCATATATATATATATAAGTATACCCCGCTACACGTAGAGGGATAATTATGGAAGATGAATTTCTTATCTACTGTGTGAATGATGTCCCTTCCATGTCTACGTAGAAGAAATGGCCTCAAGGTAATGGATCTTACCTGACAGATCTCCCTTGGGTCCTCTTTCGAGTGGGCCCACTTGGGCATGAACCTCACCAATTACCTTTTACTACAAAGTAATTTCATAAAAAATATTCCTTTTTCATGCATGTTTTCCTTTATTTTGTTCCAAACATGTGCACAGGGTTCCCCCTTGTTTACATACACTTTTTTGCACACAACCATCCAATATTGCACCTAATCCCACATCTAGCATGAAAACCTTAAATATTGTTTCTGCTCTATCTGGTTCTCTCAATGCTTCATCTTTTCCCAAAGGAACCAAGTTTGAGAACCTCTTATGTGAAACACCATTTTCTTGTGCAGACATCTCCCCATGAATCCCACTAGGTTTCTATGAAGTGATTTCTAGGTCCCATGGGTATTACTTCATATTGCATTACATTACCTCATTCTTCTTCTCATATGCATGCTAATGGATGTTTCTTCTTCGCATATCCACACTAATGTGAGCCCCTTAATGGATCACTCAATAACCCCATCTCTATATAAAATTACTTATTCCTTACCTCCCTCAAGAGTGGATTTGTACAAGTTATGAAAGTCTTTAGGGTGGGGAGTGAATCCTCATAGTTTGATCTACATGATGTTAAAGAATCAAGCACCCACGTCCCCGAAACCTGATGTTAAACTTCGATCATAGCATAAGAGAAAATTATAGAGAGGACCATGATGGGGATGGGAACCTGTACCTTCTCACCCCCTCTCCCTCGGTGCTTTATAGCTATACACACCTTGGGTAGTCATTGCATAAGCCTTGACCATACATGATAGGGTGTTTCGGGCATGGTTTTGTATCCTCCTCACACATATTGACCCCTACATGGGCTTCCATACTATATGAAGTCCCAAAAATCATTTATTTGTTCTGATTACCATGTTTAGGCACCACTTTATTCCTCATAGGCACACCGTTCTCGACGTGATTATCAGGTCTTTTTTACTGGTTGTTTCCCACACCGAGTATGACTCACTGGAACATAGAGTAAAAACTGAACCTAGATTCCTCTTTGGGATGCCTTAGTGTGTAAGCCACATTCCCCTTTTAAAAAAACTACAGGGAAATTGATCATTTCCCTTTTTAGGAATGGTACGTTTGGTGCATCCCTATGGTTCAATCCCATCACCCATCGGTCCCGACCACTTCACGTTGGTTCACCCTTAACACTAATGACATGAAACCATATGCCCCTTTGGTCATGCATGAGGTTAAATTGTATGCATTCAAACTAAATGGGTTTTGATCCATGTCTCCTAATAGGGGGTGCATAGAAAACCTCCCCAAGTTCAACCCCAAACACTGGTAAACATCATTTTCTCCTTTTTTGGCACTCACATCCTTGGTCCACCGCGTAGTGGTGTCATATCAATTTTTGGGAACCTAACCAAACATAAGACCCATACATAATTCATAATCTTCCAACCAAGATTGTACCACTTATGAAGAGATTCTAACCACACATTAGGCCCCATCATGTTGTCGGGTTGTTGTTCTTTGTGTACCGCCCGGTACTATACCCCAATTTTTTGAACTACATGGACTTTTATAATTTCCCTTTTGAGAAAGGAATATAGGAATCTTACCCGAGGTTCATGAATGACACACATGTCCCATCCTAGTCTCTCCCTAGAGAATTTTTTTTGGGAAGGTCATTCCCCAACCTAGAGGTTCTAATTATTTCAAGTCCCAACCAGACATCTATATTCTTGAGATGTCTCCTTAGGTGACTCATCACCCAATTCCAAAACTCTATGGACTTTGGTTCCCTACCCTGATGATATGTATGAAACCTATTCTATGTTCAAGACCAATATTTTCACCTACGCACTGGTCTTCTGTTACATCCCCACTCATTCAATCCATTGACATTCCATTTATATCCATCCTGATTATACCCAGGCATCCACATCCCGGTGAAATCTTGCCTTCCTCATGATTCTACCCTTGTGTAGGTCCCATTCATTTAATTTCTCATTTATAGTGCACAGGCCTCTAACAATGAGTAATATCCATTAGGTCTTCTAGTTGTTTTCTATTGTGTACACCCCGATAACAAGATTCACCATCTCAAACTTCATCGGTTTTGATCATTGTCCCATATACAGGGTACCAAGGAGGCCTCCATGAGTTTAAATCCCAACCAATGGTAAACCTCATTTTTACCTCTTTCATGAAAAAATCATCCTTGGTTCTTACCTCATTGGGAATTTTGATTCACCCATCTCATAAACATCATCAGGATATACCTATCTGATCCACTCCCATTAATTTTTTGACCAGTATAATTCATCTCCCAAATAAATTAAAATGGCAGAATTCCCCATGTTAAACATTGGAAGCTAAGGAAAACCTTGGAGACATGTCTATGGAATAAAATCCCCCAAACATGATGTGGTATGAATCGAGATTCGATCCCTAGAGAAGACCCATCATAAGAGGAGGAAATTTTGGTGTACCAGTATTTCAGCATCCAAACATGCCTACACTGCCCAACGTGACTACTCCCCTGACTAAAGGTTGAAACCCTAACATGACCCCTTAGAATTCCCTGATAAAAGCATTGTAATTATCTAGAATTCAAAAATACATGGCACCAATAAGAGTTTCACAAAAAATGTCTTTATCTTTAAGGGAGACCTACACATGGTGATTAATTTAGTGGAGGAATACATGGATGGATAGAATGACATCCCATCATCCCATTTTGAAAAAGGAAAAATCTTCCCTGAATAAGTGACTGATGTCACCCACCTATGGAAAGTGGGAATGTAATGAAATAGCTAGTGCATCGCCATAGACAAATGTGTGCCCCGGTGAAGCATAAGAAACAAGGACCTCGTGGGTACCTTGATGAGTGGCTAGCCTAAAGTGGGTTTTTGGGATATGGGTAGTGATATTTGTGGGTTTCATCATATACCCATATCCAATATGTATGCTAGATGTGGTCTAAGATGATAGTGTTTTTCATGGGAATTTTTCTTGACCTTATTGAATATTTATTTCAATTTATATTTATTATTGATGACATATTTTTAATGGGACTCTTAGGAATCATTCTTTTGGACTGACAATATTATGAAATCATGGGACTCATAAGAATAACTTATCAATATGGATGAGTCCCTCAAATGTCCATCATATTTGGGGCCTAATCTCAAGGAATATAAGGGATGACTATAAGCTCAACTTGTAAACAAAAATATGTTTGATGTTGGAGTGAATGGATATAGGTGGTGCCTACTATCTAGCATCAAATCTATGTGATTTTTCATGTACAATAAGTTTAATAATTATAGGGGTCCCATTGACATAGTGATTCCATTTTTATTGGTATGGTGTCAATATTTGAATGGAAATACCAGCAAACCAAAGAGAATTCCCATGATTCTTTGGATTTGAATAACGGTATGAGATACCATGTTAGAGTGTATCCCCAATAATGATTGATGGATATTATGAGGGTGATATTTGTATCCCTTTTAAATATTCATTAGATACCCCATATGATTAGGTGGATTTAACCTTATGGTTATGCTTAGGATCCTTGAGTAATTGGATTCCCATGAAATGGATCATGGGATCTAGGGAGTTTATTAAATTTGATATTCTACATCACCCATGAATCAGTCATTCCCAGATGAATGTGATTTCTTATGTCCTCCCCCTTTAATGGATCAATCATTAACTAGATATCGAGAACACAAAGATACTATCACAGGGTTCCAGCAATGGTCTTTAGATGAGGGTTTATAAGTGATTCTTAAGTATATGATAAAAATTATGATGGATGTCTTAGAATGGGATCCCTATGGAGTAAAAAATAGTTCCTATGAGGTTGTTTTCATTTATAGAGACACCCCATCATTTTTTGATACATGTATAGATGATCAAGGTAATGTACCTAAGGTTCAAAAATTATTATTGGGAATGGGTCAGGTTATATGTGTATGTACCAGGAGTAGTGGTGATACTATCGAGGCATAGTCATCATGTCATAATCAAAGACTCTCTATCATCAGGACAAACTATATGGGGAGGTGGTTGTTTATTTGAAGTTTTTCTCTATATATTATTTACAAATTTTCCAAAAATCATGTAACATAAACATTTCAAAACATATAATAGTTAGTATGGGACAATGTTTGTGGTGACATACTAAGTTATGCACTCTCTCTGTACTCAGGCCACCATTTCACATGGGTACACAAATAGATTACACAATTCTATTGCAAGAACAGATGGGTTGAGTCCCTTATTCAATATTGGAATGGTCAAGCGGGAGAACATATGTGATATTAGGACACTTTTAAGGGGTGTGGATGGAATCAAATATGGATCCATCATATTTTACTTGTTTTGTAAAAGTTTGTATATGGAACTAGACCAGTGAGAGGTCACTATTTGTTTACTATGGTTTTTTGTTCCTCTACTTCAATTTATTTATTTCTAGTATGGTTTATAGTTTTTGATTTCACATTTAGTTTATTTTTTTATGGATGATTCATGGTTACTTTTATTGTAATTTTACTCCCTAAAAGAGTGGGTATATCCTGTTAATGTTATTACCCATGACCCACATTTGTTTTTTGAATCCAGTAGTGTGTAGGGACGTCATACTATGGTGATATGGAGAACTAGTTCATCAACTATTCCTAGAGTTTGAAAGTCCATGGACTTACAAAAAGGCATAAGGTATGGTTTTAATTTTTATTTTACAATTTCATGAATTGGTAGACTGGACACCTTGGAATGTTTCAGATTATATGATGGAAAATTGGTTGGTGTTTCAAAAACAAATTTTCTTGTAGAGGTAATGGTTAACAGGGATATGAAACCAATGTTTTCATCTTGAGATGTTATATTTTTTGTGATTTTCGTATTGGATTATGCACAATATGAATGATATTTTTTGATTGTGGGTTATCGTAATGTTTAATATTTACCCATTATAAAGACACTAGTTCAAGGTTTTGGATCTTTTCCAACACTGGAAAAAGGCATCACAGTCATTATTCTTTGCCCATAATATACACATCATAAAGGCCTCATATTGTGACTATCATTTATAATGACTGTTGTTTAGTGATTTAATCTTTTAGAAACTTCTCCTTCGAAATTTTAACATATAATTAAATAGTGGTCTTATATTCAATTGGTTTCAAGATCATAATTGTTAATGGTGATCCAAACATGATCAAGTGTATTGATGTCATGTTGGAGGGAGTAGTTGTGAATCCTTGATACATATCAGCTAGAAGTGTAAAACCAATGGTTTGGTATATAATTATATGTGGTGATATTATAAACACATTAGGTGTATCAGTTTGGATATGATATGTATGTTTTGGGTGTTGTATAGGGGTTTTTTCTTGAAAATATATTGTTATTATATTATTCTTTTATAGTAATGGTACAACCATTTTAGCTTATTAATGGTAATTTTGAGTTAATATCGTAGTTTAAAATAACTTCTCAATGATGTTCTAGTTTGATTAGTTAGAAACATCATGATTCACATTTTTGGGGTGTTGGAGTGTTTCTTCAATAAGAAATTCCAAAATTGGGTAGTACTTTGATCTATATGATCAAATGAATGACAAAAACTTATGTATCTAATGATGGATGAATATAGTTGGTCACCATCATGGTAGTGTACTTATGGTAGAAAGTTGAAAATAATTATTTGATGTGTTGTATTTCTTATGCTTGGATTTTTGTGGTGAAAGGCCATTTGACTTCTTGGAGTATAACATAATGGTTTTTTCATGAATTGAATAATTATATAAATTAGTATTTCATTTGATAGAAAAAAAAAATCTCAGAGATGAGGAGTCTTATGGTGGAGATTTTGAAATATCCCATTTTTACTGATGCATTTAGTAATTTAGAAGTAATTTTAATTTACAATTATGAGAAAAATATATTTTTATTAGATATTCCAAACAGGATTCCAAGAGTAGTATAATCATAAAGTGGTGTTTTTTGAAAGTTGTTATGTCCTGATGGTTTCATAATGTGTTCAAGTGAGTCTCGAGATCTACTTATTTTAATTCATTATATTTTTTGGTTTCCATTCAAAGAACATAGTATTGTGTCCATTATTTAAGAGTTACCATACTATGCCCTTAGTGTGATGAGGTTTTTACATCAATTTCTATAGTGAAAAGGTTACCCAACATGGTTAGAAAAAATATTAAGTGAATATATGTGACCCATGGAGTAAAATGAGTGTCTTGGATTATTATGGAGGCCTTCATCATGGTTTCCACAATTTTTTAGAAAACCGTGTGAAAATTTTTAGACTAGGAAAATAAAAACTAACACGGTTAGAACATTATTATCTAAAAAATTTAACCCAAACATATGAGAGAGGTGCGACAAGATAAATCCAATCACACAATTCTAAAATAGTTTGGTAAATCATGTGTAGTATTGAAAATTTGAAAAAAATACCATTTTCCCATTGATTTTCATAATGGGGTATTCCCTATTCTAATATCCCCATCACCCATGCAAGCCAAACTCACATCCCATTTCCTCTCCTAATTTAACCCATTCAACAGGAATGTTTAAATATTTCTTTATCAGGGATATAAGGTATTAATTATCCTCTACTTTCCTTTATTTATCTCAAATTCCCTCTATTATTACTTTTCACTTCTGGGATGTATGATTCGATTATTTATTTCACCCGAGCATGGTGAAATCTATTGAGTATCAGGGGGTTTTCAGTCTATCTAGATGGTGCCACATAGTGGTTTTTAAAAATGGTAATTCATCCCATAATCAATGGAATATATTTATATGTAATTATTAATGTTTTTAAAGTAATTTAAATTAAATTATTTATGGAATTTGATTTTTCACATTAGGATTTGGTTATATTAGTGACGGGTTCTTCTACATACCTCTTGTAAGGTATGGTCTAAGGTTACCATGTGTTCTAATTGGGTGTGAGGTTATAGTAGCTGCTACATACTACATGTATTGTTTTTAAATTGGTTAATTATTTATTATTTTATTACAAATAATATATTGGTTTATTTGGGTTGATATAGGATCATGGGTGGTTTTACCTAAATATGTTTTGATTGATCAGTCTATAACGAACCTCAGTGAATCTGTAATTTGTATTTTTAAATATGAATTACTTTTTTAGAGGGGAATAATCTTATATACTATACATATAGTAATTATGTTTTTGATATATGGAATGTGATGTATAGGAAGATACCTTATGTAGTGACCTCCAGTTAAATTTGAATATTTGAATGGTGTTAAATATTTCAACAATAATGATTAATTAATTGGATTCCTTGAGCTAAATGAATAAGTGCATAGTCTAAATTAGATCAAGGTTCTAGCATGATGCCTCAATCGTTGATGTATGTGGACTTAACCCGAGATACTTATACCTCCATGAGGTGTTTTCTTCTGATGAATTTAACTAGAATAATAAAGTTACCCACAATTAAGAGCATGTGGTCACCTCATATATTGGTGTATTGTGACATGATATATAAGGTCGTAGTAGAGAATACAAGAAAACTAGAAAAAAAATAATAGAATGGGTGGATAGAACATAGTTTATATGGGAATAGTTGGGTAAGAGGATCAAACATGTGAGATATAGATGAGTGATATGTGCCATGGGCCTTCTCTTTGATTGTCTCCTATGAGAAGTACCATGTGTTTCCAATAAAGACATATAACCTTGACGATGAAACCAAACGACGGTTTATCCTTTGGGAATCAGGGGTTGACCTAAAACCTTAGATCAAAATGAGGTCCCATCTGGGTGTTACTCTATTTTCTTGTGACCTATGAAACCCTAGTGGGTTCCCGAATGACTGACCGATCTATACCGATAGTTTTTAAAAATTTATAGTGATGATTCCTGGGGTCACCATAAATCTTGATCCAAAATGTATAACTAATGGGGTTGGGATGATGATGATAGTTTTGGTAATTCATCCAAACCTTGTAGTATGATTTTTTTATTTATAATTATTCATGATGATATGTGATTAAATTTGATTCATGATAATCCTTCATTGGGTTGAGAATAACATGATTTATTACAAGGCCCATGAATCAAATATTGAGATGGATGACACCCTAGAAATCTTGATATGATTGAGATATGGTATCTTATGAATTTGGGGGAAGACTCAGAGCGTAGTAAGAATCCAAGGATATAGTTGATCTGGAACTGGATTCCTAGAGTTGATACCTAGTATCTAGAATTCATGGTATATGATAGCATGAATATAATAATTACCAAGAAGTAAATATTTCCTTCAATAAAATTATACCATTTAGGATTCCGAGGTATTATAAATTTAGTGGAAATACTTGTATACCATTTTGAATTCATTTGTTTTTCTGGATTTGAATGGATATATGAGATGTTAATTGGGATTATATCCTCAATTAATGATATTTTAAATATCCTGGGTGACTGTAGTATCTCCTTGATTATTTCCAAGGATTCCACCAAGGATCAGGTAGACACACCCCTAATTGATCAGATGAGGATACACAAGTAATTGGATTCCTGGTGAATGTACCATGTGATCCATGGAAGGTATTCACATTGATTTCATAGGTGATATAATAATCTTTGATTCCAAGATGTAGAGGATTACTTAGTTCCTCCCCATCCTAGGAATAATTTATTGGTCTGACATTGATAATTTGAAGGTATACCCTTGGGGTTCACCCTAAGGGGATAAGGATAGGTATTCTTATTGATTCCCAAATTTCTACTACATGTAATGATATATTTTTTAGAACAATATCCCCTGTGAGTGAATAAAGTATCTCATAAGGTTATACACTTTCTCAGAGACACAATGACAATTTCTAAGGAAGATATCATTGATCAGGGTGATTGGCCTATGGATCGAAGTCATTTCTTAGGAATGGACTAAAAAATATTTGTATTCCCATGGGATAGTGGTGATACTATTGAGGTTTAGTAATTATGTAATTCATAAAGACTCTCCAACATTGACCCAAAGTTTGTAATGACATGGTTGTATATTTTTTTTCTACACTGTAGTTTATATATTTATTTTCAGATGATAACATCACATGTGTATATCAATGTATATTCTAGTTAGTATGGTACAAAGTTAGTGGTTCCCTATTTTGTTTTTTACTCACACCCTTCACACTCTTCCATTATATATGAGTTATCTAAGTAGTTCTCACATGGATATTTCTGGTTCAAGTTGTGATGAAGCATGAGATTAGGTTTTTCATGGATGAGTGGATTGTCTCGGGAGATATCGGTAGACTAAGTTATATAATAGATCATTCAATTTTTAGAAACAATATCTTTTAATTCATTTGGGACAGTCTATCTATGTGACAAACCAATGGGAAGTCTGGGTATTTTGGGTATGAATATTAAATCATGTAAAAAATTTCATTTATTACTTGTCTTTATTAAATTTATGGAATCCTATTTGAGTTTATTCTGACAGATGGTATGAGGTTATTTTTATTTTTATTACACATTCTAATATAGTTGATGTAGTCTCTTCATGAAATTACTATTGTACATGTTGCTCATTAGTAGCCTCTAGAATATGGGGAGGCATGTCTAATGTCATTTATTGAATTAGTCCATATGCTATTCATATAGTGATCCAGGATATGGCGTTATAGTCATTGTTTCAATAATCATCATGGACCTAAATGACAAAAACATTACTAAAAGCATAAGATCCGGTCTCAACAAATAAAAAAACAAATAAAGGGATATTAATAATTCCAAAAAAAATAACAAAATAACTCCAAATAATAGACGAAAAAAATGTGATTCCCCTCCCATAATAATTTTTCTTATGGTCATTAAGCATTAACTTCTCTCATTGAAGTCTAGTTATATATTGTAGAAATAATGTTACCTGGTCTAGATCATTACATGGTCAAATTTATGATTCATTTATGTAGATGTATCCCCTTCCTATTGAAACCCTATATTTTATGAAATATTTATTTTCTAATAAATTAAATATCTTTCATATCTTGTGTTACACACAACACTGAGTTTTAACAAACTACAATATACAATGTATAATATTTTTTAAACATAACCATTATTAAATGGTTGATAAACATTATGGTTTGAATAGTAACAAACTCATTTTTAAAAATATGAATAAAAGATTTAGATAAAAAATATTTATTTATAGATAATCAAATAATTCTTATTAATGTCTTTAAATTTATTTTAAATTATATTTTTTTAATAAATATTATTTTTATTATTTTTTTGTGAAAATAATAAAATTATTTATTAATATTTTAATAAATACAATTGAAAAATTAAAATTCAATTTTTAAATCAACATTTAACAATTATATTATGTGTGTAACACCCCGAGCTTCCATGATACGCTTCTCATTCAATAATGCAATAGTTTGTATTGTACGCAACTTCGAGTTCTAACTCACCGCAACTAATCAAAGTAGCCGTTATGAATAGTAATAACCACTTTTTAAATTTGTAGAAATTTTATATTTCAAAATGGACTTCATTTTTGTATTCCTAATATTGAAATTAGCCTATGTTGAATTTTTTGTAATTTTCTGAGAACTTCCAAATTTTTATGAATAGTGAAAAATACTTAAAACAACTTTTTTAATAAAAATAATTTATAGTGATAAGTTATACTATTGAGTGGTTTTAAATTAAAATTAGAATATATTTTTACCATTTTATCCAATGGTGTTCATTATAATTAATTTCACTTTGAAATTGGACATAAACAATTGTCAATCTTTTGATATATATTGTTTCTTAAAAACACGCTATTTGTTGTGACAACGGGAATTAATTATAAAATTAATTAATTAAACTTATATGTTTGAAATTTTATAAAATAGACATCATTTTTGAATTCGGAATATCAATTATAGCATAGGGTGAAATTTTGGCATTGTTCTGAAAAACATCAATTTTTGATGAATAGTGAAACCACTAACTGGTAGTTAAAAAACTGATTTTTCGTTTAAATGAAATATTACCACTTCTGTGGTTTGATTTTCAAAAATCCGACATACATGGTTGTCATTAAGAAGTAAATTTTGGTTCAATGAGATTAAAATAATTTTTTGTTGAATAGTAACTTTTAAGTTCTTAATCGCGATTAGAGGTAATTAGGGTAGTTTAAGGTAAAAATAATGTTTTAATAATATGAGATGAGCTTGACACATGTCCTAACCTCATTGTATGTGTCATGGCCGACCAAGAAAATCCCTGGGTCAACTTGGGGACCCCATGTATCCACTTTAGTTGGAAAATGACATAAATACCTTTTATTTAATATTAAAGTAAAAAATGACACAAACATGAAATGTTTTACTAAAAAACATTTACATGGGGTTATACAAGTCATATTTTTGACTATAAATAGTCATTGGAAATATAAAGAGATTTCCTACATCATAGTATTTTTTTTATAATTTTTAGACATTAAATAAATTAAATTATTTATGACATCATGATGATGCAGCGATGACCTCATTATTTAACGATTTAAATAAAATGGAAAGATAATGTAATATATAAGACCTACACATGTCCAAAACCTATTGGATGAGTAGATTTCGAACCCTAATCACCTTATACTCGAATTATATAAGTGTGGGACCTCTAAAATCTGAAACTCATTTTATAATAAAGTGACTTTTCTTTACTTTCCAAGAGTGCCCCTCCTCTCCTCTTATAAAAGGCCCCCACCTCTACCACCTCATTCACACTTTCAAGCCATTTGTCTCGGCCAACCGCTGCCCAAATACTCTCCCAAATTCCCCCTCTTACTCCTAGAATCATCACTTCGGGCAGAACTCTTCCCAAGGAAGCCTTTGGCTCAAATCAAAAAGAGTTACCCGATTTTTAGGTAATGTCTTCTCTAATGTTGTTTTGTTTTATTTTGCTTCTCCAACCCCATAAAATCTTTTTATTCATTTCTTTTGTAACAACAACAGTATCCTCAATATACTAGGATGTTTTTATAAGAAGGATTCGAGCTACACTTACACACACCTACATCTAATGGTTAAAGAACATACGGTTTCTGTGGATGGTGAATTTCTGCGTCACAAAATGATTATTGTTCAACACTCATAAAACACCTTAAAAGGTGGCCATTAAGAAGTAAATATATTTATATATGATATATAATATGTTTATGTTTTCCTTATGCTTCTGTATTTCTCATTTATGGCATACTTTATGATTTCCATTATGGGTAAACGCGATAATTTCATTTTAGGAAGTGCGGAATACCGCCCCTCAAAGTGATATGAATCATTAATGCCATATGTGGGATGTATAAAGGATGGAGTAAATGATATTATATATGATATTATACTAGAAATATATTATAACTTTGTTTAATTATGATTTCATTCCATTAATTACGAAATAGAAATGAAATTATCATTCATGCGTACGTACGGCTTACCGTCTCCATGAACGGTGCATTTCATTTCTTACCTCTAAATGTTATGAAATATTATGAATGAATGTATATACTGGATATATATGATATATATGACATCTAAATCATGAATATAATTCTGGAGATAATGGATATTCTACCACATAAACAACTTGTAATTATAAGAAGTTTATTGTTGACTCAAGTACAAAAAATCGACAAAACGACCGTTATTAACTTAAAAAAATTACATAATGTTCATAACATTGTAATAAGTGATATAAAAAGGATAATTAAATTTAAAATGGTAGATAATAACTCTATTTTATCAGTCATGAGGTTAAAGAACGGTCGAATCAAGTCGAACACAAGGTAAGGGAACTTCTTAACCCAATTTCCATTCTTTGGGTTAATCTCCTATTTTAAAATTATGTCATGATATTATTATGTCCTATCTTGTATTTGTACTTTCTTTATGTGTACTTATAGTGAATACACATAATAGATCTATTTTATTTTAAAAATGATCTTTTTAAGGACTTCGTCTCAATCTCCTTTTATTGAGGCATATTTGGTTTTATACATAACTTTCTTTTATGCGGTGTATAAACCCCTTTGACTTTTACATTTATTCAAAAGGAATCTTTTTATACGAAGCATTTTACTAAATGAAAAAAAGGGAATGCTTTTCTTTTCGTACATATGCGGCGACAACGACTTCTCTGCCGCCTTGATCATTATTTGAGTTTCGGCTTCTCTACAAGCCATAATTTTTTTAATGAAAAATAAATAAAGTGTTTTAACTTTCTTTTATTTTGGTATTGAAAATGGTTTTGAAAGTGTTCTTATTATATCAATGTGTTGTATTCATATCTTGTGATTGAAATGTGGAAATGTTATGTTTCCTTTATGCATGTTTTATGTGATACGATTATGTTATGGTTTATGATATGTTTAAACTTTTTCATATGAGGAATGCATTAGACTTAATAAGTGATGGGTGGAGCCCGCTATAGCTCCTCGATGCATCGGCAGGTCTCATGAGACAAACTAGTTTCTTGGCACGAGGCCTTGACAAAATCTTATTTGTGGTCTTGGCACGAGGCCTTGGCTACGTGGTTATGATAGTCTGGCATTATGCATTCCATCATTATGAAAGTGGTTATTGATATTGCATGTGATTATTCGACCAGTAGAATATCCATGTGAAGAAGTGAATGGAATTATCTCATTTTACGTTTTCCATATTATGTTGACGTTCAAGTTTAAAAGGATTTTGTTTTAGTTAGACATTGCCTTAAATGTTTATGTTTACTGATGAAAGCTTCCGCTATATTTTTATCCTTACTTAGCATCTGAGCTCACCCCTTTCAATGTTTTAATATTTTACAGGATGTGAAGAATTATTTTATGAATGACCTGCAGGGATAGTCAGAAGAGGATATGAGTGTGGTCTATGAAGACTTTGTTATTAGTTTTTCACTTTATGATGTAATGTAAGACTTATGAATGTATCTAGTGTTTCCAGGGATACTAAACTAATCGGTCTTTCGAGACTTGATCTTTTGTGATCATGCCAATGTTACGAAGTAATGCACCGACTCTGGGTAGCTGGGGTCGGGGCGTTACAGTTGGTATCAGAGGCAGTTTAGTACTAACCTTGGAAGCTAGATTTAGATAAACTCTAATTAGAGCACATAGCCCGAAGATAGACTTTAAGGATTAGTATAGAAGAACTTCCTAGAATTTTGGTATTATAGAGATTTTGTGAGTTTTCCGAGCAATACATCCCTGTCTGGATACGAGCAGGTAGAGGCGGCTCTAGCATAGATGTGCCTAGGGGTAAAACCCGAAAACATCGCTTGGAGATAGACTCGAATGGGAACTGGTGCACGACAACGGGCCTTGCTGCACTCTTGGTTACGAAACTCCAGGGGGATATGCTTAGGATAATTCTCATTTTCTTTAAAAACCACTATGAAGAGTTATGAGTATATACTTCCTCAAAGAAAACATTTCTTTTTATGATTATAGATTATATCCATAAATAGTTCAATTTATGTAAAGTGTTTTACAAATATGGAATTATGTATATTATTTCATAAACTAATCTAGTTTATGCCATTGTTTAGAAATGGATCCTAGTATAAGGAATGGAAACCGTATCAATGCACGCACTCCGTGTAGGGATTGCCCTACTGCTCAAGATAATTATTGTGGAGCTGGAGATATAACTGGTGCTGATCAACTTATTACCATACTGGGACAACTCACTCAGGTTATGAATAATAACCTTACTCGTATGGAGCACCCTGATCTGCAACGTGGAGGATCAATGTTATACCGCTTCATGAGGAAACAACTACCAACATTTAATGGGGGTACAAATACATTAGTAGCTGAGAAATGGATAAACACCTTAGAGAAAATATTCCACGCCTTGGGGAGTAGCGAAAGAGAGAAGGTTATCATGGCAGTTTACCGCCTCACTGGAGTTGCTGATCAATGGTGGTCATTAATTCAAAATACAAAGGAAGACGAAGAAGTATCAAGTATGGAATGGAGAGAGTTCAAAGATCTTTTCTTAGAAAAATACTTTCCACATGACCATCGAGCAGATATGGAAAGGCAATTTCTGAGTCTGAGGCAGAAGGAGGATGAGAATGTCGCAAAGTATGAGGCCAACTTTACAAGGTTGGCGAGGTATTCTGCAGATTATATACATAACCCAAGAGGTAATATTGATCGTTTCTTTGATGGGTTAAAACCATTTCTCTATAGAGCTTTAGTATCACAATCTTTCTAAACATACTAAGATATTGTCTCATGTGCTATCAAGACAGAAAAGGAATTCTCTAAGTCTTATGAAAACAAAGTAAAGCAAGAGAAGAAGAGAACGGTGGAACAAGAGACATATAAAGGGAAAAAGGGAAAGAAGGATTTTACATTATGTGATAATTGTGGGAAGAGTCACCCTGGTACTTGCCTAAAAGGAATGGGAGTTTGTTATAAATGTGGAGAAAAAGGTCACCAGGCGCGTGATTTCAAGGGAAAGAAAGTGGCTATCAATGTTGAATGCTACAATTGTATGGAAATGGGGCATTATGCAAATGAATGTCCTAAGCATCAGGGAAACTTACCTCAAACTAGGCCAAGGGATCAAGGACAATCTTATGTTGTTTCTACAGTTGAAGCGGAATAATTAATGTGTTGGTGATTTTGGACTCATGGATTATATTCTTGGTTATTAGAATAATGTGATATATATATAAGGATTGCACTGCAGTACTTGTTGATTTCAGTAAGGTTTTAATATGATTATTATGTGACAATAAGAGAAAATTTACTTTGTTTGGGGAATCTGATAAATTGATTTTGGAATTAAGAGTCCTTTTAGAGAAAGTCTGGACAGAGGTATTTTGGATAACTATAAAGGTTGGAGTGGATTAAGTTGATCTTTGGATAGTATTGTTTAAGGTTAAAAAATTTATGAAGATTATTTTTGGAATATTATAATACTAATGTTTAGGAAAAGGACAACCTGCAGGGTGGGGCATAACCCGTCGCGTCGGACAAAGCTGCAGGAATCGAACCCACAACCATAGTACGACATGCCTTTATTTCCTACCACTAGCCTACCGGAAGTCCCTGGTTTTTACAAAATAGTTTTACTAATCTAAATGGTATGTGGTAATATTTAGAACCTTATACAATTAGTATAAATAGAATATTTTTGAGTTCTGTTACCACTTGGAGTGAAAGATGGGTTTGTGGTAAAAATTTATTAAGGAATGATAGTCTACACGACAAGTATGTATATTTCCTTATGTTCTTAGAAAATATCTTAAATAAATTCCTCAACTTTATAAAAGGTAACTTAAAAAAACGTTGTCGGTTAACTTTTCCAACTGGGGATTCAATGACCGTTTAACCAATCACAAGTTTGTGATTTTCTTATTGTTAACTTTCTCCTAATCCAGTTTTGCACGACTCTCCATCAGACCTTGATGGTTTTTTTCTTCCATATCCATATCTTCATAGAATCTTAGTATGGGCTATCTCGGGTGACCTTTGTACTTATCTTTATATCTTTTAAAGTTATATTTTTTATTAACCTTATTTCCGATGTGGGTTCTCCACAAAGGTACTTTCTCTTTTCAACCTTTTATTTTCAAAGAAAAATTTCAAATTACGAGGACGCAATTTATTGAAGGAGGGGAGAATGTAACACCTCGAGCTTCCATGATACGCTTCTCATTCAAAAATGCAATAGCTTGCATTGTACGCAACTTCGAGTTCTAACACACCGCAACTAATCAAAGTAGCTGTTATGAATAGTAATAACCACTTTTTAAATTTATAGAAATTTTATATTTCAAAATGGACTTCATTTCTGTATTCCTAATATTGAAATTAGCCTATGTTGAATTTTTTGCAATTTTCTGAGAAATTCCAAATTTTTATGAATAGTGAAAAATACTTAAAACAACTTTTTTAATAAAAATAATTTATAGTGATAAGTTATACTATTGAGTGGTTTTAAATTATATTTAGAATATATTTTTACCATTTTATCCAATGGTGTTCATTAGAATTAATTTCACTTTGAAATTGGACATAAACAATTGTCAATCTTTTGATATATATTGTTTCTTAAAAACACGCTATTTGTTGTGACAACGGGAATTAATTATAAAATTAATTAATGCGACTTATATGTTTGTAATTTCATAAAATAGACATCATTTTTGAATTCAGAATATCAATTATAGCTTAGGGTGAAATTTTGGCATTGTTCTGAAAAACTTCAATTTTTGATGAATAGTGAAACCACTAAGTGGTAGTTAAAAAACTGATTTTTCGTTTAAATGAAATATTACCACTTCTGTGGTTTGATTTTCAAAAATCTGACATACATGGTTGTCATTAAGAAGTAAAATTTGGTTCAATGAGATTAAAATAATTTTTTGGTGAATAGTAACTTTTAAGTTCTTAATCGCGATTAGAGGTAATTAGTGTAGTTTAAGGTAAAAATAATTTTTTTAATAATATGAGATGAGCTTGACACATCTCCTAACCCCATTGTATGTGTCATGGCCGACCAATAAAATCCATGGGTCAACTTTGGGACCCCATGGAGACACTTTAGTTGGAAAATGACATAAATACCTTTTATTTATTGTTAAAGTAAAAAATGACACAAACATGAAATGTTTTACTAAAACAATTTTTACATGGGGTTATACAAGTCATATTTTTGACTATAAATAGTCATTGGAAAGATAAGACGATTTCATACATCATAGTATTTTTCTAATAATTTTTAGACATTAAATAAATTAAATTATTTATGACATCATGATGATGCAGTGATGACCTCATTATTTAACGATTTAAATAAAATGGAAAGATAATGTAATATCTAAGACCTACACATGTCCAAAACCTATTGGATGAGTATATTTTGAACCCTTATCACCTTATCCTCGAATTATATAAGTGTGGGACCTCTAAAATCGGAAACACATTTTATAATAAAGTGACTTTTCTTTACTTTCCAAGAGTGCCCCTCCTCTCCTCTTATAAAATGCCCCCACCTCTACCACCTCATTCACACTTTCAAGCCATTTGGCTCGGCCAACCTCTGCCCAAACACTCTCCCAACTTCCCCCTCTTACTCCTAGAAGCCTCACTTTGGGTAGAACTCTTCCCAAGGAATCCTTTGGAACAAATCAAAAAGAGTTACCCGATTTTTATGTAATGTTTTCTCTAATGTTGTTTTGTTTTATTTTTCTTCTCCAACCCCATAAACTCTTTTTATTCAATTATTTTGTAACAACACCAGTATCCTAAATATACTAGGATGTTGTTATAAGAAGTATTCTAGCTACACTTACACACACCTACTTCTAATGGTTAAGGAACATACGGTTTCTGTGGATGGCGAATTTCTGCCTCACGAAACGATGATTGTTCAACACTCATAAAACACCTTAAAAGGTGGCCATTAAGATGTAACTATATTTATATATGATATATAATATTTTATGATTTCCTTATGCTTCTGTATTTCTCATTTATGGAATACTTTATGATTTCCATTATGGGTAAACGCGACAATTTCATTTTAGGAAGTGCGCACTACCGCCCCCTCAAAGTGATGTGAATCGTTAATGCCATATCTGGGATGTATAAAGGATGGAGTAAATGATATTATATATGATATTATACTGGAAATTTATTATAACTTTATATAATTATTATTTAATTCCATTAAATATGAAATAGAAATGAAAGTAGTGTTCATGCGTACCCACGGCTTACCGTCTCCCTGAACGGTGAATTTCATTTCTTTCCTCTAAATGTTACGTAATATTATGAATGAATGTATATACTGGATATATATGATGTATATGACATCTAAATCAGGAATATAATTCTGGAGATAATGGATATTCTACCACATAAACAACTTGTAATAATAAGAAGTTTATTGTTGACTCAAGTACCAAAAATCGACAAAATGATCGTTATTAACTTAAAAAAAATTACATAATGTTCATAACATTGTAATAAGTGATATAAAAAGGATAATCAAATTTAAAATGGTAGATATTAACTCTAGTTTATTATTCAGGAGGTTAAAGAACGGTCGAATCAAGTCGGACACAAGGTAAGGGAACTTCTTAACCCAATTTCCATTCTTTGGGTTAATCTCCTATTTTAAAATTATGTCATGATATTATTATGTCCTATCTTGTATTTGTACTTTATTTATGTGTACTTATAGTGAATACACATAATAGATCTATTTTATTTTAAAAATGATCTTTTTAAGGACTTCGTCTCAATCTCCTTTCATTGAGTCATATTTGGTTTTATACATAACTTTCTTTTAGGTGGTGTATAAACCCCTTTGACTTTTACGTTTATTCAAAATGAATCTTTTTTATACGAAGAGTTTTACTAAACGACAAAAAGGGAATGTTTTTCTTTCTTTACATATGTGGATACAACGACTTCTTCGCCGCCGTGACCATTATTTGAGTTTCGGCTTCCTCTACAAGCCATCATTTTTTCTAATGAAAAATAAATACAAAGTTTTAACATTCTTTTATGTTGGTATTGAAAATGGTTTTGAAAGCGTTTTTATTATATCAATGTGTTGTATTGATATCTTATGATTGAAATGTGGAAATGTTATGTTTCCTTTATGCATGTTTTATGTGATACGATTATGTTATGGTTTCTGATATGTTTAAACCTATTCATATGAGGAATGCATTGGACTTAATAAGTGACGGGTGGAGCCCGCTATAGCTCCTCGATGCATCGGCAGGTCTCATGAGACAAACTAGTGTCTTGGCACGAGGCCTTGACAAAATCTTATTTGTGGTCTTGGCACGAGGCTTTGGCTATGTGGTTATGATAGTCTGGCATTATGAATTCCTTCATTATGAAAGTGGTTATTGATATTGCATGTGATTATTCGACCATTAGAATATCCATGTTAAGAAGTGAATGGCATTATCTCATTTTACTTTTTCCATATTATGTTGAAGTTCATGTTTAAAAGGCTTTTGTTTTAGTTAGAAATTGCCTTAAATGTTTATGTTTATTGATGAAAGCTTCCGCTATATTGTTATCCTTACTGAGTATCTGAGCTCACCCCTTTCAATGTTTTAATATTTTCCAGGATGTGAAGAATTATTTTATGAATGACCTGCAGGGATAGTCAGAAGAGGATATGAGTGTGGACTATGAAGACTTTGTTATTAGTTTTCCACTTTATGATGTAATGTAAGACTTATGAATGTATCTAGTGTTTCCAAGGCTACTAAACTAATCGGTCTTTAGAGACTTGATCTTTTGTGACCATGCCAATGTTACGAAGTAATGCAATGACTCTGGGTAGCTGGGGTCGGGGCGTTACAATGTGAACGTTTGATAGTTTTCTAAAAGGATTAAATTTTTGATGTATAGTAAAAAATACTTGTTTTTATTGAAAACATCATTTTTGTTTAAATAAATTACAAGGTAAAATTTTATTTTAAAAAGGATTTAAAACATAAATTAGTTCAATAATATTATATCTCAACAAATGTAGTTCATTAGAACCAATTTTATATTTATTTCTCATAATAAACATTTTTATACCTTTGGATTTATTTCTTTGGAAAACGGCTTTTCATCACATCTATGGGTTTAATTTGAAATTAAATTATATCATTTATGTTAAATAAAATTTTAAAAATGAATCCAATTTGTGGAACCATAAAAATTTATATTATATATAATTTTCAAATTAATTTTTTCTCTCATATATTTATAAATTAATGAAAAATTAATTACAGTGATTAGCTTTAAACCAAGTGTTTTATATGTCACAGGAGATTTTATAATATTTAATTTCCCACAATCATATTATTTTTGTAATAATTTTAAATAAATATTTTGAACTAGTGTTTATATATTATCTAATAATTTTAATTTATATTTTTTTCTTAAAGGATAAATTAACAAAAGTATATGAAAATATAGAAGGTACACTGATGAAATATAAAATGGTAAAATTAATAAAATTTAAAGGATAAGGAATAGTATTTTAAAAACATTTTTTATGGGAGATGTGGATTGATCATATAAAATATAAAATTTTAATTTTTTAATTTTTGAGTCACTTGGGGTGAGAGTGTCTTACCATTATTGATTTTTTTTGGGTTTTTAAAATAATTAATCTCCTCCTCAATTATCAAAGGTATCTTCCTCCCCTAAATTTTTAAAAAATATTGATATCAATAGATCAATAAAAATCTACCAAAAAATTCTCAAATTTCATTATAATCATTATATAGCTCATATTCTTCCCAAAATAGCAATTATATGGTTTTAAATAATAGATCTAATGAAGATTATTCTAATTGAAGGTAATTATCTTAAATAAGATCTTTCTTTTTAACATATTCTCTTACATCCATCATTCATTTTTAAATAATTACATTAAAATAAAACTAGTACATAAAATATAATAATATGTTATTATATTCATGGAATAACCTATATTCTTTTACATCATGAATCAAATGGGAAATGGCACCATTGATCATGTGAACGGTGGGAAACCTCCTTGCTGTCTGATGTGATTCATTTTGAATCACCAAATCTGATTAGATGATATAATAATGAATTTAGTATTTATATATTATATCTATAATATTATAATACATATAGAATTATAATATCACATATTTATTCTAACATTCAATTCTGTTGGAATATGATAACATCGCTCATGTGTGCGAAAGACTACCGCTTCACGAAACTATGTGATTCATTTTTCAATTAAGCATTAAAAAAATTATAAGTGGATATTTAATGAGTACATGTTATAAAGACCCATACTTTACATACATTCTTAATACTTCAAAATTGAAGCATACTTATTAAAACATATAACAAAACCATGAAAGGACCGTATAGGTATAGTGTCTTTAGAAACTGGGAAACATAAACAACTAGTTCATAATGCATCTACTTTGCCTCCCATTTATTTCATCATATCTAGAGTCCCTTTTGGAATATCTTACCTAATAACCTTCTTCCTGACCTGGGGAAAGAAAACATACAAAAGGGTGAGCTCAAATGCTCAGTAAGGGTAAACAAAAAAAATATCAATCACATCGTATACACAAGCACATAACTTTTAGAAATCTTAACCAGGAAAAGAGATCATAATTTCATAACATGGGATAAATCATGACAGTGAAATGTAATCACAATAATCATAACTTAAAACATGAAACATTGTGTCATACACACATAATCATAGAGAATCATTTCTTGTTAGTCAAGACTCATTGCCAAGACTATCTTAGTGGACAATGTCCCTTTCTGAACCGAGTCACCCTCGTTTCAGTCCTGTTTCACTGAACTGGTAAAACCTACCGTTCCAGCCATGTCTATCTCATGAGATATAAAATCTTTACCCAATGCATTGGAGGGAGATATAGGTCCCACCCATCTTATAATGAATCCTTTCTTATGTGTGCCACATAATCATAAATCATACCTCATCGCATAACACATGTAACAAAAATGGGATTCTTGAAACATCATGACATCATAAAACAAATAATATAAGGTAAATGAATTCATAAAAATAATTCCCTCAAAACATAATCAAATCCATGTAATAATAGGGATAAAAACAGAACCCTATATTATCTTAGATGGAAAATAATTTTGATAAAACATTTGAACTCCATTCTTGAGGAAAATATCCTTTCTACTTCAAAAACACTTTTCTTTTCTAAACATGTCATACAATTATAAACTAAAAAAGTTCATTAAAAATAAACTTGAAATCATATAAAGGAATATTCTTGGAAATAATGTTTTAAAAATCCATTCTTGCTATATAAATCAAAAAAACATTTTTCTCGTACTTTTCTCGGAAAAGTCAAAAAAGTACCTCGTAAGAAAAACGACAAAAGATTCCTTTCATATATTTTACTAAAAACTCACCGAAGGGTAAAATTGGTTATAAAATATTGAATAAGGATATAAATATTACATATTGTGGAAGCATGGATGTGGATGATAAAATACACCCCTGTAAATTTCAATGTAAAAACAATCTCGGATAAAAATGAGATTGTGATATTTCCCTTACCTTAGGTCCGATTTGCTTTGTACGTGTCCGAAGCTCCTATATAATGGTTTAAATAATGTTATTGACTTATTACAGAATCATACATATTTATATGATATCATATATGGTCATATTCTTAGCTTCTTATTAGTAATATTTCATTGTTACTTGTTACTCGGTTCTTTATTGCCTTTTGTTCTTATGCGTGTTTTGCCGAATAAATTCTTATTCTTCTTTTAAGGTTATAGATAACTTATATCCATAATGGTATTAGTGTAACATATATCATATTTATTCATTCAATTCATTTATAAAATTACTATGTAATGATGATCATGTAGAACGAGTCGCATCACATCGTGAAGACGGTATTCCGTACGTACGCACGAGCGATGATATTGTTCCCATGATCGTGGAATGGTATATAAGTGTATTTATACTTTTTCAGTATCAATATCAATTTATAATAATCATATATAGTTACTCATTACACCATTATACCTATCCTTGTAAGGTTATGGTGGAAAAGAGATTACACCACGGCGTGGAGACGGTATTCCGTACGTACGCACGCGTGGTGATTTCATTTTTCCGTAGGATGGATAGAAGGTGAATTAGGGTTGTTTCATATTTATAATAACATATCAGTATGTAATTAATACTTATGTTATTACATTATCATTAAACAACTAAATAAGAAGAAGTTGAAGAAGAAAGAAATTGAAAAGATCGATAATGTACATTACCTCTTCTTTGAAACGCCTCTTTGAATCCTCCACTTAGGGAACTAAGATTGGTCTTTGAAGAAGACCAGGACCTATAGAATTATTCTAGGGAAGTGGAGAAGGGATTTTGGCAGGGGTTGGCCGAGCTTGAGTGCTCAAAGTGGTGTGAGGAGGAGGGGGAGGAGGTGTCCTTTTATAAGGGAGGAGAGGGGCACCTTAGGAATATCTCAAAATATTATTTTATATTAAAGTCAAAATTGGTTTATAATGGTTCCAAAGGGTCTTATTTCGAAGGTAAAGTGGGGAAGGGTCGAAACATATCAACTAATAGGATTTAGACAAGTTTAGGTTATTATTTTAACCTTATCAATTAGAGTTAACTGTAAGTTAAATAATTTATCTTTTACCATGACTTTTTGTTTTCTTACACTATATGGTTAATACACTTACTATAACATGAAAAACGAACCCAAAGTTGTTTATTATTAATATATATATCCTTATCTAAGTCATTTGGCTGAACATTAGATTTTTAGGAATAAAATAACAATTAATAATATAATATTTGATTTAAAAACTATTTTGTGTCAATTTTGACACTATTTGATATATGATTTTTGTGAAAGTCATAACAGAATTATATGTTCGAACCAAGTTGATTAAATCAACACTAATATATCATAGTAACCTAGAAAATTAGTGTAATTCATAAAAAGTCTAAAATTACATTTATTTTAGCATTTATAACATCAATTATGTTAACATTTCTTTAAAAGGGTAATTACTGCATCATTGTTGTGTCATAAATAAATTAATTTATTTAAAGTCTAAAAATTATAAATAAAATATCATTATTTAGGAACTATTTTTATCTTTCTAATGAATATTTATAGTCCAATTTATCTTATGTATAACCGCATATTAAAAATGTTTTAGTTATTAAACTTTGATTTTAACTATTTAACTATTCATTAAATAAAATAATATTAAATGTCATAATCTAATCCAAGTGGACCTAAATGGTCATATTATATTCATAAGGTTGTTTTTGGTAGAATTACACTTATCCAATAGAATTAGAACATGTTTTAGGGTAATAGTAATATCATATTTACCCTTAGTTACCCTATTTACTAATAACCACGGTAAAAAAAGAAAAAAGTTACTATTCACCAAAAATTTATTTTTATCTCATTGAAGCACATTTTACTTACTGATATCAACCGTGTCTGTTGGATTTTCGAAATTCCATTCACAGAAGCGGTAAAATTAAGTTTTATGCAAAATTCAGTTTTTAACCTACCACTTAGTGGTTTCACTATTCATCAAAAATTGAATGTTTTCAGAAAAATACCAAAATTTCACCCTAGGCTAATTTCAGTATTCCGAATCCAAAAATGAGGTCAATTTTGGAAGATAAAATTTCAAAAAGTGGTTATTACTATTCATAACGGCTATATTAAATAATATTTTAATAGCATATCGTCGTTTAGTGAAACTCGGTATTGCGTACAACGCAAGCTATCGAGGAAGGTCGCGATTGCATGTAAAGTAAGACAAGCTAGTGTGTAGTGAAAGATTTCTTTTATGATATATATATAACATAAAAACAAAATATTACTCATAAAAATCTCGGGTGTTACATTCTACCCCCCTTAAAAAGAATTTCACCCTCGAAATTTGTCACTTTGTAACAAACAGATGAGGATACTTCTCCCTCATCATATCCTCAAGCTCCCATGTAGCTTCTTCAAGTTGGTGGTTCCTCCATAAAACTTTCACCAATAGAGTGGTCTTTTTTCGTAGAACTTTTTTGCTATGATCCAGAATCTCTATCGGTTGTTAGTCATAAGAAAGATCTTGCTCCAGCGGTATAACTTCTGAGCTGAGTACATGTGAAGGATCAGGTATGTACTTTCTCAGGAGAGATACATGGAACACATCGTGAACTTGAGAGAGATTCGGTGGAAGCTCCAATCGGTAAGCTACCTTCCCAACACGATCCAGTATTTCGAAATGACCGATATATCTAGGGCTCAACTTCCCCTTCTTTCCAAATCTCATAAACCTATTCCAGGGAGATATTCGTAAGAACACTTTATCACCCACTTCAAACTCTAGGTCTTTTCTTCGGTTGTCGGCATAACTTTTCTGTCGACTCTGAGCTGCTCTTATGTGTTGTTGAATAGATCTGACCTTTTCTACCATTTCATCAATGAGATCAAGTCCTAATAGCTTTCTTTCCCCAACTTCATCCTAGCAAGTTGGAGTCCTGTATTTCTTTCCATAGAAAGCTTCATAAGGAGCCATCTGAATACTGGAGTGAAAGCTATTATTATAGGAAAATTCCACCAAAGGTAGGTGTTGATCCCAACCTCCTTTGAAATCCATAGAGCAAGCTCTCAACATATCTTCTAGGGTTTGAATTGTTCTCTCAGACTGACCGTCTGTCTGAGGATGATAAACAGTGCTGAAACTCAACTCTGTATCCAGAGTATGCTGAAGACTTCGCCAGAACTTCGAGGTAAATCTTGGATCCCGATCAGATATAATAGAAAGTGGTACTCCATGCAATCTTACCACTTCCTTTACATATATCCTGGCAAACTGATCCAGAGAAAAACCCTCTCTAATAGCAATGAAGTGTGAAGACTTTTTATGACGATCAACTATGACCCAGATAACATTATTGCCTTTGGATGTCTTAGGAATTCCTGTGACAAAGTCCATAGTGATGTTTTCCCATTTCCATTCGGGTATGGGTAATGGTTGTAACATCCCCTTAGACTTCTGTCTCTCAGCATTAACTTGTTGACAAATCAAGAATCGAGAGACATATTCCGCAACATCTCTTTTCATGCCATCCCACCAGAAGTACTCTTTCAGGTCCCTATATATCTTCGTGCTTCCAGGATGAATAGAGAATGAAGAACTATGAGCCTCATCCAGCAGCTCCTTCTATAATTCGGGGATGGGAGGAACACAAACCCGATTCCTGAACTTTATTATCCCATCACAATCAAGGTTGAATTCAGGAACATTTATCACCTTCTTTTGTAACTCGACATCTTCTTTATGTTCCTCTTTAATCTTCACATGTATATATGGTTGAACATTCATTTGAGAAAGATAAGATTTTTCTCCTTACATTATAATTCCAAGATCCATCCTTTGTAAATCCATAAATATTGGATCTTTTGTGATCCTCATCATGGATAAACTAGCAGGGTCTTGTCGACCTAATGCATCTGCCACCATGTTTGCTTTCCCAGGGTGGTAATGGATTGAGCAGTCATAATCCTTAATCAGCTCCAACCATCTTCTTTGACGCATATTCAGCTCCTTTTGTATGAAAATATACTTTAAACTTTTATGATCAGTATAAATATCACACCTTTCACCATAATGGTAATTCCTCCAAATCTTTAATGCAAAGATTACCGCAGCTAACTCCATATCATGTGTTGGGTAATTTTGCTCATTGATTTTCAACTGTCGTGAGGCATAAGCTATCACCATATCATTTTGCATAAGAACACACCCCAATCCCTTCTTGGATGCATCACTGTAGATCACAAACCTTTCTCCACTATAAGGCAGTGTGAGCACAGGTGCACTGGATAACCTTCTTTTCAACTCCTTGAAATTCTCTTCACATTCCTCTGTCCAAACAAACTTAACTCCTTTCCGAGTCAACTTGGTGAGTGGATTAGATAATCGTGAAAAATCATTTACAAAACGTCGATAATATCCAGCCCAACCAAGAAAACTTCAGATGTCAGTTACTGTTGTTGGTCTCGACCATCTTTCGATAACCTCTATTTTTGCTGGATCCACAGATATCCCCTCTTTTGAGATTATGTGACCCAAAAATGCAACTTTTTGAAGCCAAAATTCACACTTGGTAAATTTGGCATAAAGCTTCTCCTTTCTCAGGGTCTTCAATATAATTCTCAAGTGATCTTCATGCTCTTCCTTGCTCTTTGAATAGACGAGAATATCGCCTATAAAGAATACCACAAATTGATCAAGATAGTCTCTAAAGACTCTATTCATTAGATCCATGAAGATAGCAGGGGCATTAGTAATACCAAATGGCATCACTATAAATTCATAGTGTCCATACTTTTTTCGGAAATCCGTATTTGGTATATCCTCCCTTTTGACCCTTAATTGATGATACCCTGAACGAAGATCAATCTTGGAAAAGTATTGAGCTCCACGTAGTTGGTCAAATAGGTCATCAATGCGCGGAAGAGGATATTTGTTCATTATTGTGATCTTGTTAAGTTCTCGATAATCAATGTAGAGTATCGTTGATCAATCGTTCTTCTTAACAAATAGAACAGGTTCTCTCCAAGGTGACGCACTAGGGTGTATGAATCCCTTATCAAGATTCTCTTGGAGTTGCTTCTTCAATTCCTGCAACTCAATTGGGTCCATTCTATAAGGTGTCTTTGAAATAGGCAAAGCACCCGGTACGAGTTCTATTGAAAACTCAACTTCCCAATTTGGTGGAAGACCCGGTAATTCCTCCGGAAAGACATCATAAAACTCCCATACGATGGGCATATTCTTAATCGTGAGTTTCTCACCAACCATTTGAGATAAATAACCTTCATTTAGTGGAATCAATACCCATAAAATGGAAGAAATTTCCACTGGAAGGTTATGTTCATCCTTGCATTGATAGACGATCATAGTTTGATCTGGAATATGAAATGTGACTTCCCTTCTTTGGCAATTGATATGAGCTCCATATAAAGAAATCCAATCCATGCCAAGAATCACATCGAATTCCACTAAAGGAAGGATCACAAGATTTGCAGGAAGCACTTTCCCACAAACATCAATTGGAGAAGAATTATAAACTTTTGATGCGATTGATGTTCCATTAGGTGTTGTCACAGCTAACTCAACATCTAATTATTGAGGTAATATGGTGATACCCTTATAAAATTCATCAGAAATAAAAGAGTGGGTGGATCCAGAAACAAATAAAACATTTGCTACTTTAGAGTGGATGGTAAGTGTACCTTTCACCACTTCATTATCATACACCACATCGCTGATAGAAATTGCATGTGACTTTCCTTTGTCTTTAGCCTTAAGAGTTTGTTGACGTCGACCATCATCATCAACCCTTGGATTTGGGCATTGATTGGCATAATGCCCCATCTCCTTGCACTTGAAACATTGAAGTGTAGTAGTTTCATTCTGTGTATCCCTTCCTTTGTTTGTATCATTAGACATCTTCTTCCCATTATCGCGGCATTCAATTGCCCGATGACCTTCCTTTCCACATTTGAAACATTTACTTGTCCCTTTAAGACAACTCCCTCCATGTTTCTTTCCACACTTTGAGCATAAGGGAAAGCTCATCTTCTTTTCAGTGTGCTCTTTAGATTTTCCTTTGAATTCCATTTTCCTCTTCTTATCAAACCCATATGACTGATGGGTTACTCCAATCTCTATCTCGACTTTGAGAGCACATCGAACGATTTCCTCGTAGCTATTGAAGTCCCTTATGGATAACACCCTTCGAAGGCTTGGTTTTATGCCACTAAATAATCGACCGATCTTACTCTCAGGTTGGATAATAATACCAGAAGCATACCTTGCAAGTCTTGTAAAATTTGCTTCATAGGTACCAACAGATTCATCATCCCTTTTCTTCAGTTCAAGAAACTCTTTCTCCATCTTTGTTCGGAGAATACGAGGGAAGTACTGATTGAAAAATAAGTTCCTGAACTCGTCCCACTCCATGGACTCAATTTCATCCCTTTGCCTCGTATTCTTAATAAGATTCCACCATTGATCAGCATCTCTTTCCAAACGATACACTGTTAGGATGACTTTATCAGGTTCAGAACATTGAATTACTGAAAATATATTTTCAGTAGTACTAATCCATTGTTCAGCAACTAATGGATCAGTAGTCCCGCTGAAAGAAGGTGGACGCTGCCTCATGAAGGATTCAACAGAATGTTGCTCCTTCCTTTGCTCGTTTGGAAGTCCTGCATGATTTATAGCTTGAGAAAGTTGTGTGAGCATGGCTACAAGATTTTTCATTCCAGCTCTCATATCGTTTGGTTGCTCAGGGGGACAATCATTGCATTGCCCATCGCATTCCGCATTAACACAGTTCCTTCGGGTTCCAGCCATTGACTAAAACCAAGAAGAATAGTGTGAGCAACACTAATTATAATAGGAAAACCACATAATTCAAGAATAAAATTTTCATGCTTAAGGTCTTATCCTAGGTTATTCATGGCCATTTCTAAAACACTAAGATTGTGTTCTATGCTTAGACTTATCCTTAGGGTTCTTACTAAGGCTTTCACATCCTAGTTTCCAAAGGTTGACTATACCTTTCCTCTGATACCAACTATAACGACCCATACATTACCTACATTATTAATACTTCTAAATTGAAGCATACTTATTACAACATATAACAAAACCACGAAAGGACCGTATAGGTATAGTGTCTTTAGAAACTGGGAAACATAAACAACTGGTTCATAAAGCATCTACTTTGCCTCCAATTTATTTCATCATATCTAGAGTCCCTTTTGGAATATCATACCTAATAACCTTCTTCCTGGCCTGGGGAAAGAAAACATACAAAAGGGTGAGCTCAAATGTTCAGTAAGGGTAAACAAAAAAAATATCAATCACATCGTATACACAAGCACATAACTTTTAGAAATCTTAACCTGGAAAAGAGATCACAATTTCATAACATGGGATAAATCATGGCAGTGAAATGTAATCAAAATAATTATAACATAAAACATGAAACTTTGTGGCATACACACATAATCATAGAGAATCATTTCTTGTTAGTCAAGACTCATTGCCAATACTATCTTAGTGGACAATGTCACTTTCTGAACCGAGTCACCCTCGTTTCAGTCCTGTTTCACTGAACTGGTAAAACCTACCGTTCCAGCCATGTCTATCTCATGAGATATAAAATCTTTACCCAATGCATTGGAGGGAGATATAGGTCCCACCCATCTTATAATGAATCCTTTCTTATGTGTGCCACATAATCATAAATCATACATCATCGCATAACACATGTAACAAAAATGGGATTCTTGAAACATCATGACATCATAAAACAAATCATATAAGGTAAATGAATTCATAAAAATAATTCCCTCAAAACACAATCAAATCCATGTAATAATAGGGATAAAAACAGAACCCTATATTATCTTAGATGGAAAATAATTTTGATAAAACATTTGAACTCCATTCTTGAGGAAACTATCCTTTCTACTTCAAAAACACTTTTCTTTTCTAAACATGTCATACAATTATAAACTAAAAAAGTTCATTAAAAATAAACTTGAAAACTTATCAAGGAATATTCTTGGAAATAATGTTTTAAAAATCCATTCTTGCTATATAATTCAAAAAAACATTCTTCTCGTACTTTTGTCGGAAAAGTCAAAAAAGTACCTCGTACGAAAAACGACAAAAGATTCCTTTCATATCTTTTACTAAAAACTCACCGAAGGGTAAAATTGGTTATAAAATATTGAATGAGGATATAAATATTACATATTGAGGAAGCATGGATGTGGATGATAAAATACACCCCTATAAATTTCAATGTAAAAACAATCTCGGATAAAAATGAGATTGTGATATTCCCCTTACCTTAGGTCCGATTTTCTTTGTACGTGTCCGAAGCTCCTATATAATGGTTTAAATAATGTTATTGACTTATTACAGAATCATACATATTTATATGATATCATATATGGTCATATTCTTAGCTTCTTATTAGTAAAATTTCATTGTTACTTGTTACTCGGGTCTTTATTGCCTTTTGTTCTTATGCGTGTTTTTCCGAATAAATTCTTATTCTTCTTTTAAGGTTATAGATACCTTATATCCAGAATGGTATTAGTGTAACATATATCATATTTATTCATTCAATTCATTTATAAAATTACTATGTAATGATGATCATGTAGAACGAGTCGCATCACATCGTGAAGACGGTATTCCGTACGTACGCACGAGCGATGATATTGTTCCCATGATCGTGTATTTATACTTTTTCAGTATCAATATCACTTTATAATAATCATATATAGTTACTCATTACACCATTATACCTATCCTTGTAAGGTGATGGTGGAAAATAGATTACACCACGGCGTGGAGACGGTATTCCGTACGTACGCACGCGTGGTGATTTCATTTTTCCGTAGGATGGATAAAAGGTGAATTAGGGTTGTTTCATATTTATAATAACATATCAGTATGTAATTAATACTGATGTTATTGCTTTATCATTAAACAACTAAATAAGAAGAGGTTGAAGAAGAAAGAAATTGAAAAGATCAATAATGTATATTACCTCTTCTTTGAAACGCCTCTTTGAATCCTCCACTTAGGGAACTAAGAGTGGTCTTTGAAGAAGACCAGGACCTATAGGATTATTCTAGGGAAGTGGATAAGGGATTTTGGCAGGGGTTGTCCGAGCTTGAGTGCTCAAAGTGGTGTGAGGAGGAGGGGGAGGAGGTGTCCTTTTATAAGGGAGGAGAGGGGCACCTTAGGAATATCTCAAAATATTATTTTATATTAAAGTCAAAATTGGTTTATAATGGTTCCAAAGGGTCTTATTTCTAAGGTAAAGTGGGGACGGGTCGAAACATATCAACCAATAGGATTTAGACAAGTTTAGGTTATTATTTTAACCTTATCAATTAGAGTTAACTCTAAGTTAAATAATTTATCTTTTACCGTGACTTTTTGTTTTCTTACACTATATGGTTAATACACTTACTATAATATGAAAAACGAACCCAAAGTTGTTTATTATTAATATATATATCCTTATCTAAGTCATTTGGCCGAACATTTGTTTTTTAGGAATAAAATAACAATTAATAATATAATATTTGATTTAAAAACTATTTTGTGTCAATTTTGACACTATTTGATATATGATTTTTGTGAAAGTCATAACAGAATTATATGTTCGAACCATGTTTATTAAATCAACACTAATATATCATAGTAACCTAGAAAATTAGTTTAATTCATAAAAAGTCTAAAATTACATTTATTTGAGCATTTATAACATCAATTATGTTAACATTTCCTTAAAAGGGTAATTACTGCATCATCGTTGTGTCATAAATAAATTAATTTATTTAAAGTCTAAAAATTATAAATAAAATATAATTATTTAGGAAATATTTTTATCTTTCTAATGAATATTTATAGTCCAATTTATCTTATGTATAACCCCATATTAAAAATGTTTTAGTTATTAAACTTTGATTTTAACTATTTAACTATTCATTAAATAAAATAATATTAAATGTCATAATCTAATCCAAGTGGACCTAAATGGTCATATTATATTCATAAGGTTGTTTTTGGTCGAATTACACTTATCCAATAGAATTAGGACATGTTTTAGGGTAATAGTAATATCATATTTACCCTTAGTTACCCTATTTACTAATAACCGCGGTAAAAAAAGAAAAAAGTTACTATTCACCAAAAATTTATTTTTATCTCATTGAAGCACATTTTACTTACTGATATCAACCGTGTCTATTGGATTTTCGAAATTCCATTCACAGAAGCGGTAAAATTATGTTTTATGCAAAATTCAGTTTTTAACCTACCACTTAGTGGTTTCACTATTCATCGAAAATTGAAAGTTTTCAGAAAAATACCAAAATTTCACCCTAGGCTAATTTCGGTATTCCGAATCCAAAAATGAGTTTCATTTTGGAAGATAAAATTTCACAAAGTGGTTATTACTATTCATAACGGCTATATTAAATAATATTTTAATAGCATATCGTCGTTTAGTAAAACTCGGTATTGCGTACAACGCAAGCTATCGAGGAAGGTCGCGATTGCATGTAAAGTAAGCCAAGCTAGTGTGTAGTGAAAGATTTATTTTATGATATATATATAACATAAAAACAAAATATTACTCATAAAAATATCGGGTGTTACATTCTACCCCCTTAAAAAGAATTTCACCCTCGAAATGAGATTGTGATATTTCCGTTACCTTAGGTCCGATTTGTTTTGTACGTGTCCGAAGATCCTGTATAATGGTTTAAATAATGTTATTGACTTATTCCAGAATCATAAATATTGATATTATATCATATATGGTCATATTCTTAGCTTCTTATTAGTAATATTTCATTGTTACTTGTTACTCGGGTCTTTATTGCCTTTTGTTCTTATGCGTGTTTTGCCGAATAAATTCTTATTATTCTTTTAAGGTTATAGATACCTTATATCCAGAATGGTATTAGTGTAACATATATCATATTTATTCATTCAATTCATTTATATAATTACTATGTAATGATTATCATGTAGAACGAGTCGCATCACATCGTGGAGACGGTATTCCGTATGTACGCACGAGCGATGATATTGTTCCCATGATCGTGGAATGGTATTTAAGTCTATTTATACTATTTCAGTATCAATATCACTTTATAATAATCATATATAGTTACTCATTACACCATTATACCCATCCTTGTAAGGTGATGGTGGAAAATAGATTACACCACGACGTGGAGACGATATTCCGTACGTACGCACGCGCGGTGATTTCATTTTTCCGTAGGATGGATTGAAGGTGAATTAGGGTTGTTTCATATTTATAATAACATATCAGTATGTAAGTAATACTGATTTTATTACTTTATCAATAAACAACTAAAAAAGAAGATGTTGAAGAAGAAAGAAATTGAAAAGATCGGTAATGGATATTACCTCTTCTTTGAAACACCTCTTTGAATCCTCCACTTAGGGAACTAAGATTGGTCTTTGAAGAAGACCAGGACCTCTAGGATTATTCTAGGGAAGTGGAGAAGAGATTTTGGCAGGGTTTGGCCGAGCTTGAGTGCTCAAATTTGTGTGAGGATGAGGGAGTGGAGGTGCCCTTTTATAAGGGAGGAGAGGGGCACCTTAGGAATATCTCAAAATATTATTTTATATTAAAGTAAAAATCGGTTTATAATGGTTCCAAAGGGTATCATTTCGAAGTTAAAGTGGGAATGGGTCGGAATACTATCAACCAATAGTATTTAGACAAGTTTAGGTTATTATTTTAACCTTATCAATTAGATTTAACTCTAAGTTAAATAATTTAACTTTTACCGTGACTTTTTGTTTTCTTACACTATATGGTTAATACACTTACTATAAAATGCCAAAAGAATCCCAAGTTGTTTATTATTAATATATATATCCTTATCTAAGTCATTTGGCCGATCATTAGATTTTTAGGAATAAAATAACAATTAATAATATAATAATTGTTTTAAAAACTATTTTGTGTCAATTTTGACACTATTTGATATATGATTTTTGTGAAAGTCATAACAGAATTATATGTTCGAACCATGTTAATTAAATCTGCAATAATATATCATAGTAACCTAGAAAATTAGTGTAATTCAAAAAAAGTCTAAAATTACATTTATTTGAGCATTTATAACATCAATTAGGTTAACATTTCTTTAAAAGGGTAATTACTGCATCATCGTTGTGTCATAAATAAATTAATTTATTTAAAGTCTAAAAATTACAAACAAAATATCATTATGTATGAAATATTTTTATATTTATAATGAATATTTATAGTCAAATTTATCTTATGTATAACCCCATATTAAAAATGTTTGGTTATTAAACTTTGATTTTAACTATTTAACTATTCATTAAATAAAATAATATTAAATGTCATAATCTAATCCAAGTGGACCTAAATGGTCATATTATATTCATAAGGTTGTTTCTGGTCGAATTACACTTATTCAATAGAATTAGGACATGTGTTAGGGTAATATTAATATCATATTTACCCTTAGTTACCCTATTTACTAATAACCGCGTTAAAAAAAGTAAAAAGTTACTATTCACAAAAAATTTATTTTTATCTCATTGAACCACATTTTACTTACTGATATCAACCGTGTTTGTCAGATTTTCAAAATTCCATTCACAGAAGTGGTAAAATTATGTTTTATGCAAAATTCAGTTTTTAACCTACCACTTAGTGGTTTCACAATTCATCAAAAATTGAAAGTTTTCAGAAAATTACCAAAATTTTACCCTAGGATAATTTCGGTATTCTGAATCCAAAAATGAGGTCCATTTTGAAAGATAAAATTTCAAAAAGTGGTTATTACTATTCATAACGGCTATTTAAAATAATATTTTAATAGCATATCGTCGTTTAGTGAAACTCGGTATTGCGTACAACGCAAGCTATCGAGGAAGGTCACAATTGCGTGTAATGTAAGACAAGCTAGTGTGTAGTAAAAGATTCCTTTTAAGATATATATATAACATAAAAAAAATATTACTCATAAAAACCTCGGGTGTTACATTCTACCCCCCTTAAAAAGAATTTCGCCCTTGAAATTCGTCACTTTGTAACAAACAGATGAGGATACTTCTCCCTCATCATATCCTCAAGCTCCCATGTAGCTTTTTCAAGTTGGTGGTTCCTCCATAAAACATTCACCAATCGAGTGGTCTTGTTTCGTAGAACTTTTTCTCTACGATCCAGAATCTCTATCGGTTGTTTTTCATAAGAAAGATCTTGCTCCAGCAGTACAACTTCTGAGCTGAGTACATGTGAAGGATCAAGTATGTACTTTCTCAGGAGAGATACATGGAACACATCGTGAACTTGAGAGAGATTCGGTGGAAGCGCCAATCGGTAAGCTACCTTCCCAACACGATCTAGTATTTTGAAAGGACCGATATATCTAGTGCTCAACTTCCCCTTCTTTCCAAATCTCATAACCCTTTTCCAGGGAGATATTCGTAAGAACACTTTATCACCGACTTCAAACTCTAGGTATTTTCTTTGGTTGTCGGCATAACTTTTCTATCGACTCTGAGCTGCTCTTATGTGTTGTTGAATAGATCTGACCTTTTCTGCCATTTCATCAACGAGATCAGGTCCTAATAGCTTTCTTTCCCCAACATCATCCCAGCAAGTTGGAGTCCTGCATTTCTTTCCATAGAGAGCTTCATAAGGATCCATCTGAATACTAGAGTGAAAGCTATTATTATAAGAAAATTCCACCAAAGATAGGTTTTGATCCCAACCTCCTTTGAAATCCATAGAGCAAGCTCTCAACATAGCTTCTAGGGTTTGAATTGTTCTCTCAGACTGAACGTCTGTCTGAGGATGATAAGTAGTGCTGAAACTCAACTCTGTATCCAGAGTATGCTGAAGACTTCGCCAGAACTTCGAGGTAAATCTCGGATCCCGATCAGATATAATAGAAAGTGGTACTCCATGTAATCTTCCCACTTCCTTTACATATATCCTGGCAAGCTGATCCAGAGAAAAATCCTCTCTAATAGCAATGAAGTGTGCAGACTTTGTAAGACGATCAACTATAACCCATATAGCATTATCGCCTTTGGATGTTTTAGGAAGTCTTGTGACAAAGTCCATATTGATGTTTTCCCATTTCCATTCGGGTATGGGTAATGGTTGTAACATCCCCTTAGACTTTTGTCTCTCAGATTTAACTTGTTGACAAACCAATCATCGAGAGGCATATTCAGCAACATCTCTTTTCATGCCATCCCACCATAAGTACTCTTTCAGGTCCCTATACATCTTCGTGCTTCCAGGAAGAATAGAGAATGAATAACTATGAGCCTCATCCAACAGCTCCTTCTTTAATTCGAGGATGGGAGGAACACAAACCCGATTCCTGAACTTTATTATCCCATCATAATCAAGGTTGAATTTTGGAACATTTATCACCTTATTTTGTAACTCGACATCTTCTTTCTGTGCCTCTTTAATCTTCACATGTATAGATGGTTGAACATTCATTTGAGAAAGATAATATTTTTCCCCTTCCATTATAATTCCAAGATCCATCCTTTGTAAATCCATAAATATTGGATCTTTTGTGATCCTCATCATGGATAAACTAGCATGGTCTTGTCGACTTAATGCATCTGCCACCGTGTTTGCTTTCCCAGGGTGGTAATGGATTGAGAAGTCATAATCCTTAATCAGCTCCAACCATCTTCTTTGATGGATATTCAGATCCTTTTGTGTGAAAATATACTTTAAACTTTTATGATCAGTATAAATATCACACCTTTCACCATAAAGATAATGCCTCCAAATCTTTAATGCAATGATTACCGCAGCTAACTTCAAATCATGTGTTGGGTAATTTTTCTCATGGATTTTCAACTGTCGTGAGGCATAAGCTATCACCATATCATTTTGCATAAGAACACACCCCAATCCCTTCTTGGATGCATCACTGTAGATCACAAACCTTTCTACACTACAAGGCAGTGTGAGCACAGGTGCACTGGATAACCTTCTTTTCAACTCCTTGAAATTCTCTTCACATTCCTCTGTCCAAACAAACTTAACTCCTTTTCGAGTCAACTTGGTGAGTGTATTAGATAATCGTGAAAAATATTTTACAAAATGTCGATAATATCTAGCCAAACCAAGAAAACTTCGGATCTCAGTTATTGTTGTTGGTCTCGACCATCTTTCGATAACCTCTGTTTTTGCTGGATCCACAGATATCCCCTATTTTGAGATTATGTGACCCAAAAATGCAACTTTTTGAAGCCAAAATTCACACTTGGTAAATTTGGAAAAAAGATTCTCCTTTCTCAGGGTCATCAATATAATTCTCAAGTGATTTTCATGCTCTTCCTTGCTCTTTGAATAGACAAGAATATCGTCTATAAAGACTACCAAAAATTGATCAAGATAGTCTCTAAAGACTCTATTCATTAAATCCATGAAGATAGCAGGGGCATTAGTAAGACCAAATGGCATCACTATAAATTCATAGTGTCCATACCTTGTTCGGTAAGCCGTCTTTGATATATCCTCCCTTTTGACCCTTAATTGATGATACCCTGAACGAAGATCAATCTTGGAAAAGTATTGAGCTCCACGAAGTTGGTCAAATAGGTCATCAATGCACGGAAGAGGATATTTGTTCTTGATAGTGATCTTGTTATGTTCTCGATAATCAATGTAGAGTCTCATTGATCAATCTTTCTTCATAACAAATAGAATAGGTGCTCCACAAGGTGATGCACTAGGGCGTATGAATCCCTTATCAAGATTCTCTTGGAGTTTCTTCTTCAATTCCTGCAACTCAATTGGGTCCATTCTATAAGGTGTCTTTGAAATAGGAAAATCACCCAGTACGAGTTCTATTGAAAACTCAACTTCCCTATTTGGTGGAAGACCCAGTAATTCCTCTGGAAAGACATCATCAAATTCCTGTACGATGGGCATATTCTTAATCGCGAGTTTCTAACCAACCATTTGAGATAAATAACCTTCATTTAGTGGAATCAATACCCATAAAATGGATGAAATTTCCAATGGAAGGTTATGTTCATCCTTGCATTGATAGACGATCATAGATTGATCTGGAATATGAAATGTGACTTCCCTTCATTGGCAATTGATATGAGCTCCATATAAAGAAAGCCAATCCATGCTAAGAATCACATCGAATTCCACTAAAGGAAGGATCACAAGATTTGCAGGAAGCAATTTCCCACAAACGTCAATTGGAGAAGAATTATAAACTTTTGATGCGATTGATGTTCCATTAGGTGTTGTCACAGCTAACTCAACATCTAATTATTGAGGTAATAAGGTGACACCCTTAGAAAATTCTTCAGAAATAAAAGAGTGGGTGGATCCAGAATCAAATAAAACATTTGCTACTTTAGAGTGGATGGTAAGTGTACCTTTCACCACTTCGTTATCATACTCCACATCGCTGATAGAAATTGCATGTGACATTCCTTTGTCTTTAGCCTTAAGATTTTGTTGACGTCGACCATCATCATCAACCCATGGATTTGGGCATTGATTGGCATAATGCCCCATCTCCTTGCACGTGAAACATTGAAGTGTAGTAGGTTCATTCTGTGTATCCCTTCCTTTTTTTGTATCATTAGACATCTTCTTCCCATTATCACGGCATTAAAATGCCCGATTACCTTCCTTTCCACATTTGAAACATTTACTTGTCCCTTTAAGACAACTCCCTCTATGTTTCTTTCCACACTTTGAGCATAAGGGAAACCTCATCTTCTTTTCAGTGTGCTCTTTAGATTTTCCTTTGAATTCCATTTTCCTCTTCTTATCAAACCCATATGTCTAATGGGTTACTCCAATCTCTATCTCGACTTTGAGAGCACATCGAACGATTTCTTCGTAGCTATTGAAGTCCCTTATGGCTAACACCCTTCGAAGACTTGGTTTTAAGCCACTAAAGAATCGATCGATCTTACTCTCAGGTTGGATAATAATACCAGAAGCGTACCTTGCAAGTCTTGTAAAATTCGCTTCATAGGTACCAACAGATCCATCATCCTTTTTCTTCAGTTCAAGAAACTATTTCTCCATCTTTTTTCGGAGAATACGAGGGAAGTACTTATTCAAAAATAAGTTCTTGAACTCGTCCCATTCCATGGACTCAATTTAATCCCTTTGCCTCATATTCTTAATAAGATTCCACCATTGATCAGCATCTCCTTCCAAACGATACACTGCTAGGATGACTTTATCATGTTCAGAACATTGAAGAACTGAAAATATATTTTCAGTAGTACTAATCCATTGTTCACCAACTAATGGATCAGTAGACCCGCTGAAAGAAGGTGGACGCTGCCTCGTGAAGGATTCAACAGAATGTTTCTCCTTCCTTTGCTCGTTTGGAAGTCCTGCATGATTCATAGCTTGAGAAAGTTGTGTGAGCATGGATTCAAGATTTTGCATTCCATCTCTCATATCGTTTGGTTTCTCAGGGGGACAATCATTGCATTGCCCATCGCATTCCACATTAACTTGGTTCTTTCGGGTTCCAGCCATTGACTAAAACCAAGAAGAATAGTGTGAGCAACACTAATTATAATAGGAAAACCACATAATTCAAGAATAAAATTTTCACGCTTAAGGTCTTATCCTAGGTTATTCATGGCCATTTCTAAAACACTAAGATTGTGTTCTATGCTTAGACTTATCCTTAGGGTTCTTACTAAGGCTTTCACATCCTAGTTTCCAATGGTTGACTATACCTTTCCTCTGATACCAACTATAACGACCCATACTTTACATACATTGTTAATACTTCAATATTTAAGCATACTTATTACAACATATAACAAAACCACGAAAGGACCGTATAGGTATAGTGTCTTTAGAAACTGGGAAACATAAACAACTGGTTCATAAAGCATCTACTTTCCCTCCAATTTATTTCATCATATCTAGAGTCCCTTTTGGAATATCTTACCTAATAACCTTCTTCCTGACCTGGGAAAAGAAAACATACAAAAGGGTGAGCTCAAATGCTCAGTAAGGGTAAACAAAAAAATATCAATCACATCATATACACAAGCACATAACTTTTAGAAATCTTAACCTGGAAAAGAGATCATAATTTCATAACATGGGATAAATCATGGTAGTGAAATGTAACCACAATAATCATAACTTAAAACATGAAACTTTGTTTCAAACACACATAACATAGAGAATCATTTCTTGTTAGTAAAGACTCATTTCCAAGACTATCTTATTGGACAATGTCCCTTTATGAACCGAGTCACCCTCGTTTCAGTCATATTTCACTGAACCGGTATAACCTACCGTTATAGCCATGTCTATCTCATGAGATAAAAAATCTTTACCCAATGCATTGGAGGGAGATATAGGTCCCACCCATCTTATAATGAATCCTTTCTTATGTGTGCCACATGATCATAAATCATACATCATCGCATAACACATTTAACAAAAATGGGATTCTTGAAACATCATGAAATCATAAAACAAATCATATAAGGTAAATGACTTCATAAAAATAATTCCCTCAAAACATAATAAAATCCATGTAATAATAGGGATAAAAACAGAACCCTCTATTATCTTAGATGTAAAATAATTTTGATAAAACATTTGAACTCCATTCTTTAGGAAAATATCCTTTCTACTTCAAAAACACTTTTCTTTTCTTAACATGTCATACAATTATAAACTAAAAGAAGTTGATTAAAAATAAACTTGAAAACTTATAAAGGAATATTCTTGGAAATAATGTTTTAAAAATCCATTCTTTCCGTATAAGTCAAAAAAAAATTCTTCTCGTACTTTTGTCGGAAAAGTCAAAAAAGTACCTCGTATGAAAAACGACAAAAGATTCCTTTCATATCTTTTACTAAAAACTCACAGAAGGGTAAAATTGGTTATAAACTATTGTATAAGGATATAAATATTACATATTGAGGAAGCATGTATGTGGATGATAAAATACTCCCCAGTAAATTTCAATGTAAAAACAATCTCGGATAAAAATGAGATTGTGATATTTCCCTTACCATAGGTCCGATTTTCTTTGTACGTGTCCGAAGCTCCTGTATAATGGTTTAAATAATGTTATTTACTTATTCCAGAATAATAAATATTGATATGATATCATATATGGTCATATTCTTAGCTTCTTATTAGTAATATTTCATTGTTACTTGTTACTCGGGTCTTTATTGCCTTTTGTTCTTATGCGTGTTTTGCGGAATAAATTCTTATTCTTCTTTTAAGCTTATAGATACCTTATATCCAGAATGGTATTAGTGTAACATATATCATATTTATTCATTCAATTAATTTATATAATTACTATGTAATGATGATCATGTAGAACGAGTCGCATCACATCGTGGAGACGGTATTCCGTACGTACGCACGAGCGATGATATTGTTCCCATGATCGTGGAATGGTATTTAAGTGTATTTATACTATTTCAGTATCAATATCACTTTATAATAATCATATATAGTTACTCATTACACCATTATACCCATCCTTGTAAGGTGATGGTGGAAAATAGATTACACCACGGCGTGGAGACGGTATTCCGTACGTACGCACGCGCGGTGATTTCATTTTTCCGTAGGATGGATAGAAGGTGAATTAGGGTTGTTTCATATTTATAATAACATATCAGTATTTAAGTAATACTGATTTTATTACTTTATCATGAAACAACTAAAGAAGAAGAATTTTAAGAAGAAAGAAATTGAAAAGATTGGTAATGGATATTACCTCTTCTTTTAAACGCCTCTTTGAATCCTCCACTTAGGGAACTAAGAATGGTCTTTAAAGAAGACCAGGACCTCTAGGATTATTCTAGGGAAGTGGGGAAGGCATTTTGTCAGGGGTTTTCCGAGCTTGAGTGCTCAAATTGGTGTGAGGAGGAGGGGGAGGAGGTGCCCTTTTATAAGGGAGGAGAGGGGCACCTTAGGAATATCTCAAAATATTATTTTATATTAAAGTCAAAATCGGTTTATAATGGTTCCAAAGGGTCTTATTTCGAAATTAAAGTGGGTATGGGTCGAAATCCTATCAACAAATAGGATTTATACAAGTTTAGGTTATTATTTTAACCTTATCAATTAGATTTAACTGTAAGTTAAATAATTTAACTTTTACCGTGACTTTTTGTTTTCTTACACTATATGGTTAATAAAATTACTATAACAGGCCAAAAGAACCCCAAGTTGTTTATTATTAATATATATATCCTTATCTAAGTAATTTGGCCGAAAATTAGATTTTTAGGAATAAAATAACAATTAATAATATAATATTTGTTTTAAAAACTATTTTGTGTCAATTTTGACACTATTTGATATATGATTTTTTTTAAAGTCATAAAAGAATTATCTGTTCGAAACAAGTTTATTACATCAACACTAATATATCATAGTAACCTATAAAATTAGTGTAATTCATAAAAAGTCTCAAATTTTATTTATTTGAGCATTTATAACATCAATTCTGTTAACATTTCCTTAAAAGGGTAATTACTGCATCATCATTATGTCATTAATAAATTAATTTATTTAAAGTGTAAAAATTATAAATAAAATATCATTATGTAGGAAAGAGTTTTAGATTTCTAATGAATATTTATAGTCGAATTTATCTTATGTATAACCCCATATTAAAAATGTTTTAGTTATTAAACGTTGATTTTAACTATTTAACTATTCATTAAATAAATTAATATTAAATGTCATAATCTAATCCAAGTGCACCTAAATGGTCATATTATATTAATAAGGTTGTTTTTGGTCGAATTACACTTATCCAATAGAATTAGGACATGTGTTAGGGTAATAGTAATATCATATTTACCCTTAGTTACCCTATTTACTATTAACCGCGGTAAAAAAAGTAAAAAGTTACTATTCACCAAAAATTTAGTTTTATCTCATTGAACCACATTTTACTTAATGATATCAATCATGTCTATTGGAGTTTCAAAATTCCATTCACAGAAGCGGTAAAATTACGTTTTATGCAAAATTCAGTTTTTATCCTACCACTTAGTGGTTTCACTATACATCAAAAATTGAACGTTTTCAGAAAAATACCAAAATTTCACCCTAGGCTAATTTCGGTATTCCGAATCCAAAAATGAGGTCAATTTTGAAAGATAAAATTTAAAAAAGTGGTTATTACTATTCATAACGGCTATTTTAAATAATATTTTAATAGCATATCATCGTTTAGTGAAACTCGATATTGCGTACAACGCAAGCTATCGAGGAAGGTCGCGATTGCGTGTAAAGTAAGCCAATCTAGTGTGTAGTGAATGATTCCTTTGGTGATATATATATAACATAAAAACAAAATATTACTCATAAAATTCTCGGTTGTTACTCATGTGATATATATAATAAAACTAATGACTTTGTATTGGTAATAAACTATTTACCTTTTTTTATCCATCACGAAAATTGAAACTGTATTCATGAATATGTACGATCTCCCCTCACCATGAATGGTCTATTTCATTTTCTATAAATAAAATTTATAGATTACAATAAATATAAATGTAATGAATATATATTTGATATTTATATCATGGTTAACATTATGGTGATGGCATAACCATGATCAAAGTAAAAGATTCAAAAATACTAGACTAAAACAAACATGTAAAATGAATCTATTATTACCCAAAACATGATTTTAAAAAGGAATTATTAATAAAGAAATAAAAAAAGATCATAAGTAAATAATATATGGTATTATATATATAATACTATTTCTATAAATATTTATAACAACAGTATATTTATTATATAGTAGTTTGAAATGTGAATGATGTAATTCAAGACTTAATGTAATAGATTTAATGTTTTACTATTATTTTTCGATGACACACTCATTATATGCCACTTGATTCTTTTGTGTGGTGTATATAATTTAAATGAATTTTATTTATAATTATTCTAAGTTATTTATGTGAAATAAATATGCATCAAATTTTCTTGATTTCATGGGGCTTATATTTTAAAAGATAATAAATTGTTAAAGGTTTTATGTCATAATATCATTCATTAATGTGATTATTTATGAGTATGTTTTTTATGAGTAAATATTATGATAAACCACTCAAGAAAAAAATGAAATTTTCTATCCTCTGTTTATTTAATTGAAATATATATTTTCTATTCATTTTCCTCTATTTAAATACTCAATAGACCAAAGAATGTTTTTTATAAAAAATCAAAAAATATTTTCATCTTCTTTCAAAAATACATTTTTTACATGTCTGTGTTTTCTAAACATGATTGAAATAAAGTTAAAATATTATCAAAATAATTTTTAATATAATTTTAAACTGTATATTTTTTTGAAAAAAAATATTGGAATCTTCCAATTATTTTCTATATGAGGTTCTTTTTTAATCTTTACCAATATCTGAAAGGATGTTTTTCTTTAAAATTGTTTGAAATGAATAGAATTTCCCACCATCATGTCCATTATATTTTTTTAATATTAATTTATATGTTTCCAAGGTTATTTTCAAAAAAAATGTTTCTAGAATATTTTCAAAATTTTTAGTTTTATAATTTTTATTTCCAAAGAAAATTTATTTTCCTTAAGAAATTGTCAATGTGAATTTATTTATAAAATAATTTTCCATAATGGATAAAATCATTATACATAATGTAGGATTTATTACGGATATCATCCAATGATACCATATTTATTCATTTTTTGGATTGATAATGTTTATGATGGAAACATGTTTTTGAAGCCCATTTTTTCTACATGTTATGTTGTGATGAAATATTTTGAAACCCATTTCTTTTTATAGGTTTGGATAAAATAAATATTTTATGAAGAACATTAATTTTCATCAGTTCTAATATAATAATTGTTTTATAAATCTTATTTATTTTCATGGGTTCTAATATGACAAATGTGTAATAAATCCAATTTATTTCCATGGATTATGATATGACGAGTGTTTTGTGACATTTTATCACATTTATGTATCATTTACTCTATGTAACATATGGAATGAATATCTCTCTAAAATAAATTGGGTAAAAATTAATGTCCCTTGAGATGAACAAGATAGGAATGGGGAGTGAACACAGTTCAAAAAAAGGTGTTTTCCATTTTTGTTGTCAGGGCAGAAAAACATGACTACTATGATTGTTTGGGGAGTGAAAAGAATCCACTATGAATTTTTTGTGAGTGGAACTTGAGTACTATATTAGTTTTAGGAAATATCTCTTTCCATCATGATAGTTTTTTCCATTATAATTGATTAGTAAAGATATTATTTTCAATGCTTATATATATTCCACAAATATATCCCCATTTTTTCTCTTATTGATTATGTCTATTGATTAATTTATGATTCAAGCCTTATTAAATTTATAAATTTATTACATGACTCATTTTGATGATCAATTATATGTATAGAATGTCTTTCAAATGTAATACTTATATTATCATTCATATATTCCAATGTTATATTGATATCTCCCTTATTTACCCTATAATGAGAATCTTAGCTAACCCTTTATTATTTTTCCTTTACCCAAGTTATTAATAAAGGTATTTTGTATGATATTTATTAAAATGGTTCTAGTTATCTAGAACATAGTGATAAATTATGTAGTTTCCTTATGAACCATATTTTTTTGCATCGATTTTTCAAAATTCACTATACATAAATGATTTTGGTGTGTATCACTATGTTATATAGTTAATATTCATCTGTTAAGATATAATATCTATGTATATAATGTATTTTTATTTATAACTGGTTATCCGATAATGGTTAAGTAAAAAATTAGAAACTAGGATGAGAGAACATTTCTGAACAACCCATAAGACGATTCTATGTATAGGATAACATATTATTGTATTGGAAAGGACAATATTATGTTGTTTTCCTAGTAATAAATCTTTTCCTAGTAATAAATCATTTCCTATATACGAAAATTGAATATAGTTAGGGCCCAAATGAAACTAGGGGATATACCCCCATAAATAGTTTCACTATTTTTTGGCTATCATTCTAGTGAACTATGAGTTTTCCTTTACATCACACATAGTTTGACACTACCATGGGATACAATTTGGTTAATTCACATTTTAATTAGGAAACATCAAAAAGTATTTTACAATATGTGGACCATAAATTACTTAGGTCAAACCTATGGTTACATGGATTAAAAAAAGGTGTCATGATTTAGAGAGCCTAAAAATGATTTTCAGTATTATTTAGATCCTCACTAAGATAATCATTTCTCACACTGTGAATTTAGGTTTTAGTAAATTTGTAGAACCTAATAGAATCTTGTTAGTTCTGAATGTGATAGAAAATGCAATGATTTTATTCCTGAGAAACAAAATTTTATGGGAACTGGAATTAAAAATCACATAGATATGATCACACAACTTTATCAAGATATGAATCATTTTTAAATTGAAAAAATAGTAAAGGAGGGAACCACATCATGTTGAGTCGATTATGAAAAAACATACTCCTTTTTATGGTGTATTTTATCAACTAGTTTCTATGAAATTTATCAGTACCACTAAAATAATATTTTCCATTCTCTAATATTTATAGCATAATTTTTTTTTTGGTTTTTTAAATTTTGGAAATAAATTTGGATCAATGGTGGAATCTTATCAAGAATATGAGTCAAAAGATGAAATCGAATCTATATATTGGTATGGTATTAAGAACATTTATTCAATAAGTACATTCATAATAATCCTTAAATAAAAATTGAGAAAAAATTACATGACTTAAAGAAGAAGGATAATGTATCTTTTGGTACCTATGATGTGATTTTTACAAGACACTAAAGTGATTATTTTAGTATTATCATCCAACTATAAGTAAGGTTGATCAATTATTAAGTTTCTTAAAACTAATAATTTTAATTGAATTTTCCATAATGAACCTATGTCTCTATTAATAAATTGATTTATGTGTTATTAAGGAGGAAATTATAGATTGCAGTTATCCATCAATATCATGGTTTGGATATGAAAATAAAAATGGGATTCAATGAAAACTATGAAAACAGGGACGAACAAATATGCACATTCCATCATGCTCAATGTTTGGAAGGAAAGTTGGAGACAATATACATAAGGTGAGTGAAATATTTTTTAATTGTGGAAATCAAGGTCGTTGAGTAATCTGTTATTGATTTTATAGGAATAAGTTATCTAATGACGTAAATATAGATAAAGTTATATTGAATGAACCACCCGCACAATAGTGTTTTAAATGAAAATCATATGGGAATTTTTCCAATGACTTCCAAAATACAAAGATTAATGATGATGATTATGAATAATAGGAACCTCTTAATATATGGGATGAAGAGAAATTTCATGTGATCACTATTTCAGATGAGGGATGTGATAACAACATTATTAAAGGCATGCATATCATCTACTCTAGAACTAATATTGTATTATTTGATTCTAGATCTACCAAATCATTTATATTAAAAATAAAATTATATGGATATAACAATATCACCACAATTATTAGATATTCAATTTTTAGTTAAAATTCCCCTTGGTATTATTATAATATCTCAAGTCTTTAATTATTCTCTACTTAAATATTTTTACAATGTTCTTCTTGAAATCTTTTTATTCTCCCTCTAGTTGAATTTTATGTTATATTATTCATGGATAGGATTAATCTACATAAATCCCACATTAAATTTTGGGGAGGAGAATTCATGTTTGATATTCCAAACCAACATATGATCATCTATTTGTGTGATGATAAATAAGAAATTAGATTAGAAATCACATTTCGTTTATGGTTCCTGATTATTATTTTAATGGGGTGTTTATCATAGATGGTAAAAGTTAAATATGAAATCATGGATATTCCTATTTTTTGGGATCTTTTTTATGTATTTTGGGATGTCATTTTTAGTCTTCCATCTAATTTTGACATTTATTTTTCAATAGAATTCATTAATTATGCCATACCTTTTTTAATGACTTTGTGAGAAAATCCCTGATTGAGTTGCAGGAATTAAAGATATAACTTCAGTAGAACCTATACAAGTGATTAATTCATACTACTATTTCACCTTTGGGTGAACCTATTAATTTTTTAATAATAATTATTGACTGATGAAACATGTTATTGATTATCGGGACATGAATAAGACAACAATTAAGAACATGTTTCCCCTACCTCATATTTATGAATCTCTGATCAACAATGTGGAGATCAATGATTTTCCATGATGGACCTTCATTCTGGTTATCTTCAATTGATGGTCAATAAGGAAGATATTCCCATGGATTAATTCCACACATTGTACGAAAACTGTGGGTATATAGTTATTCCATTTAGTATTACTAATTACTCTGTTATATTTATGGATTTCATGAATGGAGTCATTAGGGATTAACCAGATTAGTTTTCATGTATCTTTATAGATCAAATTCTTATATATTCAATGATAAAGGAAGAGGATGAATATAACTTGTTAATGGTTTAGAAAAACCTAATAAATGATAAAACATATGAAAAATTTACCACTTGTGAATTTTGGATACAAAATGATTCATTGTTTTCTAATATAATATGAAGAGAGGGATTATTGGTGGATCTATCAAAAGATAAAGCTATTTAATGTTGTCCTAGGCCAACTAATGTGACTGATATCAAACGTTTTCTTAGTTTGGATAGATACCATCATCATTTTGAATAAACTTTTTCATGACTATCTAATTCACTTAACATGTTCACATAGAATGGATCCATGTTTGTAAGATCCTAATATTTTATAATGATTATTCTAGCTAATTTTCTTGTACTATTTTCCCTTATTTTGGTTATAATTTGTTTGAAGAATGTATTTGGTGTGTTTTGGGGAAATTGGGAAGTGAACCATTAATAAACAATTTTACCAAACCATGCGTCCTACCCTAGATAACTATGAAACCCCAAATAAAGAGGGATTTTATGGTTAGGGAACATGTTTTGGAAAACTATACATTATACCCTAGAAAATATGTGCGTGTGATTTAATCCTCCAAAAATTGAAATTAATTATACACTAAACACTATGGCCTTCATCCTCATTCAAACTACCTCAACCATAATGTATTTCAATCATTTTTTGAGGCTCCTGGATAGATTCCAAGAGATTTAGAACTCTATTCTTGGTGAATCAAATATTCAATTGATATATCTACGCCTCTCCCAAGAACTGATCTCACCCTGGTTACTTTACTACCTCTCTCCCATATTTATATTGTATTTTTAAGATATATTTTCTTTCATTGGTAATGTATCATTATCTAGGTTTTTATAGATCTTATTTGGATCATTTTATTGATCAAGGTTATAGATATATAGCTCATTCATCATTATGAAATTGAGTGTTCTGCTTCAATTTAAGGATTTCCATTGGTAAGTGTCTATCAAAGATCTTGGGGTAGATGTTCTAAATCTAAAATCATATGCTATTGATTTAATTACATTCATATAACAATGAAATTTTAATTTCCATGTTTAGTCAATTGCATCATAGATTGAATTGAATAAATTGAATTTTCATTTGTTAATGAATCGGGTTAATCTTAGGGAAATTTAACTTGGTTGAATTGTGATAATGAGATTTATGTGATATTGGGATTGTGTAATTATATAATTTATGTAATTGTTAAATAATTGATAATGGGAATTGATGGATTTTTGGAATAACCTTGTAGAGTTGATGGCTTTTTATTGAATTTTGATAGATTGTTTGTTGGTTAGTTGTTCATATGATTCAATGTTAAAAAGTAAATATTTATTATTGATTTTAAAAATTAATAGTATATAATAATGGGAAATGTTGATTATAGGGTCAATGTTGATTAGCCTTGTTAACTACGATATGCGTGATAAATGTAAATGATTGGTAAATGGGGTGTGGGACAAATATTGATGCTCTAAATGCACACATGGTTCTATCTATGACATTTTAGTCCCAAATTCATGAATGTGATTATTATTATATGGGACATGTTCTGATGCTCAAAATACCCATGGGGTTTGGGACACAAACTAATGCTCTAAATACCAATTTGCTGCTAGTCACAATGTTCTACACCCATGTGATTGGTATTAGAGCATTGTTCTAATTGGATGTGATATGAATTTAAATGAAATGAAAAATGATAACCATGTTATGTTATATGTGATATCCCTTTCGGTTAGTATAAAATCTTGCATGATCTAAAGTAGGTATTGATCAGTTGGTTGTCTTTGTGGACCCCGGAAATTATTTTTTGTTAATAAATAATAATGAAATGTGTTAAATATATACATTATTCATTTTACATTATTCTTTATATGACTACATAAAATATTATTGACTGGATATTTTTTCAAACACAGTTGGTAGTGGCCTACTGAGTTGTACACAGAGCCTTCTCAGGCTATCTAATCGGTACCCAAATAGACTTCATGTTTGTTGGATAGGGTAAGGGAAAGATCCCTATGATAGATGGATGAGTCCAGATAGATCAGAATAGAGGGAACCAAACATGTTATCTAGACCTACTTTGGAGTGTCATTGTGTCTTGATTTTGGTTTTACAAATGAATCATGAAATGTATTCGGCTTGATATATCTATTGTTTTGGTTTGGATATTGTATTCTTATTTTCGTCATCATGTGATACTGGTTTTTTATGGTTAATGGTAATATAATTTCTTCTTATTATTTATTTATATTGTTGTGATGCTTCGATAAAGAGGGTATAACCTAACCATGTTGTATGATTGACCCTCAATACTAGTTGGAAGCCTATAGCATATAGGGAGGCATGCTTGAGGACATATAACCAACCAACTCAGGGAACTATAATGTGGATCATGGGTCATGACACTAAAAAGTGTCCTTAGAGGGTGTTTTCTTTTATTTTATTTTGTTAAATATTTGGGAAAGGTGGATAGGATATTAGGATGAGTCAGGCCTTTGTTATGAGATCATGTATGGGAGTAGTTAATCCATTCGTGATGGACAAACAAAGTACCCATAGTGGGATTGTTGTTATTAATGTGTTTTTTTAGAGTTTGATGTTATTTCACCGTAAGTAATCCATATTTTCTATGATGTGATTATTATTTCTTATAATTTTTGTGATTTGACCCATGGCCTAATATGGAATGATAGTTTGGTTTGCATGCATCATTCTATGAACTCATGAATTATTTTGACAAGCATCATTTTTAGACACACACAGAAAATAATGTTGTGGGTATGTTGTAGAAATTGAATTTTTTTTACATTCTTGTTTGATTTCATTGAACATCATGAGTAATATGGAATTTAGAATTTTTGAATAATACAAAATATGTAAAATGGTTGTCTAAAGAGTAAATTTTTTTGTGAAAGAGTTATAACCTTTATTAACCATTACATAGATGTAGGATCACTAATGGTGGTCATAATTCCTCGGTTTGGAACATGTTTTAGGATATGATGGGGTTAATTTATATATATTTATGTGAACCTCTCTCATTTAAACCTGTTAATGTATTATAATGTGTCTTACAATGTGCGTTAGGAATTGTAGTTATATGCACCCATGACTATGATTGTTGAGATGATAATAGGAGGGAATGGCTGGTGAGGTTCTTCCAGTAGTGGAACCTTTAGATCAGATAGTTTCAGTTGAGGAATATAAGGAGAAGCTATGTGATAACTTCTCTCAGTTTATTTTGTTTATGGAATGTGACCCGGGCAGGTTATGAAGAATATGTTTGAAATAACAAGGGAGTTTTAGTTGTGTAATCCTCAAATGTTCACAAGATAGGGTGGACCTAAAGCAGATGAGATCTGTATTGAGTCTATCAAGATGATTCTTAACCACTTGTAGACTCATACTGAAAAAATAGTCAAGAAAATAGATTATATGCTATGAGGATTAGTTAATCGAGGGTGGTATATGAAAATATAGGATGGTCAATTAAAAACAATGTATAGAAAGATTTTTGTTGGAAGTTACTAGATTATATTTATCTATAGTCTCTGAGACATGAGAGGGAAGCATAGTTTATGAGGCTCACCCAAGGGAGTTTGGCTATGATGGACTATACCAGTCAAATTATTGACTTATATTTCTTTGCTTCAGTGCTAGCTAGGGATGAGACCGCTATAGAAAGACATTTATAGGTTGGGATTAAATTTGAGATTAAGTCTGAGTATAATATCTTTTGTTAATATATGTTTACTTAGATAGTGGATCAAGCTCTCATGTCTGAGGGAAACTATAATGAATATTTCATTGGATGATAGGTGGTTTCTTTATGATGATCGGAAGTTATTTATTTCAAGAGTATGATGTATCAATATGATAATTTTAACCAGAGAAGTGTATAATAGAGTGGATAGGGTGAATGTTCAGTTACTCAAGATTATAATAGATTTCTCTTCCACAAGTGTGGTAGGCTGGGTCACTTTTTAACGTATTTTCCCAAACTATAAGAAGAGTTATGAGATTTTATAAGGATAGAAAAACTACATATTTTTTTTAGGAACCCCCAATAGATGGTTTTTGATGGAGAAGATATGAATAAATATAGTATGGTAATGGGGCCTTCTACACTATATCAGTGTGGAAGTTGGAGTTCTACTAGATGCGGAGGTTGAGGAAGTAAATGAGGTGCTTCTGGGAAGGGGAACTTGTATCAGATGAGTGATTTAGCTCAAGGAACATAGATTGAATCATAGGGAATATGTACAAGATAGTTGATTTCAGTCTATCCTACACTTGTGGATATTTAGGATGGACTATTGATGGTTAGAGGTACTATTGTTATAGATTCTATGCTTGTTGGTGCCTTATTTGATACAACTTCCTCTCATTATTTTATATCTATAGATCATGTGTGTGGGTTGAGTCTATTGGTGGAGTTCGTGAGTGGGTTATTATGATCAATACACCATTGTGAGTATGATCAAGAGAAATGTTTTGTACAAGTGATGTTCTCTTGAGGTTGTGGAGTATCATTTACTTCAGTATCTCTATATACTTATTATGACAGGATTTTCCTTGATTATTCGGTATGGAATGGTTAGTATCCTACTAATCCTATATTTATTATTAATGATAGAGGGTGAATTTTACATCTCCTAAGGGTGACAATTATATTCACCTTTTAGAGTGGGATATCTGGTCAGGTCATACAAGGCTAGTTCATCAGCAACTAGAGGAGCTCACCGCCAATGTTTCTAGACTATTTCAACATGAGGGAGATATAAATCATGATGTATTCTCACTAATAGTGTACAAGTTTAAGGATGTGTTTCATGAAGAATATTCAAGTATTCCACCTTAGTGAGGTGTTGAATTTACAGTTGATCTCATGCCATTAGCTGATCCAGTTTGTATTTCACCTAGTAGAATAGAACCAATAGTTCTTCAAGTGATTAATAATCAACTAGAAGAGTGTATGGAGAAGTGGTTAGTCCATCTCATATGTATCCTTGGGTTTATATATTCAGGTTTTCAATTAAATATGGGGGGACATTGCACTTATGTGTTGACTACTAGAAGTTGACCCCGATGACAGTGAAAACCCAGTATCAGCTTCAGTGCATCGATGATCTCTCTGACTAGTTGAGGGAAGCTTATATTTTTATTGATTAAACTAACATTAAGGGATCATCAGTTTATCATTGTACCTTCTAATATACCATGGACTAAGTTTAGAAGAATTTATGGACTTTATGGGTTTTTTGTGATGGTTTTCAGGAGGACGAATGCACTTGTAGTGTTTAAGGCCTTGATGAACATAATCTTCCACATATACCTAGATCATTTTGTGTTTGTTTTTTTGTATGAAATCATGGTGTACTCCATGACGGATGAAGATCATTCCCAACTTTTAAGCATCTTCTTGAGAACACTAAGAGAGTATTAGGTATATTCCAAAATATCTACATTTCAATTTCGGATCGATCATGTACATTTATTGGGTCACATAATCTTAGAAGAATGTTTTCTTGTAGACCTAGAGAATGTTCATGAAATTATTTCTTAAGAATAACCCTATCAATGTTTTTGATGTACATATATTTCTAAGGATAAAAGGTATATTATGAGGGGTTTGACCTGGAATGTTTCCATTTTAAAGAACCAATTTCATGCTTAAAAAAGAAGTGGATAAATTTTTAATGGTCTAGAGCATGTGAGAATGAATTCCCAGAGTTAAAGGAGAATTTGAATACCACACCAATCTTGACCCTACCTCATCCAAGGTAGGATTAAATGGTATTTTTTATTCTTTAAGAGTGTTTATTGGAAGAGTGTTGATGTTCAGAGATTGATTTTTGGTGTATGGGTCATCATAGTTGTGGCCACACGAATGGAATCACCCTATGAAGGACCTCGAATTATCCAAACAAATATCCATGAAATATTTCTGGCATAATCTATTGGTTAAAAAGAATATAATGTATATTGATCATAAGAAAATAATGTTTATCTATTTTTAGAGGAATTTTATTATCCCATAGTGGAGATGAGTGGATTATATGAAATCGATCGATTTCATGATAGAATATACTTTTGATAAGGTAAATAATGTTTCTGACACATTGAGTAGGAAAACTCACTCTCAGGAAGTCTGGGAGTCTAGTTTTAAGTGAAAGATAATGAAATTTATAGTGATGATTCCTGTTGTGGTTCCAATGGTCCCGACGATTATGACTCTCATATCAGTTTCAGTGGAGTCTAATATATTGATTTGTATTAGGGAAAGGAAGAATCTGGATCTATAGTGTTTGTCCTTGGAGAAAATACTTGATGGTGTGGAGTCACCTTCACATTTGACTATAGATGAGGATGAGATTGTCTATGTCAGGAATCAGTTTGTTATTATTAATAGTTTGTGGGAGAATCTGCTATGTGAATTTCATGCCTCAAGGTAGGAAGGTCTTCCAGAAGTGAACAAAATGTACAGTGACCTTTGTTGACAATATTGGTGCATGGGCATGAAAAATGATATTACATGGTTCATTGCATGATGCTAAACATATCAATACAAGAATTCCTAGCATCAACAATAAGTTGGTTTACTATAGTCATGGACCATTCTAGAGTCGAAGTGTATGGATGTTACCATGGACTATCTGGTGGGTCTTCTGAGGATTCCATTGAAGGATAATGTTATTTTTGTGATTATCAACCAAGGGATGAAAGTAGAACATTTATTACCTACATAGTAGATATTCTAAGTGGATTAGATAGGAAGTATATACATATGATTGATAGATAGTCCATCCACATGGTGTTCCATAGAGAACTATTTCAGACTATGAGTGATGTATTACTCTATGCCTATGATAGGTTTTATAGAAGTAACATTGTACACCAGTTTTCATGAGTACGATATTCTACCAACAGATAGATAGGAAATAATAATGTATTATACAAGTGCTTAAGGATATTCATTGGGCTTGTGTCCTAGAAATTTGTTGGTCATGGAAGAAACACCTATCATTGGTGGAGTAATCCCATAACAACAATTATCCAGAAACTATTAAGATTGAACCATATGAGGATCATTGTGGTAGGCCATGATAACCTATTTGTTTTATAGAGGTAGGGGATTCAGGGATGTTGGGACCAAAACACGTGCCAGATATGTCAGAGCTGGGTTAGCTAATTCAAAAATATATGGTTATTGTCAAAGGATGAATAAGTCATATGCTGATAGACATCGGTAACCACCAAAATTATTGGGGGGGGGGGGGTCATGTTTTCCTTTAGGTGTCTTCTAGATTGGATCACTATATGATTTAGAGATAGGTCATCTTAGCTCACAGGGTTGCCATACCGTTTGAGTCTGTGAAGAGAATTGAGTTGGTGGTATGCTGATTGGATCTTATGTAGATGTATAGTGTTAAGACTGAAGTTTTTCACATGTCACGACTTCAGATGTATCACTAGAAACCTTATAATATGATCAATTTGGATTATGTTGAGAATGAGATCGATGTATACATTGAGGATAATATGATACATATGTTGGATCATATTGAGAATGTGTTGTGGGGAAATACCAAGCTAATAGTTTGTGTGTTGTGGAAACATGAGTGTTTTCATGAGGAATAATGGGGGAGAGAATCACATATATTGTCTCAATGGACTTGTCTTTTTACCTTGAAATCATATATGTTCTTCAGAGTTCATCTTGAGGACAAGATATAATAATGTGGGGAAATGATAAGATCCAGACCTTTTTCGGTGATTTTACATTTCCATTTATAGGTACTATTTTTCATTTATATGGTTATTGTTTGGTTGAGGAATTTATAGGCAGCATTTGTGAAAGTTGCTGATGTTTTTAGGGGTTTTGGGCAGTGCACAGTCGGGATACAGTTTAGCAAAATCATTCACCCTACACCAAAAAACCCGAATAATCCACACATAAGGATATTTTATACTTTGAAAATGTTTTTTCAATTTTTTCCCTATTAGTATTAATTGAGAACCCCTATGGTAGAGGAGAATGCTTAGGGAACAAGGTTTGTAAAATCAGGAACTCTAGCCCCGAAAATCACGCACATGAGATTTAATCCTCTGAAAATTGATTTTAAAATTCCAAAATCCCTTTAACTGCACCCTCATTAGACCCCAATAATCACTAACTATGTTCAAGCACATTGGTTGGATATTGGATGGATTTTAAGGGCTTCAAAACTCCATTCTTGGTAAATATAATATTCTTTTTACAGATCTTCTCTCACTTGGTATGAGATATCATCCAGATGATTTTCTAACCTATCTACAGTATTTTTATCACCTCTATAAGGCATATTTTCTTCTATTGGTATTATATCTAGATCTAGTTTTTTGAAGATATTAATCCCATAAAATTTTTGATGTAGTTTTTATATCCAGATCACATTCTTCTTTCTGAAATTATGCACTCTACTTAAATTTGGGGATTTCTGTTGATGATTGTCCTCTAATGATCATGAGGTATGGGGACTAAATCTAAAATCTCATAGTTTTTATTTAATTAAGTGTTTCAAGTAATGATATTTCAATTTCCCTAATTTTGAAATTTCATCAGAGATTGAATTGATTAAATATAATTTCCATGTGATTTGAATTTGGTTAATCATGGAGAAATTCAATATGAATAAATTATAATCATGTAATTGATGGGATACTTGGATATTATAATTGGTTAAATATTGGAATAATTAATTGGTTGATAATGGTTGTTGATGGATTTTTGGAATAACCATGAAGAGTTAGTGTGTTTTGATTAAAATTTTATAGATGGTTTAATGGTGAATTGGCCATATTATTCCATGTGATTAATATAAAGAATTATTATTTATTTGATAATTGAAATGGAATATCATGATGTTAAATTACGATTATATGGTTAATTTTGATTAACCTGGTTTAATGTGATATGATTGATAAATGTGAATGATTAAGAAATGGGGTGTGGGACATGGAATGATGCTCCAAATACCCATGAGGTTCTAGCCATGTTGTTCTAAACCCAAATGTATGCATGTGATTATTATTATATAGGATACGGAGTAATGATTCAAATACCGATACGGTGTGGGAAACAAACTATTGCTTCAAATACACATAAGGTTCTAGACACAGTGTTCTAAACCCATGAGATTGGAATTGCAATGTGGTTCCAAATGGTCATGATATGAATTGAACTGAAATGATAATTGATAATCATGGTATGTGAAAAGTGAAATCCATTGGGATAGTTCAGACTTCAGTACGAGAAGTTGGTACTGATGGGTTGGTTGCCTTTCTGAAATTGGGAAATTATGTGGTTAAATAATAAAAGGTGACCACTTTTTTACTTTATGTATTATACATTATTATTTATTAAACTAAATACATATTTATTGATTGTATATTTCTTTAGACATCATTAGTGGAGGAATACTAGTTTTTATAGACACCCAACATGGGATTCTTGATCTGTACCTGAATATAATTATTGTTTGTTGGAAAGGTTAAGGGAATGATCCCCAAGTAAGATGGATGATTCAGGATGGATCTTGGTTGAGGGAAGTATACATGCTGTCAGAATATTCATGGGAGTGTTATTATGTATTTATTTTAGTTATTAATTTGATACATGAAACATATTTAGAATGAAATATATAATGTTTTTGTTTGAATATTATAATCCTATTTTGGTCATCATGTGATACTGGCTTTTTCATGTAATTGGTTATATGATTTAGTTATTCTTATTTATTTCTGTTGTTTTTTTACATTGATAAAAGGGTGTTGTCTCCCCATGTTGTATATTTGACCCTCACTAATAGTTTGTTGCCTTTGACATATAGGGGTGCATTATTGATGTCATGTAATTGAATGGATTATGGGACTAGTGTGTGGAACCCGGGTCCAAATATTACAAAATTCATTTAGAAAAAAGAATGTGAGGAACATTTTAAAGAGAAAAATAGAATGTTAGTACGTACACTTGTTCTCACATTTTCATATAGTGGATAAAAGATTTTAATCTATAGTGGTGTATCAAATAATGGATTAGGATGTGTTATAATTCATAATTGAATTGTTATATATTATGCCTCCTGAAAATTGATGGATTATGAAAAACATTCACATCTTTTGATTTTTAGTTAGTTGCAGTAATTGGTGAATTAAATACATAGAGGAATTTCCATTAAAGAGAAAATTGGGTTATATATACTGAACACAAAATATTGAAGTATATATTTAAATAAAATGAATTATACATATGATAGAAAATATATATAGGGATAATTAATTATTATGACTTCTTGATACATTTCTGTCGTTGGAATGAGAATTTGGTGGATCTTGATTTGAGCTGAATGGGATATGCTAGCTTATGTATGATGAGGATAAAAATTACCCAATATTTAATGATTTTCCAAAGATGGATGTTTAAATCCTAATTTAATTAGATATATATTATGTTTCTCAAAAAAATATAACCATATATTATAGTGAAGATTATTTATGTTCCAAAGGATGACGTGGAGTTGCAGAAGAATGTGAGAAATGTTCCAATATTTAACATTGATTATTAATTAATAATAAGGTTCTAGAATCAAGTATGTGTTATATCCATAACATATTTTATGGAGTTTTTAGAATAATATCATATTTCTTAAATCTTTATTTATCCTAAAATTAAAAATATCTCTAAAGATTTGAAAGAGTACTTCTTGTGGAATGGTATGAAGAGATACATCATAGAGTTTATATCTTACTTCTAGGTTTGTCAAAAAGTTCTATATGATAAAAAATATATAAAAGAATGATATAATCATTAACCATACTATAATGGAAATAAGAAAACATCTCCCATTATTTCATAATCAGAATCCAAAAATATTCTATAGGGTATAATAATATGTTGTATTTTACCACCTTACAAATTTAAAACACAAAATTTCTATATGATAAAATTTTATCTAGACCATGTTTCCAAGAAATACATGAAAAAGGAATTATGTATTCATTTAGTACCACATTCCATTGTATCTAATTAGGATTCTAGGATTACCTTAATGTTCTAGATAAGTCTTTAACAAGGTCTTGATACAGAGTTTAGTTTTATAACTACATATCATCCCCAAACAGATGGTCAATCTAAAAAAAATTAAAATCCAATAGGATATATTGATATATTTTTCTACAGATTTCAATGGTTGTTGAGGTCAACATATTCATCTAGTTGAGTTTTATTAAAATAATAACTTTCACTTGATAATTCAGAGAACTTAATATTAATACCCCTTTAGAAATACGAGTAGGAATCCAACTTATTAAGATGAAGTTGGAGATAGAAAGAAATTAAGAAATTATTTTATTGAAAAAATGGTACATAAGGTCAAATCTATTTATCATTGCATAAGGGGAACACAAACTCAACAAAAAAAATTATGTAGTCAATCATTGATGTGATCTAGAATTTTATGTGGGTTATAAAGTATTTATAAAATTTTCTCCATAAAATAAGGTAATGAAATGTTTAAATAAGGGGAGACTATTCCCTTGGTATACTATTCCATTTGAAGTTATTAACCATATAGAGATGGTAGATTATCATTTGTTACTTCAAATGAACATTTCTCTGGTTCATTATGTATTCCATGTGTCTCCAGTTATTAATTACAAGCATACCTCATCACATATATTGAAATTAGGGTTAGAAACTTCGAAATATCATTTTATTATACAAAATATCTAGTTAAGATTCTGGATCAAATAGAGAATGTTAGGAAAACAAATACCACTCACCTGGACAATGTTTTGTGGTAAAACTACCCAATTTAGGAAGCTATGTGGGAACCTGAGTACGTAATGAAGTAGAAGATTCCCCAGTTGCTAACAGAAAGAGATAGAATTTCAATGGAAAAATCATTTTAATGGGGGTATAATTTAATACATTGATATTTTATGAAATATTTTTTTCTAAATAAATTTAATTTTTTTGATGGATTCTATTACACGCAACACCATGTTTTAATGAACAACGATAAAATATTTATACTATTATTTAAACATGACTGACGCAAACTATCCATTAAACATGGTGGTATAAATAGTAATAAAAACATTTATAAAATTATTTATAAAGGTTTGATATAAATAAAATATATTTATAGTTAAGAACTTAGTTTTTATTAATGTATTTCAAATGCTTTGAAAATTCATTTTTTCCTATAAATGAATTTAATTTTTTTTATTTTGTGAAAAAAATAAAATATATATGTCAACTACTATAAAATATATTATAAAAATTATTCTTCATCTTTTCAATCAAATAGATAACATTATATTAGGGTGAATTTTTAATAATTTTCTGAATAAATGGATTTTTTGATGAAAAGTGAGATATAAAAATTTTCATTGAAAACTACCTGTTTCATTTAAAGAATTTATAAGGTTGAGTTTATTTATGAAATGATTTAAATGGTAAATGTTTTTCAATTATATTATAATTAATTGATTTTTGGTCATTGGAATTAATTTTATATTTATTTTTTATTTTAAACTTTTAAAAAATTCAAGACGTCTTTCTTTGGAAATTTTTTTTTTCATCAAATTTGTGGGTTTATTTTTAAATTAATGTCTAGCTATTTCATGATTGTAAAATGAAAAAAGTATAACTTATTAATGATATGGATAATTTTAATATATATTAAGTTCATATTAATTTTTGTTCATAAATAATTATAAATAAATAATTATTATTATCATGATTATGGTTACAATAGGTTTGTGAGTTACATGTCCTTGGGTTAAAAATAATTTTGAACAAACATATAATTATTTATTTAATAAAATGAAATAAATAATTGCAACTAATGGGTCCAAATTATCTAGTAAGGATCATTGTAATTTCATTCTTAAAGTAAAATATCACTTAGGTAAATAAAAATATAAAAGTTACCCTTGAGGAAAATAAAATGGAATAAAATCAAATAGGATGAGGTTTTCTTCCCATTTATTAGACAGATAAATTAAATCCCCTTCTACGAATAGTGTGAAAAGGGAACACACACATGGAAAGAGTTGTGTCTAGACCATTTCAAACCATTATGAAATCAGTTTTTTGTAGTGGAGGTGTCAATCCACAATATAATCCCTACAATCCATTATTTATTAATTTTTAAGTTACTTCGGGTGAGATTGACTTCCCTTTATTGAATATTTTTGGGTATTTACAAAAAATCCACTACTTAATTATAAAATAGAACATCCTCCACTCAAGTCATCAGATATGTTAATCATTATTATCAAAAAATACATTCTAAAATATATACACAACATCATAATACATATTATAGAGCTGATAGTACTCCCAAATTTCCAATCCTATTTTCCTTAATAAGATATCCAAAAGAGGTAATTCTAAGTGAATGTAAATGTATTCAATAATCTCTTTATTTTTACTTATTTTATTACCAACATAATTCATGTCATAATCGTTTCAACATAATAAAAAATTATATAAATTTTTTTATTTTATTATGTTTATGGGATAACTTATATCCATATCCTCTTTCATCAAATGGGAAATTAAACGATCGATCGTGTGTACGGAGGAATGCCACCCTACGTATCGATGTAACTCATATTCCATATCAACCTATCATGGATAGAAATAATTATGGTTTTAATGTTTATATATTATATTTATGATATTTTTATATTTATGTAATTATAATATTACATATGACTTCTTCCATCAAATTCCATGGGTATACGATAATGTCGCTTGTATGTATGGTGGACTACCACCTCGTGAAGCGATGTGATTTGTTTTTCACTTATGATTTACATTGAAAGTAACAAGGATATATTTAATGAATATATGTGATATATATTACATCATAATTTCTCTATGTTGGTTATATATTATTTACCATCATTCTTTACATCCATAAATAAAATGGAAACAACGTTTATTCGTATGTACGACCTACCATCCGTATAAATTTTGTAATTCACATTCTTTCTATAAATGTTATGGATTACACTGAATACATATATGTTTAATATATATTATATTCATATCACGGATAAAATTTTTGTTTTAATTAATCTATTATTAATGTAAAAGGACTGAAAATACCAAAAAAATACATACATGAAAATTGAAGTAGTTATTACCAAAAATGTGAATTTAATAAGAATTATTAATAAACTACTAATAATAGTAAGTAGGTAAATAATATAAGGTATGTTATACATAATAAGTATTCAATTGTAGATTTATAATAATCCAATATTTATTATATAGGTATTTCTGATGTGTAAAAGTTAATTCATGTCTTAAGGTATGGGATTTATAATCTCATAGTATTTCATTGGGAAACTCATCTTATACACCACTTGTTTATTTCGCCTACTAAATAAAATACCCATGAATGAGGTTTAGTAATATTCATATGAAATAATTTTATAAACATAACCATCTATGTCTCTTTATTTTATAGGGTTTAAAATTCAAAATACACTAAAGTGGTAATGATTTTATGTCTCTGTCTCATTATTTGTCGGGACTATTTATCATTATTTATATGATAAGAAAATCATATGATATACCTCTCAAGAAAAACATGTCTTTTATTTTCTGATATTTATTTAATAAAAAAATATTTTCCATTTATTTTTCCTATATACTCAAGATAACAAAATATGTTTTTATTGAAAATTAGCTTTATTTATATTTTCGTTCAAAATCCTTTTTTCATCCATTTACATGTTTTGTTAAAATTATTTAATTAATGATATACTATTATAAAAATATTTTTTAGGAACCTTGAAACATTTTTTATTTTTTATAGAATTGATTAAAATGAACATTCTAGTCATTTTATGAATGAGGAACTTTTCATCTTTTTACCAAACTGTGAAAGGAATATTTTCTTTTAACTTTTATAGCATGAACAAAATTTTTAGACCCTATGAACATAATTTCTATAGTTGTTTACTTTATGTTATCAATATTATATTAAGATAACATTAACTCTTTACTATTTTATGAATATACAGTTTTAAAAAGTTTATTTTAAAATTATGGTTGTTTTCTTCAAGAAATATTCCATGTGATTTAATTTTAAAAATATGTTTCCTTCTATGATGGAATCCTATGATGTAACATAAGATTTATGAGAGATATTGTCCTATGAAACAATGTTTATTCTTTATATATATTTTTTATGTTAATAAAAATAATATATTTATAAAAAAAATTATTTTCCTTTTTTATTCTATGATAAAGATTTTATGAAACCCATCTATTTTTATGGTTAAATAATAGATAAATTTTCTTTGAATCCCATTTATTATTCTAAGTTAAGATATGATAAACATGTTATGATCCCCATTTCTTTTCATAGATTCACATATTATATGTTTTTTTATCTAATGTCATACGTATGTCTTATTTTTATTATTTGATGGGTTGGACCTATATCTCTCTCCCATGCATTAGGTAAATAATGATATATAATAAAATAAATCGAACTAGAATTGGTAGTAAATACAGTCCTATAAATGGATTTTCCCACTATGATTGTCATCAGAGTGAACCAAGACAACTACAATATTTTGGTATAATAAAACATTGAAGATGAGGGCTTTTTCTTCTAGTCGATGGTGATTTTCAACAGTGGAACGACAACATCATTGAAGAAGTTATTTTCTGTTTTTACAGATCTTATTCAATGCTAAAAGGTATCTATGATTGATCCTATCTTTGGTGCTAGCAGTGATGGGTGGCTGATGAAGGTGGTGTACCGATGCTCTGATAGAGAACGTAGGTGACGTGAGCTCGGATGACACTGGTGTCCCCCGGATCGAGGCCTCGGATTCAGTGTTGGTGATTTTCAATTTCAAATTTCATATCTGTTGTGTAATTTTGTATCGCACAGTGTTATTTTGGATCCGGCTGAATATACCGCTCATCCTCAATGGGTATTTTGAAAATAAAATAAAAAAACATACATATACATTTCATCATCGTTCAAGAATACACAATATATTACAAAAATAGATGCCAACTAACTTTGTTACTTTAATAACTATAGAAACATGGAAATGTAAAAATTAATACATGAGTGGTCTACATTTAACTCACACTAATATATCCAAGACTATAACCACCTTTAGAAATATTATACATAAAATATATCTTATTAACCTATGGAAGGAAACATAAGAAGAGGTGAGATAAGAATCTCATTAAGGGTAAAGAAGGGATATATGTAAGTAGAAAGAAGACATAAGGGTATGATAATTTGATCATAAATTTATATTATCATTATCTATATTTAGAAATCATGAATCATTACATAATTCTTAGTAGTTTATAAGGCATGAATCTTCATTAAATCATGAACATAATCCATAAAAAATAACATAGGAGTAGGACCTGAAATTGTGTCACACATATAAATTTGTAATAACATTCCCGATAAGTCAATGTGAATTGATAGAACTAATCAGGGAACTCCAAGGGGACTATACCTACTTGGAAGAAAAAACCACCATCCCCAGTCACATTCCATTCCTCCTAAGGTATATAGTTTCCCCATCTTCCCATAGTAGATTGGGTTTCCCCATCTTCCAATAGTGGATTGGGTTTCTCCATATTCTATCATCATGGTGGCTACACCAACATGGTAGGGCACACCACCACCCCCGATCATATCCCTATACTTGTAAGGGATTGTATTTCCCCATCTTCGTATAGTGGATCAAGATCACTGCCCTAAGTCACATCATTATATCATGAGGAATAAATCTTTACCCAATTAATTGTAATGATATATAGGTCCCACCCATTATATAATAAAACCATTAATGCATGTTACACAAGATAATATAACATAAATAATATCATGAACCATAAATTTTCTTTTTATAATCATGATATAATAACCCATGAAATGAATTTGGTATCATAAAAATTTCATCATAACATAACCTATAAAAAACATATATGTTTCATAATCATTTAATCAAAGAATAACCCATGTAATGAAGCGTATTTCAAATTTATATAACTCATTGAAGAGAAATTAGTGTAATAAAAATAATTCTACTAAAACATAAATCATTAAATAATAAATATTAATGGTATTATTGGATCATGTTCCTATTAAATCCTAAAATATAAAAAGGATGAAATCTTAGATGGCTAAGAATTTTGGCAGGTCATTTGAAATATTTTTTTAAGGAAAGTATAATTTCATTAAAATTAATTTTAATAAAAACAATTTAATTATTCTTTTATTATAAAAAACTATTTAAAATTTCATTTAAAACATATATTAGAGAAAATATCTTTTTCCCTATGAAAAAATATTGATTAAAAAAATATTTTCAAAAAATATTTCTTCAAAAATAGATTTGAAAACTTTTAAAGGATTCTTAAAAAATTTGAAAACTATTTTTAAAACAACTTAAAAACATATAATAAAATATTGAAAACATTTTTATAATATTTTTATTTTAAAATACATGTAAAACATGAAAATAAATCTAGAAATTATTTTGAAAAAATATTTATTTGAAAATGTAAAAAAGATGCATCGAACAATTTTAAAAAAACCCATTCCATAAAAAATATAATATAATATTGAAACAAAATTTAAAATAATTTTCTATGAAAAAATATAAAATAATATTAAAATCATTTTGAAGACCATTTCCATGAAAATGTTGCTTGAAAAAAAATTTGAAAACCATTTTTTTGAAAAGGAAGTTTGAAAAAAAAATTAAAATGCATTTATTTGAAAATATTTTAAAATCTTATAAAGGAATCATTAAAACCAAAAAAAATATTAAAATTTATTTTTAATTTAAAATTACTTTAATATATTATTTTGGAAAAAGTTTTTTCTAAGAATGGTTTTCAAAGTTCATGGAATGTTTTTCAAAGAAGGCAAATTGAGACAAAACAACTTTACCAATTTGGTTACTTTTGAAACATAAAAACCCTAAAAGAGAGAAAATAAATTGGATATTTAAATAATAAAATAATTAATGATAAAAATAATAGAATATATTCAAGCGAACAATATATACTACAAAAAATAAATGAGTGGTGAATAAGGTGAAATCGTCACAAAAAAAGTGAGACTAGAAATCCCCTTACCTTCTCTTCTTAATCATACAAAACCTCATGTATAGAAACTATAAGCTTATTATAAATATTTTATATAACCATATTCTTATATCTAATTCAATATATGATGTTATTACGAATTTATATTATCCACATATTAATAATTCCACGTTAAGGTTTTGATTCGGGTAATATCTACTTTATTTTTCACATGTGTCTTAATTTGTTATATTTTTTTGTCCCCATACTTATATAATGATTTAATTATTGTCAAAAATGATATAAATATCATATATTTTTATTATAAATGTATTTATAATATTATATAAAATACATAAATATTAAATAGAATACACAGTTCATTTAGACGGTAGGTCGTACATATACTTGAACGTTGTCTCTATATTTATTTTAATATTTAATGAAAGAAACTAAATTAAATATATTTAAATATATATAATAATTAAATTAGAATAATTATGTTTTAAATATCCTAAAATTTCTCTAAAACCATATTTAATACATTACATGTTGTCTATGAACGAATCACATCACTCTAAGGAGGTGGTAGTCCACCCATTCCCAAAAGAAATTATCATATTTACACAAAACAGAAATAATGAAGGCATGCGTTATATAAGAATTATATAGTAATAAATACATAACATATATCATATATATTATATATAAAAAATTATTATACATAATAATTCCCAACCATGAATGGATGTATAGGAAAAACAAACGACATCATTTTGTGGGGTAGTAGTTTTTCATAGACAAGACTAATATGTTTGTTACCCATTAGATGGAAGTGTGTCTATGTGTTGGTAAAACCCTTATAATAATAGCGTATAAGTATATTCACTATGATAATTATATTATTAATTCATGGAATAAGAATTATTTAAGTAGTGGATAAGTAAAATAACTCAAAGGATCTTGAGAAATAATGTTACCTCTTCTTAGGATAACACATTTTGGTTTACATCAAAGGGCTTCCTTGGTTAGATTCCTTCCCAAATGGAGGCATAAAAGAGAAATTTAGGTATAATGGGGTGTTAATTTCATATATACTGGCCTAAAATATGTGGTTTTATAGGTGTTAATAAAGGGGATATGTGGTTTCATTTATAGGGGAGGAAGGGGACACACTTTTTATTTTTTAAAAAATAGGTTAGTTATACACACAATATTACCTAAAAAAGTCATAAAAACGACTAAAAACAATAATTAAAATTTTATGAACGAAATATGGACATAAAATGGGGTTGGACCGGTGTCTATTTCTTCTAGGCACTTAATATGAAGGTTTAGTCCTTTGTTAATATTAATTTTACATTAATTCTTTTATTAATTTTAATCACATTCACTATTCATTTTGGATGAAAATTAAGTTGATATTATTAGAATATTAATATTGAAATTATTACATACATTTATTTCCATTTCCCTAAATTAAATTAATATAATCCACAAAACTATTTTTAATACTAATCTCATATATGTAGCTAGGATGTTTGATTTTAATGTGAGAATCTTCAAATGTTTGTGAAGATTTTAAATAAAAATTCAATATAATAATGATTAAAATAACCTATATTGGATTAATATATGTATAATTGATCTATTTTTACTTTAAACATAACTTAAAACATAATTTAACAGTATAAATAATAATAAAAATATTTTGGAATTAAAATTCTCTATTTATAACTATTCAGTAAAAAATGATGTTTCTCAGAAAAACCACAAAAATTAACCCTAAAATAATTTTGACATTATGAATTAATTTTTTTATTTTATAAAATTTAATTTCTAAAATTTTATAAAATTAATTTTATTATTATTGACATAGAGACATGAAAAGTAGTTCTTCTGAGAAAATAGTTTTTCCAAACATTTAAATATTTTACAAAAACTTATAAACTTTATCATGATTATGTTTGGTTTATATAAAACCATTATAAATGATATTTAAATTTTTTTTATTAATATTAATATTATTATGTTTAATTGATATGTAATAACTATGTTGTTTAATTAATTATAATAAAAAATATTGTTTCATAGACACTCAGTGGTGCGTGTAACACAAGCCATGTCATTGTTGTATATAGCACAATCCAAGTCACCGTGGCATGTAGAGAAAAAATATATTGGGTTATCATATAATGAAATATTAAAATGTTGTAGCATACAAAGAAATAATAACTCGGTTCTTTCATATAAAACAGGTTATATTCGGTTCTACGTGAAATGAAAAATATCAAAAATATTAAATTATTTTGAAAACAATATTTCACAAAACATGTTGTTTTACATTTGGTGAGTTAACTTATTCCACTATTATAGTCATGAATGTGATCCATGACTAATATAATGGTTTGGGGGAGTAAAACGATTGCATTAAGTTTGTTTTGGCAATGAGGATTTTCCACTAAGTAAATGATATTTTATTCTTATGTTTATTCCATAAATCTATTCCAATGTTATGATCTAATGTTTTATGTTATTTGATTCATTTATGATTAATTTCTTATATAAAACAAGGAAATATCCCACAACTCATGTTTATGATCTATGATATGCAGTGTATGGTTTTCAATTTTTATCCATATGTTCTCATACACTTATTCCCATGTTAAGTTGATATATTCTTTTCATCCCTTAATAAACATATATGATCACCCTTTATTTTTTAAATTCCCTATATGATGAAGAATTTTATTATTTATGTCATGAAACTCTATTCTGTCATAGATTTTAAAAGTTCACAATGGAATATTTCTCAGAAAAAATTGGAGAAAAAATATGAATAAAATCATTATTTTCAAAGCCGTGAAAATTGGATCGCCTTAGTCAATCCAAGGATCGTTCAGTGCGCAAATTACATGCATGACCCACCACTGTTTCTCCCCATGTCACTTATTTTTCTATAAATAGTCCCTTAGTGCCTTCATTTGTATAGAAAACTTTCCATGAAGCCTAATTGCTACTCTAGTCACCCTAGTTCTTGGACCATGCCTTCCGAAACCTTCATGGTAGTTACTTAACACCTAGAGCAGAGGGATTAGAGGATGTTCATAGGACATAAGAACATTTAGATTTTGGAATCCATAACACTTGTGTGCCTAAAGCACCCAACCTCCAATAATTCTTTAAGACAAAGGGAATTACCCATCTATGATCCTTTATGTGGATGATATAGATGTTAAATACTGGAAACATTCCAATAAACTTACTAATTTGGATATCATATTCAATAAACTTCCGGAACATAGTTTGACGATGAATACCTTGAAATGTGATTTTGGGGAAACCTCTGGAATATTCCTTGGTTTTTTTGTACACCATCATGGTATCATAGTTGTTCTTGAGAAGACACAACCAATCCTTGGCATGTAACCTCCTCAAAATTTGAAATAATTATGAAGACATAAAGGAAATTGGTCCTATATTCGGTGCTTTATCGCCAATTTGTAAGGAAAGTGATTTATCTTCACCGGATTAATGAAAAAGGGAGTCACGTATCAGTGGACGAAATACCGCCAAGAGGCATTTGATACCCTCAAGAAATATCACTTTAGTCCACCGGTATTATTTCCATTTTTTGAAGGAAGACCACTTTTTATCTATGTGACATCATTAGAGTGATCATTGGGTTCCTTCCTTAACCAAAGGAATGAAAATAGCCTTTGCAATCTCAGTCAAACAATTCTTGACATAGAGACTTGATATTAAAGTATCGAGAAGTGTTTCCTGGCATTAATCTACATTTTTAAGAAATTGAGGCACTTCCAGGAACATCATGAGGTCCAGTTTGGGTCTCTCAATAACCCGCTCAAATTTATCCTCATTGTTTCTATGCTTACCTAGTTTTTGGCATGGTGGGATGTTATTTTACAAAAAAATTCTATCCATTTTGTGCCTCAAAATGCAATAAAAGGACAAGATATGGCCGATTTTCTTATTGGACAGCCATCTAAAGAAGATAGATTATTTCATCCCGAACTTCCTGATGAAGAGTCTTCTCTATTCAAGATAATCCCCAAACATGGGAAATGTAATTTGATGGTTTCTCTATAAGTATAACAAAGAAGAGAATGGAAAACCCTAAACTCAAGAATTTTGGGTTGGGATTTGTTCTTATCTCCCTAGAAAAGGTTGTGTTTCCATATTCTTTCCTATTGACAGAAGGCAGAACCCACAGTGAGGTAGAATACCAAGATCTCATCATATGCCTGGAATTGGTGCTCCCGGTACAAGTGAACCACCTAAAAGTGAATAGTTATTCAGAGTTTGTAATCAAAAAAAATCTATGGGTATTATTCTATCAGAAAAGAAGATTTAATCCATTTGTGTGATTACATCAGAGCGTTAATGGATGAATTTCTCTCAGTGCCAACATTTTATTATGTCCCACGATCACAAAATACCCAAGCTGATGCACTAGCTAATGCAGCTACAGCCCTAATAGATCCAAATAGGGTTGCGACAATCATCAGTATTTCCCATCATCATGTTTTTTCACATTTAGTTCAAACTAGAATGGAAGACATTAATGAAATTAGCCCTATTTATGAGCCATGTGGTTATACCACAAGATGGTTGACACCCATTATAGAATACCTTGAAAATGGAGTACTTCCACCAGATAGAGCTGAAAAAGATCAAAGATGACGATGATTGGACAATTTTACACTTTATGACCATCCAGATCACTAGAAAAACCTCTAAATATGAATCTTTTATGGAATCTTATTCATTTGTATTGACAGATAATAAAGTACAACTATTATTAAAGAAGTATATGTAGGATCTTGTGATGCTCACCAGTCGGGGCATAGTCTCTCTGATCAAATATGAATTCATGGATACTTATGGGCTTTAATGGTGTAGGATTGAATATATTTCACCAAGAAATGTCATCCCTGCCAAGTACATTCCAACTCCATTCATCCAACCCCAGTGTTTTTACATACAGCTAAATACTCCTGGTCAGTTTCCACCTGGGGAATGGTTGTAGTAGAACCTTATCCTCCAATTACGGCTAAGTATTTCAATTGAATATTATTACTGCTACTTATTTCTTCTCCAATTGTGTTGAGGCAATACCTCTTAGAGATGTTGGAGCCAAAATAACTGTTAGTATTGTCAAAACTAGCATCATCACCAAATTTTGTTTCCCTCATACTATATTGATGGAAAACATCACTAATTCTTATTCTTTTGTTGTAAAAATTTTATATCAGGAGAACACTATCAAATCCAACCATTCATCTCACTATCATGTTGTGGATAATGGACAGATAGAGACTATCAATAAGACCCTATAAAATATAATTCAGATGATGGTGGATAAAAAAATTAATCTTGAACTTATAAACTTTTGAATAATTCATTGTATTATCAGACTACTACCCATACTACCACTCAGGAAACTCCATACTCTTCAGTGTATGGAACATGCACATTTTTTCAATTTAAATTCAATTTCCTTTACTCCGAGCTGTAATCTATAATCTTTTATCTATAGATGAAAAGTCGCAGAAATTATTTGATGAGACCAAAGGATTAGATGAAAAGATATTTCATACATTTTATTATATAGTAGTCTATAAGAAAAGAATAGAACATGATTTTAAAAAGAAATTTCACATCCTCTCATTTCATCATGGAGAATTGGTATTTGTCCTTAGGAATCCAATGATACCAGGAATGAACCCTTCAAAGCTTGATCCAAAATGGGATGAACCTTATTCCATACATAAGGTCTATTTAAATGGATCTTATTACCTAATATCATTGTATAGAGAGCTTATTACAACTCCAACCAATGAGATATTCATGAAGAAGTACTTTTTATAATTGATAATATTTCATTTCCTCACTGCATGAATCTAAAATACAGAGAACAAAGTCCTAGTTTCAAGAAAATAAACTGTATAACAACTATAAGTGTCTTAGACACATGATGATAAAATTTATATCATCTTTGTCTTTGTTTCACGATGTTAATCCTCATTACATCATTAGTCCTCGTTACATGACATTAAACTTTGTAGTTAGTGTCTAATCTATTTGACATTAAGAGCCTCCATATGAAAGCATCGTTGATTTAATTTCTACTCCTTAGTGGCACATGAGTTAAATTTAACCCGATTTATGAATCAGATCTATATAGGGTCATCATTTCAAGAACAATGCATGTCTTGATTCTCATTTTCAATGAGATACGTAGAGACACCTGGATCTCCAATCATGGTCCCAACTTCAACAACAATTTTTTTTTTCAGTTTCATATTATGTATATGAACTAGATCTATAAAGAGGTCTATTTTAAGATACATGGTTTGATCTTTATACCATTTTGTGTTTTAATTTTAAATCCTTCTTCCAGAATATGTTCAAACCCCCATCTCCCATATCAAACTCGATTGGTCTAGGAAATGATTGTTTCAAAAACTATGTTTGGATTTATTCTCATCCATATGATATATATAGAGACACCTAGATCTCCAATCATGGTCCAACCCATGATAACCCCACCCTTATTTCATATATATGAATCAAACCTACATATGGAATATTCATAGAACTATGCATGAATTGATTTCCATCCATATGAGGTACGTCGTGACACCAAGGCTTTATTCTCTGGTACAGCCACAATATTCCATTTTTTTCCTCAAAATCACTTCATGACCTCATGACATAACTGTCAACTACACAACACAAATTCATATATGCATGACATTAAAATAAAAAGAACCAAAATAATTATGTATGGCTTGATTATCATTCCATTTAGATAGATAGTGACAACTTGGCTCTATCTCCTTGTCCCAGTCAAGAGCTACATTTTTATCTCTCTTCCACATATCGTTAACAATATATGTGGATGTCATCATTTGGTTTTCTCTCCTTAGAGATCCCACAATGGAGTCATGAATGTTCCCCTTTTACATATGCATCAAATATATGTGTGGTACATCAAACTCATGGAAAATATTGATTCAAATATTTATCTTTTTCATTCAGAATTACCCCCTTTCGTATTTCACACTCTTAGTATTGATTACATTTAGATATTCATAATATTTCTTATGGTTTTTGGTGGTAGAGTTTCTGATACAAGAGAACCCTTTTTCCAAACTATGCAGTATGTTAACTTAGATGTCCATGAATAAGTTGTCTATATAATGGGCTTGTTAGTAAATAGATGCCACAATTTGGCTATTCATAACTTTCCCTAGTTGGCCATACCTAATACAACCTCCATAACAGGATTTTCAAAAAAAGGTAACTCGATGGTCTTTTTTACCCTCATACTTTGATGAAAGTATACATGAATTTTTATCCTAATGCAGTTTTCATGTATATTTGTCCCATTACAATTCTCTAGATTTGAATGTCTTCAAGACAAGTATTACACATTTCCCACTCTATATGTTCAAAACAATATGAAATTACATTGGATCATATTACCACATATCATATACTATTTCTATTTTTTTTTCCAAGTAGTATGACCTAAAACTATAAACACCATACACTATAGGTTTAAGTTGGACCTTCATAGAAATCTAATTCCTCCAATTATTTGGAAATCATTATTCGAAATACACTTTTTGTATTCAGGTACCTTTCTCCAAAAACCAATCTCTGTAATGTGGAAAATCCAAATCTTTCTAAACATTCTTCTACTTTTAGAAATAGAATGTAAAATTTTTTAGAACTCTTTTTTTCTTGACTATGCAGTATATGCCCCTAGGTGGGATTGACTAATATGTCTACACAACAGGCATGTTATTAAAAATATTCCAATATTTTCCTATACACCATACTCCCTAGATGGGATTTCATAATACAACCCCCCTAACAGGTTCTTCAGATAATGCTAACTTCATTCCTAGGAGATATTTACTCTAATTCTTTTTCACCCTTTTCCCATATCATTCTTTGGACCCAAAAATTCCCAACTCATGATTAGAAATATTATCATCCAAACATGACCATGGTAGTATTTTTTCAAACAAATAATCATGAAATTTAAGAGTCTCAAACATTTGGTCGGATCTAAAGACCTTATATTAAAGCCACCCAATATCCTTACTAACTGAAAATTACTTTTTTATTATAATAAAACACTTTTAAGGGAAATGTGAGAACCTGTGAATTCACTCAAGAAAGAAAAAAATACATCACATGCCGTAAAAGAATCTCTAGAACAAAATACAGGATCTTCCCCTCCCTAGCAGCTACTTCATGATGGAAAGACTTCACTAAATTATGACAATTCAGCTAGCAGTCCCGTACAGAAGTTCACAGTAATAGAACTGATGGTGAACCCATACCCTCTCAAGCATCCAAGTCTAAATGGCCAGCATTGGTGATGGATTCATGCTCTGATTCTCTTCTTAATCAGATCCAAATAGATTTCTAGAAACAAGCATCAAATATCACAATAGCACCGATCAATAAGGGAATTCAGAAGTAGACCCAACATGTACAAGAATTCCACTCAGCCAAGACAACCAACACCACTAACATAACCAAAGTAATTAAATATTAACCTGATATTACCCAAGGCTATTTCCTTAAAAAATTACAGGTGAAAAGATGACATCTAAGTAGTAGGTGACTCTGTAAGCAGATTCTTTAATTAGAGGGTCAACTTGTCCCAAGTTTGGATGTACTCCTCAAGATTGATCATCCTCACTGCATAACATAAAACTGCATAGTACAATGTCCTTAGTGCATGACTTAAAACTTCACAAAAACCTTTCTTCACTACATGACTCAAAACTGCATAATATGATATTAGAAACCCATCTTTTTGATAAATTTTAATCAATAATCATACAACTAAATTGAGTAAGATGTTGTATTCATTTTCATTCCATATGTTTTTATAGATAACCCTTTATTCATAAAACCCATTTCCTTAGAAAAACAACCTAATATGGTCTTATGTCACTCAAATATTACTTTCCCTTGTTTTCATTAATAAAATTGTAAATTCTTGAGAGTTCTTTTGCTTGACAATGCAGTATATACCCCTAGAGGCCTTGCATAAAATTTTCCCACATAACATATCTTTCAGTCAAAAGATACCAATGTTTGGCTATGCATCATATGTCACAGTTTGTCCAATATAATACAACACCCATAATGGGTTCATCAAATAATGGTAACCTCATTCTTGGAAAAGACCTCCCTTATATTTATACAAGTTTTAGACTTGGTTACCATAAACATCCTGACTCAAGATTGCATTTGGAAGTATTTAAAGAATATTAGAGTAATTATTAGCCACTGAGCCTTGTTTGTGATCTAATTTTAAAATTTATTGTCAAATATATTCAACCATAAACACTACCCCGCGGTGGTAAATACTATTTTTGACGGGTAATTGTCCTGTCAAAAAAAAAATTCAGCACATGTTATTTGAGATGGGGCTCATCGCAAATACCGGCGGTGGTAAATAAGAATTTACGATAGGGATATCCCCCATCGCTAATAGTATGTCGGCGGGCAGCTATTTACGAAGGGCCCATCGCAAAAACCCTTTTAACCACCACCCATAATAAATACCGGTGGCGGTAAGTAGGAATTTTCTACAGGGATATCCGCCCGTCGCTAATAGTTTTTCGGTAGGCTGCTATTTTCAACGGGCCCGTCACAAAAAACCATTTAACCGTTGCCCGTAATTAATGCGGGAGAAGGTATTTGTGATAGGACACCATCACAAATACTAGTATTTGCGACTGTATCCCGTCACAAATAAGACCATCGCAAATATTCTAACCTATATATACCCCTCATCTATTTTTTTTTCAAATCATTCAGATCTCTCTTCCTCTCTCTCTTTAACTCCCTATTCTATGTAGAAAATTTCTTTCATTTTAATTTTTTCTTACGATAAGAGGAGAGAAGGAGTTAAGAGTCACAAGCTGCTTCAAAATATCGAATGTATTTATAATTGTTTTAATTTTTAAATTATTTTTAATTATTAATTTTATTTTTAGTTGTTAAATTTTTTTAATATAATGTTTAGTAGCTATATAGTATAATTAGATTAAGTGGTTGTACCAAATAATCCTTGTCTAGATACGAACATGTAGTGGCGGCTCTGGTGCAGATGTACCTCGGAGTGAAAACTCTGACTAGGTGTTTCGAGCATGACTCAGGGTAGCCTAGTACACGACAATGGGCCTTACTGCACTCTTGTTTCGACACTCCCAGAGGATGTTTTGGTAATAATTAGAAATAAATATTTTTAATTAGAAATAATTAGAAATATTTATATTTAATTAGGAATAATTATATAATTATCAAATAATTAATATATAATTAGAATTAATTAAAATTATCATCAAATAATTAGGAAATTATTAGATTTAATGATTAGAAATAATTAGAATAATTAAAAAAAGGAAACAACTAAAATAATATGGAAACAATTAAAATAATTAGGAAACAATTAAAATAATTTGGAAACAATTGAAAATGATTAGGAAACAATTAAAAATAATTAATATACAATAAAATATAATTTGGTAACAATTAAAAATAAATAGGAAACAATTAAAAATAATTAGAAAACAATTAAAAATAAACAATTAAAACAATTAGGAAACAATTAAATGAATTAGGAAACAATTAAAAATAATTAGGAAACAATTAAAAATTAAGGAAATAATTAAAAGAATTAGGAAACAATTAAAAGAATTAGGAAACAATTAAAATAATTAGGAAACAATTAAAAGAATTAGGAAACAATTAAATGAATTAGGAAACAATTAAAAAGAATTAGGAAACCATTATAAAGAATTAGGAAACAATTTAAAAAAATTAGGAAACAATTAAAAATAATTTGGAAACATTTAAAAATAATTAGGAAATAATTAAAAAGAATTAGGAAACAATTAAAAAGAATTAGGAAACAATTAAAAATAAAATAATTAGGATACAATAACAAATAAAATATTTACGAAAAAATTAAAAATAAAATAATTAGGAAACAATTAAAAATAAAATAATTAGGAAGCAATTAAAAATAAAATAATTAGGAAACAATTAAAAATAAAATAATTAGGAAACAATTAAAAATAAAATAATTATGAAACAAAAAAAATAAAATAATTAGAAAACAATTAAAAATTATTAGGAAAATTAGCAAGCGTGATTGACCGCTCATCTACATCAATTTTCTTTTCATTTGTGTGTTGAGGCTTGATTGAAAATATATACCTCTACATGTAATATTTTCTTTTACTGTCAAAATTATCAACCTCCTCGCCAGCATAGAGGTGATGAGGTTTATAATTTTGATAGTAAAAGAAAATAAGACATTTGGAGGTAGAAGTTTCCTGTCAACCTCAACACACAAATGAAAAGAAAATTGAGGTATATGAGCGGTCAATCATGTTTATTTTTCTATTCAATGATTGATTAACCACACGAACTATATGCATATCTTTATATTAATAATTAGTAACATAATTAGTAATATAATTACTAACATAAATAGTAACATAATATAAAATATTATATTACTCTAATAATAATAATTAAATAATACTAATAATATAATTATTTTATTATTATATGTTTAATATTTATAAAACAAATATTAATATTATTAAAATTATAAGAAATTGATAAAATATTACAATTAAACAAGTTTTTCTCTATTCTTAACATGTTCAAATCCTAAAGGGTCTCTAATTTTCAGGTCATGCCCAATAAAAGGTTTGTGTCAACAGTGTCTAATGTAAACTCTATAATTGTTCTTGCTTGGTTGATCACCTCGCAAGTAGCATTACAATAGGACAACCCAAGTAATGTCTTTCTCATCTATAAGAATCATATGACATGAATTTTTACATAGAACGTTCTTTCTTGAAAAATTAAGGGAAATATACTGATGTTCCCTTAATTTTTCAAGGATGAATGATCTATGTAAAGGGTCAGGCGAAATGATTTTTAAAGACGAGAATGAAATTACTTGTGTCGTCCTATTGAAACACTACTTGCGAGGTGATCAACCATGTAAGGACAATTATAGAGTTTACATTGGACATGGCTGACACAAACTTTTTATTGGTCATGACCTGAAAATTGACGACCCTTTATGATTTGAACATGTTAAGAATAGAGCAAAATCTGTTGGAAATATTTGGATTTGTAATAATTAGTAATAATTAGTAATAATTAATCAAAAATCAAATAAATTCGAGTACATGGTTATAAATTGGAAAAATTTCTAGCGGATTGGCGGATACCTTCTGTTCAACGTCTCATGTCTTTGCTACTTTCTCCCACTAAAATGAGTATGAAAAATGTGCTCTAATGCATGTCAGAGGAAGTTTTTCATACTGATTTCAGTCGGTATAAATTTAAAAAGAGATGATCCATCGGACAAAAGAGGCTCTTTTCTCTGAAGACTCATATCCTTGCAAGGAGATGATTCGTCGGGCAAAAGAGATGCCGCTAATCCGCTGGAAACAAATCAGAATAATTAGTAATATAATCTCCACAACGATGATTACAAAATCATATTTCATTATTCAAGCATATTTCAATTTTCTAGGTATTGATATGTTTTGATAAATTAATAATAATTAGTGGGGATGATTAAAAACTAACTGTGTCGCCTATAATTATTGGTAATTACTAAGAAATAATTGTAATTATGTATCTTCTCTTTTTAAGATATTGTTTTTCTTATATAAAATTATTTAACAACAGTAATGGTTTTAAGTTTTTTAGAGACATATATATGAATATGGAATAAGGAAATCTACATCAATCATTTTTAGATGATCGTGCTTGGATAAATTACCGCATAAATCCAAACGGTTCTAGTGTAAATACTGTATATGTTGATGGTGTTGAAGCTTTATTATCATTTACATCATCAAACCCGGAATTTGTTTCAGAAGGGATAAGTAAGTGTCCTTGTAAAAAATGTGACCTGAGAACGTTTGAGACATTTGACATCATTGGGAAACATCTCCTACCTTATGGTTTTCAATCAGATTATATTTTATTGGTATCAACACAGTGAACACAGTTCCAGAGAAGATACTAATAATTTGATTCCGAATCCATCACGATTTCAGAATTTAGTACACGTTGTTGCAGTTTCATCCATTCAACAAACTAAAATTGAGGACGATGTTGATTTACCTCCCGAGTTGGCACCATCTAAATTTGTTGAGTTGTTCAGGTCTGTTGAGGATGTATTATATCCTGGTTGCAAGATAAAAAATTAGAAGCAGTTGCAAAAATTTATGTCTATTAGATCAGATAATGGAATGTCAAATAACTATTTTGATCTGATATTTTCTTTGGTTAAAGCACTTTTACCTGAAGGAAATGTGATGCTTGCTAATTATCATGAGAGTAAGATACTGGTTTGTAATCTGGGCCTTAGTTATCAGAAGATCCATGAATGTTCAAACGATTTCATCTTATATTCTGGTGAAAATGAGTCGTTGGATAGTTGTCCCACATGTGGAAAATCGAGGTATAAAGAAGCTCAATCAGGGAAGTCTGCATTGATTCCTGTAAAACAGTTGAGATATTTCCCGCTTACACCCAGGTTGCAGCGTTTATTTATGTCTCAGAACACAGTGACAATGATTTCATGGCACAAACCAATATTTCAAATGGTAAAATATTGATTCATCCATCTGATGGTGATTCATGGAAACATTTTGATCAAGTGCATCCTTATTTTTCCTTAGAATCTCGGAACGTGCGATTGGGTCTTTCTACTGACGGTTTTTATCCATTTGGATCTTTTGGTTTTCAGTATTCCTGTTGTTTTATCTTCATAACTCCATAAAATGTTACTCTAGGGATGTTGATGAAAGAGCCTTATATCTTTTTGACATTATTAATCCCAGGACATCCGAAAAAGAATATTGATGTTTATTTGAAACCATTGATTGATGAGTTAAATTTATTGTGGAGTCATGGTGTTGGTACATATGATGCTATTGCGAAATAGAATTTTGTAATGAAATCTGCTTTGATATAGACAATTAGTGAATTCCTGGCATATGGCATGTTATCTGGTTGGAGTACACATGGTCCAAAATCATGTCCTTAACGTATAAGAGAAAAAAAAGCATTTATTCTCATGAATGGAAAAAAACCCTTCTATTTTGACTGTCATCGCAGATTTATTCCAAGCGATCATCCTTTTCGGAGGAATAAATATCGTTTTAGAAAATGCAGAATTGAAAGAGATGAACCTCAAAAAATGATCTCAGGTACAGAGCTAAAATTAGTTGTATTTTCATTACCTTCCATCACTTTTGGACTGGCAATAAACCAATCGAAAATTCATGGCTTTAGGAAATAACACAAATGAACAAAATAGAGCATTTTTTGGAATCTGCCATATTGGTCTGATTTGTTGGTTCAACACATGTTGGATGTCATGCATATTGAGAAGAACTGTTTGATAATTTATTTCATACAGTTTTGGATACACTGGGTAAAACCAAAGATAATGTAAAGGCACGATTAGATCTTGCCCAAATTTGCAGGCGACCAGAACTCGAATTGTTTTAAAATGTCAGATCACAGAGATTAATGAAGTCAAAATCAGCTTATACACTTATCAAAGAGAGTCGCTTATTATTTTGTCAGTGGATTGAAAATTTTAGACTTCCAGATGGATATACATCCAAATTGGGTAGATGTGTTAAAAATGGTCATATTATCGGATTAAAAAGTCACGACTCTCATGTTATAATGGAAAAACTTATGCCTATTGGATTAAGAGGTTTGTTGAATTCTAAGATTTGGGATTCGATAACAGATATTTCATATTTTTTCTAAGACACGTGTGTGGTGACAACAAACTATGATGCACTAAGAAAACTGGAAGAAGATATTGTTGTAATTATATGCAAACTAGAAAAAATCTTTCCATCGTATTTCTTTGAGTCAATGGAATATTTGATATTAAATTTGTCACATGAAGAAAAATGTGGAGGTCTGGTTCAGTTTTGATGGATGTACCCATTTGAGAGATTCATGCAGAAATTGAAGAAAAAAGTATGTAACAAAGCATCAGTTGAAGACTCAATTGATGAAGCTTATTTGCAAGAATAAATTGCTTTATTCTGAGCTCATTATTTTTAATCTGAATATCCCTCAAAATTCAAATGCATGGGCCGGAACGAGGGGGATGTTGATGATGATATGAATAATCAATTATCAGTTGTCAATCAGCCTGAACATGGCTTTAGTGGTGTTCTTGATAGATTTCTTTCAGATGATGAACATCATAGAGCTCATACATATGTTCTACTCAACTGTGAAGAAACGTCACCAATTGTACAGTGAGTGCTCCTATACCTTATTCAATAGATTTTGTTACAGTAAATTAGTCATATTTTATTTATAGGTTATATGATGATCTTATCAAGAAACAATTTCCACAAATTACAGTAGCTGGCATAGAAGAACTTCGGCAAAAAAAATTTCCCTACTGGTTTCAAAAACTGGTAACGTACATTCTTTTTTGGTTTTACATATAAAATCAATTTATTACTTGTAATAGTGATAAATGTTTTACAAATTTTCAGGTATCTTTACATGCTGATAAGATTGATAGTCGATTGCGTATATTGAGTATCCCACCATCCAAAATGGTTAAATCATATATTGCATATGTGGTGAATTGTTATCGATGTCATACATGTGCATATGGGAATGAAGGAAAACAATGAATAGTGGTGTTTTTTTGAAGGGATCACATCATAGAGATATTGAAGTTGACTTTTACGACTTTATTGAAGAAATTATTGTACTGTGTTATTTGTGAAAGAATTATGTAACAATGCTTAAATGTCGATGGCTGGATACTGAGAGAGGCTTGCGTATTCATCTGACTCATGGAATTATTGATATTAAACAAAAAAGTCATCATGATGTAAATGAACAATTTTTATTGGCTCATCAGGCACATCAAATATATTATGAAAAATATTGTGCTACAACAAAAGAGTTGGATGATTGGTGGAGTATAATAAAAGATAAATCTCGAGAAAACCAGTTTACTCAAACTGAATGTGGTTCCACTGAAGTGCAAGGAAATGAAATTTTTCAGGACACTCCTCAAAACACATCTTTTTCACAAAGATACATGAATATTGAGGATGACACCCTATAGTTAAGGGTTGATGGTGACGATGTTGTCAATGATGTTACAACAAAATTTGAAATGACAAGAGATGATAAAAGTGAAACAAATATGGAAATTGATGTTGTTGATGTGGAATATGAAGACATTGACATTGAAAACTATGAATATGATGATGAAGATGAACATTGACACAATAAAATGCTAGTTAGAATCATAACAAATATATATCTATACATAAAAGTTATTTTAAACTTTTTTCTAATAAAAATCATTTCATGTTTCAGATGGACTCAAAAACATATCATCAGTTGCTGGAGGCTAAGCTACCTACGGATGATGAGGATCTTGAGTCATCTGACCCTCAGGCTATTGGTAATACAGAGAGCACTTTGAGGGGGTGTGGTCTTGCCAGACTGATTATTCCAGATCCTATCCCAGAGCGACGTCCACCTCTTGGATTTGATGTGCACACACGGTGCTTTGGTAACCTTTGTATTTTAGTTATCTTTCATTATAATTTATTTATATTCTAATTTTTTGATTATTTTTTCTTTTTCCACAGTTTTACACATATAGCTATTGGACAAGGGAGTGCTATCTTGCGCAATTATTTTTCTCATCCCTGTCTCACATGGGATCAGATTCCCGCTGATGTACAGGCCTCCATGTTCGATCATTGGCTAGTACATAATTAAATTTTATTTATTTTGAATTTTAATTCATTAATAACTTTATATTAGGGTTTATGGTATCCCATCGATGAGAGCATGCATGCCACTTTCCACGAGGCATGGGTGGTGTCTATGCGTGACCATTTCTGTCAGTTTTTTCATAATTTGAGAAAGGCGGGTGTGAAGAAAGCCGGAGTGATAGAATTTGATGAGTCCTGTAGAGCCCACCGTCCAGAGTAAATTTCATCTCACGTTTGGGATGGATTATGTACACACTGGTTGGGTGGTGGGTTTCAGAGGAGATCTGCATTGGGTCGACAGAATCGGGGGAGACAAGAGGTGACGCATCAAGTCGGTAGTCGTACATTTAGTGCACATAGAGAGCGTCTAGTAAGTACATTTTTTAATATTTTATACAACATTAAATATAAACAGTTTATTTTATATTCATATAGGAAGTTGAGTAGCCCGATATTATGAAGTACGATGTTTATCGGAGGATGTACACTGATCCGGCTACCAGAGAGATCATAGGTGACCGCCATCATCAGATTGTGGTCAGTATTATTTTCTTTTCAGTTTCCAAATTAAATGCATATAATATTTTCATTATTTTAATTTATAATTGAAAATTAAGGAGTTATATGAGGCCGCGACCTCTCAGACACATGCATAGAGTCAAGAAGAGGCAGGTGATCAGACTAGTGCCCACCATTTTGATGAGATGGCATGGATGCAGGTGACCCAGTATGGCTTCAAAAAGGGCCGAGTAGTTAGTATCAGCTATCATTTGACTTCTGTAGCTTATTCTAGTACTGCTGCGATGTCTGAATCCAGCTCGAGAGGAGCTCGTGGAGAGACATCATCTTCTGCCTCACAGTATCAGGAGCAATTGCGTGCTCAAAGTCAGCTTATAGAGGATTTGAGTCAGGGGCAGGAGCAGATGCGTCAGGGTCAGGAGCAGATGCGTCAGCAACACGATGAAGAGATGTGTTGATGGCAGGAGAAGATGCTTCAGCAGCAGGATGAGGAGAGGCGTTGATATGAGGAGCAACATCAGGAGCAGATGGAGTATATGTGTCGTATGACTTATAGTTTAGGGATGGAGTTTACTCCACCACCTCCTCTAGGTCCTCCATATTATCCACCCCCAGTGATTTTTTTACATGTAATAAACATTTTAGTTCGTAGTTTATTGTCATATTAACAATTTACAATTCCTCTTTCATATTGGAACTAATATTGCATTATTTAATTTGTTTTTTATTTTTTGTAATATTTTATTACTTGTAAGTATTATTTTTAATGTCTGTTTATTTTAGTAATATTACATTTATTATTTTATATTTATTGTTAATATTGAGAAGATTATAATTTTATAATTTTATTAATATTAATATTATTAATATTATATTTTCATAAATATGTATGTTTATTTTAATAATAATAATATTATATTAATTTTTTATATTATTAATATTCGTATTATTATTATATAATAATATACTTTTTATATTCATATTATTATTATTTTATATTAATATTTCATAATTATATTTTTCTATTTTTTATTTATATTATAATAATAGATTTTTTTAATATTATTGATATTTTTATTATTTTTATATAATATTATATGATTTGTAATAATTTTTTTATTTTTTTTTATTTTGTTTAGTATTTGCAATGGGAGTATTTGCGACGGGGTGTCCCGTCGTAAAAAATTTGGTATTGTCCCATTTGTGATGGGAAGAATACTCATCTAAAAACTATTTCTGCGACGGTCCATCACAAATACCTACATCACAAATATTTTTAAAATTTACCATTTACGACGGGTCAAAAACCCGTCACAAAAAATATATCTATGACGGCCCATCACAACTACCTCTTTTATATATAAACAAAAACCAATTTGTGACGGGGGAAAAATACCGTTGGAAATAATATTTTTGTGATGGGACCACTGCAAAAACACCTATTTGAGAAACTGTTTTTGGAAATGGGCGATTTGTGACGGAGGGAAAATGAAAACAAACATATGAAAAGAAACAGAAGAAGCACGACTAAACAAGAGTGTCAAAGCGAAAGGACTTGCGCGTCGAAAGCTGGATTTTCGAAATTCTTTGAAATTTTCTCCAAATTAAAGCTGATATATATAACAAATGAGAGTTACCCTATGTTCTAGAACCCTGCGCTCTTATTTACCTTCCACGCTTCCACATGCACACCACAATGACCACTTTTTCTTGTTCATAACATTACATCAATATATGATCCCCTTTTCATTCCAGATCCAATTATGAGAGGGGGGGGGGATTTTGATGACACTCAATTTCCTCATAGAGTCTAAAAAGTGACAAATAAGAATGCCATAGAAAACATATGAGAAAACCAATGAGGAAAATCATGATTTTCAAAGGCTTTAAAATTTGATTTCCTTTGTCAAGACAAGGATCTGTCAGTGCGCAAGGTGCTTCAGAGCCCAATTCTGGTGTGCAAACCACTTACGTTCCCCCCCCCCCACCATTTCTCCCGAGGTCACTTATTTTACTATAAATACACCATTGGTGAATTCATTTTTATGGATAAATTTCCATGAATCCAATATGTTGCTATGTTCACCCAATTTCATTGCCCATGTCTTCTGAAAACATCAAGGTAGTTTTACAACACCTAGTGCAGTAAAATTGAAGGAGTATCGTTGAACATAAGTAATTTTAGTGAATTAAATCCATATCAATTTCATGTCTAAAGCATCAAACCTCTGGAATTAGAAACACTGGTGTTCCACCCATTACTCTCAAAGGAACTTGATCACCCCACTTTAGGGAATACATGTGAATACCCTTGAAGGCATGAGTCAAGTCTCACCCATGTATTAAAATATAGTTTGTTCATCACATAAGTGAACATCGAGTCTCTCAATATTACATGCATACCCATAATTTCACTCCAGATACATACTTGGGCGCCCTTTTTTGATTCACCTACTCTCTTTAATCTACAAGTCATCATGACCTCTTCAAATCCATTCCTGGAAAAGATTCTGCTTCATTGTCACCCTTGTATGAAAGGGATTATGATAAAAACTCCATGAAAACCTCCTGACATATCAAAAAAACAGGAAAGGCACATCAGTGTGTCATCTATTTGGGTTTGCATATCCACAATCAGTGGTTTCCCACATTTTATTCACAATGGGGTTAAGATTTATGAAGTGTTTATGGGTTTGTATATCTGCAGTCACATGGACAGTTCTCCCAGGAATTGTGTTGGGGAGTTCCTGGTCAAGAGGATTAGGGATTTCATTCTGTCCTTCCCATTTCATCTCTAAATCAGAATCCTCAGGTCTCATGTAGAGAAGCTATAGTTCACACCTACAATTCCTTTTGAAAAAGGAGAAGTCTCCATATTATAGGAAACATAATGGTGTAATTCCCTAAACATTAATGATGGAGGTTGCAGTCTTTCTCCTCTCTATTTACTTCACCTTCACTCCTTCCTTAAATTATACCCAATTCCAATGTAAGGAGAATAGAGGGAAGGCTCTTCGCTTCTCCCCCTTCCGTGGTCGTCACGCCCTCTTCCACCATCGCCACCATAGGTGTGTCCCCTTCCACCAGCAGAATATGAATGGTGTGGGTGCCTTTGTTGAATCCTTTACATCCTATTGTTTCTCACAGTGAGAATCACTCACGTGAAATTATATATTCGTGATGATTAAAAATTTTCCACAAACACCAATGGTGAATGAACTATAAGAACTCTGATACCCATCATAATTGGGATACGTAGGAAGCAAATTCATGGCCTGAGATCACTGGATATCCCCTTTAGGGATCAAACCCAAATTCCCTTAATTTGGGAATCCTCCTTAGAATTAATCCTGATTTGGTCCCCTAAATCACTAAGGCATCCTTCTTAGGAAATTAGATCAAAATCATTTCTCTCAAATAACTACACTCTCTTATAAGACTTATCAAACTATGTCGGCATTGATTCCTATCCAAAGGGGATACGTAGGAAGCCTCCTTGAAGTTCAAACCCAACAATTCAAATCAACCCAGTTCTTCTTGGGTTGAATTATTAATAGTGCCTAATATTACCTGGAAATCCAAATTCATTACATGTTCCTTGAGCTTCATAGACATAAGTTCCTCACAAAACGTTGACTAATCACCTTTTTCTTATATGTCTTTACCACATGACATTAAACTATACAATTTGATCATTATGACATGACATTAAAAGGTATGATGTGACCCACTAAGCGGCACCGAACTAAGAGGGCTCTTATTCCATTCACAAGGATATGTAGGTATCCCATTTATTGGTATGATCCCGATATCAAAACAAACATTCATCTCACGGGATGGAGATAAATTCCAGAGTTCCCCACTGAGTGGCTTAAAAAACTAGTATCATCAGAACAATGATTAAAATAATCTATAAATTTTATATGAGAGGATACCATTCATGGAGAACCTCGAATACATAAAGATGTCTCCATTAATGAAGAACCTTAAATACATACGGATGATTCTAAATTTAAATCTTGATAATAACTGATTGAACATTCTTCTGGAAACCTATGTTATACTTGGTGAATTAATAATGATTCATGAAAATATCTCAAACCTATAAAGAGAGTCCTAGAGTAGATAATAATTCCCCCTAAAAGGGTGTGATGAGTCTAACCTCCCATCCTCTTGACTAATGCATGTTCATAAGAATCATATGTTAAACTCAACAAACACCGGCCTTTGTAAAGCTGGTCCCTTTTGGATAAATAACTATTGGATATTTCATGTTCCATGAATAAATCTAATGGAAAATACCTAGAAATAGAGATTCTTAATGAGAAAACAGATTCCTAGGAACTACGAAATAGTTAGCTATGTATAAAATGGGTTCTAGTTGTGTAGAACATAGATGGAGATGATGTAGTTCACTTATTTACCAACTGTTTATGTATCCATGTTTCCAAAATCACTAAACCTAAATTATTCTATCATTTATTAATTTATTATATGTGACTATTCATATTTTATGATAGAATATATATTTTTTTTAAAAGTGTTCTTTTCTATACTTACCTTTTCTAAAATTATCATATATCTACCTTAAGGTAACACCTTCGCTGCCTCTATAGTCACAATCCACTAGTATTTGGAACGTTTAGAAAAATAAAAGGAAATTTAATTGACTTACCAAACTTGTTATCCTTCCAATAAATCTTATTATTAAAAATAACCTCTTTAGATTTATTATTTTAATAAAAAATTTCCTACTTGCATTCGTGTTTTGATCTTTTTCATTACTCTCAACCACAACTCCATCACTTTTCATTTCATTGATATATGAATCATAAAATTGTATGATAATATAATCAATTACATCCTCCTTTATTAATATAGACTTTTGATTAAAAGGTTGTTTTTAAACTTCAATTTCACACAACCAACTCATAAACTCATCTCTCCACATTGGATGGAATTCATGGTTTTCCTTTTAACTACCCTCTTCCTTCTTTCAGGTGTTTTGTGGACCTTATTTTGCATATGACTTGTTTGAGTTTTTCTCTATGGCCATTTAGGGAGTTTTTATATAAATTTGGAATCCCAAGGGTTATGAATAGTTAGAAAATGGTTAGGAAAGTCTATATAGTTTGGTCTAGAAAACCATGCACCATATGTTATGAAATTAGAAGGGGTGTAGGGTATTTTCCAAACAATGTGACCACCCCTACAAACCGTGCACCCTTTAGACAATAGGTATTTGATGGCTAGAACATGGACAGTTTAATAGTGTCTCTAAAGCTTGTACAACATCTACATGTCTATTTTGGTTCATTGTTAAGGATCATCACTACCACTAACCATGTGGCCTCTCCAACAAACCATGCAAGTGGTTTTCAATTCTTTAGAAAACAAAATTAAAAATATCATGACCCATTTACGATGTGAAACAACCCCATTAAACTCAAATGTGATTTTTTAAGAGGATCTCAAGAGATTAATATTACTACTCCAAAAAATTCTCTTTTGGGATGAAATCGTGGTGTTTTCATTTGATCACCTTATAATAAGAAAATACCCTCTCCTGTAGATTTACCTAATACCCACATATCTCATTCATAAAGAGTGATATATCATAAAGTTTTTTCTTTATCAAATAAATGTTATTATGGATATTGTTTCTAGAAATGATTTATTAGTCACTTCCACCTCTGTTGTTGATTGGATTCTAGTTTTTGGTGTTAATAGGATCATATGATTATAGGTAGGATATTTCATTAGGCTTTACCCTACAGTTGAATCCTTGATTTTAAAGATTAATTTGAAATGACTTTTAAATTTATTTAATAACCAAATTTGAGATGATTTAATGTTTGATTTAAAAATGTAAATAAATTATGAAAACCCACCAATTTAAACTGAATTTAAAATGTGGGATACATTTTTAGAAAAATGAATTCTTGGACTGATACCCAATTGGTTGAAATTATTGATTGCTGATTCCGGAAAAAATTATAATAAATTGAAATTTAATTTGAAAATGGATGAATTTAATGAAAACCCGTAAATTAGATTTGAAATAAAAATTAATTGTGAAACTTTTATTGGAAAAATTGAAAATAGGGATAATGAAATAATTCTAAATGATTGATTTTCACATGATTTATTGATTGATTTTTTGAAGTACATTTGTTCTTGAGTTGTTTTTTGTGATTAAGATAAGAATTCAAGGACTCTAAATACCTATAAATGGATTGATGATTACAGTACTAATAAAACCATGTAATTCATGATTACCCCTAATGTATCCCTAATTGGGTTTTTTAATTGAGTGTGCACATCTATCTTGAGTCATGTTGAAAAATGAGAATTGTGATGATCTTATTACTAGAAACTAATGTACTATAAGACTTATGATCATCGTTCTATGATTTTTTTTGATTTGATTATACATTCTACTGATTATAAAATGTTTTTATTCATCCCAACTAGTTTATATAATAAATTTACATAAAATCATCATTTAAGCATATTTTGATATTTCTTCGATCTTTGTAGTTGAAAATTATTTTTTCTTCAAATATATTTAAATTTTATTCCATACATTATTTAATTAAAATTAAAATAATTAATGTTTTATAGTTATGTAATTTATTTTGGAACACTTGTTGAGACCCTATAGGTATTTTAGGTCACACCCTACCTTTTAATTAGACATTTGTGCATCGTTGTATGATATGTCTAAGAAAAGGGAAATCACATATTAGATGAGGTGGGTGTCCTTGATTCATTCAACCTTGATTGATGGTGGTGACCGGTGGAGATTTTATCCACATGTTAAGTTTTTTTCTATGATTTTATTTGATATATATTATATCTTTTATTGATTTACTTATTGGGTATTATTATACCTATTTTATACTAGAATTTTCTCTTTGAGGTTTGTTGAGAATACAAATTGTTATTGATTATCTCACACAATTTTGTGAAAAAACTATTCCAACTTGATATGGATTACAAATGTTTTGAAATAGTCACTCATTCCTAGGAACAATGACTTTATAATGTCTTAGTGATAGCAATTCGTGTCCCTGAGAACACATCTATAGAATCCCCTATCTCTCTGCTCTGAGAAAATTCTAACTCATTTTATCGATGTTAAGGTTGATTAAATGGTTTTTCATTAATGTATTTTTTAATTAACTTAATAGACTCTTCTTTCACCATAGACCTGAGTTGATTCCCTTTGAAATCCATATCCACCTAATCCTGATGTTCAATATTTTATTTTTAGGAAGCTCCTTTTGGAATCTCACTAGCTTCGAGAAGCACCCAAACTTTGCCTAACCAACTGCCTTTCTGAAGGAATTTAACTTCATAAATCAAACTACCATCATGAAGTTCATTGAGTAAATGCAGAATACCCCATCTTCATAAAGCACTCTTTGATCAAAATATTTGGCATCAGTTAAGACTCAACAAGCCTTTTTATAATGATAATTCTCACATGAAATATCAGTTTTGTGGGGATCGCTTGGCTTCGTTAAATTAGTGTGATTCTACATTTTCAATGGGATAATTCGTTGAAATGATGTGGGGTATCCTCATGTTTATAGGCTCAACCATTACAATTTTTTAGTTCCACTTAGTGAATTTTATGGATCATTAAAAAATAACACATTTTTGCTCCTCATATCATAAAGCTCCATAGAAATTCCCTATTCATAATTCTCATCCTAATCATGGTGCATTGCATCAAACTCATCATGCCATCATGAAACTCCAATTCTCATAATCATGGAGATCATCATAACCATTAATGACTATTCAATTCACTATCATTATATATTCTCATTGTTTTTACATTTATCACTTTCAAAATTCATAGATAATTTACAAAACACCACTTACAAATCCCATATTCACAAAACTCATGGAGTTATCATATTTTCATAACCAATTTATGGAAATCCAATTTTTTAACAGAAATACATCATCCAAATTTTAGACCCTAAAAATTTTCCAAACACTAGGAAACTAAACTGCCTTCAATATTATTTTCATCATGAACTGTAAGATCTCTTTATTTTTAGTCTCCCTGATCTTCCATGAGTGTATTCACAAAAAACATAAAAATCCTCATTTATAGTAATGAATAGACTTGGTTCCATAAATCTCCCCCCTTGGATCTATTTTTAATTTGTATACAAATTCAATAGATCACTGGCCACTATCAAAACTAGATACACAAGAAACAAATCTTCCAAAACTATATGTATATGTGAGAAATGTTCAGTGTACAAAAGAATATATGAATTTTGAATTTTTTTCTCATATTTTGTAATTTATAATGATGTCCAAGAAAATATATGATAATGGTATATGGGAATTTAATTCCCTAAACTAATTCCTCATAACACCGAACTCTTTTCACCGTTATCTTTTCCCCCTTTGTAACTCACTGAATTTTTCCATTCTCCATTCTCCTACAACTGGAAAAAAATTTCATTTTCATATTTTGTACAATTCATTTTGTTTTTTGTAACATATAATTTATCCATTCTCCCATATTTGAAATAAACCCAAAGAGTTTAACATTGACTTTTAGAGCTCCAAAAATATACCCCATAGGCCGTATCTCCCCAATAAAATAGTATCACTCCTACAAAATTAATAAACAAATTAATTTTGTTAGGGATAGGGGAACTTTAATAACCTCATCATGCATGGAGAAGTGGATGAACACTGAGGATCAACTGATTTTTCTAAAAAACTTGTCATTCCAATGGTTATGTCCAAATATTAGCCACATGGTAATAAGTTTCAACATGATCCATTTTAATCATGCATTGTTCAACCTTATCTTTGATAAAGTGATATCGTATTTCAATATGTGTCGTATGATAATGCTGAATAGGATTATTCATAAGATAAATAATGCACTTTTTGTCATACTGAATCTCCATAGGTTGTTTCACCTCATCTCCAATATTAGTTAGTTGTTGCTTCAACCAAAATTGCTGAGTGTATGCCTTTATAGCAGAGATATAATATGATTAATTAGTTCTAAGGGAAGTAATTTACTATTTCATACTCAACCAATGAACACATTTTTTTCCCATAAATACTCATCTACCACTTGTGGAATTTCCATTAATAACATCTCTAACCCAGTCAGAATCAGAAAATGATGATAGTTCACTATCTCTTTCTGTAGCAATGTATAATCCATAATTGTGAGTACCATGAATGTAGTTCATGATTATATTCATTCCCACCATATTTTATTCCATTGTATTACATTTATTTTAGGTCACTAAACATATATGAAAGACAATATCTAGTCATGCCACTGTTAGGTACAATAATCACCCAATGATTCTCCTATACATTGTTGGATCTACAGATGTCCCATCCTCATGATTTCCCAATTTATCCAAACCACAATCAAAATCAATTTTTTTTAGTAATGAAGAATGAATTTCTTTAGAAACTCTCAAGAATACTTTAAAAAAAAATGTGTAGTATTTCCTCTGAATAACTTACAACCTCATGAAATATTTGAGTTCACCAATCATAGGCATTTAAAATTATGATTTCATGTGATTGGGAAATTCTTCCACCAACCCCTATCTCTTATTTTAAATTTAAATCCCTTTATATAAGAATCAAATCAAGAATATCATTCATGTGGTGCCTACTACAGACAATAGAATTCATTAATTAATCATCAATAATTTTATTCATCATTTCAAATCATAAATCTAACTAGTTGTTTAATGTATACTTGTTCTTAAATAACTTATTTTAAGAAAATAGTTTTACCACCATCTAATAAAATTTTAATAATCCTTGGATTGTTATATCAAGGAAAACTTATTGAATTGATTCTTCCCACCAAAGAAAATGTTTATTCTTCATCAACACAGTCAATATGTGCATATAATTTAAACATAAGATGTGCCTTGTTTCTAATCAAATTTACATTCTCTTATGTCTATGTTGGTGTGGTCAAATACCCAATAGTATTGGATTGATCAATTTATTATCTTATTTTTCTCTTGTGAGTGTTGGATGAAGTTTATTTAGTCATCGTTTCTTTTTCTCATCCTTCATTTGAATCATATTCTTTGTGGTAGCCCATAATATGTTTCAATACTTTCATAATTTCAGCATCTGATTATATCCCCTAACCACTAATCATGATACCTAAAACACATTTTCTAATGAAATGATCTTCAATAAATTTCTAGAATAATCATGTTAGATAACAATTTAAACAATTATTTTGGAAGCTTCTTCATCATTCATCATTTGTCTCCACCTCTAGAGAATGACTTATTTTAATTTTAATAATGGTTAATATTATCATGAAATAATTTAATTAAATTCTAATATGGATAATACACTTGAATGGGTCTTCAACCTATGGTTTTCCACATTGGACAACCTTTACAACATCACTAATGATGGTATTCTTAAAGACTTTTTCTCTAGGATACAATAAATAAGATCAACCATGATGGTTCATTATTTATCCTTAATGATCAGAATATAAAATCTATATCTTTATCAAAAAATGATCCTCCATCATATCTATATTTTAATATTTAATTGAATAATCATATAAAAATGGAGAATATTTTATCTTAGATATCAAATTATTGATAGCCATATATCTTTCTTAGTTTTTCCCTATGATAAATTACTTCACCAACAATTGCATATATTATGAGCACACATACAAGACACAAAAACTTAATAAATAAGGTGGATCCTCCTTGATTAGTCAATACGAACTCCACAGTTGAGATATTTTTATCAACCATGTTGTTCCATTTACTCTAGTATTCATGGTTTCACATGTGAACATATGTTCTGATTTATGTTGAGGAAGCATGGATCTCTTCACATACTCTTACACATTGTGTGGATAATTTTTATTGTTAATATCCTTTCTGTATGATAAATTCTTACTCATCTTAATGATTTATTCTTGTTCTAGTATTAGGGTTAAACAACCTTTTTAATGTGACTATATTTCTTGCATCTCTCACACATGGCTTCTTTATCACATGAGTAATTTCAAAACTCTCTTGTAGTTTGTCTTCATCATGTAGAATCTTTTCTTTTCCTTTTTCACCAGCATTAGAAACTACATCTTCATTTTCCTCATTCTTTAATAATATTCTTTCCAAGTAACTAACATGTCATTATACACTATTGAAGAATGATTGGATCATCCACAAGGGTTCATCTGATTGTCATCCCCCATAGTAGTTCATTTATATGTATTACCATTAACCTTCATGCATTTTAAATCCAAGGCCTTCTCAGCTTCATTACTTGTGATCTTCTTAGGAAATTTTTTTTTTTCATAGTATTCTCATAATTTATTCCCAAGGATGCTCTTTCATACATTTCTACCATCTGTTGTCTTATTTCCGTAACCATAATCAATTCATGTTAAAATAATTATGTACCAACTTTTTTACCACTTCTATAGCATACATCACAAATTTTATCAAGCATATCAAATTTTTTTGTACTAAACAGATGATTCTGGACATTTGGATGTTGTTTCATTATCGTCGGATTAAACCCCCATGATATTTTCCTCTTTTTTACTTCTATGTTTTGTGTATTGTACCGAAAATTTAATGAGAAATGTCCAAATCTATTTGCAACACAAACATTGACCTACAAATTATAATTTCTTTGTATCTCTTTTATAAGTTTCTTGGCACTTATTCATGACTTTTTGAGAACTCTATGAGAATCTATCTTCCGTATTATTTTTTATATCCACCCTAGTAATGGTGGTAGGTTTTTTATTTCCATTCTTCATCTAGACATGTCTATTATTTGTCTTACAATGTGCAGTCTTTATAGAAATAGGTTTAGAGGTAATAACATAAGCTGGTTTGGATTGTACATATTTATTCTTATCTACTTGATATTGGTCATCTAATGATATCATGATATTCCCATCACATTTTAGAGGTCATTTGTCTTTTGAATCCTCCGTTGAGTATTGATTATTAGTATAAATTGATTCCTTCTTTTGTGAAGTATCAATAAATATCTTCTCAAGATTGACCAACGGGGCTTCCAAAAATAGATATTCCATTTTGAGGGGTATTTTTTGATCTTCAATTGTAATAATATTTTCTTCATCATCCTTGTTCACTATAACAACATATTCTTCATGAATATTAACTTTATTCTAAATCAAGAAGTCAATTTCCTTGATCGTCAAGGATATTTCATCCAATTGTAAATCCTTTACATCAGTGTTATTTTAAAATTTCTCTTTAAGTTTATTGACCTTTTATTCAAGGTACTTGTTAACTATATCTTTCTTTTAAACTTATTTGAGGTATTTTGATGAAATTATTTTACATTACTTCATTTCAATTTCAAAGGTTACAACCTGTTTGGATATCTTTAGACATTCAATAATCATTCCTTACAAGACTATTTCCATCGAATCAACTTATTCTTCCAACTAGGTGATATATTCTTGCATAAATTAAATGATTTTACAAAAAATATCTACCATTTCTTTGGTAATATCATGTATATATTTACTAAATCTCCAAATTCCAAATTCATGTTAGATTATAGATTTATCAGCATCATCACTTGTGATAGGATATTTTTTCAAGGACAATAGTCAAAAGTGAAAACACATACCTCTTAGTAAATAGGTAATTTTTACTCACATGAGGAAGACGTGTTTTTATTTTCATTAGTGGAAACCTAATACACCTTCTCTTCCACTTTAAATCTAGATATATCTTAATTTTCATAAAGGCATGGACAACTAGATAAAACATCTTCATTAGATAAATAGACTTCTTAAATCTTCTCTAATCTTTAATTTTCATGTTCATCATGATATTTGTGGATATATAATTCTACAGGGTCTTCATGAATACTAAACCTCATAGTAGACTCAATAAAGTTACTATAATCATCAATAGAGAAAATATTTACTGTATAATATCCAACATATGTTAACCATCCCTCTAATACAACTTGTTGGACCGCTAATCACCCTGAGATGGGAGGGGTGAATTAGGGTGTTAAATTTTTCTTCTAATATAATGAATCTTACTTCCATGTTAGTATGAAATAATTAAACCTATATGATGGATTTGATCATCAATCAACCATTCACATGAAGAGAAACGAAACATAAATTTTACTTGGTTCACCACAAAGGGCTAGTCTAAGGAGCATATGCCAATAGTGTGTCATTCATAACAAAATAAACTATTCATCACTATATATATAATAAAAAACGTATAAAATAGTCACTATCTGATAGGCATGCTTCATTTAAAAGGTTTTAGGGATAACACACTACATCCCTTAGAACACTTCTGCTGAATCCCTCTATCTCTTTGGTTTGAGAGAATTCTAACTCAGTTTATCGAGTTGAACGTCACTTCAATGGGTTTTCATTATATTCTATTCCCTGTCTTGCATGAGAATCTTCATAAACCTTATAAATGATTTGATACTCTATAAAATCATGTTCTACTTTATCTTAATGATCAATATTAGCTTTCATAAATAACCTTGGAGAATCTCACTACAATCGTGAAGCACCATGCCTTTGTAGAACTAACTGCCTTCACGAAGCTCACTGCCTTTATGGGTCAAACGACATTCACGAATCACACTAAGTCCATTCAGAATACCCTATCATCATGAATCAATCATTAATCAATATCATTACAATCAATTAATTCTCAACAATTCTTCTCTAAATGCTCATGCTCGAATGGAATATCTATTTCACGGAGATCCCCAAGATTCATGAAATAAGACGGATTATTGATTTTCCATGGAAAATTCATCATAATGAAGTGGGTGTAGCCTCATATTTACAAGTTTTTCCTTCATGATTCTCCATCACCTCTTATTACATTTTCTACATCTTTTTAAAATATCTTCACGATGCTCCTCTTATCGTGAAGCTCCTTAGAAATTCCCTATTCATGATTCTCATTGTAATCATAGTGTTTTCCCTAAAAATTTTCAAACCATTATGAATCTCTAACTCTCATAATCAAGGAGATCAACATCCCCATTCGTAATGATCCAATTCTACTTTATTTCTGATTCTCATCACTATCATGTGTCTCACCATTAGTAATATTTTATCCTTTATGAAACACCACTCATGATATAATATCCATTATATTTATAGAACAATAAATTTTCATATATATTAATAATTTTTAATTTAATATTTATTTTAGTTTAAAAGGGACAATATGTACGATAGCGTACTCAACACGCAACAATGATTCTCTCTAAAATCATATATTTCACACACTAGGTTAAACCAAAAAATAATACAACAATAATATTATTATTTTAAATGTTAATTAAATCCTAGTTGTTGTATTGGTGGGATTGAACCAACTTAACTATATTATGATTTTTTATATTTTTTAAATGTTTTTACATTTATCAAAGAAATGTAAACTCTTAAAATGAGAATAAATCAAATTTTTAGCATAAAATACTCTAATATTTTTAAAAGCTTTTTTTACCATCTTTTAATGGAAATCCATTTTTAAATATATTTTTTCATTTTTCTATATTTTATTTTAAAAAAAGTAATTCTTCGTTAGAATTAGGATTTCAAAATTTACTTCGGTTGAAATTTTGCTATTATTCTTTAAAATCTATATTTTAATGAATAGTGAAAAATACTTCATTTTTATTCCAAACTTCATTTTCATCTAATTTATTTATATAGATATTTTGTAAGTTTAATCGGTTTTAAAGATTAATTGAATTATTTTTTATCATTTAATCAAATTATGGTCATTTTAAGTAACTTCACTTTTAAATTGTATATAAATAGATGTCAATATTTTGATAGTTCTTACTTCTTAAACACCCACTTTCTAGTTTTGACAATGGGAATTAATTTTACATTAAATACTACAACTTCATTATTCAGAATTTAAAAAAATAGATTCCATATTTCAAATCATAAGATCAAAATTGTGTAAATCAGTACCTTTTATTTTGTGACATTATGAATCGTATCTTAAGTAATTATTTTTATTTACTATAGTTAATGGATAAATCAGGTAAATATGCATAAAAAATATTATAATAATAAAAAACAACCATAACATGTGTCCTAAAACTATTGGTTGAGATATGGAATATCATGGGTCTATTTTAGGACCCTATTAATCCACATGGGTGTGATAATGACCTTTTATAGTATTTATTTTAAAGAAAAAGGAAATATAACATAAACATCTATATCCTAACTAAATAAATTTTAATTTTGTTTAGATAAATAATGATTTTGAATATAAATATTCATTATAAATCTAAAAAAATCCTATATCATGGTATTTTATTTATTATTTTTAGACATTAAATAAATAAATTTATTTATGACACAATGTTGATGCAGTGATTACCTTATTAATTAAATATTCAAATAAATGATATTATAAATATTAAAATAAATGTAATTATAACATTTTATGCCATAAAATGACTTTTGGATGAAATTGACATGTGAGGGATGATTTAATGCTTTTTTGTAGAAGTAATCAAATAGTCATGACTTTAAAAAAAATCAATTAATAAATAGATTCAAATTTGACATTAATGAGTTTTTAGAAAAATACAAATTTATTAAATGATATAATAGTTCAAAAAACTATGATTCAAACAACATATTAATATAATGTTAAAAACGTATGTAAAAATCCACTTGGGTTTTGATTGTCATTTTATAGTAACTATAGTAACAATTTATTATGAAAATACAAGAAGACATGGTAATAATTAATGTTTTTAACTAAGTGTTAAAGCTAAAAGATTATGTTACTTTTGTGGCATAAACATGTCTAAACCTATTTGTTGAGAGGATTTAGACCAACACTCATCTTATCCTGAAAATATATAACTTAGGAACTATAAAAATTCGAAAATAAATTTATAATAAAATAATATTTCAAGACTATCCAAAAGTGCCCCTCTTCACTCTTATAAAAGACCACCAAATCTTCCCACTTAATACACCTATCAAGCCCCATATATTGTCCAAATTCTTCTCGAATAATCTCCCAAAAATATATCTATCACTATTAGAGGCCACACATTTGGAATAAAATCCATCTTATAGAGAATTTTTTTTAAAATCAAAAAGAGATACTCGAAAAAGAGGTGTTTTTTATCACATCTTTCATAATTATTTTCTTCTTTTACATCCTATTATTGTCTCGTTTACATAGTAAAGTTATAAATAAAGTATATTATATATTATAATATTTAATTATAATTATGGTATGACCACACACTACTGGAAATGAAGGTTATACCAATGGTTTTAAACCGTTGGTATAGGATGGAAAACCTTTTGTATAGCCTATACCAACGGTTTTTCAAACCGTAGGGCAGTAAGCTGTGAGGAAAGCTCTATACCAATAGTTTGATCTAAACAATTGGTATAGGACATTTTATATATTGATTTACCAATGGTTTGAGGCTAATATTTGGTATATTATTGTATAGATTTTTTACCAACAGTTTCATTGAAACTGTTGGTATATATTAAAGACTAAACACTATACCAACAATTGTATAACCATTGGGATAGTTTTAAAATTTTTCTCAAAGTATAAAAACGGTGTAAAACCGTTGGTATTGTGTATTTCCAAGACTATTGAACATCATCCCCTCTAGTATCCCCTCCAGTATACACCTGCATAAAAAATAGCACAAAAAACACATACAAACATGCTTAAAACAACATAAAAACACCAAAAATAGCACAAAAAAACTCATAAAACCATCAAACTCTTCCAACCATGTCATGTTCTACAATTCTATATTTCAATCGTCATATGAAAAAAATCATCCAGAAGAGTTGAATAATAGTTTCAATAACTCAAACATTATTTACACCCATTTCAGTCTTCAGATGACAACCACTCTTCGAGTAGTAATTCACCTCACACCTACACAACACCCCCCCCCCAAATAGCATAGGCCCCCACCTCCTGATAAAATTCTAATAGGCATAATAGTCTGAGAAATACTTATTAGAGTTGAATAAGAGTTTAAAATTGGCTCAAATCCAAATTTTTTTTTCTGATCCTATATTTGGGTATGTAATGATTTGTGATTCATTTTTCATTAAACTTGTATTTTTTATAATATATGGAGAAAAGGTATTTTCATAGGATTATCATCACTTATGACCCAATGACTGAAATTACCCAACCCATGAAAAAGATTTTGTGACTATCATTGATGAGTGTAAATTTCAGTTGTTATATTCACTTAGAATGGTGTCCTTTTGAAAAAAAAGAGAGACACTTTGAGTTGTTCCAGCCACACCGCGCTTCAAATTAAGGCAAGGTTGAATCGTGCATGTCAGAAATAACCCATGGATCATTTTCCTAAAGTATCAACACAATCCAAATGTGTTTGGTCTGTTTTCCATATTCCAGTTATTTTTACTTAAAAGTGTATCAATTTTAAACAAATGAAAGACCCTTTGAGTGGTACCGGCCACACCGTGCCTTATATTGAGGCGGGGTTGACACTTACACATCAAAAATGAACCATAGATCCTTGTCCTAAAGTATCAACAGAATCTAAATGTGTTTGGTTAGTTTTTTGTTTGTCAATTGTTGTTTTCACTTAAAATGTTGTCCATTTCAAAGAAAAGTGAGACAATTTGAGTGGTTCCGGCTACACCACGCCCTGGAATAAGGAGTGGTTGACTCATACACATCAAAAATGAACCATGGATCATTTTCCTAATGTTTCAATAGAATCAAAATGTGTTTGTTTGATTATCTGTATTTCAGTTTTTCTTTTCACATAAAATGATGTCCATTTTAAAAGAAAAAATACATTTTGACTGGTGTCGACCACACCGCTTCTCAAATTGTGGCGAGGTTGAATCATACACGTCCTAAATGACCCATGTATCATTTTACTAAAGTATAAACACAATACAAATGTGTTTGGTCAGATTTTCGTATGCATGTTGTTGTTTTCACTTAAAATCATGTCTGTTTCAAATACAAGTGACACAGTTTGACTGGTGCCAGCCAAACCAGCTCTCAGATTGAGGCGGGGATGACTCTAACACATCCCATATGACCCATGGATATTTTTTCTAATGTTTCAATATAATCCGAATGCATTTGATCAGTTTTTTGTATGTCATTTGTTGTATTCACTTAAAATGATGTCCTTTTGAAACAAAAGAGATACACTTTGAGTGGGGACGGCCACACCACGCCCTGTATTGAGTAGAGGTTGACTTGTACACATAATAAATTACCCATGGATTGTTTTCCTAAAGTATCAACACAATATAAATGCGTTCGATTAGTTTTCCATATTCCTGATGTTTATACATAAAAGAGTATCCATTTTAAACAAAAGAAAAACACTTTGAGTTTTACCAGCCACATCATGTATTGGATTGAGGAATGGTTGACTCATACACATAACAAATAACCCATAAATCCTTGTCCTAAATTATCAATAGAATCTGAATGCGTTTGGTTAGTTTTTCGTATACCTAGTTGTTTTCACTTAAAATGTTGTCCATTTCAAAGAAAAGTGAGACACTTTGAGTGGCTCCGGCCACACTGCGCCTCATATTAAGCCAAGGTTGATTCGTAAATGTCCTAAATGACTCATGGATCATTTTTTTGAAGTATCAACACAATATGATTGCATTTGGTTGGTTTTCTGTATGCCATTTTATGTTTACACTTAAAATGTTGTCCATTTCAAATAAAAGTGAGACACTTTGAATTGTACTGGACACACTATTCCTCAGATTGAGGCGGTGTTGACTCGTACACGTCAAAAATGACACATGGATTGTTTTTTGAAGTATCAATACAATTCGAATGTGTTTGGTCAGTTAACCATATGCCAGTTGTTGTTTTCACTTAAAACCCTATCAATTTCAAATAAAAGTGAGACACTTTGAGTGATATCGGCCACACCGTGCCTCATATTGAGGAGGGGTGGACTCGTACATGTCAATTATGACCCATGGATCGTTTTTCTAATGTTTCAACCGAATCCAAATTAATTTGGTTGGTTTTCTGTACGTCAGATATTTTACTCACTTAAAATGATGTCCTTTTGAAACAAAAGAGAGACACTTTGAGTGGTGCCAGGCACACCGTGCCTCGGATTGAGGTAGCGTTGAATTTTACAAATACAAAATAACCCATGGATCATTTTCCTAATGTAAAAACCTAATCCAAATTTTTTTTGGTTGTTTTTCTGTATGCGAGTTGTTTTTACTTGAAAGAGTATCCATTTTAAATAAAAAAAAATACACTTTGAGTGGTACCGGCCACACCGTGCCTCTGATTGAGGTGGGGTTAACTCGTACACATCACAAATGACCCATGGATCCCTTTTTTAAAGTATCAATAGAATCTGAATGCGTTTGGTTTTTTTTCTATATGCCAGTTTCTGTTTTCACTTAAAATGTTGTCAATTTCAAAGAATAGTGAGACACTTTTAGTGGTGTCAGCCACACTGTGCCGCAGATTGATGCAAGATTAACTATTACATGTCAAAAATTACCCATGGATCATTTTATTAAAGTATCAACAAAATCTGAATTTGTTTCATCGGTTTTCCTTATTCCAGTTGTTGTTTTGATTTACAATGTTTTCCAATTCAAATAAAAATGAGACACTTTCAGTGGTACAGGCCACATCGTGCCTTGGATTGAGGCGGGGTTGACTCTTATATGTAAAAAAATGACCCATGGATCGTCGTGTTGAAGTATCAACACAATCCGATTGCGTTTGGTCATTTTTCCATATGGTAGTTGTTGTTTTCACTTAAAATCATGTTCATTTCATAAAAAAGTGAGCCACTTTGAGTGATACCAGCCCCAACGTGCCTCGGATTGAGGCGGGGTTGACTCGTACACATCACATATGACCCATGGATCATTTTCCTAAACTTTCAACTGAATATGAATGACTTTGGTTAGTTTTCCATTTGTCAGTTGTTGTATTCACTTAAAATGATGTCCTTTTGAAACAAAAGAGATACACATTGAGTGGTTCTGGACACACCGCGCCTCAAATTGAGTCTAGGTTGCCTCGTACATGTCACAAATGATCCATGGATCATTTTTATAAAGTATCAACTCAATATGATTGTGTTTGGTTGGTTTTCCGTATGTCAGTTGTTTTTACTTAAAAGAGTATCCATTTTAAACAAAAGAAAAATAATTTGAGTGGTACCAGCCACACTGTGCCTCAGATTGAGATGGGGTTGACTCTTACACGTCAAAAAAAGACCCATGTATCCTTGTACTAAAGTATCAACAGAATCCTAATGTGTTTGGTCTGTTTTCTGTATGCCATTTCTTATTTTCACTTAAAATGTTGTCCATTTCAAAGATAAGTGAGACACTTTGAGTGGTGTCGGCCACACTGTGCCTCGGTTTGAGGCGGGGAGGACTCATACACATCACTTGGCTGTTTTGAGTTCCTTCAAGTGTGGATTGAAGATCAGGTTGAGTCTAGTCCTCTACTTGCTTCCTCTTTTCGATTAGGGTTTGCACTCTTCTCTCATCTTCTTCTGAAGCTCTAAAACCCTCTTTTCCATTGGGATTTACGGTGAATCAGGAAGAGATCATAGATTGGGGTCCGAATTCCAGGGAAAAGGGTCGAGGGGCTATCTGGGGGGCGGTCTGGGGGGTCGTCCGGGGTCCAGGGAGGATGGTGGGGGGGCTGTCCGGGGGGCTGTCCGGGGGGCTGTCAGGGGGGCTATCCGGGGGCTGTCTGGGGGCTGTTTGGGGTCCAGGGAGGAGGGTGGGTAATGTATCTAAAACACTATCTAGGTATCATACATTGAATTCTGACAGGAATTTAAACCACTGTGGGGTGTCATCCTAGAGCAGGGCCAAATCACGGAATTACCGCGGCGTGATTGCGGCGTGTTGGCCCGGTCCAGCGGCATCCGTGGGGCAGCATCTTTCGGCCAAGAGTGAAGGGAGTGGGAGGAATTGGGGAAACATTTCGGTTGTCTCCTCCATCCCCATTAACTATGGATTGGTAATGTATCTAAAACTCTATCTAGGTATCATTCATAGTATCCCAACAGGACTGTGAAACGCCGCGGGTGTCATCCTGGAGTAGGGCCAAATCATGACATTACCGCTATGTGATCGCAGTGTGACTGAAATGTGACCATGGTGTGACCACGGCATGACCATGTCAGGACCGTGAAACGAGAGTGGCATGTTTTCCCGGTCCAGCAACATCCATGGGGCCGCATCTTCCGGCCATGATTCCAAATAAATCCAATGTAGTTATCCTTCACATTATAGAAACTGATCTTATATTATAAAAAACAGACTCTTGATTCAATATTGTGGTAAGATAAAGATATATATTTTATATTTGTTTTTCTTAAATGTGGTACTAGGTAGTTGAAACTACTGATTGAGAGTCAAATTATCACAGCCTAAACTATCACTGTGAGTTTTTGCAGATAGTGCACCTCTTTTGGAGGGGTTTTGTTATAAAAACATGAATTTATTTATAAAATGAAACAATTATATTAACGAAAACTTATTCAAGATATTAAATTAAATATAATTAATCACAATTAAGAAAGAAGCTACATTCAATTTAAAGCATTATTAAATTAAAGAGGCTACGAGATGGACTCTACCTCAAGGTGGAACCAAGCCATCCACTTCAGCTCTTGGAGCTTTCTAACTGAAAGCTGTTGCTCCTACACTGGGTATACGCACCTTCACACACATGCATGCACACCTTGTCCCTATGCATACACCTTCATGGCCATGATAATGTGCAAGGGGATCCTTGAACATATTCTTATATGCATATATCAGTCTCCACTCACCTGCATATACATTTATATATATATATATATATATACATGGGCACACCAAGCCTCACACAAGCATAATCACTTCCATGGGTGACTATATACATAATGGGGGAACCCACATACATATACTTACTTACCTATGCACACGTAGGCGAGTTTCCTTGACTTGGGGACTCGAAACCAACGAGTAGGGATCAACACACTACACAAAGGATGTGAAGAACCTTAAAACACATGAAGGATGCTACAAAACTAGTGAAAACCCAACCAATGTAATTAAAGCCTTACCATGATTGGCAGCGGATAACCAAATCCACTTGAACCAACACGAAATGATCCAACTCCCTACCGAAAACATAATATGGAGAAAAAACACTAAAGCCCCAAATACATGAGGTGAGAGACAAGTAGTAACCATAGAATCTTACCTCGGATCCAAGCTGGTGTACTGAACCAATCAGAACTCCTTCTGGCATCCTTCACAGAATATATCTACCCTCTATCCATAGAAAGCAGTCAAAGATCTAAGTAACCAATGCGATAATGAAAATAAAGTAAAAACTATACTAAAACATACCTGTCTCCTGTTACAATACATGTCACCGCCCAACATATAAGTACCACAATTCCCCATGGGTCAAATCATGTTCCTACAAGAAAATGGGAAATAGATCAATGTTTCAAAATGATATTATCAAATAGTACATTCCTATTAATTAACAATTACTATTTCTATTAATGGATTATAATAAATTTGGCCAGAGTTTCAACTTAGTTAGGTTTTGTTCTATACAAGGGATGATGTCTTTTTATTCTATGGTTTTATGTTTACAATTGAGATATTTATTTAAAAATGATGCATGTTTTTGGTATTATTATTTATGATTTTACTTCTTAGCCTGTTTCCATGGGGCCTGTCAACATGAATAATTCTTGGAATGTAGAGTTCAGTTGACATTTATGCGTTTTAATGTGATGGATGTCACTAACGATAAGGATTTAGATCAGGTAAAATATTCCTAATAGTATTGGTCCTTGTAGTGATAGGTGTAACACCCCAAGCTTCCACGGTACACTTCCCTTTGAATAATACAGTAGCGTGTGTTGTACGCATCTTCGAGTTCTAACACACACACCACAACCAATCAAACTGGCCGTTATGAATATTAATACCCACTTTTTGAAATGTTATAAATTTTATCATTCAAAATGGAATTTTTTGGATTCTTAATATTGAAATTAGCCTAGTGTGAAATTTTTGTATTTTTCTGAAAACTTTCAATTTTTGATGAATAGTGAAAAAATCAATGAGTTATAGTTTAAAACCGAATTTTTATTTAAATAATTATTTATTTAAATTTAATTAAGGTCAAAATAGATACATAATACCTATATATGTTCAATGTAATTCTTTTCATTTAGTTTAGAATAATTTTAGATATATAAAACTTTTATTGAACTTTTCATCGTCTTTTACCCACCTCCTAGGAGAATTTGGAAATTAACATAAAACACAATTTTACCGCTTCATTGAGTGGAATTTCAAAAACCCGAGAAATACGGTTAATATCAAGGAGTAAAATTTGGTTCAATGAGATGAAAAAAAATTAGTGAATAGTAACTTTTTACTTTTATTTACCAGAGTTAAAAGTAAATTGGGTAATTAAGGATAAAAATGATATCAATATTACCCTAACACAAGTCCTAATTCTATTGGACAAGTGTATCTCGACCAAAAAAACCTTAGGAATAAAATATTATCATTTAGGTCCACATGGATTAGATTAGGACATTTATTATTATTTAATTCAAAGAAGAGTTAAAAGAGTTAAAATCAATGTTTAAAAACTAAATAAATTTTAATATAGGGTTATAAATAAGATAAATTAGATTGTAAATATTTATTAGAAATATAAAATGATTTCATACATAATTATATTTTATTTATAATTTTTTGACATTAAATAATTTAATTTATTTATGACACAATGGAGATGCAGTAATTAACTAATTAATGAAATATTAAAATAATTGATATTATAAATATCAAAATAAATGTAATTTGAGACTTTTTATGAATTACACTAATTTTATAGGTTAATATGACATAATATTATTGGTTATATTAATTTTTTTCGAAGTAATAATGTTGTTATGAAATTATCAAAAAAAAAACCCAATAGTGTCAAAATTGACATAAAAGAGTTTTTTTAAAAAATATTATATTATTAATTTATATTCTATTCCTAAAAATCTAAGGTTCAGTCAAAGGACTTGTATCTTGATAGGTGTATCATTAATGAACCACTTGGGGGTTTCTTGGATGTATATAGTACGTTTATTAACTATATAATATAAAAATAAAAAGTGACATGGTAAATGTCAAACTAATTAACTAAGAGTTAAAACAAAAAGATAAGGTTAATATAGTGACCCAAACCTATCTATAACATATTAGTTGAGTATTTTTCGACCCATCCCCACCTTAAACATTAAATAATAAATTTTTTATTCATTAGAAACCGAATATGAATTTATTATAAAATAATATTTCTAGCTTTTCCAAAGGTGCCCCTCACCCCTCTTATAAAAGGGCACTCCCCCTTCTCACTAATTGGCACATTCGAAGCCTTTTGGATTAGCTAAAACCTTCCCAAATACTTTATCAAATTCCCTAAATTCGACCTAGATGCCTTATTTTGATCGGAAAGTCAACATAAGGAGCCCTTTTGATCAAATCAAATGAAAGAACTCGATCAAGAGGTAATGTTTTCTCCACCCTCTCTCAAGTTCCTTTCTTCTTTGACTTCTTCGTTCTTTGTTATTCCCATTATAAAATAATAACTCCAGTATCTTATATATACTGTGATGTTATTATAAATATGGTACAACCATATTTAGTATTCTATCCATCCTTTGAATGACATGTCAGCATACGTGCGTATGTACGGCTTACTATCTCCATGTCATGGTGTAATTGTTATTCAATTAGTTATTATTCAGATGGGTATAATAATGATGTTTAATTAATGTAAATAATTAATATAACATGATAATGATTCTTTATATATTATATACCATCCAATTATAAGTTATTTTAATATCAAAATAATGATATTGTCGCTCGTGTGTACGTACAGACTACCGTCTCCACGAACGCGATGAGATTCATTCCTCATCGTAACCATTCAAGAATAATTATCATTTAATGATTAAAAATAATTTTTAAGGACTTGATATCATTCTGGATATGAATAAGATACAACCTATCTATAACCAACATGACTTACGTAACAAAACAAATAAAAGAAAATGAGTAAGTTAACACCCAAAACAACGATAATACGAAGATATTATTAAAGCATCAATGTTAAAAGATCATATATGATATCATATTAATGTTTATGATTATTGTATAATTTAATAATAATTATTTCACATTTATATAGGAGGTTATCCTACCCTAAACAAAGGAAAAGTACAAGGTAAGTATTTATTTCACAATCTCTTCATTATCCGAGGTTGTTTATACGTAATTATTTTCTGCGTCCTCTTTATCATCCACATCCATGTTTCTTAAAAATGTATTTAAAATAATTATTATGATTTTATAGACTATGGGATAAAGTCATTTATACCCTTTTTGATTTTTATAAGATGTTTATAAAGGAATATTTCTATCATTTTCCAAACAAGGTCCTTTTTAACCTTTTCGACAGAATTAAGGTAAGAAAGTCTTTTTAACTTATACGGTAGGTGCGGCTATTTTAAACCATTATAAAATAGTCAAAGCATACCTTAAAATCTTATAAGAATATTTTCAAAGTAAATTTTTCATTTTATTATTATGTGAATTTTAAATGATTTCTAAAAAAAGAGATATTTCTCTCAAATAGTTTTGATTTAATCTATGTCAACATACTTTGATGGATTTTAATCATATTTAATGTTGATTTATTATGATAAAAAACATCCATATTGTATTGATGGTTTTGTGATATGTTTAAATGTGGATTTGTTATTTTTATACCATTCACGGTTTATGGATAAAGTATTGACATTTTGTATGCTAGTTTTAATACGAATGCTTATGTTATGTTCAAACCTGTTCATATGAGGAATGAATTGGACTTAATAAGTGACGGGTGGAGCTCGCTATAGCTCCTAGATGCATCGGTAGGTCTCATGAGACAAACTAGTGTCTTAGCACAAGGCCTTGGAAAAATATTATTTGTAGTCTTGGCACGAGACCTTGACTATGTGGTTATGATAGTCTGTAATTATGCATTCCATCATTATAAAAGTGGTTATTGATATTGCATGTGATTATTTGACTGGTATAATATCCATGTGAATAAGTATATGGAATTATTTCTTTTTATTTCTACCATATTATGCTGAAGGTCAAGTTTAAAAGGCTTTTGGTTTAGTTATACATTGCCTTAAATGTTTATGCTTCTTTATGAAAGTTTCCTATATAATGTTATCCTAACTGGGCATTTGAGTTTACCCCTTTCTATGTTTAATTTTTCCAATGATGTGAAAAAGTTGTTTATGAATGACCTGCAGCGATAGTATGAGGGGATAAGAGTGTTGAATATGGAGACTATATTATTGTAGTTTTTATTTTATGATGTAATTTAAACTTTATGAATGTATCCAGTTATTCCAAGGATACTAAACTAATTAGTCTTTTGAGACTTGATCTTTATTGTGATCATGCCAATGTTATGTAATAATGCACCGACTCTGGGTAACTGGGGTCAGGGCATTACAGTTGGTATCAGATAATGTTTAGTATAAACCTTGGAAGATAGATTTAGGTAAACTCTGATTAGAGCACATAGACCTAAGATAGACTTTGAGGATTAGTATAGAATTACATCCTAGAATTTTGGTATTGTAGAGATTTTGTGAGTTTTCCGAGAAATATATCCTTTTCTGGATACGATCAGGTAGAGGCGGCTCTAGTACAGATGTACCTAGGGGTAAAACCGGAAAACACCACTTTAAGCTAGACTCGAACGGGAACTGGTGCACGACAACGGGCCTTGCTGCACTCTTGGTTACGACACTCCCTGAGGATATGCTTAGGATAACTCTCATTTTATTTACAAATAATTATGAAGGGTTTATGAGTATATACATCCTCAAATAAAACATTTTTATGATTATGGATTATATCCATAAATAGTTTAATTTATGTTATGTGTTTTTATAATTATGGAATTATGTATTTTGATTCATAAACTGATCTAGTTTATGCCATTGTTTAGAAATGGTGCATAGTGGAAGAAATGGAAACCATATTAATGCACTCACTCCATGTTGGGATTTCCCTCCTACTCAAGATAATTATAGTGGAGCTGGTGATGCAACTGGTGCTGATCAGCTAATCACCATACTGGGACAACTGACTCAGGTTATAAATAATAACCTTACCCGTATAGAGCACCTTAATCCGTAGTGTGGATGATCAATGTTAGATCTATTCATGAGTAAACAACCACTAATATTCAATGGGAGTACAAATCCCTTTGTAGATGAGAAATGGATAAATTTCATAGAGAAAATATTCCAGGCTTTGGGTAGTAGTGAAAGAGAAAAAGTTATCATAGCAGTCTACCGCCTCATTGGAGATGCTAATAAATGGTGGTCATTGATTTAAAACACAGAGGTAGATGATGAAGTATCAAATATGGAATGGAGGGAGTTCAAAGATCTGTTTTTAGAAAAATACTTTCCTCGTGACCGTCGAGCAGATATGGAAAGACAATTTCTGAGTCTGAGACAAAAGGAGGATGAGAATGTCGCAATGTATGAGGCTAACATTACAAGGCTAGCAAGGTATGCTAGAGATTATATACATAACAAAATAAATAAGATTGATCATTTCTTTGATGGGTTAAAATCATTTCTCTGTCGAGCATTAGTCTCACAATCCTTCTCATCGTTGGAAGACATTGTCTCATGTGCTATCAAGACAGAGAAATAATTCTCTATGTCTTATGACTTTAAAGCAAAGCAAGAGGAGAAGAGATATGCGGATCAATCTAGGAATGGAAATAAGGGGAAGAAGGGAAAAGTTGAATATCCATCCTACAGTAAATGTGGGAATAAACATCCCAGTACTTGCTTAAATTGAATGGGAGTCTGTTACAAGTATGGTGAAAAAGGCCACCAAGCTCATGATTGCAAGGGGAAGAAGGAAGCTACTGATGTCCAATGCAACAATTTTAGGGAGATGGGACACTATGAAAATGAATGTCCTAAGAGTCAGGGGAACATACCTTAGAAAAGGCCAAGGGATCAAGGCCAAGCTTATGCTATCACTACTGGTGAGGTAGAAGCTCGGAAAGACATGGTGGCAGGTAATGTAATAGTTTCCTCAAGTTTAGAAAATGCATTATTTGATTCTGGATCATCGCATTATTTCATATCTTACCAGTTTGCTAAGATAATTAGATATTTCCAATTTGATTTAACAAGGGAGTTGTCAGATATAACTCCAAAGGGAAGTATCATTGCAACAAGGTTTTGTGAATTAGTCCCCATTAGAGAACATAAATGTTCTTTATCTGCTGATCTCATCACCATACCTATGATTTAATTTGACATAATCCTTGGTATGGATTGGCATTTGGACCATGATGAAAAAATTTATTATAAGAAGAAGTAGGTTACTATTTTTTATGATGATGATAAGGAACACCTTATCTTTAGAGCGGAATCATCACCGCCTAATTCTTACCTAGACTCACCCCTAGTAGCTCAAATGAATTCAATTATTGGGGAGGAAGAGAATGAAATGACTGTGGGTGAGGAAAGGAATGTTCAAATAGTGGATGTACCTATTGTGAAAGAATATGTAGTTGTGTTTCTGGAAGATTTACCTGGGCATCCTCCAGAACAAGAAGTTGAGTTTTCCATTGATTTAATTCCTGGATCAAGGCCTATATCGAAGACCCCTTATAGAATGGCCACTGTGGAATTAGTTGAACTAATGAAAGAACTAGAGGAATTGAGTAATAAGGGATTTATTCGCCCTAGTGTTTCTCCTTGGGGAGCCCCTGTTCTTTTTGTTAAAAGGAAAGATGGATCTATGAGGTTATGTATCGACTATAGGGAAATCAATGTTATAACAATAAAGAAAAATTAACCCCTAACTCGCATTGGTGATTTATTTGACCAACTGCATGGATCTCAATACTTTTCAAAGATTTACCTTCGATCTGGTTACCATCGGTTGTGTGTGAAGAAGGAATACATTCCAAAGACAGTATTTTGAACCAGGTATGGGCATTACGAGTTTATAGTAATGCCTTTTGGATGGACTCATGCACCCTCAGTATTCATGGATCTAATGAATAGATTTTTCAAAGAATATCTCGATTATTTTGTGGTGGTATTTATTGATAATACCTTTGTATACTCCAAAAACTATGAAGATCATGAAAATCACATGCACATTATCCTGTAGACTCTTAGGAGAAATGAATTATATGGGATGTTTAGCAAGTGTGAATTTTGGCTTCATGAGATCTCTTTTCTTGGCCATATTGTCTCTAAGGATAGAATCTCTGTTGATTCTTCAAATAAAAGAGAAATCCAAGAATGGCCAGCACCAACGAGTATAACCGAGGTACGCAGTTTTATTGGCTTATCATGTTATTATCGATGTTTCATCCAGAACTTTGCCCGATTGGCTAACCCATTAACAAAGCTCACATGGAAAGGGGTTAAATTTGTTTGGACAAAAGAGTGTGAAGAATGTTTTGAATAAATGAAGAGAATATTATTCAATGCTCCTATATTGAGTCTACCATCAGAGAATGATGGGTTCGTTATTTATAGTGATGCATCAATGGAAGGACTTGGTTGTGTCCTTATGCATAATGATAGGGTTATTGCCTATGCATCACAACAGCTAAAAATTCATGAGCAAAACTACCCTACTCATTATCTTGAGTTAGCTGCTGTAATATTTTCTTTGAAGATATGGATACATTATCTCTATAGTGATAAATTTGAGATTTATACTCATCACTAGAGTTTGAAGTATATTTTCTCACATAAAAAACTCAACATGAAGAAAATAAGATGGCTTGAACTACTGAAGGATTATGATTCCACGATACACTACCACCTGGGGAAGGAAAATATAGTTGCAGATTCTTTGAGCAGAAAAGATCATGGAGTTTTGAACATGATGAGAATTGAAAGGGGTCCTATTTTCATGGATCTAGTGAATATGAATATGGGAATTACCATGGAAGGTTAGACATTGATACTTTTTCAAATGGTTGCCAAACAATCTTTACTAGAAAGGATAAAGAGTTCTCAAATTGGTGATGAAGAGTTTCAAAAGAAGATTAAATCTGTGAATGATGGGAGATTGAGAGACTTTGTGTATGAAGATGGAATTTTGAAATTTGGGAAGAGACTTTGTGTTCCTGATATACCTGATCTGAAAAGGGAATTGTTAGATGATTCTCATATCTCCAATTTCTCTATACACCCTGGGAGCACCAAAATGTATAGAGATTTGAAGGAACATTTTTGGTGGGAAAACATGAAGAGGGAGATTGCTGATTTTGTGTCAAGATGTATGGTTTTTGAACAAGTGAAAGCTGGAAGGCAATAGCCTAGAGGAGTCATGCAACCTCTTCCCATACCGGAGTGGAAATGGGACAATATTACGATGGAATTTGTCATGGGGAAACCAAAGACTCCTAGAAGGAATAATGCAATTTGGGTTATTGTTGATCGTCCTACCAAGTCATCACATTTTCTTGCTATAGGAGAAGATCAACCACTGGAATGACTAGCAAGAATATATATTAATGAAGTTGTGAGACTTCACGGAGTACCCCTATCGATTGTTTCTGATCGTGATCCCCATTTTACTTCAAGATTCTGGAAGAGTCTTTAGAAAGCCCTGGATACTGAACTTTGATTAAGCACTACCTACCACCCCCAAACTGATGGATAATCAAAACGAACTATTCAAACCATAGAAGACATGTTGAGATCTCGTTCACTTGACTTTTATGGTATGTGGGATCAATATTTACCTCTGGTGGAATTTTCCTATAACAATAGCTTCCATTCGAGTATTCATATGGAACCATATGAAGCGTTATACGGAAAGAGATGTCGCACACCAACCTGTTGGGATGACGTTGGTGAAAGAAAACTTGTAGGCCTAGAACTGGTGGAGGAAACAATGGAATAGGTAAAGGTAATCCAAAACCACATCAAAGCAGCTCAAAGTAGGAAGAAGAGCTATGTCGATAACCAAAGGAAGGATTTGGAATTTCAGGTAGGAGATCATGTTTTCTTGAAGGTATCTCCATGGAAGGGAGTTATACGTTTCGGTAATAAGGGTAAATTGAGTCCTGGGTATATTGGAACTTTCGAAATTCAAGAACGAATTGGGGCTGTAGCTTACCGTTTGGAAATGCCGCCAAGTCTCTCCAATGTTCACGATGTGTTCCACATATCACTGTTGAGGAAATACATGCCTAACCCAATGCATGTACTCACTTATGAGAAATTAGAACTGGAACCCGATCTATCTTATTTCGAAGAGCCTGTCAGCATTCTTGATACGAGAGAACAAGTACAGAGAAATCGGACGAATCGTCTAGTAAAAGTTTTGTGGAGAAACCATAAGATGGAAGAGGCAACGTGGGAACCCGGGGAACATATGATGAAGAACCACCCAAGTCTTTTCATGCAGTAGTATTCTAGAAATTTCCAGGAAGAAATTATTTGAAGGAGGGGAGAATGTAACACCCCAAGATTCCACGGTACGCTTCCCATTGAATAAGACAGTAGCATGTGTTGTACGCAACTTCGAGTTCTAACACACATACAACAACAAATCAAACTAGCCGTTTTGAATAGTAATGTCAACATTTTATAATTTTATAAATTTTATCATTCAAAGTGGACTTCATTTTTGGATTTGGAATATCAAAATTAGCCTAAGGCAAAATTTTGGTATTTTTCTAAAAACTTTCAATTTTTAATGAATAGTGAAAAAACACTGAGTTATAGTTTAAAACCAAATTTTTATTTAAATAAATATTTATTTAAATTTAATTAAGGTCAAAATATATACATAATACCTATATAAGTTCAATTTAATTCATTAGAGTTAGTTTAGAATAATTTTAGATATATAAAAAGTTTATTGAACTTTTCACCGTCTTTTACCCACCTCCTAGGAGAATTTGGAAATTCACATTAAACTTAATTTTACCACTTCTGTGAGTGGAATTTCAAAAATCTGAGAGGCACGGTTAATATCAAAGAGTAAAATGTGGTTCAATGAGATAAAAATAATTTTTGGTGAATAGTAGCTTTTTACTTTTATTTACCACGGTTAAAAGTAAATAGGGTAATTAAGGGTAAAAATGATATTAATATTACCCTAACACATGTCCTAATTCGATTGGAAAAGTGTACATTGACCAAAAACAACCTTAGGAATAAAATATTATCATTTAGGTCCACTTGGATTAGATTAGTACATTAATTATTATTTAATTCAAAGAAGAGTTAAAAGACTTAAAATGAATGCTTAATAACTAAAACATTATTAATATAGGGTTATACATAAGATAAATTCTATTGTAAATATTCAATAAAAATATAATAACATTTCCTACATAGTGGTATTTTATTTATAATTTTCATACATTATATAATTTAATTTATTTATGACACAATGGAGATGCAGTAATTACCTAATTAATGAAATATTAAACTAATTAATATTATAAATATCAAAATAAATGTAATTTGAGACTTTTTATGAATTTCAATAATTTTATAGGTTAATATGACATATTATTATTGGTTATATAAATTATTTTCGAATTAATAATGCTTTTATGAAATTATCAAAAACAAAATACCCAATAGTGTCAAAATTGACATAAAAGAGTTTTTAAAACAAATATTATTCTATTATTTTATATTATAATCCTAAAAATCTAAGGTTCGGCCAAAGGACTTGTGTCATGATATGTGTATCATTAATGGACCACATGGGGGTCTTTTGGATGTATATAGTATGTTTATTAACTATATAATAAAAAAATACAACGTGACATGGTAAATGTAAAACTAATTAACTAAGAGTTAAAACTAAAAGATAAGGTTAATATAGTTACCCAAACCTATATAAAACCATTTTGTTGATTGGTTTTCAACCCTTACCCACCTTAAACTATAAATAATCAACTTTGGAGCCATTAGAAACTGAATATGAATTTATTATAAAATAATATTTCTTGCTTTTCCAAAGGTTCCCTCACCCCTCTTATAAATTAAAACTCCCCCTTCTAACTAATTAACACATTCAAGGCCTTTGGCTCATCCAAACCCTGCCCAAATACTCTCTAAAAGTCCCTCACTTCGACCTAGGGGCCTTAGTTTGATCAGAAAGCCAACCTAAGGATCCCTTTTGATCAAATCAAAAGGAAGAACCTGATTAAGAGGTAATGTTTTCACCACCCTCTTTCAAGTTCCTTTCTTCTTAAACTTCTTCTTTATTTGTTATTCCAATTCTAAAATAATAACTTCAGTATCTTATATATACTGTGATGTTATTATAAATATGTTACAAGAATATCCAGTATTCTATCGATCCTTTGAATGACATGTCACCATACGTGCGAACGTACGGCTTACCCTCTCCACGTCGTTGTGTAATTGTTATTCAATATATTATTATTTGTATGGGTATAATAATGATGTGTAATTCATGTAAATAATAAATATAACATGATAATTATTATTTATATATGATATACCAACCAATTATATATTTTTTTAATACCAAAATAATGATATTGTCGCTCGTGTGTACGTATTCGTTACCGTCTCCACGAACGCGATGAGATTCATTCTTCATCGTTTCCATTCATGACTAATTATCATTTAATGGTTAAATATAATGTTTAAGGACTTTATATAATTCAGGATATGAATAAGATACAACCTATCCATAACAAACATGACTTACATAACAAAACATATAAAAGAAAATGAGTAAGTTAACACCCGAAACAACGATAATACTAAGATATTATTAACAAATCAATGTTGAAAGATCATATATGATATCATATTAATGTTTATTATTCTTGTATAATTTAATAACAATTATTTCACCATTATACAGGAGTTTAACCTACCCTCAACCAAGGAAAAAGACAAGGTAAGGATTTATTTCACAATCTCTTCATTATCCGAGGATGTTTATACGTAATTATCTATTGGGACTTCTTTATCGTCCACATCCATGTTTCTTAAAAATGTATTTCAAATCATTATAAATATTTTAAAGACTATTTGATAAAGTCATTTATACCCTTGTTGAATTTTATAAGATGTTTATAAAGGAATCTTTCTTTCGTTTTCAACACAAGGTCCTTTTTAACATTTTTGACAGAATTAAGGTAAGAATGTCTTTTTAACTTATACGGCGGGTGCAACTATTTTCCACCATTATAAAATCGTATAAGATTCCCTTATAAGATTATAAGAATATTTTAAAAGTAAATTTTTTATTTTATTATTATGTGACTTTTAAATGATTTAAAAAAAATAGATATTTCTCTCAAATAGTTTTGATTTCATCAATGTCAACATCCTTTGATGGATTTAAGCTTATATGAAGTTATTTATTATGATAAAAAACTTCCATATTGTATTGAAGGTTTTGTGATATTTTTGACTGTGGATGTTTTATTTTTAAACCATTTATTGTTTATGGAGAAAGTATTAACTTTTCGTATGCTAGTTTTAATACCAATGGTTATGTTATGTTTAAACTTGTTCATATGATGAATGCATTGTACTTAATAAGTGATGGGTGGAGCCCGCTATAGATCCTCAATTCATCGGTAGGTATCATGAGAAAAACTAGTGTCTTGGAACAAGGCCTTGAAAAAAATATTATTTGTAGTCTTGGCACGAGGCCATGACTATGTGGTTATGATAGTCTGACATTATGCATTCCATCATTATGAAAGTGGTTATTGATCTTGCATGTGATTATTCGACTAGTAGAATATCCACGTGAATAATTATATGGAATTATTTAATTTTATTTCTACCATATTATGCTGAAGGTCAAGTTTAAAATGATTTTTTAGTTATACATTACCTTAAATGTTTATTCTTATTTTTGAAAGTTTTCTCTATAATGTTATCCTTACTAGGCATTTGAGTTCACCAATTTCTATGTTTTATTTTTCCCAGGATGGGAAGAAGTATTTTATGAATGACTTACAGTGATAGTATGAGGGGATAAGAGTATGGACTATGGAGACTATATTGTTGTAGTTTTCATTTATAATGTAATGTAAACATTATGAATGTTTCTAGTTATTCCAAGGCTACTAAACTAATCGGTCTTTCGAGACTTGATCATTCTTTTGATCATGCCAATGTTATGTAATAATGCACCGACTCTAGGTAACTAGGGTCGAGGAATTACAATAAGTGTGCCAATTTTACATCTAGCATTTGATGAGGAAATACTTACAAGGATGGATTGGAATCTTGGTAGGTTCTTAGAGTGGGATGGTCTCTCTGAGTATATAAAATGTATTATGAAAGGTTTTACTCCATTTAATGATTCAAGAGTCAAACTAAAGAGATGAAGGATGAGATTCTAGTTTGTGTTTTGGGTATTCCCGGATAGAATGTAATTATAATGCCAAGAGGCTTGGTGTGATTTAGCTTATTATGGAACCTGGTTAGTGGGGTTGGGTTATAATACATTATTTTGATGAGGTTCTTGACTGGATTATTGAGAATATATTTTAGATGGGTTCCACATGGTGTGATTTTGTGACTAGGACAATCATAAGGTGAATAATCCACTTTGTCTAGTTGGATGATGAGATGTGCATCGAGGCATGGGATAATAATCGAGAGATGAGTCTAGAATATATGACTGAGAGGATAGAATAGGATAGGTTTGATAGGATTGGTTGAGTGTCCAACCAATGCGTGGATGATATGATGTATGGAGACACTTTGAGACACTTGGGGTTATTTATGTTATCTCATGGAGACACTTGGGGTTATTTTATGACTCCAACAAACTCCAGAAATGTTCCCACACAATGTTTTAGAAAAACAATTCCATATCATGTATGACCCCAAGGATCCTCTATCTTCCAATGTTTCCTCACACTCACACCTCATGGTATTACAGTATACAAGTGATCTACGTCAACTAGTCATGATAGTGTCACTACCCTTTATCCATAGAAAGAAGTAAAATACCTAAGTTTCCAATATGATAAAGGAAATAAAATAAAAACTAAACAAAAACATACCTGTATCCTATGACTATACATGTCACTACCCAATATATAAGAACCACACGACCCCATGGGTCAAATCATGTTCCTGCAAGCAAGGGGAAATTGTTCCATTTAATAATCTCTTCATTTTTCTTTATTTTCTTTATATATAACATTTTTGGAAACACCATACTAGTACACTTATCCATTGAATATGAACCTATGATACATTAGTTGAGTTGAAGATTGTGCACATAACCCTGTTTACTATGGAAATCACCTCATAGGGACCACAATCAATGTTTAATAGTTGATCCTACTCTTGAACTTCGTTGGGCACCAGTCCATGAACCCGAAGGTCTACTTGGTTATGAGGGTGTAAACAATTAAATTATAATATAATAAGAATAAAGTTGTTGGTATCCTTTCTAGCAGTAATGGGAATTTCTCAAGGCTTGAGTGCCAATCTACATTAGTTTGTAAGTTAATGTCCCCTTAACTATTCGTAGATGTCAATGGGTGTCTCTCATGGGTGTCTTGTGGTGTGTAGTGTCTATCTATGACTTTTTTAGTGCTTCCATATTGTGGGAAAGGTGTATTTCATGGTAAGTTTAATAAATACATTAGTCAATTAGAAAATACACCAATAGTCAATAGAGATATACCCACATTTGATAGAGAAAACCATCCAAATAACCAACTCATAAATCCAAGAGCAACATTTTACATTACCAATTCCAATTACATAATATATGAAGCACCAACATATGTTTTATGAACCAATCAATTAAAGGGAAAGAAAATCCTCACAATAACCCATAAAATCTCATATAGCACCACTCACCTCCAATAAATCCACATCATTGCACATCTTAATGACAATACAACCTCATCACATATATATCATGATTTAAAAAATCCAACACAGTATAGGGTCTAATAGGAGTCAATAGAGGAAAATATGAGGTTTTTAAAAAATACTGAACTTTTTATTGAATGCACTATTCAAGTGAATGAAATAAAACCTGTGAATATAACCCTACATTTCTAGAAGACTCTATTTTGAAAAAATTTACAATTTACCCAATAATTCACCACACCATGAGTTGGTTACTACCCAAAACACTAGAAAATGAATGATTAATATGAATGGTTATCATAACTATGAACATAAAAATGCATTCATTATTGCTTAATTTTTTAAAAAAGAATAATAACTCTTAGCTGTATGTACCCATCAAAAACTATGGTGGGAGGAGAGGGAGCCGAGAGGTGGGGACATCCCTCATGGTGTTCAGCCATGGGGGGTCTCGCGTGCGACTGGAGAGGGGGCTGGGGGATGTCGGATGAGGAGATTGAGCCAAGAGGGAAGGGGGATGTTGCTAAGAGAGGGAGACGAGAGGGGAGGGGGGAATGTCATCGGGAGCCGAGAGGGGAGGGGGATGTCATTGTCGGAGAAGGAGACGATAGGGGAAGTGTAATGTCACTGGAGAAGAGGGAGGGGGTCGGCAGGCGGAGGCGGAGGCTGGGAGGCAGAGGCGGAGGCCGGGAGGTGGAGGCAGAGGCTGGGAGGAGGTCGAGGTCGGGGAGGGGAGGAGTGTGCAGGGATTAAATGTCACAAGGGAGCCCTAAATTGGGTATAGTTTTTTCCCAATGGTTAATAAAAATTTTGGGTAATTGTTTTCTTTCCCAACAGGGTTCTTAACTCGTTGGAAAAAACCCAACATATAATAGCCTAAGCCAACTTTTTAATAGAACCATAGGTGTGGGTTCTTTTTTCCAACGCGTTTTAGAAACCATTAGGAATAAATATTTGGTATAGGCTCGATTTCCTGTAGTGACAGTTACAACTAGTAGGAATTAGTACTATACAAGAGGGTCAATAAATACTAAAATTTGATCTAGCTTCTTGACCTAAAACCCAATCATCTGATAAATTATTTAACCTATGTCATGTGACTAGTCATGCATCTATAAGATGGTGATTCCCCTTATCTAAACATATAATCATGTAGTTTATCTGGTTACCCAATGTAATATCAAACAATGTGTGAGATACAATTCATGTAGGTGACCACCGAGAGGTCTATAACTATCCAGTCTATTTATATAACATTTTAATATAATGATATGATAAATTAAAGTGGCAACTAAAAAATATAAAAGGGTTTTCTATGTTTCCAGAGAAAAAATCCCTTCATCTTCGATGGAGGGTTAAAGAATTAATTAATTAAATGGATTCAAATGAATTAATTCTATGTTAAATCAAAATAGAAACAAAAACATATACACATAAAAATAAAAAAACATAAATATTAGATAATTTTCAAAAATAATTAAGGTACAACTTAAAGAAAATACCTAATTTGGGATGCTTCGGATGGAGATTTCGCAAGAGATTCAGTATCTTGGATGGGATGGAGGTTGATGAAGCCGAAGTAGCTCCTAGATCATCCAGATAGGGGGAATTTGGGAGAAGTGCTACGGTTTAGGGTTCTATATCATGAATGGGGGAGAGGAGGGGCTGCTGTTAATTTGGGGGAAATGTTTACCAATGGTTTTTAAAAACCATTGGTAAACATTTTCGGGCCACACTTAAACCAATAGTTCTAAGTAACTGTTGGTAAAAGGTCAACTAATCTATCCTTTTACCAATGGTTTTATTTAAACTGTTGGTAATGGTTTCTTACGAGGTAATGTACCAATAGATTTAGGAAACCGCTGGTAAAACTATTATTTACCAACAGTTTTATAAAACCATTGTTATGGAAGTGTTGGGAAAACCCCACATTCCAGTAGTGTTATACCTCCTTTTCTCTATCCTACTAAAAACAATTTCACCTTGTGTATGTACGTACGACTTATCATCTCCTCACCGTTGTGTAATTTGTTATTCAAAAATACTTAATTTGGATGGTTATAATGATGATTATAATGGATTTTGATAAAAAAAATATAATGCTATAATTATTATGAATAATTAATATACCATTCCACTCTATACCATTTAGCTAATAAGTGAATGATATCGCCACTCATGTGTATGTACGACTTATCGCCTCCACGATGCGATGTGATTCATTCCACATGATCTTCATTAAACCATGATTATATAAATGAATGGAATGAATAAATATTATATATATTATATCTATATTTACTCTATGATTCTATAATTTTTATTTCAACATACCTTTATGCTTTTTATAATGTTTAAATATGATAATTTCATATGAGTAAGTGTGGACTATTGCCCCCTCAAAGTGATATGACTCATTCATGAGATACATGGAATGTATAATGTATGGTGTTAATTAAATTAAATGAAATATATGATATAGATACAATAATTGAATAATTAAATACCTAAATATATTTTTGTTTTCATTCCTTTAATATGACAAAGAAGTGGGAGTGGTGTTCATGTTTATGTACGACCTACCATATCCCTTAATGGTGCATTGAATTTATCATCTCTAAATGTTATTGACTATTATAAATACATATATACTATATATATATGATATTTAAATCATAAATAATATTTTGGATAATATGTACTTTTTACCATAGAGATAATTTATATCAAAATAAGTTCATTTTCGACTCAAGTACCGAATATTGAAAAAACGACCGATATGAACGTAAATAATTATTTAATTTTTAAAACATGGTATTATGTTATATAAAAGGAATAAAAACATGAAAATGGTTCTCAATAATGTATAAATTAACCTTTTTTTATTTTTGGGGAATATAAGGGTTCAACGTGATGAGTCAGACACATGGTAAAAGAATTTCTAAACTCAATTTCAACTCATTGTGTTTTATGCATACTTCGTTTGTTGATTATGTGTGGAATCACGGTTTATTTTTTTATATCTAAATTTCCCCTTCACTTTCTGTTGATATCCTATTTATACACATTGTCACATCCATTTTTTTACTCATTGTAATATTTTTTATTTTCCACTTGGCGTCGGGTGTTTTTTCTTAAGTGCGGGTGAGTCCTGGTTTAAATTTTTAATGTTGGGATGGGTTTATGGTTTGGGTTAGTGCGCGAACACCGTACGCTTAAGGCGTGCAGTTCGCTTGGGCACGTGCTATCCGCTTGGGTACGTGCAACCCGCTTGCAGTCCGCTTGGATACCGCACGGTGTGCGAATACCACACGGTCATCCCATTTTAATGTTTTGTATGTATATATATGCATATGTAAGTTTGTTTGTTTATATATGTTGGTTTATATATATATATTTATATATTTTTATACGTGTACATATATATATATATATATATGTTTATACTTATTATTATTATTATTATTATCAGTATTTTATTTCATTATTATTTTTCTTATTATTATTATTATTTGATTAGATTTATAATTATTATTATTATAAATAAAAAAGAAACCCTAAGCTACCAGGCCCCCCCCCCATTCCCTTTCCCGTCGCGCCCCCCCCCTCTCCCTCTTTCTCCCCCACGCGAGCCCGACCCCTCCCTTCCTGGTTCGCCGGCCGCGCCGCTCCCCCCTCCGCACGACCCCACCTCCGGCCGCCCTCTGTCCGACCGCGCCGGTGCCGCTGCCTCCCCTCTTCCTCCGACCCGCGCTGCGCACAACCCCCCTTCCGGCCGACCCCGCCGATCCGGCTCCCCCTGCAGACCACCGTCGCTCCGACCGACCTCGCCGCCCTCCAGCAGCCTCCGGCCGCCGTCCGGCCCCCCTGCCCATGCCACCTTTGCCCGCGCCGCCCCTGCCGGCGCTGCCCTAGCCGGCGTTGCCCCTGCCGTTGCAATTTCCATGTTCCCCGCGCCCTGTCGGCGTCTTTTCGGCGAGCGCGCACCCTCTCGGTGTTGTTCCGGCCAACCCGCACCCCTCTCCGGCGTCTCCGCTGGCCGTTCCCCCTTCCGCGTAGCTCGTCCGGTTGGGCGCTTCTCCGCGCCGAGGTGAGGGTTACACTGTTTAGTTGTTTTAGTTACTTTAATTATTTGTTTATTTATTTTTATCATTGTTTATTTGTTTTGGGTAGTGTGATGACTTGTTTATGCGTTCAAGGTTGTGCGGGTGATGTGTCATGACGTGTCGGTCCACTCTGAAAACCGCGTTTGAGCGCGATTATGTTTTATCGCTGATTTCTGGGTAATTATATATTTATACGTTTTCATATATATTTACTTCACATTAAAAATATGAAATTGAGTCGCGGACCCTTGAGGTATTTATCTGGTCCAGAGTCATCTTTACCTGAATTTTTATTTTTTTTTATTTATTTATTTATTTTAGCAATGTCTCGCTTTGCCGTTGTTGTTTCGGGTATGAGTTTATACCAGTGATTTGTTTTGCACTGCTTGATTTTGTTGTTTTTGAGTCCCTGGTTCTCTGCTGGTTGTGTGTTGGTCTGCGCCGCTCTAACTTTGGATGTCAACTGTGTTGTTAAGGTGTGGCGATGATTTTTCTGGTGCGTGTGCTTTTTTTTGGGTGCATGTACGTGAGTAGTTGGCAGTGCGTTTTCGAAAGCATCGGCTCGGCCAAATTCTTTGAGGTATGTGTTTCCAATCATTTCCCTTTTAGATTCAAACCTCGATCACTTGAATATTTTCAATTAATCTTTTTATATCATTTTCATATCTACCGTATTTATGAAAAGCATCTGGCTTAGTTATGTTTGCTGTTTTAAATTTCTGAAAGTGGATTTTGATTTTTGGTTATATGAAATGCATAGGTTCTTGGTAAAGTAGAAAAATTGCTTTGTGACATGTTTAGTTGCAGTTGTTAGTGAGTGTGTTTTGGAAATGAAAAAGAAAGATTACTTTGGTGTGTTTTCTTAACAAAAAGATGAACCAGTAGTTGTTTTAGGAAAGTCTTGGAAAGAGTGGTTGGTTTGAAAGATGCTTTTGTTTTTATAAAGTGTTGTGAAGGAATTTGAATTTGGTTTCAATGCTAAAGTGTTTTATGAAAGATGGGTTTTGAGGCGTTTCTTCAGAAAAAAACTAAATGTGCCATTGGATGTTTTCACATCTATGGGAGCACTAGGTGCTCACATGGATGTGCCTCCAATTGAAAATGACACATTCAAACTATATTTTTCTGAAAAGTAGGTTTTAATGGATGGTTGGAAGCGTGGTTGTCCTGGTTGGCTTTTTATGTGAGTGGAATGGTTGTTTGGTGTAAAGGTCCATTTGAAATTTTAAAATGTAAAGGGATGATTGTGTTAGATTTTGAGAAAGGTGTATTGTGCCCGATTGGCAACCCAACCCATTTGTGAAATTTTTTAAGGTTATAATGTTGTGAAGGCCCGGTTGGCACCTTACTGAATGTGAAAGAACTTTTGATGTGTGCATGCTTGCGGGGCACCTCTACAGGGGGACTTCCCTTGAGGATTGTCGTGTAGCGGTGTCCGTGTAAGGGGTTTGCAAATGCGGTGAGATGAGTCACGCGTGTGAGGGAATCCCACTTACACAGTATTACAAAAACCACCATGGGCTCCTGGTCGTCTTTTAGAGAATCGAGTGACGGTTGCTGGCTAACCCCGATTAGACGGGTTAGTCCCCCCTTGGTAGGTAAGGCCTTGTGGGGTGCGCCACTGGTTGGCTGTTAGGGCGGCCAGTTGGTTATTGACTGTGGAGTACCATGTCGGCGGGTAGTCTGAACCCGAGTACGTCCAGGGGTTTTCTAGGGATGTTTAGGATCGCCCATGGTTATTGCTTACTTCTGCTTGTTTACTTTTACTTTCACTTGGTTTCCAACTTTTACTTATCACCTGTTTGTCCTTTTCATAATGTGATAAACATAGATTTGAAATCCAGTTGTTTAGAAATTCATTATTTTGTGAAAAACTTGTTGTAGTGTGTGTTGGTTTTAAAATGGTAAATTGGGATCATTTTCCCTTTAAAATGTGAAAAACCTATTTTCTATCTTTGTATGTGAAAACTAGTGTTTTGGGATTGTTTCTGGAAAGTGGTCTTGGTTGGATCCTGTGGTTACTTTGGAATCCCTACTGAGCATTTTTAATGCTCACGCCTATATTATCATTTTAGTTGCTGGTTTCCCTTGCTCAGGTTTTCATGGCCAAGTTGCTCGTCATGGGAGCAAGTTTGGCCTTAGGTGGGAGGTGACCAATGGGTCACATGGAGGTACGTCTGCTGTTCGGTTTCTTTTCTTTCCACTGCTAGAGTTTAGTACTTTTGTTCTGTTTTCTTATTTACTTTTTTACCTTTTTGGTCCAAATCGTTCCCAATGTTATAACTTTGATGCCTGACACTAGTTGTCATCCCAGGGGGATCGGGAACGCCCCTCGGGACTTGCCGCGAGCCGGCTCGGATGACCGGTTCAGGGTCGACCCGGGCTGGTTCGTGACAAAATGGTATCAGAGGAGGTTCTTGATATTTGGGAGGTCTGGTAGAAAGAGATTAGGACTGTCGGGGCTCAGGAGGTAGGTTAAGGGTCGGTGCCTGATCACCACCGATCGTGACGAGACCCGAGTTACCAGGGTTAGTCCGGGATTTGAGTCTTTTGTCTTTGGTTATTTTGGATTGAGGGATGAAAATGGGAGCAAATCGGTTCGCGTTGCGGCCTCACATGGGGTGGTGACCCATGTGGAGTCCAAGTGCCCAGTTTAAGGTCCTCCTAGTGTTATGTCTTACTTGGGGCATGGCTCACCACCATGTCGCCGAGTTAAGTGCAGACACTAGTCCCTCATTCTGATGGTTTATAGTTGGTTGTATTTTGTTTTAAACTCGGTCTGTGTGTGTGTGTGTGTTGAAAATGAAAGTGATTTGGAAATGAAAAAAAGGGGGTTCTTCCAAATTGTTTTTGAAATTAGTAAGGTGGGTTTTTAATGAAAAAGTGTTTTGGTTTGGAACAATATGTTTTGTGTTTGGATTTGGTAAGGAATGAAGTGTTTGAACCTTGGAACATCTTATGGAGGGTCACATGTGCGTGGGTATGTACGGAGAGTGCGTAAGGGGGCACTTGTTTGCAGATGATGTGAGCAAGATTGAATGAACGCACATGTGACGGTTCATAAGGTGCCATAGGTGAGTTGTAATGTTTTAAAGAAATGATGGTTTTGGAAAGTGATTTATTCTTGTGTTTGTATATGTTTGGCTTATGGGCCTTTTGACTTCAACTTGTGTTGTTTCCTTGATTGTGTTTTGGATTGATGCCAGTTTCGACGATGTTTCTCGTGTTGTCATGAGTATGCCGCCCAGAAAGGTCGTTAAGGTTGGTAATGAGTCATGCCCAGTTTCCAGTTCTTTCTGCATGTTGCCTATCGATCAAAGTAATCAAAGTCCATGAGGGGTAGTTGTTTGGTTGTGGAATTTGAGTGGGTCTTCAGGTTTTTGGGAACTCCCAGGGTTGTTGGGGTGCGTGTCGTCCCAAGTTTATTTGAGGGTCCAGTTTTGGACTAGTAAAGATGAGATGTATCATCGTCGTTGGAGTTTTGGGTGTGATTAACGGTGGTCGGCTTCCGCGAAGGTTCCCCACCTGGCAAGGAGTGTGGGCCAGTGGAACCTGTCTCCAAGAAACCATCCTCGTCGGTACCGGCTCATAGTTCGTCGGACCACTCTCTTGTGTGCCACCAGTATGGCCTATCCAGACATTCTAAGTCCCCTTGCCGCATCCCTTCAAAGTCTTGCTACCATGTGGCTGTTCGGGCCACCGGTGAGAGTTCTGGAAGAAGTGTCATCAGGGAGGAAGGATCTAGGGACCAGAGGATGAAAATGCCTGACGGTGAGGCAGGAGATGCTTTAGCCATCAGGGCCCCAACCACAGGTCTCGGGGTGAAGCTCGCGCACAGTCAGGAGTTGCTGAGGGTGCGTAAAACCTCGCTTCGGATTATGTTTTCAGCTTTCTAAAGAGAAATATCCAAAGTTCCTTGTTCTGTTCTTATCATCATTGGAATCTCATCATATTTTTGGTGATGTGATGAACTTATTCTACCGCAGTCTAAGCGGTCTTATCTGTTCTCATTGTGTTTTGAAATCGTTTGGTTCTCCTTGAAGGGTGATGGATCCGCGAATGAACGGGTCAATCTAATTTTGAGTTGGGTCTCAATTGTGTGCGTTATGGGGGATGTGTGGTCCTATGAAATTAACAGGCGTTGTATCGAGGTCCTTTGTGAGTTCAGGCTAGAAATTCCCTAGACTCTGGTTGAGATGAGGTTTTTCTTTGGTCGGTGTGTGAGGGGTTGAGTTAATTCCTTATCCTAGAGCTATTGGGTCTTTTTGTAGAAAGATTCCTGTTTAAAACTCCGGTTGTTGTTCGGTCTGTGTGGAGAAAATAACTGGGTTCGTTTGGGAGTCCCCATGTTGCCCCCCCCTCCGGGGTGGTGTGTTTGAGTTTCAAGGTCTCCATGTTAGTAGATTTCTATGGTGGGGAGAACCCTCCCGTGTTCTCCCCTCAATCTCGAACAATGTTTGTACTTGAGTTGGTCGGGCGTGACTTGTTTTGGTAATGGTCACCCCGAGCCTCTTAGTTTGTTCTATTTTTTTTTCCTGGGCATAGACTCGAGTTAAGATAACTGTTTCCTTGGTGACTTTCTGGGGGCAGAAAGTGTTTGTGGTGGGGAGAATTGTCACATCCGTTTTTTTAGTCAGTGTAATTTTTTTTCTTTTCCACTTGGCGTCGGGTGTTTTTGCTTAAGTGCGGGTGAGTCCCGGTTTAAATTTTTAATGTTGGGATGGGTTTATGGTTTGGGTTAGTGCGCGAACACCGTACGCTTAAGGCGCGCAGTTCGCTTGGGCACGTGCTATCCGCTTGGATACGTGCAACCCGCTTGAAGTCCGCTTGGATACCGCACGGCGTGCGAATACCACACGGTCATCCCATTTTAATGTTTTGTATGTATATATATGCATATGTATGTTTGTATGTTTATATATGTTGGTTTATATATATATATATATATATATATTTTTATACGTGTACATATATATATATATATGTTTATACTTATTATTATTATTATTATTATCAGTATTTTATTTCATTATTATTATTATTATTATTATTATTATTATTTGATTAGATTTATAATTATTATTATTATAAAAAAATCCTAAGCTACCCGCCCCCCCCCCCATTCCCTTTCCCGTCGCGCCCCCCCTCTCCCTCTTTCTCCCCCACGCGAGCCCGACCCCTCCCTTCCTGGTTCGTCGGCCGCGCCGCTCCCCCCTCCGCGAGACCCCACCTCTGGCCGCCCTCCGTCCGACCGCGCTGGTGTCGCAGCCTCCCCTCTTCCTCTGACCCGCACTGCGCACAACCCCCCTTCTGGCCGACCCCGCCGATCCGGCTCCCCCTGCAGACCACCGTCGCTCCGGCCGACCTCGCCGCCCTCCACCAGCCTCCGGCCGCCGTCCGGCCCCCCTGCCCGTGCCACCTTTGCCCGCGCCGCCCCTGCCGGCGCTGCCCTAGCCGGCGTCACCCCTGCCGTCGCGATTTCTGTGTTCCCCGCGCCCTATCGGCGTCTTTCCGGCGAGCGCGCACCCTCTCGGTGTTGTTCCGGCCAACCCGCACTCCTCTCCGGCGTCTCCGCTGGTCGTTCCCCCTTCCGCGTAGCTCGTCCGGTTGGGCGCTTCTCCGCGCCGAGGTGAGGGTTACGTTGTTTAGTTGTTATAGTTACTTTAATTATTTGTTTATTTATTTTTATCGTTGTTTATTTGTTTTGGGTAGTGCGATGACTTGTTTATGCATTCAAGGTTGTGCGGGTGATGTGTCATGACGCGCCGGTCCACTCTGACAACCGCGTTTGAGCGCGATTATGTTTTATCGCTGATTTCTGGGTAAGAATATATTTATACGTTTTCATATATATTTACGTCACGTTAAAAATATGAAATTGAGTCGCGGACCCTTGAGGTCTTTATCTAGTCCAGAGTCATCTTTACCTGAATATTTATTTTTTTATTTATTTATTTATTTTAGCAATGTGTCTCTTTGCCGCTGTTGTTTCGGGTATGTGTTTATACCAGTGATTTGTTTTTCACTTCTTGATTTAGTTGTTTTTGAGTCCCTGGTTCTCTGCTGGTTGTGTGTTGGTCTGCGCCGCTCTAACTTTGGATGTCAACTGTGTTGTTAAGGTGTGGCGATGATTTTTCTGGTGTGTGTGCTTTTTTTTTGGGGTGCATGTACGTGAGTAGTTGGCAATGCATTTTCAAAAGCATCGGCTCGGCCAAATTCATTGAAGTAGGTGTTTCCAATCATTTCCCTTTTAGATTCAAACCTTGAGCACTTGAATATTTTCAATTAATACTTTTTTATCATTTGCATATCTACCGTATTTATGAAAAGCATATGTCTTAGTTATGTTTGCTGTTTTAAATTTCTGAAAGGGGGTTTTGATTTTTTGTTATATTAAATGCATAGGTTCTTGGTAAAGTAGAAAAATTGCTTTGTGACATGTTTGGTTGCAGTTGTTAGTGAGTGTGTTTTGGAAATGAAAAAGAAAGATTACTTTGGTGTGTTTTCTTAAAAAAAAGATGAACCAGTAGTTGTTTTAGGAAAGTCTTGGAAAGAGTGGTTGGTTTGAAAGATTCTTTTGTTTTTATAAAGTGTTGTGAAGGAATTTGAATTTGGTTTCAATGATAAAGTGTTTTATGAAAGATGGGTTTTGAGGCGTTTCTTCAAAAAAAAAACTAAATGTGCCATTGGATGTTGGCACATCCATGGAAGCACTAGGTGCTCACATGGATGTGCCTCCAAATGAAAATGACACATTCAAACTATATTTTTCTGAAAACTAGGTTTTGATGGATGGTTGGAAGCGTGGTTGGCCCGGTTGGCTTTTTGTGTGAGTGGAATGGTTGTTTGGTGTAAAGGTCTATTTGAAATTTTAAAATGTAAAGGGATGATTGTGTTAGATTTTGAGAAAGGTGGATTGTGCCCGATTGGCAACCCAACCCATTTGTGAAATGTTTTAAGGTTCTAATGTTGTGAAGGCCCGGTTGGCACCTTACTGAATGTGAAAGAACTTTTGATGTGTGCATGCTTGCGGGGCACCTCTACAGGGGGACTTCCCTTGAGGGTTGTCGTGTAGCGGTGTCCGTGTAAGGGTTTGGCAAGTACGGTGAGATGAGTCACACGTGCGGGGGCCTCCCACTTACATAGTATTACAAAAACCACCATGGTTTCCTGGGCGTCTTTTAGAAAATCGAGTGACGGTTGCTGGCTAACCCCGATTATACGGGTTAGTCCCCCCTTGGTAGGTAAGGCCTTGTGGGGCGTGCCACTGGTTGGCTGTTAGGGCGGCCAGTTGGTTATTGACTGTGGAGTACCATGCCGGCGGGTAGTCTGAACCCGAGTACGTCCAGGGGTTTTCTAGGGATGTTTAGGATCGCCCATGGTTATTGCTTACTTCAGCTTGTTTACTTTTACTTTCACTTGGTTTCCTTCTTTTACTTATCACCTGTTTGTCCTTTGCATAATGTGATAAACATAGATTTGAAATCCAGTTGTTTAGAAATTCATTATTTTGTGAAAAACTTGTTGTGGCGTGTGTTGGTTTTAAAATGGTATATTGGGATCATTTTTCCTTTAAAATGTGAAAAACCTATTTTCTATCTTTGTATGTGAAAACTAGTGTTTTGGGATTGTTTCTGGAAAGTGGTCTTGGTTGGATCCTGTGGTTACTTTGGCTTCCCTACTGAGCATTTTTAATGGTCATGCCTATATTATCATTTCAGTTGCAGGTTTCCCTTGCTCAGGTTTTCATGGATGAGTTGCTCATCATGGGAGCAAGGTTGGCCTTAGTTGGGAGGTGACCAATGGGTCACATGGAGGTATGTCTGCTGTTCGGTTTCTTTTCTTTCCACTGCTAGAGTTTAGTACTTTTGTTCTGTTTATTCTAATTTACTTGTTTACCTTTTTGGGACAAATCATTCCCAATGTTATAACGTTGATGCCCGACACTAGTTGTCATCCCGGGGGGATCGGGAACGCCCCTCGGGACTTGCCGCGAGCTGGCTCGGATGACCGGTTCAGGGTCGACCCGGGCTGGTTCGTGACACACATAATCACCCTTTTGATAAATTCTTATGTCATTTATATGAAATTTGTATGGGAAATATTAACTCAATATAAATTCATTAAGTTAAATATCCATGTCACTAGTTTTCTTTTTCCAAAAATATATGGGATTGACCTTTGGTTATTTTCCACTAATTATCCATTTACATAGGGTGTATATATATTTTTCACACATAAATTTTTTATTATTTACCATTAATCTATGGATACGATCATTGTAAGGTATTTCGTCTCAATTTATATTCTATTGAGACTTATTTGTTGTTATACACCAATTCACTATTATATGGTGTATATACTGACCTTTGATATATAATATCATTAATCTACATATGATTATTATATTATATGTTTTTTTAAATTTTATTGTTTAATTATTTTTATTCATTTGTTTTCTCAAGTGGTAAAAGACTCTTTAACTAAAACATCATTTTAAATGTTTCTATGATTTAATCCTCTAAATCCTTATCTTTCATGTCTATGTTTTCAAAACTATTTTTAAGGAATTATTTATATGTACATGACTGTTTTTAGATTCAAATTACATTCAATTGTTTATAAGGGTTATAATAGACTTTCATTAAAATATATTCTTTTAAAATGATTAAATTGTGTTTTAAAAGGGGATTGATTATTTCAAAAACATTGAATGTTTTTTATATATACAATATGAATGGAATTTCTCATTTTTATGTTGTTATTCTACATTTATAATTATATTATATGATTCCCATTTTATTTGAAAATAATGTGTTTTCATTTATGTGTGCGAGGATTTTAATGATGAAATTTGATTTCAAAGTGGAAATGTTATTTTTTTCCTTCATCCATGTTTTATGTGTTATGATTGTATTATAGTTCATGGAAATTTATTATGTATACGGTTGGCTCCATGATAAACCAGGGGCAAGGGAGCCCATGATATCTCTCCAATTCATTGTTTAATGTGATAGACATAAACGTTAATGTTTCTCCCAATAGATTTAGAAAATATTATTTGATGGGTATTCCAAATGTAACCATTTAGGATAATCCCTTTGTATCAATGAAATTTACAATGTAATTATGTTATTAATGACACAAGTTACCTTTATGATTTAGGATTTCTATGAGTTATTAGAAAATCATGTGATTTATTTATGTATATTAAAGAGATTATGTTAAATGAATAAAAAGCAAGATTTCATAGATTTTTATATATTATGGTAATAGGGTTTTATTTCATTATTTCATATCCATTGATAACATTTTTTTTCTCATCTCAAGTTTTTTAATTATTTTTCATAGGGTATAAGGATGGTTAAGGGAAACGAGAATTCAACAAGGTTTTTATCAAGAGTATAATTCATGTTTTATTTAAGTATACTTATTATTGTAAACAATATTGGATAGATTAGAAGTGTCTAATTTGTAATATTTGAGATGTAATTTAATAGTTATGGAATAATTCACTAAAATTCTAAACCCGAAAAGGTCCTAAATATGAAAAAAGTCAAATTCATGACATAAGTCAACATTATGTAATGTTTAATGTTGGGGCCTTATAGTTGTATTAGGGGATGGTTATGCCACATTGGAGATTAGGATTTTTTTCTAATTGTTAGGGATATCATCATGGCTTTATAATTATAAGATAGATCATATGTTCAATGTCTTTATAACCCCTTTTGAGGATTTATTATTTGAAATATTAAGGTGACTAATTGTATTTTTGGACACATTCACCTTTGAGTAAAATATGGGTTATTAATTTTTTGGATTCAAAATATGATGTATGAGATACCAATTGAGGTTAAAATATGTTATTGTTATTTTTTAGGATTTTATCTCATTTTTTGGAATTTTATAAAATTGTAGATTTTTTGAAAAAGGATAACACACATACTGTGTAACAACCCATCATGCTGGAAAAAGCTGTGGGAATCAAACCCGCAACCAAAGTGTGAATGTGATTTATCTCTTACCACTATCCTATGTGAAGACCATGGTTAGTATGACTTATTATTTTTAGTGAAATGATTTTATAGATCAAGAATAAGTTAATATTGGGAAAAACATTTATCAAATGGATATCCTTTGTATAGGAAAATGATTTTGTGATTAAGTGATAGATTTTATTTTGGATGACGTTGGCTCATTTTGAAACACTATATTCTTAACAAAATAGAATACTGTAGGATTTAATTTGAGGAGAAATTTTTGAGTTTTATTTTAGAAGAATATATTTTTTTTGTAGACATATAGAGATTCTATTTATTTATGGACATGATTAGCCTATCATGATGCATATGTGATTAGGTTAATTACTATAAGTATGAAACATTAAAATTATTTGATGTTACTTGGAGATAAATATTACGATTAATCATGGATGAAAATGTGAAAAATGCATTCTAAGTTTTGGATTTCAATCATAGTTTGGATTAATTTGAATGTTTTTAAGGACAATTGTTTATTAAATGGTATTTTTTTAACTTTGTGTATTTTTGTTAGATTAAGAGTAATATTTATTTTTATAAAGGAATATTCTTTTGGGGTGATTATTTGATCTTTTACTAACCATTTTGGTTTTGGTTAATGTTTAATGACAAAGGAAATATATGATTTATATTTTATGGATCATGTGATTTTGTAGAATTTGATTCTAGTGCTTCAAGTGTGACCAAGTCATCTTGAATACTCATAGTTTGGAGAAAAGACGTGTATGGTTGTTATTTATTAAAGGAAGAAACTCTAATTGACCATGAAGTATGATTCATTATGTTCTTATTCAAGGTATGAAATATATTCCTCAACTTTATAAAAAGGATACTAAAAAACTGTTTCTATTTACTTTTTTAATGGCGAATTAAAAGACTGTTTTACCCATCCCAAGTTTATAGTTTTTTTGTTATTAGCTTTCTCTTGATCATGTTTTTTATCACTCTCTATCAGAACAATATGGTTAGTTTCTCATCAGTATTCATGTTTTCCTACATGGAATCCTAGTATGTGTTTTTTTCAGGTGACCTTTGTACTTATCTTTATTTATTTTAATGTGATAGTTTTATTGACTCTTTTTCGAATGTGGGGTTTTCTATGAGGTTTTCAAACCGAAATTTAAAATTGTGGGGACACAATTTTCCAAAGGGGGAATGATGTCACATCCCAGGTATTTATAAAATAAATCATTTTTATAGCTATTAATATTTTTGAATATTATATTAATTTTTTTGAAGGGGACACTTTGTAAGATAGCATAATAAACACATAGAAATAGGATTCTCCAAAATCATAAATTTCTCACAACACTACGTTATACCGAAAAATATTACAAAAATATTATTATTATTTTAAATGTTATTTAATGCGAAGACATTGTATTGTTAGGAATGAAACAAATTAACTATATTGTAATTTTATATATTTTTTAAATGTTTATAAATTTATCCAATAAATTTTAGAGGCATAAAATGTGAATGAATCCTATTTTAATCATAAAATAATCATATATATTAAAAAGCACGTTTTACCGCAATTTCATGGAAAAGACTTTTAAATATATTTTTTATCACATTTATATGTACTATGTAAAAAAAATTTATTCTTTATAACAGGGAAGTCAAAATTTACATTGGTTGATTTTTTTTTTATTTTTCATATAAAATCCATATTTTAATGAATAATGAAAAATACAACATTTTGATTCCAATATGATTTTTCATCTAATTTATTTATATAGATAGATTATAATTTTAATTGGTTTTAATTTATAGTTTTATTCTTTTTTATCATTTAATCAAATTATGGTAATTTTAAATAATTTCACATTTAAATTTTTCATAAACACATGTTAATCCTTTGATAGTTTTTACCTCTTAAAAACCTGCTTTCGGGTTTTGACAATTGGAATTAATTTTAAATTAATTACTGCAAATTATATGTTTTGAATTTGGAAAAATTTGTTCAATATTTCAAATCAGAAGGTCCAAATTATGTAAATAGGTACCATTTATATTTGGAAATTATGAATATTAATACCAGTAATTTTTATTTACCATGGTTAAAAGGAAAATCTTATAAATAAGCGTTGAAAAATAATATTGTAATAAAAAAACCCGGACACATTTTATAATCCTATTAGATGAGATATTTCTAATCATGGGAATCCTTGGGTAGATTATAGGACACCATGGATCCACTTGTGTGTGGTAATGACCTTTTATAATATTTATTTTAGAGAAAGGAAAAATATAACATAAACATGTATATCCTAAGTAAAACAATTTTATATTGGTTTATATAAATGATATATTTGAATATAAAATATAATTATAAATATAAAAATATTTCATAAATCATTTTATTTTATTTATAATTTTTTTAAATTAAATAAATATATTTATTTATGACACAATGATGATATGGTGATTAGCATATTAACGAATGATTCAAATAAATGATGTTATAAATATTTAAATAAATGTAATTTGATCATTTTAATGCCATAAAATAATTTTATGGATTCAAATGAAATGTGTGAGTTGATGTAATTCTTTTGGTTCAACGTAATCATTTTGTTATGACTTTTATAAAAATCAATTTCTAAATATTATAAAATATGATATAAATGTGTTTTCCAAAGGAATATTATTTTATTAATTAATATAACAATCCTAAAAATATATGATTCATTCATCTGACATATATAATGTTTAAAATTCATTAATGATCCAATTTTTGTTCTATTGGCATTTTATAGTGACTATAGTAACCATATATTATGAAAATACAAGAATACGTTGTAAGGGTTATTGTTTTTAACTAATGGTTAATGACAAAAGATATGGTTAGTTTAGTGACCTAAACTTGTCAAAATCATATTAATTGATATTAATTCAACACAAACTCATCTTAATTTTTAAATATATTAATTTTTATGTAGTATAATTCTAAAATCAATTTATAATAAAATAATATTCAAGACTTTCCTAAAGTGCCCCTCCTCCCTCTTATAAAAAGAAATCACCTCTACCCACAGACTCACACCTCTAAAGAAAATTTCCTCAACCAACATCTGAATAACTAAGCTCCAAAATTCCCTTCATTCCTCCTAGAGGTCAAAATTTGTGGAAAAATCAATCTTAAGGAGACTTTTTTTAATCCAAAAGAGATACTCAAAAAATAGGTATTAGTTTTATCACCTATTTCAAAATTCCTTTCTTATTATACTTCCTCTTCTTATGTTGTTTCCATACTAAAGTAAAAAATAAATTATTTTATACTTTATGATATGTTATTATAATTATGGGACAACCTTATACCTTTTTTTATCCATCCCGCTAATATCAATATCACCATGTGTGTGTACGTACTTCTTACCATCTCAATGTCTTGGTGGAATTTCATATTAAATAATATTAAATTTAGATGGCTATAATGATGAGCTTAATAGACTTAAATAATTTATACAACATGATAATTATTTTTTATAATTTATATACCATAAAAATATATACCATTTATCCATTAAGTGAATGATATCATCGCTTGTGTGTACATATGGCTTACCATCTCTACGATGTGATGTGATTCATTCTACATGATCTTCATTAAACAATGATTATGTTCAATAATGGAATGAATAAATATGATATATATATTATTTATATTTATCTTTTCCTTCTATAATATTTATTTATTGTATACATCTATTATTTACATAATTTTGAAATACAATAATTTCATTGGAGGAAGTGTGGATTACCGCCACTTCAATGTTATATGACTCGTTCATGCCATACATGGAACATATAAAAAAGGGAGATAATGAATTTATGTAACTTATATGACATAGATAATATAACGGAATTATAAAATATATATTTATTAGTTATTTTTCATTCCTTTAATATGAAAATGAAATGAAAGTAGCGTTCAAGTGTAAGTATGGCCAACCATCTCCATGAATGATGCATTTCATTTCTTATCTCAAAATGTTATGTACTATTATAAATAAATATATAATAGAAATATATGACCTTTATATCATGACTCATATTCTGGATATTATGTAATTTTGACAACATAGACAATTTGTATCAAAACAAGTTCATTTTGGACCCAGGTATTGAATATCGACAAAACCACTGATATGATCTTAAATAATTATGTAATTTCTATAACATGGTAATAAGAGATATAAAAATAATAAGAAACATTAAAATGGTTCTCAAGAATGTATAAATTGACCTATGTTTATTATTCAGAAGCACAATGATTGTACATGATGAGTTGGACTCTAGGTAAGGGAATTTTTAAATTCAATTTCCAGACATTGGGTTTTATGAAAATTTCATTGATTTTATTATGACAAGATTATGTGTGGAATCAATATTTATTTATTAAAGTTTTAATTTACACTTCCATTTATATATATATACTATTTCTAGACAAAATCACTCCATTGATAAATTCTTATGTCATTTATATGATCTCTGTAAGAGAAATATTAAGTAAATATCATTTCATTGAGTTAAATATCCATGTCATTGGTTTTATTTTTAGAAAAAAAATGTGTGAATGATCTCTGATTATTTTAAACAAATTATAAATATATATTGGGCGTAATTATATTTATCACACATAATTATTTTAATGATTTATCGTTAATCTAAGTATATGATCTCTATAAGTGATCTCTTATCAATTTACATTCCACTGAGACTTATTTGTTGTTATAAACCAATTCACTTTTATATGATATAGAAACTACCCTTTTACATATAATATCATGAATCTCGTCATTCTCATTATATTATTATTATTATTTATTCTTTAATTGTTTTTATTCATGCATTTTCTCAAGTGGTAAGGTACTCTTTAACTAAAACATCATTTTAAATATTTTAAATATTCAGTATTCTAAATTCATCTCCTTCATGTCCATGTTTTAAAAAATGTTTTTAAGGAATTATTGGTATGGACATGAATTATTTTATGTTTAATGTTTCAAAGTGGTATGTGGCACATTGATTAAAAAAGTATTCTTTTAAAATTATTTAATTGGGTTTTAAAAATGGGATTTATTATTTTAATAATTTTGAAATTTTTTATATATACTTCTTGAAGGAAATTTCACATTTTTATGATTATATTATATATTGATGTTTACATTATAAGATAACTATTTTATTTTAAAATATTTATTTTTCATTTATGTGTGTGCAGATTGTAAAGAAGAAATATAATTTCAAAGTGGAAATGTTATTTTTCCTTTATGCATGTTCAATGTATTATGATTAGGTTATGGTTTATGGAAATTTCCTATGTATACAGCTGGTTCTGTAATAAAATGAGGGTGGGTGAGCCCGTGATAGCTCTACAACACATAGGGTAATGTGACAGAGGTAAATGATAAGGTTTTAACTAAGAGATTTAGGAAATATTCTGTGATAGGTATTCCAAATATAACCATGAAGGTTACTCCCTATGTAGCTGTGAAGGATAAAATGTAAATTATTTATAAATTCCACAAGTTACCATTTTCATTTATTATTTTTATGATTTATTCATAAATCATAGGCTTTCAAGAGGTATAATAAACAGAATATGTTTTACGAGTAAAAATTATGATTTAATTGATTTGTATTTTATAATGGACTAATGTTTTCTTTCCTTATTTTATATCCCTTACTATGTGTTTTATTCTTATCCTATGGTTTTGAAAAAAAATCACTGATATAATGAAGGGTAATAGAAATGATTAATTCAACATTTTTTTTAAAAAATAATTTTTCTTTTATTTAAGGATGTTTATTATTTTAAAAAATATTGGATTGAGTAGAACTCTCTACTTTGTAATATTTAATATGTAATCCAATATTTATAGACTAATTCTAAAAAACTATAAACCCAAAAATCTCCATAATGTGAAATAAAGTCAAATTCTTGACTTAACTAAATATTATGTAACATTTAAGGTCGGGGCCTTATATATAAAGCCAATATTTATGATTCCACCTTCAATAATATTTTCACAAATAATTTTAAGATCCATTTATTTTTAGACTCCATGATCTTCTATGTGATTATTGATAAAAATACACAAAACATACTCAATTTATAAAAAATAATATGGTTTTTCCAAATATGATTCCCACTATTTTACTATTCATTTGTATTAAAAACATATGGGAATCATATCCTCTAATCATAGGATCTTGAATGTAGATTATTACATAATATTCACACTTTATCCTATTTTATATAAATATTTTTAAATTCATTTGACCCACTATAAATAGGCTTTTTATAGATACCAGGGTTTTATTTTTTCTTCAGAAGACTCCTCTATAACATATCAGAGAATTTTCCTCTATGTTTCACTATGATTAATTCCTATAGTCTCTTATTATTTGATAACTTCTCTTTCATGGACATATAATATGTGGTAATTTTCTCTATAGCTTTAAAAAAGTAATTTTAATATGTATCTTATTTAACACCTCCAAAATTACACATCTCACTTTTTCCAGTTCCCATTGTTAAATCCTACGCATGAATGATATTTGTAGACTATATGATGTGTTATTAAATGTAAGTATATCATGTAAATGTGTGATTTTCAATTAAAATACAATTTATAAATTTATGAAAATATATTAGATTAACATAATATAAGTTATAATAATAAACTTTAAGTGTTTAATTAAATATAATGAATTATAAGTTAAAGAAATTAAATAATGATTTTGAAGAAAATATATATATATAATATATTTCTTAAAATGATAAAGGAGTTTTTAAATAATCCACAAAGGTATCCCAGTGCATCCTCCCTTAAATATCCTTCAGTGCTTTTTTTGTTTAAACCCATCGATTCAGAAGTAGCCTAGAAACATGTTATAAGGAGTAAGACTATTGATTTTTAGTGGTTTTAGTGGGAATAAATATTAAAAGAATATAAATTTAGTGGTATTTTATAACCCCTCCCCCACACACATTTAATTTCATTTTTCACCAACACCTCACAGTCAATGACAATCAATAGGAAACCCATCTAACTTATTGCTAATGAACACCCAAGAAATATAAAAAGAAGAGACATGATTTGTGCATGCTCTATAAAGAACTATCAAAATCTTATAAATAAGATGAAAAATAGTAGATAGATAGAGTGTCATAAAGAGTGAATAGAGATTTATCGTGATAAAAAAATAGCACAAGAGATCTCTAAAATGGTCTATAAATTGTCTAAATGCATCGATTATTGTTGGTCTATATTTATAGAAACCAAATATTTTGAATAATTTAAGAGGTTTTGGGGGTAAAAAGTGTGATTGGGGGAATAATAAAGGCATTTAGGTCCACCAAATATATATATATATATATTCTCTCCATGAATTTTAATGGATAGCGGGTGGGTGTCTACAGAAAGTCAATGGTATCTAGACGGAACTACTATTATGTTTAACACCTACTACTAACCAGTAATAACCTACTAGCTGGGAACGTGTTCTATTATTCTTGGTACATAATGTGTGATCTTTACATACCACTTGAATCCTACATTCAATCAATATACTCCATATATTTATTCCTCAATATAGAATAATAAAAAAATAAATAAACATATAATAAAAATATCTGTGTGTTTGTGATCATTAAAACCACCTAAGAGGGTGAGTTATAACATTATCATCTATTTTTACAATAATAAAAACATATATAATTATTCAATATAAATATAACTATTATGTAATTAACATGAATAAAACTAAAAGGAATTTCATTATTTCATAATGAAAATCTATGAAAAAATTTCAATATATCGAAAAGAAATTTATGAACGGTTTTAAAGAATGATTTGAAAAATAATTTTATCAACATATCAATTTCAATACATCTCTACCATTGTTATTATAAAAAATTAAAAATTAAAAATATTTTAAAAAAATCAATAATATTTCAGTTTTATGAACCATTCCATTTTTAAATGAAACAAAACAATTCAATATACCAATAAAACTATAACATTTTCCCGCATTAAAAAAATATAAATGAATATTTTATGTTAAAAATATCTCCTCTGTTGAAAATATAAAACCATACCTATAAAAATAAATGAAATAATAATAATTTAAATATGATTCATATCCATTTGAAAATATTTATTTATAGACTATATTATAATAATTCTTTAAATCTAGTAATCTACTTCCAAAATATAAGTTTAAACATTATATTATTGAAATTATAAAATTATGTTTACCACATTCACTACCATTATAATTATCAAAAACAGAATAAAAAATGGTCAGAAAAATAACATTAATTCATTCATAATAATATGTTATCCAAGAATAATGGGTACAATATGAAAATATCAAAACCTTTAATGCTCGATTAAGAGTGTTTTAAAATATAAATTAATTATTTTTGTTATAAACAATTATTGTTTCCAAAAAACACTTATATACTAAAAATTATGATTAGATGTACCTAAGAATTCAAAATACATTCTAAAAATAGGAGAACAAATTTACACATGAGAATATTTCAGAAAAAATAACATTTCAATATTAACAGGTTTAAGAGTATTTTATCTCCTGTAATAGATTTGTACAATAAAGTTAATCAGTATCACCAGCAATTAGAGTAATAAAATAACAAGATACAATAAAAATTTCAAAATAAATCTAAAGGGTGATAAAAATACATTAAATAAATAAAACCATAATTCCAAAAAAAATATTTTTAAAAAAAATTTAAAATACCATAAAGATTCAATAATTTATAGTATATTTTAATAACAAAAAATAGTACCCCCATGTTTATTGAAATTCAATTTTGAAAAAAATTAAACTATAAAAAAAATATTAGCATGATTGTGTTCACTCGAAAAAATAGATATTTATAATTCTAAATATTTTTAATTTAAAAACATTAACCATCCATTCAATTGATAGATACATTGAAGGTATGGAGGATCTACATTACATGTTAAACAATTGTTTAAAAAGTAAAAGATAAAAAAACTAAAAAATAATATATTAAATCAATTCAATTAAACAATCCATTAAAAAATTAAATGAAGGAGGATAAATGATTATGTGAAATAATGATATTAAAAAGTGAATTTGTAATAGAATAATTCATGATTTTAAATATAGATCAATAATTTTTTAATTTAAAATATGTCATTAGATTCAATTATGGTCATCGTGAAATTAATGAATACTTTAACAAAACACAAGGGTGAAAATCTTCATTGAAATGAATATTCCTTAAGAATATATTTTTTTAAATAATCAATAAAATATAAACCCCATTAAAAAAATTATTTTAGATATATCTTTTATGTTACATACTATTTAAACAAGGTATGAATATATAATAAATTAAAATGGATATTTAAAAATAATTACGTAAATATGTAATCAAAGGAAATGGATAAAATAAAAATCAATGGGTAAATTTAGGATAGACCAATTAGTTCAAGATATTGATTAATAATAATGTTCTCATAAGAACATTTAATAAATAAATTTTTTTTATCTCCTACGGAAATAGGGAATTAGAAACACATTTAACCATGTTTAAATATACTCAATATCAAAAAAAAGGTATTTCAAAACAATATAATGAAAATCAATGAGATGTTAAAAATGGTATTAATATTAAATTATCAAATTTTAAAAATTAAATGAATTACATCATTGAAAATATATAATATAATATTTATAATTAGAGTAATTTCATTAATATCTTAATGATAAACATTAGGGAAAACATTGATTCCTTTTACTTAATATGTACCCTTTTAGAACTTTTTGAAACAATGAGTGTCTCAAAACATTGTGAGATAAAAAAATTAAAATTCATAATACATAAGTGGAATGCATAGATAAAGTGAACATTTAAAATGAAATAGATTTTAAAGTATTAAAATCTTGAATGAGAGATATAAGTATTTATTTAAATATAACATAAAAATATATTTTCCAAAATTAAACTATAAATTATGATTGGATATAAAAATTTAATTTTTTTTGAAATAATATCCATTGTAAGTATAGAATGAATCAAAAATAAAAATATTTAGTTTTGAACATGAATGTGCTTTCCTAAAAAAGACTGAAAATATTTAAATGGAATTATCATAATTAAATTTAATAATTATTTTCATAGTCAATAAATTTATTTACTATATATATTTATAAAAACAAATTCACAAGTAATTTAGACCCAGATCCCCTTAATATTTAATAATTCATCCACAAGGGTTTTTAATTGTTTAAAATTCGTTTTAAAATGTTGTAACAATTGAATTTAATTGGAATTTTATTATTTTATGACTTTTAAATGTAACAATACATGTTTCTCCATAACACAACATATATGGAAAATGGAGTTCATCACAAATTTCCCATGAAGCATTTTTTCTACAATGTAATTGAGAATCTTGAGATTTTGGTACCCAATATTTGGGGCCATAAATGTTAGCTAATAATTACATAGGAACCCAAACATTATTAGAATATGAATTTATATATAAGATATAATATTTTCCAGAGAATCTTTTTGAAGTGAGATGAATATATTTGGGCCTCAAATAAGAATAAATTTTTCAATTACACCAATAAATCATGTTCACCATATTATTTAAATAATTGGAACTTTTATACTGAGGGAAACTTCTTATAGAATATATATAGAGGATATTGATTTACAATATTAAACAAGTATATAAGTACTTATCACATGTCATTGGTAACCCAAACCTATATCAAAATTATTCTCACCTTGGTGAACATGGAATGAGATTCTATTAGCTCATCAATTGAATTATCTTATTTTTTTAACATTAGGTTATTCCTTTAAATAAACCCTTTTATCTTTAACATTAGTTAATCCATTATTCATTCATTCATTTTCCTCTAATAACAAATTTAATCTTCATCCCTGACTTTCATCATTTATTGAATGAAAATCCTGGATTTTTTATTTTCCTTAATGAGTTTCTCATTTTTATTTGTAATTTTATATGTTTTCAATACTATATTATTTCAATTATGTTTTATGATAATTTAATATTTAGGTATGCTCGTAAAATACATTTTTTTTAATTTATTTATTGCATATTTTGTATCTTCATATATTAAATGAAGAAAGGAGAAATAATAATTTGAGTAATATACCTCTTGAATGACCATAATGTTAGACATGAGACACTTAGGGAAACGTTCACTTGATTTTGAGGAGGAGAGGGTGTCCACATATACACTCGATGTTGACACTTTGAATGATTATTTTCTTTCCTTTCATCTCCTTCTTCTAATTTTGACTATGGATTACTCTGTGTTTTTTGAAGATATTGTTTACACTCATAGAATATTACATTTAGTTTAGTTTTTTCCATTCTTCTTACTATCAGGGTGTTATGCCTTCTTGTTCTAGAAGAATATTTTTATAATTACTGTAAATTTAGGGAATCCCCTTTCACTTTCAAAATATTCAATATTATTTTATTCCATGGAAATGGTATTCTTCTTTGTGACCAATTGGGATTATTTCTCAACTTTCCTCTTCTTTTTAATCTCATAGGACAATAGAGAACCAATGAAATCTTTATCTTATATACTTTTTTATCTCAGTCACTTATGTATTATCATCACATTGGGTGCCTTATATCTATGAAATACCCAAAGGATCATCTTCACAAGAAACTGTAGGCTAAATAAATTAGCTAATGATGTCCGAAAATTAAAAAAATTAGTGAAATAGGTAAAATTTTAATTTATATACTCTCTAATATTCATACTAAAAAAATAAAAAAAATACTGATTAAGACCAGTATCCTTTAATTTTATAGTTTTTCCTTGTCTGAATAATCATAATTTATAAATACCATGATTGGTTTTTAACAAGAAAACACTATAAATGTAATTCTTATATATACTATAATTTTAGACATTAATATATTTTTAATCCACCTAAAAATACACTATATCATAAGAGGTTCATTTTTATTTTTTTGTTGATTGTGGATATTTACATGTATAACTATTCTATAAGATGGATAACCTATTCATATAAGAAAATTAAAATTATTATTTTTCAATAAATATATCTTGATTAATCAATATATGGAGATCTAAAAATTAATTTTTCTTCAGGATCAACCAGAGTATTTTTGGTATACTTAAGATATATCTATTATATACTTTAAAATGGTTAAGGTTTTGCAATCAAGGCTAGATATGATAGTAATTATTTTTTTGAGAATATATAGAAATATGGGTGAATTTACTTTTAAAAACATTTTATATTTTTAAAATTAATTCATGAGATTATATAATATTATATGTTAAATAAAAAATATATGTTTTGTGTGAATGATAAATATTTATGGTAAAAAGAAATTAAACAAATGAGTTAGCTCTATGGATATTTAAATATAAAGGAACAATTCCAAAAAATATTTTTTATAATAATCCATATATGAATCTCTATGTCTATTCCACTCATGATCCTTGAGAATTTTTCTAGTTAACCCCATAGATATAATGGAAATCGAGAAATTATTACAATAAGTTAGACTCATTCACATTAGTGGTTGTAGTAAGAAAATCAATTAAATGACTATAATTTTATTAGTTGTGCATATAAATCCAAATCTATTAAAATTAAAATGGTAGTGTGAAAAAACCTTTCACATTCAATGTTAATCAGAACCCTATACCTAAAATTCCATGGTAGTGAGAACTCAAAAAATAGAAAAACTAGACACTTATGTTTCTTAAGCACTAAGAAGAAAAGTCACAATCCTCCTAGGAAGATACAATAATGCAAGAGTGGGAGAGAGTGATAATGGAGTGAATAGACATAAAATGAAACAAAGTTTTACAATAGAGATACAAAATTATAATTAATTTATACACATAAATATAAGTACCCATGGCATGTATTTATTGCCTTTAATATCATTAGTATATTTATGTATGTGTTGTAGAAATATTTGTGTAGTTGGTAGGCTAATTAAGGAATCATGTTCAACCAAAAAGACTCTTTTTATTCCACAAGAATACAAGATTGATAATGGGTATTAGTAACTATTTAATGGAATATAAAGAAGTCATTTGTACTATTTAGTCCCCACCAACTTTCTGGTTTGGTCCACCAACTAGTGAATGGTATCTAGATATAATTGTTATTTTTTCTAGAAACTGCACACTAGTCAATGATGACCTATCATAAATTACTAGTTCCATCCTTCTTGGGACTTCATATAGGTCCTTGAAATTTCTCATTATCTATATATTCATCATATATATATTTTTGTTTTTTATATCTACAAAAGATATAAAAATCTATTCATGTAATAGATTAGAATCATAATATTTTGTTTTTTATCATTAATCCCACCTATGAGTGTGATAATCAGTAGTCGTTTGGGATCCTTCTCAAATAACATCATCAACATCATTTTCATATAATTTTATCCTTTTATCACATTTCCTCTATTTTTATACATACACATTTATATTCTCTCTAACTTTTTAGCATTGTCCTCTAAAGTTGTCTCACATCTCAATGAGATGCCTCATTTTCTCCCAGTAGTACTTCTCTTAGTCCCACTATGATTTTATTTGAATTGTGTCCCACATGAATCAACATATTTTATATGGAATAAAATTGATCATTGTTTTAATTGATAAATTCTATCACCTATATCAATCATCAGCTCTTTATAGAAACATGGTGGTATTCATAAATGCATACAACATTTTCAAAAGTACATGAAATTAACTTTTCTCAGTGGTCCTTGTCATTTTTATTAAGACCCCAGTGGTGTTAGTTTATTACCTTGACTAGGATATTGGGGTGGCCTCTAATACGGAAAATAGATTTCATGTTCATAATCTATTAAAATATCATATTCAAAATATATATATTGGGGTTGATTCATGGCCATAATTTCATCTATCTTCTAATTCAAAGATATTATTCTTTAAATCATCATTCCATTATTTTCTATCATGTGAACTCCTATTTTCCATCAGTCCTTTTTAACCATATAATAAAATTACTTCTACTCTCTTATAGAATATTATAACTCTCATATTGTGATTTTATCATTATATATCCTCTTATGGAAGCATCAATAAATGATCAATTTCCCTTTGATAATACCTCATATAATGTTTGAATCAAGACCATATCCCTTTATGGTTGTGAGGGTTATTCATAATTATATCCTTTAACCTCCCCCATTTGTTACACAGTGTTTCATCATTTTTATGGAAATTTTAAATATTTACATTCCTAAAAATAGAAATAGTGGGAGTTAAGAATATTGTTAAAAACATTCAAACCAAACACCCCATGTTGTAATTGTGTGTGGGGTAGAATTTGGATCCACTCCCATTTTTAGTCATTTAATGAGAAAACAACTATTCATTATCATACCAAATTACATATCACATTAATGAGCTATTATGTGATTAAGAGTTCAAAAAAACATCCATGTTTTTTGTTTCTATCCTTATATGGTAACCTATTAAATTTTATTGAATTTTATATCATTTGAATTGAATTAATTCCGATATCGATAATGGTACCAGAAATAAATTTTACTAGTATTCATATTTATGACACTATTCATAACGATTAATCATAATTAATTATATTATTTTGTTCTTGATTTCCCTAGGTTACTCCTTCATTGGCACTGTGGTTTGTTGAAATATATCCATATCTTCTTATTTAATATTTTTTCCAACATATATATATTTTTTAAATTGGTATCATAATCAAATTATTATTTTTTCTTATCTATAGTTGTGTAGTATTACAACCTATTTATTCATTAACTAGAACATAAAAAGGCATAGTGTGAAATAATTAACAAAATAGTAAGTAGATTCATAAAGATCATAATCATACTTAGTAACCACTCCCATGAAATGGAGCTAGGGTAATGACCGATCTAATGGGAATCATTAATTACATGAGTAAATTTGTTAAGAAATGTATAACTCATACAAAATAACTAACTCATGAATGGTATATTATGTATCAGTCAATGTTGATCACAAAGATAATGTAATGAGAACAATAAGAACTCACATTAAAAAAATCTCAAGCATGAATGGTTGGGAGCCTTAGTTTTGATTTTATACAAGAGTTATATTTCGATAATATATTTTTTTAATAGTTTATCTATTATTTCAATTAATGTTAAATATTTTTTATATTTTCTATAGGTGTATACAAGACCACTATGTAATGTGAAACCCCTATAAATAAATATATATACTCATTAGTCCTCGTGGAACTTATCCATAAACAATTAAATTTTATGAAATGGATAATTCATTAAAAACCAATCATGTAGGTGAAATATGTCAAGAGAATATGTCATGTGAAAAAATATTATAAATTAATCCACTTTAGAGGTGAAACCTTAAAATATTGTCACATAATATAGTTTTAAAATTGTTTTTTCAAAATTTATTTTTTTGAATCATTTTTTTCACATTGATATTAATTTGGATATATCAATGGTTTGTTTATTTTTCGTACTAAATAACATATATAGAAAAAATCAATAACACGTGATTTTATAAAAAAATAATTTTATACTAAATTAAATATTTTAAAAATACATTTCAAACTATTTTTTTATTATTATGTATTCATGAATAAACATTATGATAGGGAAGTGTTTATAGATCGTCAAAATCATCCTATGAGGATGGAATATAAATGAAAAAATCCGATGGATTTATATTAATGGATATGTATTAAGGTATATATAATAATATTTCACTATAAAAATATATATCAAAATAATTTACTCATTTTTTTATGATTATACAGTGTTCAAAATAATGTAATGACAGTGATTTTGTTATTAAGGTTGTAAATTTATGGAGGATATTTTATTCCACAAAAAAAATAGCCTCCCTAAATAGGTAGGTAAGATGGTAATTAAATTTTGATTTAATATATTTATTAATTGTTTGTTTATTTATATTTTTATATTATTACTATATATGTTGATAGTCTACATATTCAATAAAGGAAGATGATTTCATCAGAAATGGGAGTCTATATTAATTGGTTTATGTATATTTTGGGACACCATGAACATGTTTTTCATTATAATGTATCAATTTATTTTATTTATTTGAGATCATAAGGATTTTTATTATCTCTACCTTATTTTAGACCATGACCATTAATTGATTTTTTGAAATTTATGAACTAAATATATATCATTTTGAATTTAGGTTTTAATTATAATATCATTTCACCATCAAAATCACACTTGAATATTTATTTCATTCAAATGAAGACCACAATTGAACCCTATACAGAGTGAAGGTACTTTCTTAAGAAATTCAATTTCCCTCCAAACTACAAATTCATCTCTACTCATGATGTATATGTCCTATGGGGGAATAATTATATCATTCAAGATAGACCCTAAATATATTATAAAGACATTTTTTATCTAAGTATGGAAAAAAATATTGGGAGAAAAATCAATTCACTATAATCGCATCTTTGTGGATAATGCAATCAATTAAAATTTATTATTCCCTTTATAAGTGATTTTTTCATTAAAATATCATTAATATACATTCTTCCCATCAGACATTAGTGTACTTATATGTATTTATTTCTACTATTATCCCCATTTCCAAAACATTGTTGAGGATATAAATTCCCCACAATGTAAAATTTAGTTCCAAACACATGTCACACAAATAAACTAATAAAACACACTAATATTGCCTTGATATTTTTTGAACCGGATCATGATTTATTTTTGAGGATTATAAATCAATCTCAAATCAATATAACATTTTGTTTGGTCAATTTGATTAAAATTTTATGTTTTCTTTTAATAATTTCTTTATTATTCAATGAATTCACCACTCACTCAATACATATCAAAAAATTTATTATTATCTCAATACATTAGTAATATGATCAATAATTCAATTATTATGTGTAAGAATAAACCAGACATCGATCCTACTGATTTTGTATTTTATATGACCAAATGTTCTTTTATTAAATTATTTTTTTAAATATTTTCCACACACTCAAAACAAATAAAAATTAAACAACCTAAATTTTTAAAAGAAACACTATGTTCGATAGTATACGCGATATTACACATCAAGCATAAGCAAACAACTAAATATTAATAGTTAAATATTATAGTTATAACCATACCATTAGAATAGTGGGATTGAAAATTATTAACTAGAATATGAAAATCGGGTTACACATTCATATATATTTAATTCATTGGTTATCAATTAATTATAATTGAATTTAAATCATTTTTATAATAAAAGGAAATGTTTTTCTAAAAAACTATTTAAATGTGCACATGTTGTTTTAAAATTAATAAATTATAAATTTACTATTATTTTATTATATTAATAATATATATATATATATATAATATTTAACCTAATGTTTCATATTCAACCTTTTTTTTCTAGAAATTATATTAAAAACTAAATTTTATGTATAAATGAATTATTTTTTTAAAAAAAAATTACCGCATTTCTCTATGAAGCCATTATAAATACTTTTTTTCACATTTATAAATTATATTTTTCAAAATAAACTTCTTATTTAGAATTTTAGTATCAAAATTTTCTCTAGTTTTTTTTTTCTGAGAACTTGCTTAATTTGATGAGTAGTGAATAGTACAAAATATTAGTTCAAAATGGATTTTTCTTCAAATTCATTTATATGGAAAAATTATGTTGTTAATTAATTTTAATGTATAATTGAATCATGTTTTTATAATTTAATATAGTAAACTTCTTTGGAATCAGCTTCAAATTGAAATTGGACATAAAATATTTATGGAATTTTGAACATTTTTACATTAAAACTGATTTCATTGATACATCAACGAGATTATTTTTAAATTAAATTTAAATTAATTTTAACTAATTATTTTAATGTAATATTTAAAAAATTAATTAAAATATTTTAATTAGTGTGGAATGTCTTTTCTAATAGGAACAATATGATTTTTTATCAATATTAACTTTGGTTTTTACCAAATTTATGGTTAAATCGGGTAATTGAGGGTAAAAATAATATTATGTGAATTATAAAATTACCCTAAAACATGAACTAATTTAATTTTATGTGTTTATTTAGAAAAAAATAATCCTTTTACTAATTTTTGTACCACATAGAGCCACTTTCATGACTTTAATATATTTATAATTATATATTTAAAGAAAATACAATTTTCTCACACTTTTGTTTTTAACAATAATAATATTTTAATATAGGGTAATATAAGTGATATTTTCCACTATAAGTAGTATATATAAATATAAAATTTTTACGTACATATTCATAATTTATTTATAATTTTTAGTAAAAAAATATTAAATTAAATAGTTACACTGATGATACAGTAATTGATTTATTAATAAAAGAATGAAATAAAAGATATTAATAGTATCAAAATTTGTATAATTTGAAATATTTGATGCCATACATGAATTTTTGGGATGAGAGGGACATGTTATTTATGAGTTAATACAGCTTCTATGAAGGTTTGATCCCCTTTATAGCTTAGGGGTGAGATTGTTATTGCTTATACGAATGGATGATCCCCATTATAGATCACAGTTGTGCCTTTTATAACTTATAAAAATAATTTTCCCAATTATATATCCCAAATTATTTGGATAATAATAATAATATAAGTATGTCAGTTGTTTATTCCAATTGAAAGGCTTTCGAAAGGGTTATATATATATATGATTCTCTAAGTCACCTTAAAGAGTGTTAATTTCATTCAATTAGTTTTAATGATTTTCATTGATCAAAACATATGTGTGTCATTGATAGGAAAATGTTTTGTTTCATTTTATAAGAGAACATTATATATTATTTCATGTTTTCACTAGACTGATGGATTTCTTTATTTATGTCCCTTAGTGAACTTTATGTGCTCATCCCATGTTTTAAGAAATAAAATAGGTCTTAATATTGTTAAGAGAAAAAAATATGTACTTATGAATGAAGTGAAGATGTGTCTAAAAAATAAGAAATGTTATTAAGGGGTTCCATTGTTGGAAAAAAATTATTCTGAGAATAAGTTTCCATTTTTAACGTATGGGTCTACATTATAATATTATTTTAAAATTCATTAAAACTCTATACATAAATATATTTGAATGTCAATTCTAGTTCTAAAACACTAGAAGATGTTATGTTTAAAGTTCGGACCTTATAGTTATTGTCAAAGATGTGTTCGGAAAACATTAGATATTAGGATTTCTTATTAAGAGTTATGGATGCCATCATGGGTTCGTAAATTTCAGTCCGATTAAGTTAAATGACCTAGAAACCCCTTTTTTGCTTTATGTTATGAAATTTTAATGTGACTAACTATATTTTTAGGGATATTAATTTTTGAGGTAATTGTGAGTTGTTATATTTTAAGATGTATAATGAAATGTATAAGAAATTCTTTGAGGAAAAAATATCCTAGGGTTATTTTTTTAAGGAATTTATCATATTTTGATAATGTTATAGGAATTATATAGTCATAGAAATGGGACAACCCAAAGGATGGGTGACAACCCATCATATTCGGCAAGGCTGCGAGAATAAAAACCACATCTGAAGGGAGACAAGGGTGAATCTTCTACCACTAGCCTACTTAGCATCTCAGTTAGTATTCCTTTTTATTTTTAGTTAAATTATTTTATGTATGAGTAATAAGTGAATTTTTGGAATAATTGTTCTTTCTTATTGGAAAATAGGATTTGAGGATTAAGTAATTAATTTTATTTTAGAATAAATTCAATATTATGGGAATCAAACATGATCGAGGTAAATATAATAATATGGTATTTTATTTGAGAAATAATGGTTCAATTATATTTTTTAAGAATCTATGATTTTATTGTGGACTTATGTTTATTTGAGCTATTTATCAAAATTATTAGTATATCATAATGATTATTAGGGCTATTACTTTTTTCATGAGACTTCAGGTGTAATTTATTTTATTTGGAGGTAATTATTAATATATATATTGGAATTCTATGTGATCAAATTATATTTGGGTTTCATTTTTAGTTAGATATATTTTTATTATTTTTAATACAATTATTTTCAATGTTTAATGTTTCGTAATAATATTAAATTGTAGAGATTGAGGTAGTCTTTCATCATATAATGTTTATTCTTTTTGGGGAATTTTGATATCATGTACTAAAAAAATATTGGTTTCTTTTAATTTCTAAATAAAATATAAATATATATTCAACACTTTTGGTTTATTTTACTCTCTATCAGTTGATTATAGTGATTCAGGTTTGAAAACAAACAACTTCAATACACATCATTTGGAGAAAAAGATTAGATTATGGAGGTAATTTATTAAAGGATGAAACTCTTACTATCATGTAAGTATATTTTATTGTTTTATTAGTTAGTGTAAAAAATTAATTCCTCAACCCAATGAAAATTATCTTAAAATGAATATGTAATCCATTTAATTTTCTTAGTAATAAATCTGTGACCATTTAACCCATCACTGATTGATGATTTTTTTATTGTTAACATTATCGTGCACATTTTCTTATTTACTCTCCATCAGAAATTGATAGTTGTATTTATCTTTAATTTAAATTTCTTCCTTCATTGAACACTAGTATTTATTATTTCATGTGTCCTTTGTAATTCCCTTTATTTCATTTAACGTGGTTGTTTTATTAATAATTGTTATGTTGTGGGATTTTAATAAAGGTATTTTGAAAATTCAAATCCCTTTTTTCTATACCGAGATCAAACTGAAAGGATGAAATTTATTATGGGGTATAATGTAACATATTATGTTTTTAAAGGGAATCACTATGTTTAATATCATACACGATACACAACATCGAGTTTAAATGTGTAGCTAAATATTAATATTTCAATGTTATTGTTATAACATAGTTGTTAGAACTTTGACAATGAACAATATTAAATAAAATATGAAAATAAGCTTACACATGCATATTTAATTTACTCCATGGTGATAAATTAATTATAAGTGAAAGTAAAAAATATAATAAAAGGAATTTTTTTCAAAATAACTATTTAAATGTGCACAAGTGTATTTTATACCCATAAATTACCATATCACACATATTAGATTATTTTAATGAAATATATATATAAATATATAATATATAATTTGATTTTTAAAATTTATCATATGTGTTCTCTAGAAATTATATTAGAAAATCAAATATAATGCATAAAAGGAGTGCTTTTTAAAAAAGAAAGTTTTTCTGCGTTTTGAGGGAAAACCCATTTTAGATCTAGTTTTTGTCACTTTTATAAATTCAATTTGAAAAATTTACCTTATTATCTGGAAATAAGAGTTTGAAAATTTATTTTGGTTGAATTTTTGGTATTTGTTTGCGAACATGCATATTTTGATGAATAGTGAGTAATATAAATTATTAATTCAGAACTGATTTTTAATCAAAATTATTTATATAGTGAAATTACATTTTTCATTAATTTTAATGAATAATTAAAACATGTTTTTATCATTGAATCTAACATAGGTAATTGAAATTAATTTCTCATTGAAATTGGATATAAAACATTATGAACTTTTGATTGTTTCTACCGTAAAGACGGGTTTTCCCAATCTAATAACACTATTAATTTTAAATAATTTTCAACTAATTATGTGAATTTAATTTTTAAAAATTTAAATACTAGTTTGTAATTAATATTAAATTGTTTGGTCTAATAGAGAATCATAATTTGTGGTAAATAGTAACATACTTTTTTTACCGTGATTAAGAGTAAATCAGGTAATTAAGCGTAAAAATAATATTATAAGCATTATAAAATCACCATTTCTCTTATAATAATTTAATTGGATGTGTTTTTCTTTCAACCAAAAGATCCCTTGGATTGATTTTGGGAACAATTGGAGAAACCTTAATAAAACTAATAGATTTTTAATATTATATTTAATGAAAATCCATTTTTGTCACACTTTTGTTTTTAAAAACTAAAATATTTTTAATATGGCATTGTATAAGTTATATGGTCAACTATAAATAATCTACTGGAATATAAAATGTTTATCAACATCCTCGTAATTTATTTATAATTTTTAGAAAATAAATTGTTAAACTTGATGCTGTCACAATTTTGATATAGTAATAGATTTATTAAACAAATAATCCAATAAATGATATTAATAATATTACAATTAATATATTATGAAATATTTGATGTCATCCATAAATTTTTAAGATTACTTTGACAGGTTAGATATGAGTTTATGTGGGTTATATGAAGGGGTTTCCCCATTTTAGATCATAGGTGAGCCCGTTATAGCTTATACAAAGGGATGAGCACCATTATTACTCATGGTTGAGCCTTATATAGCTTATAAAAAGGGTGATCCCCATAATAGATCTCTAATTCATTGGTAACAATGATACTATAAATAGGTTGTATGGTTATTCCAATTGAAATTGGTTTGAAAGTGTTTTATGTATATGATGATCTAATTCACCTAAAAGAGTTTTAATTATATTGTATTAGTTTTAATTATTTTCTTTGAGAAAATTGTTTGAGTTTTTTTTTCACGAGAAAATCTTTTTTTCATTAACTGAAAGAAAATTTAATAGGTTTTAATTTATTTAATTAGATTAATGGATTTCTTTGTTTATGTCAATTACTGAAATTTTTTTGCTCATCCCATTATTTAATTTTTTTCACAAGTAATAAGATTGGAATTCAAAAAAAAGATGACATGATTAAAAATTAAATATGTGTTGTAAAAAAGAAATAATGTTTTTAAAGGGCTTACTTTGGTCTCAAAAATGGATACTATGTGTAAGTGCCTACATGTAATTCATGGGTCTACTTTATCATAATTTTTTCTAATTATCTAAGACTCTAAACTAAAAAGATCCTCAAATTTAAATTATGAGTAAAAAACACTAGAATATGTTATGTTTATGACTGTTTCCTTTCAGAAGACTTTATTATTTTCATCTTATATTTTTAAATAATTCTATAATTCAATTATTCTATATGTGAATAAATTATATCTCAATTTAGAACATGATGTAGTATATATAACTAGATAATCATGTTTTCAATTTAAGGTGATATTTATATTCAGAACATGTGTTAAGTAGTCAAAATTGTTAAAAAAATACTCTATTTTTCTCAATACATAAGGAAAACAATCCAAAATTCATTTTTTGATGTATATGAATCAATTGAATTAATATCAGAAAAAAGGTGTGAGTTTTATTTTCATGAGATATTATTATAATTTAAAATTTAAATTCTAGTAAGAAATGTATGTTACACACTCCATACCATAAAAAACATTGGTTATCATGGTATTTTTTAAAAATTACAAATAAATAATTTGTGACATGTAAGAAACATGTAAATATAAATCACAACCATTGTGTCTCTAATATGACATAAAGTGGGTGTTTTCATTTAAAAATGTCATTTTTTTCAAAAAAAATCAAAAAGTCAAAACTAAGAAAACAGACATGAATCATCTTGATATTTTAAGATATAAATATTTATTTAATTTTTAAGGTACAATAATCATATACATAACAATATAAAACATGGTGTGGCTAGTATTACCAAAAGTGCATGTTTTCATTTGAAAATGAAATTTTAGTTCAAAACACACATGAAACACACAAAAACAAGCAAACACGCTAATATTTTATACATAATACATTAATTTAGAATATTTTGAGACACCATGAAGTATTTTATTCTACCATGTTTATAATTTTTTTCCTCATATATCTTAATGACTTAGTTTGTATATTTTTTATTTTTTATTATGGACATTGATTTATTTTTTAAATTTTGGAAAATAATAAAGATTAATCAAAATATTCTATTGATGACTGTAAATATTTTCACCTCGTAATCCCACTTATTGATTAATTTTATGACTATAAAGTGTAAAAATCCAATATATATTGTTTATGTACATTTTTGACGAAATGATTTCCCCTTTGTCCCCATACTTCATGTCAACTAATAATATATAACACTAAATGGGAACTGATTTTATCATGTATGAATGTACCTGAACACTATATATTGGCATTTTTTCCCTCCAAAGGATTAAAATTATTTGAGAAATAGTTATTCTAGATAATGTATTTTTTATGGATGACACACTCAACTAATATTTAGTATTTAGTTTAAAGGTGTTTTGAACATGAATATATCAATTTTATAAATTTTCTATTACTCAATTTTGGAAATATGTATACCTATCATTGTAATCCCATAATGATTTTCAAATTTTATTTGTTTCTATCAATTCCACTCAATATATACTTTTTTTTCTAAAAATGCATCACAAACACAAAACTGAATGAACACACTGGTATTTTTTGATATTTTTTGAAAAACAAAATAAGGGATTCGTTTTATGGAATTATAAATAAATTTCATATCAATTAAACATAAGGTGGTCCTAGATAGATAAAAACTGAATTTATTCATAAGAAAATTTCAAATTATTTCAAATAATGAATCACACAGTAAAAAAGACAATGTCATTGACTGTATATTTTTTGAAAAATATCGGTAAATCAAGTGTAATGTATAGGAATCAAACACACATGAATCTTATATACAGTGTGACTAGCATGAACAAAAGTTCAAGTTTTCATTTTATTATTAAATTATATTTTAAAAAATGGTATACATAGTTAAAACTAATAAAACATGTTCGTATTTCACTTATATGTGAGTAAAATGACTCATAATCCAATTATGATGTGTGGAAATTTATTGTATTTAAATTTGACCCATGTAAAAGATGGAATAAATTAATACGAATTATTTAAATTTTATATTCCATTTTAGTTCAAAATGTGTGTCACAATGTCAAAAGAAATAAAATCTTCATTTTCATGATACTCTATGAAAATCATACATAATTTATTTTTAATTTACTATAATCAACCATGTGTCAATCTGGCACATGGTTCATGGTTGGGTCGATATGAATAAAAGTTCATGTTATTACATAAAAATGAAATTTATGTTCAAAACATGAATAAACCACCCTAACAAGAGACTTGAATTTTTATTATATTTTTAGATAAATATCTATAATTTATTTTTTACCTATATGAATACAACACACATAAATTTAACACATGGTGTGTTTAGTAAGAAATAATGTTCATGTATTAATTTGAAAATAACATTTTAGTAAGAAAACATTCATTACACACCCAATATCAAACAATCACACTCTGATTAATAGAATACTTTTGGAAAAATATCCATAATTTGTTTTTTTAATTTGTAGGAACTATACACATAGAATAGGGCACACGATGTTTCCATTATAGAAGAAGGTGTGTGATTTCATTTAAAAATGAAAGTTCGCTTCACAATGATCATTGGACAACTAAAAAAATAAAAAAAACAAGTAATTATTATTTATATTTTATGAGAAAAATATATAAATCATTTATTATATGTATAAATAAACTATATTCCATTCCGACACATTTTCTGGCGGGTATGACTCAATATGAATTTTTTATTTTAACATTTACAATTTTTTCAAAACATAAGTCACATAGTCTATAACAATAATACACAATATGATCTTTATTACACATTATGAAAAAAATACACACCCCCATAATGATATATATGAATCAAAAACATTACAATATGAAATATTTTATGGATGTTATGATTAAAAATGTGTTATTTTATTTAAAAGGAACTTTTATTTCAAAGCATACATCACACACTAAAAAAATTAATATGAACTCGGGTTGTTTATATATTTTGAAAAAATACATAATTCATTTTATATGTTTAAAAATGAATCACATGTCACTCTAATACATAGTGTGGTTGGTATGATTAAAATATGGTGCTTTAATTTGTCTTTTATAATTTAGTTCAAAACGTACGTTAGATTCTAATGACCAGGACAAATAATCAAATACTCTTGAAATTTTTTGAAAATCATGAATAATTTATTTAAAACATGTAGAAATTAACTATAGTTTAATATAACACATGAAGTAAAATGTATGAAAAAAATTAATATTTTCCTTTGAAAAGTTACATTTTAGTTTAAAACTCTCATCACATAGTCAAAATATATTAAATTAACTCTATTGTCCTTCATAATTTCATATTAATACTAATAAATCATTTTCAATATGTAGGAATAGACATCTTTTAAACCTAACACATTGTGTGTCTGGTGTGGCCTAAATTCAATTTTATATATTAAAATAAACATTTTGTTCAAAATAAACATAACACACTCAAATCTATGAAATTGAATTGATTTTTTATTTTTATTTTTTAAAAAATATTTATAATTTATTTAATATTATTTGGATTCAACTATATTTCAATCTAACACATGATGTTTCTAGTGTGACTGAAAGTTCTTCACATACCAAATAATAGAAAATGTTATTCAAGTGTATAATTTCATTGAAATATTCTTTTAATATGTAATGTGAAATCATTTTTATTTATTTATTATCATTAAAATTTACCATTTTTTATTTATTTTCAATTAATACATGAATGTATCAAATTTATGATTCACTTATTCCATTATAGTATTAAAAATTAATTATTATTTATTATACGTGTACTCTTCTTTTTTTAATCTATGGTGTTTTGTTTGGTATCTGGTAGTGAGATCAGGATCCATAATAAGGGGGAATAAAGAACAGAATAATGAGTGGACACCATGTAAACATCATGATTATGTTCTTTTTATTCAATAAAATTATAAATTTTTTCATATAATTTATATATCAATTGAATTTTAATGTTTTTAAATATATGAAATTTAGAATACATTTTAATTTTTTTTTAATTCACGGTAAATTTTTTTAACATAATTTATAATTTTATAAATATATACAATAGTTTCATGTAAATGTAGTAGCAGATTACTCCAACTGATATCATTTATTATAACTATAGTTAGAATTTATAAAAGGTACATTTATATGTTTTAGAAATAAAACTAATAATACTAACAATTATCACCACTAAATGTAGAACTGATTAATGTTTCATTTTTAGTGATTCCATTAGTGTTGATCAATGATTTTTTATCAATTGTTTTTGTAGAACTAGGAAAACACCGATGTTTTAAAATAAATATAAAACACAAATTCTTTTATAGTGTGGATAATAGTGATTAATGACACTAATTAAATGGTATGATAAAGTACAGACTTAACATACACATAACTTATCCTTTGAGTTCCTTATTTATTTTTAAATAGATTATTAAAAAATCAATCAATACATTGATTATATGTGTATGATCATCCAATTTAAGATTATAATAACTCACCTTATTCGACTTTTTCATATTTTCTTATTTTAGTTGTTCAATTTCATCTATTAAATCATATTTTTCTTCTTGTTGCATTTTTATGTGCATTTTGGAGTCACGTATATGACTATTTTCATTGTTTATTTTTTCTATTTAAAAAAATATTAAATATCATCATCTTTTCCATAATTATTGGTAAACCATTCTTTAACATTAGCGACTTCATCATAGGTGTTCATAAAATGTCTATGTTTTTTAAAACCACATTGAATTGCTCACAGGTACTTTTATCATCATCATTATCATCCACATAAATATCATATAAGATTATATCTTATTTTGAAAACAATTTTATTTTTTAAGGAACAAATTTTGTAAAAACCTTTTTTCATTTAATTTTATTTAAGGAGTTCTTAGTGGGTACTTCAGAGAGGACCACTCTCTCCAAGAGGAAGCTTCGAACCTCAACATTGGCCTTCCGATTTTTCATCAGAAGAATGTTAGCCTGGAAACAGAGTAGTGGAAATAGACTCACTCAGCCTATATGAATCATTGAAATATAATTGAAGGATTCCTTGGTATATCACATATATCATTATAAGGTGTTGAAGGTTTATTAACTCCCAAGTGAGTTTCCACCACACCTGGAGGGAGGTAAAAAAGATTTCATATTTTCTTACATCTCTAATATCTCATACTACGAACATGACTTTATTCTCTAGATTGTAATCATCTCCCTAGAGGTGTTGAACATCGTTAGAGGGGATGCACGTGGCATATATTTTTTTGGCCTCACTAATAGTATATTATATCATCTTTTTTATTTTCATTTAATAATAAAAATATTTTTTGTATCATTTGTACAATTAGAAACAATATTCCCAACTTTTCTGCATCAAATTCAATCAACTGTGGGATTTCATTTGAATATTTGTTTTCCATGTTTAATGTTTGTACTTATAAGATAAATCACCAGATCAACATATTTTTTAGCAGGATCATCTTCCATGATGATTTTCTTGATTTTAATAAATACCATGTTTGGATAATTCTTCAACATTATAGACATATTTTCATTGTTCCTCATCTTTTATTTAATGATAATTCCATCAGGACCCATCCCCTGGGACCTGCATCGTGACTACCCCAAGCCTGCCTTCCATAGGCCAGGGGCTGGTGACTAGCACCAAAGGAGTAATTCCCTAAAATTGGGATGGTGTAGGCTTCATAAATCGTAAACACACACAACCAGAGTATAATATGAAGCAAACACTATGTAAATACTATGTAACAAGTATGCTGAATGTAAAGGGGCCAGAATACAAGACCAACTGTAAAGTACAAATACAACTGAAAGCAAGTACAACTAAAAAGGGACAAACAGTTGGAAGGTGAAAGTATCTCCTAGATCATCCTCTGGGGTTCCTACCTGAAGGGTAGGTACAGATAGCCTCCTCATTTCTCCACATCCATCCATCTCCTCTGGATACTGTCTCGTCATGAGGTCTACCTCTGGGTACCATCCAGTCCTCATACACTTCGTCTCGGTCAGTGCTGTCTGTTGTCTGCATGCAACACAACGAGGTGCGGGCATAGCCTATGCAGAGGTGAGTATAATGATACTCAGTAGAGACCCCGAGACCCTTAAGGTCTCACAAAATCAAACAAGGATAATCCTAAAAGTTATATTTCAATGGATAACCATTACTTAGGTATATTCCCATACATATACCTAAGTTATCAAGTAACCCATCTCAATCACGAGGAAAGCACAAGGGTCATTGACTCAGCACAAACCTGGATTTTTATTCATGTTGAAAAAACCACGGCTTCTGGAGAACTCATCTTTTATCGAGCACAGTATTCATGTCATGAATCTGAGATGCTACTCACTAATCATTAACTATTGAGATACTCCACCTGTCAAGTACCGCGGGTTTGCCGCTTCACAAAGTAGCACTCCCCGCCATGGGTTTGGCGCCTCACACAGTAGTGCTCCCCCTTATATCCTACATAGGTATTCCTTCTATAGAGTTTCACTGGTCTGCTTCTTCATATAGAAGCGCTCCTCTACCATGGGTCTTACACCTCACACAGTAGTGCTCCCCACTGGGCTAGTCAAGTCACTCTAAAACGAATCAGACAAGCAGTCATCAGGTCTCAGCGAGCTACTAGGTCTTCATACTTCGTATACTCATATCCGGGAGGATCCTCTCCATGAGCTTCTGGGTGATACTATATGTTTCACGAAGTCCCATGAAAAAGTATCTCAAAGTTTTGCCCTGTCTTAGGCATCACAATGCAACAGACGGTGCGTCAATCAGACGCCTGGTCTATGAGTTATTGGTATTTCTGTTCCAGGGGCCCAGTTAGTTTTTAGGCTCATACCAACCCGACCATACTCCAAAAACATCTGAACCTCAAGTGGATTATTCCAAAAGAACCTTCTCATAAAAATAAAACCAACGTATTTGACGGCATGTCAATCAGACATCCGGTCTTTAAGTTATAAGTGTTTCCGCTCCGAGGGCCCGGTTGGTTTCGGGTTTGAACCAACCCAGTCATACCCAAACTTCACCAAAACCTTTTGTGTAATATACAAAAATGACCATCTCGATCCAAATATTCCTTCTCAATTGACGGTGCGTTGATCGGAGGTCTGTAGCTCAAGTTATGGGCAATTAACCAAAAATGGTCCGTAGAGGGGCGTCTGGGCCCGGTCCGACCCGGCCCAACCCACCATGGGTCGACCCAACCCGGGTCCGGCCCGGTAGGGTACGGCCCGACCCCAGTGGCTGAGTCCCGGCCCATGCGAGGGTGGCCCGACCCGGGCGGCAGGTGGCCGAGCTTGGTGGCCAGCCGCGGCTCGGCCAGTCTAGTCGAGCGTGGGGGGGGGGGGAGGGGAGCCCCCTGGCTCTTCGTATGGGCGGCGCCAGGATGGCGCCCCCAAGCCTTCTCAGAACCCATGTGGCGTGGGTTCCTCTCCACTTCCACCATGGATGGTGCCGTAGAGGTCTTTCGCCGACAGCACGCTACGGCGCCGCTGCCCACAGGCGGGTGGCCGGTGCCGGCCGCCGCCACGATCTTTCACGGGGCACAGAGTAATTCCGGTTGTCCGTTTTAGGTCTCATCTATGCCCACATCCCTCTCAGGTTTTTCTTTACACTAATATAGACTCAGAACGTCATTTCCCTTCCGTTCACCTGTCGCCCAACAAATCGCACTTCACAAACAAGTAGGCGGTTGGTCTTGACGTGTTCGTTAGAATGTACCCACAACATTATTGGTTCAAACAATCACCCAACAAATAATATCCCAAGTTCGTGGGTATAAATCACATATATAAAATTAAAAAAAATCCCCTACCTCATAATTGAGGTTCGTTCGTCGATGAGCTGTGGAAGATGAGCGGCATGTTAGTCAGACGTCGCAGAAGATGGCGTTGTGGAGAATGGTGTCGTCCCATCAACGTTTGAGGAAGAGTCGTTTTCGTAAACAGTGTTCCTCGTGAACGGTGTCTTCCCCCTTGACGTGGTGGAAGAGGAAGGAAGACACGTCGTCATTATTCGGTGGAATCAGCATTCTTCATTGAAATGGACATCGTTTTCATGGTCGTCACCATTCTTCGTCGAGAGAGAAACAATAATCCTCTAACTATCTAGAGCTCTCCCAATGTTCTCCCAACACAACGAGTGCCAAACAAAAATAATAGCTAAGGCTATTAATTTATTCACACATGAATTTCAAAATTCAAACACTTTAATTAATTAATTGAATAGTTCAATTCATTAATTAAAAAGTGTTGGAAAAAATTAATGGGAGAGAGGGAGGGTAAGAGATCACATTAATTAAAGGGGGAGTTGTCAAATAAATTAAAAAGGGGGTGTTAATGGGGAGTTAAGGAAAGTTGAAAAGTCAGGGGTTTGTGTGGGCCCCACCTCACATTATCCTCTCATGGGAGGTTATTTGGGTGTGGAACCCACCTATAACATCCCCTTGTAAGATATAACTTCCAAATATAAATAAAATTGTGTACATCAATTTTATTTAATTTATTCTAAATCCCCAAAAAAATTAACTTTCAGCCCGCATAAAATGAAACTCCGGTAAAGGTCCCCTTAAGAAAAAACCAGCGCTGCAAGTTCATCTGTTTCCTCGGATTTTATTTCCGAGAACCAATTCAAAATATAGAAAATCCTACATGTACATTTACTGAACATACCCAAACAAAACTTAAAAAATTTATTTCGGGCATACCGGGCCTCGGAATCAGGTGCCATCAGAAACTGCGGACTTGTAAAATTGTAAAGACATTAAGAAAAAAAATCCGTGAAATTTACAGGTCTTTACATTACCACCACATCTTAGTTTTATGTCCCCATAAACCTACAACACACACTAGGGAAAAAAAGAGGTTACTGAGCACGCATCTGAGCCTCCTGCTCCCATGAGCTCTCCTGGAGGTTCTCGTGCTGCCAACGAATGTGCACCAGAGAAATCGACAATCCATGCAAGACCTGCTCCTGTCGAGGCTCAATATGTACTGGAAACTCTGTGAAAGTTTTTAACAACCCAAGCTTCCATGTTACGCTTCTCTTTGAATAATACAGTAGCGTCTGTTGTACGCAACTTCGAGTACAAACACACACCACAACCAATCAAACTAGCCGTTATGAATAGTAATACCCACTTTTTGAAATTTTATACACATTATATTTCAAAATGGACTTAATTTTTGGATTTTTAATATCAAAATTAGATTAGGGTGAATTTTTTGTAATTTTCTGATAACATTAATATTTTGATGAATAATGAAAATTACTAAATTTTAATTACAAACTACTTTTTTAATCAAAATAATTAATAGTGATAAATTATGAATTTGAGTGATTTTAGAGTATAATTAGATTATTTTATTACCATTTAATCAAATTTTGATAACTGGATAAAAATTCACATTTAAACGGGACATAAGCAAGTGCCAATCTTTTGATAGTTATTATCTCTTAAAAACACGCTTTTTATTTAAATCAATGGGAATTAATTTTAAATTAATTACTGCCACTTCTGTGTTTTGAATTTAGAAAAATTGATTCCACATTTATAATCAGGAGATCGAAATTGTTTAAATAGGTAACTTTTATTTTTAGACATTTTGAATAATTACTTTGGTAAATATTTTATTTACCGTGGTTAAAGGGTAAATCCAGAAAATAATGGTAAAAATTAATATTATAATAATACTAAATTACCTTAAAATTTGTACTAACCCTATTGGTAGATACATTTCCGACCATGGGCATCTTTGGGTCAATTTTGGGACCCCATGGATCCACTTGTAAGTGATAATGACACTTTATATTAATTAAGTTAAAGTAAAAAAATTGACATAAGCATATATCTTTTAGAAAAACAATTTTTACATAGGGTTATATATATTATATTTTCGATAATAAATATTCATTATAAATATACAAATATTTCCTAGATAATGTTATTTTATTTATAATTTTTAAAAATTGAATAATTAAATTTATTTATGACACAATAATTATTAAGTATTTTTCTTATTAATGAAAGAATCAAATAATTGGTATTATAAATATTAAAATAAATAAAATTTTATAGTTTTGATGCCATAAACGAATTTTATTGATTCTTATGACATGTTATTATTGTTTAAATGATTTTTTTATAATTAATAAAGTTGCTAAGACTTTAACAAAAATGAATTATTAAATAGTGTCAAAATTAACATAAAATAGTTTTTAAAACAAATATTATATTATTAATTCATATTCTATTCATAAAAATCTATTTTTGGTCCAAATGGCTTTTATAATGAAATTTTTATCATTAATGGACCACTTGGGGGTCTCTTGGAAGTATATAGTATGTTTTTTAACCATATAATATAAAAATACAACGTGACAAGGTAAATGTCAAACTATTTAACTAAGAGTTAAATATAAATGATAAGGTTAATATAATGACCCAAAACTGTATAAAATATATTTTATGAAATTATTTAGACTCATCCCCACCTTAGACTTTGAATAATCCACTTTTGATCCATTAGAAACTGAATAGAAATTTATTATAAATTAATTCTTTATGTTTTTCCTAAAGAGCCCATCCTCCCCCTTATAAATAGACACCAATTCTAACCAGTTATTCCTACCATCAAAGCCTTTTGGTTCGGCCATCCTCTAACCAAATAACCTCCCAACAATCATCCCTTAATCCTAGAGGCCTTCCTATATTCATAAATCCAATCAAAGATGACCCTTTTATCAAATCAAAAGGAAGAACCTAAAGAAGAGGTAATGTTTTCACCACCCTCTTTCAAGTTCATTTCTTCTTCAACTTCTTCATTCTTTGTTATTTACTTTCTAAAATAATAAATCCATTATCTTATATATAATATGATGTTATTATAATTATTGTACAACCATATTCAGTATTCTATCAATCCTTTGAATGACATGTCACCATACGTGCGTACGCACGGCTTACTGTCTCCACGTCATGGTGTAATTGTTATTCAAAACATTATTATTTGGATGGGTATGATATTGATGTATAATTGAAGTAAATAATAAATATAACATTATAATGATTTTTTATATATGAGATAACATCCAATTATATATTATTTTTTATCAAAATAATGATATTGTCACGCGTGCGTACGTACGGTCTACCGTCTCCACGAAGGCGATGAGATTCATTCCCCATCATTTCCGTTCTACTATAATTCTCATTTAATGATTAATTTTTTTTAATGAGTTGATATCATTCTGGATTTTAATAAGATACAACCTATCCACAACAAACTTGACTTATTTAACAAAACATATCAAAGAAAACGAGTAAGTTATCACCCGAAATGACGATAATATTAAGATATTATTAAAAAATAATTGTTAATAGATCATATATGATATCATAATTATGTATATGGTTCATGTATAATTTAATAACAATGTTTTAACTATTATACAGGAGGTTAACATATCATCGACTAAGGAAAAGTATAAGGTAATGGTTTATTTTACAATCTCCTCATTATCTGATGTTGTTTATACGTAATTATCTACTGGGACCTTTTTATAATCCACATCCATGTTTCTTTAAAATATATTCCAAAACATTTTTACTATTTACTAGACTATGGGTTAAAGTCATTTATACCCTTGTTTGAATTTTTATAAAATTGTTTGAAAGGAATCTTTCCTTCGTTTTCCAAACAAGGTCCTTTTTAACCTTTTCGACAAAATTAAGGTAAGAATGTCTTTTTTAACTTATAGGGCGTGTGCGGCAATTTTCCGCCGTTATAAAATCTTTGAAGCTTCCCTTACAATCTTATAAGAATATTTTCAAAGTAAATGTTTTCTTTTATAATTATGTGACTTTCAAATGATTTAAAAAAGAGACATTTCTCTCAAATAGTTTTGATTTCATCTATGTCAACATCCTTTGATAGATTTTAAGTTTATTTGATGTTGATTTATTATGATACAAAACTGCCATATTGTATTGAAGGTTTTGTGATATGTTTGACTGTGTATGTGTTGTTTTTATACCATTCATGGTTTATGGGGAAAGTATTGATATTTTGTATTCTAGTTTCAATACGAATGATTATGTTATGTTTAAACCTGTTTGTATGAGGAATACATTGGACTTAATAAGTGACGGGTGGAGCCCGATATAGCTCCTCGATGCATCGGTAGGTCTCATGAGACAAACTAGTGTCTTGACACAAGGCCTTGACAAAAAAAATTAGTCTTGGCACAAGGCCATGACTATGTGGTTATGATAGTGTGGCATTATGCAATCCATCATTTTGAAAGTTGTTATTGATATTGCATGTGATTATTCAACTAGTTAAATATCCATGTGAATAAGTAAATGGCATTGTTTCATTTTATTTTTGTCATATAATGCTGAATTTAAAGTTTAAAAGGCTTTTGTTTTAGTTATACATTGCCTTAAATGTTTATGATTTTTATAAAAGTTTCCGCTATATTGTTATCCTTTCTGAGAATTTGAGCTCACCCATTTCTATGTTTTATTTTTTCCAGGATGTGAAGAAATATTTTATGACTAGCCTACTGGGGTAGTCTTTAGGGGATATGAGTGTGGACTATGGAGACTATATTATTTTAGTTTTTAACTTTATGGTGTAATGTAAACCTTATGAATGTATCTAGTGATTCCAAGGATACTAAAATAATCAGTCTTTAAAGACTTTATCTTTTGTGATCATGCCAATGTTATGTAATAATGCACCGACTCTGGGTAACTAGGTTCGGGGCATTACAGTTTGTATTAGAGAAAGTTTAGTACAATCCTTGGAAGCTATATTTAGATAAACTCTTATTAGAGCACATAGACCTAAGATGGACTTTGAGGATTAGTATAGAATAACTTCTTAGAATTTTTGTATTGTAGAGATTTTGTGAGTTTTCCAAGAAATACATCCTTTTCTGGATATGAGTAGGTAGAGGTGGCTCTGGCACAGATGTACCTAGGGGTAAAACCCAAAAACACCGCTTTGAGCTAGACTTGAACATGAACTAGTGCATGACAACGGGCCTTGTTGCACTCTTGGTTACGACACTCTCGTGGGATATACTTAGGAAAATTATCATTTTATTTAAAAACCATTATGAAGGGATTATGATTATATACTTCCTAAAAGAAAACATTTTTATGTTTATAGATTATATCAATAATCTTTTCAATTCATGTTAAGTGTTCTATAAGTTTGGATTTATGTATTGCAATTCATAAAATAATCTAGTGTATGCCATTGTTTAGAAATGGTGCCTAGTGGAAGGAATGGAAACCATATCAATGCACGCACTCCATGTAGGGTTTCCCTCCTACTCTAGATAATTATAGTGGAGTTGGTGATACAACTGGTGCTAATCAGCTTATAACTATATTGGTACAACTCACTCAGGTTATGAATAACAACCTTACCTGTATGGAGCACCCAAATCCACAGTGTGGAGGATCAATGTTAGATCGTTTCATGAGGCAACAACCACAAAAATTCAATGGGAGTAAAAATCCATTAGTATATGGAAAATGGATAAGTTCCCATGAGAAAATCTTTCAGGCTTTAGGGAGTAGTGAAAAGTAAAAATTTATCATGGCAGTTTACCGCCTCACTAGAGATGCTGATCAATGGTGGTTATTGATTCAAAACATGAAGGAAGATGATGAAGTATCAAATATGGAATAGAGGGAGTTCAAAGATCATTTCATAGAAAAATATTTTCCTCGTGACCATCGATCAGATTTTGAAAGGCAATTTCTATGTCTGAGGAAAAAAGAGGATGAGAATGTCGCAAAGTATGAGGCTAACATTACAAGGTTAGCAAGGTATGATGTAGATTATATACGTAACCCAAGAAGTAAGATTGATCATTTTGTTGATGGGTTAAAACCATTTCTCCTTCGAGCATTGGTCTCACAATCCTTCTCGTCAAAAGAAGATATTGTCTCATGTGTCATCAAGACAGAAAAATAATTCTCTAAGTCTTATGACATTAAAGAAAATAAAGAGAAGAAGAGATCTGCTGAACTCTATGGAAATCGAAATAAAGTGAATAAGGGAAAATTTGATTATCCATCCTGTAGTAAATGTGGGACGAAACACCCCAGTACTTTCTTGAAGTGAATGGGAGTCTGTTACAAATGTGGTGAAAAAGGCAACCAAGCTCATGATTGAAAGGGAAGGAGAGTTGTTGTCAACGTGGAATGCCATAATTGTAGAGAAATGGGGCATTATGAAAATGAATGTCCTAAGCGTCAGGGGAACTTACCTCATAAAATGCCAAGGGATCAAGGACAAGCTTATGATATCACTACTGCTGAGGTTGAATCTCTGAAAGACGTGGTGGCAGGTAATTTAATGTTTTCCTCAAGTTTAGCCAATGATTTATTTTATTCTAGATCATCGCATTGTTTCTAATCTTACCAGTATTTTAAGAAAATTTGATATTTCCAATTTTATTTAACAAGGAATTTTTCAGTAAAAACTCCTAAGGGAAGTATCATTGCTAGAAAGTTATGTGAATCAGTTACCATTAGAGCATATAAATGTTTTTTATCGGCTGATCTCATCATCATACCTATGATTAAGTTTTATATAATCCTTAGTATGTATTGGATTTCAGACTATGAAGTGGTGATTTATTGTAAGAAGAAGGAGGTTATGATTTTTGATGATGATGATAAGGAACACCTTATCTTTAGAGCAGAATCGTCACCACCTAATTCTAATCTAGATCCACCCCCAGTAGCTCTACTAAATTCAATTATTGGGGAGGAAGATCATGTAATGACTGTGGGTGTGGAAAATAATGTTCAAATAGAGGATGTACCTATTAGGAAAAAATGTAGATGTGTTTCTAGAATATATACATGGACATCCTCCAGAATGTGAAATTGTGTTTTCTTTTGATTTAATTTCGGGTTCAAGGCCCATATCGAAGACCCCTTATAGAATGGACACTGTGAAATTAGTTGAACTAAAGAAACAAATGGAGGAATTGAGTAATAAAGGATTTATTTTCCCTAGTTTTTCTCCATGGGGATCCCCTGTCCTTTTTTATAAGATGAAAGATGGATCTATGTGGTTATGTATCAACTACAGGGAAATCAACGCTATAAAAATAAAGAACAAGTATCCCCTACCTCTTATGGATGATTTATTTGACCAACTTCATGGAGCTCAATACATTTCAACTATTGACCTTCGATCTAGATACCATCAGTTGTGTGTAAATAAGGAAGACATTTCGAAGACAACATTTCAAACCAGGTACGGGAATTATGAGTTTATAGTAATTCCTTTTGGGCAGACTAATGCACCCTCTATATTCATTGATCTAATGAATAGAGTTTTCATGGAATATCTCAATGATTTTGTGGTGGTATTTATTTATGATATCGTGGTATACTCTAAAATCTACAAAGATCATGAAAATCACTTGTGCATTATTCTAAATAATCTTAGAAGACATGAATTATATGGGAAGTTTAGCAAGTGTGAATTCTGAAATCAAGGGATTTTTTTCTTGGCAATATTGTCTCTAAGGATGGAATTTCCGTTGATCCTTCTAAGACCAAGGAAATCCATGAATGGCCAGAACCCACTAGTATAACTGAGGTACGTAGTTTTATTGGTTTAACAGGTTATTATAGGTGTTTCATCCAAAATTTTTCCCAATTTGTTAACCCATTAACGATGCTCATACGTAAAGGGGTTAAATTTGTTTGGACAAAAGAGTGTGAAGAATGTTTTGAAGAACTGAAGAGAAGATTAGTCAATGCTCTTATATTGACTCTACCATCAGGGAATGATGGGCTTGTTATTTATAGTGATGCATCGAAGAAAGGACTTGGTCGTGTCCTTATGCAGAATGATAGAGTTATTTCCTATACATCACGACAATTGAAAATTCATGGGCAAAACTATCCTACTCATGATCTTGAGTTAGCTGTTGTAATATTTTATTTGATGATTTGGATACACTATCTATATGGTAAGAAATGTGATATTTATATTGATCAAAAGAGTCTGAAGTATATTTTCTCACAAAAATAACTCAACTTGAGGCAAAGGATATGGGTTGAATTACTCAAGGATTACGATTGCACGATACACTACCACCCAAAAAAGGAAAATAAGGTGGCAGACGCTTTGAGTAGAAAAGATCATGGATTTTAAACAAGATGATAGTTGAAAAGGATCCTATATACATGGATCTAGTGAAGATGGATATGGTAATCCCCATGGAAGGTGAAACATCAATACTTTTTCAAATTTTTGCCAAACCATATTTACTATAATGTATTAAGAGTTCTCAGACCAATGATGAGGAGTTTCAAAAGAAGATTAAATCTATGAATGATGGGATATTGAGTGACTTTGTATATGAAGATGGAATTTTGAAATTTGGAAAGAGACTTTGTGTTCCCGATATACCTGATCTAAAAATGTAATTGTTGGACATTGCTCATAGTTACAATTTCTCTATACACCTTCGGAAAACCAAAATGTATAGATATTTGTGGGAACATTTTTGGTGGGACAGCATGAAATGGGAGATTGATGCTTTTATGTCAAGATGTATAGTTTGTTAACAAGTGAAAGCTGGAAGGAAACAGCCTGGAGGAGTCATGCAACCTCTTCCCATACCTGAGTAGAAATGGGATTATATCACGATGGAATTGTCATGGGACTACAAAAGACTCCTAGAAGGAATGATGCAATATGGATCATTATTGATCATCATACCAAGTCTGCACATTTTATTACTATAATAGAATATCTTCCACTTGAATGTCTAGCCGTACTATATATTAATGAAGTTGTGAGACTTCATGGAGTACCCCTATCGATTGTTTCTGATTGTGATCCCCATTTTACTTCAAGATTCTGGAAGAGTCTTCAGAAGGCCTGGGATTCTGAACTTCGTTTGAGCACTGCCTACTACCCTCAAATAGATAGACAATCAGAACGGACTATTCAAACCATAGAAGACATGTTGATATCATACTCACTTGACATTCAGGGTATGTGGGATCAATATTTTCATCTAGTATAATTTTATTATAACAATAGCTTCCATTTGAGTATTCAGATGGCCCCATAGGAAACGTTATATAGAAAGAGATGCCTCACACCAACCTGTTGGGATGATGTTGGTGAAAGAAAATTCATAGGCCTAGAACTAGTGGAGGAAACAATGGAAATAGTGAAGGTAATCCAAAACCATATCAAATCATCTCAAAGTAGGCAGAAGAGCTATGTCGATAACCGAAGGAAGTATTTGGAATTTCAGGAATGAGATCATGTTATCTCGAAGGTATCTCCATGGAAAGGAGTTATAAGTTTTGGTAATAATGGTAAATTGAGTCCCGGTTACATTAGAAATTTCGAAATTCTAGAACGAATAGGGGATGTAGCTTATCATTTGGCAATGCCGCCAAATCTCTCCAAAGTTCGCGATGTGTTCCACGTATCACTGTTGAGAAAATACATGTCTGACCCAACACATGTACTCACCAATGAGGAATTAGAACCGGAACCCCATATGTCTTATTGTGAAGAGCCCTTTAGGATTCTTGATACAAGAGAAAAAGTGGTGAGAAACCGGGTGACTCATCTGGTAAAAGTTGTATGGAAAGACCATAAGATAGAAGAGGCAACATGGGAACCCGAGAAACTTATGATGAAGAACCACCTGATTATTTTCATGCGGTAGTATTCTAGAAATTTCTAGGAAGAAATTATTTGAAGGAGGGGGGAATTTAACACCCCAAGCTTCCACAGTACGCTTCCCTTAGAATAATACAGTAGCGTGTGTTGTACGCAACTTCGAGTTCTAACGCACACCACAACCAATCAAACTAGCCATTATGAACAGTAATACACACTTTTTGAAATTTTATACATTTTATATTTTAAAATGGACTATATTTTTGGACTTGGAATATCAAAATTATCTTAGGGTGAATTGTTTGGTACTTTTCTGATAACTTTGATATTTTGATGAATAGTGAAAATTACTAAATTTTAAATAGAAACTACTTTTTTATTCAAAATAATGAATAGTGATAAATTATTAATTTGAGTGATTCATTATTATAATTAGATTATATTTTTACCATTTAATCCAATTTTGGACATTGGATATAAATTCACAATTAAACTGGACATAAGCAAATGATAATCTTTTGATAGTTATTATCTCTTTAGAACACACTTTTTATTTTAACAACAGGAATCGATTTTAAATTAATTACGGCCACTTATGTGTTTTGAATTTAGAAAAATGGATTCCACATTTATAAAAGTGATGTTCAAATTGTGTAAATAAGTAACTTTTATTTTTAGATATTTTGAATAAATACTTCGGTAAATATTTTATTTACCATGGTTAAAGGGTAAATCCGGTAAATAAGGGTAAAACTAATAATATAATAATACTAAATTACCCTAACATGTTTCAAAACCCTATTATTTAATACAGTTCCGACCATGGGCATATTTGGGTCGATTTTGGGACCCCATGGATCCACTTGTAAGTGATAATGACACTTTATATTAATGAAGTTAAGGTAAAAACAAAAATGACATAAGCATATGTCTTTTAGAAAAACAATTTTTACATAGGGTTATATATGTTATATTTTAGATTATAAAGATTAATTAGAAATATAATAATATTTCCTACATAATTATATTTTATTTATATTTTTTAGATATTAAATAATTAAATTTATTTATAACACAATAATGATGCAGTATTTTCCTTATTAATGAAAGAATCAAATAATTTGTATTATAAATATTAAAATAAATATAATTTGAATGTTTTGATGCCATACAAGAATTTTATAGATTAATATGACTTTGTAGGATTTCTTAAATGAATTTGTTTCGAATTAATAAATTTTTTAAGACTTTAACAAAAATCAATTATTAAATAGTGTCAAAATTGACATCAAAGAGTTTTAAAAACAAATATTATATTATTAATTCATATTCTATTCCGAAAAATCTAATGACGGGCCAAAGGACTTATATAATTAAATTTTTATCATTAATGGTCCAATTGGGGGTCACTTGGAAGTATATAGAAAATTTATTAACCATATAATATAAAAATACAAAGTGACATGGTAAATGTCAAACTATTTAACTAAGAGTTAAATATAAATGATAAAGTTAATATAGTGACCCAAACCTATCTAAAATCTATTTTATGAACGAATATAGACCCATAACCACCTTATAATTTGAATAATCCACTTTTGAGCAATTATAAACCGAATAAGAATTTATTATAAATTAATATTTTATGTATTTCCTAAAGAGCCCCACCTCCCCCTTATAAAAGGACACCACTTCTAACCAATTTTTCATACCTTAAAAGAATTTTTATTTGGCCAACCTCTTATCAAATACCCTCTCAAATATCTTCCCAAAATCATAAAGGCTTTTCTTTTGTTAGAAATCCAACCTATGGAGCCCTTTTGATCAAATCAATAGGAAGAACCCAAAGAAGAGGTAATATTTTCACCACCCACTTTCAAGTTCCTTTCTTCTTCAACTTCTTCTTTCTTTGTTATTTATATTATAAAATAATAAATCCAAAATATTATATATATTGTGATGTTATTAAAAATACGGTACAGCCATATTCAGTATTCAGTCCAACCTTTGAATGACATGTCACCATACGTGCGTACGTACGACTTAACATCTCCACGTCGTGGTGTAATTGTTATTCACAACATTATTATTAGGATGGGTATGATAGTTATTTGTAATTGAAGTAAATAATAAATATAACATTATAAAGATTCAATATATATGATATACCATCCAATTATATATTATTTTAATATCAAAAGAATAATATTGTCACTCGTGCGTACGTACGGACTACCATCTCCACGAACACGATGAGATTCATTCCCCATCATATCCATTCAAGTATAATTATCATTTGATGATTAAAAATAATGTTTAAGGACATGATATCATTCTGGATATGAATATGATAAAATCTACCCAAAACAAACATGACTTATGTAACAAAACAATTAAAAGAAAATGAGTTAGTTAACACCCGAAACGATGATAATACTAAGATATTATAAAAAATAGCAATGTTAAAAGATCATATATGATATCATAATTATGTATATGGTTCTTGTATAATTTAATAACAATTTTTTAAGTATTATATAGGTGTTTAACATACCATCGACTAAGGAAATGTACAAGGTAAGGGTTTATTTTACAATCTCTTCATTATTCGAGGTTGTTTATATGTAATTATCTAATGGGACCTCTTTATCATCCACATCCATGTTTCTTAAAAATGTATTCCAAAACATTTTTACTATTTACTAGACTATGGGTTAAAGTCATTTATTCTCTTGTTTGACTTTTTATAAAATGGTTTGAAAGGAATATTTCCATCGTTTTCAAAATAAGGTCATTTTTAACCTTTTCGACAAAACTAAGGTAAGAATGTATTTTTTTAATTATACGGTGGGTGCAGCTATTTTCTGCCATTATAAAATCTTTGAATCTTCCCTTAAAATATTATAAAAATATTTTCAAATTAAATGTTTTCTTTTATAATTATGTGACTTTTATATGATTTCAAAAAAGATATATTTCTCTCAAATAGTTTTGATTTCATCTATGTCAACATTCCTTGATGGATATTAAGCTTTTTTGATGTTGATTTATTATGATACAAAACTTCCATATTGTATTGAAGTTTTTGTGATATGTTTGACTGTGGATGTTTTATTTTTATACCATTCATGGTTTATAGAGAAACTATTGACATTTCATATGACAGTTTTAAGAAAAAAATTTATCTTATGTATAAACCTATTCATATGAGGAATGCATTGGACTTAATAAGTGATGGATGGAGCCCACTATAGATCCTCGATGCATCAGTAGGTCTCATGAGACAAACTAGTGTATTGACACAAGGCCCTGACAAAATCTTATTTTTAGTCTTGGCATGAGGCCTTGACTATGTGGTTATGATAGTCTGGCATTATGCATTCCATCATTATGAAAGTTGTTATTGATATTTCATGTGATTGTTCGACTAGTAGAATATCCATGTGAATAATTAAATGGAATTATTTTATTTTATTTTTGCCATATTATGCAAAATTTCAAGTTTAAAAGTCTTTTGTTTTAGTTATACACTGTCTTAAATGATTATGAATATTTATGAATGTTTATGCTATATTGTTATCCTTACTGATCATTTGAGCTCACATGTTTCTATGTTTTATTTTTCCCAGGATGTGAAGAAATATTTTATGACTGACCTGCAGGGATAGTCTAAAGGGGATATGAGTGTGGACTATGGAGACTATATTATTGTAGTTTTTCACATTATGATGTAATGTAAACCTTATGAATGTAACTAGTGATTCCAAGGCTACTAAACTAATTGGTCATTCGTGACTTGATCTTTTGGGATCATTCTAATGTTATGTAATAATCCAACGACTCTGGGTAACTAGGGTCGGGGCGTTACAAAGTCACCCTATCATCGATGTCCAATTCCCTGTGGTTGATGTTGTGGGACAGATCGTGAACTCGTTGCAACTGAGGTGGAAGGGCCATACGGTAATACACCTCGCTAACACTGCTGAAGAAGTAGAGGAGTGACTGTAGGAGACTGTAGATAGGATGCACCATCTCTATCCACAAAAGATATATGTAAGGCAGCCAGCTGTGCCGTCACCTCTCTTAATAGCTGAATGCCTATACTCCTGCTGAGAGCATCCATTAACATGTTCCCCTTCCCATGAGTATAGACTATCTCGAAGTCATATTCCTAGAGGAACTCAATCCATCACAGCTATCTCAAGTTCATGTCCTTCTGAGAGAAGATACACCTGAGACTATTGAGAGTGGAGTGACCCATAAACTGTTCGCTCAATGAACAACGGGTGAGACTAGCCAATTATAAGAACTCGACTTCACCCTTCTTCACATACGTTCTACAAGAGCTTCTATGATTTCTCTTTTTCCAAAAAGGGAAATCTTGTCTCATCCCCTAGATGAACCACATCCTTTACCTAATAAATTCAATCCTGACATGAATGATACTAATTCATGTCATGGACGACGTTGTAAGGCCTCGACGCTACTACAATGAGATCCAATCGTTACTCTCTCCTCCAAGGGTTGAGCCACACTGTCGGTATAAGTGTGTGGTTATCTGGTCTCCTCCAGTAGAAATTTCAAAAGTTAGGGTCATGTCAACAGTTTTAACTAAAACCTCTTAGTATTAACCACACAAAAAGGAATGAAAGAAACCTTCATAAGGATAAGTGTCTTTTATTACTGAATCTATAAGTACAAAGACACATAACAACCACAAAAAACAACATGAAGGAATCTAGAAGCACCACGAACAAAGTCATCCATGCCTGGAACTATTCCTGCTCCTGTCCACCTGCTTTCGGAGCTTCATAGTCATATTATTCAGCTGACTGAAGCTGTTCTCTCCCATGTCCATCTGTTCCCTACGGTCGAGGTGGACCTCCTTGTGGTGGTGGTGGCAACACCTCGAAGCTTATTCCACCACCACCAGCACGTCCAACTCCTCTACCACGGCAGCATGTTCCATTCACTACTACAATTTTGGGCTTTGAAGCCCCATAACACGGGCAACCACCTATGGCGATCGCTAATCTTTTCCAAAAAAAGGGGCTTCGGTGCCCTCGGCTCCTCCTCGACCTATCCCCCCCCCATCGCTGCCCTCCACCGCCTTCCCCATGCACCCTCCCCTGTCGCAGCGTGCCCTTGCCTCCTTCCACTACTCTCCGTCCTCTCCACTCGCCACCCTCACTGCCCTCCTCGTCAGCCTCTGCCCTCCATGCACCCTCCACCCTCTACACCCCAGCATTGGACGCCCTCCGCACTACGACCATACTCTTATCCCCTCCAGCGTCCCTCCGCCCTCGGGCCTCCACCCTCCGACCTCCGACCTCTTCCCCCTATGGTCTCCGACCCCTCTTCCCTATGGCCTCCAGCCTCTGCCCTTGGCCCTCCGCCACCTCGCCCCCCCCCCCCCACCTCGGACCCCCCCCCCCACCTCAAACATCCCCTCGCACCCCGAACAGCCCTACCCCCACCACACCCCCCCCCCCCCCCCGCACCCCAGACAGCCCCCCCGCACACCGGACAGGCCCCCCTACACAACGGATAGCCCCCCACCCCAGACTGCCCCCCCCAATTCCGCCATGTCCCCTCACCGCCTCTTATCCTCCGGCTCCCCCTGCCGCCGCCGCCCATACCCTCCCTCGCCGCACCGCATCTGGCTCCAGCTCAACTTTGCTGCCTCTCCTGTCCCTCATATCACCGCCTTTGGCTCCCCTCCCTTCCAGGTTTGTAGCGCAATCAGGTATGACTTGGGCATTCACATACATTATTATTTTATCAATGGTTCACAAACAATTGATTAGTATTTATTCTAAATATAGTTTATTTGGAAAATGCAAATGTAATGAGAATTGTGTAAATTTTTGTCTTATTCTTCATCTGGTTCATGTGTTTCTTGAATTTTTATTAATTCAATCTAAAATTTGGCTATGCATTGATTGGTTTTGTACATAATTTTTATATCTATTTTGTTAAATTTCCGATTTTTTAGAATTCATTCACAACTAATTATTCAATCCCTTTTTGTTTGATTAACAATTGTACATGTTTTATTTTTTAAGAACAATCCAATTTATATTTTAGAAACTTTGTATAGTCCCCTTACAAATGTTTTTTATGACTGTAGGCATGTTAGGGGAAGAGGTAGAAGATCCACATCATCCATCTGAGGCGTTTAAGTCTCAGGGTCGAGGAATGTTTGAATGTAATCATCACTTTTATTTATATAATTGATAAACATATATATATATTTATATTTATAACATTTGTCAAATTATATATAAAATTTCAAGAGGATTAGACTCGATTACTTCTTCCTATCATAAGAGAGGCCCTGGTCGTGGCATTTTATCATGGAATTCTGACACGCCGATTGATGTTTCATTTGATGAGGTATTTCATCATGTGGGACTGAATGTACTAGCATTTATTTATCAGTTAGTTCATATCATATGTTACCCACGTCGATTTCCGTTGACCACGCGTGACTGGTCTTCTATCCCTCAGGACACATTAGATCGTCTTTGGAGGGTGGTTCAGGTAAGAAGACCATTTTACTTTATTCTCTATGTATAATAAATACTAATATGTGTGATTTTTTTCTTTAATAGAAAAATATGAAAGTATTCCCTGATGAGTTTCTGCACGTGTGTATGAAAAAATTCCATAAGATGTGGAAAGACTGTAAAGGCAAAGTGAAGTGGGACCACTGGGTACCAAATGTGGGTGCCCGAGACATTTTGGAAAAAGTCTCGAGAGGTGTCCTCCCAACTCAATGGTGTGGCATATTTTCATATTGGTCTACTAAAAGTGTTGCAGTTTGTATATTTATTTTTGTATATATATTTTAAAGAATGTGTGATTTGTTTGAAATTTGAATGAATTGAATATATGAGGTGTCAGCACACCATTTTGAGAATCAAGCGTTGTAGGGACCACCCGATAGGCTCGGGACTCATTACATGTCTCAGATCTAACATGAGGTATTTATTATTAATTTTTTAATTTATTAATTAATATGGTTTTGTTTTTATATTCTATTCATATACAGTTGTGGGAGCAAGGTTCACCGACTGATAAAATGTCGGTGTGGATGAGGACTCGTGATCGCAATGATCCAGAGGATGCAACATTGATAGTAAGTGCCTGTACATACCAATACTTACATATATCTATATATTAAAATATATATGTATATATATTTATATATTTCATAGGCTCAATTTGATGTTGAGTTAGAATATCTGCGAGTGAACCAGTGACAACTTCCCATGCGAAGGGATGAGATCTTTCATCACATTATTGGTCATGATGGGAATGGATATAGTTTGGCCTATGGAAAAGGGATTCCTCATTCTATAGTGTCACGTGCTACAGTTTTCGATCTTGTTGTTGCTTATATGACACAACAGTTTTCAAATTTTGAGGTACGGTTGCACGCTTCCGAAGAGGTAAATGCACAATTGACCGCTGAGGTTAGAGAACTGTGGGAATATGTGTGTCTAGGTGATGGTACAAGGGATCATACCACGCAGGTGTATACTGTATTTATTTATTTAATTTATATTATTTTTGTTATGAAAATATTCATAATGATTATTTGTTGTAGACCCCTGGCCCACCGGATGGAGGTAACAGTCATGACCAGGCATGACGCATCACATTCATGAGGTGTGTTTCTGTTTTTACTGGTTGGGTTGTTATTGATTTTTAGGTTGGGTTTATAGTGATATTTTTTGTGATTTGGGGGTATCATGTGTGTTTTGGCCTGATACAATATTTGTGTGCATGAATTGAGAAGTAACCATGAAACTGGTTAATGATTTGGATATTTTTTGTTCATTTAATTATTTAATGTTTTAAATTTCATGTTCTGTAATAGTTTTGAAACAACCATATGATTCCTTATATAAAACATGAAACATTTTTTTGATGACTCAGCTCAAGTTCCCTATTGGTATTCCCCGGACAGCCCCCCCCCCCTGCCTCACACCCCAAGACAGGCCCCCTGCCCCCAGACAGTCCCCCCCGGACAGCCTACCCCACTTTCGGACAGCCCCCCCCCCCAGACAACACCCCGCACCCCAGACGCCCCCCAGACAGCTCCCCACTCCCGGACAACACACCACACCTCGGACAGCCCCCTGCCCAATCCGGACATGTCTCGACCCGTCCCCTGGGGCCCGTGTCGTAACTAACCCAAGCCCTCCTTCCATAGGCCAGGGGCTGGCGACTAGCACCAAAGACGTAAATCCCTATAACTGGGAAGGAATTACCTTTATGAAACGTAAACACACACACAACCAGAGTACAAGAGGAAGAAAACCATAAGTAAAGCAATATAAAATGTGTGCTGAAAGTACAATGGGGGTCGGAAATACAAGCCCAACAGTAAAGTATAAGAAAAGGACAAAACAACAGGAAGGTTTCAAGCTGCTCCTAGATCATCCTCCGGAGTCCCTACCTGAAGGGTAGGTAACATTGGCCACCTCATCTCTCCACGTTCGTCTGTCACCTCCGGGTACCGTCTCGTCGTCAAGTCCACCTCCGGTACCATCTTGTTGTGAAGTCCTCCTACAGGTACCATCTCGTCATAACATCCACCTCCGTGTACTGTCTCTCTCTACAAGCCTCAACCATGTTTAGTGTTTTCTGTCATCTTCATCCAACACAATGAGGAGCAGGCATAGCCCAGGCAGGGGTGAGTATAACGATACTCAGTAGGGACCCCGAGACCCTCAAGGTCTCAATAAAATAGAAAGGATAAACCAGAAGGAAATATCTCAATAGATAACCTTTACTTATTTATATGCCCATACATATACCTAAGTTATCAAGTAACGCATCTCAATCATGAGGTAAACACAAAGGTCATTGACTCAGCTCAAACCAGGATTTTCATTAACGAAAACACAACTGTTGGAGAACTCGTCCTTTGTCGAGTACAGTAGCCCTGTCACGAATCCGAGGCACTACTCACTAACCTTAGACTGCTGAAGTACTACTCCTGTCAAGTACCGCGAGTCTGCTGCCAAATACCGGGTGCTCCGTCCACTGTGGGTCTGCCGCCAAATACCGAGCGGTCCCCTTAATAGCTGTTAGAGGTACTCCTCCTATCGAGTATCACAGGTCTTCTACCAACTACTAGGAACTCCGTCCGTTGTGGGTCTACCGCCAAATACCATTCTCTCTGTCCACTGGGATAATCGAATCACTCCGACTTGAATCCGTCAAGCAGTCATTAGGTCTACATCTACTAGGTCTCCTCACTCCGTACGCTCATCTCTGGGAGGGTCTGATCCTTGAGCCACTAGTCGATACTCCAATTATCACAAAGTCCCACGAAGATGTATCAAAATGGACCTCCTCATCACAAGGGTCTCAACGCAATAGACGGCGCGTCAATCGGACGCCCGGTCTGTGAGTTATTAGCCTTTTCGTCCCGGGGGATCGGTTGGTTTCGTGTATAAACCAACCCGAATGTATATCAATTGTACCCCAAACTCTCTTAGGGTATACTCAAAGGGACAGTTTCTCAACGAGATTACAAAATCCATTGACGGTTCGTCAAACGGACGTCCGGTCTGAATGTTATTAGCTTTTCCGTTCTAGGGGCCCGGTTGGTTTCTAAGATAAAAACAAACCGATCGTACTCCAAATGTATCCGAACCTCAGGTGCAGTATTCCAAAAGATCCTTCTCAATAATAGGATTCCAACAAAGTTGACAGCACGTCAATCGGACGTCCGTAGCTCATGTTATAAGTGTTTCCGCTTCGAGGGCCCGGTTGGTTTCAGGTTCGAACCAACCCGGCCACAAACAAACTTCCTTGAAACCATAAGTGTAATATACCGAAATGACCGTCTCGATCCGAGGAATCCTACAAATCTGACGGTACATCGATTGGAGGTCCACAACTCAAGATATGGGCGTTTAACTGAAGAAGGTCTGAAAATATGTGGTCTGGGCCCGGTCCGACCCGGCCCAACACCCCCTAGGTCGGCCGGAACCGGGTCAACCCGACTCGGGTCCGTGTCAGTCCTGGTTGGGAGTGGCCCGGACAGACCGGCGCAGCCTGGCCCGGCGCTGGCGGCCCGGACTGGTGGCCGGTTGCGGTTCGGCCGGTTGGCCGAGCGCGTTGCGTCGAGTGGGGGAGGCGCAGCCACCCCGCTGATTAACGCCAGCAGTGCCAGCTGGCGCCGCCCCTCAGGCATCCTGGATCCTGCGTGGGTATGGGGTCCATTGCACCACCGCTGCGTCTATTGCTGAGGCGGGTTTCCTCCAGTGGTGCACTGGGGGCCGCCTCCCCCAGGTGGCCGGACGGCTCCGGCCGCCGCCTCCAGTCGACAGCGTCGTCGCGCCGGCGAGGCGCACCTGCAACGTCTTCCAGAGACCACTGGACGTGCTCCGGTAGTCCGATTTTCTCTCCTTCTGCGCCTGTGGATCTCCTAGAACTCGTTCTTTACTGCGAAGTCTTCCATATGAAGTTGTGTTCCTGTTTCATCATTGCCCGTCAAAACGTGCACGAACAAATAAACAATCTGTGGAGGGTCTGGGCTTGTTTGTTAGCCCTTGATCTCCGTGTTAGAGGCTCAAACAAGATTTAAGAATTCAAACTCAAATCCAATAATGAAAATAACCCCGCTTCCACCCATAAGAATGAGTGATCCACGGATCAACCAGGCCTAGGTTGGTCCGCGCTCGTCGTTCTTTCCTCAAAAAGGAAAGGACAAATTCAAACAAAACCTCTACCTCTTGCTCGTCGCTCGTTGGCGGAGTCGCAAAAGGAAGACGATGAAGACCATCATTCGTCACATCTACAACACGTCCCCAATTCCGAGCTGCATCAGTTCATTGACGTTGTTGTGGATGATAGGTGTCTGGGGAACGAAGGTCGAAGAAGAATCGCGTGGAAGATCATCATTGGCGTTCTTCGTGTTCTTCGTTGGAGAGGATAAGATTTTCCCAAGTATTGGGCATCACGATACATTACCAGCGCTTCGTCACATGGTGAAGCTATCCCTAAACCTTCTCCCAAGCTCCCTATATATAGTATAGGGGGAGAGGTATGTAACCATTGTGATATTTATGACGGTTCATTTATTTGGAACCTTCCTAAATTCCAACGATGCAGTTACTTAATTTTAAAAGGGGGTCAGGTGAATTAAATTGCGTCGGCGCAATTTAAGAGGTGCGTTGGCACAAAATAAGAGGGGAGGATGCCAAGAAGATTCCCCCACATAGCCTACATCAAAACATATGAAACGAATTAATTTTATGTTGACACATAAAATTAATTGATAAGAATTAATTTCACGTCGACACATAAAATTCACTGACAACAATTAATTTTATGTCAACTCATAAAATTAACTGACAGATATTAATTTTATATCAACTCATAAAATTAATTGAGAGAAACTAATTTTATTTCGACACATAAAATTAACTGACAGAAATTATTTTACGTCGACCAATAAAATTTAGTGACATCAATTTATTTTACGTCGACCCATAAAATTAACTGACAGTAATTTATTTTACGTCGACCCATAAAATTAATTGATGGGGGGGTTGAGAGGTTTCTTCTCCCTCCCCATTAAATGGGAGTTTAGGGTGTGGCAGTTCCACCACCAACTCCCAAGTGGAGCTTCTAACCACTTTATCTGCATGACATGTGTTTAACAAAACAAAATAAATTATTCACTTATTTTATTTGATTAACCCACGTAAAACCCCAAAAACTAACTTCCATACCCAAAAATCCACCATCAAGGTGAAAGTCTTCTTAAGCAAAAACCTACACTGCGATTTCAACGGTGCCCTCAGAATTTGATTCCGAGCACCGGTTCAAAAGTTATAAAACGCCGCTCGTTCATTTACTGAACGTACCCGAAAAAAAGTTCGTAAAATAATTATCAGTCACCCTCAACCCACTGCGGTCAAGGTTAGGCTATGCCTAGGGGAAACATGCCCTAAAGAACTCAACGGTACTCTAGGATTTTCAATTCGAGTTACCTTTTAGATGTTGTGAATTTTACAATAAAATAACTGTCATTTAATTATTTTATTTACAGACAAAAACTAACTTTCACAGGTGGCCAATGTCGTCCATAGTTAGTATCTACTTAAAGAAAGCATACCCTCAAGAGTTCTGAGGTGGTCTTGGATTTTTAATCCGAGTTACCGTTTGTTAGTTATAATCATTTGAAAAAATAAAATAACGTTATTTAATTATTTTATTTACGGTTATACCATTTTCAGGGTTTTCTCACCGGAATCCTTCACTGACTAAAATTAAGTCACGGCTAGGGTAAACCCGCCATCCTGAGCACAACGGTGCCCTCAGATTTTTTATCTGAGTAACTATTTAATTGTTATTCCACTTTTTCAGGAAAACTGCTTAAGTGCGTTAATTTAAGCTTAACAAAACTTTATAAAAATTATTCTGGGCACATCGGGCCTCAGAATTAGGTGCCGTCAAGAACTGTGTACTCATAAAATTTAAAAGAATTTAAGAGAAAAAATTCCCTTAAAATTTATGGTTCTTTACATTACTCCCACCCCAGGGCTTTACATCCTCGTAAAGCTTCAACAGAAACTAGGGAAACTAAAGGAGGTACCGAGCACGCATCTGAGACTCCCACTCCCAAGTGCTCTCTTGGAGGTTCTTGTACTGCCAGAGAATACGCACCATGGTAATCGATCATCCATGCAGAACCCGCTCTTGTTGATCCTCAATCTCCACTGGAACCTCCGTGAAAATCGCCCCATCATCAATGTCCAGCTCCCCATGGTCGATGATGTGGGACCAATCATGGACACATCCCCTCTGCTGATATACTTTGAAGACGTCGTGCACCCAATGCAACTGAGGTGGAAGGGCCAGGCGGTAAGCCACCTCGCCTACGTTATACATGAGCTGCTAAGATTTCTCCTTTGCCAAAAAAGGGAAATCTGGTCTCATCCCCTAGAGAAACCATGTTCTCTACCTAATACAGTCAATCCTAACATAAACAGTACAAACCATGTCATGGATGACATCTTAAGGCCTCGACGCTACTACCAAGAGATTAAGCCGTTACTCTGGCCTCCAAGGGTTGAGTCACACTGTCGGCATCAGTGTGTGGTTACTGGGTCTCCTCCAGTAGGAATATTAGATGTGAGTTTCAAGTCAACAGTCTTAACCGGAACCTCTTATTATCAAACATTCAAAAGTACAGGATAAAAAACATCACAAATAAAAGTGTCTTTTATTACTTCAGCTCAATGTACAAATACACATGACAACCACAAATAACAACAACACAGAAACTATAAGCACCAAGAACAGACGCCTCCATGCCTAGAACTAGTCCTGCTCCTGTCCACCTGCATCGGAAGCACTATAGTCTGATGTATCAGTTTCATGATGTTGTGCTCTCCCCTGTCCATCTTCCCCCTTCGGTCAGGGTTGTCCTCATGGTGGCGGTGGTGGCAACACCTCGAAGCGTCGTCCACCACCAGCTGCATAACTAGCTTCTCTGCCACAGTCGCCTGCTCCTTATGGTCCGCCTAGATCAATCCTCTGCCTCTTCCTAGGAAGTTCTTCATCTATCAGTTGATCATCTGTATGGTAGGTTGTATAGTCACATACCATGTGACCAAGCCCACCGCAGGAGTAACACTTCCCACTCTTGGAATGACTGACTTTGACTCCACTCTGGTTTCCCCACACCACTGAACCTGAGTCATGTTGTTGGCCACCAGTGGGTCTTGTCTTCTTGGACCCCTGTACCATCTCTCTACTGCCAGCTGCAGAAGACTCTGATACATGTCGACTAGTGGTCGGTTCCACTACTAGAGACTGCTCAGTAAGAAAACTCTCCACTAGGAGGGCACGCTCCAACACCCCTGCCTGCGTCGGGATGCTGTGAGAAATAACTGAAGCTCTAATCTCTCACCTGAGCCCCATCTCAAAGGTCTGGGCCCTGAAGAACGAGTCTCGTACCATGTATGTAGAGTAGCGTGAGAGATCTGTGAACCTTGTCGAGTACTAAGCTACACTCATGTTGCCCTGCTGCAAATGAAGTAGCTCTTGTATCCGCACAGCTCGAAGGGTGGCTCATACAGACTCCTCCCAGAATAGGCTCTCGAAGTATTCTCATAGGAGTGACGCCTCATCATGCATCTGGAGAATCAGGCTCCACCATCTGCCTACAACTGCCTGAAGGAGGCTGGTAACACAGATCACCATGAAGTTCGTTGGTGTACCTACTAGCCAGAAGAATCTCACCACAACCTTCAGTCAATCCTCAGTCGCCTGTGGGTCCGTCTCTCCCGGGAACCTGGGTGGCCTCTAGCGCTAGAACTTGTGTAGTGCACTCAAGCGGCGTGCATCACCTACTGCTGGGGCTGGTGGATTCGGTTCCCCAACGGGTGGTAGTACTACTGCTGCCTCCGCTATTGCATTAACTGGAAGAGGGCCCTGTACTGAGGCATCATCGATCAGTGGCCGGTTAGTACGTACAACCCACATGGCTCTAGCTGGTCGTCCGCGGGGAGGAATCCTGAAAGAAATAAATGTGACACGGTCAAAATACTAAACCAAGTGAGATGACCTGGTTGGAGATGACTTAAAGAAAACTTTTGTAAACACACACGCAATGAGTGTTTTTGTGCACTGAGTCAGAAATCGGATGTCAGGGTCCTGCTGTATGGATACGTCGGCCGCTGCACCAACAATGGACTCCCTGAACTGAAAACCACACTCAATATGATTAACACTATTTCTTCACAGAAAAGAAAATATCAAAGTCCTATGTTCTGCGGTAGAACCGACTCCTCTGATACCAATTTGTCATGACCCATCCCCCGGGGCCCGTGTCGTAACTACCCCATGCCCACCTTCCATAGGCCAGGGGCTGGCGACTAGCACCAAAGGCGTTAATCCCTATAACTGGGAAGGCATTGCCTTTATGAAACATAAACACACACACAACCAGAGTACAAGTGGAAGAAAACACTAAGTAAAGCAAATAACAAGTGTGCTGAAAGTACAATGGGGGCCGGAAATACATGTCCAATAGTAAAGTACAAGAAAAAGAAAAAACAGCAGGAAGGTGTCAAGCTGCTCCTGGACTGTCCTCCGGAGTCCCTACCTGAAGGGTAGGTACAGGTGGCCACCTCATCTCTCCACGTCCGTCTGTCACCTCTGGGTACCGTCTCATCATCAAGTCCACCACCAGGTATAGTCTCATCATGAAGTCCACCTCCTGGTACCGTCTCATCATAACTTCCTCCTCCGGGTACCGTCTCTCTCTATAATCCTAAACCATGATCAGTGTTGTCCATCATCTGCATCCAACACAATAAGTTGCGGGCATAGCCCGTGCAGGGGTGAGTATAACGATACTCAGTAGGGACCCCGAGACCTTCAAGATCTCACTAAAAACAACAAGGATAAACCATAAGTAAATATCTCAACAGATAACCTTTACATAGGTATATTCCCATACATATACGTAAGTTATTAAGTAACCCATCTCAATCATAAGGTAAACACAAAGGTCATTGACTCAGCTCAAACCATGATTTTTATTAACGAAACCTCAACTGTTGGAGAAATCCTCCTCTATCGAGTACAGTAGCCCTATCATGACTCCAAGGCACTACTCACTAACTTTAGACTACTGAAGTACTCCTCATGTCGAGTACCGAAGGTCTGCTGACAAATATCTGGTGCTCCATCTACTGTGGGTCTACCGCCAAATATCGAGCGCTCCCCCTAATAGCCGTCAGAGGTACTCCTCCTGTCAAGTACCACAGGTCTGATGCCAACTACCAGGTGCTCCGTCCTCCGTCGGTCTGCCACCTTATACCGGGCGCTCCGTCCACTGGGCTAATCGAATCACTCCGACTCGAATCTGTCGAGCAGTCATCAGGTCTACAGCTATTAGGTCTCCACCCTCCGTACACTCGTATCCAGGAGGGTCTGCTCCACAAGACACTTTTCGATACTCCAATCATCACAAAGTCCCACGAAGATGTACCACAAATTACTGCCTCGTCATATGGGTCTCAATGCAACAGACGACGCACTAATCGGATGCTCGGTCTGTGAGTTATTAGTCTTTTCCTCCCGGGGGCCCGATTGGTTTCGTGTACGAACCAACCCGACCGTATCTCAAATCCACTCCAAACACTCATAGGGTATAATCAAAGGGATTGTTTCTCAATGATATTTCCAAATCCGCGGATGGTTCATCAAACAGACGTCCGGTCTGAATGTTATTAGCTTTTCCATTCTAGGGGCCCGGTTGGTTTCTATGCTAAAACCAACACGACCATAGTCCAACTGCATCCAAACCTCATGTGAAGTATTCCAAAAGATCTGTATCAACAAGAGGATTCCAAAAATGTTTACATCACATCAATCATACGCTCGGAGCTCATGTTATAAGTGTTTCCGCTCCGAGGGCCCGGTTGGTTTCAGGTTTTAGCAAACATGGATATACACAAACGTCACCTAATCCTTGACTTTATTATACCGAAATGACCTTCTTGATCCAAGGAATCCTACGAAACTGATGGTGCGTTGATCGGAGGTCCACAACTCATGATATGGACATTTAACTGAAGAAGGTCTGAAAATAGGGGCTGTGGGCCCGGTCCGACCCGCCCCAACACCCCCTGGGTCGGCCCGAACCGGGTCAACCCGACTCAGGTCCATGTATGGACCAGTTGGGAGTGGCCCGACCCTGCCGGCGCGGCGCAGCCTGGTGGCTGGTTGCGGCTCGGCTGGATGGCCGAGCGCGTTGTGCCGAGTGGGGGAGGTGCGGCATCCCAGCTGATTGATGCTGATGGCGCCAGTTGGCGCCGCCCCCCCAGGCGTCTCGGATCCCACGTGGCAGTGGGGTCAATCGCACCACCGTAACAACTATTGTCGTGGAGGGTTTCCTCCGACGGTGCATTGGGGCGCCGCCGCGCCGGCAAGGCGCGCTCGCGACATCTTCCGCGGAATACTGGACGCGCTCCGGTGGTCCGATTTGTCCACCATCTATGCATGTGGCTCTCCCGGAACCCATTCTTTACTGCAACGGCTTCCATACGCCTTTGCGGTCCCATTTCATCATCGCCCGTCAAAACGCGCACAAACAAACAAACAATCTGCAGAGGGTCCGGGCTTGTTTGTTAGCCCCTGCCCTCCGCGTTAAAGGCTCAAACATGGTTTAAGAATTCAAAATCAAATCCAATACTTAAAATAACCCCACTTACAACCCACATGAATGAGCGATCCATGGATCAACAGGGCATAGGTTGGTCAGAGATCATCGTTCTTTCCTCAAAAAGGGAATGATAAATTCAAACAAAACCCCTATCTCTTGCTCGTCGCTTGTTGGCAGAGTCGTGGAAAGAAGAAGATAAAGACCATCGTTCGTCGCGTCTGCCACACATCCTGAATTCGGAGCTATGTCATTTCGTTGACGATGTTGTAGAGGATAGGTGTCTAGGGAAGGAAGGTCGAAGAAGAATCACGTGGAAGATCGTAGTTGGAATTCTTCGTTGGAGAGGATAAGATTTCCCCAAGTGTTGGGCGTCGCGATACTTTACCAGTGCTTCGTCTCTTGGTGAAGTCATCCCAAAACCTTCTCCCAATCTACCAATATATAGGAGAGGGGGAGAGCTATGTAACCATTGTGAAATTTATGACGGTTCATTTATTTGGAACCTTCCTAAATTCTGACGATGCAATTACTTAATTTAAAAAGGGGGTCGCACGAATTAAATTACATTGGCACATTTTAAGAGGTGTGTTGGCAAAACATAAGAGGGGAGGACGCCAAGAAGATTCCCCCACATAGAATGCATCTATACAAATGATACGAATTAATTTTATGTTGAAACATAAAATTAAGTTATAGCAATTAATTTTACGTCGACACATAAAATTAACTGACAACAATTAATTTTATGTCCACTCATAAAATTAACTAACAAAAATTAATTTTACATCAACTCATAAAATTAATTGAGAGAAATTAATTTTAAGTCGACACATAAAATTAACTGACAGAAATTATTTTACGTCGACCCATTAAATTAACTGACAGTAATTTATTTTACGTCGACCCATAAAATTAACTGACAACAATTTATTTTATGTCGACCCAAAAAATTAATTGATGGTGGGGTTGAGCGGTTTCCTCTCCCTCCCCATTAAATTGGAGGTTAGGGTTTGGTGGTTCCACCACCAACTCCCAAGTGGAGCTTCTAACCACTTTATCTGCACGACATGTGTTTAACAATATAAAATAAATTATTCACTTACTTTATTTTATTAACCCACGTAAAACCCCAAAAACTAACTTTCATACCCGATCATCTGCCGTTAAGGTGAAAGTCTTCTTAAGAAAAAACCCATGCTGCGAGTTCAATGGTGTCCTCAGAATTTGATTCCGAGCACCGGTTCAAAAGTTGTAAAATGCCACTCGTACGTTTACTGAACATACATGAAAAAATGTTCGGAAAAATATTATCAGTCACCCTTGACCCACTGCAGTCAAGGTTAGACTCTACCTTGGATAAACACGCCCCAACGAACTCAACGGTACTCCTGAATTTTCAATTCGAGTTACCGTTTAGATGTTATTATTTTTACAATAAAATAATTGTCACTTAATTATTTTATTTACGGCCAAAAACTAACATTCCCAGGTGGCCCGCACCGTCCAAAGTTAGTATCTTATTAAAGAAAGTATACCATCACGAGTTAATCGATGGTCTGATATTTTTTTCCGATTTACTATTTGTGTGTTATAAGCATTTGAAAAAATGAAATAACTTTATTTAATTATTTTATTTACGGTTATACCATTTTCGGGTTTTCTCACAGGAGGCCTACACCGACTAAACTTAAGTCACGCCTAGGGTAAACCCGCCATGATGAGCACAACGGTGCCATCAGATTTTTTATCCGAGTAAATATTTAAGAGTTATTCCACTTTTTCAGGAAAACTGCTAATGGGCGTTAATTTAAGCTTTACAAAACATTAGAAAAATTATTCCGGACACACCGGGCCTCAGAATTAGGTGCCGTCAGAAACTGCGTACTCATAAAATTCCAGAGAATTTATGAAAAAAATCCATGAAATTTAAGTGTCTTTACAGGACATCCCCCACCCCCCCCCACACCCCATTGATATCCCCCACCCTCCCCCCCTTCCCCCTCCCCCCCGGATAGCCCATCCCAACCCCGGACAGCCCCCCCTCCCCCGGACAACACCCCCACCCCGGAGAGCCCCCCCCACCTCGGACTGCCCCCGCACCCCCAGACAGCCCCCCCCCCCCCCCCGCACCCCCCGGACAGCCCGCCCCACCCCCAGAATCTTGGTGAATCTCAATCATCATTCATAAACATTAATAAAAATAAAAAAATGGATGTATAATCATCCATAACTGACATCAACATATTATCCCAACCAGGATTCCACATCGATTCATTTTATAATGTAACACTCGCAAGCATCACTACCCAAACACACACAACCACTCAGGATCATTCTATCAACAGGGCACCCACTCGAGTCCTTAGTTTCTAAATGTATGAAGATGCATTCTTCTTGGGATCCTCGTAAATAGTATGCTAGTTGAGAAATCCATCCTGAAATCATATTGGTTAGAACCTAAGAGTAGGTATTCCTTTTGGGATCCTCAATCATAATTAGTCACTCAGGCCCATGCCCACCCCGGGCAACACCACGCACCCCGGACAACCCGCCCCCACACCCTGATAGCACCCCGCACCCCGGAATTCCCCCTATACAACACCCTGCACCCATGACAGCCCCCCCGGACATCATGCCCCACCCTCGGGCAGACGACATGTCAATCAGAGGTGTTGTTTGATCATGGTGACCGGAAACATGTTTTCGGAGTCATAAAAGACCAAAATTGCATGTCACAGTCAAATTCAGATTAAATGCACTCTGAATGAGCTAAAACAACATGAAAATGATAGGAATATTATTCGTGACATGCAGGAGGAGACAAAATGTCTATCAAACATGCGGCACACACGGTACGACCGAATGTGTCGTTTTCAGCAGTTCATGCACACTTTAAAAGGGCACATTGGGTGGTCAAAACCAACCAAACGACCTCGGAATACATGAAATCATATGAAAACAACCGCAGTGTTAATTTTGAAATGGTCGGGCATACGACACGTCAATCGAAAGTGCTGTTTGACCACGGTGACCAGAAACGCGTTTCCAGAGTCAAAAAAGACCAAAACGGTGTGTTACGGTCGAATTTAGAGCAAATATGCCCCAAATGACCTGAAACCGCATGAAAACGATAGGAATATTATTCGTGAAATGAAAGGGGAGATGACACATCCATCAGACATGCGGCGCGTGTGGTACGACTGGATGTGTCTTTTTTAGTAGTTTGGTACACTCTAAAATGGTGCGTTGGGTGGTCAAAACCACCAGAAAGACCTCGTAATACCCTGAAATCATACGAAAACATCCACAATGTGAATTTTGAAATGGTCAGGTATACGACACATCAATTGGAGGTGTCATTTGACCGCGGTGACCGGAAACACGTTTCTGGTGTCATAAAACACCAAAACGGCATGTCCCAGTCAAATTCAGAGAAAAAGTTCTCTGAATGACCTAAGACCACATGAAAATGATAGGAATATTATTCATGACATGCTGGAGGAGACAACACGTCCATCAGATTTGTGGTGCACGTGGTACGACCGAATGTGTCGTTTTCAGCAGTTTGGCGCGCTCTAAAAAGGCGCGTTGGGTGGTCAAAACCACCCGAATGACCTCGGAATGCCATGAAATCATACGAAAATATCCTCTATGTGAATTGTGAAATGGTCAGGTAGACGACACAACAATTGGAGGTGAAGTTTGACTGTGGTGACTGGAAACACGTTTTCAGAGCCAAAAAACACCAAACGGTGTGTCATGGTCAAATTCAGATAAAACGTGCTCTGAATGACCTGAAAACACACGAAAAATATAGGAATATTATTCGTGACATGTAGGAGGAGATGTCACATCCATCAGAAATGCGAGCGCGCGGTACGACCGAATGTGTCATTTTTAGCAGTTCAGCACGCTCTAAAAGGGCGCGTTGGGTGGTCAAAACCACCCAAACAACCTTGGAATGCCATTAAATCATACGAAAACAACAAAGGTTTGAATTTTAAAATGGTTGGGCAGAAGAAATGTCAATCAGAGGTGTCGTTTGACCGTGGTGATCGGAAACACGTTTCTGGAGTCAGAAAAGACTAAAATGGTGTGTCACGGTCAAATTCAGGGAAAATGTGCTCCAAATAACATGAAACCACACAAAAACGATATGAATATTATTATTGACATGCATAAGGAGTCGGAACATCCATCGGACGTGCGACATGCATGGTACGACCGAATGTGTTGTTTTCAGCAGTTTGGCGCGCTATATAAAGTCGTGTTGGGTGGTCAAAACCACCCGAACGACCTCAGAATACCATGAACTCGTACGATAACAACCGAAATGTGAATATTGAAATGGTTGGGGAGACGGTACATCAATCTCAGGTGTCGTTTGACCGGAGTGACCGAAAACGCGTTTCCAGAGTCATAAAACACCAAAATGGCGTTTCACGATCAAATTCAGAGAAAACATGCTCCGAAGGATCTGAAACCACACGAAAATGATAGGAATATTATTTGTGACTTGTAGGAGTATACGACACATCAATCGGACATGCAGCAAGCACGGTAAGACCGAATGTGTCATTTTCAACAGTTCAACACATTCTAAAAGGGCGCGTTGGGTGGTCAAAACCACCCGAACGACGTCAGAATTCCATGAAATCATATTAAAACAACCAAGGTGTGAATTTTTCATTGGTTCGGCATACAGCAGGTCAATTAGATGTTCCATTCGACTGCGGTGACCAGAAATGCGTTTTCTGAGTCATAAAACACCAAAATGGCGTGTCACGTTCAAATTTAGAGCAAACATGCTCTGAATGATCTAAAACCACATAAAAATGACAGTACTATTATCTGTAACATGCATGAAGAGATGGAACATCCATAAGGCGTGCGGCGCGCACGGTGCGACCAAATGTGTCATTTTCACCAGTTCAGCGTGCTCTAAAAGGGCGCGTTGGGTGGTCAAAACAACACGAACGAGCTTGGAATTCCATGAAATCATACGACAACAACTATGGTGTGAATTTTTAAATGATCAGGTAGACGACAATTCAATCGGAGATGCCAATTGACCGCGGTGACCGGAAATGTGTTTCCGAAGTCATAAAAGGCCAAAACGGAGTGTCATGGTCGAATTCCAAAAAAACGTTCTCTGAATGACCTGAAACCACTCAAAAACGATAGGAATATTATTCGTGACATGTAGGAGGAGATAACACATCCATCGGACGTGCGGCGCGTGCAATACGACCGAATGTGTTATTTTCAACAGTTTGGGGCACTCTATAAGGGCCCGTTGGGTGGTCAAAACCACTCGAATGATTTCTGAATTCTATTAAATCATATGAAAACAACCGTGGTGAGAATTTTGAAATTTTCAGTTAGACGACATGTCAATCAGAGGTGTCGTTTGACTGCGGTGACCGGAAACGTGTTTCCTGAGTCATAAAATACCAAAATGGTGTGTCACAGTCGAATTCATAGAAAACATCCTCCGAATGACCTGAAACCACATGAAAACAATATAAATATTATTCATGACATGAAATAGGATAATTCACGTCAATTGGACATGCGGTGTGTGCGGTACGATGGAATGTGTCATTTTCAATAGTTTGGCGTGCTTTAAAAGGGCGCATTGGGTGGTCAAAACCACCCGATCGACCTTGGAATTCCATGAAATCATACGACAACAACTACAGTGTAAATTTTGAAATGGTCGAGTAGAAGATACATCAATTGGAGGTTTCGTTTGACTGCGATGACCAGAAACGCGTTTTTGGAGTGATAAAACACTAAAACCGCGTGTCACGGTCGAATTGAGATCAAACATGCTCTGAAAGAACTAAAACCACATGAAAAGGATAGAAATATTATTTTTGACATGTAATAGTAGACGACACATCTATCGGATGTGTGGCGTGCGTGGTACAACCAAATGTATCATTTTTAGTAGTTCAGTGTGCTAAAAAAGGGCGCATTGGGTGGTCAAAACCACCCAAACGGCCTCAAAATGCCATGAAATCGTATGAAAAAAACCATAGTGTAAATTGTAAAATTTTTGAGCTGAAGAAACGTCAATCAGAGGTTTCGTTTGACCACGGGGATCAGAAACGCGTTTCCGGAGTCAAAAAAGACCAAAACGGCATGTCACGGTCGAATTCAGAGCAAACATGCTCTGAATGATCTGAAACCACACAAAAATGATAGGAATATTATTGGTGACATGAAAGAGAAAATGGAACGTCCATCGGACATGCGGAGCACACAGTACGACTGAATGTGTCATTTTCAGTAGTTCAGCGCGCTCTAAAAGGGCGCATTGGGTGGTCAAAACCACTCGAACAACCTCATAATTCCATTAAATCATAGGAAAACAACCGCGGTGTGAATTGTGAAATGGTTAGGAAGACATGATGTTAATTTGAGGTGTCTTTTGACTGCGGTGACCAGAAACGTGTTTCCGGAGTCAGAAAACACCAAAAGGGCATGTCACTGTCGAATTCAGAGAAAACGTGCCCTGAATTACCTGAAACCACACGAAAATGATAAGAATATTATTCTTGACATGCAGGAGGAGACATCACGTCCATCAGATGTGCGTCGCGCAAGGTACGACCAAATGTATCGTTTTCAGCAGTTCGACGTGCTCTAAAAGGGCGTGTTGGGTGGTCAAAACCAGCTGAACAACCTAGGAATGCCATGAAATCATACTACAACAACCATGGTGTGAATTGTAAAATGGTCAGGTAGATGGCACATCAATCGGAGGTGCCATCTGACTGCACTGGCTGGAAACGCGTTTTCAGAGTCATAAAACACAAAAACAAAGTGTCACAGTCGAATTTAGAGCAAACATGCTCTGAATAACCTGAAACCATAGTAAAAATATAGAAATATTATTCTTGACCTAAAGGAGGAGAGGGAACATCCATCGGGCATGCGGTGTACGCAGTATGACAGAATGTGTCATTTTCCGCAGTTCGGCGTGCTCTAAAAGTGCGCGTTGTGTGGTCAAAACCACCCAAACGACCTCGGAATGCCATGAAATAATACGAAAACAACAATGATGTGAATTGTGAAATGGTTGGGCTGAAGGCATGTCCATCGGAGGTGCTGTTTGACCGTAGTGACTAGAAACGCGTTTCCAGAGTCATAAAAGACCAAAACGGCGTGTCACGGTCGAATTCAGAGAAAACTTGCTATGAATGACCTGAAACCACTCAAAAATGATAGGAATATTATTTGAGACATGCAGGAGGTGACGACACGTCAATCGGACGTGTGGCGCACGCGGTATGACCGAATGTGTCGTTTTCTGTAGTTCGGCGCACTCTAAAAGGGTGCGTTGGGTGCTGAAAACCACCCGAACGACCATAGAATTCCATGAAATCATACGACAACAACCGTGGTGTGAATTTTGAAATGGTCGGGAAGACGATACGTCAAATGGAGGTTCCATTTGACTGCGGTGACCAGAAGCACGTTTCCGGAGTCAGAAAACACCAAAACGGCGTGTCACGGTCGAATTCAGAGAAAACGTGTTCCAAATGACCTGAAACCACAAGAAAACGATTTGAATATTATTCGTGACATGAAGGAGGAGATGACACATCCATCGGACATGCAGTGCTCATGGTACGACCGAATGTGTCATTTTCAGTAGTTCAATGCGCTCTAAAAAGGCGTGTTGGGTGGTCAAAACCACCCGAATGACCTCAGAATGCCCTGAAATCATACGATAACAACTGCAGTGTAAATTGTGAAATGATCTTCTAGAGGGAATGTCAATCGAAAGTGCCTTTTGATAGAGGTGAATGGAAATGCGTTACCGGAGTCATAAAAGACCAAAACGGCGTGTCACGGTCGAATTCAGAGAAAATGTGCTCCAAATGACCTAAAACCACACGAAAAAGATAGTAATATTATTCGTGAAATGCATGAGGAGACAACACGCCCATCAGACATGCGGTGTACACATAAAACAATCCTTTTTGGACAACAAAACACTTTTAGAAACTAAATCAAAGACTAAATGAAAAAAATTCAAAAATGATATCATTTCTTATATTGGGGGTTTAAAATTATTATAGTACCCATGAGATGTCAAATTTAATTTTAATATATGTATATAATAACTGAATAAATATGTAAAATTTATGCTTTTTTTGTTTATTTGTTTTCTTTGAATCTTATTTTAGGACTCTAAAGCAGGTGGTTGTGGATCGTTGAAGCACGTCTATCACTTATAGTTTATGATGATATTAGTGTTTATGGTGTTTGGATTTGTTTTCCATTTCTTATGATTTATATGCTTTTTTTTTATTCTGTACCAGGAATTTTTTTAAAAAAAAGTATTTCCAGTTCAACTACCGCCACTGGCAGTCACTATAGGCAAACTTCAGCGACCGCCAATGGTGATCATTGTAGGCAGAAATTCGTCCAGCTTTAGTGACCTCCAGGAGGTTGCAGTAGGCCAGAATTTTGGACAACTTCAGCGACCACCAATGGCAGTCGCTATAGGTGGAATATTTAGTAGTGTTGCGATCCGTCACAATCGAACCTCTACCTCTGTCACTACCTGGGAGGTCCTTCGTCTATCTGTTGATCGTCTGAGCGGCAGGTCGGACTGTCACAAGCCATGTGACCCTATCCGCCGCATGAGTAACACTACATGTCAGGTCTGGCTCTGTCTCCACCCTAGGTGCTCTGCACTACCGACACTGAGTCGTGCGATTGACCACCTATAGGTATGATCCACTTGGAACTCTGCATCATCTATCTACAGCCAGTTGTAGAAGACTCCACTGCATGTCGGCTAGTGGTGGGTCCCACTGCTGGAGACTGATCAGCAAGGAAACTCTCCACTGAGAGGGCTCTCTCCAACACCCATTTCTGCGTCGGGATGCTGTGAGAGATAATTGAATCTCTGATCTCTCACCTTCGTCCCTGCTCAAAGGTCTGGGCCCTGAAGAACATGTCCCGTACCATTTCAGTGGAGTGGCACGAGAGGTCAGTGAACTTCGCTGAGTACTACGCCACCGTCATGCTACCCTGCTGTAGATGCAGAAGCTCCTTTATCTGCACCACTCGAAGGGTGGATAGTACAAATGCCACCCAAAATAGTCTCTCAAAGTCTACCCATAGAAGCGTTGCCTTGTCATGCATCTGGAGCATCAGGCTCCACCATCTGCCTGCTGCTTCCTGAAGGTGGCCGTCAGCAAGGATCACTATGAAGTCTGCTGGTGTCCCTACTAGACTGAAAACTCTCACCACAACCTCCCACCAATCCTCAGCTACCTGTGGGTCTGTCTCTCCATGGAACCTAGGTGGCCTCTAGTGCTGGAACTCATGTCGTGCGCTCAAGCGGTGTGCATCGCCTGATTCAGGGGCTGGTGGTATCGATGGCCCAATGGGTGGTAGTACCAATGGTGCCTCTTATGGTGACTCTAATAAAATAGGGACATATACATAGTTCTTGTTTCTCGGTGGGCTGTCAGTATGTACAACTCTCAGGGCCCTAGCTGGTTCTCTACGGGGAAGCATCCTAAAAGAATAGATGCGACATAGTCAAAAGACTATACCTAGTGAGATGACCTAGTTTGAGCTGACATTGAAGAATTTTTTTGAAAACACACATGTAATTAGTGTTTTCGTGCACTGAGTCAGAAATCAGAAGTCATGGTCTTAGTTTATGGAAACTTTAGCTGCCTGCACAAACACTAGACTCCCTGAAATAAAAACCACACTTAGTACCCTTAACACTATTGCTTCACAGAAAAGAAATATCAGAGTCCAAATTTTTGTGGAAGAATTGACACCTCTGATACCAATTTGTCATGACTCGCCCCCCAGGTCCCACATTGTGACTACCCCAAGCCCACCTTCCGTATGCAAGGGGCTGGCGACTATCACCAAAGGTGTAATTCTCTAAAACCGGGAAGGCATTGCCTTTATAAATCGTAAACACACACAAACATAGTACAAGCGGAAGAAAAAACAAAGTAAATACTATGTAAAAAGTATGTTGAAAGTAAAGGGTCCAAAATCCATTCCCAACTATAATGTACAAATACCACTAAAAGCAAGTACAACTAAAAATGGACAAAGAGCAGGAATGTGAAAGCAGCTCCTGGATCATCCTCCAAGGTTCCTACCTGAAGGGTAGGTACATATAGCCTCCTCAGTTCTCCACATTCGTATGTCTCCTCTGGGTACCGTCTCATCGTGAGGTCCACCTATGGGAACTGTCCAGTCCTCATACACTCTGCCTCGGTCAGCACTGTCTGTCGTCTACATCCAACACAATGAGGTACGGGCATAGCCCGTGATGGGGTGAGTATAATGATACTCAGTAGGGACCCCGAGACCCTCAAGGTCTCAGAAAATCCAACAAAGATAATCCAAAAATAATATTTCAACAGATAACCATTACTTAGGTATATTCCCATACATATACCTATGTTATCAAGTAACCCATCTCAATCATGAGGAAAACACAAAGGGCATTGACTCAGCTCAAACCAGGATTTTTATTCACGATGACGAAACCAAGACTGCTGAAGAACTACTCCCCTATTGAGAAAAGTAATCCTGTCACGACTCCGAGGTGCTTCTCACTAACCTTAGACTACTGAGGTACTCCTCCTGTTGAGTATCGCGGGTTTGCCTCCTCACACAGTAGCGCTCCCCGCCATGAGTCTGCCGCCTCACACAGTAGTGCTTTCCCTGATAGCCTATAGAGGTACTTCTTCGGTCGAGTACTGCGAGTCCTCCACCTCATATAGTAGCACTCCTCCACCATGGGTCTACCACCTCACACAGTAGTGCTCCCCCATGGGCTAGTCATGTCACTGCGAAACAAATCGGTCAAATAGTCATCAGGTCTCATCCACCTACTATGTCACTGTACTTCGTATGCCCGACTCCGGGAGGATCCGCTCCACGATCTACTGGTCGATACTCCAAGTGTCACAAAGTCCTGCGAAGAAGTATCTCAAAGTTATACCACATCATAGGGGTTTCAATGCAACAGACGATGTGTCAATCAGACGCCCGGTCTGTGTGTTATTGGCATTTTCGTTCGAGGGACCCGGTTGGTTTTTAGGATAAAACCAACCCGACCATACTCCAAAAACATCCAAAACTCAAGTATTGTATGCCAAAATAACTGACTCATAAAAAGGAAACCAACATAGTTAACGACACATCAATCGGACGTTCGGTCCTTAAGTTGTATGTGTTTCCGCTCCGAGGGCCCAGTTGGTTTTGGGTTCGAAGCAACCCAGCCATCAGAAAATTCCCCAAAACATGGAGTGTAATATACCAAAATGTCTGTCTCGATATGAGGAATCCTACGCAATAGATGGTGTGTCGATCAGAGGTTTTCCGCTCATGTTATGGGTGATTAACTGAAAATGTTCTGTAGAGGGGGGGTCTGGACCAGGTCAGAACCGGACCAACCCACCCTGGGTTGGCCCGAACTAGGTCGACCAGACCCGGGTCTGGGTCCGGCCCGGTAGGGCGCGGCCCATCATGGCGGTTGAGGCCCGGCCCACGCGAGGGTGGCCCGACCTGAGCAGTAGGTGGCCCGGCCCACGTGCAATTGGCCCAGCTCGGTGGCTGGACGTGGCTCGACCAGGCTTGCCGGGTGGGGGGGGGGGGCTCTTCGTAATGGCGGTGCCACGCTGGCACCGCCCGACCTTCTCCGAACCCACGCTGCTCGGGTTACGCTCCATTGTCGCCACGGTCGGTGCTACAATGGTCTTCCATCGGCGGTGCGCTAGGGCACCGCTGCCCTTAGGTGGCCGGCCGGTGCCAGCCACCGCCTTCGGTCGCCGTCACCGCCACGCCGGTGACCCGCGCCGCCATGATCTCTTGAGGTACATCAGAGTCATTCCAGTGGTCCGTTTTAGCTCTTGTCTGCGCCTGCGGCCCTCTCGGAATTTTCTCTACACTGCGACGGCCTCAGAACATCGTTTCCCTTCCATCAACCTGTCACCCAACAAATCATGTATGACGAACAAGTTGGTGGTGGCTCCGGACTTGTTCGTTAGCCCGTACCCACCGCGTTAGTGGTTCAAACAATCACCCAACAAATAATCGCCCAAGTTTGAGGGTATAAATCACATATATAAAATTAAACAACATCCCCCTACCTCGTAATTGAGGTTCGTTCGTCGACGAGCCATGGAAGACGAGCGTCGCGGTAGTCAGGCGTCGCAGAAGAACGCGTCGTGGAGAATGATGTCATCCCGTCAATGTTGGAGGAACAATGAATAATATTATATTGAATTTTTGATGAACAATGAATAACATTACAATTATAATGGTCTAATACTATGTATAAACCCATTCCTATTGAATAACTTCAAATATTTCTAGAAACAAAACTTTATGTAACTTAATTATATTACCCTCTAAAATTACATCACGTTTCTATAACATTCTTATTCTTCATCACCTATTTCATATTCATTGAATAGAGACCTCATATGATTTGTTTTTATAAATTAGTAAATAATTACATTTTCACTAGTTTTTTACTTTTACTCTATGATACACAATCATCCCCTTATTTCCAAGAAAGATACATTATTTTTTTCCCCGTTATTCTTTTTTAACATTTCATTCAGAACTATGAATTTTAGTATTTTTATGATCTTTGGATGGTCAGTGAAAACTACCCAATCATCACATTGTACCTTTTCATTACTTAATGATGAAATGGTATAACATTCCATGTCTTCATTTTTCATGGTTTAACCCTCCCAAAATATCCAATTCCCTAAAATTCATAAGATCCTCTATATGATATATCAATTCCATCGAAAATTGTAGTTCACGCCTATTATGACATAATCTAAGAACCACAATATGAAATTATCCAAAAATTATGAATCATTGAAATTATTATGAATTATTTATGGTCTGACATTAACTCCTCACTATTTAAAAACAAATTTTCCTCAAAATGATAAATAATGAAACCATAAAAACACTAGAATACTCTTAATAATTCCCCAAAATAATCTTACCCTTGTATGCACTTCAATATTTTTATTCTAAATATTCTTTCATGTTGAAACTGAGTCTCCCACAACATGGTTACCATACCAATTCAATTACTAAAAATCATAGGCGTTTCTCATGAAACAAGCCCCTCTATGAATCTGGTCTTCATAAAAGACTCCTCTACCATATCTAGGTCATAATATAACCGAACATGTTACTGCACGACCATAAATCTCCTCCCATAAACAAATTCCAAAAAAACACCCCACTCATAAATAACTCATGTCTTTTCCAAATTCCTAGAGATAAATCTTTTGTTTCTTAATATAAATTTAATGAATTCCATAGTTTTTAATTTTTTTCAGAACTCCAGTAAAAATGTGAATTGTGGTGTCATGCAATGATATTCGTATTATAGGAAAAAAATAATTACACTAACATCAAAAAAATTTCTAAGACTTCATTATGAATTTATACTCTCATTTTGAAGTCATTAATTTTATTTTTGAGAACAAATCCCAAAATCACCTAAAGGAGGGTTTTAATAACAATTTCTTATAAGGTAAAAAACATTTTACATGGTGTGGATGAGTGTTTATATTGTATTTTTTGACGTTTTCATTTTTTAATGGGTCAAAGAGAAGAGGGATATTATAATTTTCATATAAATATATATTATATTCAGGTACATCATGATAGTCCATAATGGTGTCGTATGATCATCAAATAAGGAATGGTATTTCTTCTTACACTCTTCACATAAGGGTAGATGTTTCATCTCATTTTTACCACAATAGGAATGATTGGTCATTTTATATTATTCACTTTAGTAAGGATGGTTAATCTTATTATTATGAAATATGGAATTAGGGATCATATAATGCTCATTGCTTAAGGAATAATGCATCATCTTATACTCATCACATAATGTTTTTTATATTTTGGGACACTACTATATGTTACTTATTTTAGGGTTAAAGGAAACCTAATTCTATTTTAAAAGGAATGATTATTTATATCTTCCACATCCCATACCATGAGAAAATTTTATTTTCATAACATAATACTGAATGGTCAAGTATTATTTTGGTCATTATATACTAAATGATAGTTCATCTTAAACTCGAGACATAAGGAAGTATGGGTCATCTTATTATCACTACATAAGGAAGGGTTTATCTTTTTCTTATCATATCATATATAAAGTTTCAACGTATTGACATCAAATAATTGATGAGTGTTCATTTAATTTATATAACATATGGAATGATGCGTCTTTATATTTCCAGGGTGTGATGGAATTTTAAACTCTTCATATAAAGATGGTATCTTATGAAAATCAAATAAGAAATGGTAGATGCATTATTCTCATCACATAAGAAAAAATAGTTCTTCCTCATATCATTCTATGAGGTATTTAAAGGCTTTTTGCATAAAAAATATTTTCATATGATCATCTCATAGGATGGGATTGTTCGATGTCAACCCCATGTAAATGAAAAAGGGAATCTTATCCCTGTAACATAAGGAGGGAAATTTATTATCATAATATAAGAATATATGTTTGTTGTGTAATAATATAATATTTTATGATATAGTTATCTATAAATAAATTTGATTTGTTTGATAACTTTATTTACTTACAACATCAGGTTTCAACAAAACACAATATAATATTGAAATAATATTATTTAATGTGAAATTTATCTCCTAGTACTTGAATTTGAGGTTATGAATATTATTTATGTCATTATTAATTATATATAACGTACCAAAAAAATAATAATTTATTAATTAAATTTTCATAAATTTGGGCTCTGTTTTTAGTAAATTTTTTTTTCTTCAAAAACACATCTTCTTAAAAAAGTGTTTTTATTGGTTTTTGTGAGTGAATGGTTTAATTAATATCAAGAAAATGAAGAAATTTTATTTGATACAAATAATATTATTTTTTAAATATCAAAATTAAAATAATGGTACGTTGAATTTTTTAGACATTTCTGAATATGTTGTTTTTTATTGAATTGATAAAAATACTAATTTTAACTAAATATTAATATTTGGTATCATTAATTTAAAAGGTTATATTTTATTTTAGAATTGATTGAAATTAATATTATTTACATTATTAATTTTATATGTTTTTTCATTGGAAACAATTTTATTGTTAAATTCATTATAAAAACATTTTTATACTTAGAAAGGCATATTTATAAAAAACTAGTTTTTTATTTTGATTTTTGATTTTATCATAAATTTTATATCTTCTGATTTTTGAAATAAAATCATGAAAAATGGATTCTATATTGGAATTTAGATATGAAAATATGGTAAATTTTTCCCTTTTTTGGGTAAATATGAATAGAAGTCATACTAATTTTTAGTTACCACCATAATGTTAAAATTGATTAATTAATGATTAAACCAATGTGATAAGGCTTATAATTTATTCAAATAGTTTCATTTATTTAATTGGATGATTTTATTTCATCCATAACAATATAAACATTAAACATATTAACTTTTTTATATTTCTCTCTAATTATTACCTTTATAATATTTATGTAAAAAATAATGTGAAAAATGTTACTTATTTGTTTTTATATCTATAATATTTTATGACCACGATCAAAATAAATTATTTTACAATCTAAATGGTTATGATAAATATTATTTAAATTATTTTATCAATATTATATATTTATTTTTTGAACTAATATAAATCATAAAGGATTACACAACACCGACGTAGTGTATGTGTAAGCAATAAAAAATCAATTAAATGTTTTTAAAAATAGTAAAGTAATTTTATTTGAGAGCGTTTTAGTGTATTGAAACTTTTATTGAAAAATATAACATATTAGGGATATTTTTAAGGTTTATATTCTAATCCATTTTCATTCATTTTATTCAATGTATAATTAAATTTATAGTCCAAAATTTATATTAATTATATTTTATGTTAAATAATATTTTATAAAATGTGATTTAGACATATAATTATAACTTTTATGTGTTCTTTAACACTAAATTTAGTGTACTTTTATATATTTTATTCTATTATCCTCTCAATTTCCAAAATATATTTTAGGGTAGCCATTCCCATCCATGTAAAAGTTTAGTTCAAAACATGCATCAATACACAAAAACTAAGAAAACATATTGAATTATCATGATATTTTAAGAAAAAAATTTATGATTTGTTTTCTATTTTTATGATTCAATATCAAGATAATACAAGACATTATGTCTTTTTTATGATCAAAGGTTTTTTATTTTCTTCTAAATATTACATTTTAAATAAAAACTTGTGTCACATGTTGAAAACATCAAAAACAGACTTGAATTGTTAAATATATTATGATGATGATCAATAATTCAACTGTTATGTGTTGGAATAAACTATAATCTAATCCTATATAGACTGTGACTAGTACGACCAAAAGTGAAGTCATTCATTTGGAAATCCCGTTTTAGTTTCTAACATAAACCATATACTCAAAACAATGAAAAAAATTTGGTTGTTCTTTATATATTAATAAAATTATCAAAAATTTAATTATGATGTGTATGAATTAATTATAAGTTAACTTCAAAGATGATTTATATCATATTATTGAGAGTGAAAATTTTCAATTTCAAAGAAATGTTTGTTCAAAATTTTCATCACATAGTCAAAATAAAGAAAAAATTATCTTATTTTCTTGATACATTGGAAGAAATCCAAAATTAATTTTTCATAAATTGGAATCAATAAAAAGTCAATATGATTCATTGAGTGGTTAGTATTTCTCAAAAGTAATTGTTTTCATTAAAAAGATTAATTTTAGATAAAAAAGTGCCACTCACTCAAAAACATGAAAACACATTTATATTTTCTTTATATTTTAATAATGCTTCGAATAATTCATTTGTGACATACAGGAATCAAGAACACATTAATCTGTCACACAACATGGCCAGTGTAACCAAAACTAGCTGTATTCCTTTACAAAAGACTTTGTAGATAAAAACATACATCACACGCTAAAAAATAATCAAACACACTCAAATTGAATATCTATCTTTGGATAATATACAATATTAATTATTGATATATGGGAGTCAAATTCCCAATAATTTAAGACACAGCGTGTCTTGTATGACTGAAATTTCATGTTTTCATTTGAGGACTCCTTTTTAGTCTAAAAAATTCATAACACCCTCAAAACCATGAAAACACTCCCATTTTATATAAATATTTTAGTAGACAGATCTGTAACATTTTTTTATGTTTTAGAATCAACCTCACATCAATATGATATATGGTTTGATCAATATGATATATAGTGTGGCTAGTATCATTGAGTGATTTTTTTAATTCAAAACTAAAATTTTAGTTCAAAAAATGAATTAATAAATCATAACCAAGAAAAACACATTTATTTACTTGATATTTTATGAAAAATATCAATAATTAATATTTAGTGTGTAGAAAGAAATCACATTCCAATCCAACACAAGATTTGTATAGTATGAATGAAAGGGTGTTTTTCATTTAAAAATGACAAATTAGTTCAAAAATACCTTACAAAAAAACCTAGATAATGAAATTATGTTTCCATAAAATTTTATTACAAATGATTTATAATTCATTTTTAATGTGTAATAATAAACCACATGTGAATCCAACATAAAATGTGTCTGGTATTTTTAAAAAGGTGTGTTCTAATTTAAATATGAAATTTTAGTTCAAAATGTGTATTACCGACTCATAACAACAAAAAATTTAATTAATGTTTTATATATTTTTAGGATAATAGTCAAAATATATTTATAATATGAAGTAATGATCTAAATTTTAATTTTAAAAATTGTGTGGTTAGTATGAATGAAAGTATATGTTTTCATTTAAAATGGACATTTCAATTTAAAATACATGATGCATATTTATAATGGATAAAATTAACTTTAATTAAATTTATAATTTCATATAAAAATTGATAATACATTTGTAACATGTTGAAATCCTTTACATTTAAATCTGACACACTTTGTGTTCATCATGAACAACAATTTCATTTTTTTCATTTTAAAATGACATTTTAGGTAAAAATGTGCATCACACACTCAAATAAAAAATGAACTCATTTTTCAATTATATTCTTTTTGAAATTTATATTTACATTATTTATGATGTTTACGAGTCAACTAAAAGTCAATATTATTAAAGATGTGGTTGGTATGACTAATAGTGGTTCACATACTCAAAATAGAGAAAATGGATATCTAGTTCCTAATTATATTGCATTTTGGTTTATTTTTTTATTATGTTATCCTTTTTATTTATCTATTATAATTTATAATTAATTCCATCATATTTAATTTTTTATTAGTTAATTATTTTATCATATTTTTTTCTCATTTACAGCTTTATATTATTACTAAAAAAGATTTGATTATTATTATATATACACTCTTATTTTGATTGTGATTGCGTGATGTGTTCGACAACTGGTAGTGAAAATTGTATATATTGAAAGGGAGTGTCAATATTAGCAGAATGAAAGGAAACCATGCCTATTTTATATAAATATTCTAATAAATTCATTAAAAATACAACATTTTTAATAAATTGTTCATATCAATGTAATTACAATGTACAAAAAGTATGAAATATGGATTTGTTTGTAATTTTATTGTTTTTAATTTAAATTAATTTTAATTTTTTTTAATTTATAAATAATTATAGCATTATTTTAATAATATAACATCATAGTGCTCTAATAGGGATCTTTTATAAGCTCTGTAGGTAGTACTGAAAGAATTTTTTTTTGAGTGCCAGAAAATAGAACTATGAAAAATTACTTTTTTCATCACTAAAACATTTTTCTATAAACATCCCCTTTATTAGTGAATATTTTAGTGTTAATCAATGAATCTTTTATTTGTTATTTAGTTCGTACTAATAAAATATCCTGGATGTTTATGTTGATTAAAATTATATTTAATTCAAAAAATTTGATAACATTGATATATATCACTGATAAAAGGGTAATCTAATTTAGTGACATCACATGAACATGATTTATCTTATGAGTTCCACAATAATTTTAACATAATATATTAAAAAATATTACATGACATCAATCATTATAGATTGATATTTTATTTAATGCAAATAAAAATCTACTTTTCTAATCATTCTAGGTTTTTTTAATTTTATTTAATTCGATTTAATCCATTAAATTAGGATTTAATTCTACTTTATTCTTCTAATACCACTTTTATTCATACAAAACTTTCTTTTAATTATTCATATTTTGACTCAAAACGTCAATTTATTCAATACCATCTTCTAGTTAAACATTCATTAAATTCCTTTCATCAACATCAATGTTTTGATCATTGTTGTCCTCCTATTGTGGTTTATCTATGATATTCACAAGAACTTCTTCACTATGTTATTTGTAATCCTAAATATCTTACATATTCATTTATTAATAGCATATATCGTTTTATAAATAAAATCTTATTTCTTTTTAAGAAATTTATTTCTGAACTTCTTTTTTCAATTGACATCTCTAGATGATTTATTAGTGTGTGATTAATCTTCATCATCACCTTAGAAATTATTTGGGATTTTTTCATATATAATTCCAAATGTTTCTAATATGATGGAAATCAATTGAAATATTTCATTTCAATATTCATTTTCCCTTTTTATGTTTTTATGAAATAAATCATCACATCAATATCCTTTTAAATAAGAACTTATCCCAAACATTGATTATTTATTTTCATGAATTCCAATTCTATATAATCCTCTTTCATAGTGAACATAATTTTGTTGTTCCTCATCTTTTGTGCAATGATAATTCCATTAAAACCATATAGAAACACATCCAATGGATCCTTTTCATCGTACAATAATACCTTTATATGGAAATGTAATTGGAATCCTTTTATGATCATCATTAAAATTTTTATATCACTATGATATTTTAGGAGTTCAAACATATCCTTCATAAGAATTTTAAACTAATCAAATAATGTTTTAAGAGTCTCATTTAGGTGAATCCTTAAATACTTGAATTATTCCATAAAAAATTAACTTTTAATTTAAATGACTTGAATTCACCTTCCTAATAGCTAATAATATCTTCCAACATGGTCTTTTATGAGTTCAATTGAATAAACACTGTATATAAAGTATTATATAATTATCCTTCTAATTCATGGACTTCGTTATTATCATCTTCAATCTACCTTCAATCTTATTTTCATACTGCTCAACTCTCTACACCATCTTAAATACCATGTATGAAATATGTGTTTATTTCTATTACCAAAGATTAGAAATATTATTTAATATGATTCATAAATAAAAATTTTTTTTTTTCATAAAATATAGGAATCCCCTTGTGGATGAAAAATTTCATTACCTCATAGAGAGAATTCTTAATATAGAGAAATATTATCTAAGAAACTTTAGCTATAATGCAAGTTTATTTTTTTATTAATATTAATATCCTTGTAGTGTTAGTGAATAAGGGTGTTGTTTTTCAATTGACCCATTTTCGTGTTATTGTACAATAATTCGTAAAAAACACTCTCCCTTAGAACTAGAATGAATCGAAAAATAAAAAAAAAGTGGGGGAAAATTTATTAAATTGGTTAACATAATCATTATTAATCTAGGGATCATATATTGATAAAATGTCAATGTGTCAAAAAATTATGTGAAGTAATATTTTTAATTCATAGTTGTTGTAATATCCCTCTAGGATTACAAGTATCATACGATGAAGTTTTTAATGATCAAAAATACAAATGGAAGACACTACTCCACCAATATATACTCTCTTTAGTCTTCAAGAAACCAAAAATATGATTACCCCGATAATTGTGTATTACTCTACTGAAAGTTCAACCACCTGAATAACTACACCAAATTCATTCAAAAAATCCCATATAACTCCCTTATATTATATTTTAATATTGAACCAATAGTATATAAATTCTTTATTCTTCTTCTTCACTTATTTCCATTGCCTGTCATGGAGCATCACATATGCACTGTTTTTATAACACTGGTCTAAATGCCTTCTTCATTGTTTTTTACTTCTAATATAAGATCTACTATCTTCGCATACTATTGAATATAGATATTTTATTTATTTAAGGACACCTTTATTCATTTAAATCATTTTATTCAGAATTGTTGATTGTTGTTTTCCATTATGATATTCAGTTGGGAAAAGACAAATCCCAAATCATCACACCAAACCTTTTAATTATTGGATCATGAAATACCAATATATTCCATACTATTCTGCTTCATAAATTGTCCCTTTAATTTATTTTGATAAATTAATTTCTCATAGAGGTACATTTTTCTTCATGGTGAAAGCCTCTGAAAGTAGCCAACGATCAATGATTCATGTGATACTGTAAATAGTATAAACACCCAATGATAAGTCATGTGAACACCTATTATGGAAAAATATATGAACCACAGCATGAAAAAAAACAACATGACTCGTTTAATGTTTTATGGAATTATTTATGTTGGGATCCTTAATCATGTTGGTTTGAAATAATTTTATTCTCATCATGGTCATGTATAAAATAATATTAAACCTTGGAATAATATTACATAGTACCATAAAAATATTACACTATAAGAGAAATTACTATTTTTTCATTTAAAAATCCTTTCATGGTGAATCACAATCTCCCACTAAATGTCCCTGAAAATAGTTCAATTATTAAAAATCATAGGCTTTGGTCATAATGAATGACTCGATATGAATCCATCCATAATAATAGTCTCTTAAACATTGTCCTATTCATGGTAAGACCTAAGGTGTCACATCATTTATATTAAAATTATCCTATAGAATATTTGTAAAAAAATACCACCATCTATGAATATAATCATATTTTTCTTTATTCCCCAAGATAAATATTTTTCTCCACAATAGGACTCTAATTAAACCCATCCTTTATCATTTTTTGTTTAAAACCTCTCAGGACATGAATTATGGTGTCACTGAATGATATTTTTCATCATATATAACTACTTCTAAATTTATAAAAAAAACATGATTCCCTTATTATGAATTTTTATGATCATTTAGATGTATTCAACCTCATTGTTTAAAAATTAGACCCCAAAATCAAACCGACATGATTTTTTCTAACAATTCCCCGACATGGTGCATACCACTCAAATATAGGGGATGAGTGTGTCATGTATCCTTGGGGATTTTGTTGTATCCTTCATATATTAGAGTAAAAAAGTAGTCATATGCTTTTAAATTTATATATATGTGATTTATATATTCCTCCTTTTATCCCTTTTGGTTATATTCATATATTAACATAAGGAAATATTGGTCATCAAATTCTTGTCACATAAAGAAGATCTAGTTATTATATTATCATCACATAAATAAGGATGATTCAATTAATATTCATTGCATAAGGAAGTATGGTTCAACCTATGTGTATCACATTTTAAATTTGGGATTATCATATTCTCATAAAATATGGATTATGGATTCATGTTATACACATCATGTAAGGAATGGTAGGTTTGGGGATACTATGATATCTTCATTATATTAGTGTGTGTGGGAACATATTGATGTGAAAATAACATAGTATACATTATATCTTCTACATAACAGACCATGATGGAATATTATTCTCATTAAAGAAGGGTGAATGGTCAATTCAACTTATCATTATCACGTAAGGAAAGATAGAAATTTGATTTTCTATAAATAAGGATGGATAGTTTATCTTGTGATTTTGACATAAGGTTAGATGAGGAATTTGTTATCATATTATAAAGAGTGAGGGTCTATCCTATTCTCATATTATAAATAATTATTGTTAATCTTAAGATAAACATATGTATAATGATAGGCCTCACTTGACCTATGGTGTGAGGGAATATTTTTTGATCTAATTAGGAAGGTGTCTTCTACTCATTATAAAAATATTAAGGGGTTGTTTTATGCTCATCACTTTGGGAAACGTAGTTCATAATCATGGTAGTGTATGAGTTATTATTATTCTTGTAACAAAAAGAACATTTTCATATGTTCATCTCATAAGAATATATATTTCAATGTATTATACATGTTAGGAAATAAGGGTAACTTATACATATCACATATGGAAGGACGTATATATTTATTAATTAAGAATATATGTGTTTTTACTATTCCAAATTCTATTCATGTATGAAAATGTTTCTTGTCACATAAGGATGGATAATCCTAATGTGTTCAAGATAGGTAGAGAACCACTCATTCTCAATAGTCCAATGAAGATACTCTATAAGTTTTGATGATTTCTAGGAAGGTGAAGAAGCCTATAAGGTCACACTTTTCAAGGAGGAGATTGATTATTCATAGTATTGGCATTAAACATAAAGTCGGTTCTATATGTACACTGTTGAAATGGGAATCAAAACCCACATAGTTCAATTTTAACAATTTGTAATCATATGGATAGAAAATTGCTTGATGTTTTACATCTTATAGTAATAGTGTTTTGGAATTAATGTGGAAGCTGCAAGGGATTTGGTGGGGTTTACAGATTAGGTTTCTTGGATCCATCATTGAGATAGTAAAAATATTTTTGGGTTTTATGAAAAAATTTCTCAACACATAATTTATGTTTTGGGATTGGAGGTGAAAAGAAATAATTCTGGTTATTCATATGGAGTTCGAATGAATGAATCAGGATTTAATGAATTTTTAACCCTTTTTAATAAACTCTTCTTCATTTTTACTTCATGAATGAGGTATCAAATATGCTAGATTGGAAAAAAAAAACTCTTTCAAGTTTTTTTAAATTGGATTTTTCAACACATTTATCTGTTGAACAATGAATGTTCTTCATGGAAGGTAGTGGTGAAAAATTTTCTCAACTGTATTCTAATATATTAATGTTGAGTCAATAAGGTATACCTTATGACGTTTCCATTCCTTGTTGTTTTGAAAATCACAAACACCTTAACTTTAAGGAAAATCACTTTTATAAGGAATATCGGTCTTATAAGGGAAATTGCTTTTATAAGGATAATTTCTTTTATAAGGAAAATCAATTTTATAAGGAAAATTTCTTTTATAAGGAAAATTATCCTTATCATATTTTCATTATCTATATCGATATATTTCTTAAGTATAAGAAACAGGTTCATTTCTATATTCTCGTAATCGTGTAAAACTTTGATATGAAGCATTCTGTTTTAGGCTCCGAATTCTGGATAATAAATGTAATGAAGTTTCACTCCGAATTCTAGATACGAACCATAATAATGTTCCACTATGAATTCTGGATATGAACTCTCATGAATTTTGACACCGAATTCTAATGACGAATTCTGATTACGAATTCCCATTACGAATTCTGATGACGAATTCTCATTCCAAATTATTATTCTGAATTCTCTTATTAAACAGAATCTGATTATCTTTTCTTTATACACTTCGAATTTATTTAGACTCCGAATATTATTTTTTGGTTAGATTCTGAATTCTCATTTTGCTTATATTTTTATAATTTGTCTACTCTTTGATATTTTTCTTAAACTCTGAACCTACACTCCGAACCTTCACTCTGAACTTTTGAGTTAGACTTAAAACGATGTCGTAAATTCTGTTACACTTGTTTTGTTATAAAACGATGTCATCTATTCCGTTTTAAACTAACCGTTGGCTATGTGTCACGTGTATAGGTCCCTCAGTTTTTTATGGAAAATATGACCATTAGAAAGGGAGTCGACCTTGCCTATAAATAGGAGCTCATTTTAAAGAGCTCAGAACTTCACTGGACACTACTTCTTCAACATTGTTCACATGCTGTTGAAGTGATTTCTAGAGAGAGAGGCACTTATTAACTCTGAGCTTTGTGCAGAAGGTTTGAACTGCTTGTTCAAACTTTTCCTTGTGCATATTTGCTTCGTGCGACTCCGAATGTTGGTGATTACATTCGAGGACTTCCGAGGATAGGAAGACAGAGGTGTCGACTACCTTAATGTTTGAGGGCTTACTTGCTGAGGAAGATAGAGGTTCCAACTATCTTGAAGTTGAGGGCTTGAGGGGATAGCAAGACAGAGATTCCGATCTTCATATCAAGGTCTTACCCTGGTGTGGGTAAGACATACTTTATTGAATGTATAAATCAAGGGACCTTTATCCAATTTTGTTGGATACCCTACTCTTCGGGTTAAAAGACTTATATCTTGTTACTTGTGGTTTTACTACTTGTTTGTTTTTTCTTCATATTGTATTGTAAGGAAAGTATATCTTTCTTATGCTTCCTTACATGTACTCTGTTTCATTTAGATTCTATTCGCTTTAAGGTAGAATCTCATATTGTAATCTTTAGTTAAGTTTCAATATCTGGATTTATATTTCCAGAACCTACTCTCAGAATCACTTTCCAGTTTTAAGAAAGTACATAGAACTTGAAGTTTATAACTTCATTCCTTATTCCAATTTTCAATTGGTGTTAGAGGTGTTGTGAATTTTCTTAGATTAACTGTGTTAAACTTAGATATTTCCTTATCTAAGGAAAACATAGTTATCTGTAATCAACTTTAAAGGTTCCAATGGAAATTTTTAAAGTGTACAATTCACCCCCTCTTGTATATTGAGCATCTACATCATTATTTCTATCCTAAAATTGGTATCAGAGGAGGTCTCTAAAATACTTATACTCACGTATAAGTTTTTCATGTTCATTTTCTTTATTGTTCATATTTTATTAGAAAGTTCTTTGTCATTCTGAACTTTGTCATTCCGAACATTGTCGTTCCGAATTGTCATTCCGAACTTTGTGATTATGAACTTTTTCTACTGACAAGTTTTTGTACCAAAGGTTATTTTACGTATGGCAGGAATCAATGTTGGCTCTATTGATAATCTAAATCCTACAAGACCACCAATCTTTGTTGGTAATGATTATGAGTACTGGACAAATCAAATGAAGACTTTTGTTATCAATACTGGAGTGAATAACTTTGTTATGCTTACTGGTGATTATAAAATTCCTGATAAGGAAGTTAGAACATTCACTAACCAGGAAAAGAAGGACTATCAATTCAATTATAAGGTACGCAATACTTTTCTTTGCTCAATGACTAGAAATATATATAGCCAAATTTCTTCTTGTGAAGCAGCTAATTTAATCTAGAAGAAGTTAGAGGTTACACACTTTGGAACTTATAAAGTGATTGAGACTAGGAGAGATATGCTTAGAGCTGAATACCATGGCTTCAATATTCCTTATGGTGAACCAATTTGTAATGTTCAACAGAGATTTATGACTATAGTCAACAGCTTACAGTCTATGGGAGATAAAGGGTTAGATGATGAAGCACATGTGGATAAGATAATTGATATTATTCCCAATGATTGGGAATCCAAATTAATAGCTATTGATGAGAATAGGATGGTCACTCAAATTTCTCTTGATGATCTATTTGGAAATCTTCTTCAACATGAGACAAGAATGAAGAGAGATGCTGACTACATTAAGAAGAAAAATGGGAATGTTATTGTTTCTTTTACAAAAACGTCAAATCATATGAAAGTTAAGACTCCTGAGAGAGTAACCAGATCCAAGTCTAAGAAGGTGGTTGTTCAGTTAGATTTTAGTGAAAGTGAAGTCTCTGAAAATGAGTTAGTAAATATTTCTCGAAGAATGAACAAGATAGCTGGCCAAATAAGTTTCCAATCCAAGTATAAGAAAAAGGAAATGAAAGATAGGAAAGATGGAGAAGTCACTTGTTATGAATGCAAGAGATCTGGACATATTAGACCAGATTTACCTTTGCTCAAAAAGAAAGAAAGGAAAGAAAGACATTCAGACAGGAACAGAAAGAAGTATTATAAATCCAAAGCTAAGAATGTTTTGAAAGCTAGTGATACCTGGAGTGCCAGTGGTGGAGACTCTTTAGATAAATCTTCTGATTGCGAATCCTCAGGACAGAAGAATCTTGGTCTTATAGCCAGATTACCTATTGACAATCATTGCTTTATGGCTATGGTACGAAATGCTGAATCATTGACCAATGTATCTTTAAATCCTAATTATAGTAATTATTATAACTCTTCTGATGAATAATCCTCTTCCGATGAAGAAAATAGTTTACTTACTTATGAAGAAGTTTCTAGGTTTGCTAAATTTCTTGGAATTGAGAACTATAAACTCAATAATAATCATGATAAGGCAAACTCTAGAAATTCTATTCATATGAAAGAAATATCAGATATTTCTAAAAATCTTGATAGGAAAAATGCTGATTTTGAATGTATTTCGAAAAATCTTGAGGACGTAAGTTCTGAGAAGAAAAAACATTCTAAAGAGTTAGAAAAAGTAATTTCTATGAAAAGTGTTTTCAATCCTAGCTCTAGTTCTAAATCTAATGATTTTGATGATAAAAACATGGTTATTAAACTCAAGTCCGAAATTTTCTCCTTAAAGAAGTGTTTGTCAAACTTTACCCATGGTAAGGAAAATTTTGATAAAATGTATTCCCAAATACGACCTTTAAGAAACATATACGGATTTGGTTATAACCATGAAAAACCAATTTTTAGTAACAACTACTTTGTTCCAAAAATTTCCCCTTTTTTTACCAAGTGTCAATGTGGTGGTCACTGGGAAAATAATTGTTCTTTAAACAAAACCCAATCTTTAGGTTTTCATAAGGCATATTTCTCAAAGAAGATGTGGGTTCCTAAAATTTTGTTATCTGGAAATCTCTTATCCAAGAAAGTTTGGATTCCGAAAGTTTAATTTCTATCCTATTTTTCAGGAAAATAAAGATAATACCAACAACAACACATGGTACATGGATAGTGGATGTTCCCGGCACATGAATGGTAACAAAATCTATTGTGAAAGTATTATCAAAACGAAGGGAGGAAAGGTAACTTTCGGAGATAATGCTATGAGAGAAATTGTTGGTATAGGTAATATTGTTCTTCTTCGTAAAACCTTGATTTAAAATGGTCCTTCTATTAAGGGTCTTAAGAACAACCTCATTAGCATAAGTTAGTTATGTGAAGAAGGATACCTTGTGAATTTTAGGAATGATAAGTGCTTAGTTCACAATTTCAAGGAAGAATTTATTCTCTCAGCCAATAGGCAAGAGAATTTTTACACCTTAAATTTAGAAGACCTCATGTGCCAAGATTTACCTAGCCTAAGTGCAATGAAAGATCATTCCTGGTTATGACATAGAAGACTAGGTCACTGTAACCTTAGGAACTTGTGTAAACTCTCTAAGAAGAAACTAGTTAAGGATCTACTGGAGCTTAGATTTGATTCTTATAAAGTTTGTGATCCTTTTCAATATGGAAATCAACATAAATCAAGTATTAAATAAATCAGTGAAGTCTCAACAAATGATGCATTATAGTTAGTGCACATGGATCTTTTTGGTCTAACACAAACTGGAATTATTGGAGGGAAATACTATGTGTTTGTTCTAGTTGATTATTACACTAGATTTACTTAGGTCTATTTTCTAGAAAAGAAGCCTAAAGCTTTTTCTTATTTCAAAAGTTTTAGATCTCATTTTAAAAATGAGAAAAACCTTCCATTGAAAACTATTGGTAGTGATCATGGAGGAGAATTTCAAAATTCTGATTTTGAAACTTTTTGTAGTAGAAAAGGTATTACTCACAATTTTTCAGCACCTAGAACTCCTCAAGAGAATGGTGTAGTTGAAAGAAGAAATATAATTCTTCCAGACATAACTAGAACCATGTTGAGTGAATATTCTATAGCTAGACATTTCTGGGCTGATACTGTAAGTACTACTTGTTATACAATAAATTGAGTTTTGATTAGACCTCTTCTTAATAAAACTCCTTATGAGTTATGGATCGGTAGAAAACCAAGACTTTCATACTTAATGGTTTTTGGTTCAAAAGTATTCATTATGAATACTAAAGATCATTTACATAAATTTGCACTAAAATCTGATGAAGGAATTTACTTAGGCTACTCCACAACTTCTAAGGCTTATAGAGTTTTCAATAAAAAAACTTGTACTGTTGAAGAAATAGTACATGTAAAATTTGTTGAGTCGGATCCTTTTGTTTTTACACCATCCCAGCCTACATCCTCAGATGTGTTTTCAAAAACTAATTATCACCCTTTGATAGAAGATCCTTCTGACAAGGAAAATGTTCAAGAAGATACTTCTGGAACATTCACCCTAGAAGAATTTCTACCCTCTATTGATGAACATGTTTTACAAAACCCAAATCAGGTGTTTCTTAAGAATCATCCCAGTGATAGTATCATTGGTGATGTAAATCAACCTGTAAGGACTAGAAGATCCTTATGAAATGAAATAGAACATCTAGCATTTCTTTCCCAGTTAGAACCAAAAATCACTGATGAATCTTTAGGTGATGATGATTGGATCAATGTCGTGCAAGATGAACTAAATGAATTTGAAAGGAACAAAGTCTAGTTCTTGGTTGAAAGACCTAAGGAAACTTCTTTTATTGGAGTAAAGTGGGTCTTCAGAAAAAAATGTGATGAAAATGGAGTCATAGTAAGAAATAAATCTAGACTTGTTGATAAAGGCTATAATCAGAAATAGGGAATATACTATGAAGAAAACTATGCTCCTGTAGCTAGACATGAATCTATCCGTATTCTACTTGCCTTTACAGCATTATTTAATTTTAAACCTTTTCAAATGGATGTGAAATGTGCTTTTCTTAATAGTTATGTTCAAGAGGATGTTTTTGTTGAACAACCTCCTGGCGTTGAAGATACAAAACATCCTGATCATGTTTTTAGACTTACCAAAGCTCTGTATGGTCTTAAACAAGCCCCACGAGCCCGATATGATAGACTAACTGGATTTTTGCATCAAAATAACTATGTTAATGGAAATTCATATCCAACACTTTTTATAAATAAAGATAAGAAAAATGTTTTGATTGTTGAAATTTATGTTGACGACATCATATTTGGTTCAACTCAGCAATCTTTAACTGACTCTTTTACAAGTATAATGAAATCTGAGTTTGAAATGAGTATGATGGGGGAGTTAACTTTTTTTCCTTGGTTTTCAAATTTCTCAAAAACCATAAGGAACCTATATATCTCAACATAAGTATATTAAAGATCTTCTAAAAAGTATGGTTATGACAACACTGAGAGTATAAGTACTCCCATTGGTACCTCAAACTCTCTAGATCGTGATGAAGCTGGAAAACCAGTAGATCAAACATCTTTTAGAGGTATGATAGGAAGTTTACTTTACTTAATAGCTATTCGACAAGACATAATGTTCTCAGTATGATTATGTTCAAGGTATAAATCCAATCCTAAGGAATCTCATTTAAAGGGAGTAAAAAGAATTTTTCACTACCTTAAGGGAACCATGGATCTAGGATTATTTTATACTTCTAGAAATGATTTTGTTCTAAAAAGTTTTTCTGATGCTGACTTTGGTGGATGTAGAATGGATAGAAAAAGTACATCTGAAACTTGTCATTTCTTAGGAGATTCACTAGTTTATTGGTCTTGCAAGAAGCAACATTCTGTAGCACTTTCCACTGCTGAAGTCGAATATGTAGCAGCTGGAAGTTGTTGTGCTCAAGTGTTGTAGATGCAACACACAATCACAGACTATGGCTTGAGTTTTACTAAAACTCAAATTTTGTGTGATAACACAAGTTCCATTTCCCTATGTAAAAACCCTTCACATAACTCACATGAAAAATACATAGATATTAGGCATCACTTTCTTAGGGATCACACACTAAAAGGAGGTATTATTCTTCAGTTTATCAGAACACAAGATCAACTTGCTGATATTTTCACAAAATATTTCCCTTCTGATAGATTTGAGTACATTAAATAGAAGTTAGGAATGATAACCATAAGGTAATCTTTCATAATTAACTTTCTGTTGAAAAATTCTCCTTACAGTAATAAAATCCTCTTCAAAGGGGGAGTACATATTTTTTATATTTTTAAAAATTTTTCTTTCATAATAAAACATTCGTACAGAGACTTTCGTACTGAGATTTTCATACTGAAATTATTATAATGTTTTTATTATTATTCTTTTCGTACCGGGTTTTCTGTACTGAGTTTTTCGTAGTGTGTATTGCGACCTATATTTTTTTCTCTTATTAATGAAGGATATTACCCATTATGAATAAACCTCCTAAGCTAATCCGAAAGGTATGTTTTCATTACTCATTTTTTCGTAATCATACATTACTAGCTGGTATTTTCTTATATTTTGTTTTCGGATTATAGTTTTCTTAAATCTATGTTTTAATAAAAACCTCAAAATATCAGATTCAAGTTTTATTGGAAATTGGTTTTCAACCGTCAGATCTGATCATAGTTTTTACAACCGTTCGATCAACCGAAGAAGATGAACCGTCATATTGTTGCCTATATAAAGGGGACCCCAAGTGGTTGTCCCACATCGTTTTTTGATGCTCCAGCATCCCGAAGCTTTCCCTCTCTGTTTTAAAGCTGTTCTGATCCTCAGCAATCTCCATTCCGAACTTCTTAGAAGTCATCAGATCCGAATGTTTGTGGAAGTAGCTTCTCAAGACATGTCAACTACTAAGCCGATTTCCCAGTGGTTAGTATATAGAGAAAGGTTGGTTCATCCTGATTTCTTCAAAAATTATGATTCTCTTATATCCAAGAACATAAAGCTTAATAGATGGGAATATGTTGTTGTGTCTAAGCCCAGGAATCAAGATGAAGTATATTCGGAGTTTCTTTTTGAGTTCTATGAATCAGTTTCCTTCTTTAAAGAAAATGATTGGGTGAAATTTTCATTTAAGTCTTATGGAATGACTTATAAGCTTTCTTATTCCAAGGAAGCCAGCTTGGTAGGGCTGACCTATGAAGGAGAAGCCGAGTTCATCACTCATGTTTTTCCTGATTCAAATGGAAGCTTCAACAAGGAAAATGCATTGGAGTCTCTCGGACTGTCAGATGTCAAGGCTCCGAAGATTTCTAGTCTGTCTATGAATTTTTAGATTCTAGAATTATGGGTACAAGGATTTATCATACCGAGAAAGGGTGAAAAAGACAGTTCGAAGAAGATAGAGATCTTTATTCTAGATTTTCTGATAAATCTAATGATGTTTAATCTGATGAGACACATTCTTATTACCATTGAGAATGTTAAGAAAGGGAATCTGAGAGCTCTGATCGTAATGTATCCAGCAATTATCTCGAAGTTAATAGTTTGGTGCCTTGAGTCTTTCAAGGAGGCTTGAAAGTCTAAGCCAAGGGTTTGCAAAAAAAATTTGTGAGTGATGATACCCTTAAGAGGATGAACATTACTTTCGACAAGAGGACTGGTGAGTTCTTTGATATTCCAGTTCAAGAAAAAGCTGTTCTGAAAGTTGCTTAACCTAAATCTTCCATGCCAATAAAGAAGAGAAAGTTGAATGAAGTTGAAGTTGAAGCAGAGAATCTTAAATCTAAGGAATTTCGTTTTGCACCTCCAAAACCTAAGAAGAAGAATGATTACCCAGATGAGGTAGTTTCTAAGTGGAGGGAAGTCAAAGAGAAGAGAGTGCAAGGGGATCTCAGTTTGGCTTGGACCCTGTGGAGGCTAAGGCCTTAAAGGAAAGGATAGTTTCTGAACTAGAAAAACAAATGAAAGAAAAGAATCTTAAGAAGAAGATGTCTGAAGCTGAGGTTGCTCAGACTTTGTTGAGGTTTAATGAGATGACTTCCAGAAACATTCTAGTCCCGAGATCTTTCTCTTTGGAATCTCTACCTAAGACTCTAGTAAGAAACTATGTCACTCCGGAGAAGGTAAAAGCTAATCATGTTGAGGAAGTTGAGCAGTTTGAGCAAGTGGAAAAGGAAGAAGTAATTTCTAAAGGTAGTGGTGAGACCGGAGATCTATTGAAGCAAGTATAAGATTATAAGGAGACACCTTCGGAACATTTGTCACTCTGAACTTCAGAAGCTGAGTCTTCTAAGATTGTCACTCCAGGGAATGATCAGTAGAAATGAGAACAAGAAGTATCTTATCATGCAGAGGAAGAACATCTTCTACATGATATTTCTCAAATGGAGAATTTAGTTGATGGTGCTCAAAAAGATGTTGATGACGAAGACAATGTTGTTCAAGTGTCTGATAATGAACAAAAAACCCCAGAATAAGAATCCATTCCGAAAAAGGACAAGGGAAAACAACTTGTTGTCGATACCCTGAGCTCAGTAGCTGTAAAGAGAACGGAAGTTGGTGGTTCTTCTATGAAGAAGGATGAGCAAATTGAAGAAGAAAATTCTCTAAGAAGAGTCTCGGATTCAGAGTCATCTTCATTGGGACATGACTTTGTTATTCAGTCTTTAAAGAAGTTGGTGGGTTCTATTCCGACTTTCTCATGTATTGATTCAAGATGCTAGATGCTCCAACATACTTTGAATTAGAAAACAGACTCGGTATCCATGTTTATGGATAAATGTGTAGAGATGGAGGCTTAGTTAAAATCCTTTATTGTTGGCTATAAAGCCCACAAAAGGTCTTGTAAGAAAATGACAAGTTGGTCGAAGAGAACCGTAGATGAGATGATGCTCTTGGATGAATTCCAAGATAATCATAATGATGCATCTGAGACAGAAGACAGGAAGCTAAATGAGCATACTTCTTCCTTTGAAGAAAAGTTGACAGCTGAAAAGAATTTTCAGATTCAAGAAGATAATGATCTGAATGGGATGTTGAATTCTGTTGCTCAATGCTGGAGGAATGAAAGGGATCGTCGGATTGAGTTTGAAGAGAAGTTGTTAAAGTAAGAACAAATTTTTTAAGATCAGGAAGAAAATATTGAAGCCCAGAAAGAAAAACTTGAAGCTCAAAGTGCAAGAATAGTTGTGTTAGAGAAGCAAGATGAAGAAGATCATAAAGACTTGAAGAAGATAAATACTATTCTTAAGGGTCACATGTCAAAGGAAAAAGATCCAAAATAGACAAATCTGATCTTTTGTTGTATCTTAGATTCTTTGTTTTTGATCTATCAAACTTAATGAAAATGTTGCTTGCTCAGATCTTTTGTTGTTGTTACTAATTTTTCAGGTACTTTGTTATATTTTCCATTCCCTCAAATTCTTTTTGAAAATCACAAAGGGGGAGAAGGAAAAAGAACCCTAACAAAAGGGGAAAAGGAAAAATAACCCTAATAAAGGGTGAGAATGAAAAAGAACTCTAATAGAGTTTATCTAATGGGGAGTTTTTAATTAAATAAGACATTCTTAATCTTAATGAAATACCATTCCGGAAATATAGAATATGATCCTTACAGTTTCAAAGCCTAAGGGGGAGTTAGTCATATTCATTAACATCCATAAGCAAAGAGAGATAAGCCTTAATGTTTTCATTTTTTTTCTTAGTCTTTCTTTTTCGTAAGGATGTTTGTGCTTTCCAAAATGGGGGAGATTGTTGATTCAATAAGATTTTCCTTATGAATTTTCCATTCCTTGTTGTTTTGAAAATCACAAACACATTATCTTTAAGGAATTCAGTTTTATAAGGAAATTCTCTTTTATAAGGAAAATCGGTTTTATAAAGAAAATTGCTTTTATAAGGAAAATTGCTTTTATAACGAAAATCACTTTTATAAGGAAAATTGATTTTATAAGGAAAATTATCCTTATCATATTTTTATTATCTATATCCTTATATTTCTTAAGTATAAGAAACAGATTCATTTCTATATTCTCAGAATCATTCAAAACATTGATATGAAGCATTCTGTTTTATGCTCTGAATTCTAGATAAGAACTGTAACAATGTTTCACTCCGAATTCTGGATACGAACCCTAATAAAGTTCCACTCTGAATTATGGATATGAACACTCATGAAGTTCGACACTGAATTCTAATGATGATTCTGATTACAAATTCCCATTAGGAATTCTGATGATGAATTCGCATTCCGAATTCTTATTCGGAATTCTCCTATTAAATAGAATCTGATTATCTTTGCTTTATACACTCCGAATTTATTTAGACTCCGAATATTATTTTTTGTTTAGATTCCGAATTTTCATTTTTCTTATATTTTTATATTTTTTCTACTCTTTGATATTTTTATTACACTCCGAACCTTCACTCTGAACTTCTGAGATAGACTTAAAATGATTTCGTACATTCTGTTACACTTGTTTTGTTATAAAATGATGTCGTCTATTCCGTTTTAAACTAACCGTTGGCTAAGTGACATGTGTACATGTCCCTCCTTTTTTTAAGGAAAATATGACTGTTGGAAAGGGAGCCGACCATGCCTATAAATAAGAGCTCATCTGAAAGAGCTCAGAACATTACTGGACACTACTTCTTCGACATTGTTCACATGATGTTGAAGTGAATTCTAGAGAGAGAGGCTCTTATTAACTCTCAGCTTCGTGTAGAAGGTTTGAACTGCTTGTTCAAACATTTCATTGTGCAGATTTTCTTCGTGCGACTCCGAATGTTGGCGATTACATTCGAGGACTTCCGTGGATAGGAAGATAGAGGTGCCGAATACCTTAAAGTTCGAGGGCTTCCTTGGTGAGGAAGATAGAGGTTCCAAATTCCTTGAAGTTGAGGGCTTGCGGGGATAGCAAGACAAAGATTCTGATCTTCATATCGAGGGCTTACCCTGGTGTGGGTAAGACAAACTTGCTTGAATGTATAAATCAAGAGACCTTTATCCAAGGTTGTTGGATACCCTACTCTTTGGGTTAAAAGACTTATATCTTGTTACATGTAGTTTTACTACTTGTTTGTTTCCGCTGCATATTGTATTGTAAGGAAAGTATAAATTTCTTATACTTCCTTACATGTACTCTATTTCATTTAGATTCTATTCGCTTTAAGGTAGAATCTCATATTATAATATTTATTTAAGTTTCAATTTCTGGTTTCATATTTCCGGAACCTACTCTCGGAATCTCTTTCTAGTTTTAAGAAAGTACATAGAACTTGAAGTTTATAACTTCATTCCTTATTCCAATTTTCAATTGGTGTTAGAGGTGTTGTGAATTTTCATAGTTTAACTTTGTTAAACTTAGAACTTTCCTTATCTAAGGAAAACATAGTTATTCGTAATCAACTTTAAAGGTTTCAAAGGAAATTTTTAAAGTGCACAATTCAACCCCTCTTGTATATTGAACATATACATCATTATTTCGATCCTACAATTAAATTGATTATGAAAATTGGTTTCTTTGTGAGTCCATAAATTTCAATTGATTTCACATTTATTGGTTGTTATTGTTCTTTATTATGTCTTGGAATGGTTTTTTAGAATCAATGGGAAGATATATGAAACCCCAAAACATGGAACTCCATTAGTGAAACATAAAGAACATGTTGGTGTATAAAATGGAGAATCCAATTTATATACCAATCAAAATTGATCACTTTTTCTAATGTTTTTATAATATTCCTAATTAAGATTGCCTATAAGGAATTCATAACACATCACTCCTTCTGATGTATCCATATATTTTACCAAATAATTCAATGTTCGATTTATATTCCTCAACTCCAAATTTCATATCAATTCCATTCCTGGTAATGGAGTAGGAAGATGATAGGTTTAGATAGAGATATCTATCCATGTCTTACAAAGATCAAATACCCCCATATCTATATTATTTGATCATTTATAATACATCAATGATGGTCCTTAACTAAAAATATATTTTCACAGGTTATAAAATGTATAGAAAAATTCCACTTGTATGTTAATGAAACTATTGAATTAATGCATCCATTATTCATTTTTTTCATTATATAAAACCTAGAATGAATATAATCACTATGAAAAAATATCGGAATATTTTTAAATAATATTTTACTACATTTTTATTCATAAGATGTTAGATTAATCAAAAATATGTTTCAAATGTGCATCACACACTCAAAACAAAGGAAATGATCTTAAATTATCTTGATATTTTATAAAAAAAGATAGATATTATAAATTTTAGTTTTAGGGGTGAATTTCATTTTATACTATTATACAGTGCGGATTTTATGACTAAATGTAAATCCCATACTCAAAAAAGATCAATTATGCATTGATTTCCCAATTACATTTCAATATATTTCATTTATGTATTATTCTATCCTCTGTTTATGTATTACCATTTATTATTAAATTATTACTTATTTATTATATTATAATTAATTAATTATTGTATAACAATTATGTCACTTTTATTTCATTTTAGAATTACTAACATTAGCATCATTTTATGATATATGTATACAGTTTTTTATGCACTGGGGTGCTCGATTCTAAAACTAGCTTCATGATTGGGATCAATTAGTTGGGATCTAAAGTAGAGTAGAAAGAATATACAAAATTTAATTCATTTTAAAAAAATAATGTTTGAAATAAATTGTAAATTTCAATATAAATGTAATGCAATGAAATTTTTATAATACAGATTTATTTAAAAAATTGATTTAATGTAATAAAAATTAATTTTATAATAATTTCTTATTAAATTATTAATTTCCATATTATTTTGTAAATGAATATGTGTAATTATCCAACTGATTTATTTTATAATTATTATAAGAAGGACTGATAAAATTTATATATATTATTTAAAAAATAGTACTAGTAAAAATATCATTTATCACCACTTAAATGTGTGGTGATAAAAGTCCCTTTTATGAGTTCATCATTTAGTACTAGTCAAGGATGTTTTTTATCAATGATTTTTTAGTAATTATAAAATCCCATGATTTTAAAAAGAACATTAAAAACAATGTTTTGTGATGATATTATCAGTTTGTAGCACTTATAAAACTTCAATATGAAGTAGTGATATACATCAAAATGACATATAATTTTAGTTTCAAATTTATTTTGAATGAATACATTCAAAAATAATTCATGAAATCAATGATATATGATTTCTCTTCCATTATGAGCTCATAATTAGTCACTTTTTTTATTTTTCTTCATATTTTTATTTGAGTTGATCAATTTCAGCCATCAACTAAAAAATTTTATTCTTATTACTTTTTTATATAAAATTTATAGTCCCATATAACTCAATTTTCATTCTTAGTTTTGTCTCTCTAAACATCAAGTTATTCAATAGAGACTTATGGTTCAACATTATGGTAATCCCTTTACTCCACATCAGTGTCTTTATAATTATATTTCTCTTACTATTGTACTTCTATGGTATTTACATGAATTTCTTTACTACGTTCTTTGTAGTCTTCAATCTCACCTACTACCATTCTTTCTGAGATTATATGTTCTTTTGAAAAAATCGTCTATCTTTTGACAATCCTCTATTATAATCCCCATTTTCAATTAACATCATTGAAGTATTTCTTAGTGGTTACATTATCTTCATCACCACATCAAAATTACATTAGCCAATTTTTTCTAGATGACCATCTATTCTTAAATGAAATCAATACATTATAAGATTTCATTTGAATAATTATTTTCCATGTTTATAGTTTTTTAAAGAGTGAAATAACCATTCCATATTCAATTCCATTGGGATATTCACCCAAAATGAGTTTCTTCATTGCCATAAATTCCACATTCGAATAATTATCCTTTATTTGAGATCCATTCTCATTTTCCTTCAGCTGGTATGAAATGAGAATTATATGAAGACTATCTAACATTAATTCCTTTATATTCCTATCTTTATTCACTAATACCTCGATGTTGGCACTCATTGGTAATATTTTCAAGATCCTCATTGAAATTTTAATACCATTGAATGTTTTCTGCGTTCGAACATATACACAACAATGTTAACCCAATAAAAATAATATATATAGTCTCATTCATGCACATTCAAAAATCCATATATATGTTCCATAATACCTTCAATTTAACTACATTTACCTTTAAATCACCATAATATATGCTAATAAACATTTCCCATATGGTTTGTGAGGATTTAGGTGACATAACCATTGTGTATATATAATTATATAATTATCCTCTAAATGTTTTATGTTATTTTGTATTGACATACATATATATATATATGTTATTATTTTGATAATTCTTTTCTCTCCACACTAAATAAAATACAATTTCTTGAAGTTGAGTAGAATTTCATTGCCAATGATCAAAAATAATTTTGGGTATTATTCTTCCATAGATAGAATTTTATTCATAGAAGAGTGTATTAACTTTATTGATTTCCACTTTGAATGATTCAAGGAGAGAAATATTTACCTGTAACCATCTACTCTAATATCACTTTTTTCCCCAATCAAGGTGAAATGCCTAATATAGGTGGTGAATAAGGGTATAAATATTTCATCCAATGAACCTTTTTATTATTATTTTTTCACCATTATCAATAACAATCTCTTCCTCAAAATAGAAATATGCAGTGTGGAAGAGAAGAGGGGCATGATAGTTTTACATAGTTCACCCAAACAATGTTAATCTTGGGACCATACATTGACAATATGTCGATGTATTCAGCCACTAATCACACTGATTTTTACAATTCAATGTTTCTATGATGACACTCCATGTTTACAACATTTAAGGATCTAGATCCACTTCTCTCAAACAAACATGGAAATTACTTGTTCTCAAAGTTCCACAATCATCAACTAGAATAAACTATGAATAAAATCACATCTATAAAGGTGTATTTATCACATTTCCATTTAATCTTCATAAACTATATAAAAATTATGTATGAATATATCATCTAACTTAAATCTATTATCCTTTAACATTCCATCACAATTCTATAAAAAAATAACTTTTCCTTTCCTATTTCCAATAATTGTCTTGGACTATATTGTATGCTCTATTTTTCCAACACTAGTATATAATACATTTTTATAACCTTTTTTACTTCTAATGTGATATCTAATATATTCCCCATCATATCAAAAATGTTATTTACTTTATTTTTAGACCCATTCCTCCATTCCTATATTTTCATTCAGAATGAATGATTTAAGTTTTTTTGTAATGCCTTTAGCTGTGAAAAGACTACTACCAAGTAATCACATTGAAATGTTCTATTACATAATCATGGAATACCATTTCATGTCTCAGATTCCTGCTTCAATTAATAAAAATTAAATCTATTTTCATCTATGAATGTATAATAATTAATTATTTTTCATCATGGGGTAACCCTCATATAATATACGAGACCTTATGATTCATGGGATCCTCTAGATAGCAGGAAAACCTCCTCAAAAAGTAATGTACACATTTTTTGTATCTCAATAAATCATTAGAAAAATGAATTTCAATGTGCCAGAAAACTCATTAAAATATACAAAATATTCATTATTGTGAGAATCCTACTCCCTGTAGTTTGAAAACAAATTCCACTCAAAAAAATTATGTATTAAACAATATGAACAGTTGTAAAATTTTTATAAAATACCCTAGATAATATTACACTCATAATGATTTAACTATTCTATTACATTCTTTTACAACAAAATATAATATCCCACTTCATGGAAACTTATCCACTTAAATTCCTATAATCCATAGAATCATTACATGACACAAGCCTATCCATGAATCCATTATTTAAAATATACTTCTCTACATTATTATGGTGATCACACAATTGATGGTTTTATTACATATCTAATAAACCCCCCCCCCTCCCATGAAAAATTGTAAAAAGTTATTTTCTTCTCTATTAACCCCCTTGTTTTTTTATGGTGCGTAACATTCCAAGAAAATAAAGAATAAAACATTTTAATAATTATTAATATTTGTGAATTAAATATAAATTTTTATTTAAAATATTTTTTAATTTTAGTGGTGTACCTGATACACAACAAAATGATTCTTTGAATTCTTGCATTGCACACTAATAATATAATATTATTATTTTAAATGGTATTTAACTCCTAGAAATTGTCTTATCGGGAATGAATAGAACTAACTACAATATGATTATACATGTTTGTTAAAGTTTTTTACATTTATCCATTAAAATTTAAAGGTTTAATATGTGAATAAATGTAATTTTAAGCATAATTTACATTAAAAGGTTTATTTACCACCTTTTTATGGAAACCCTTCTTTAAATCTAGTTTTGGCCACTTTTATTTGTTCTATTTGACCAAATAATATTATTTTTTTTTAAATAGAGACATCAAAATTTACTTTGGTTAAATTTTTGATATTTTGCTGATAAAATAAAAAGTGAAAAATATTGTCTTTTAATTCAAAAAATGCCTTTTAATATAATTTATTTATATGGTTAGGGTATATTTTTAATTTTTTTAATATGTAATTAGATTATATTTTTAAAATTTAATCCAATGTTGGTCATTAAAATTAATTTCACTTTTATATTGGACATAAACATGTGCCAATATTTTGATAGTTAATATTTCTTTAAACACGCTTTTTTGTTTTGAAAACGAGAATAAATATTAAATTAATTAATCCAATGTAAAAGTTTTGAATTTGGTAAAATAGAAATCATTTTTAATTCAGAATATTAAATATATTTTAGGCTGATTTTTTGGTATTTTTCTGAAAAACGTCAATTTTTTATGAACAGTGAAACCACTAAGTAGTAGTTAAAAACCAACTTTTTCATTTAAATGAAATTTTACAACTTATGTGAATTGAATTTCGAAAATCAGACATACATGGTTATTATTAGTAAGTAAAATCTGGTTCAATAAGAGAAAAATAAATATTGGTGAATAGTAACCTTTGACTTTTATTTATCGCACTTAAAGGTAAATTTGGTAATTCAAGGTAAAAAAATATAATAATAATAAAAAAATTATATTAACAATTATACTAATAGTATTGGATGAGTCATGGCCGACCATGGGCATCTTTGGGTCTATTTTGGGACCCCATGAATCCACTTAAGTGTGATAATGACACATTATTTTAATTAAGTTAAAGTAATGTAAAAAATTGCATAAACAAATATCTTTTTGTTAATTAATTTTCACATAGGGTAATATAAGTTACGTTTTCAACTATAAATATTATTTGAAATGCTAAAATGATTTCTTATATCATGGTTTTTTTAATTTTTATACATCAAATAAATAAAATTAGTTATGACACAATAATGATGCAGTGTTTACCTCATTAATAAAAGATTTGAATAAATAATATTATAAATATTAAAAAAATATCCAAAACCTATTCAATTATTATTGGGTGATTATATTTCGACCATTAGTAGTCTTATATTTTACATGAAATAGTTTTTGAACTTTAGAAACTGAAAATATTTATTTAATAAAATAATATTTTCACACTTTCCTAAAGATCCCCTCCTCCCCCTTATAAAAATACTTCACCACAAACCCATTACTCATGCCTCTCAAACCCATTGGATCATCCCAAATCTACCCAAATAAGCTCTCAAGATCCCTCTCTTTCACCAATAAGCATTACCTCAGGCATAAGGCACTTCAAGAAACCCTTTTGTTTCAAACCAAAAGAAATTACCCAATTTAAAGGTAACATCTTCTCTAAAGATATTTTGTATTATTTTCCTTCTCCAACCACCTAAAATATTTTAATTCCTTTATTTTATAATAAAACAAGTATTTTAAATATACTAGGATGTTGTGATGAGAAGGATTCAAACTCCACATATGCACACCTCTATATATGGGTAAATAACACATTGTTTATGTGGATGGAAAACTAACACCTCACTAAATGATGATTATTCAATTATCTCCTACTGCCTCTCATGGTGTCCTTTAATATGAAACTATATTTATATATGATACATATTATGTTTATATTTTGTTTATGATTCTACATTTTTCAATTATATCTCACCTTTATGGTTTTCATTATGGGTAAATGCGATAATTTCATTTTAGGAAGTGCAGACTACCGCCCCTCAAAGTTATATGACTCATTTATGACATATGTGGAACCTATAAAGGATAGACACACGGAGATTATATATACGATATTATAATTTAATTATAATTATAAATATGTATCATTTTGTTTTCATTCCATTAAATATGAAATAGAAATGAACGTTGGGTTCATGTGTACATACGGATTACCATCCCCATGAACTGTACATTTCATTTATTATTTCATAATGTTGTGTACTTTTATAAATAACTATATTTTATGGATATATATGATATATATGATATCTGAATCATGAATATCATTCTGTATATAAAGAACATTTGACCACAGGAACAACATGTAATTATAAAAAGTCCATTTTTGACTCAAGTACCAAATATTGACAAAACGACCATTATTAAGGTAAATTATTAAATAATTTTTATAACATGGTAATAAGTGATTTAAAATGAATGATAAAATTGAAAAAGATTCTTAATCAAGTAAAAAATAAATTTATTTTTTTATTAAGTAGATTAAATAATGAATGGGTCAAGTCGGACACGAGGTAGGGGACTTCATCTCAATCTCTTTTCATTGAGGTATATTTTGTTTTATACACAACCTTCATTTATATGGTGTATAAAACTCTTTGAAAATTAATTTTATTCAAAAGGAGTCATTTCTCTACTAAGATTTTTACTAAATGAAAAAATAATGTTTCTTTTTACAAACACGGAGACAATGACCTTTCCACCACTGTGAGTATTATTTGATCTATGGATACCTTAACCATGCGTAATGTTTTTAAAATGAAAATAAATACTATATACTCATTTACATATTTTGTTATTGAAAATGGGTTTGATAATGTTTTTTTGTCTACATATTTAAATGATATAATATGATTTAAATGTGGAAATGTTATCTTTCATTTATGTTTGTTTTTTAATTTATGAATATGTTATAGTTCTTTGGAATTATTTACATATATGGATGGTTCTGTGATAAACCTAGGGCGGGTGAGCCCGAGATTGTTCTTCAATTCATTAGGTAACGAGAAGGAGGTAAACATGAATGTTTCTCCTAAGTGATTTTGGGAATATACTATGATGGGTATTCAAAATGTAACACCCAATGTAGCTGTGAAAGTTACAATGTAAGTATGTTATGGATGCCACAAGTTACTTTTATGATTTATGTTTACTATATAAATCTTATAATTTCATGAGGTATGTTAAAGAGCTTATGTTATGTATGTATTGAGGAACTAATGTTTCCTTTTTTGTTTTATAAGCCTTACTGAGCTTTTTGTGCTCATCCCATGTTTTGAAATATTTTTTATGGGACTTAAAAATGAATAGGGTCAAGGATGAGATCAAGGAAAAGTCATGATCTTTGAAACATGGAAGTAGACATGACTCTTTTATTAAGAGTTTTTATTTGGTGAGAAAATGGGAACTGAGTTGAAGTCTCTACTTTGTAACTTTTGAGATGTAATGCAATAGTTATGACATTATTCTCTAAAACCCTAAACCTGAAAAGATATTCAACATGAATTATTTGTTTTATTATTGATTATGTAATGTTTTAAATCCAGGGCATTATATTTGGCATCAAAGGTCAGTTTAGATAACATTATGATTGAGGGTATTGATAAATTAATATCCATAAATTAATTTATGTTAATATTGAAATGATATAATTTACAGATTATCATGTTGCTTCACCTAAGATATCTCTGTGTTCAGAATGGTTTTCCGTAGAGGAAAAAAGGCAGCTATATTGGGAAGACATCAGAAGGAAGAAAACCTTCTAAATTAGAAACCTGAGATGGTTGGAATCAGAAATGAATAGTTTGTTACAGTGATGGCACAGTTGAATCTGGAAAAAAAATGGTGGTTAAATACATGCACGAGATCAAAAACATCAACCACATAGGGAACATGTCAGTAGTAGAGCATTTCCTGAGGCAACATCCTCCATCATTCAGAGAATCATCTGACCTTGTGCTTTCATAAGTGTGGATTAGAGGACTAGAAAATATTTTTGATGTTATGGGGTGTTCAGAACATCAAAAGGTTAGTCTCATTGTTTACTGTTTTGAAGGTGAAGCTGATCAGTGGTGGTCAATAGTGAAAAATATCATGGATAGGGAGGAGATTGATGCTCTTGATTAGGATGAATTCAAAGTTATGTTTCGTTAGAAATATTTTACTATGGGGGTTCATCTTAGTATGGAAAAGAAAATCCTGGAATTGAGGTAGGAGGATGACTCAGTGGATTCTTATGAAGAAAAATTCACTCGACTTGCAGGATATGTTCAAAATTTCATATGAGATCTTGATAATAAAATCAACTGTTTTACTAATGATTAAAGCCATAGTATCAGAGGGCTTTAGCTTATTATGAGTTCAAATGTTTTGAAAAACATTTTCAATGTGCAATGAAGGTGGAAATAGAGTTTTCCAATGATTAGGTGTTCTTAAACAAACAACAGAATAAGAGGTCATGGTGGCAGGGAAAAGGGAAGAACTCTTCCAAAAAGTTTAATGGTAAGAAACTTAAGATTATAGTTTGTAAACATTGTGGTAAAAATCATGCTGAGGAATGACTTTTGAATTCTGGTATGTGCTACCGATGAGGTAATGTGGGACATAAATCATATAATTGCACTAAAAAAGATCAGGGTAATGGTAAGAAAAAATATGATTTACTATCAGTAAAATGTTTTTTGTGAAAAGAAATGTGTCATTATGAAAATTAGTTTCAAAGGAATAACTCAATTGAGGGAAACCAGTCAAAATACAAGCAGAAAGGGGTGGTTAAATCCTTTATAACTACTTCAGTAGATGTTGGGCTTTCAAATGATGTAGTATCAAGTACAATGTTTATTTTTTCGGATTATGCCAATGTGTTATTTGATTCAGGGTATACACATTATTTCATTTATGAGAAGTTTTATAAAAAATTGGGAATTCTGTATCAAGATATGAATCTTTAACTTATGGTAAAATCACCTGGATGAAATGTTGAGAAAAAAATAAATTATAAGAACCTTATTGTCCTTCTGTGCATAAAGAGTCTACATGAAAACATTATTGTTTTTTCTTATTGTATAGTTTGATTTTATTTTGGGTATGGATTGGATTTCTATTTATCATGTTATGATTGAATACATATCTAAAGAGGTTTCTTTTCGAAAATATTTTATGTTTGTGTACAAGAACGAACACTATCACTTCATAAAATATACGGAATCTGAGAAATTAGTAAAAGATAGAAATGAATGTTACCTTGCACATATTGTTGAAAACAAAGGAACTGTTTAGATTAATGATGTTCCAGTGGTAAATGAGTATCTTGATGTTTTTTCCAATGAGTTTCCTCGTATTATACCTAATCGGAAAGTGGAATTTATTATTGATTTAGTTCTTGATGCTTAGATATTTTTAAAATCCCCTTATCAGATGGCTCATATTAAACTTTTAGATTTAAAGAATCAAATGTAGGATTTATTAAATACAGGTTTCATTCAACCTAGAACATCACCATGGGGTTCTCATGTCCTGTTTGTTAAATAGAAAGATGGTTTAATGATACTTTTCATTGATAATAGAGCATTAAATAACATCATTGTTAAGAACATGAATCCTTTGCCTCATATCGATTATTTTTTTGATCAGCTCTAGGGAGCTCAATATTTTTCGAAGATTGACATGAAGTTGGGGTACCATCATTTGAAAGTAATCAAAGAAGACATTGTGAAGACTATGATTCATACTAGATATGGTCATTATGAATTTTTTGTTATGCCTTTTGGATTAACCGATGCACCTACTATATTCATGGATCTTATGAACAAAATTTTCTGTGAGTTTTCTTATATGTTTTTGGTTGTGTTTATGGATGATATTTTGGTTTATTCTAAAAGTAAAGAGGAGCATGAATCTCATTTAAGGGTTGTCTTGAAAACCATAAAAGAAAAAACAATATTTGGGAAATTCAGCAAGTCTGAATTTTGGTTACAACAAATTTATTTCATTTGTCACTTTGTTTAAAAAAATGGAATAACTATTGATCATGCTAAAAAAAGTTGTTGAATAATGGAAAAGACCCACAAATATAACTGAGATCCAAAGTTTTCTATTTTTGGAAGGTTATTACTGGAGGTGCGTAGAAATTTTTTCATGGTTATCTAGTCAAATGATGATGTTAACATAAAAAGGTGTTAAGTTATCCTGGAAAAATGAATGTGATTATTGTTTTTAGGAATTGAAAAGAAGATTGGTAAATGCTATAGTTTTGGAACTACCTTCTAGAAATTGTGAGTTTGCTATCTACATTGATGCTTCGTTGAAAGGACCTGGTTGTGTCCTTAAGCATAATGATCAGGTAATTGCTTATGCTTCAAGTCATTTGAATCCTCATGAGTTAAAATACCCGACACATGATTTGGAATTAGCTTCTATAGTTATTTTTTAAAAATTTGGAGGCATCATTTGTATATAGTAAAATGTGGAATATATACTATCCACAAAATTTTTAAATATATATTCACTCAGAAAGAATTGAACATGAGAAAAAGGAGATGGTTGAAATTAATCAAGTATTATGATTCCATGATCCTTTAACATCTGAGAAAAGAAAATAAAGTGGTTGAAGCATTGAGTCAAAAAAGTAATGATTCATTATCCATGCTACGTTTGGAACAAGATCCTTTGGTTTTGGATTTGATGAACTTTGGAATACATGTTATTGGTGCTGGAAATTATTCTATTTTGTTTCAGGTGTTAGTGAAATCATCTCTCTGAGAGAGAATTAAGCAAGAACAGATAGAATATAGTGAGTGGCAGAAAAACATTCAGTTGATTCAGATGCACATGAGAACAGCTCAAAGTAGGCAGAAAAGTTATGTCAATAACTGGAGGAAGGATCATTCTTTTGAGGTAGGTAATCATGTATTTCTCAAAGATTATCTATGGAAGAGTGTGATGTGTTTTGGTAAGAGTGGAAAGTTGAGTCCAAGGTTCATTATACCTTATGAAATCCTAGAAAAGTTGGATCTGTTGTGTACAGAGTGGATTTACCTCCAATTTTATCCCAGGTACGTAATGTTTTTCATGGTTCAATGTTGAGAAAGTATATTCCATATCCATCTCATATATTATTCCCAGATATAGTTCAGTTGGAAGAGAATCTATCTTATTAGGAACAACCAATCTAGATTCTTGACCATAGAGAGAAAGTGTTGTGGAATAAGGTAACTCACTAGGTAATGGTTTAGTGTAAAAACCAAATGGTTGAAGAGGTAACGTGGGAATCTGAAAATTCAATGAGGGATAAATACACCCATTTATTTGATAAGTGAATAAAATTGTGAGGACACAATTTCTAAAAGGGGGTAAGGATGTAACATACCATGTAAATAAAGAATAATACATTTTCTTAAATATTTATATTTGTGAATTAAATATTAATTTTACTTTAAATGGTTTTTTATGTTCAATGGTATACCCAGTACGCAATAACGGGTTTCTTTGAAATCGTACGTTTCACACTAATAATATTATATTATTATTTTAAATAGTAATAACACCTAGCCATTATATTGGCAGGAATGAAAAGAAATAACTAAAATATGGTTATACATTTTTTTAATTTTTTTTTACATTTATCCAATAAAAGATAACGTCTTAAAATATGAATGAATCTAATTTTAAGCATAATTTACTTTAAAATGTTGATTTACCGCCTTTTGATGGAGAACCCTCTTTAAATCCTATTTTGGTCACTTTTATATGTTCAATTTGACCAACTAAAATTCTTCATATATATATGAACATCAAAACTTAATTTGGTTAAATTTTTGGAATTTTTCTGATAGATTTCATTTTTTAATGAAAGGTGAAAAATATTGTATTTTAATTAAAAACTACCTTTTAATATAATCTATTTATATTCATATATTATCTTTTTAGTTATTTTTAAAGTTTAATAAGATTATTTTTTTACAATTTAATCCAATTTTGTTAATTGGAATTAATTTCGATTTGAAATTGGACATCAACAAGTGTCAATCTTTTGATAGTTAATATTTCGTAAAAACATGATTTTTGTTTTGACAATGGGAATTAATTTTAAATTCATTAATCCAAATTCTATGTTTTTATTTTCTTAAAATAGACATCATTTTTGAATTCATAATATCAAATATATATTAGGCTGAATTTTTGGTATTTTTTTGAAAAACATCATTTTTTCATGATTAGTGAAACCACTAAGTAGTAGTTAAAAACTGACTTTTTCATTAAATGAAATTTTACCACTTCTGTGTATTAAATTTAGAAAATATGGCATAAATGGTTTTTATTATTAAGTAAAATTTGGTTCAATAAGATGAAAATAATTTTTAGTGAATTGTATCTTTTGACTTTTATTTACCATAGTTAAAGGTTAATAGGGTAATTCAAGGTAAAAATAATATCATAATTATAAACAAAATACATTAACACTTGTTCTAATATTATTGGATGATTCATGGCTTACCATGGTCATCCTTGGTACTATTTTGGGATCCCATGGATCCTCCTAATAGTGATAATGTCACTTTATTATAATTAACTTAAAGTAATGAAAAAATGACAAAAACAAATATGTTTTAATAAGTTAATTCTTACAACTGGTTAAATAAGTTATATTTTCCACTATAAATATTAAATGGAAATATAAAACTATTTCCTACATCATGTTATTATTTTTATAATTTATAGACCTCAAATAAATACAATTATTTGGGACACAGTAATGATGCAGTGTTTACCTCATTAATAAATTATTTATACAAATAATATCATAAAGATACAAAAAATATCCAAAACTTGTACAATTTTTATTTGATGATTTTATTTCTACCATGAGTCATCTTATCTTTGACTTTAATTATATTTTGATCTTTAGAAACTGAAAATCATTATATAATAAAATAATATTTTCACACTTTTCTAAAGAGCCCCTCTTCCCCTTAAAAAAACCTCACCTCTAACCCATTACCCACACCTCTCATGCCCCTTGGGTCATTCAACCTCTTCCAAAATAAGCTCTCATGATTCCTCTATTCCTTTAAGAGTCCTTACCTTAGGTAGAACACACTTCCAGAAACCCTTTTGGATCAAACCAAAGGGAGTTACCCGATTTAAAGTTAACGTCTTCTCTTAAGTTCTTTTGTTTTTTTCCTTCTCCAACCTTATAAACTGTATTTATTCCTTTATTTTATAACAAAAACATTATCATAAATATTCTAGGATATTTTTATGATTAGTATTCTAACTACACTTACACACACCTCCATTTATTTGGTAAAGAACATACTGTATCTATGGATGGAAAACTAACACCTCATGGAATGATGATTTTTCAATTACATCTTACCACATCTAATGGTGGCCATTAATATGGAACTGTATTTTTATATGATAAATATTATGTTTATTTTTTTTATTCTTCTTTATTTTTCATTTATAGAATATCTTTATGTTTTCCATTATGGGTAAACACGATAATTTCATTTCAGGAAGTGCGGACTACCACCCCCTCAAAGTGATATGAATCATTCATGCCATTCGTAGAACATATAAAGAATAGTGTTACTGAGAGTATATATATTATATTATAATGTAATTATAATTATACCTATGTATCATTATTTTTTCATTCCATTAAATATGAAATAGAAATGAATGTAGCAATCATGCGTACGTACGACTTCCCGTCTCCATGAATGGTGCATTTCATTTCTTTCCTCAAATGTTAGGTACTATTATAAATACATGTATATACTAGATATATATGATATATATGATATTTAAATAATTATTATAATTCTTTATATAAGGATCTTTTGACGACATGAACAACTTGTAATTATAAGAAGTCTATTTTGACTCAAGTACCAAAAATTGACAAAATGACCATTATTTGCTTAAATGATTAAATAATGATTACAACATGGTAATAAGTGATTTAAAAGGAATTATAAACTTGAAAAAGGTTCTTAAAAAATTATAAATTAACTTTAGATTATTATTCAAGTGGTTAAATAACGAATGGGTCAAGTTGGACATGAGTTAAGGGACGTCGTCTCAATCTTCTTTATTGAGGAATATTTTGTTTTATACACAACATTATTTTATACGGTGTATAATCCTTTTTTCATTTTACTTTTATTCAAAAGGAATATATTCTCTACAATGTGATTTACTAAATGATAAAAATAATGTTTCTTTTATTGTACATGGTGACAACGACCTTTTCTACTGCCGCGAGTCTTAATTGATCTTTGGCTTCCCTAACAAGGTCTAATATTTTTAAAAGGAAAATAAATACTATATAAACTTTTAAATATTTAGTTATTGAAAATGGTTTTGATAATGTATTTTTTATTTCAATTTATTTAAATGATATATTGTGAATGATATTTGGAAATGATATTTTTCTTTTATGTTTGTTTTTTGTGTTTGGAATATGTTATGGTTTTTGGGAATTATTTACATATACGGGTGGTTCTGTGGTAAAACTAGGGCGGGTGATACCAATATAGATCTCCAATGCATTGGGTTGAGTGACAGAGGTAAACCTGAATGTTTCTCTTAAGAGATTTATGGAATATACTGTTATGGGTATTCAAAATGTAACCCTCTATGTTTCTATGAATGTTAAAACGTATGTATGTTATGGATACCACATGTTACCTTTATTATTTGTGTTTATAATATAAATATTGTGATTTAACGAGGTATGTTAATGATCTTATGTTATGTATGTATTGATGAACTAATGTTTTCTTTATTTGTATTATAATCCTTACAGAGATTTTTATGCTCATCCCAAGTTGTGAAAAGTTTTTCACAGGACATAAGATGAATAGGGTGAAAGATGGGATCAAGGAAAAGCCATGTTGTCTAAAACATGTAACTAGACATGACTCTTTTTTTAAGAGTTTTATTTTGTTAAAAAAAATGGGAACTTAATATAAGTTTCTACTTTGTATGTTTTGAGATGTAATGTAATACTTATGATCTATGTCCCTAAAACTGTAGACCAGAAAAGATCTTCAATGTTAATTATTCATTTAATTCATGATTATGTAATGTTTTAAGACCATGTCCTTATATGGTGACTCAGAAGTAAATCTTACATTACTCAATAGAAATTTTATGAACTCTAAATTTTATAATTTTATCCTAAACACTAGTCATGTTGCAACATATAGTGTCATAAAATTATTTATATCCTAGAGACATAACTCTATCCTTCTTCTCAAAAAACACCTGAAGCATTAATTATGATTTTTTAATATCATTTTTAATTATTCAAACACATTATTGAAAACCACAACCCCAAAAACAAAGAAATTATATTTTTTGTAATAATTACTTAATATGGAGAAAACTATTTAGTTGGTTGTGATGATTGTGACTGATATCATTGGGGAAACTGATGTTTCATGAATGTTTGAGAGAGTGGTGGAATATTATGCTTGTCAAATAATGATTTTTGTTTTATATGTTTCTCATGATATACCATAAGGAATAATCTACAAATTATATAATGAAAAATATATCCATTTAAGATCATCACATAAGGATGGACGATCTTGTAATGGCCCTGTTTTTTCCTTATAAGTCTTTAGAATATATCTAGAAATATTTTAAAATATAAGAACTACAACAACATCTGATTCTATGTACCAATGTTTCCAAAATTAATTTATAAAAATAATAATTTTATATTTTGGTACAGATGAAATATTTCTTAAATAATATGGGTTAAATCTTAAAAAATCATGGATTCAAAATATAATACCACAGTTGAATTCAGAATGTGTGGTTTACCCTAAGCATGACCTAAAATGGGTTAGTTTATGATGATTGGGTATAGAAATTATTGGCTATATTTTTTAATATAAATAATTAATTAGGTGATAAAGAACTACTGTATCTAGTTGAATTTATAGTCTGAAAACACATCACCTCATCATATTCATTGGTGAGAATGTCCTTCATCGATGAACAATCAAATCTCTATGTAGGAATCATTGGTTTTTTGATTCTTTCCCTATTGATTTAATTGTTTCAACATGATCGATTCTATTTATCAATCTAAATTAAATCAATACTTTTCAAACACCTATTCACTAGTTTTAATTTATTTATTCAGTTATCTCACCCCAAATATCCCCATTTGTGTTTTTAGTAAATAAAGCTTGGACAATAATTGATTCACATTTTATCTAATGAATATATCAAAATAATTCTTTTCGTTTTTCACAGTTGACCTATGGGGTCTCAGTTTTACATTTTCACGTGGGACCGTGACATATTGGACCCTCATATTCATAGAATAATTGTGAATGAAGAATTGATTGGATAATCAAAGATGGATTCAAAGGATTCGTGGGTTATAAATGATTAATGTGTTGATTGGAAATCCAAATTGTATAGTGGTGTGGAATGAGGAGAGTGTGGGATGTTTGGGGGATAATATGAACCCCCATGAATCAAAGAGTCTATTTTCTGGCCATCAGATGGCCAAAAATAATGATGTATGTCCTTCCCATCTGATTTTGGATAGCAAGGATGTGGGATCAGAGGAGGTGAGGTTGGATCTAGTACACCAAAAGCATATTTCGAATTCTTTGAAAAAACCCATTTTCAAAACATGTATTTCAAATAACAAACATTATATAGTCTACTAGATGTGAATTATTGGGGTTAAAGAGTTTATAATTATCACACGATGTGTGGGATCCCCACAGATATTGTGTTCCATGTATGGGCTACCCGATGTGTACTCTGAGTATACACAAGGACATGCATGGTCAGGAACATTCTATGTACCGTTGTACATGGGAATGGATAGGGACATAGGTGGAACCCCATTTGGAAGGACACATTGTGTTACATAGTACACAAACATTGAAAATTTACATGAACAAGGCCAAGTTCATGGGCAAGACCACATGAGGATGAGGCACGCCATGTATTCCATCTATGCATCATGAAGTGATACATGATCAGTTAATTGTGTATTGGTAGGGAAATATACATGAATCCGAGTGGGAAAACATGCCTTGTGTGTCCCCTTACACACTCTGTACCCCTACATTCCTTTTAAAGAAACTTCATCCTCTCATATATCCTTTATTTGGACTAGGATGTTGGCATACAAGTAGCATAACATGTGTTTTTTCATATAGAATGTGATGGTGGTATCCTTAGTGTTTGTTGAGATAAGATGCATGTTTTTTGGGGATTGATTATAATTTAGGTGATGATTTACCATAGATGTGATCAGGTAGGATCACAAGATACACTAGAGTCGCACCCTCCGACTATGAATATGGCATGATTCCTCCACCTATCTATATAGTGGAACCCTCTTGTTGGGCATGGAATGTGTATTACATCTAAAATCATAGTGTAACCCTACTACATTTTTAGGGTGTGGGTCCTTGAATACTATAGTGTCACCCACTTACTGGGATGGACATGGATACTCTATCGATTAGTAGATTTGAATCCTCCATATGGGCTAGGCATGGCTCCTATACATATTAGTATAGTGGAACCCTCCAGCTACACATGCCATTGGTCCTCTACTGATTAGTAGATTGTAACCCTACAAAAGGGCTCAGAATTTTTCTTCTACCAATTAATATTGAGTGGAACCCTTCTATTGATTCAATTCATAGGTCCTCAGCCATCGGATTGACACCTTCATATAGACACAAGTAGAAAATTAGTCTATTTACATGGACCTATAAGAAGGATTTTCTAAATCCTGGCTATATGTAGGCTATATCCATGGTTTTACTAAACCTATGTCCATATGTGTGTTCTATATCCTTGTTTTTTAAAACTTTTTCTATATAATTTTTTTCAAGGGCTATAGAAACGTTTTTAGTAAAACTGTGGATATACCCACACCTAGAGCCATTGTTTTGAAAACCATGGCTATAGGTATCCCGTCCTTGAGTGAGAGAAAATTTTCCCCATAGAAAAAAGAGTTGGAATCTCTATTACTACAGATTTAATTCTATTTCCATGGGTATTAATAATATATATTACATAATATATATATATATATACCCTAATCTCTCCTTGTTGTAGTGGTTATGTTGTTGAATCCCATAGGTGTGGTGTAGAGATCAAATCTGGTTGGGGAAATTTCATTTTTGGGCTATATCCATGGTTCATCAAGGCCATATCCACAATTTTCCACTATGGAAATAAAACATATGGCCACTATTAAAAATTTGGATACAATTCAACAACAATGGTGGACAACTAAGCGACCTATTACCGTAGTTTAAACATTGGAAATATGTCACAACCTATTGGAATGGCCATATAGTCCATGGTTTTTTGATTGATTTCCAATGTTTCCAACCATGGAAATAAGTTTCATTTCATTTTGTGGGATTCAGGGTCACGTTCCTCTACATATTGAGTGGAACCCTCTATTATACAGGATCATGGGTCCTCTACCTATAGTTTTTCCCTTGACTATGAAACATAGAGGGGAGGTGTCTCTTGACTTGGAAGTCCCTCTAGGAAGACAACATAGATTCTTGGAATCATTGATAGACTCTTAGAACTATTAGAACTCTTTAAGGGGTTGGGCTGTTATATTGAGATCCCCATTCTCTCTCATTTGTGATTATTTTTTTGTGTATATAAATATATATGTGTATCAATGTCGTTGGATTTCGCTATATGCTTGCTTTGGATTGAGTTGTTTTCTAGTTATTATTGTTATGTCTCTCACTACTCCCCTTTAGATTTTGGGGCATCCAACTATGTATTTATACACAAATAGAAATTAAACCATCTGTGATGGGAAAATTGTAATGGGATACCATAGTAAAAGGATAATTTCGACAGGGTCCCGTCGCAATGACCAGGTTACTGAAAATGGGGTCACAAATACATTTTCTGTGATGTTCTATCACAAAGAGTTCATCTTGGTTTTCTTAAAAAACCATTTTCATTGGGTGTAACACCCAATGATTTAATAATAAGTTATTTTCATTAATATAACTCAATAGCTTGCACTACACGCAACACCAAGTTTGAGCGCACCACGATTTACCAAACTAGCTGTTCAAAAAGAGGTTATTAATATTACTAACTAAAATTTGAATTTTATATACTACATATAATTTTATAATTCCTATTATGTGTTTCTTAGACATAATATAAGAACAAAATTGTTTTTTTCAGATAAATGAAATATTTTTCAAAAATTGCAATTTTACATCATTTTAATGTTGAACCCTTTTTAAACCCAATATTTGACACTTTTATATATTAAATTTAATGAAATTAAATTATTTTTTAGAATTGGGACATAAATTATTTTTGAATAGATTTTTGGTTCTTTTCTAATAACATTCAAATTTTGATGAATAATGAAAAATACTAAATTTTAATTGAAAACAAATTTTTTAATAAAAAAAATTTATAGTGTTAAATTATGAATTAGAATGGTTTTAATGTATAATAAGATTGTATTTTTATCATTTAATACAATTTATGTCATTCTGAGTTATTTCATATTAAAATTTGAAATAAACACATGTCAATATTTGGATATCTTTTACTTCTTAAAATCCCACTTTTTGGTTTTGACAATGGGAATTAATTTTAAATTAATTAGTGATAATTCTATGTTTTAAATTTGGTAAATTATAATTAATTTTTTAATTTTGAATATCAAGATTAGCATGGGTGAATTTTTGGTATTTTTATGAAAACTTTCACTTTATGATGGATAGTGAAAAACATTGCATTATTGTTTAAAAACTAACTTTTTATCTAAATAATTATTGATTTTATTATTTTAAGTCAATATAGTTACATGATACCTATATTAGTTCAATTTGATTAATTGGATTCATTTTTATAATAAAATTAGATGTATAAAATTTTATTGAACTTTTTACCGTCTTTTAACCACTTACTAGGTGCATTTGAAAATTTGAATTTAACATAATTTCACATCTTCTCTAAGTTGAATTTAAAAACACTGAGAGACATGATCAATATCAGTAAGTAAAATGTGGTTCAATAAGTTGAAATTTTTTTTTGGTGAATTGAAACTTTTGAATTTTATTAACCATGTTTAAAAGTAAATAGGTTAATTAAAGGTAAAAAGGGTATTATAATTACCCTAAAACATGTCCTAATTCTATTAGATAAGTTTAATTAGATCAAAAACCACCTTAGGAATAAAATATTATCCTTTTGGTCTACATAGATAAGATTAGAAATTTATGATTATTTTATTTAAAGAAGAGTTAAAAGTGTTAAATTCAACGTTTAATAACTAAATATGTTTTAAAATATGGTTACACATAAGATAAATTCATCAATAAAAATTCATTAGAAATATAAAAAAATTTCACAAATAATTTTTTTTATAAGTTTTAGATTTTAAATAAATAAATTTATTTAAGACACAATGATGATCTACTAATTTCCCCATTAATGAATGATTGAAATAATTGATATTATAAATATCCAAATAAATGTAATTTGATACTTTTGATTAATTACACTAATTATATAGGTTAATATAACATTTTAGGGTTGATTAAATAATTTTATTTGAAGTCATAATTCTGTTATGATTTTCACAAAAATCAAATACTAAATAGTGTAAAATTTTACATAATTGAGTTTCTAAAACAAATACTATATTATTAATTGATATAATATTCCTAAAAATCTATGGTTTGGAAAAAGGACTTAGATAAGGTAATATATATTAATTCTTAACCACTTGGGGTTCTTTTTGTTTGTTATAGTAAGTGTATTAAACATATAATATAAAAATACAAAGAGACGTGGTAAATGTCAAACTATTTGACTAAGTGTTAAATCTATAAGATAAGGATAATATAGTGACCTAAACCAGTATAAAACCCTTTGGTTGAATGGTTTTCGACCAATATCCACCTTATATTCTAAATAAATCATTTTGGAGCCATTATAAAGCGAAAATGGTTTTATTCTAAAATAATATTTCATTGTTTTCCTAAAGTGACCATCACCCCTCTTATAAAATTTTACTTCTCCTTCTCTTAATTTCACACCTCCAAAGCCATTTGACTCAGAAAACACCTACCCAAATATCCTCCCTACTACTGTAACTACATCCTATAGTCCTTACATTGATCATAATTCCAACCTAGGTATCCATTTTGATCAAATCAAAAGGAAGCACCCAAAGAAGAGGTAATAATTTCACCACCCTCTTTCATGTTCTTTTCTTCTTCCACTTCCACATTCTTTGTTGATTCCATAATAAAATAATAACTCCAGTACGTCCTAAATACTTTCTTTTTATTAAAAATATGTCATAACCATATTTTTTATTCTATTCATCCTATAAATGAGAAAGTTACCATACGTGCGTACATACAGCTTACCATCTGCACGTCGTGGTGTAGTTTCTTATTCATAAAACATCATTATTTGGATAGTATATTAATGAATATAAATGATGTAAATAATAAATATAACATGTTAATTATTCTGAATATATGATATACCATCCAGTTATATATGATTTCACAATCAAAAGAATGATATTGTCGCTCGTACGTACGTACGGCTTATCGTATCCACGACACGATGATATGTCATTCCCCATCGTAACCATTCGAGAAAAATTTTAATTTTATGATTAAAAATAATTTTTAAAGACTTTATATAATTCTAGATATGAATCAAATACATCCAATCCATAAAAAACATGACTTACGTAACAAAATATATAAATGAAAATGAATCTGTTAACACCCGAAACAGTGATACTACTAAAATATTATTAACAATTCTATATTAGAATATCATATATGATATCATATTTATGTAGGTAGTTCTTTTATAATTTATAAACAATTATTTAACTATTATAAATGAGTTTAACATACCCTCGGCTAAGGAAAAGTACAAGGTATGAGGCATCTTATCTCACTTTTAATTTCGTGATCTTTCCATTTTCACCACTTATTTATTGAATGTGGTGTATTGTGTACTACCAATTGATATATATTATCATTATTATATATATATTAGTGGTATTCTATGATTCATCTGGTGGTTGTTAACTTTTTGTCTTATGACTTGATTGATAACAACGTGGTAAGGGGTTTCCATCTCACTTCTTATTCCTGTGAGATTCATGCTATATTGCCACTATTTCATTTTCTGTAGTGTATGTACTACCCATTATTGTATTATTTGTGAAATATAATTTCATTTATGGTTATTTACATCTTCATTTTATAATACTTATTTCATGGGTTGTATGTTTCGTAAGTTACCAAATCGGTAATGAAATTTCAAATTTCAATTTCCACACATTGGGCTTTACGCATACATAATTGATTATTTTCTTCTAAGATTATGTGTGGAATCCCTATTTATTATTTATGTGGTTATTTCCACTCCCCTTTCTATGGATATACCTTTGATACACATAATCACTCAATTGATAAATTCAAATTCCATTGATATTAACTTTTTAAGGGTAATGTTAACTAAGTTTCTTTTCATTGAGTTAAACATCCAAGTCATTCGTTTTGTTTTTACAAGAATATGTTTGAATGTAATATGATTTGTTTAAAATGAATATCAAATTATATTGAGTGTATATATATTTTTCACACATAATTATTTCATTGATTCAGCCTTAATCTAAGGATACGGTCTTTATAAGGTATTTCGTCTCAATTTAGATTCTTTTGAGACAACATTGTTGTTATGCACCAATTCACTCTTATATGTTGTATATAATATCCATTGACATATTATATCATTAATCTCTTTATTCTCATGAAATTATATTGTTTTGATTAATTTCATTTTTCAATTACTTGTATTCATGTGTCTCTTATTTGGTTAGGAACTCTTTAACTAAAATATCATTCTAAATGTTTTGAAAATGTATTCTTCTAAATCGTTCTCATTAATTTCTGTTTTTAAAAAATGTTTTTATGTATTTCTTTATATGGAGATTAATTTTTTGAAATTAAAATTCCATTTAAAAGTTTCAAAGTGGTATGTGACACTTTGATTCAAAAATCTCTTTTAAACGACTTATTGGATAAATAGTGTGACATTTATAATTTTTCATGGAAAAGGGGATATTTCATTAAAATAGTTTTAATAACTATTTTTATCTATGAGAATATATTTCAGTGTATTTTATTCATGATTGAGGTTTATTTTTTATAAAATAATAATTCATATTGTACTGAATGAGTTATTTTTGACTATGGATGTGCTTTTTTTATTCCATTCATGGTTTTTGATTAAAATATTGACATTCTATATGCTAGTTTTATTATGAATGTTTAGATTATGTTTCACCCTTTCATATAAGGAATTTTTTGGACTTAGTATGTGACAGTTGGTGCCCGCTATAGATCCTCGATGAATCGGTAGGTCTCATGAGACAAACTAGTGCCTTGGCCCAAGGCCTTAACAAAATCTTATTTTTAGTCTTGGCAGAAGGCCTTGACTATGTGGTTATGAAGTCTGTCATTATGAATTCCATCATTATGAAATTGGCTATTGATAATACATGAGATTATTAGACAATTATAATATCCATGTGAATAATAAACTATAATTATTTGATGCATATTTGTATTATTATGTTTAAGTTTACGTTTAAAAGGATTATGTTCTATTATTAGACATTGCCTTAAATTTTTATTCTTATATATAATAGCTTATACTCTATTTTTATCCTTAATGAGCATTTTAGATCACCAATTTCTTATGTTTTATTTTTCCTAGGATGAAAGGAAGTATATTTTGATTCACCTGCAAGTATATGATAAGGGATATAAGATTGTTCAAAGGTGACACAATGTGGTTTTTTATTTCATCATGTAATGTAAAAGTTATGTGTGTATCTTGTAATTATAAGGCTACTAAACTAATTGGTCATTTGGGGAATGATTACTTGTATCATGAAAATGTTATGTAATAATGCACTGATTCTTGGTAACTTGTTTCGGGGCATTATTGTAGGTATCAGAGAAAATATAGTACAAACAAATGAAGCTATATTTAGAAAAACATTGATTAAAAAACACTACCCTAAGATAGAAATTAAGGATTAGTATATAAGAAAATACAATTTTTTCGGTAATGTTAATATTATATGGGTTTTCCAAACAATACATCCCTATCTGCATATGATCCGGTAGAGGCAGCTCTGACACAGATGTACCTAGGAGTGAGATATCTGACAAGGAGTTTCGAGCTTGACCCGGGGTATCCTGGTACACAATAATGAGCTTTGCTGAACTCTTGGTTATGACAGTCCTGGGGGATATTCATAGGATAATTCACATTTTCATTAAAATTTTATTTGAAGGATTTTAATATAAGATGATAATAAATATCATTTATCAATCCTAATGTGTTTTAGATTGAAAATAAGGTGTTATAATATTCACTAAATGATTTTATGACACACACTATGCTTTCTTGTGTTAGTAAATGAATGGATTCTAAGGAAGTCATAGTAAAATTGAATATTATGTAGAATGTGGGAACGGTGGTGGAAATGAGAAACGAAATGGAAAGTGGATAGGTGTAAAAGATATTATGTTCATTCCAAACCAGTTCTCCAAAAATATGATCAACAACATATATATTATACAACTTCCGGACTCAAAAAAGAAGATAAAGGTGGTGATTGATAAGATCACCAGCATGGAGACCCTAGAGAAAAAAAACATCAATTTCCATCATGTAGGAAATGTAGAAGGAGACACCTAGTAAAGTGTCTCAATGGAGAAAATAAATGATTTATGTGTGGGAAAGAAGGACATAAATTAAAGAATTTTTGAGGAAAAATAAAGAGTAAAGTGAAATAAAATAAAAATGATCCTAAGAATCCATTTACAGTCGTTTTCCATAAATGTATGGGACCTGGGAATCACCTGAGTGAATGCCTTATTCTATAGGATAACCTCTTGTTCATGGAAGAACCTATGTGAAAAAAATGGATGTTGAAATGTTTAAAGGTATTAGTGCTCTTTGTTGATGGGATTACTTTGAAAGAAATCTCTCTAGTATGTTTAACCCTAGAGTTAGTTATGTGAAAATGCTATTTGAGAAAGAATTATCTTATATTTTGTGGATATAGTTATAATGAACTATTTGGGTTATATGAGCATTGAATTTGAGGAAATTACTGGTAATTACTTTTTGGGATGAAAATGTGAGTAATGAGATAACATTTGTGGTTAAATTATGTTATTGTTATTTTGAGGAATTTATATCATTTTGGGAATGTTATGAAATATAGTATTTGAAAAAGGACAACACATAGACTGTGTGACATCATGTTGCATCAGACAATGATGCGAGAATCAAACCCACAACCAGAGTGTGATTGGGATTTATCACCTACCACTAGACTACGTTAATTCTTGTTTAGTGTTACTAATTGTTTTTTGTTAAATGATTTTATTGATTAATAATACGTTTATTTGGGATATTATGTCTTATCAAATAAATATCCTTATTTTAGGAATATGGTTTGTTGATTAAGTGATAAATGTTATTTTGGAAGACATTCGCTCTGTTGGGAAAACTATATGCCTAAAAAGAATAGAATACTATGGGATTCAATTTGAGGATTAATGGTGGATTTTAATCTATGTTTTTATTCTGAACTTATTTCAATTAGGGTTATTTATATAAATGAATAACCTATCATAGAGAATATGTGATTAGGTTAATTACTTTAAAGTATGTGACATTAAGAGTAGTTGATGTTATATGGATATAAAATTTAACTAGAAATAATACATAATAAAATTCTTCTACGTTTTGGTTTTCAATATTAGTTTGGATTATATTGAAGAATTTTAAGGACAATGTTTTATTGAATGGTATTTATTGAACTTTGGGTATTGTTTTTTGAGTTCTAAAAATTAAGATTAGTATTTCTTTCAATAAAGGATTTTCCATTTTGGGGATCATCTGATCTTGTACCAACCATTTTGGTTTTGTTTAAACTCTAAAGACAAGGTAAATGTATATTTTATCCTTTTTTGGGACATTTGATTCTCTTGAAGTTGATTCTAGCACTTCAGGTGTGACCAAGTCATCTTGAATACTCATCGTTTGGAAAAAATGATGAGTTTTTGGTAAAACTTTATTAATGGATTAAAATATACTTAAAAAGTAATTATATCTCTTTATATTATTATTCAATATCATATATAACTTCCTAAACATTATGAAATGGAACATTAAACAATAAATTTTGTCCGTTTACTTTTCATATTGGGAAACTAATGACTGTTTATCCCATCAAAAGGTTGTGGTTTTCTTATGGTTAACTTTCTCCAGATCATGTTTCTGATCACTCTTTATTATAACTTGACACATATTTTATCTTACATATCTTTGTTTTCCTACATGGAATCATAGTATTGGTTATCTCGAGTGACCTTTGGACGTCTCTTTCATTATTTTAAAATGAATGTTTTATTGACTCTTTTTCTAATGTGGGACTTTCAATGATGTTCCCAAGCCCAATTTTAAACTTTTGACGGCACAATTTCCAAAATGGGGGAAGAATGTAACACCCTATGATTTCATAGTAAGTTATTTTTTTTAAAGTAATTCAATAGCTTGCGCTACATGCAACACCGATTTGGAGCATACCACGACTTATCAAACTAGCCGTTCAAAAAGTAAATATGAATAGTATTAACTAAAATTTGAATTTTATATACTAAATATAATTTTATAATCCATATTATGTGTTTCTTAGATATAATACAAGAACAAATTCATTTTTTAGATAAAATATTTATTTTCAAAAAAATATAATTTTACCAATTTTATTGGAGAACCCCTTTTAAAAACACTATTTGACCCTTTTATATATTCAATTTAATGAAAATAAATTATTCTTTAGGATCAGGACATAAAAAATTATTTTTTATATATTTTTTGTACTTTTCTGATAACATTCCTATTTTGATGAATAGTGAAAAATACTAAATTTTAATTGAATTTTTTTTTTAATAAAAATGATTTATAATATTAAATTAAGAATTTAAATAGTTTGGAATTATAATCATATTATATTCTTATCATTTAATACATTGTATTTCATTATAAGTAATTTCACATTAAAATTTGAGAAAAATATATGTCAATCTTTTGATAGTTTTTACTTCTTAAAAACTCACTTTTTGGTTTTGAAAATAGAAATTAATTTTAAATTAATTAATTCTACTTATATTTTTTTAATTTGGAAGAAAAGAATTAATAATTAAATTTTGTAATATCAAAATTATCTGAGGCTGAATTTTTGGTATTTTTCTGAAAACATTCAATTTTTGATGAATAATTAAAAACACTGCGTTATTGTTTAAAAAACCACATTTTACCTAAATATTATTTATTTATTTAAGTCAATATAGAGACATAATACCTATATTAGTTCAATTTGATTCATTGGAGTCATTGTTATAATAAAATTTGATGTAGAAAATTTTAGTGAACTTTTTACCGTCTTTTATCCACCTTCTAGATGCATTTTCAAATTTGCATAAAACAAAATTTTACTGCTTCTGTGAGTTGAATTTTAAAACTCTGAGAGACAAAAATGACATCAATGAGTAAAATTTTGTTCAATAAGATGAAAAATAATTTTTCTTGAATAGTAACTTTTGACTTTTATTTACGACGGTTAAAAGTTAATTGGATAATTAAAGGTAACAATGGATATATAATTACCCTAAAACATGACCTAATTCTATTTTATTAGTGCAATTAGACCTAAAACAACCTTAGGAACAAAATATGATCCTTTTGGTCCACTTGTATTAGATTTGGACATTTATTATTATTTTATTTAAAGAAGTGTTAAAAGTATTAAACTCAAAGTTTAATAACTAAATCATTTTTCATATATAGTTACAAATAAAATAAATTCAACTATAAATACTAATTACAAAGATAAAAATATTTCCTGTATAATTTTATTTTATTTATAATTTATAGACATTAAATAATTAAATTTATTTATGACACAATGATGATTCAATAATTACCTTATAAATGAACGATTAAAATAATTGATTTTATAAATATCCAAATAAATGTAATTTAAGACTTTCGATGAATTACACTAATTTTATAAGTTAATATGACATGTTATTGTTGATTAAATAATGTTTTTTCTATGTAATAATGCTTTTATGATTTTCAAAAAAATCAAATACTAAACAGTGTCAAAATTGACATAATTCAGTTTAAAAAGAACTATATTTTTAATTGATATAATATTTCTAAAAATATATGTTTTAGTTAAAGTAATTATTTAAGGTTATATATATTAATAATTAACAACATGAGGTTCGTTTGTCTTGTTATAGAAAGATTATTAACCCTATAACATAAAAATACAAAGAGACATGGTAAATGTCAAACTATTTATCTACGAGTTAAATCTAAATGATAAGAATAATATGGTGCCCTAAACCTGTCTAAAACTAATTTTATGAGAGGTTTTCGACCCATCCCCACCTTAGTCTCAATAAAAATAATTTTTTTAACAATTAGAAACTAAAAATGATTTTATTATAAAATAATATTTCAAGGTTTTCCTAAAGTGTCTCTCTCCCTTTTTATAAAAGGATACATCCCCTTCTCTTAATTTCAAACCTCCAAATCCATTAGGCTCAACCAAACCATTCCCAAATATCCTACCAACTAGAGTGACTACATCATGTAGTCCTTCATTTGATCATAATTCCAACCTATGGATCCCTTTTGATCAAATCAAAAGGAAGCACCCGAAGAAGCGGAAATAATTTCACCATCACCATTCAAGTTATTTTCTTCTTCCACTTCTTATTTCTTTATTGATTACATACCAAAATAATAACTCTAGTACCTCATAAATACATTGATGTTATTATAAATATGGTACAACCATATTCATTATTCTGTCCATCCTATAAATGGAAATGTCACCATACGTGCGTGTGTACAACTTACCGTCTCCATGTCATGGTGTAGTCTGTTATTCAAAAACATAATTACCAGGATGGGTATAATAATGAGTATAACTTATTTAAGTAATTAATATAACATGTTAAAGACTCTTTATATATGATACACCATCCAATTATATATTATTTCATCATAAAAAATGATATTGTCCCTCGTGTGTACATACATCTTACCATCTCCACGACGCGATAAGATGTCATTCCCCATCGTAACCATTCAAGATTAATTTTAATTTTATGATTAAAAATAATGTTTAAAAATTGATATAATCCAGGATATGAATCTAATACATCCAATCCATAACAAACATTACTTACGTAACAAAACATATAAGGGAAAATGAGTCAGTTAACACCAGAAACAATGATACTACTAAAATATTATTAACAAAGAAATACTAGAAGATAATATATGATATAATATTTATATATGTGGTTATTTTATAACATAATAAAAATTATTTAACTATTATATAGGAGGATAATATACCCTTGACTATGGGAATGTAAAAGGTAAGGGGATTCTAATCCCACTTTTCATTTCATGAGATTTCCATTTTTCACTACTTCTTTATTTCATGTGTTGTATTATATACTAGGAATTGATATATATTATCATGATTATATTTATATTAATGGTATTATATGATTCATTTTTTTGTTAATAACTTTATTTCTTACGACTAGATTGATTACAACATGGTAATGGGTTTTCTTCTCACTTCTTATTCTCATGAGATCATGCTATGTTGCCACTATTTCCTTTTGTTTAGTGTATGTACTACCCATGATTGTAATATTTGTTTAATATACATTAATTTATTGGAATTTACATATTCATTGTATGATACATCTATCATGATGTGTATGTTACTTATGTTACCAAATCAGTAAGGCAATTTCATATTTCAATTTCCACTCATTGGGCTTTACCCATACTTCATTGATTATTTTACACCATGATTATGTGTGGAATCACTATTTATTATTTATGTAGTAATTTCGACTCCCATTTTGTGCATATAACATTGATACACATAATCACTCCATTTATAAATTCACATTCCATTGATATGAACTTTTTAAGGGTAATCCTAACACAATTTCTATTCATTTAGTTTTACATCCAAGTCATTGGTTTTGTTTTTACAAGAATATGTATGCATGTAATATGATTGATTTAAACTAAATATTCTATTATATTTCATGTATTTATATTTTTCATAAATTATTATTTCATTGATTCATCCTTAATCTAAGGATACAGTCTTTATAAGGTATTTCGTCTCAGTTAACATTCCATTGAGACCACTTTGTCGTTATGCACCAATCGACTCTTATATGGTATATATACTATCAATTGACATATTATATCATTAATACCTTTATTCTCATGATATTATAATGTTTTGATTAGTTTCATTCCTCAATTACTTGTATTCAAGCATCTCTTAATTGGTTAGGAACTCTTTAACTAAAATATCATTTTAAATGATTTAAAAATTTATTCTTAAAAATAATTCTCATTAATGTGCATGTTTTATAATGGTTTTAAGTGTTTATTTATATGGAAATTAACGTTTTGAAATTAATATTTCTTTTAAATGTTTAAAAGTGGTATGGGACACTTTGATTCAAAAATCTCTTTTAAATGACTTCTTTCATAAATAGTGTGAAATTTAAAAGTTCTCAAGGAAAAAGCGATATTTCTCTCAAATATTTTTAATGTTTAATTTCATCTATTTCAATATCCTTCAGTGTATTTTATTCTTTATTGAGGTTGATTTATTATAATACAATCATATGTATTGTATTTAAAGAGTTATGTTTGACTTTGGATTTGTATTTTAATGCCATTCATGGTTTGTGATTAAAATATTAACATTTTTTATGCTTGTTTTAATAAGAATGTATAGATTATCGTTCACCCATTCATATAAAGAATTCATTGGACATAGTAAGTGATGGGTTGAGCCATCTACTGCTCTTCGATGCATCGATAGGTCTCCGGAGACAAACTAGTGTCTTGGCACAACGCCTTGACGAAATCTTATTTGTAGTCATGGAACAAAGCCTTGACTATGTGGTTTTGATATTTGGAATTATGCATTCAATCATTATAAAATTGGCTGTTGATATTAATTGTTATTATTAGACTACTAGAATATTCTTTAGAATAAGTAAGTGGCATTATTTCAATTATCTTTTCCAGTTATGCTGAAGTTTATGTTTCAAAGGCTTTTGTTCTAGATTTATACATTGCCTTAAATGTTTTTTTTCTTAATTATGATGGATTCTACTATATTGTTAGCCTTACTTTGTATCTGAGCTCACCCTATTCTTATGTTTTATTTTCCCTATGATGTAAAGAACTATATTACGATTAACCTACATGGATATGCTAAGGGATATAATAGTGTTCAAAGGGGACACAATGTTGTTGTTTTTTATTTCATGATGTAATGTAAAACTTATATATGTATCTAGTAATTAAAAGGCTAATGAACTGATTAGTCTTTTGGGACATGATTCCTTGTATCATGCCTATGTTATGTAATAATGCACTAATTCTGGGTAATTGGGGTCGGGGCGTTACAACAGCCTTGTCACAAAAATAATAATAAAACATTTAATATTAATAAAACATCATAAAATAATAAAATAATAACTATAATAAATAATAAATAATAATAAAATTATGCATGGAATAATAATAATAATAATAATAGAATACGTTGTGGAATATTGATAAATAATAATAGTAAAAAAATAACTAATAATGTTTTATAAAACACAATATTCAAAAAAATATAAAAACTAATAATAATAATATAATAATAAAAATAATAAATAAATAATATAATAGAAAAAACAAAAAACACACAATTTATATAACAATATAATAACCACACTATTTAGAAATATAAATATGTAGAATAATAAAAAAATTAAAAAATTAAAAAAATTAAATTCAAATGATTATCATAAAAAATAAATAAGTCAGTGAGGGGGGTCATATGGGGAGTTGGAGGATCTTGATGATGGAACTCCATCCCTAAACCATGAGTTAAACTTCACTTGTACTCCATTATAAGCTCGTGCTACAGCTTCTTCCATCAATTCATCTCTTCCAGCTTCTGTTGATGGAGCTATTATTTATCCCTATGAATACTCACTATAATTGCACCCTAATCTCATAGATACTATTGATACTATATACTACATGATTATGACCCTCTAAAATCTCCTCTTGAGCTACCTGAAGATATCACAGCAGTGCCAAAATATCTCTGATGCATTAATCAAGAGTTGATAACAACAACTCAGTATTTCTCTAATGTATACTGGGTTGCATGAATCCATATTGACTCATCAAATATTACTGCACCAGTCTGACCCTTGGTCTCGGATTGAATCTCAATATGTGTCTGAGAAATCGTTGTCTCATATGATTCCATAAATTTTAAAAAAAAAATTAAAATAATTAAAATATTATTTGAAGATAATTTTCAAATTCAAAAAAACTATACTGACCTCAATCTGACTATGGAGATAACCTCTAATCTCTCCAAAGACATGATCAATATGAATACTCTTATAAACAAAGAACTCTTTAATATTAGTATATTTGACATCATATATGAATATAAAATAAAAAAACTAAATTTATTATTATTTAAATCAATTTAATAAAAGTTACTTACCATATGCACTATATGCGTACTGATTGCACGACTACCAGCTCAATGTTTCACCTCTTGTCTCCCTCTGTCCTATCAACCTATTGATATTCTCATCTAAGAATGACCACCCACCCAGTTTGAACATAATCCATCCCAAACCTAAGATGAAATGTAATCAAGTTGGTGGGCAAAACAAAACTAATCAAACTCTATGAAAACTTTTGTCAAAGTTTTTCTCCTCAAATTGTTTAAAAATGGTTGTCAATACTCACACAAAAAACACTCTCATGCCTCCCAAATGGAGCCACAAAGGATTTCATCGATGGGATACAACAAACACTATAAATAATTTATAATATCATGTTATAAATTATATAAATTTCAAAATAAAAATTATTTATGTATGTCTCATCTAATGATCAGACATGTAGTGACGAAAAACAATGTGAACCTAATCCCATTAAACCCATACTTGAAAAAAATAATTCATCAATATAGCACACCCCTGTCGAAAACATATATGTAAAAATCTTGGAAAAAGGTGAAAAAATAATCAAACAATTAGTATATATATAAATTAATGACAATTAATAAAAAATAACTAAAATAGCCAAGTAAACATATCATTAAATGTACAGATTGAAGCCATGGCATGGACATCGCTTGGGGATATGATCCTGAATCATCAATCTCACATACAAAACCCTTTGAGTCATTATTAAACCACTAGCAGTCTGAGGGTCAAGTAATCCAACATCCAGCTTGTCACCAGGTAGATCACCCCCCTCCAACTAGAAAACAAATTCTAATCTATCTAAAATTGGAAATGACTATTGTTAGAAAATAGTTAATGATTTTAGAAAAAAATGAATGGAAACAACTATTATATGTTGATATATATTATATATGATTATAACAACCAATTAACTATGTCAATATTCATCTCCACAGCCATCTTTGTATATGACATGGTCAATATCTTCATATTACTCCTCAGTATCATAAATTTCCATAGTATTTTCAATTTCATCATCTCTTTTCATTTAAAATTCATTTGTTTAATCATTAACATCATTTTCACCATTAACCATTAATAGTGTGGTGTCATCATCAATATTAGTGTCTCTTTGTGGAAATGATGGATGTGGAGTAGTCTCTTGAAAAATTTTAATTCCTTGCACTTTAGTGGAACCACATTCCTTTTCAAAAAACTAATTTTCTTAAGATTTCATTTTTATAATTCTCAAACAACCACCAAACACTCTTAAAGTACCAAATTAATTTTCATCATAAATTTGATGTTCTTGGTTAGAAAATAAAAATAGTTCATTTATTACATTAAGGATTTTATATTTAATATCAATGATTCCATGGATCCGATGAAAATGCAATCCTCTCTCAATATCCAACTACTGACATTTAATCATCATTATGTAATTATATCCCATATGACACAGTTCAATTATTTATTCCAACATATCATAAAAGTAAACATCAATTTATCTATGATGATATCCTCTCAAGAAAACATCACTATTAAATTTTAATTTGATTCACAACATTCATGTTTATGAAATCAAAAAAATCACAAAATTTTCATTATACGATTTAACCAATTTGGATGGTGGGTTACTCAATACACACAAAAAATTATCAATTTTTTTAGAATGTTGTGATATAGTAAATTTTTAAAATAATTATCAATATAAAAATTAATAAATTTATTTTATATGTCAAACCATAAATAAATTATGTTAGATGATTTTTAAACCAGTAAGAACAATTATTTTTTCAGTATTCTTCAATATTAGGAAATATTATCTGTGTAAGATGTTTCTTGATATGATTATAATATAATATACAAGGATAAGATAATTAATAGTACAATTATTTTCTTTTCGTCTATGTTGACCCGAACCTATGTATGAGCTATGTGATGTTCATCATCTGAAATCCATCATTCATTAATTGCATCAAATCCAAGTTTTGGCAGATTAAACACCGATAATTGAATATTTTATTTCATCATCAACATTTCCCTTATTATGGACAGTACAATTATGTTTTGTAGAATATTAGAAATGAGAATAATGAGAAGTGGAAAAAAAATTCGTCCAACAAATAAGCTTATGAAATTAATCCTTCAACTAATGCTTTGTTACATTTGTTTTTATTCAATTTCTACATGCATCACTCGATTGGGTACATCGATCGTAACTATACCAAAACTCCTCGTTTTTATTCATGAGGAAATTGTAATATCAATCTATTTAATGAAAGAAACCCAATGGGAATATTTTTTATGTTTATATAAAATCCAAACTACCCCTTTTATAGTTTACTTGGTGCATCATTGTCTATTTTCACTACAAAAAATGTCTTAAAAAACATTATATGACTGTTATCACATCCCAGTTAATATAATTTAATGAAACTACTAATACAATTGGTAGAATTATTTATATTATATCATGACATCTATGCCTTTTTAATCAGGTAATATGATCATTTCTGAAATAGTTGTCCAGATTTGAAACATAACCTTCTGGAAGTCTCAAATTTGTAATCCACAGATAAAATAATAATTTATCTTCAATATAAATTTCATAATAATCTTTTTGATTCCATAAATTATATGATATGACATTTTCATACAATTCATGTTTTTGTCACCTGCAAATTTGTGAAAGATCTAATCGTGCATTTACATTATCTATGGTTTTGTCTGGTGTATCCAAAACGGTATAATATATATTATCAAAATAAATCTTCTCGATATGAATATTATCTATCATGTGATGGAAAAAAATTCCAGACCAATATAAAAGGCCAAAAAAATGATCTGTTTTATCGAATTGGGTTCCTTCCCAAAGCCATCTATTTTTTATGGTTTACAGTTAGTCCAAATGTAATCGGAGGTAATGAATGGACAACTGATTTTAACTCCATACCTATGATCATTATTGGTGGTCAATCTCTTTCCATTTTTTATTTTCAGAAATCACATAATTTCTTTTGAAAAGTATTATCAGTTTGATAAAATCTGTGATTACAGTCAATTAAACAAGGTTTTAATCCAATGATGATCATAAAAGCTTTTTATTATCTCATACAGTATGAACATGCTTTTGGAACATGTGTACTTTAGTTAAATAGGGTGCCATATTCTATGAAGTCACTAAATAGTCACATCAAAGAATCATTCTGTAGGAAATTGAATTTCACATCAACATTACATGTACTGGCACTATTACTCCACAATAAATTTAACTCATCAATCAATGGATTCAAATAAACATCAATATTTTTTAGATATCCTTGAATTAATACGGTCAAAATATATTTGGATCCTACATCAACATCTGAGGAGGAAAACTATACAGAGTTGTAAAGACTCTCCAATAAGAATTTTGACTATCATAAGAACCAAATAAAAATAAATCATCAGTATAAAGACCAATCACACATTTCAAGCTTCTAAAGAAAAAGTCATGTAATTTGTCAAAAACTTTCCCTGAATCAGCAATATATGGATGATTTATGCATTTATCAGTTGACATATTGGTTTTATTCCATGGAAAAAATGATATTGTGTTCTAAGACATAAATATAAACTACCATCTGGGTGAGAGTGTGAAGTGCCTTAGCTATTTTATAGGAATCAATATAGACTTCAATTATTGTGCCTCTTTATACCTCAATTTTCCACATGTCGGACAATTATCCAATGACTAATCTTCACCATAATATAAGATTCGATCATTTGAAAATGGATGAATCTTCTAATAACCAAGACTTGGATTATGAACTATCCTCTTGCTCTTATATAATGTTACAAGAATCGCATTTTCATTAGGTAATAGTGTTTTAACCAAAAAAAATATCAGATAAAAACACTTATTTGACATTACATTATCTAATTTAATAATCATATATTTTACAACCGCTTAAAATTTTCTTATCATAGAACTTGGATACAATTTATCCTCCGTGGATCTAACAAAATCATAAAATTGTGTTGATTCAAACTCATGAGTTAACTCGGTATTATCCTTATGTTTTGTTTGTTTAAAAGATGGACCAACCACATCATTTACTAAATTTTTAATCCTTAATAGACCTGGAACCAAATTAGTAGCGCCATTTCTAGAACTATGTTCACCATATTGTTCCCAAAAAAACAAAATTTATTCAAAAACCTGAAGCAATAGCTAGCCCCCAACATTGTGAAAATTTATTAAACATCCTCAGATCACTTTTCATGAATGGACAATTTATTAACCCTTTGCAAAATAATTCAAGTCTTGATGAAACAAATGATAATAAAGGTTAAACACCCTCAATATATATAGGATTTAAACCAGAACCGCTTAGATTTTGGTGATAATTTATCCAAGAGTGACCATCTAATAATGATTTTTTCAACATTCTTGTTTCATATATATCTAAAAATTTTAAAATAAATAATTTTGCTATAATTAATTTAATATAAGAAAATAATGTTACAAAAAAGGGAATAAATTTCAAAAATTATAATTCACTTGTAAATATTATAAATTTTATCCATTTACCATTGGTTTATTAAAAATTTTGGTTAATATTAATAGAATTTTTTATGAATTAATAAAAATTATTATAAATTACTATAAATTAATAAAATATATTATAAATTATTAAAATGTTTATAAAATTGAATTTACAATCTTCATGCCATAAAGAATGAAAAATATGTGTCAACTATGTATGCACAAATTTGTTATTGCTTATGGCTTAAAATTATTGACCAATTTAATTTTCACCTCTCTAGTATTTTATAATAATTTCTAATATTTCATAGTGATTTAATGTAAATTGATTAATATTTATACTAAAATACACTAATTTATAATAATTTATACTAATTACCACTAATTATTACTGAATACCACTAACAATTAATAGTTTTTGTTATTTTATACTAATTAATACTAACTAATAATAATAATTTATAATTAATAAAAATTAATATTATTTATTACTAATTATTACAAATTATTTCCAATTACTACTACTTTCTAATAGTTTAAAACAGTTTTTTACAAATTATCCCTTATTATAACTAATTACTGCTAATTAATACTAATTACTACTAATGATAACTTATTATGGAAAATTATTACTAATTTTTTTGACAAACACATATCATTACTAATTTTTATTAGTTTATAACAATATTTTAAAAATCACCACTAATGTTTAATAATTATATTGATTTATCTATAGTTTTTACTAAGTACCATTAATTAATAATATTTTTTGCTATTTTTTTACTAATTTACATTAATTTTTATTAATTCCCACTTATTATTGATTATTATTACTAATTAACACATATTATTATTATTTATTATTAATATATAAAAATGATTACTAATTTCTACTAATTTTTATAATTATATTGATTTATTTGTAATTTTTATTAATTATAGCCAATAAATACTAATTAACCTTATTTTTAACAAATTACTGTTAATTTTTACTAATTACCATTAATTATTACTAATTTTCTTCTACTTTTTACTAATTACTGATAATTTTTACAAATTGAAGATAATTTTTAATAATTTCCGATAATGTTTACTAAGCAGTTTTAATTATTACGAATTATCGCAAATTATTACTAATTACTACTAATTTCCACCTTTTATAACTAATTTTTTTTAGTTTATAATAATTATTTTACTAATTACTGATCATTTTTACAAAAAACTGCTACTTACAACTAATTGTTATTAATTTTTGTTAACTACTACTAAATAACACTTATTATTACAATTATTTTTTTATAACAATATTTTATTCATTACGCTAATTTTTATTAATTATATCGATTTATCGATAATTTATACTAATTACCACTAATTTTTACTAATTACCTCTAATTATTACAAATTATCACTAATTGTATCTAATTATCTCTAATTATAACAAATTACGGCTAATTTATACTAATTACTACTAAATACCACTTATTATTACTAACTTTTATTAGTTTATACAATTTTTTACTAATTACCGTTACTTTTTAATAATTATATGAATTTTTCATTAATTTTTACTAATTATCACTAATTAATTCTAATTTTTACTAATTACCGCTAAATACTAAAATTTTTAAATAATTGTTGCTAATTACAACTAATTAATGCTAATTATATCTAATTGAAGCAAAATACCGCTATTTAAAGCTAATTCCCGCAATTTAGTACTAACTATTACTAAATATTACTAACAATTACAAACACTATTTATTACTATTTATTTCTAATTATTCCTAATTAATATTATTCTTAATTATTACTAATTATTACTAATTATTTCTAATTATTACTAATTATTACTATTTAGTATTATTTATTACGATTTATTACTATTTATTAATATTTATTACTATTTATTACTAATTATTACAAATTATTACTCTTTATTACTGTTTATTAATATTTATTACTATTTATTAATAATTATTACTTATCATTACTAATAATTACTATTTATTAATAATTATTACTCTTTGTTACTAATTATTAATAATTACCGCTATCCATTCCCAATTTTTACTATAATAACAACTTTTTACTAAATATTATTAATTAGTGAAAATGATTGCTAATTACAAAAAACTATTACAAATTATTACAATTTGTTATAATTTATTTCTATTTGTTACTATTTATTATTATTTATTACTATTTATTATGATTTATTTCAAAATATTACTTATTATTACTAATTATTACTAATTATTTTTATTTGTTACTATTTCTTACTATTAATTACTATTTATTATTATTTATTTCTAATTATTACAATTTATTACTAATTATTATTTTTATTACTAATTATTTTTAATTATTTCTATTTATAAATAATTATTACTAATTATTACTAATAATTACATTTTTTCATATTTATTACTCTTAGTTACTATTCATAGCTATTTATTGCTATTTATTACTAATTATTACCGATTACTACTATTTATTCCAAATTATTACTATGTAAACTATTAATTAGTATTTATTTTAAATTACTGGTAATTTCCGCTAATTGTTACAGCTTATTACTATTTATTACTATTTTTTTCAATTTATTACTAATTATAACTAATTAATACTAAATGATATAAGACAATACTAATTAATACTAATTTATACATATTTGTACTAATAAATACTAATTATTACTAATTAATTCTAATGACACATAAATATTATTAATTAATTATAATTGAACCAAATTATTACAAATTAATACTATTAACTTTTAAATAAAAACATTTATTCTTAATTAAAGAATATATGTGTACAAAGAATTAATGAAAAATAAAACTATCTTATTCTAATTTAATTTAATTATCGCTATTTAAAAATAATTATGACTAAAATAAATTAAAATGAATTTACTAAAAAATAAAAGCAACAAAAAAAATAACTTAAAAATGAATCTTTCATTTGATGTGACTCTAGAAAATTGGTCCACTATAATATTTAATTGTAAAAAAACTAAAGAGACAAATATGAGAGAAAATACGGAGAGATGACTTGAGTAAATTGTGAAATGGGGAATATCAGATGGGGGTATATATATAAGTTAGAGTATTTTGGACGGGGGTATTTGTATCAGGAATCACATCACAAATATGAACCCCATATTAATTAGGGCCAGTGGTTAAAAAGGTGTTTGTGATGGGACCTGTTGCAAAAGCTTTTATACCGACCCATTATTTACGATGGGTCGTCGCAAATAGTTCACCAGTTAATAATTTAGGTAGTGGTAAAAGATAGTGTTTGTGATGGGTCCCTTTGCAAATACTATAATTGAAACACATTGTTTGCAATAACCCATCACAAATAATATGATGTCGACATATTATTTATGATATGGATCCTCCCATGTCGAAAATAACATAAACCTGAGAAGTGTATTTGAGATGGGGGTTAAGTCCATATCTTAAATGCTCCTCCTATGCTAACAAACACTGGGCACGCCTAAGGTATTTGTGACAAACAGTCGAAAATACAAATTTTTTATAAACTATTTCTGATGGGTCAGAATTCTCATCGCAAATAGTTTCTTTTGATGGACTATTTACGACAGGCCCTAGGTCTATCACAATAAGTCATTTTTTTGTAGTGATATACCCACCCCTATATGGGTTTCCCCAAATGTATCATGTATTATGAAGATGGAGAACATGTCGTCAATTACTACATAGGATCATTGGGATAACTGGTGCATTTGACCTTATACAATTGTCAGTGTTTGATGATTCAGAGCTAGGCTCTCTCAAAATTTACATTTCTAGTTTTATTTGTTGAGACGTCATTATTCTTTAAGGTGTATTTCTTTCCTTTACATTCCTGTTTAAAATGTTTTACTCTGTACTCTTGTACAACCTATATTTTATTACATGCAAGGTTATTCTGTAGATATTGCATCTTTTTATCATTATTACTAAAAACTCCTACACTGAGATGGTTGGGTTTGTGTGTACAAGAACATAAAGAAAAGTCATCCGATATTAGTTATGCCTTTCACCACTTTACGAAACACCCAGACCTATGTATGTGGGCTTGGGGTGGTTGTGGCTGGAGCATCATAGGGTCGGGTCATGACAAATTGGTATCAGAGTAGTTCATTCCTAAGATGGTGTTTTTATTAGTCCACTTACAATGATTGGGATGGGAATTAGGGAGAAAGATTCATGGTGTTTCAAGTGCAGATTTTTGTCTAGGGAATCCAATAAGGGTGAGGCAGTCGATGTATCCGTTTAAAAGGACCTTGATTTCTGACATGTTGACTCGACATAACAAGATGTTTTTTGCATTGGTTCAATGGTATATGCATCATATATGATTGATCATTTTGACTATCCTTTTTTATCTGTCTCTCCATTATATATATGCTCATCTAACCTTTTTATGTATTTATTAAATACTAAAGATTCCTTCATGATGAGATCCATATAGGATACGGGATATGGATCATGAAAGTGATGCGATAAGTGATTAGGGCTTAGTTCAGGGGATATTATGTGATATTATTCCTCAAGGTGGACACATAGCAGGGCCACCCTTGTTGAGCAGCAGAGTATACTGGTAGTGTAGGTTGAGGATGCATGTAGCATTCGCACACTTCGTGAGTTCCCATGCCAAAGGCCACTGCGGTTCTATTCTGATTCATAACACAATTTAGTGGAGAATTTTATAGAGTTGGTATTTAATTTATTTAGGATTATCCAGACACTAACTGATCATTTGGTCATGTTTGACACAATCCATTTCATAGGAGTAGCTAGGAACTTCTGGATTCTAGTTACAGAGTTTCATGATGATTCGACGCTCCCATTACTAATCTTATTGCCAATATTATATGTGGACTATTACCCCTCCTTCTTATAATCGATTTGTATTTAGGAGAATACAGAGTTGTGTCTAAGAGGGATGATAGTGGATGAGTATGTTGTGAGGTTCACAGACTCTATGTAGTACTCTATTGATATGATCTAGGATGACTAATTTCGAGCATAGATGGTAGGTCATAGAATCCGCGTAGATATATCTTCTTCTGTGTTACACTTGTGCAATCCCACCATTTATGGGTTCTTGGAGAAGAAAATTGTTGATGGAGAGCTTCCTGTCAAAGGGATTACAAGAACCTAAAGCTGGTAGTCGAATTTATAAAGCTATGTTGTATGCAGTTGCTAACAAATGCTAGTTGATAGGATCATGGCATAAAATATATCCATAGGATGATGTTTGATGATGTGTTCAGAGGAAGCATAGAGGATCATGATATCCTAGAGAGGGGTGTTTGAATGAATGTTATCGGTGAGTTCACATGTTGTGTGACTTCCAAACATGATGTGCTGATGATCTTAGGGAGATAGGGGAAGATGTATCATGGAAGAGGCAGTTCCATGATCAGAAATCTCCCAGGTAAGGGAAGGGTTCCCCCATAGAGGTAGACCAAGAAAAATAACAGATGGAGCTTTAGTATGTGGATATAGAAGTAGTGGAAAATATTATGATATCCTTTCACCACAACCACTAAGAATCCCACTATAGGCTTTAAAAATGGTAGTCGGGGTAGCGGACAAATGCAGACTATGGAGACATATAACCCTATGGATCATGAAATATTTAGTGGTACATTGTGTACTATTTAACCATTACCTCAGTACTAGTATATGGGTGTGAGTCATTCCTTTATCTCTTTACTCATGGTGAAATAGACCAACATCCTAGTTTATGTTTTAGTTCAAAAACTATTTCTTGATGTTTCTATGAGGAACACTTCTTCTATATCGTTTACCTATAGGTAGTGTGAGATATCTCTTGGTGAAGAGAGGTTCTCGTGTTACCTTTTATTCATCATGAAGGAACCATGTGATTTTTCAAGGGTTTTTTTTTTGTTTTCCATTGATTGAGATCAGATAGATTAACACCATATAATATTAAAATGCCTTTATAATGATTAGATTATATTTTCCATTATGGGTGATAGATAACTTGTTGTGGGATGAGTGGGGTTTGTCAGAAAGAGGTTTCACCCCATCACCATTCAGTTGGTAAGTGTGTAACTTGATGTAGTAGGCTATTTATGAAAATTGATTCCATTAATCAGGGATTCTCATATTAAGGTATTCCATGAGGATATTATAGGGCTACATCCAATGTAGGAGATGGAGTTTTTCATCAACTTGAATCCTACGAATGCTATGATATCTTCTGGGGAATATTAGATGTCCACTACCAATCTCTGAGAGATACTTTTGTAGTTAGAATACCATCAAGATAAGGGTTTTATTAGGCCCCGTGTAACCCCTGGGAATCTCTACCGATGACTGTGGAAAAGATAATGAGAGATGGTGAGTTTAGGGATATTATCATCAACTGAAATATGACACGATAAAGAAAAACTACCCCATACTGAGGATTGATTACCTCTTTAACCAGTTTTGAGGTGCAATTTGGTTCTCGAAGATCGATCTCATTTTTGGATACCAACTATTGAGAGTTTATAAGGTTGATATTCTGAAACCAGAATTTTGATTTCACTACAAATAGTGAGTTGTTGGTGATGCCATATGATGTGATGAATTTGAACTCCATGTTTATGGATATTATGAAAAATATTTTTAACCCTTTCACAAACCAGTTTGTGGAGGTCTTAATTGAAAAAATCACTTATAAAATACATATGAGTAGAAATATGCATTGAACATGAGGATAGTTTTTCAAGAGCCACCCAAGATCATGTAAGAGGTTCAAATGTTTCTTAACAGGGTAGGGTACTAAAATTGTTTTCTGGAAGAATTATCTAGGATTTCATCCCCATTGATCACTATAACATGGAATGGGTAGTCGTTTACCTTGAATATAACCTTAAATATGTTTAGGCTGAGGGTAACAAGTTCTTCATTGTTTTAGAAAATTGGAGGACTATTTGGAGTACATAGTGTATTGAGTTGCCCAGTATATGGGATCGATTGTGTGTTATGGAAAGGTAGATAGTTATCACAAATGGGTTGATGTAGTTAAGATCCTATGAGAAGAACTACAAAAATAATGGCCAAGAGTTAGTAGAGTAAGTCCTTACTCTAAGGATGTAGAAGATCTATCTTCTGGGAGACTGTTTATTTTGTCTACTCAAACCTTCAATGTCTCAGGTATGTCTTCATAAAGTGAGACTATAACCGGAGACATAGACACTGGTTGATGTACCAATTAGACTATGACTATGAGATAATATATACTTTGAGGGAGGGGAATGTGGTGGAATATTCTATTATCAAGAATTCAATGGAACGTTTGGTATAAGAGGATTATGAGTAGTTGTCTTCCTAATAGCCAAACCTATTTGAGAAGGAGGGTTTATTTTTAGTTCAATGGATGATGTTGAATCATTTTCAGCTTTAGTGTGTGTGTGAGTCCCATTCATTAGATATCAACGGTGAGTTCTTGTGTTACTAGATATCTTTATTAGATTAACCTAATTGATTGTTTTGAAGGAAAGGGAATCAAAACATTCTTTTCTAAGGATGGGTGGTGATCGTAGTCATCATATAGGAGGAGGTGCAGAGATAGTTCCACATTTCTACTTTGGATATAAATCTCTATGTGGGAAAGATGTATAATGAACATCAGCAATAGTTTTTGTGGGCCAACATGATATAGAACCTGGTAGGATTCATCTCATGGTGCATCCCCTACCAGTAGGTGAATGATAAGCACCAGGTATTGGTAGGTTTTTTGCAGCCCCTTGATAAGTTAGAGTGCAAATGGGAGGAAATATGCTTGGAAAATAAAACAATGATTCTACGATCATTGAGAGGCCACTATTCAATATTGGTGGCAGTATACCGACTCTAGAAGTTATCATTCATCCTTTATATCAGAGAGTATAGTTTGGTATAGATTTTGGGGAATTTGTACTTATGGGAGATTTTCACATTAAATGGGTGCCCCAAAATATTGTCTCTAAACATTATTTTTGGTTAACGATGTGGTTTTAGAGAGGCATGTAGGAGGCATTTGATACCCATATGATGATGAGTACAACCTTTCACCCCCAAACTAAAGGGTAGAATGAGTGCACTATCCAGGTGTTGGAGGATATACTTTGGGATTTCATGTTAGACTTCATCTAGATATTGGATTATTTCTTCCACATTGTATAGTTTTTGTACAATAATATTTACCACTATACTATCAAAATTTTACCTTTATATGACATATAAGGGACACCCTACAGGTCACCCATTTTCTATAAATAGATCAGAGAGGTATAACTTATTAGGATAGAGATGACGTTAGTAATTAAAAAGAAGGCCGAGGTTATCCATGAGTTGATGAGGACATCACAGAGTAGAATGAATGCTTATGAAGAACAATGTCTCCAGCCCTTGGAGTTTGAGCAGGGAGACCACATCTTCCAAATATTTTTCCTGCAATGAGGATTATAGAAATTCAGTCAGGGAGGTAAGTAATCTCTGAGAATCATTAGAATGTTCAAGATTTTATAGAGGGTTGAAGAGGTTGTTTCCACCTATCCTTACCCACCAAGTTGGAGATGGTGCATGACATCTTCCACATGTCATAAATAAGGGAATACCATAATAAAAACACACATTTTATTGAATAGGGATCCTAGGATATTGGGAATGGATCTGAATATATGGACTACTTGTTCGACATCAAGGATCTGCAGTATAGCACCCTATGTTTATGAACTATCCCCTTAGTTTGTGTGTTGTCGTAGTACAGGATCATACATGAGAGCACCTAGGATTATGAGGGACCTATACAGGCTTAGTATCTTGAGATTTTCTTTACATATGAATATATTTAAGTAGGTAATGGTGTAGATATCATATTTTTCATCATTAGTCTTTGAATATATATTGAAATATATTTAGATATAGATGTTGATAGGATGTGTGATTCCGAGGCTCGGTTTCCCCATAATTAAATTTATAAAAATATTAATTATATTTTATATCATTGTGCATATTTTCATGAAGAAAATGGGATAAATATAAAAATAAATTCTAAGAATTAAATTTTAAGGTCTTTGTTGAATACAGAATGTGAGACAAAGCCTACAGGAAACCAAAAATGGGTCGCTGTTGGGCATTCAGATATAGAGACCATCGATGGGTGACTTTAATAAAATGAAATAATTACATTTATCTAATTACATAATTACCTATAACTATACCACCTATTTATAAGTCCTTCATTATGGTGGTTTTCTATGATGAGACTCATAACCCTGGGAATGTTGAAAAGATCATTCTTTCACCTCCATTGGAAAATCAGAATCATAGGATGATAAACTACTAAATCCAACATAATCTAGATGTTGGGAATGGTGGGAATGTATTATATCAACAATACTCTATAATTATTATTGATTTTTATGCTCAAAAATACCATTTTTTATAATGATCTTATTTTAGGTGTATTTTATGAATTTTATATTTTTAATAATTCCAATTTTGGAATAATATTCAAGTATTTATTCGGGATAAATATTCATTAAAGTGTTTGAAATGATTTTATGTGTATTCTGTAGAATCACTGTTTATTCCCCATGATGAAGAACGCAATGTAAGGAATATACCCTACATTTCTATTGATTATTATGGTAAAGGATTAGCATGTATTTTTTGTCATCCATCTTTTGGAAGAAACGTATTCTTGAAGAACATTACGCTAGAATGAAACCTTAAATCATTCAAAGAGAAAACGTATGGTTAAAGAACCGTATGTAAGTATGGAACCTTACATTTGAGAAAAAAATGTATGAATCATCAACCTAACTTTTTTAATAAAACATACATTGTCGACATTACGTTTGAGAAATTTGAACGTATGTATAATCAATGTTATGCTCAAAATTTTATGCTAACAAGGATGAATGTATGGAAAGTCAACCCAACGTTAAGTGGTTGAACCCTATGTTTGGAGTTTTTTTTGTTTTATGAAGGAAACATAGGTTTGACTTTTCATCATTATAAATTATAATTGATGACTTTATCAATTTTTTTTATAATAGTTTTTTCGGAATATCTGAGAGATTTGATGCTCAATTTCGACCAATTCAAAGCTCATCATAAATGATTTAAAGAACCATTTTCATCGTATATTTTCTCTCATATTGTTAAAGGAAGTTACCAACAATCGATATGTTATTATTTTGAATTCATTCTATTTATCAAGATCTTTCGCAGATCTGAAATATTTCTGTAAGATATGCCATTATATATATATTTCTACGTTGGGTGTATGGATCTCTCTCAGCTGTGCTGATAATTTTTCTTCTTCTTTTTTTCTTGTGGAAATTAATTTATTGTACTACAATGATTGAGAATCTCAAAAACAAAGATTATATTTTGGATATATATACATGTTCAATCTTAGATTGTGATTCTCTATTTTTGTAACTATTCTTAAAATCGAAGATATTTTTTGGAAACATATATCTTCAGACATATTTCAAAAATTATTATTCTTCTAAATTTAAAGATCTATCTTCTATCAGTTGGGTGTTGCTACACCTATTAAGTTTAAAATGTTTTATCAAATCAATATCTATTGATTATTATGAGTATCATCTTCTCGGTTTCACCCATGATGTAGTGTCATCTTTTCGTGCTAAACTATGGTTATAACTACTATCACTAATTTGTGGATCAGTCTTTTGATAAGATAACCTTATATGTAAAATTCACCAAGCCTGTATAGAGGGTGATGGGTGGAGTGGAATAGGGAGTCTTCATGCCCTAAACCACTATAAATTGATGTTATCTGGTTTCTATTTTTCTGTTGCACATACACTCACACAGAAATTCCACCAACTATTTTTACTGTTGATGTGAAAATACAGAATTGTGATTTTTTAAAAGGAAAAAAATTCACCTTCTCTTATGTCTTCATCATAGTCTTTCTGACCTAAACATTTTCATCCAAGGTTGGTCACAACAGATTATCTTTGGTTCTAAAAAACCATAGTTAAGATTAAGAAGAAGATCAATAGATAATCTCAAAGGAGGATTGTCAATGGTTTTCACTCCATTTTTCAATAGTGAGAACTATGGATGCTGGAAATCGGGTATGATAATGTATTTAAAGAATCTTGGTTTTAATGTATACTCCAAGGTCATTACTCCTTATGAAATCCATGAAAAACCCAAATCATGGACTACTGCAATAGAGGTCGAGTATGCCATGAATTCTAAAGCTAAAAACTCTAACATCTATGGTATTGGACCAGATGAATTAATCCATGTATCATAGTTCCCTACAACATATGAAATTTGGAAACCAATTTCAGTTTCTTATGAAGGTACGAACAATGTAAGAAAGATGTGATATGCAAAAAAATTGATATTAGATTCATTCAGAATGTTTGATGGAGAAAAAATTACACAAATTAATGGAAGGATCACTATAATTATTAACAACAATACAACCTTAGGTGACCATATCGAGCATGCTAATCAGGCATTGAAATTACTGAGAGTACTACCAAATAAGTTGAATGGAATTTTAACTTCAATCTACTAATCAACACGTGTAAATATTCTAACAATGAGATATTTGATCGGAACTCTAAGAATGAATGAAGCTGAAATGAAGGATGATGTTGAAAATCACAATGTCTTAGTGAAAAAGTATAACACTACTTTAATGGATACATCTCTAAATCAAAACATAAAAATGAAACAATAATTCAAAGAAAAAAGAAATTCATACTCATTTAATTTTAAAATCGAACTGGCTCAATTATCCCGAATGATTATCAATTTTTATAGGAAGAAGATAGGACTTAGAAAACCTTTTAAAAAGAATTAAAAATATTCAAGGGAATTTAGATGCAATTAATGAAAAAAGTCAGTTCATATAATACATAACTACCCTCAATTAGAAAGTGAAATGTGAAATACTGAAAATAAGTTTTAGAAAAATGTTGATTATGAAAACAAAGGAAGAAGAGCAATGAAGGCTACATGGAGAGTTTTTGATTACTCCATTAGTTCATCATTCTCTGATTCAGAGAAGGAAGAATCAAATATAAAAGCTAATATGTGCTTTATGCCTGAAGAAGATAAGGTACAACCCTACTATTCATATGTTTCTTATTCTTGTTACTAAAATGATAAAATGGATGCCTATGATACTGTGGTAGAAGAAAGATATGACTCCCTATTAAAGAAACAGAAATCTTTAAATAATATTCAGAATGAAATTTTAGAAAAAAGGGATACATTACTTAAACAACATCAGGAGTTAGTAGAGAAATTTACCTCATCTACTACAAAATTTACTAACCTTAAAAGTAATATTAATGTTCTACAGGATGAAGTAGAAACTTATAAAATTGATGCTATTATATTTAAAAAAGGTGAAAATATACTAAATGAAATTATTGGAAATAAAATAATTAAAAATGAAATATTTATTATAGGGTGTAAAGGTTAAAAATCAAAACTATATAAGAATTATTTTGGTCCCAATACAAAATCTTTTATTTTCATTTTTGGGGAAGAGAAGCACATATATCCAAAACAATTATTTGAGAAATCTATCAATAATTGGGATTAAATGAGTTTTTATTACAGAAGGTTAATATGATGTAAAAAAAATGATGGAGAAAATAAATTATATTTGGATTCCTAAATTCTTATTAGCTAACACTATCAGACCCAAAAAGATGTTGGTACCAAAGAATTTTTTTTCTAAATTGTCTTTGGAGGTAACAAGTGATATAAAAGGAAATTTTATAATGTATATGAACTATGCATATTCCAAACACATAATTGGAAATGCATAGAACTTCAATACATTGACACAAGTTGATGGAGGTCTAGTCACCTTTGGTAATAATGCCAAATGGAAGTTAATTCGACTTGGAACAGTTAGAGATCCAAAGTCTCTCTCAATCAATAAAGTACTATATGTACACATATTGAAGGATAACTTGATAAGAATCTCTCACATATGTGATGATGGATACTGTGTTGATTTTTCTAACAATTCATGTTCTATATTTAAATATAATTTTCTTAAATTTAGATCACCTAGAACAGATAATGTCTAGACCTTGGATATTAATACTAAGTGTAAATAGAATGTGAGTTGTTTAACTACTTAGATAAATGAATCTTGGATTTGGAACATAATAATTTCACATTAAAATATTTATTCATTATATAAATTATCTAAGAATCAATTAGTTTTAGATTTACCTTGTATCATGTTTGACATTGAAAGATTCTGTGATGCATGTCAGATTGGCAAGAAACCCAAATCTTCCATTAAATCTATTAAAAACATTGCTACATCAAAACCACTAGAACATATCCGCATGGATATGTTTGGGCTATCTAGAGTTGAAAGCTTGGATGTAGAATTATATTTATATATACTAGTCTATGATTATTCTAGATTTACCTGGGTCTACTTTCTAAACCTAAAAAATGAAGATTTTACTGTTTTTGAATTTTTTTTCCGATGTGTTCAAAATAAAAAAGATTTAAAAACAGTTTCATTAAGAAGTGATCATGGTGGAGAGTTTGAGAATCAAGATTTCAATTTATTTTTCACAATCATGGGTATAAAATAGACCTTATCTTCACCAAGAACACCTCAACAAAATGAAATTGTTGAAAGAAGAAATAGAACTGTTCAATAAATGGCTAGGACCATGCTAAATTAATATAGTATTCTTACCTATCTATGGGTGGAAGCTATAATAATATCCTGTTATATAATAAACATAGTTTTAATTCATCTTATTTTTAAAATTTCTCCTTATGAACATTGGAATAATAGAAAGCCTAAGGTAATGTACATTAATGTTTTTGGTTGTAAGGTGGATATCCAAATCACCATGGATAATATTGGTAAGTTCAGTCCAAAAGCTTATGATGGAATATTTTTAGGATATTATTAAACTTATAATGCTTATAGAGTATTTAATAAAAAGGAAAGGATTATTGAATAATTAGTTAATGTGAATTTTGATGAAATTGGATGTTTTAATAACGAGAATGATCAAACTAATGAATCTACTAAATATTTTAACAACATGTGTCTTGAAAACCTAAAAATGATTTTTAAAATAAAATCCATTCCAGTTCATAAGAACATGACACTTGTGACTCTAAATGTGTTTTGTCTAGATAGTCAAAAACTCTAAAGAATCACCCTTTAGAAATTGTTTTAGGATACCTAGACATAGGAATGAAGACTATAATAAATAAAGAACACTTAGTTGAATTATCTACCTTTCAATCAAAACTTTAAACAAAATCTTTTGAAGATTCCTTAAGAGATGAGAGGTGGATGTTATCAATGCAAGGAGAATTGAACCAGTTTAAGAGAAAAAAATTGGTAATTAATTTAAAGACCATCAAATTATCCAATTATTGGAACAAAATGGGTCTTTAGAAATTAACAAGATGATCAAGGGTATATGACTAGAAATATATCTAGATTAGTAGATATAGGATATAATTAGAAAGAAGTTATATAATATGATGAAATTTTTTTCCATGTAGCTAAATTAAAAGCTATTAAAATAATTTTACCATTTGAATCTCATATTAATTTTAAATTATATCATATGGATGTCAAATATACCTTTTTAATTGGTTTATTAATGTAAGATGTTCATGTTTAGAAAACTCTAGGTTTTAAAAATTCTCGAAAACCATATACTGTTTTTAATCTTACTAAATCTATATATGGATTTAAGAAACAACCTAAAGCTTTCTATGAAATATTTAGTTCTTTTCTATTGAAAAGTAGTTTAATTATTGGTTTAATAGATCCAACCCTTTTTTAGGAAAATAGTTTATTCTAATTTTTTATTAGTTCAAATAAATGTTGATGTAGTTATTTTTGGATCAACAAATAAAAAACTTTGTAATGATTTTCCAGAACTCATACAAAAAAAATTAAATGAGAATGATGAGAGAATTAAATTCCATTCATTTAATTAAAATTTATCTCAAATATTATGTAAATTAATTATAGTAAATAAAATATATTACTTATTTATTGAAAAATTTGGTACTTAGAAAAACAAGACATATTCAACTCCCATGTGTACTAATATAAAACTTGATTTGGATGAAGCTGGAAAACTAGTGCAGAACAAGTTGTATAAAGGTATTATTGGTAGTTTATTATATCTTACTACTTGCAGATCTGAAATTATTTTTTCAAGTATGTTATCATTCCAGATTTTAAAAAAATCCAAAAGAATCGCATCTAATTATTGTCAAAAGGATTTACATTTTTTAAAAAAGAACTATTTTTCAATCCCTTCATTATCCAAAACTATTAATTTTAACTTGATATAATATTTAGATACATATTTTAGAGGTTGTAGACAAGATATAAAAATCACCTTAGGGACATGTCACTTCTTAGGAAAATTGTTAGTGTCATGGTCGGGTAAAAAGAAACCTTTTATTGTACTATCAACAACTGAAGTAGAATATGTTTCTACAAGAAGTTTTTGTGCCCAAGTGTTCTGGATGAGAAACAAACTGATGGAAATTGTACGAAATTTTAATATTATAACTATATTATTGGATAATATAAGTGATATAAATATTTAAATAAATCGAACAAGTCATTATTTAATTAATCATATTGATATTAGACATAATTTTCTATGAGATCATGTTCTTAAAAAAGGATATATATTTAGAATTTTTTAACACTAACTATCAATTAGGTGATATTTTTACTAAGACACTTCCCACTACAAGTTTTGATTTTATTAAGGGGCAACTAATTTTATTTTATTTTTAAATAATTTATTCTGTTATATTTTAATTTATTTTGTTTTATATTATTTTATCTTATGTTTACTATTTTAAATATTATTTATTTTTCATATTTTTATCTTACTATATTTTAGTTATTTCATTTAATCCAAAATTTATTTACACCACGTATTTATTAAAAAATGTTCATAATTACTCTGTGACATGGGAAATGAAGATATACATCTCCTGTTAGAAACATTTGTTCTTCTATACCCTTTATTTACCCAAACTGTTTTCTCTAACCTAAAACCTTCATTTTCCTTCCAAACCATAGAAGCCAAAAACCGTGGACTTTTATATATATTTTTTGAAAATATGAAAAACCAAGTGAGTCAAAGAAGGAAACACAAGCAATCTAAAGTGATGGCGTGTTACAAGTAAAAAACTAGTTCAAGGAAAAGTAGTTGATTTTGATTGGTTATATTAGATGAATCTTCTCCTGAAACAGATGTTAGAATTTCAAGGGCTGAATAATACAGTCAATTACATCAATTCCGAATTTATTGAGGAGGTAATATGGAAAAATATTTATAAGTGTGTGTAGTTTATTTTAGTTGATTATGAAGATATTATTTTTTTCATGTGTTTAAGATAAGGTTGTTCCGATTTATTCTACTGAGATTTTGAAAATATTAAGCTACCCACATGAAGAAGTTTTTCACATCAATCTTCGATCGATTAGAGAACAAAATAACTCTTCCAATAACATTATTTATTTTCGTTTTAACCTGAATCACATTAGGGAATATTGTTTTAAGGATCATGAGATATATAATAAGTTCTTGGTTAAGTTCATCAAGACCAGTATTGCGCCAATGATGGAAGAGATGTATAAATATTTTTTACCGAGATATGTACATCAATTTTCTATTTCTGAGTGACATTAAGCTGAATATTCCTTGGTATATGTTTCTATATTTTCATTACTATAGAAAACCAAATGGTATGATGAATTTTTATCCTTATGGACGGATAATATCTAGAATTCTGTTCAAGATGAATATGATTCAACTTGTATACTTGATGCTGAAGTGTCATCATAGCAATGTTTTAAATGCTATAACTGTTTGTAAATTAGAATTTTTTGTATTACAGTGAAAGACAATATATTACTAGTTGGTGCTAGAGAAGAACATAGTTTATGACCTTTTTCTCTGGGGGTAAGGAGTTTTTTGAAATGAGGGTGTTGTTTAATCATGAACTGATGCAGTTTATCAACCATCTAAGAAAATGATTAGATTTAATAAAAAATAAGATGAATTTGAGAATGAATAGATTTAGGAGGCACTTGTTTTGAAACCTAGAAATTGAGATATTCATCATGTTAAATATAAAGTGTTTTCTTCTAGAAAATCAACATGTTCAGTTCATTTAGATGAACTTCTTCTTAAAGCATAAATACCAGCGAGTAGTCAATCTAGTGAGATTCCTATTGTACCTATGATCAGTGAACAAGTACAAGTGAATATTTAAATGCATGAGAATAATAAAGAAGAAAATATTCAGAATGACGCTTCTTGAAAAAAAAATTGTATAAAAATTAGTAACTGATGATATATATGTAGTTTTGTATCAAACTGTGGAATAGTCAGGTCATGTTCTTGGAGGAGAGACTAATGTTCTTGATAATCAATTGTATTCATTTGAAAACTCTATGGAGAGATCAATGTAGAATCCTTTTCCTAATATTCTTGATCAGACATTGAATGTAGTAGAAGGACCATCTGATTTTTTGTCTCATCAAGTTGAATAAATTGTGATCATGTTTAACAAGTCTTAGGAAGAGAATGTCACTCTATTGCAGGAGCTTGAAAATGAAAACAAAATATCTAGGAACGTAATTAGAATACTATTTCTATAAGGGAATTTTATTCCTTAAATAGAGACATGTTAAATGAGATTGGGAGGATCATTCCTAAGGCTGTTTCAAAGATTGATTTTGCAGACATGATGTGGTACTTGGGAAGTCAGTTTGAATCGGTGAAAAGATTAGTAAATTAGACCAATATTTCTACTCCTGCTACTAGCCCAAATTTGATAAAAATATTTCAGCAAATTACATGTATTATGGAATACATTAATGCTTGTCTTTAGTACCTTCAATGTTACAGTGGTCCTCTGTCAGTTTTGTGGGACAATAAAAAATTTCTAATTTATCAACTGACTAAGAGTGAACCCGAAATCATATTTATACTGAATCTGTTTATAGAAATGTTGGAACAATTTATTAAGAAATATGAGATCTTGCATAAATTTTTAAAAGTAAATATTGTGGAGGATTTTCATGTTAATCATTAGTACAGACTTCTGATAATGAAATTGGGCAATAGTTTTATGCAAAAGTGGCGACTGAAGACGGCTTTGTTAAAAGATATTTTTCAAGACATTCAGAATTCCAATCTAACCAATCCTTAACCATCCATTTATCCTTATTCTAGCAGTGACTTTTATGTTTCATAGTCTCATCATTATTGTATTTATATATTTTATAGTCAGTTAAATTGTATTCATTTCTATTTTTTGTACATTATTTTTATATTATTTGTATATTTTTTTCAAATATCCAAACATCCAATCTTCATTGTCTTTATCAGTTTAATATTCCATTAACATACTAATATTCCCAACATTAAATCGGGTTTAAACTATTTAATTACTTTTTTTTGATATCACAAAAAGGGGGAGTAATTATGATTAACAAAACATTTATTTTAAAAAATTTAAATATTTTGGTAGAAATTTTGAAAAATAGAACATTTTTTTATATTAAAATAATTTTGTAAAACCGAATTAATTCACTCAATGTTTATGAAATTCTATGTTATGTTAACACATTTATAGATCTAATTTATGGTATTTTTTATCATCAAAATGGGGGATATTGTTATGCATGTATTGTCTCAACAATTCTCTATAAATATTATTGATTTTGATTATCACAAATACCCTTTTTTTACTAATGATCTTACATTAAGTGTATTTTATGAAATATTCTTTATAATTAATTTTTGGGAATAATATTCATGTATTTATTTGTGATAAATATTTGTTAATGAGTTTGGAATGCACTTAAGTGTATTCTGGAAACACTGCTCACTGTTTGTTGTTTTCTAGAATCTCTGTTCATTCTCTTCACTGATGAACGTGATGTAGGGAACATACACTACATTTGTATTAAATCATATTGTAAAGGATTAGCATGTCTGTTTTACTAGACTTACGTTGGAATAAATATATGGTTAATGTAAAATACATTTGAATTAGACCATATGTTTTTCAAAGATAAAAAGTATGGTCAAAGAACTCTACGTAAGTATGGAACCCTACATTTGAGAGGAAAATGTAAAGATCACAATCATTGATTTTGTAATCAACCGTACAATATCAACTATATGTTAGGGAAAATTTAATGTATGTATAATTAATGTTTTGATCATTATTTTAAACTAACAATGATGAACATATAGATTATCAACACTATGTTATATGGTTGAACACTACATTTGGTGTTTTTTTGTTTTATAAAGGAACCTTATGTTTGACTTTTCAACACTTGAAATTTGAATTTACAAATTTATCAGATTATTCTGTAATAGTCATTGTGGAATATCAAGGCGATTTAAAGTTTTACTTTGACTGATTCAAAACTCATAATAAATGATTTAAAGACCCATTAACAATAGATATATTCTCTCTTATTCTTAAGGTAAGTTATGACTGCTCATAGGTGTTATTATTTTGAATTCTTTATATTTATTATGTGTCTTTTGCAGATCTAAAATCTTGCTGAAAAATATATCGTTATATGTATATTTCTACATCATATGAATGGAACTCTCTTAGTTATGTTGATAATTTGTATTCTTCATGTTTTCTTATGAAACTTAATTTGCAGTGCTACAATGATTGATCATCTCATAAATGATGACTACATTTTAGAGATATTCATGTTCAATCCGGGAAATGCGATGCTCTGTTTTTTTTGTTGTTCTTAAGATCACAGAGCCTTTGTGAAACCAGATATCTTCATATATATTTAAAAAATTCTTATTCTTTTGAATATGAAGATCCATTTTCTATCAGTTGCATGCTACTACAACTTTGATGTTTAAACTATTTATGAAATCAATCTCTATTGATTATTTTGAGTATGGGCTACTCAGATTCAGTCATGGTGGATTGTCAGCTTCTCTTGTTATGTCGTGGTTATTTTGGTTCCTGGTAAAAGAACCACAAGGCTCTATTTTTTTAGATTTATTTTTAAATGTGACAAATTTATTCTCTCATTTTTGGATTGGTCTTATGAGAAGAGGACCTAAATAGTGAAATTCACCAAGTCCACAGAGTGGGTGATTGGTGGAGTTGACTAGGTGATCTTTGTGCCATGAACCACAATATATTTATGTTATCTATTTTTTGTTATTCTACTCCACATACTCTCATACCAAAATGATTCCATATCTATTTACCATTGTTGTAAAAATATAGAAATTTGAAAAAAAAATTAAAGGACACAATTCACCCCCTCTTGTGTCTTCATCAGATACTTTCCAACCTAACTGGTATTTCAAGGACTCCTATACTTAATTGGAGATAACATTATTCATCTACTAACAATACAATAACCATTTAGGAATCAATTTTTTTTTTATTCAAACAATATTTATTGTAACAGTTTCGCATTATTGATTCAGTTCACTTGGCCAAGACATCCCCATTTGTGTGTTTTTCACACAAACACTTGTCCAATAATCAAAGAACCTTTGTTCTTGTGCATTTCTCCCAATATTTTTTCATGTTCTTCACTGATTAACCTTTGAGATCTAAATTTAACATTGTGAAGTTGGAACGATATGGATTAGACCACTAGATTCATGGAGGAATCACATGTAAGAAATGAATTTTCCAATTAAGGAAGGATTCGAAATGATTTTAGGTTACATTTGATTGATTTGTTGATCCAAAATACAAATTAAAATGTGGCATGGAGCAAAGAGAATGTAAGGTTTATAGGGTGTACAGAAAACCCCCATTTATCAAGAGATTCATTTTCCAGAAAGCGGATGGCCAAAAATGATGATCGAACTCCATCCCCATGGATTTCAGGTAGTAAAAAGAAATGATATAAGGAGGCATGGATGAATCTATAACACATAAATAAGATCTAAATTTCTATGAAATAACCTTACTAAGAGACATGTATTTTTTAAAAAATAGGTCTTGTAGTGAAATGACTGTGCTGGATAGGTTTTTTTGAGTTTATAAGTATCACATGCCTTGTGGGATCCCCAAATGCATTTTTTTACATGGGAGGGTGACTGGACATTTACTCGATAAGTAAATAGAAAAATGAATAACAAGGTAGTTTCCATGTATCAATGTACGTGGACAAGGCTAGGGGAATGATAATAACCCCTTTTGGAATGACACACCATATACCATAGTACACGTGCATGAGATAACTTACACATTCATAGATAGAAGAATGGGAAGGACCCCATGTGGATGAGGCATGTTTAGTACTCCACCTACACACTGTATAGTGCAACAATATATACGATCCATGTACCATAAGGGACACGTCTATCCAGAATAGTGAAAATACTCATTTTGTGGGTCCACATACACATAGTTTACCCCTAAATATGTTTTATGAAAATTTAAACCTCTCATATCTCCTTAGATTGGAAAAATATCTTGTCCCATGAGTAGAATATCCTATGTGTTTGTGTACAAAAAATTTTATAGAAGACTCTGTAGTGGTATTTGAGTTATGGTGTGAGATGTTATAGGTGAAAAACTTTTTTAGGAAATAGTTGATGATGTAAATGATCAGGTTAGATCACCAAAGACAATATAGTGGCACCCTCTTATTAGAATAATGTAATGGTTCCTCCACCTATCAATATAGTGGAACCCTTCTGTTGGGTAAGGAATGATTCCTCTGTCTCGTATCTGAGTGGGACCCTCATGTAGTATCATTTTATGGTTCCTTAAAATCTAGAGAGGAAGCCTGCAGCTGGGTTGGGCATGGGTCCTCTCTCGATTACTAGAGTGAAACCCTCTATTATGGATGTGCATGGATACTCTACCAATTACAAGACTAGAACCATTCATATTGGTTGAGAATGGGTCGTTTATCGATTACAATTGAATGGAACCCTCCATGGAGTCATAGCATGGATCCTCACTAATTTGGCTAGAACCCTCCTATAGAGTTGACTTATGGTTCTGTTACCCACTGAGTGGAACCCACCTATTCTATCAGGTTATGATTCATCAACCTAGATAATTTTTCCCTCATCTATGAAGCACAGTGGTGATATGTGGATTCACTTGGTTTTCTTTACAGACAGACATGTTAGATGATGGGAATCATTGATGTACTATTGGTACTACTATCACTCAATCATAGTTTTGGTTATGAGATAGAGATACTCTTTCTCTATCATTCATGATTATTTTTTTTGAGTATGTATATATGTGTATGTATATATGTATGTATCCATATCATTTTATTTTTTCACTCTCTTTTTTTGGGTTGAGCTATCTTCTATCCATTTCTATCATGTGTCATAATGACCCCCTTATCATTTTGGGGTATCCTTCTGGGCATGTATATACTCTCCCCTATATGTTATTTTCAAACATGTCTCATCTCTTATTCAGATGATGGGTAGGTCGGCAGTAATTATAATGGATCATTGGGATAATAGGTTTATTTGACCATGTATGGTTCTTGGATCATGGAAATTTAAAGCTGGGATCTATCGAAATTTAAAAATATATATTATTTAGGCTGGGAAATATTTCTAGTAAGTCATTTATTTTTTCCATTTACTATTAAATTTACACTATCATCCATTTTTTCACCCTATAGTTTCTTTTCTATGTATGGTTATTCTCTGAATATCACTTCATTTTATTGTTATTCCTCTTCACTCCTGCATTAAGATGGATGTGTGTGTGAAAACATGTACAATAGGAAATGAATGTAATGACCCAAACATTCCTCAATGGAATTCCCTCTTAATATAATTAAATGTCTCATTATGTAAAATGTTTTGTGAACTTCTTTTGTTTTAGGATTTGTATTTTTAAAATATAGTAATGACATTTGACTATTTCTAATATAGCTGTTGATTAGTGATCACATGATTAGTATAAATATTCAGCTTTAACAAATCTGATTTACTCAGACAAAGGATGTGATGGCTTCATCTTGTAGACCTTCCCCATACAAAGACCATTTTTCGGAGATCAGAAATGATGTGGTTTCATTGGGCTTCCCTCTTGACCAAGTCCAAGCCAAGCTTGAACGTATTAAGCTTGATCAGAACCGACTACGGGAGAAATGGGAGTTAATAGAGATTACCACCCAAACGATGTTATCCAAGCCACCCCAAGAGTTTGTCGCCATTGGAAAACTTACCCTTAAGTCTTATGCAGGTGTTATAAGGGGTTATATAACACTACCTTATCTCTATGAATATGTGAATTATTTTTTATATAATAATTAAAATACATTTATTTTATTATTGTTACTTTGTAAATAGTTTTTAATGTACCAATAGTATTTTTAGTTAAAACTAAACTAAGAAATAAATTTTGATGAATTGATGGATTTTTTAAATAAATAATACTTTAATAAAATATTATTATTATTAAATAAGTTTTTATAAAATATAAATTATTGTATAATTTTATGAATGCAATTGTAATTTTGATTAAGGATTGAAATTCATTTTTGACAAAACCCATGATGTTTCGATAAATGATGGTTTTTATTTTAAAAGTAAAAATTATATTATTTATAAAATTATATAAATAAAATGATCATTAATTTTGGATTCAGGATGTCAAAATTATCCAATGGTGAATTTTTCATAATTTTCTGAGACAGTTGAAGTTTTGCGAAAAATGTAAATATTTTTTAAATATATAATGTGATTTATGACATCATAATGACCCAATAGTGATATAATAAAATACTATAAATGACAAATTCATCCAATATATGTTTTACCATTAATATAATGTGATTTTAGGTTTTTTTTGTTTATTTTAAAAAACATTAGTGGACCCTACAAGAGTTATAAAACATTTTCACTTTTTAAATGAATTTCCTTGAGTGTGTGACTCACCTCCACATAAGCACCCTATATATTTTAAGAAGTTTTGTCATTGGACTTAATAAATATTTTTTTCCATTTCCCTTTTGGAAAAACCATGGGAAAAACCATGGTCTGGTTTATGGCATTGATTAGTTTAATGTGAGGTGTCTCAAACAAAAATAATAAAGAATTCCCTCTCCTTTCCTATATAAACCCACCCATGATCCCTCTTCCTCTTCACTAAAATCCTTTTGAGTTCGAAACAACCCTTTCATACACTCTCTAAATCCTCCCAAGCTTCCCCAAGCTCCCATGAAGCTTCTCTCAAGCCTCTCACAAGCCTTTGGGATCACACTTCCAAGTAAGGGATTCCTACCTTTCTCTTTTTATCCATGTTTCATAATATTTTTTTACCCTTTTATTTTCAATTAAAAATAATGGGGTGTGATTTTTCACATTACCCATACTTCCCTCTTTATGTTTATATGAATGGAGACCCCTTTCTCTCTCATTAATGCCTCCCATGAACATCCGATGCCATGCCGAAATTCTGTGAAGGATTTCTCTCTCCTATTTTACATCCAAGTAATTCTTTTGTATTATATATATAAATTCCATTAAATTTGTTGGGACTTGTATATATATGACCCCATTATTTTCCATTTTATTTAAATATGATGATAAACTATTTTCCCTCGCATTAACCATTTTCATGAATCCATATGTCAGGCCGTTATGCTGCTGAAATTGCACAGCATTTTTTCAAGCCAAGATCATTGTGTAGTGAATACCATACCCATGTCTCTATCAAGGGTATTCAACTTTATTCACATATACTTATTGAATTTAGCTTTCATGTATTTATTAAACATTACATAATCACAGAATAACTTATGATATTGATTTATTTCATGTTATATGATCCATGTGGCACACTTAAGAATTAAATGAAATGTTTAAGATGGGTGCGCCCTGATGGTGCTCCAATGCATTGGGTAAAGATTAGTATCATGATACGTTAAGTGCAATGAAGGTTTAATAATGATAATTCAAGTTAAACGTGGGTTTAAAAATTCTCTATGTGAAATGAGCATTGGATTATGCTAAAATCATGTTAAAAGTTGTTGCCACATTTCCAACTTAAGATTATCATGCTTTATCATGCTTTTATATTCATGTTTCTCCTATGCTCCATTGATATAACTATTGTCTAACATGTATTGTATTCCTCATTTTATTCAATATTTATTAATTTATTTGGCTGTATCTTTCACCCTTTTTATATGCATGTCTTCAGGTTATCCCATGCAATGCTAAGTATGAGGGAGTGTAGTGGTCATGTAATGGAAGTTTTCAATAATGATGTTTTGTGTTTTATGTTCTAAGATGTTATGTAATGTTCATAATACCAATGGAAACTACACATCTTGATGTTTAATGTTCTATCAAGAGAATATTTTATGTAATAAATTTGGATTAAATGTGTAATAAAAAGTAGGGTTGTTATAATGAACAGCCAAATTATTTATTCGTTTGGGAGTTTTTCACCACCCTGGGCTATGGAGAATGTCTTTTAGTAGTTGTGGCTCGATCCCCATAGGGTTGGGTCATTACAGATCAATATTATACTCATCACATAAGGATAATAAATTTAATGTTCTTCACATATGTATGGATGATTCATCCTATTCTCACAATATAATTCATGAGGGTTCATATTATGATCATCACATAACTAATATGTATTTGTTTTTTGATCATCACATAAGGAATATTATTTTTGGGGAAACTACATCACTATATTTATTTGTCGGTGTGAGGGAATATAATGCTCTCCAACTAAGGTTTTAGATTTTAAATATTTTTGTTTTTGGTTCATGATGGAATATTATGCTCATCACATAAGGTTGAATGGTTAGGTTTTCATATCATCATTATTTAAAGGATGAAGGGTTATCTTATAATCATCACATAATTAAGGATGGTCATCTTATTCACATTAGATGAGGGAAGGGACTTCAAAATTTTCTTATCACCTAAGTAATGAGGGTTCATCTTATACCAAATATATACAGATTGAGGTTTCATATTATGCTCTTCACATAGGAAATTTAAGGTCTTCCTTAGGAAAGTGTTTTATGTAATCATATGATCATCAAATAATGAAAGTATTTTTGATGGTCACATTATAATAATTGGATTCTTTATTCTCATCATATAGGTAAAATCTATTCTTCTACATGTTGTTCCATGTGGTCTTCATATTCTTGTAACATATGGAAGAGTTTAATATTATCATCACAAAATATGTGATGGGTTTATGTGTTCCTCATGTTTGAGCAGGAGGTAAACTTACGATTTTCATATAAGGAATGAAATTTATGTTCCTAATAAAATAATAGGTTATTTTTTCTTCATGGATGGTTTTGAGGGAATATTTTTCCGATTACATAAGAATGGTATCCATAAATTTTTAAATCCACACATGGAGACACTCAACAATTATAGTCCAATGGTGATGATCTACATATTCAATGATTTCTAAGAGGTTTATCATGTCTATAGGATACCGCTTCTGAATAGACAAGGTGAATGATTATAGTGTTAGGATTAAAGAAGTATATGGTTCCCTGTGTATAATATTTTAACAGCAATCAAAACCCTCATAGTTTATGTTTCATAATTTAAGATCATATGACTAGACCCTTCCCATATGGTTATCACCATAAGATAAAGGTGTTAATATAATTATAATGGAGCATATAAGGAATTTCTTGGGATTTATTTAATGGTATTTTATAACCCTTCATAGCATTAATAAGGATATATGGTGGGTTTACACAAAATTTTGCATCCCCTTGATGATACATAGGGATCAGAGGTGAAAGAACACAATTTAATTTCTATTGATGGATTTTCAAATAATGAACCTGGATTATGTGAATACTGATCCCATGTGTCAAAAACTCTCATGGGAGTTTTCTTAATGAAGGAGGCACCAATTTGGATAGTTTGTTAGGGGTCTCATGAAAGATTTGTGTTTTACATGAGTGTGGCATGTGAATGATTTTTACCTTTCCTGAAATTTGTTCTTCATCATGGGATTTTTTTTGAATTTCCTAAATAATTTTTTAATATAAGATTTTATTCAAGGAAATTTGAAAAAGAAATTATAACATGTTTTATTTCATGAAATTCACTTCATTTTTACTTTCATGAGGGTTAAAAAATAAATTTACATTTGGTGAGACATAAATAAATCCTTTGAGAGTCTAAAATTCTTCAATGTGGAAGGTTTACTGGTATTTATAGGAATCAATATCATAGCTGTGGGATGTTCAAAGAATATTTGTTCATGTGTGAAACTCTATCTTGTGAGGTACCTCAAGTTATAGAAATTCACAATTTGGATTACAGGATACTCTCTCTATTTTAATTGATTTAACTTCCAATGGTCACTCTTTTTTCCATCGTACATATTGGGCATGTTTTATATTGATGAAAAGAATAAATTAGAAAACCAAAATCATAGAATTCATTATATGATACTAAAAATAGTATTTTTTATTAAATAAGGATACATATTGGAGTGCTTTGTATAATAGATCAATTTTTCTTCACTTTTAATCACATTCATCCAAAAGATCATCTATAAGGAATTAAAAACATGTCCCTAATTTTTTTGTGTCCATAGGTTATATTGATTTATTTTTCTTTCAACCGATGTTCCTCCACTCTCAATTTCATGCTAATATTTTCTTATTAAATATGTAAATAATAGATATTCAATTGGTAGGATATCTAGCTAGTAATTGGGAAACTCAGACACAACCATATAAATGGTCATAGATATTTTTATAAACCCCCATTGGTATACTTCAAATTACACCAATTTTATCATGATTTAAAACTCATTGAAAATTTTCTCTTGGTCATTCATGCACAAATTTCATGAATACATTAACTAGTGGACCATTTCATTATAAAAATCATTGAATGATTATAGTCTTTATAGTGAAAATTTAAATATTAGCTCACAATATTTTACTACCATGTTAGTCATTGGATATGAGATGAATCATATAATATTTTTCAATAATCTTTGACACATCCTTTAGTAAAATATAATATATGTATAATGTATTGAATGTATATACATAATAATTCTTAAAAAAATATTTCACAATTTGTAAATCATATCATATGAATTATCCTTCTTTATTATATGATATTAACAATATATATCTCATGGATTTATTTCTTTTATCTACATGTAATTTTTTAATTATATTTTTCTATGAAAATCATGACATGGTTTGAAATTTTCTATCGGTAAGAATAATATGATTCCTCTAACCATTTTTTCAACACATATTCTTTAACATATTCCAATAAGTTGAAAATATTAATTTTATGTAATGAAATAAATGATTGATGATCATATGCACATCTCTTCTACTAAATGGTTATTTATTCTATATAAGTCTTGATCAATTTATATTACCAAAATCCATAAAAATATATGATATGAATCCATATGAGACTATTATAATTTTTCTCCCCCTCTTGTTTTATTTTAGCCTAAAGGTATATCGTGTTTCGGAAATTAATATATTGGTGAGTTTATTTATTTTGTTTCTTTTGATCTCATTCATTTTGTTCCACGAAGGTACACATGTATGTATTAGTGGGAAACCATAGATTCCATGTCCACAAGGATTTTTTTGGAGACTGCATTGATTTCCATTATTCTTCTAGAAAATAATTTTTTTGAATATTATATAACTTTTGTATATTTTTCCTTTCTTATATAACAATATTTGTAGTGTTTTGGGATAATTTTTATGAATATTTATTAAGGTTTAGTTTTCCTAAATTTTTTTATTATTTTCTTTTAATTTATACTTACATTATGAATGAAACCCTTTTAATTTACTGCATTGATGTCCAGGACTTCACGTAGGCTTACTACAAACAATTCATCCAAAATCCAATGATATACAACAACAAATCATAGCATGATTTTTAGAATAATTAATAATCTCTTGAAATTTCATGTCCCAATCCATGTATCCCTAGAAATTATTTTTGGTTTATTCTGTAAATTTATTTATTCACCTATTTAATTCCATGGGATAGGTTTTTTTACTATTCATTGTTGTTGTGATTACTCTGATTAGTTGACTCTTGTTTCACTATATTTGTTTATTTCGATGGTGTGGATTTCCAATGTAATACATCGGTCATGCAATATCACTATATTAGATCACTGATGGTCATTATTATTTATAGGGTGAAATCATTCCCAATGATTCCTTCTTAATATACCCAAATATAAATTTTCGCAATGTGTGGATTGGTAACACCCTTTGTGGCCTATAATAAGAGGGGTCTAGGGACGTATCGAGTGACTGTCTGTTGGATCAGTATAAAATCATATTATATTCAATGTTTATTAAAAAATAGTCTTTAAAGACCCTATATCTATTTTTTAATTTTGTTAGTATAGAGATATGATAGTTGGAACTCAATTGGTCAGTATGATATAATTTTATGAACTCTTTCTCTTTTATAATCTTGAGGGTTCGTGGGTCTTGTGGGTTCTAATACCAAATTTGAGGTGGATTAAATTTATTATAACTGTATATTGATTTAATATTTTTGTTATTTTGATCCAAATTAAATATATAACTAATTTTTCGGATCACCTTGAAAATTTTATGAGAAAATTTAAAGGTAAATAGAGATTCATATATAGTTCACATGTTATGTCAAACCATTAACCTAGTAAAAAAATTGGTTTTCCATATAATTTTTTAACATTTTTTACCTAGAGATGTTATCTAATGAGATATTTTCAATATTTTCTCCATGTCTATTATTTTTATCCAATATAAAAAGATATATTTCCAATTATTTTTTAAAATTTCATCCTATAAAACCATGAAAATATCTATAATGGGAAGGGTTTTTCTCATTATTAATTGTTTAAATACAGTGAATTATATATTTCCTAAAATGGGTTATATAATAATTGGAAAGAAAATCTATTTAAAAAAGTATATACAAAAAATAATATATCCCAATATTAAAGAATAAATATAAAATTAATAAAACAACCCCAAAAACTGAACCAGAAAAAAATATCACAAATTCAAATCCTTTATAATTTATAATTTGAAATTTCAACCTAAAAAATATATAATACTAATAAATATAAACCTAATAAAACCTATGAAATAATCCTCCCATGCTCAATGTAAATTATTTTTCTTTTTTTAAAATAAGTTATAGGGTTATAAAAATTATCAAATTAAAATGATATCATTTAACATGTATTTAATATATTATTATATGAAAAAATAAATGAAATGTTATTTTAAAATTTAACCTTGTGATTATTTGTAACTATCCCAATTAAAATTATTCAAAACATAAATTTTATAACAATATATCCATATTCCTTTAATTATTTTTGATGATGGATGTTCTATTTTAAAGGGTGTTCTCAATTCAAAATTATTTTATATATATATACAACCAAAATGTAGAAAAAATACATGATAAGTCTCTACTATGCGTGCATATTTGATCTTAGATCCTCTTTCATACTAAATATCAAATTTAATTCCATTAAATGTTTGAAAATTGTATATATGAAATTAAATTAAAAGTGATTTTAAAATAAAATTATTCATATAGTCATACGTACATGTAAAATACAATAATGGTTGTTTCTTGTATGTCTCCATTTATAGAGAATAACAAGTAAGTTTCCTTTCCTACTGAAAAAACAGAAAACAGAAAATGAACACTAACATAAATAATATTTAATGTGGTTTTTTATAAAATTATTAAAAATAACACTTTAAGATATATATGTTTTGTACCTTTTTAGATAATGAATCATCCAAAACATTATTATATAATTTTGAAATCTTTTGGAAATATGTAATAATATATTTTTATATTTGAATATCATTTCTATTAGTGAAATAAATTATGGGTCAATAAATAAATATACTGATTTCATGTCATGATAAATATAAAGGGTATAAAGAAACATAATAAAAAATAATCATTAGTTTTGTGTTCCATTAAATTAAAATAACTCTATATAATATGATAATAAAAAATTTTGTAATAGAATTACATTTAGTTGATTCCCAGAAAAATATCTTCTTACTGGATCTATTATATCTCTCTTGAAAATAATCATAGTCATTTCATGCCCTCAGTGGTAATGTTTTAGAAAATTCTATATTTGAGAAATAAAAAATGGTTTATAGTTTCTCTAACTATGGTAACATCATTTGTAGTAAATGGTTATCATATTGATCTATCTATAATACCATGCATCATGACCCTATGTTGATCCATCTCTATATGTAGATAATTGAAGGCATCCCAAATATAATATATAATACCAAATGAAAAAAAAGATGTTTGGGATCATCAATATATCACTCATAATTGATGAGAAGTTGTGGATGAGGAGGTATATGAGTTTGATAAACAAGAAGAGATAGAGGAGTGGGATCTGTAGACAATGGTCAATGACTAGAAATTATTGCCTAGAAATATCATTGAATGAATTCAGACGTAAACTATACTGAAGCACCAATCCTCTTCTCCATCATACCACCCATATTTTTGAACCATTTTTCAAAGTTTATGGCCAACCTAGGGGCATAGATTTTTTTTTTAAAAAAAATTAGTTATTTAATTATTCACATAAATTTAAATTTAAATTTAAAATGTGAAACATATATTATTTCAATTTAAATTGATTTGATTTTTTTAAAATTTATTTTAATTGACCTTCAAAAAAAACTATCACATTTGTATTTTTATTATTCAATTAATATATGTGTTTATAGATCATTCTCAATGATAGGGTTGTGTTTGTATGGAGTTTATTTATTTATTAATTTATTCCATGTCAATAATGTTTCTAGTAATTAATTATATAAATATGTTGTTTGTTCCTCATCTCCCTTTCTCATTATATGTATATGGACTTGTGTGACCACAATAAAATGTTTTTTTGTATATTACACATTTCTGAGATCCACTCTCCCACATATGAGTATTTATATATTATAAAAAAATAAAAGATGATTTGAATCACACTAATGATATGAGAAGTTCATGAACATATGTAAATACAATGAAAAATGGTTTCAACTACATAATGAGTTAGGTATGACTCATGTAATTACCCTTAGGGTCACAGTTGGTCCATTTATACTCAATGGATCAACCTGTAATAAATTATCATGAGCAACTGATTATTATATTTATTTTTTCCTGTTTTTTACTTATTCTATGAATGTGGATTTGAATGAAATCACATAGAATATTATGAATGAATCCATAGATAAAATCAACATGTGTGATAATCTTTTTTCATATTTGTTGCATTGTAATTACATGAGAATGGTCACATTGAAAATTCATTTTTATGTAAAAATGGATTACCTTCACCATTAAAAAATAAAACCCCTATAAGTAATATTAAATTGTAAATAATTTTTGTGTTTAAATATTAACAAAACTAAGGGTCTGGATAACTTTTTATCCCCATTTATGGGTGTATCCTACTACCAGAGAGTTCAAATTTATGGTTTGAATCAACTAAAGTTGGTGACAATATAATAGATATAATTTTATTATTTAATATCTAGAGGTAACTATTGAGAAATTGAATGTTATACTTTGAATGAAATGGAACTCCACTCAACAGATCAAAGATTCATGATTTGATGTGTTCGGCCCTACTAAATACTAGCTTGAAACTCTATGAATAGTATAATATAAATAACATGGACATTGATGAAAGTTTTTAATGATTATTTACACTTGATTACTCGACAGATAGAGCATTAAAAATCTTATAGTTTAGGGCTAATATAATTAAATAATATAGTGGGATTAATTTTACAATAGTAAATTTATAATATTAAATAAATGACATTAAATATATAAGTAATCATCTATATATGAATACATTTTTAAAAAATGGAATATAATACTATAGATACACTATAATAAATTTTGTGAAAAAATTTATTAAATGGAACAAATTTCGATGATTGGTATATGTGCTTGTGTATAATACTATGTGTCAATGGAAATTATATCTTCTATTGTCCCCACTACCTGATCCACATCCTCTGGAAGTCGGGGAGTATGATAAATATTTTTAAAGGAGACTCATTAATGATTCATTTTATGTTTATTTCAAAATGATAACATCAATATATAATGAAATTAAAGTTAAAAATTAAATGCATGGATGGATATAAAATGTTGTCTCATCTCTGAAAATATTATGAGGAGAAGGTGAATTGTAAAATTAATGAGATTTTGATCAAAATACCAAGGTATAGACTGATGGATGTAACTGAAGTTGGTTTTCATGTACTTATAATGATAGAGTTCATTGAATTACTATAATAAATCAAATTTAATTTGAATCTAGAATGTTCATTTCATCTCATTCTCTCATCCTTACATTCTTGTTTCTATACAATAATAAAAATTTATAAAGAGAGCACATTTAGCTATCTATTGGAACATGATCACTAAGAAGATAAAAATTAGTTGAAATTTAGATAATTTATTTTTATGGTGGACTATAATAAAGACACGATGAAAAGGAGAACTGAAAGTACATTGTAGAATGAAATTTCAGAACAACTATCAATGATACTATATATAAAATAAGCATTAAACATGAAGTTATTTACTTTATATGTGTAAATATAGGTCACTATAAGAGAAAATGAAATGATTTTAAGAAAAATTAGAAATAATGAGCTTTTACTACAGGTATAATCGTATCTAAGTGTTTTATTTTATATATTATCAATGTTTATTAGATACAATACATCACCTATATATTTCTTTCAAAATAAAATAACCAAGGATATCCAAAAACCTTACTAGAAGTTATGTTGCATTATCCATGATACTAAAAAAGGATAATAGAAACCACAGTGGAGAGAAGCACGTGGTTTTTGAAATACTCTAATACCCAACTGTGGAAGATCAATTATTTTTCTTGTAAAATCAAACTAGTTTTCAATGATATATCCATTATGGTATTTAGAATATTTGGTTCTAAAAACCTTATGTATTATTAACACATTAACAGTTATAGTTTTTAAAAATAAAATTTTATAAAAAATGTAAGAATCATAGTTTTTGGAATTAGTATAGCTAATGTGCAAAGAATCATCCAAATAGAATCCAAAGGTAAATTCTTATACTTTATGAGATTCAATTAAGAGTTTTCATGATTGAAAACGTGAATAGAGAATCATTCATTGTTAAAATATATGAATTTTTTCAAGATAGTGTTTTGAATAATATCTCAACCATGGATCTTTCAATCACTATATATTTAATGTGGACTTATTCCAAAACCCAAATTTTGTTATACAAAATACTATATGATCTCAATAATAAGGATAGATGATGAGTGTTACATGAAAGCCTTTGTCATTAGAATTTAACATTGAGAAATTCCTAAAATCACATTTCAAAATAAATATAAAAGTAAGTACATTTTAAAATTCAGTATCAAAAATGAGACTTATATTCATAGAAAAATAATCCTTTACAATTTTGAGTCATGCTTCGAAAATAGTAGCCTTAACCCATAACCATATTCAAATTATAATTAAAAATTGACATCATATGTTTCATATTATAAAAACAAATCCATTATTTCATAGAAATTATTGTTTAAATTGAAATTGTTTTTAGTTAATAAAAAAACATTTATGACGTAAAATCTAACGCAAAACTATATATTTATCAAAACATTCATATATTATATTATTTAAATTCCAAATATAGAAAAGTGATAGTCAAGAAATAAATTCAATTTCTATAATAGGGAGAAAATATATATTTATGATTTAGGGAGAAAAGATTTACTTGGGTCCAGTAAATGTCAGATATGTACATGTAGTTAGTAAAGGAACAGGTTTAACAAGAGATTGTAAAAAAAGAAATATCCAGTGGACACAAACATCATAGAATGTTTAAAAACATAGTATTCATTTTATATTCACTATATAGGTTGGCTGATTTTTCACAGAGATTAATGGTTCATATATGGAAGAAGTATATTAAAATAATCCTTATGTGATATGATTATATGAATTAAATAATGGATTCCATGTACCAAATATTAGGTTCTTTTTATGTTGAATTCTTCAGGTTTTGATATCTTTTTGGGTATTACACTTAATTAATACATAGGCATTCATGTTTATACTAATAATTTATAAATTATAGCTAAAATGTCTAAGTTAAAATGTCTAGACAAAGACTAATATAAAAACTATTTCACTATATCTCGGTCTTAAATCAATTTGAATTCAAATTTTAATAGAAACTATTTATAAACATTATATTGAGAATTTCATATCAGGATCTCCATTCATAGAGGGTTTTTAAATGACACAAATAGAAACTTTTGATGATACCAAAGAATTATAATAAGAATAGAAAGTTATATAGATCTATTTATAGATAACTTCTAGATTTATACCCATATAATATTCATTTAGAACATAAATATTTTAGGTTTCTAAAATATTCTCAGGAGAACACCATTTTTTTATATTAATAGTGTATCAATAAAATATGGAGAATAATATTTTTGTCTTACAGTTATTTGAGACTCAAATGTAATTTTCTCTCTAAATATTGACATAACAAAACGATTCAAGTTATAGTGAAAAATATCAACTATAGTAGATATAAATGTTTCTTAGACTATGTAAAATTAATCATATAGACAATGTATTGGAATAATTCAAGAGGTAATTTTTCCTTTGACACATGGAATAAATTTATCCAAAAATACATATATGATACATAAGAGGATATTAACAGAAGGATTATAAATACATACTCATATATGGTTTATCAATCATATATTTCATTAAATGTATTTGATATTTACAACATATACATTATGTTTGGAAATTATTAGTTAAATCAATTATTACTACATTGGATGTTGTTAGAACTATACAATTGTAGTTTAGAAAGTAAAAGTGATATATAATTGGTATTTGGAGAGGAAATACAACATGTTTTAAGAGGAAACAATCTAGTATTCATTTGGATCAATATGATATGACATAATATTTTGGATATGAAAATGAGAAATAAAATATTGTTCAAATTAGTGCTTCCCAAATCTATAAATAATGGGTATGTAAAGGATTCAGATGTAATTGAATAAGTAGTGTAAAAAATAAATAACTATTTCTTTTAGTTTATGGGATCTCAATTAGTTTATAAAGTATTTTAAAAATAAAAATTATTATTACCTTAATATAATGGAACTAGAAAATATTTAATATTTTTTACTAAGGGGAAATAGAGATTTTATTAGTGATATAATCTCTTGAGATGATACACTAAATGAGGTGAATTCATAGATAACAGAGTATCAATGTAAGAGAATATACCAAGAATAATGACTAAATAAATTACTCAATAGATACATGATCATATAATTTGAGAAATAACAAGTTTATCATTGGAAACATGCATCTATTATAAGTGGGAATGTTGAAAAATAGGTTATCTACAGCCAACATTAAAAAAAATTTCCATTACCATATCATCTATACAATGAGTTTCCCATGGTATATTCTTACCAAAATTGTGTTGATATTTATACATCCACTGTTTACATGGTAATTACAATATATTATTTTTCATATCAACATGTTATATTAATTTTCTAATATAATGTGAAACTCAATATTATAGTGACACAGACTTAACATACAAGGATCTTACATCATTTTGGATTAATATTCATCATATTACAAATATAAATGCCCAAGGACCATAATAGTTTTGTTTCATTGGAATCTTGGAAACATAATCATCTAAATTGGTGAAATATAATCAATATATAAATTAAATATCTTCCCCAGTATTAATCCTAGTTCAAACCATTCTTTATATCATGGGGAAAAAACATAAGAAATGGGTGAGCTCAGATTCTCTATAATGGTAAATAAGAGAGATATATAAGAATGACAGGGGAATAAGGGTTTGAGAAAATTATTGTCACATTAGAAGATCATACCATGCATATTAATGATCTTATTCAAGAGTAACGAAATCATGATTGGTAGTTCATAAAACATTAATCATAAGGATATTGAAAAATATAAGTCACGGTAGATGTGAATAGGCATAAGACATAGACGTGTGTCATAAACATCAACTTATAGCATTGTGAACATGTGTAAATAGAAACTGGTTCAATAATTTTGTTAAGGACATGAAATCAGTCCCTCACATAAACTTATGGATATGAAACCATGTCTATACATAACATTTTGAATCTTTAAATAGGTTCATGCATAAAATTAATTCCCTATAAGTTAAGGCACAGTACCAAAACTTATTAGGGCTCTTTATGGAGACTAATACTACTAGGTGGGACACACAACCATCCCTAATAATAATATTTTATTTATAATATATTGTGTTTCCACTTCTCCTCATAGGGTATTGGGATTCCCCATTTTCCCATAGGGGAGCGGGTTTACCCATTTTCTGATAGTGGATCAGGACAAACCTCTCTCACATTGGATTAATACATGCCTATTTCACATTGTGGATCAATCCCATCATCTTATTTCTCGTCATTAACTCATGAGATATAATTCTTTATACAATTTATTGGATAGATATAGTGGTCCATCACGTCACATAAACAAATCCAACATACATGTGCCATAAGGTAATAAAGCATTCATCATATCATGACCCATAAAAAGTGAAGTGTTTCACAAATATAATATCATTAACCATGAAATGAAATAATAATCATATGAATTTCCTCATATCATTAGATATGGAAAATAGATATGTATCATAATTATTTCATCAAATCATTGCTTGAGAAATGAAGTGGGTTTTAAAAGAATATAACTCATGTAAGGGAAACAGGAGTTATAAACATCATTTCATCCCAACAAAAACTGTTAATGAAATAATATTAATGTAATTCTTGTATCAGGTCCCCTGTAAATTGTAAACTATAACAATGTATTTCATCTTATATGAAGAAAAATTGTGAAGGATCATAAGGAACATTTCATATGAAAAATAGCCATTCTAGGAAAATTGATTTCATAAAAGAATATAAAAAATCATTTCCTTATAAAAATGATTTATAATTTCATTAAAAAACATTTTGGGGAAAATATATTTTCCTCTTTCTAAAATTTATTTTTAGAATTTCATGAATTTTTTTTTAAAAAATTCTTATAGAATAAATTTTGAAACATATAAAGGAAGATTGAATATATTTTGAAAATAATTTTCTTTTCAAAATACTTTGAAAACTCAAAACAAATCATGAAATCTTTTAGAAAAACTTTTTATAGAAAATTTATCTAAAATACTGTAAATAAATATTTAAATAAATTAAATCATTTTCATTGTAAATAACATTTTGAAAAAATATATATAAATCATTGAAAATCATTTAATTCACTTTAAAGCATAAATTTTCCTTGATAAACATTTTCAATGAAACCCAAATTAAAAAAAAATAAATATAAATAATATTAGAAAAAAACTATTTAAAAACATCCTCATAATGTTATAAATTAATCTTCTCATAAATGATGATCATGATGGTGGGTAAGCCCATATATGTCGAACATTCATTTTTTTAACATTAAAAAGGTTAAAAAAGAACCTTGATCAAAAAATTAAAGGAATATTAATTTTAGAAAAAATTAATGTTAAAACATGAATAAAATTTTATTTTAAAGATATTATAATAGTAAAACATTTTTATAAGACATGTTTTTGAAAAATGATGGATTTCTTACTGAAAGGATTAATAAAATAAATATTTCATAAAAATATTTTCTTAATTATCTTAAGTAAAAAATAGTGGAAATGGAAACAATAATTTTATATTACATGAATAATACTTGGAGAGGATAATCCTTGAGTTACATTGAGATATGAATCATAATATTCCCTTAATGGATGTATAATCATAAAAAATTATTATATATGAATAGATTGTAGTAATAATCTCTTACCACATTGGTAGATTTAAATAACAATCTAAATGAAAAAATAAAATTAAATTAAGCTTATTATATAATAAAACAAATAATATTAATGTTATAAATTTTCAAATAGCATTATATACTCATCAAGGAATATTATAGGTTCATGACTTAACATTTGTCTTAGAGAAGGAAACTTGAGAAAAAAATACCTAACCAATTTGATAAATTTTAAACCATAAACCCCATAAAATAGTGAAAATATAATATATATTTAAATAACAATAAATTTAGGTATATTTTTCATTTAATAAAAATATTTATTTGGTATACACTGAAAAAAAATAAATTGGGGGTGAACATGGCATGTATCTCACATATAAAAAAAGTGAGATGAGAAAAATGTTACCTTAAGTATTAACTTTATTTGTACATGTTCAAACATAAGATATATTAACTAGAATTTTATTATTGATGCAAAATAGAACCATATTTTTTTATATAATACCATATATGAATATTTAATGACTTTATATTTCCTTTTTAATGGAAATTTCATGTTAATGTTACATTTCAGTTAATATCCGCTTTGTTTTTCTAATTTGTTTTAACTTGTTTTTCTTTATCCTCTTAATTCGATAATGATTTACTTATTTACTAAATGTAAAACATGATATAAATATCATATATGTTTATTATTTAAATATTTATAATAATATATAAAATATAGAAACATTATATAGAATACATTGTTCATGGAGATAGAAGTTCATACATACACGTTAATTTTGTTTCTATTTTAATGACATTTTGAAGGAAATAAATTAAATGTTACATATTTTCTTATATATACATTATCATTATAGTATTATTATTATTTTATATATATCATTTAATTTTAATAAACCATACTTAATAAATTCCATGAAATGTGTGAATGATTCACATCTATTTGAGGAAATAGTAGTCCACATATCTATAAACAAAGTAGTCATGTTTACAAAAAATGTAAATAAATATTTTATTTTTAATATAATGATTCTATAAGCCTAAAATCATCATAAAGATCATATATATCAAAGAAAAACATAAAATATATAATTATTTCCATCCTTGAAAGGTGGTAATGGAAAAACGAGTGAAATCGTTTTGCAAGGAGGTAGTCCTATGTAAACTTGAACTTTGATTGCATAACCCATTTTATTGATGTTTTAATGATTATAGGTAAACAAATTAACATAAAAATATTTTATTATATTTTTGTTACTTATTTAATTATATAGTCATGTAAAAATAATAATTTATGGGTTACAGAATGAAATAAAAACAATGTGTTTGTCGAAGGATGTTACCTATTCTTTGAGTAACTCCTTTTCGTTTGCACAAAAGGGTTTACTTGGATGAATTTATGCACAATATGAGGCTTTGAAAATAAATCTTGGGAAATTTGGGAGATCATTTTAAGGGTTTTGAAGATCTAATGTGTATTGAGAGGTGTGAGGAAGTGAGTGGTGAGTGCCCATTTATAGTGAATGAAGAGTGGCATTATTGTTAATATAAAAAGGTAAATACTATTGAGAGGTCTCTTTACATCATGTGCCTCCAATAATTATCCATTTTTTATATAAGGTATCATATTGTTGAAAAAAATTTAGAAAAAATATTTTTAAATGTTTATATGGTATTTTACCCTTAAGATAAATTTTAACCACTTAATAAACATATTTTTACCTTAAAAAATATAATTAATATTAAATAATTTCATGAATATTTAATGAAAAAAACTATTTTTATGTCATTAAAAATTACAAATTATTATTATTATAAATATGTAATATATTTTTCCAAGTTCTAATCACATAATTCGCAACAGTTAGCTTAAAATTAATCATGTAAATGGGATGAGACAATAAGTTTTTAAAAAGAAAATGTTCAAATGATTGATGTGTTTTTATATCAAATTTCAATGTGAAATTGATTAAAATAAACTATATTTGATTTTTTATTTTATTATTTAAATTATTATACATTAGAACTAATTTTAAAATGTAATTTAACAATATAAATCAATTATATGAAACAATAGTTTTAAATTAAAATTCATTTTTTTCATTATTCATTGAAATATGAAACTTCTCTGAAAAATATAAAAAATTCACCCAAAGTAAACTTTTATATACTATTTTCATAAATGAATTTAAATTTTTCAAATAAAATTTTAAAAGTCTCAAAAATTATATTTTATATGTTTTCCCTATTAAAAGGTGGTAAAATTACGTTTTTGAAAAAAAAAACATCTTTTTATTCATAAAATTGTATTTATTCTTATCTTGTACATATCAAATTAGTTGGATGATTATAAAAAATATTGATTGAATATATAATATATAACATTTAGTGAAAAAATTAATCAAATTGATTTCATTAGTTTATTGAGCCAATATTTTTTGTACATTGAAAAAAAAATTCATAGAAAGTAATTTCATTATAAATAGTTCTTAAATTCATTTTTACTAATTGATAGCTAAAAGATTAATTTTATATACATGTTTAAATCATATATTAAAAATTTAGTTAATTTATCTTTTAACCTCTTTTACAATGGTTAGGTGGTAATTATAATAATATTTTCATAAAAATAAAAATATTATATTTTAGTTTGGTAAAACATAACAATGTATGTAACACAAGAAATTGATGGGATTTTTTATCATGTGTAATACAAGAGGAACATATTGTTTCATTTTCTCAAAGAAAATTTTCATGATTTTTGTATTAAAATATTAATTTTTTTACATATAACACAATCCAAACTTAGTTATTTTGTATTAAAATAATATATATTAAGTGTTATGTGAAATAAAAAAATATCCAAAAGATTAAATTATTTTTAAAAATTAATAAAATAACAGGGTGTTACATTATACCCCCCTTAAAATTAATTTCACCCTTAAAATTCATTTTGGTTATCAATAGTTTAATAAAAGAATGTTCATTTCCTAAAAACCCACATAATAAACATGAATGTTAAAAATTTCGTTAAAAAATAGAAATTTAGAAACATAACCATTACAAAAATTAACCTATTACTAGGATTCCACATAGGAGAACTTAAAATAAAATTGAAAGCACAGATGTGGAAGAAAATCATAAATAATCATAGATATTTATAAAGATCACTGATAATAAAAAAGTGGGTTATCGAGAGAATGTTATCAATCAAAAAACTATAAATTTAAGAATCATGTAGTAGGTCATTGATATCATAAAAAATGATAATAATAGTAAAAAAAATTATTTCAAGAACCTTTTTCTGAAATTTGAATAATTTTAATGATATTGTATACTTAAATTATTTTCGGACAACCTCACCCTTTGTTTTTCCCTGACTAATTTCCAATTCATCTATTATTCCATGAAATGAAGGTGGATTTATCATTACTAAAGAATTAGAGGATCATGAAATCGAAAAATATAATTATATGTGACTACATATGTCTTTAGTTATAATAAAAAAGTTTAGAACACTTTAAAAATATACATAAATTGACATATGGAGAGATAATACTTTAATATCTAAAACCTCCTAAAATGTTTAACATAAAATATTCCAAATATGGTTAACATTATAAACATTGCAAATGATAGATGTATAAAACATTATAAAGAAGGTTACTAAATAAGATTAATATTGATCACCCATATATCATAATGTATCTCTTGGTTTTTTCATCCCAAACATTTGAATGCCCTCATAGTATATTATCATGAACCATGGTAATAACCTGAATTACTATAAATACTTTTGAAAAAAATATATGCTTCCTTATTCAAAATATTTGTGGATATTTTCTTGAAATCCAAGAAGTTATAAACTTCATCTGTGATATCATGGACCACATTTTCAACAAATCAATAATCATATTTGTGTTAATATGTAATATCAAACATTATTTATCCATATCAATCATCTTTTTATCTAGGATAATCCCAATTTTATCAATATGAGGTACACAAGAATGGTTAAAATCCCTTAATAAATATATTACCTATCCAGTAAATCACTTTCAAAGGTTATCAAAAACATTCATTATTTTTTTTAAAATTCTTAATGAAAAGCATATACTTCCTGATTCACATGACATAATTCTTGAATTCCAATACATATACACTTTATTAGTTGAATATATTCTTAAACTATTACTCATGATTCATCATATTATTCCTCATACCCTCTTTACTAGAATATGTAATACCAATCATGCCACAGGGTTCCCAAACCTCAATTTGATCATCCTTATTGCATTTAATGTATATAATACTATTAGAACATCCCATAACATTAACATGTAGTTTGTGGCGTCTTTATCTTTAGAATTATAACCAATACTCATACCACCTTCCTAATTCTATTCACTAGGGTTTCCCATAGAAAATTTATTTATATCATACCCATACATTCCACATATGAAACACTCAATGTTAACCTAGTTTATTCTAGTCACCATCCTTGACTAAAATAAAAAAGAATATGGTGATAAACACTTATCCTAGAAAGACCTATATAATCATGAAACATTAATTATATGATTCCTAAATCATGAAACCAATTTTTAAAATTTGGACACCTTAGGATTATCCTTAGAGATGTCCCATACATATCTATAGAAATATCCCTAGGGATCTCATTAATGTTCACTCATACTAATTTAAAAAAGATGACTAAAATTTATTTTGATACCAACTATAGAGACCCATTCTTAACATGCACATATATGACATCATTTTATATGAATATTCAGCACATAAAGAAATACATGACCAAGGATGGAAATATTTTAGTGTGTTTGGAAAGTAATAAAAAAAATATTCTAACATTTTGAATGATCTTTAACATCTACCTTAAATATCTTCCCCCTTTTAAATTCTACTTAAAACCATTCTTCATAATCTGGGGAAAGAAAACATAATAAATGGTTGAGCTCAGATGCTCAGTAAGGGTAAACAAGTGATATATGTAATCATAACATGAGAATAGGGGTTTGAGAACATGATCATAACATTTGTACATCATACAATGTATATAAACAATGATAATCAAGAGTCATGGAGTAAATATTGGTAGTTTATAAGACATTAATCAAAAGAAATTAAAATATCATAAGTCATTACACCATATAATAGGCATAATACATAGACTTGCGACATTAACACAAAATTATTACATTTTGAACATGTGTAAATAGAAGTAGGTACACTCATTTATCTATGGAAACAAAATCAGTCCCTCCCAAAAACATCTGGACATGCAACTAGGTCCACACATAACATTATGAACATGTATTCAGATTCACTCTTAATAATCATTCCCTATAAGTCAAGGCTCATTTATAAAAATTTGAAGGGAACTTCATTTGGACTGTACCTACGGAGAAATACAAAACACTATACCCAGTTATAGTCATTTACTTATAAGGTATCATGTTTCTTCTTATTACCATAATATATTAGGTTTACCCATCCTCCAATAGTGGGTCAGGTTTCCCTATCATCCCATAGTGGATCAGGTTTACCCATCTTCCCATAGTGTATTGGGATACACCCATTTTCTATTTTTCATTAGGACACACCTATTTTCTATTGTGAAGCAATCCCATAAACTTTTTCCCAATAATTATCTCATTATATATAAATCTTTACCTAGTGAATTGAGATGGATATATGTCTCCCCTGTCACATACTAAATCATACATACATGTTTCACAATAAAAGAAAACTTTCATCATACCATTACCCTTATAAAGGGTTGGGATTCACAATACATCATTTTATAAACCATGAAATTAAATGGGTGTAATAAATATATTAACCTAGTATTAACGCACATAGACATTACAAAAACAGACTCCCAAAGATAGTATCTTTTTATACCTTTTGAAATATGGAAACATAAACACTCGTATATAAGTGATATATAATATATCACACTATGTTCTTCATGAATAAAACCATTCTTAAACACATCATACTTTATACGCATCTTCATACCCTGGATAAGGAAACATAAAAATAGGTGAACTCAAATATAGAGTAAGGGAAAAAAGGGGTACATGTAAGTATAAACATGAGTATATAGGTCTGATAATGTGATCATAAAATTAGAAGATCATGATATGAATATTACTGATTGTAAACATAAATCATGGAATATATCATTATAATTTATTAGGCATGAATTATATGGAAATAAATCATATAATCCATGAAATCATAAATTAGGAAGAAGACATGTAATTTTTGAAAAAAGATAGTCATATAATATTATATCAATATTAATCAATGAATCAATTATAAGACCATCATGGTAGTGTGGGTTCACTCCCAAAACCATATTGGTAGTCATGGTTTACTCCCATGGGAAACTTAGTAGCATGATTTTACTCCCCATACCATCTTAGTAGTCATGGTTCACTCCCATGGAAATCATAGCAGTCAAGGTTCACTACCAAGAACATATTAGTATTTCTAATGAATATAAATGAATTTCTAATGCATTAGTAGAAGATTTAAGTCCCACTCATCTTATAATGAAATCAAACATACATTTTTCACATAATCATAAACAGTCATATCATAACCCATGAAATGAAATGTGTTTATAAACATATAATCATATTATAAATTGTGCAAAAGAATAGAATTTTCATATTCAATTCATCAAAATAATAACACATGAAAGAAAAATTGATTTCATAAACATATAACCCATGAACTAGAATATGTTTCATAAATATCATGACTTCTATCATAAACCATGTAGAGAAAAATATCAATGGAAATATTAGCTCGTTTCCAAGATAGTCATAAGTAACATCAATTGATGTTATCTTAGATAAGAAATAGTTTTGAAATATATTATAAATTGTTTTTAGTAAAATATCATTTCTAATTTAGATATATTTTTAAAACATAAAAAATTTTACGGAATCATTTTTTTGAAAATAAATTGAAAACTTATAATGAAATATTGAAATTATTTTGAGAAAAATATTTCCTTTGAGAACTTATAAAATAGCCTAAAAACTCTTTTAGAACCATTTATTTGAAAATAAAATTAAAAACAAATTTCCCAAACATTAACTATTAAAACATTCATAGTATGCTTCAAATAAATGTTGGTGGGTAAATCTATATAACCCTTATGAGGTAAAAAGAACATTATTTTTAAATGGTAAAAAGGTTATAAAATTTCATTATTTAGAAAAAGACATGAATATTTCATTGAAAACCTTGGAAAATGTAAAAAATGGTAATTTTTATTTTAAATATCATAGGATAATAGTATAATTTTCTTGGAAAACTTTTTAAAAACATGGTCTTAAAGGGGAACATATTTCCGACCAAAGAGAGTGGTAAGTTCATATTTTCTGAAAAATATTTTCTTAAATATATTAAGTAACAAATATTGGGAAAATGGTATTAATAAATGAATATATAAATACTAAAAAAGTGTAAATTATATTCATGAATTTTATTGAAATATGGATCATAAGAGTTTGATAATGAAAATGTGATCATAAACAATCTCAATAATTGTTGAGATTATTTCAATAAACTCTTACTACATGGTAAATTTGATCCATAATCCCCTTATAGGAAAATTAAATTACATAGATATTTAAAATATCATGAAAATAAGTATAATCATGTTTTAGTAATTAAAATATATTTTATACACCTTATATAAAAATATAGGTTTATAATATGGCATGTGTCTCAATAAAGCCAAATTGAGACAAAATTACTTCATCGATTTAATAAATATTTAAAGACAAACCACAGGATTTAATGATCATAAAATCTTTGTTTAAAAAAATATATATTTATGTATCATATTCATATAATAAATTAATTATTAGTATATAAACAAACAAAATATGTGATAGATTAATAAGGCATGTATCTCACGGAAAAAAAGAGTGAGATGAAATTCAATTACATTGACTTCGACATCTGTCTTCATATTCTGGAATAATAAGAATAAACTAATTAATTACATTATTCATAAAACATTTTAAGTTTATTATTAATTTTAATTATCTTATTACTAGATTGTATACAAAAAATTAAACAATTATGTTTATGTCAGGTGTTTTGACCAAATTCGGTTCACGTGTTAAAAATTACTTTGGTTGGTTGACTATGGTCACAAGGATCAGTATATAAACATATCTAGAATAATAAAATTGAAATAATTACCATATTTATACATTCATTATACTTTAAAAACCAATAATTAAATAATGTTGTGAAAGATCGATCAAAGTTATAGTCATGGAGACAGTAGTTCATATACACAGATGAGTAACGTTCCCATTTCTCAATGATCACTGTGGAATAAAAGTGAATAACATTTATCCATGAAAAATGATAATTATATACTAAATAAAATATTATTTAAACATAGATACTTATAAATAGAATTAAATTCATGTAAAATGAATCACATCGTGTTGATGAGGTGGTAGTCCATACGTCTACGAAAGATGTTACAACTTTATATGTATGTGAATGGGTTATAAATAAAATGTCATTTAATATATTTCTAGAAAGTTATTTTTTTAATTAATATAATTTAGTTTTTTTAATTTCAAATATTTTTAATTAAAACATTTTTTTATATATTAAATTTTTTTATTGATTAAATCACAACACATTTAGGAGGTGGAAGTCCACACATCCAGAGACGATGTTATCATGTTTACATGATATGGATGGAATGATACAATATGTTATAAAAGAATTAAATAAGAATAATTACATTATATATATCATATATATCATATAAAATTTATTTTCTATCATAATTTCCAACCATTAAAGGTGGAAAAATAAAAAATGAAGAACAATCATTTTGTGAGGTAGTAGTTTGTCGTACACAAACAGTAACTTTGTTAGCCATTAGATGTAGGTGTCTGTAAGTGTACACAGAAATCTTAATATAAAAAAATATATGTATATTTATAATACTGGTTTTGTTATACATTCATGATATAAGGATATTTTAGGGATTGGAAAATCAAAATAAAATAAAGGAGCTTGAGGAAGAATGTTACTTCTACTTTGGGTAACTACTTTTAGTTTTCCCCAAAGGGCTTCCATGGATTTGTTTACACCAAAAGATATGATTAAAAGCGTAATTTTGGGGTTATTGAGACTTATTTTTTTATAATTTATATTATAAAATGTTTCTTGAGAGGTATGAGGAAATGTGAGGAGTAGAGGCCTTTTATAGTGGAGGAGGGGTAGCACTCTTGTAGTATTTTGGAAAAGGGAATCCCCACCAATGTTTTTTTTCAATAAGATCCAATAAATAGTCAAAGTAGATAAAAGGGAGTATATGTTATAAATATATAAACAAAATGTATTTTGGACCTGTTTTTAGGACAAGTTAGGCTTTATTATTAGGGTTAATTCCATTGTTAATCTTAATTTAATCTAAATCATTGTAATTAATTTTAATTACTTTCACTAATATTTTTTGTCAAAAAATAAGTTTATATTCATATACATTATAAAATATGGATATTAAATAATTGGATAAATTCTTACATATTCTAATCATATCAGTGGAAAAAATTTATATAAAGTTAATCCATCAGATAGGATGACAAATTGGGCTTTTAAAGTAAATAGTTTCCAATGTTTACTTAGTTTTTGTAACATATTTCGAATTCAAATTAATTAAAATAAACTAAATTATATAAATTGAAATATATCTTATATAAATTTACTTTAAAAAAAATTAAAAATATAATTTAATCATATAAATAAATAAGATGAAAAAACAATTTGGAGTTAAATTTCAGTATTTTCCACTATTCGTTAAAAAATGAAACTTCATAGAAAAATACCAAAAAATACATATTACCTAATTTTTATGGTTATATTCCATAAATGTTGTTTTTTTTAACATATTAATTTTATGAAAGTGCAAAAATATATATTTAAAATATTTTCTCTATAAAAAGGCTCTAAAATTACCTTATTAAAAATATAGTTTTTAATGTGAAAAATTGGGTTCGTTCATATATTATTCCTTTTGAATATATTGTATGAATATCAAAAATATTTTATTGAATATATATTATATATATTAAATTAATATAACTTAATAATTTTTATTAATTTATTTTATTTTTATTAAATAAATTTGTGAGTATAAACATAGTTTTCTTTAAAAATATTTCATTTATGTTCAATTGGTTCACTATAACTAATTAATATATTTTATATTTGTGTAAACAATAGGATTAAATAAGTTATTTAATAATATTCCTAACTTTTAAAATAATTTCTACCTTAAGTATTAATTTATTAAATAAAAATATTTTAATATTATATTATTTTTTTGCAAAACACAGTCTTGCATGTTACAGAATTCATTAATGAAAGTCTTTCATGCCTATAACTTAATATAACATTAGTTTTTCATATAGATAAAGATAAAAGTTTTGTTTCTTGTAGTGAATAATTAACTTGTTATTGTATATAATGAAATCCAATCTTAGTGCTCTGATATATAAAACTATTTTTCAATGTTGCGTTAAATGGAAAATATCAAAAAAATTTATATTAATTTGGGAAAAAAAATATTTCACAAATTCTCAGGGTGTTATATTTTTCCAACCACCCCCCCCCCAAATAATGAATTTTTCCATCTAAATTTGTCTTGTTTATCAATGTTTTAATACATTAAATTTCATTTCATACAATCCCACAATGTTAAAATTAATACTTAAGATTCCAAAAAATGTTGGAAAAATAACGGTTATCCAAAGTAACAAATAACTACGTTTTTGGAATGTATAAAACATGTGGAAAACATGTTCAAAATAAATATGATGGGTTGTCACCCAACATATAAGTGTAAATTTTTTAGAAATAAATTAATATAATTTTCAAAATAAATATGATTTTCATCCTTGAAATAACTTTAATCACAAGACATACTTTTAACTCAGGGTTTTAATACAAACTAACTACATAAATATTACATTTTATGTTTAACTTAGACCTTACATAAATGATTAACTTTATAAACCATCTAAAAGGTAAAAATACTAAAAATTAGAAATAAGCTCACAATATCAGATTAATATTGATCCCTCATATATCACAATGTAGCTCTGGGTTTTCACATTCCAAACATGTGAATACCCTCATTGTATACTCTCTTGAAAGATGGTAATAACATGAATAACCATAAATCCTATTGGAAAACATGAATTCTTCCTTATTATAATGATTATTAAATATATTCCTTGAATCCAAAAGTTATATAAACTCCATCTATGATAGAAAAAACTTATTTGTCAACAAATCCTTAATCAATTCGAAGGTAATGAGTATCGTCCAATACAATTATGTATAACCAACATGTCCCTTATCCAAAAATAATTATACTAATAATATGGACACATTAAGTGTTATCTTTCCCATAATACTATGTTTCTATTGAAAATTTAATTTCCATTAAATCATTTTTTTATTCCATAAAAAATATTCATAATAATATTATAAACCCTTAGAAAAAAAATTATAAAATGAATAATCCTTGAATATTTATCCATTCATACAACATAATTTTTGAATCTAAATAAATAAAAACATTTATTATTCCACTTCATTGATAATTCATAAGTGGGATACCTCATTCAATTACTTAATTCCTCTTTCCTTTCATGTTTCCTTTGTAGTCTCATCATCATTAAGAATATAACCATTACACATACCACCTTTTTGATTTTCTACAGAATTTTTCTAATAAAGTAATATATTTGAATATTGAAAATTCATTCCAAACATTACGTATTTAACCTTTCATGATGTCATAGGGAGGCCAATATTACCATCTATTTTGTTAGTTGAACCCTTAATTTTTTCCTTTCTATTACATTCTTTTTATCCTTTTCCATAGTCAAAACACCTTCTTGTTCCTCTAATAAATTCACATAGGTGATTTTTTCCACATTATTTACACAAAGTAAACTAAATTTTCTTTCCTCCATGATATCCACTACCTTAACTCTAAGAAACTCATTCCTTCTCATATTTGGTGAGTCCAAGAGTTGTTTAAGGTACCGATTTTTTATCATGTTCCATGAAAATTGATTAGGAATGATCCCAATATCATCACTACAGTGGAAATCCAATTTTATTTCTCATTAGTATTTTTTTATCACCTTCAATTTTAATATAGTTATTTATGATTTCCACCAATGGATAATACTATAAATCATTGAATATAAAACGATTATAGTAGTGAGGAACCATATAATCATGAAAATTCACTTATAAGATGTATTTGTTATGTCACCTTCTTTAATATATGAAACCTTTTGTTATACTAGGAAATTAATATAAAAAATATATTTAAATCCTTCATGATTTATCATTATCATTATTTGAATTCCCAATGAATATCTCTTAGTTGTGTCAAACTATGGTCATAGTAAGTCCTGTTGTCGTGTGCCAGGTTACCCCGAGTCAGGAATGAGACACCTTGTCAAAGTTGTATCTCTTAATTACATCTATTCTTGAACTACACCCACTTTTATTATACATATAGGGATTTTTTTCTAGGAAACCAGTTACTCTATCCTTTTACAAATTTCTATGATATTTTCCTAAAGTTAACTCATCCTTATACTTATCCTCATAGACATCCCTATAAGTATCCTTAGAATAATTTTTAGGGATCTCACTAATGTTTTCACATCCTATTTTCCAATTATTTACTAAACCTTCACTCTAATACTGAATATAACAGCCCTATCATAACTTAAATAGACATTAAATCATTTACAAATAATACCTAAAAAATAAAAAAATGAACAACTAAAATTTGTTTTAGTTTAGTGACTTTGGAAACATGAAAACATAAACAATAGTACATAAGTGAGCTGAGTTATCTCTCACTAGTTTCTTAATGACTATAACCCATATTAAACACAACATACATAATAAATAACATCATAACCTGGGTTTAGAAACAAAAAAATTGGTGATATCAGATATTTATTAAGGGTAAAAAAGGGAGACATATAAGCATAAACCTGAGAATATGGGTAAGATAATGTGATAATAACCTTAGAAGATCATACCCTGCATATCAATGATAAAAAAAATTAATCATGGAATAAATTATTTCCATTTATAAGGCATGAATTATAATTAAATAAAGAAAAAAATACAAGATATCAATACATAGGAATGAGACATGGAATACTAGAAAACACATAAGAATATAATATGATTTCCATAGTAATAATGGAATCATATCTAAGACCATCTTGGTAGTATGGTCTCACTCCCCATGACATCGTGGTATTCCTGGTTCACTCCCATGACCATTATAGTAACTTGATTTCACTTTTCATACCATCATAGAATTAAAGGTTCACTACCAAGATCATCATAGTCTATCTCATGATATATAAATCTTTAAACAATGCATTAGAGGTAAATATAGGTCTTGTCCATATCATAATGAAATATTAAAACATGTGACCAAATTTCATAAATAATCATATCATAACCCATGAAATGAAATGGGTATAATAAACTTGTAGTAATATCATTACCTGTGGAAAAAGATAAAAGTTTCGTAATCATTTCTCTAAATAATAACCCATGAATGAAAAAATATTTCATAAACATAGAACCCCTTAAAGAGAAATCAGTTTCCTAAATACTATAACATCAATAATAATACATTTAGTGATCAAATATAAAAGGACATTTTAGATCATTTCCTTGAATGTCATGAGTAGCATCAACAGATGATATATTTAATAAGAAATAATTTTGAAAGATATTTTTAAAACAATTCTGAATGATAAAATCCTTTCTACTGTAGAAAATCATGTTTAAAACATAAAACCTTTTGATATCCATTTTCATGAAAATAAAATTGAAAACCTATAATGAAATCATCAAAAAAAAATTGAAAACCATATGCCTTTGAGAGAATATAATGAACCCAGAACATTGAACTTTTAGACATGAAAATTAATCTTCAATGGAATTATGGTGGGTAAAGTTGTACATGTCATATTAGGTAAAAAGAACATTCTTTTCAAAGGGTGAAAATTATATAAAAATGACTTTTTTAGAAAGAGTAAATAATATTACACTAAAAAAGTTGAAAAAAATGTTAAAAATTTATTTTAAATATTATAGGAGAATAGTATTATATTCTGGTAACATATTTTTATAACATCATTTTTAAGGGACATAGATTTCATATGGGAGAGAGACATAACGTCTTATTTTATTAAAAACATATTAATAATTATCATAAGTGTCAATATGTTGGAAATTGGTAATAATACATGAATTATTGAAGAATAAATACAGGACAATATATTTCATTGGTTTTTTTGAAATATAGGTCACCATATTTCATTAATGAAAACATCATCATAAATAAACTCGATAAACAATGAGATTGTTTCAATAAACTCATACCACATGGTAAATTTGGATCATACACTCCATTAGGAAAAAACATACATGGAGATTTATAATATCATAAAAATAATCAGATTCATGTTATAATATTTCAATGTTAGTTTATACACCACATAAAAAAATATAGGTTTTTAACATGGCATGGGTCTCAAAGAAGAAAAATAGAAAACAATTACTTTACCAATATGGTAACTATTGAAACATACACCCTTTGAGAAAAAGACCATAAAATGGTTATTTAATACCAATGGATTTAATAATAGTAGGTATATAATATATTAATTTTTAGTATACACACCACACAAAAATTAGTGAGTGTTGAATAAGGTATGTATCTCATGGAAATAAAAAGTGAGATGAAATTCTTTTACCTTGAGATAAACTTGTCTAATTATTATTTATATTTTTGAATAATAAGTTAATTTTAATTAATTACTTGTTTCAAGAAAATTTCATGTATATTATTAATTTTAATACACTAACAACCATGTTTACAACAACTACTTACATAATTAAGATTAAGTCGGGTATTTTGACCAAATTTGATTCATGTGTTAAATAAATGTTGGTTGATCAACTATAGTCATCAATGCGGGAATTATAAAAAATATATATAATAATAACCATGATATTATTATAAAATTTAGGCATTAATTTTTATTTAAAAACAAATAATTCAATATGGTTGTGAAAAAATAATCAACGTTATAATCATAGAGATGGTAGGTCGTACGTAACCATGAGATAGATTCCCATTTCTCGGTGATCATTATGGGAAAAAGGTATGTAATGTTAATATTTCCATAATTATCATTATATCATAAATACCATATTATTTAATCATATATACTTATATATATAATTTATGTGATGTAAAAGAAATCACATCATGTTAAAGAGGTGGTATTTCACATGTCCACGAATGATGTTATCACTTTATAAGTGTATGAAAGGGTAATAAAGAAAATAGTATATATTATACATTAAATAATGTACTTATTTCATTAATATAATATATATATTGTGTAAATAACATATATTAAATTAAAACCAACCTTTATACATTCCTTATATCATTTGATTGAATCACATCACTTTTTTGAGGTCATAGTCCACACTTCCATAGACGATGTTATCATCTTTAAACATAATATAAAGAATAAACGAATGCGTTATAAACTAATTATAAAAGAATAAATAAATTATATATAACATGTATAAATTTATTATCCATCATAATTCCCAAAAATGAATGTAGGAAAGGAAAAACTAACAATTTTCATTTTGCGAGTCAATAGTACATCGTACACGAACGGTCAGTTCATTACACATTAGATGGAGGTGTGTGTGATTATAGATAAAAACCTTAATATAAAAATTAGTATATTGAGGATACATGTTTTTTTATATAAGTTTTAAATAATAAATTTAAGGTTATGGATAATGAAAATAAAATAAAGGAGCTTGAGGGAAGATATTACATATTCTTTTGGTAACTATAGTGACCCAGGATTAACATAAATGTATATTACTTCATTTTATATGAATACTCAGTACATTAAAGCAATACATGATGGAGGACGGTAATAGTTTAGTGTCCTTGGAAACTTACAAAAAATATATTTTATCTTGGTTAAATGTCTTCAATATATCCTATAAAGATCTCCACCATTAATACTACTACCTAAAACCATTCTTCATATCCTTGGGAAAGGAAACATAAAAATAAGTGATATCAGATTCTCAGTAAGGTAAATAATGGAAATGTGTATGAATAAAATGAAAAAAAGTGTATGGAACATGATCATAACATTTTAAGATCATACCCACCATATTACAGATCAAAAAAAGGATGTTCATAAGACATGAATCATATGTAAATAAATAACATAATCCATGAAATCATAACATATGATTAAGAAATTGAATTATTGTTGACCCATAAGCATATAATATTATTTCTATAGAAGGATAGGAATCACTTCCAATACTGTATTGGTAGTATGGGTTCACTACCGATACCATATCAGTATTCACTATTCACTCCCATGACCATCTTGGTAGAATGAGTTCATTCCTAATACTATCAAGGTAGTCATAGTTCTCTCCCAATACCATCTAAGAATCCAAGGATAATTCCCAGGACCATCTTATTATATCCCATGATATATATAACTTTACTCCTTGCATTTGATGATTATATAGGTCCCACATGTCTCAAAATGAAATCATTAATACAAGTGAAACAAAATCATAAATAATCATATCATAACCCATGAGGTAAAATGGGTATTATAAACATAAAATCATATAATACCCTGTGTAAAAAGGATGGATTCAAAATCATTTCATCATAAATATATCTCATGATAAATAAGAAGGTGCTAAAAGCATATAACTTGTGAAATAGAAATGGGTTTCTTAAAGACGATTTCATTAAGGGTAACCCATTCATAGAAATAATATGAATGGAACCTTTTGATAAATTCCAAAAGGGAGTGAGTAACATTAGTGTATGTCACTTTAGAAGGATAATAATATTGAAATATCATTCAAAAACATTAATTTATGGAAATATCCTTTATTCTTTAAAAAGGGACTTTTTAATACATTAAACCATTTGAAAATAATTTCTTCATAAAATACCTTTAAAACATACAAAAAAGACTTGAAATAATTTAAAACTATTCTCCTTAAAAAATATATAAATTAATCTTCAAAACATTGATAAATCATTTTTATTGGAAAACACATTGAAAATATATAAGGAAATCTTGAAAAAGTTTTGGAAACCATTTCATTGAAAATAATTAAAAACATATAAATAAAGATTAAAAATGTTTTGAAACATATTTTCCTTAAAAATGTTATGAATGATTATAAATAAATAATGAAAAAGTTTTTAAAATTATTTTCCTTGAAAATACTTCGATAACTTATAAATAATGATTATAAATGTTTTGGAAAGACTTTTTTCTTGAAAACATATAAAATAATATTGATTTTTTTTTTTGAATTTTTTTTGTGAAAATACATTGAAAACATATAAATAAATCTTTAAAATCTATTAAAAGCAATTTTTCTTGAAAATATATAGAATAATCTTAAAACCATTTTTTTAAATTATTTTCCTTGTAAATTTAAAAAATAAAATGGAAATTTTATTTGAAAACTATTTCATTGAAAATGTCTTCGAAAATAGTTTTTTTAAATTATCCTCTAATAACTAAAGTAATTATTCAAAGCATTTATGGTAGATAAATATATACATGTCGTACGAGGTAAAACAGATTACTTTTGCATGATAAAAAGTATAGAAAATGACTTTCTTGGAAAGAAACAAGAATATTCTTTTGAAGATATTGGTAAAATAAAAAAATAGTAAAAATTTATTTTAATTATTATATAATATTTTTAGAATATACATGGAAACCCATTTTATAGAACATTATTTTCCCACCAAAAATAGGGTAATGTTGAGCTTTCTTAAAAACATTTTCTTATCCCTCTTATGTACCAAATTTTATAGATATAGTACCAAAAAATTATTAAATAATGCATAAACATAAGGGAATAAAATTCATGAACTACGTGATATATGGGTTGTAATATTTCATCAAAGCATAAACATAAAAATTCTTAAAAATGGTTGAGATTGTCTTAATAAACTCTTATAACGTGGTTACATAGGATCATACTCTCCATATAAGAAACATAAATTAAATGAATACTAAAACTAACTGAACACCATTAAGTTCATTACATAACATGTAAAATATAGTTATATACAACTCAAAAGATAATTTAGGTTCATAACAAAACATGAGTCTCAATGAAGGAAAATTGTGACAAAACTATTTTACCAATTTGGTAAAATTTGAAACATAAACCAAAGAATGAAAGATCATAAAATATATACATTAATCCCCATAAATTTATTTATATATACATAGGATAAAATAATGGAAAATTCATACACCACATAAAAGGAAATTGTGGAGAAGGTAACATTTATCTTACGGAAATAAAAAGTGAGATGAAATTCCCTTAGATTGTTTTTTGACCTTCACCGTACTTATTAAAACCACAATTATAATAAATATAAATTTATTAGAAATATTTTAAATAACCATTTTATTGTATCTAATACAATATATGTTTTGATTATTACCTTATATTACTTCCTTGTTAACAATCTTATGTTATGGTTTCACTTTGGGTAATATTCTCTTTATTCTTCACATGTGTATTAATTTGTCATATCTTTGGTATTTATACATTATATCAGGATTTAAATAAATTAAAAAATGATATAAATATCATATATGTACATTTTATTGATATTATAATAATATATAGAATATATAATAATGAAATGGAATACACCATTCATAGAGATGGTATGTCGTAAATACACAAGAATATTGTTACCGTTTTTATTATCATGTTGAGATAAATAAAGTAAAATAAATATATGTATATATATTTATATAAATATAATTGATAATTATATTTATAATTTCATATATTCCTCAAATATTCACTAAACCCATTCTTAATACAATCTATGTAGTGTACAAATGAATCATATCACTTTGAGGGGGTGGTAGTCCGCACTTCCTCAAACGAAATTATCATATTAACATCAAATTGAAAGTGAAAAAGATATTTTTTATTAAAGGAATAATGAATATTAATGAAATAATAAATATAATATATAACATATTAAAACATATTTTTTATCCTAATTTCTTCCAAGAGGGGTGGTAAGGAAAATTAAACAATCGTCATTTAGTGAGGTGGTAGTTTTCCATACACATAAATAGTATGTTCGTTATCCATTATATAGAGGGGTGTGTTATTGTAGGTGGAAAAAATAACCCAAAAACATCAAATTATATTAATGATAATGGTCTTTGTTTTACCATAATGGAAGAAATAGATTAGAGGGGTGGAGAAAGAAAATAAATTAAAGGAATTGTGAGAAGACATTGCCTCTTAATAGGGTAAATCCTTTTGATTTGTTCTAAAAAGATTCCTTGAATATATTTCATCCGAAGGGAAGGCTTTAATAAGGATGGCAGGGATTTTTGAATGTTTATTGTAAACATATTGGCTAACCCAAAATGGTTTGATAGGTGTAAAAAAGTAGGATAGTTGGAGACCTTTTTAGGGAAGGAAAAGGACTCAATTTGAATTTTTGAAAACATGTTAGGTGTACACATGTTCTTACCTAAAAAATTAATAAAAACCCATAATAAATAAATAATATAAGTTTTATAGAATAATAATGTCCATAAAATGGTTTTTGGAAATTTTAATAGGTCATTTTGGCCCATATGATTAAGGTTTTGTCCCTAATTAAGCTTAATTGAACCATAATCGTTGAGATTAATTTTAATCACTTATACGAATATTTCTAGTAAAAAAATTAGGTACATCTAATTAGAATCAAAATATAATATCCATTACAATGTTGTATGATAGTTTTTATAAATTAAATTCATAGAAGAAGAAAAATTAAGACTAATTCTAATCTTAGAGATAGAACAAAATTACTGGGTTTTAAAATAGAAAGAAGTTCAAAATTTTATAATTTTTTTATATTCAATTTCAAAGTGAAATTGATTCTAATGACCTAAATCGTATTAATATATTTACAATTAATATAATATAACCTTAAAATAAATTTAAAATATAATTAAAAATTAATAATTATTTAATTGAAAAGGTGTTTTTAACTAAAAAGTAATATTTTTTTACTATTAATCAATGAATAAAGTTTCTTCAAAAAATCCCAAAAATTCACCATAAGATAATTATGACATTATAAATTAAAAAAATTATTTCGTGAAATTCAAATTTAAAATTTTTCTGAAATTAATTTTATTATTAAAAGTGGTTCATTCAAGAAAATAGTATTTTTGAACATGGAATGGATTTACCAAAACTCATATCTTTCATTATAAATATGTTTTATCTATATCATATAATTATAAATGTTATTTGAAATTCAATTATTACTATTATTATAACTATGTTTAACTGCTATGTTATAATTTTCCCATTTAAAAATTATAATAATAAAATGATGTTTTTTAGAAACATCATTATTACATGTAATATACACCAAGTGAGTGTTGTGGGTAACACAAACCAAGTTGGTATTGTGTGTATCACAAGGCAAGTCGGTATTGTATGTTGCACAAACCAAGTCCATATTGCGTGTAGCGCAAGCCAAGTCTGTATTGTGTGTAGCGCAAGCCAAGGCGGATTCATGTGAAAGGAATGTTTCACCTCTTATTTAAATATATATATATATACCCACACATATATAAATAACTATGTATAGTGTCACATGAAATTTAAAATATCAAAAAGTTAAATTAATTCGAAAAAAGATAATTCCCAAAATCTCAGGGTGTTATAGTAACTTCATTGTGTTTGCACTGAAGGGATTCCTTGGATGGATTCTCGCCCAAATGGATTATTAAAGGAATAAGGGAGGGATTTTTGGAAGCTATTTGGGAAGATTTTGGTTTATCCAAAGTGTCTTGGGAGGAGTGATGAAGTGAAAGGATTGAAGTCCTTTTATAGTGGATGAAGAGTGGCACTCTTATAATATTTTTGGAAAAGGGAAACCCCACCCATGTTTTTCTAGAAGAATATGGATCCAATAATGATTCAAAGTAGATAAAAGAGAGGATAGGGTCAAAATATGGTCATCCAATAGATTTTTGAAAATTACCTTGGTAATATTTTGCCTTCTGTTTAGGGTTTAGTCTCCTGTTAAGATTTATTTAATCTTAATCATTGTAATCAATTTTCATTACCTTATATAATTTGATTGTCAAAAACTAAGTTGATATTTTTTGAAATTATAAATTATTCTAATTCCAAATATGGGATCTATTTTTTCAAATTCAATCACAAAATTGAATGAAATTAATTTAAATTTAATTTCTTAGGTATGATGATAAAGAGAGTTTTTAAAGTAAAAACATTCCAAATATTGCTATGTTTTTATAAAAATATTCAATGTGAAATTGTATCTACTAACCAAATATGGATAAATGGATAAATATTTTATTTAATTATATATTAAAATCATTTAGAAATATAATTAATCTTTATAAATAAATTAGATGAAAAATAAATTTTGAGTTAAATTTCAATATTTTTCACTCTTCAATAAAAAATGAATCTTCACATAAAAATACCAAAATTACACCCTAACCAAATATTTATGTTTCAAATTAAAAAAGGAATTTTATTTTGACATATAAATTTTATAAAATTTCTAAAATTTGTATTTAAAATATGTTATCCATCAAAAGGTGTAAAATTACATTAATAAAAATATATGGTTTTATTTGTAAAGGTTGGTTTATTATTATCTTATGTCTATCAAATATTTTGTGTGAATTTTAAAAATATTTGTTTTATAATATAATATATATTAAATAATCATTAATTACTAATTGAAATTAATTTAATATTTTTGTATAAAACAACTTTTTGAGCATAAAAATAGTTTTCTATAAAAATATTATCTTCATAATCCATTGGTTCACTATAACTACTAATTAATTTTATATTTCTATAAAACATAGGTTTTTATAAGTTAGTTAACACTATTCATCAATTCTACCAAATTGGATAGGTTAATCCTTAATGTATAAAATAATAATATTTTAATAATATATTATTGTTTTTCAAAACTCATCTTTTTATGTTATGAAATTCATCGAGGAAAGTACGAATTGCATATAACATACACTATCCTCAGTATTCCTTTTAATGAAATAAAACATTTTTGTTGGTTTTAGGTCACAATTAACATGGTATTGAATATAAGTACAAATAAAATTTGTTATTTGATATTTAAAAACTATTTTCATTATTTAATGAAATGGAAAAAATTATAAATCATAAAATAATTTGAAAAAAATATTTCACAATATATTAGTGTGTTAAAATAAACATATCATCATATCATTTCTTATACAAAATAGATTGGTCTAATAATAATTTAATCAAATAATAAACTAATACAAAAGTGGGATTCAAAAGCACATAACCTCTAGTAGAGAAACATATTTCATAAACATAATTCCACCAAAAAAATAAACAATTCTAGAAAGAATATAAATTTTATTATTGGATCATATCCCCAATAAAATATAAAGTATAAAAATTCATGTAATATTATAAGGATAAGGATTTTGGAGGATCACATGGATCATTTCTTAAGGAAAATTTCATTTCGTTGAAAATACATTTCATAAAACCATTTCAAAAATCCATTTCTTGTACACAAAGATTCCCAATTTCATTAAAAATATCTCATTTTAAGAATATATTTTCTCCTTTTAAAAAATTTATTTTTAAAATTGTTTACTTATAAAATAGAATTGAAAATATATAATGTATGACAGAAGATATTTTAAAAAAAACATTATTTGAAAATACATTGAAAAATCCTAAATAAGGAATGAAATTATTCAAAAATATTTTTTATAGAAAATTTATTTGAAATAAATCATTGAAATCAATTATTCAAAAATAACCTTTCTAAACCATATAATATAATCTTTGAAAGTAAATTTATACAATGTTAAACATAAAAAATTTTTGAAAATATTTTAAATTGAAAAAACACTTTAAAAACGTAATTTTATGAATATTATGAAGGAAAATATTTTTTAATTTTTTTTAAAAAAATTAAAAAGTAAGATTCATGAAAATGAGAGTAATGATGGTGGGTAATTTCATTTATGATATAACATTTCTTTTCCACCTTAAAAAATTTAGAAAAGTTCCTTTATTGGAAATTGAAAAGAATATTATTTTTTAAAACATTTTATTAATAGGTTAATCATGGGTAAAATTGTATTTTAAATATAAAAATATAATGTTTAAAAATTTTTGAAATCATTTTTAGAAAACATTATTTTGAATGGACATGGATTTACAGCCAAAAAGAGGAATATAATTGAATATTTAATAAAATCATTTTCTTCATTGTATTAAGTACCGAAGAGTGAAAAAAATGGTACCATTACATGGATATAACATTAATAATCACAATACAATATTGTTCATGAGATATCTTGAGATATGGTGTATTGACCTGTGTTTTTAAAATGGGAAATTATGTTCGCTGGCTTATGCAATACAGAAAATTAAACCTAAAATAAGTTTATTTAAATATGAAAATTTTAAATTTTACATTAAATTTTATGATATGATTAGTATTATATAATGATTTAAATATATATATCATAAATAAAATAATAAATTATTATTAAATATTCAATAAAATTTGGGTAATTGTTTTTAGTTTTTCAAAATATATTTTACTTAAAAATGATTTTTATTTATTTATTATAATTATTTTATTTAACATATATAACATTAATTTGATTTAGATATATGATAATTAATATTTAATTATATTTAATTCAATTAATTACATTTAAATCATATTCATAGTGGATTTTATTATATGATTGTTTTGAGGATTAAAAATAAATTATTCTAAAAACTGGTTTAAAATGCATAATATATAACCATTTTAATTAATTAAAAAACAAGTATGGATTCATAAAATAAAATAAATATTTATATTATATATTTATATTTATTAATTGAAAATAATAAAATTAATTTTAGTTGTTGTAGATTTAAAGTTCACTCATATTTTCTTTAAAAATATAATTTAAAAAAACAGTTTCCCCCAATACATGAAGATATTATATAAAATTAATTTCATGTTTATAAAATGTATTCTATATTTGGAAAAATAATAATAATTATTTTCTAATAATTTTAACTAAATATTTTACTAATAGGATTAGTAACTATAGTAAATATTAATATTCACGATAAAAAGAAGATAATATAATTATCGGTAAGAAAAATAATTTGAAAAAATAAGAGAGAATAAAAGTTACTCTAATAGTATGAATATATATATTAAATTTTCATTTAAATTATTAATATATTTATTTAGTGTTTTTTTACTTTATAATTTTTTTAATTAATCTATTTAAAAATATTATATTTTGATATGATAAAGCATGAATATTATTTTTGGTTAATATTCAAATTCAATTAAGAAATAAATTTTTAAGGAATTAATGGATTTTAAAAAAAATTCATATTATATGAAAATATTTTTATTAAAATATTTTTATTAAATATAAAATATTTTGTAATTTTTATGAAGTCAAAAGTAATTTTGATTATGGTATTCAAACTATTTTTGTCAAAACCCTTTATTTTTTCAATAAACATCTTTTTTTATTTTCAACATATAAATTAAAATATTTCGAAAATTATTTATATAAAACTAAAATTATTTGAGAAATCAAAATGTCCAAATTATCCAACAGTGATTTTTTGATAATTTTCTGAGACATTCCAATTTTAGGCTAAAAATTATATACCATATAAATAAAATATTTATTTTATGACACCATAATGATGTAATAAATAATATAATGGGAATTCTAGGTCCAATATATGTTTTTACATTAAAATAATTTCATTTTATATTTTTTTCCTTATTTTATAAAGCCTTAGTGAATCCTACACAATATATAATATATTTTATTATTTTAAATTCATTTCATTGAGAGTGCGACTCACCACCACATAATAAAGGTTAATATTTTAATGTCTTCGGCCCTTGAACTTATAAAATATTTTTTTACAATCCCCTTGGGTTGAAATAATGGGAAAAAACATTGGTTGTTTTATGGTTTTGAAAATTTTAGTATGAAGTGTCCAAAACCTAACTAATAAAGAATCCCCCCTCATTTCTTATATAAATCCTCCCAAGCACCAATTATTATCACTAAAAATTCGTTAATATAGTCCTCAATATTCTCTCCACTCCCTAGAGTCCTTCTAAGGCACACAAATCTCCCAATATGCCTCCCCCAATCCTGTGGGATCACAAATCCAAATAACATATCCTTACTTTCTTGCTTTCTAATTTTTGTCCAAATTTCCTTATATTGTTTTTCCCTTTTAATTTTTAATTAAAAATGATGGTGTATGTTTTAACGCCTCTCACATAAATCCTTTTCTATGTTTGAAATATTATATACCCCATTCACTCTCATTAATCCCTCCCATGTACACTTGTTACTACGCCGAAATTCTATAAAGGATTTCTCTCTCGTCATTTCCATTCAAGCATTTCTCTCATATTATGCATCTCAAATTCAATTTAATATGTTTTTATATTATACTCTATTGATGCTCCTTTATATCATAGAGTATAATGAATGAAAAGGGAAATATGTTGAAAACAAATTGATTCATCCTTTGAAGAAACATCAAAAATCGACAAAGGCGTGAACAAGGATTGCTTTGAGCATGGGCCACACTAGTTCTGTGATGGTCGCGTAGGTATACCTGCGCACCATAGTTTGGGCATGCAGGTGACATGCGCGCCCTATGTAATTTTCACCCAGGGTCTTTAGCAGCTTATAAATACCCCTTTTGGGACCCCCATTTCAAAAACGAAAAATCCAAAATCTCAAATTTCAGCTCTCAGTTCCCTAGTCTCTTCTTGAAGTCTTCTGAACACTTCTAAGGTAATTTATTACCTTGAATGGAAGATCTAAAGAGGGGGGAAAGGGTTATGTGATGAAATTCAAAAACACCTATGCGCCTAAGGGTCCAGCCCTTATGGGAAATGGTCACACTTACGCGCCGACTTATCCCTTCTACAGAACCTACGCGCTAACCTTTAAAAAGCCTTCAGAGATGATAATAAGGGCTTAAGGAAAGGTTCCCCTGAGTATTACCCTATTGGTTGACTGGCGTGAAAGTACCCAAGTGTCATGCTTGTATACCTGCATGACCAAGACCTATGCGCCCATACAGGACCTACGCGCCTACCTCTTTTTGGGTGTCCCTCCTGTCCATTCATCACTTTTCTTCAAATCCACATCTCCTCTTCAAGATTTAGCCTTCAGAATCCTCTTCAAATCCATTTATGGAATAATTCCTTGACTGGATTTCTTATCTGAAATGAATTCTATGGAACATCTCTCAAAACCTAGTGATTTACATATCTTAATTTCACTAAGGTTAGAATATAATTCATTCAACCTCATCTTAAAAGATAAGAAGATCTTTAACATGGGCCTCCTTTTCAGGAGTAATCCCCAGTCATAATTCCTTTAAGCTGGGCCTCCTTTTCATGAGTAAGCCCTAGTAATAATTCCTTCAACTTGGGCCTCCCTTTCATGAGTAAGCCCCAGTCATAATTTCTTTAACCAATACCACTTTTTCAAGAGTAAGCCCTAGTCATAATTCCTTTAACATGGGCCTCCTTTTTAGGAGTAAGCCCAGTCACAATTCCTTTAACCTGTGCCTCCTTTTTAGGAGTAATCCCCAGTTATAATTCCTTTAACATGGGCCTCCTTTTCAGAAGTAAGCCCCAGTTCTCCAATCTCTTTAAATTGGGCCTCCTTCTCAGGAATAATCCCCAATCATAATTTCTCTTAACCAGTCTTAACTTCTTTTGATTTGGGTATCCTCCTTAGGAGTAAGCCCCAAGTCCCCTCCTAATTTGGGCATCCTCCTCAGGAGTAAGCCCCAATTTAGAGTTTCCAAATCTCCATAAAGCCCATATACCTTTATGGACCTTGTTCCTAGGATTCTTCTCTAAAGTATGTACTAATCTTTATCTACTTGGGAAATCATACATACATAAGTCCCATATCATTCCTTATAACTGCATCTTTCGTGGCACAAATTTTCAGGTTTACTGATACCTCTTGTTTCTCACACCGAGCATCACTCACGTGAGCTTAGAGTGTAAAAGTAACCATGACACATCTCTTTGGGTTGTTAATAATATGTAACCCCAAAATTCCCAATTGAAATACATGGACTTTGATCTCTACCTTAAAAGTGGAGTACATAGGAATCCTTTCTGAGGTTCTAGCCCATCACCCATTAATTCTCATCTGTCCCATATGACGTTAGACTATATCTAAATTCCCAAATTACATGGGTTATGATTCCTTTTATAACAAGGATACGTAGTTAGCCCATCTTCGGGTACGATCCCAACTCTGAAATACTCCATGTCCTTCTGTACGACAATAAACTTCAAGTGCCCCATTGAGTGGCTTTAAAATCATTATGGTTATCATAATGAATAAGAGATCGTTATATAATGTGTTTGTTGATGCTCCTTTTTTAAACATTTTCTAAATGAATGGAAAGGGAAATTACTTTGAAAAAATTGATTCATCCTTTGAATAAAATATCAAATATCGATAAAGGGATGAACAAGGAGAAAATTGCCAATAAGCTGCGCAAGTTTCTTCATCACTGCGCAAGTCCAATTGCACGACGCATTATGGTCGCGTAATTCACTTATGCGACCTAAGTGATAATCGCCCGGGGTCTTCTCTTGCCTATAAATAGACCCTGTGGGCCCCCCATGAGGGGAGGAATTTTTTCCAGAAACTCATATTTGAGCTCCCGGTGCCCTAGTATCTTCCCAAAGCATCCGGAACACTTCTAAGATAATTTCTTACCTAGAACGAAAGTTCTAAAAAGGGGGAGGAAGGCCTAAGTGTTGAAACTCATCAACACTTGCGCGCCTAGGTGGCCAGCCCTTAAGGGAAAAGGCTACACTTGCGCGACGCCTTACTCCTTCAATAGAACTTGCACGCCCATCTTCTGGAAGAACCTCAAGGGGATTCTAAGGGCTTTAATCAAGAGTCGCTCAAGTATTACCATGCTGTTTAAACGTCACACAAGTAACCATGTGTCATGTAGGTATTCCTGCGCGATCAGAATTGCGCGCCCGCGCAGTACCTACGCGCCTGCCAGGGCTTGCACGCCCCTGCCTTTTGAGGTGCCCTTTTTTCCCATTTCACCCATCTTAAGTCATTACACCTTTCCTATTCAAGATTTAGTCTTCAAGACACTATTCAAATCCATTTATGGCATGATTTCTTGATTTTAATTCCTTATCTGAAAGGCATTCTGTGGAATATCTCTCAAAACCTAGTGATTTATACATCTTTATGTCACTAAAAATTGAGATTTCATTCATTCAACCTCAACCTTTAAGATGAGAGAATCTCTTAAACTGGGCCTCCTTTTCAGAAATAATCCCCAGTCATAATTCTCAAATATGGGCCTCCTTTTCAGGAATAAGCCCCAGTCATAATTCCTTTAACCTGGGCTTCCTTTTCAGGAGTAATCCCCAGTTTCAAACATGGGCATCATCCTTAGGAGTAAACCCCAAGTCCCTTAATTTTTCAAATCTCCTATCCTAGGCCTCCTTTTCAGAAGTAAGCCCCAGTCTTAATTTATCTTAACCAGTTTTAATTTACCTCTGATTTGGGTTTCCTTTTCCAGAGTAAAACCTAATCTTAAGTCCTCTCCTAATTTAGGCCTCCTTTTGTGGAGTAATCCCCAAGTTAGAGTATTCAAAATCTCCATAAAGCACATATACCTTTATGGCCCCTGGTCCTGGATTTCATCCCTGAAGTAAATCCAAATCTTCATTTATCTGGGCAGTCATACATACAAAATCCCCATATTATTTCTTATGATTGCATCTTTCATGGCCCAGTTGTCTAACTTTTACCATTACCTCTTGTTTCTCACATCGATCATGACTTATATGAGCATAGAGTGTAAAAGTAATTATGACATCCTTCTTTGAGCCATCAATCATAAACATCATACTCCCTTACTCGAACTACGTGGGTTCTGATTCCTTTTCCAAAAAAAAAGTATTCTTAGGTAGCCCATCTACGGGATCTATCCCAACTCTAAAATAATCAATGTCATTTTGAATGACAATAAACTTCACGTGCCCTACAAAGTGGCTTTAAAACCAGCATGGTCATCATAATGACCAAGAGACTTCTATATAAATGTGTCAAAGGGTACCATTGGCCAAGAATCTCTAATAAATAAATATTATTCTCTATCGATGAAGAACCTCGAATACATATAAAAGATTCTCTAAATTTCCTACATATTGATCATTGATTGTCAGATCTAAAGGAAAACTTATTTTATACTTGGTAACATAATAAGGATTCATGAACATAAATTAAATCAATAAAGAGAGTCCCGGAGTAGACAATAATTCCCCTAAAAAAGGTGTGATGAGTCTGACCTCCCATCCTCTCGACCAATGAAAATTCTTAATCCTTATCAGTCCACAATCTAATGAGCGCCTACCTTTGGAAAGTAGGTTTGAATGGATGTGGAATCATTGGATGTTTCCGGTTCTACAAACAAACCCGTTAGAAACTGATCGGAACGTTTGAACCTCCCATCTAGGAGGTCAGTTTTGAAATTCCAAGAGAAACAAAAATGGTGAACCTGACGTGAATCCTTAAACAAATTAAAATGATGTTTTACCTATTTGTTAGGCCCATATTTAAACTCAATGAGAGGGCCAATAAGACATTCAATAACATATGTGCTCATCCAAAAGATGTAGTACCTGAATTTATCTTGATTACATCTGTTATATCAAACATGCACTCTTTTCTAAGATCTTCTGCATTTCCATAATGGCTGCTCTCAAATTCACACCTGTGAATACTGCTGCTGTAAATGCTATTGCTTCTATTCCTACTGGATCGTCATCCACTCTGAGGATGACATCACCTACTCAGCGTCTTCAATGCTGGGTATCAAATGCGCTGGTTAATGAGTACCATCAACACAGTACCATCCCAACTCTGGAGAATGCCCGACAAGCCCTCCAAGCGAACAACTCACTCTGGTCATCTGGACAACAATGACCAGTGATCAAGAAACAGACGGTGCTGACTACCGTCTCCAACCGTTTCGGGTCGTTATCCCCGGAACACAATCACCATTCACTCCCTTATTCTGAGGAAGTGAATGAGCAGGTCTCTCTGGGCCTTAATTCAAGAACACAGGAGTCCTTCCTGAAGGCTCCCACCAACAATCGTCGTTAGACTCGTGCGGCAGTGCGCCCTCAACATGACGAGGGTACCAACTCTAGGCGTTCGGCTGAGGTTCCTCGAACCTGAGCAGGAAAGACGAACCACCAGAGGCGGAATACGGTCAAAATTGAGCAGGTTCTCATCTCTGCCATCTCCGGAGAAGTCCACCAACCTAACTTGGTGGAATGAAACGAGCGGGCACATACACCTGCCCGTTTTAATTCCACTGTCCAGCAGACTCGTCTGGAAGCATCACGCCAATCCCACCAGGCAATTCCGACGGAGTACTATAGGAAGGAACATACACCTGTTTATACATCATCAGCTAGTCAGCATGCTCATCTGACTACATATGATGGATATCGTCTACCACGTTTGGTGAAGTGCAATCAGTAGGCACATACACCTGCTAGTATTAATCAAGCCTACCAATAGTCTCTCTTGGTAGCATTCAGAGAAGTTAGTCGAAAATCCCCGACAACAAATAGGAAGCAGACTCAACTCTCTGCCCCCAAACTTGAGTACTGTCAAGATTCACTGACAGGAAAAGGAGGACAAGAGCAGGCACATACACCTTCTCCAAGCCTGGAATGGACGTATATTCCTGTTCCGGTAGCTGAAGTCACCAAGCATATTCCATCAATGGTGAAAGAGCCTAAGAAAATCCCTGTACATATTCTGGATGCCTGCCAGGATATTATAAAAACTTCAGTGGCATCTTAGGGAAATACCCATAAATCTATCCCTTCCAGTGGAGTGACACATCAACAATTCACTCCGGAACAGACACAAACATCTGTTCCAGTCCAAGAGGGTTATGGGGCATACCCCGCCATATCATATGGACAACCAAGTCAGGAACATACACTTGATTTGAGTGGAGATCGTCAGTCTAACCTGGCCATCATTCCTGATCAGGCACATACACCTGCTCAGAGCAGCCACATTCGTCAACAACTGGTTTCCAAAGTGAGTAAGAAGGCGTCTAATAAAAAGACCAGCCCAGAACAGTCAAGAGATCAAGGGCCAATATGTAACAAGGTCTTTCTCAATGATGGAGTTCATGAATCCCTCAGACAATTATCTATTAGAATTAAAGATTCTACTCACTCACTTCCCAATAATGGGAACATTAATTTCGAAGGTTTTCAACAGACACTTCCTCATGAACGCTTGCTTCATGACAATTCGGTCAATATTGAAGTTTCATCTTTAGATGAAAGCCACAGGAACCCTCTGTGTGGTCAGAAGACCATGGAGTAAGAGATCTCATCTTTTGTTGTAACCCATTATGGTGGTCCTCCCCATGATGATGAATTTCACTGCAAAAGTCCTCTCTGCCGTAGTGATTCACATTGCCCAAAAAATTCTCCAGTGGACAATGTAGTGTTGAGAAAGCCTTCTTATCATGAGGCACTTGAAAATGAGAAACAAGTCATGTCTAATGCTTCATCGCTAGCAGGTGAAATACATTCTCAATCAGAAGATAGCCCAGGGTGTAGGTCATTCTCATAACCACCCCTAATTCATGCATCTTCTAGTTTGATTAATGATTTCTGTACCAATCCTGTTGAATCAGATTAAGCAACAAGGAAACACCAGCTCTGGTCAAAACAGGTAGAAGAATATTCATTTAATGATTAAGAGGAAATTATGAACATGATAAAACAACTGGAAAAACGTGAAGTACCAGTCATGTTTTGGCCTATGGCTGACTCTCAGTATGACATTCGAAATAGGTTAACATAAGATAGAATTCATGATATTCGTCTCAACATATAGAAATCTCTTTTTCAAATGAATAAGAAGGTATTATCTTATGATGAATATGAAAATCATCTTAAGATAATATAAGGGTTACAACGTCAGATTGATTTGGCGTCTCTATCAGTCTCTCGATATCCGAAGGATGAAAAGTAGCAGAGATCCCTTCAAAATTCATGCCTTGGGGCACTATGAAGATTGCGTCAATTAATTTCCAAAGCCCTATCTGGTATTCATGTCATAGGGTGGGGTGTTCATGGATCACTGCATTTCACAATGCTATCCAGTCAGCAAAGCCCACTGAAAATGGTCTCATGCAATGTTAATGCCCATAACCGGCCACAGTCAATGGGCTTTGTTTGTATTCAAAAGTTTTCCCAAGAACATGATTCAATTAGTTCCTCTCAAAATCAAGAATACAGAGAACAAGTTGTTGAATTACTCTTGCATCAAGAAAACGAGAATATTAAATAGTCCTCTCGTTTGGAGCAAGCACATCACCAAGTGACAGAAGTGTCAGAAATCATCCAACGGTCTTTTGAATCGGGTGATAAAAGCGGATAGAGGTTAATGTATCTAGCTAATTTCCGGACTAAGGTTCATAAGATCAGGAGGAATTTTTAGAAAGTCTCAGACATAGCATGTCAAGAACCACCCCAGCTCTCCAAACTGGGGACTCTTTTAAACCAACCCTCAGAATTAACAAATAGGTTCCGAGGAGTTGAGCGGGAACAGCAGGAATAGTCCCAGTCCACCGGACTGGGGACTTTTTCAAATCATCAATCCCCTCCTCAGAGAACGTCAGTCTTTTCTCGATTATGGAAGAAGCCTCAAGAAGAACGAAGAGCCAAATTATCAGGATAATCTCTCCAAATTATGGTTCGTCAAGAAATTCCTGAGGGATTGAATCAATAAAAGGAAATGTCTCATCAAAGACATGGAAGAAGACAATATCACAGAAATGCTGATATGAGGGATGCGATGTGTTATGCATCAATCAATGTCATCAATGCCATTGTTGTTGATCCACTAGATGAGGCTCACTTAGGGGACTCAGATGAAGAGGTTTCTGCTCACGGAGATGTACGCACCGATACAAATGAAGAAGGTGTGCGTACACGAAATCAAAGGATTACTCAGAACCTAGGTAATCCTTCGAGTAACTCACTTCCCCCTCTCCGAAAAGGGTCCAAAAAAGGAAGGGGAAAGAATCAGGTTACATATCCTTCCTCTGAAGAGGGCCAATCGCTCTCACTAGGGAAAAGGTTTGCACAACAAGAGGAATAAATGAAGGAATTAAGAAGGTTGAATGCAGAACTACTGAAGAGTAGTCTTCTTCTTAAGCGTGCTGGAGTCAGTCAGCCAAAGGAATTTGTTGCTGCTACTGAGATGGATAAAGAATATCCTCCTCTTTCAGTACACCATCACAGGTCTAATCCTAAGGGTCATGTACAACAACAGTTGGCAGTGCTACCATCAGTTGTAGCACCAATCGCCACATCTTTCCAAGCTCCGGTCATTGCACCTACCCAAGTCCAAGTTCAACCGGATGTTTCTCAAAAGTAAATAACTACTATTAAGTCATTAACAGCTCAATTAGAAACAATAGAAGGGAAACGTGCGCAAGTTCAACCAGAAAAGAAAGTTTACCCTGATTGGGTTGATTCAATTTCTCCTTCATCAAGTTTTGGGAATCCTGTATTCCCTATTTTCAATGGATCAGGCGATCCTGAGCAACATTTGACGCATTACGTGTCTTGTTTCAAACCTATGATGGGAACTCCGGAGTAGCAAAAAGCATTGAAACTCAGATTCTTCATGCAAACCTTGCAAGGACCAGGTTTTGTTTGGTATACAAGCTTGAAATCCCGATCAATTACTGGATGGGAGGATCTTTGCCAAAAATTACTCCTTCAATTCAGCTCAACTTTTCCAAAGAAAAAAGTTTTTGATCTTACAAACTTTAAGAAAAGGGATAATGAAAGAGTCTCTGATTTAATTGCTCATTAGAAGGGATTAACATATTCCTTGAGTTTATCACTCCCTCAAGAAGAATTGTTGCAAATCTGTGTGGCAAATCTGCGTGAAGAATTAAGCACTCCATTAATCCTTGTGAAATACACAATAGGTTTTCGAGACCTTACTACAATCGCTCACCAGATTGAAGATTCCCTTATACAGGCTAAGTCTAAATCTCATGTAATTCCATCAGCTCCATGAAAGCGAATGGGTAAAGCAGAAACTGCTACAGTTATGCTTAAACAAGCACCTGTACTTGTTTCTACTTTAAAAACTTCATCTTCTCGAAGGGCTCCACCTCCTGAGCGGCAACAACAAAGTCCGTTTCTTCCAGATGGTCAATGAGATCAAAGACAAAAACAATTTGAGGATTTGAAGAACAAAACATACTCTTTCTGAAATGAAAAAGTTCATGGTTACTTCATTTCATCTCTGGAAAATAATCTAGTTCAATTTCCAAGGCCACAAAGGCCAAACAAAGAATAAGATGAAGACCATCCCAATTATTTCCCCTTTAATCAAATGTTGGTTCATCCCATCCAAGAGTGTTTTGTCTTCAAAGACCTCCTGCAAAAGATGGTCGACTCGGGACGAGTCAAATTGAAAGGTTCTTCAGCTCAGGTAGCTTGTGTTACTACTACAGTTCCAGAGAAGGAAGGTGAATGGAAAGAAGTCAAAAGAAAAAATGCATAGAAGTATGATCATTGGATGGTCAGAAAGACAATCAATCTAACTCAGGCTATTTTGAAAACACAATTAAAGAAACCAATTGTGTCTTCTTCCATGAATGTCGAGGCAAAAACCCTCTTTTTCAGAGGGAAAGTCCTCAAAGAAATGGCATAATTCAAAGAAGAAAAAAGAATCAGAAGAAGATGAGTATGTGTCAAGCCTAATTTGTCTTTGACTCTGGAAGACTTCATACCATCTACTTCAAAGCCACGGACACCGCCCCACCAAACGGAATAGCCTAAACAGGCTAATCAGGCAGAGTCTTCATTAGACGAAGAGTTAATATTTGGTTCTGTTAATATGATTAAATTACCAGATCCATATGCCAGTCACAGTTTCAATTTTTATGAGCCTGAATTCCTTATATCAAACAAGGGAATCAGAGGAAGTTGCAGAGGTTCAGAATACAAGAGAAGACATGGATCTTTTAGAAGTCACTACCCCAATTCTACCCCTGCTAGAACTGTGTATGAAGAAGAAACTTGTGGTAGATCCCTTCAGTGAGCTCAGCAAGAATAAGAAAGTTCTTCTACCAATAGCAAATTCAGTCCTGGCACCGTTATTTTGGAAGACCGATTGAAGGTTCCATCTTCTTCATCTCTGCAATTAAATGGATCTAACCAATCTAATCTTTCAAAACCAAGGATATTTCCAACTCCTATCCCAATACAAGATGCATCAACTTCCAAAGCATCTTCTTCCAAGGTACCTTCTAATACACATATTCCTGTTGGGAAGCGCAGACCTCTGGATCAAAAGTATGATTTATTGAAACACTTGGCCGAATTACCGGCCAAGTTATCAATTCTGTATGCTTTGAATCTGTCAAAAGATCTTCAGGAAGCACTCATCAAGGCTTTGTCAAGTCCTCAGGAGTTTGAAACTGAAATTGCTGCAGCTGAAGTCCATCACATAGAGAATAATCCTGCAGAATGCCATGCAATAATATATTTTACTGATAAAGATGAAGATGATGTTGTGCAAGGGAATATCAGACCTTTGTATTTATCTGGAAAGGTCAATGGTGTAGATGTCTGAAGAGCGTTCGTTGACAATGGTTCAGGAGTCAACCTCATGCCCATTTGTACACTTCATCGATTGGGCATCACAGAATCTGATTTATATCCTTCTACCATGATGTTACAAGGATATGATAAAAATGAACAAGAACCACTGGGTGAAGTTACACTCAAAACTCAGTTTGGAGATCTTGTATCCAATTCAGATTTTATGATTGTTGATCAAGACTCAGCTTTCAACATCTTTCTTGGAAGACCCTGGCTAAATCAGCATGCGGCTATCCTTTCATCATACCATCAATGTCTCAAATACTGTTTCGATGGTCATGTTGGAACATTATATGGTGATAATTCCCCATTCAAGACATGTGAGTCTCAATAAATTGAGGCTTAATTCTATCACATGAAGGGAAAGGAGAAATCCACACCAAAGGAAATTACCAAAGTTAATGTTCCATATGGTTTGGAGAAGATTCCAGTAAATCCATTTACACATGTGAGTACAGATTATGTGTTACCTATTAGTCAAATTGACAAGGTATACTCAAATAAAAATACTCTTATGGAAAGATTCGTAATGTCAATTACGACAATCGAGCTAGACAACATGGGAAAAATTGGTAACCCACCAAGCAGTAATAAAAGCACAAATGGTGACATCTTCATTTCTGCTGAAATCAAACAAGTCCATACTACTCCAATTAGGCTAGAAGGAGTTATAGCAACATTATAGGTGAACAATGATGTCGATTCTCAATCCATCATTCCCTCTTTATTACCCAATGAAAACTCTTCATCATCAATAGAGTCAAAAATGGAAGCTTCCTCTTCAAAATGTGCAAATTTTGACATCTCTTCTGATCATGAAAATTCTACATTGTCATCTATTATGAAAGTAGAAACATAAGAAATAACACATGAAGAAGAAGAAGAGGAAGATCTCAGAGATGCTTCTCCATCATTTGAAGAGAGTATCTCTACCACTGTGGATGAACTCAGAGAAATAAATCTGGGTACAAAGGAAGATCCACGCCCCACTTTAATCAGTGTGGCCATGACCTTGGAAGAGAAAGAGATGTATATTTATTTTCTAAAGAGAAAATAGAGATATTCTTTCTTGGAACTATACAGAAATGCCCAGGCTTGATCCTGATGTTGCTACTCATCATTTGGGTTTACCATAAGAACATCGAGGATTTAAGAAAGCCGCGAGAAGAACACACCGACTTATGCTTCTAAAATTGAAGCTGAAGTGGATAAGCTTATCAAAGCAAACTTCATCAGAGAAGTTCAGTATCCCAAGTGGTTGGATAATATTGTCCCTGTAAAGAAGAAGAATGGAAAAATTAGAGTTTTCATCGATTTCAGAGATCTTAATCAGCATTGTCCCAATGATGATTTCCTAATTCCGATTATAGAACTTTTAATTGATGCAACAACTGGCTATGAAGTACTTTCCTTCATGGACGGATATTCTGGATATAATCAGATCCGAATGTCCCCAAAATATGAGGAATCCACAGCCTTCAGAGCCCCTCAGGGTGTGTTTTGTTTCCGGGTAATGCCCTTTGGCTTAAAAAATGCAGGTGCAACATATCAGTGCGCCATGTATCGTATCATCAAACCCTTCTTAGGGAAGTTTGTTGAATGCTATGTAGACGATTTGGTGGTTATATCCAAACAAATTTCTAATCACTTGGCTTATTTGGAAGTCATATTCTGCAAGCTTCGACAACATAATTTGAAGATGAACCCCTTTAAATGCGCTTTTGGGGTAACCTCAGGAAAATTTCTCGGCTTTGTTTTATGCCATCATGGTATTGAAGTCGATCCTGAGAAGACCAAGTCAATCCTTGGTATGTCACCTACTCAAATTTTGAAAGAATTAAGAGGAATTCAAGGACACTTAGTCTATATTCGGCATTTCATCGCCAATTTGGAAGGCAAAATTTTACCTTTTACCAAATTGATGAAGAAGGGAGTCACTTACTTGTGTACTGAAGAATTTCAAGAAGCATTCAATATTCTCAAGAAATACCTCATGAGTCCACCAGTACTTATTCTACCAGTTGAAGGAAGACCACTTATCCTCTACGTAATAGCTCTAGAGTGATCATTGGGTGCCTTTCTTGCTAAAAAGAATGATGCTGGGAATGAAAACAGCCTCTACTATCTCAATCGAACCATGCTTGAAGTAGAAACCTGATATTCAAGTATTGAGAAGTGCTGCCTGCCATTAATCTTTGCAGTTCAAAAGATGAGATACTACCTGCAACATCACGAGATCCAGTTGGTATCTCGCAATAACCCGCTCAAATTCATCCTTAGTCATCCAATACTTACAGGACGTCTAGCAAGGTGGGCAGTTATTTTGCAGCAATTCGACATTCAGTATGTGTCTCAAAAGGAGATAGAGGGCAAAGCTCTGGATGATTTCCTAGCTTAACACCCTTCAGTGGAAGACACGTCTTCAGATATTGAACTCCCTGATGAGGAAGTCTTCTCTATTCAAGAAAGTCCTCAAACATGTGAAATGTATTTTGATGGTGCTTCCAGAAGTCCAACAGGGAAGAAAATGGAAAATCCTAAATTCAACAAAGGTGGCTTAGGAATTGTGCTCATTTCTCCAGAAAAGGTAGTGTTAACTTATTCATTCTTATTGTGGGAAGGTGGTACCAATAATGAAGCCAAATACCAATCTCTTATCACAGGCTTGGAATTAGTGCTTCAAGCACAAGTGAATCACTTAAAGGTGAAGGGTGATTCAGACCTGGTAATCAAACAAGTCAATGGGGATTATTCCATTAGAAAAGAAGAACTAATCCCTTTGTATAATTACAACAGAGAGTTAATGGTGGAATTCCCTTCAGAACCGACATTTTCCTATGTCCCAAGATCACAAAATGCTCAAGCTGATGCACTGGCTAATATATCCACAGCTCTGGCAGATCCAAATCAGGACAATACAACCATCAATATTGACTATCGTCGTGCAATTTCACCTTATGTTCAAATCAGAAGAGAGGAAATTAATGAAATTAGTCCCATTCTGGAACTGTATGGTCATACTACAGGATGTATGTCACCTATTAGATAATACCTTCAAAATGTAACACTTCCACCTAATAGAGCTGAGAAAGAACAAATCCGGCAACGTTTGGTCAATACTACTCTTTATGATAGCCCAGATCACCTAGAAAAAATTCTCTACAAACTTGGTTTCGATGGTGTTCTCTTTAGATGCATTGATGGTGAAGAGACTATGGCTGTCATGAAATAAGTGCATGCAGGAGTCTGTGGTGCCCACCAGTCTGGGCATAGATTTTCAGATAAAATTCGAAGGCTTGGATATTGTTAGCCTTTAATGATACGATATTGTGTTGATTTCACAAAGAAGTGTCATTCATGACAAGTAGATGAAAAATTCATTCATGAACCTCCAAAGTTTCATCATACATCTAAATAATCATGGCCATTTTTCACATGGGAAATGGATGTGGTGGGACCTTACCCTCCGGATATGGCCAAGCAGTTTAAGTACATTCATACTACTACGGAATTCTTTTCCAAATGGGCGGAGGCAATACCTCTCAAGGAAGTCAGTTCTAAATGCATTGTTAGCTTCATCATGTCAATCATCATTACCAGATTTGGTGTCCCTCATAAGATATTGACGGACAATGGCACCAATTTCTATTCATCTGAGGTGAAGACGTTGTATCAAGAATACAACATCAAATCCAACCATTCATCTCGGTATCATGCAGCGGCCAATGACCAGATAGAATCCTTTAACAAGACTCTTTCAAATATACTGCAAAAGGTGGTGGATAAAGATAAGAGTTCATGGCCTGATAAACTCTTTCATGCTTTATGGGCTTATCAGACTACCACCCGCACTACAACTCAGTCAACTCCATATTCATTGGTATATGGAACAGAAGCTGTCTTTCCCATTGAAGTTCAATTACCCTCGCTCAGAGTAGCCATTTCCGATTAGTCATCTACAGATGAGCAATCTCAAAAGCAATTGAATGAATTGGAATAGTTAGATGAGAAAAGATTGTGCACTTTTCACCACTTGGAAGTCTATCAGAATCGAATAGCACGAGATTTTAACAAAAAAGTTCGTCTTCGTTCATTCACTCAGGGAGAATTGGTATTAGTTCTTGGAACTCCAATGGTACCAGGAAAGAAACCTCCCAAACATGAAACAAAATGGGAAGGACCTTATTCAATACAAAGGGTCTACTCCAATGGAGCATATTCGTTAATCTCGATGGATGGAGAACTGATTACTACTCCAACCAATGCCATATTTTTGAAGATATATTTTGTATAAACTGTGAAGTGTGTATAATTTCCTTGTTATATGACGTTAAACTATACAAAAATGGTCCATTATGACTTTAAACTGCAACTTGGTCCTGTATGACCTTAAACTGCATCATCAATGGTCTATGCATATGACCCTAAACTATTTTCAAGTCCTTTACATCCAACAAGATGTTAAAATGTGATGTCCTTACTACATGACACTAAAGTGTATAAAAGTCCCTTATGCCCGGAAAGACGTTAAACTATATAACCATCAAAGGCCATGTATAACCTTAAACTACACTTTTTTCTAGTATGATATTAAATTGCACCTTCCACAGTCCATGCATATGACCTTAAACTATTCGCACTTTCGTCCGACATGACGCTAAACTGTGGAAAAAATCCCCAATGCATCCAACATGACGTTAAATGGTGTACTCTTTTGTCCTCACTACATGACATTAAGCTGCACAGCCCCCCTTTCGTCCAACATGACGTTAAACTCTATTGTCCTCATCGTCCTGACTACATGATGCTAAACTGTACAGAAAGTCTGTGATACATCCTACAAGACATTAACCTGTACTTTGGTCCCTGCTACATGACACTAAACTGTGAAGCACCAATAGTCCTAACTGCAAGACTCTAAACTGCATAGTCCCTCTATATGTCTTACATGACATTAAACTATGCATCATTAAGGTTGTTGTTACCTCTTGTTTCTCACATCGAGCATGACTCACGTGAGCTTAGAGAAAACCTCAACCATAACACTCTCTTTGGGTCACTAACCATGTGTAAGTCCCATCAACATTTTTTTATTTTATTTTATTATTAAGGTCATTGTCCCCAAGAAAAACATGATCATTAATTCATTCTTTAATTGAACTACATGGACTTGGATCCTTGCCTTCTAGGCTGGGTATGTAGGCAACCTCCCAAGGTTCAAGCCCAAAACCAATATCTTCACATCGGATCACCTCCATCTCATAGTATGTTGATTCATGAAACCACCCCTAGAATCAATATCTTTACATTGGTTCACATTCGTCCCTGTTATACGACATTAAACTATACAACACTTTTTTACAGTATGAAAATCAACTACAATATTCTTTGATACCCTCACCTGAGAGGGAACCATTATTTACATTGATTTTTCAATCATGTTTCATTTCAAAGGCTACATGCATACATGGAAACGCCCAAACCTTTTATCTTGGGTTAAACCATCATTGTACTAATGTCCCCTTTCACCCTTCACATGTACGAACCAAATTTGTACAAAGGGTATTTCTAGAACTACGTGGGCTTGATTCCCATCCTTATGGGATACGTAGGAACGTTCGAGTGTCCCTCGAATCCAGCCCCAAGCCTTTGGGCCTAACCCCAAATTTCATTTTCAGTCCCTTGGCTGAAAAGTCCCCATGAAAACACACATTGTGTATTTCTTACAATGGTCCAATCTCTATGACCCTAAACTAAGATCTCTAATCTTTTTGTCCCACATGACGTTAAAATGTAGTTTAAGAACTACGTATGGATTGATTCTCATCCTAATGGGATACGTAGTGAAGTCCAACATTTCAATTCAGGACCCAACCACAACATGATTATGGTTAGCATTGATCTGTGTATCTCTGTATACATTGAACAATATCCATCTTTTTCTGTCATAATCCTAACCTTAAATATTTTCAGATCATCATAACCCTTTTCATGACTTCTAGTCAAAAAAATTTCAAACTTCTAAGAGTTATTTTGCCTGACTATGCAACACATTCCCATAGGAGTCCATGCATAAACAGTCTATATAACAGACTTGTTAGCCAAAAGATACTATTATTTGACTATGCATCCAATGCCCTTAGGTGGCCTTGCATAATTCAACCCCCTAAAGGGTTTGTCAGATAGTGGTTACTTCATTCTTGGGAAGAATGCCTCTTTTGTCCTTATTTGTATTAAATGACAGTATGTAGGGATCCGCAAAAATAGCCATCCTTAGAATATTTGTCCCAAACCCTTTTTCATGATCTGAGAGTATTCAAGTCTATGGTTTATATTCTCCTTCCCTATGTTTGGGTCAGACCTTCGTAGGAGTGATATTTATCTAGTTCTCCGATAATCTTGTTTGGAAATATCTTCTCAATATTCAAGTACATCTTTCCATATAGAAAACACTATACTTTGGAAGATTTGAATCTCCATAAACTTTCACTAGATTTTAGAACTAGGAAAGTAAATTTTTGAGAGTCATTTTTCCTGACTATGCTGTACATGCCCATAGGTTGCATTGCATAAATAGTCTACATAACAGACTTTTTAGCCAGAAGATACTATTTTATTTACCTATTCAGCCAATGCCCTGAGGTGGCCCTGCATAATTCAACCCCCTAACGGGTTTGTTAAATAATGGTATCTTCATTCTTGGGAACTACTTCTTCTAATTCCTTTTAGCTCTTTTTCATATCATTCCTCATATTCAAATATTCTTATGTCATAGTTTACATATTTTTCTTCATACTTGAGTATGGTACTATGTTTTTAGATGAGTTTTCAAGTAATTGAGTCAATTCTAATCCATTTCGGTCAAAGTTATTTCGACCTTAAACATTAGCCTTTTTATGTCTGATATGCATAACTTTAAACTGCCCACAAAAGACAAAGGAACTCTAAATAAAATTCAAGTTCCAGCTCACTAAACATACATTTAGTATGATTTAGGTAACATTGAGCAATTAAAAGGTTTGAAGTTTGTAGGGTTATTTACATTAATCCTAGTAAAAATCAAACTATGCTTACTAGGCCCATTGGCTTAGGTAAAATTTAAAGCATGTAGAAAAAGAGAATGCAGGTACAAATGAGTGAAGGTGAAAGTATTTTTCATTGATACATAATTGTTAGAAGGACATCCACAGATTGGAGTCTCTTCTCTTTTTCAAGAATTACAAGAGGCTTTCAACATAAGTCTTCAATTGATGAACCACATCCCGAGCTTCATCAGCAGCTACATGAAGCTCATGCACTCGAATAACTTCAATATTTTCATCCAGATAGAGTACATTTTTGGCATCCTCAATGGTCTTCATACCATTTTTTTGAACTCCCTCCAGTGAATTGTTGAGTTGGTCAAGTTCCCCAGTAACAACATCCAACTATTGCTGAAGGTGAATCTGCTGGACGACTTTTTCTTTGATTTTATGCTTCAGCTCCTTTATCTTGGTAGCATAATTAGCCTCATCTTGGGATATTGTAGCCTCAAATTCGCCGATGTTAACTGAAAATTTCACCTCGGTCATATCATCGCTGTACTTTTGTTCCTACTCCATCCTGAAGATGATCTATTTCACCGCAGTATGGATCATTTCATATCCAAAACCGCCAAGTCTTAGTATGAAAAACTGGGAGGAAAATAGAGGAATTTTCAATGATAACTATTCTAAAGGCACCTCAGATATAATTTTCCAAATGTTGTTCCATGCCTTGCATCGTGAAAATCTGAACGCTTTAACCATCTCTAGGTCTGATTCAACATCATCATCACAGGGGGGCAGGTAATCTGGGATTAATGCACTTAGGGAAGTGCCTTGTTCTGCACTTTCCCCCTAGTTTGTGCTTCTTTGCTTTCAATTTTCATGGGGGCAGAGGCTGAGGCCTCACCTCTAGAACTATCCAGTACAGTTGATGGCCCTTCATGATTAATTGAAAGTGTTGGTTAGCTTCAAAGGATAACAAAAGAATCGATTGTCTTGAAAATTAAGTACAATCACAAATATTGTTATCCCTTACCCGGCGGTGGGATAGCAACCTGAGAAGACTCCTCCCCATCTTTCCCAGTCTCAACCGGATCTTCGAGATGGGTCTCATGAGGTTTTAATAGGTTTAGCTCTACTTGAGCTAAAGTTTATGCAATGGTAGAATTGACATCAATGTCCACACCCTCTTCAGGCATTGGCAGTTCACCATCTTCTATAGATGAAACTGCATATTATTTTCAGTCATGATTAGAAGTGTAAATTTAAAAAAAAAATACTGGGCGAAGGGTAACACTCATGCCCAATGTCTTCTAAATCACATGACAACATAGCATGATCATAAAATTCTTCGAAAGTCATGCCATGATTCATCATTTCATCCAATGATATTTCAGAATCCTGGTTAGTCTCACCAGTGTGAGCGTTTGTTGCATCTTCTTGATGACTTACGTCCTGCAACCCCTGACCCTGGATAACATCTTCAGATATAATCACAGCATCAGTTGCAACAGTCTCTAGAAGCTCTAATGCAGGAGTTTAACCTGACGTATCACAGAATGGAAGTCAGTCGTTTTTTCGTTCAACATTTTTATGAAGCATTGTTGACTTACCATAAACAGGTTCTTCTCTTCTTGCAACAGCAGTAGGAGGGATAATGGGAATAGATGCTAGCTCTTCTCCAGGAGTAGCCAAGTCATCTTGGATCTGTGATTGTTCTATAGCACCCTCCGTGGTCTTTGAAGGAGGATCAGTCCTTTCCCTCAGGGGGGAAATTGAAGAATCCCTTGAAATCCCCAGAAATATGAGTAACCATGTGGTCATGAGTATAAACTAATGATTACATGAAGTACTTACCGCTGCTAATGAAACGTTTATCTATGGACTTCCTCCTTCGTTGCCTTTGCTTCTTTGGTTTTTTTGGGAGTATCGGTAGCCTCCCTTATTGGCACTTGGATTGGAGAATGGAAGCCTATGTCCAGTGCCTCATTCATGGCCTGCTGGCCTGGAGATATCTCGCCTAGCTCATGAGGAGAATCAGCAGCAGCCCCGATGGAAGTACCACCAGGGCTATACTGTGGTGAAGGAACCCTAGTTCCTTTCTTTGCAAGCTGCATGATGAAGAAAAAAACATCCTTAAGTAAAAAAGATTCGAATGAAATCAAGTCGCAAAGAAAATAAGGAAAGAAAACATACATCTTCAGGAGCCACATACTCATGCCACTCCTAATCTCCAGAACCACCATCCCCCACAGTGGCGCCACGATTAATCATTCCCTTCGCCTGTTCGTTGACAGGAATAGACTCATCAGTGGCATATATGAGCATTTCCAGCTATCTGATGTAAGCTCGATCTTCATTGGGGTTATCCTCATATTGGTGATTTATAGAAGCCATAATATTTCTTATTCCAGGAAGTTGTAGGCCCTCACACAAATTCAGCCAGGCGGTCTCAATACCACAATATAAACTCTGCCATAGCTGGACAGCGTCTGGTCTTAGATATGAAGGTTGTGAGGAAGGTCCTATAATTTTTTACTTCAATTTCTTCCCAGCACCTGCAACTACAGATTGATAATAAGAAAGTAATACTTATTGCTTTATAAAGTAGCAGTGATTAAATTACTACAATGAAGTAACTCTCCAGGAGTTGATGGAGTGGGTATTTTAATTCTGGCCGGAGGATTATATCGGGCACGAAACCACTTTTGCCGCTGGTTGTGCCTCATCATCCCCATCATGGGAATCCGATGAATCAGTTCTAGAAGAGGAATCTGTCGAATCAACTTCAGGTGGGGGAGCATCACCTTCATGAGGAAGGGTTTCTTTCTCTATAGTCCTCTTCCTTTTCCCCCACCTGAAAAACTGGGTGATTCAATATCCCTTTGGGGTATGATGTTATCCAGTGTTCTGCATAATATGTAGTCAAATTATGTGCTGCTTTTTCAACTCGTAGATCAAATACTACCCCAGTTTTCTCCCTTGATGTCAGCAGCCATATTTGCTGAGCAACCATCGGATGTTGCTCTAACCAAACATGAACCGGAGGAGATACAGCAATATGTTGCAGAAATTTGAATTGACGTGCAAATCTATATGGAGCATAGGCCTCTCATATGATTTCTTCGTCAATCCTGGCAACTAGCACACCATCCCTGCAAGCTAGCATGTATGCCCTCAAATCCAAATGGGTTGTCCCATCATCAACAAACCAACCAGTTTGTGGACTTCCATAGGGAAAGAAGTTGAATTCCTTAAACATTCTCTACCTCACTTTCATGTCATAAGCATTAACATCTAATGGAGCTATTCCAGAGAATGATTGTACTGACGGCCTGAAAGAACTTCTAGGTATTTGTAATCCATTCTGTACATTGTAAGTCTTGAAGTGAGTGGAAATCCATCCCCAAAAAACATGGAATGGTCCCACTATTCTTAAAGGATATTTACCCATGAAGACATGAAGTAAAATCCTGTGAATCTTTGCTAAAATGGGGGTAGCCAACCCAACCATTTTTTCCTCAGCCTACTTTGCCGCAATGACGAAGGTCCCTGGCCTGACGCCTCCCTTCGAATCCCTGACCGGCAAGAGATAATCACTGAGCCACATTTCCAAGAAGCCCGCCAGACGAGTCTTATTTGGGATTCATTGATTCACTTCATATCCCCACTTCTCAAACTCTCCTTCTTCTAGAGTTGTCCAGAATGTGCCAAGAGCACCCCTCTTCTTAGGTTTTGGGTAGGTGGTAGGACATTTGGTCCTCTTATCCTTGAATTTCTTTATATTGGATCCTTTTTCATTTGGCTCCTTCTCCTTTGGCTCCCTCTCTTTCTTCTCAATAAGAAATACATTCATCCATTCTACCAGATGAATATCCATTATAGAATGAGTTAATGAGGTCTCTGAACTCTTGAGCCTGTGGAAGATCTTAAATAATTCCCGAGCTAAAGCAGGAGTCTTCTCTGAATCATTCCAAGTCACCTTGGGAGGAATGAATTCATCATACATATCACCCAAAATTGGATCCCCTGAGATCTTGTGGACATCCCAAAAACTGATACCTACTTCTCCATGAGTCAGATGGAAATAATTAGTTGTTGGGCTCCAGTGGCTGATTATCTCCGATACGAAGTTATCATGTCTATAAACATATGTTTTCCCAACCCAGACAGCTTCGTATATTGCAGCTCTCTTCAAATCCTCGACAAACTCTAAACAGGATTGTCGCACCCAATATGCCCACATCCAAGTTGGCTTCACACCTCCTCCAGGACGGAATTCCCAACTTTTCTTCCAGCCCTTGGATTGATCCATCTGAGTATTTTGGTATATTGAAGGATGACAATGTGGTTGCAGCTCCGGTGTATGATTTTTCAGATCTGGTGTGCAAGGGCTATGATGCATCATGTAGGCCTTCTTCGCTATTCCAGCATTTAAAGATACTCCTCCACCTGAGATATTTGCTGAAGCAAAGTTGGTGTAATTATGAAACCACAAAAATGGAAGATAGTTCTTTGCTTCTGGAATGGTGACTTCTTGCAGATGACCATAGCCATAAAAATGCAGATAAGTGCTCTGTGGGAAGTCACAATGATATTTCTTCAGATACATAGAAAAATTCGGAAGAGTTCTATCTTTGACAGTATAATAATCATGGGCAATGATGTTCATCATACCATCTATCTGCTTGCTATCCAGTTCATCAACTATTCCGGGTCTAAGACCCATTGATTCTGCACAAAAGTTGAATAAATTAAATTCTTAAATGGATTGATTTTTCATAATATTTGTGAAGAAATTCCAAAAAAATGGCAAAGGAACTAAGGAGCGCATGTCTAAACTTGGAGGGCAAGTGTTCTGGGCGCGCTAGTTTTTACCGCGCAAGTCTAAACCGCGCAAATACAAATACCTAGACAGAAGCGTGGCGGCAAGGAAACAGTGGGAAGAAGAAACTTGCGCGAAGAAGATAACTTGTGCGGCAAGAGATCAAAAATTCGGAAGTAGATTCTATGTGCGGCCAATGACCATGTATTTATAGTCTAGGAGGCCTATCTGCGTGCCTACGCACAGTGCACTCAAGCCTTGAATGACTCAATCCTGCGTGCCACGTGTTGCCCACAGAACACTTGCGCGCTGCACTTCCATTGGTTTTCTTCTTTTCATCAGAGTCAAATCCGCATTTCTTTTGGATCCAACTCTGAGGGGGGACTTTTGTTGACGCTCCTTTTCATCACATTGTCTAAAAGAATGGAAAGGGAAATGACTTAGAACAAATTGATTCATCCCTTGAAGAAAATATCAAAAATCGACAAAGGGATGAACAAGGAGAAGATTGGCCATAAGCCACACAAGTTTCTTCATCGTCGCCCAAATCCACTTGAATGACGCATTATGGTCGCACAAGTCACTTGCGCGACCTAAGTGATAACCACCCGGGGTCTTCTCCTGCCTATAAATAGACCCTATGGGCCCCCCATGAGGGGATGAATTTTTTCCAGAAACTCATATTTGAGCTCCCGGTGCCCTAGTCTCTTCTCAAAGCTTCCGAAACACTTCTAAGGTAATTTCTTACCTAGAACGGAAGATCTAAAAAGGGAGAGGAAGGACTATGTGTGGAAACTCATCAACACTTGCGGGCCTAGGTGGCCATCCCTTAAGGGAAAAGGCCACACTTGCGCGCCGCCTTACTCCTTCAATAGAACTTGTATGCCCATCTTCTGGAAGAACCTAAAGGGGATTCTAAAGGATTTAATCAAGAGTCTCTCAAGTATTACCATGATGGTTTATCATCGCCCAAGTAACCATGTGTCGCACAGGTATACCTGTGCGATCGTACTTGCATTCCCCTGCCTTTTTGGGTGCCCGTCTTGCCCATTTCACCCGTCTTAAGCCATTCCACCTTTCCTATTCAAGATTTAGTCTTCAAAACACTCTTTAAATCCATCTATGGCATGATTTCTTGATTTTACTTCCTTATCTGAAATGAATTCTATGGAATATCTCTCAAAACCTAGTGATTTATACATCTTTAGGTCACTAAAAATTGATATTTCATTCATTCAACCTCATCATTTAAGATGAGAGAATCTCTTAAACTGGGCCTCCTTTTCAGGAATAAGCCCCAGTCATAATTCTCAAATATGGGCCTCCTTTTCCGGAATAAGCGCCAGTCATAATTCCTTTAACATGGGCTTCCTTTTTAGGAGTAATCCCTAGTCTCAAACATGGGCATCCTCCTTAGGAGTAAGCCCCAAGTCCCTTAATTTTTCAAATCTCTTAACCTGGGCCTCCTTTTCAGAAGTAAGACCCAGTCTTAATTTATCTTAACCAGTCCTAATTTACCTTTGATTTTTGATTCATTTTCAGGAGTAAAACCCAATCATAAGTCCCCTCCTAATTTAGGACTCCTTTTCAGAAGTAAGCCCAAAGTTAGAGTATTCAAAATCTCCATAAAGCACATATACCTTTATGGACCCTGCTCCTGGATTTCTTCCCTGAAGTAAATCCTAATCTTCATTTATCTGGGCAGTCATACATACATAAGCCCCACATTATTTCTTATGATTGCATCTTTCATGGAACAATTTTGTAATTTTTACCATTACCTATTGTTTCTCACATCGAGCATGACTCACATGAGCTTAGAGTGTAAAATTAATTATGACATCCTTCTTTGAGACATAAATCATAAACATCATACTCCCTTACTCGAACTACGTGGGTTTTGATTCATTTTCCAAAAACAAAGGATACGTAGGTATCCCATCTGCGGGTTCGATCCCAACTCTGAAATAATCCATGTCCTTCTAAATGACAATAAACATCAAGTGCCCTACTGAGTGGATTTAAAACCATCATGGTCATCATAATGACCAAGAGACTTCTATATAAATGTGTGGAAGGGTTCCATCGGCCAAGAATCTCTAATAAATACAGATGATTCTCTATCAATGAAAAACCTAAAATACATATAAAAGATTCTCTAAATTTCTTACATATCGATCATTGATTGTTAGATCTAATAGAAAACTCATTTTATACTTGGTAACATAATAAGGATTCATGAAAAAACATAAATCAATAAAGAGAGTCCCGGAGTAGACAATAATTCCCCTCAAAAAGGTGTGATGAGTCCGACCTCCCATCCTCTCGACCAATGAAAATTCCTAAGCCTTATCAGTCCACAAACTAATGAGTGCCTACCATTGGAAAGTAGGTCCGAATGGATGTGGAATCATTGGATGTTTTCAGTTCTACAAACAAACCCGTTAGAAACCAATCGGAACGTTTGAACCTCCCATCAAGGAGGTCATTTTTTAAATTCCGAGAGAAACAGTGTTGAAGGATAACATTGACTAAGAATCATTAACAAATATAGAGGATTCTATATCGATGAAGAACCTCAAATACATATAAAAGATTCTCTAAATCTCATACATATTAATCATCGATTTTCAGATCTTAAGGAAAGCTCATTTTTATACATGGTAGTGTAATAAGGATACACAAACATAACTTAAATCTATAAAGAGAGTCCCGGAGTATACAATAATTCCCCCCAAAAGGTGTGATGAGTCCAAACTCCCATCCTCTCGACCAATGCTAATTTTCAAGCTTCATCAATCCACAATTAATGAGAACCTACCTTTGGAAAGTAGGTCCAAATGGATATAGAATCAATGGATGTTTTTGGTTCTACGAACAAAACCATTAGAAACTGATTGTAATGTTTGAACCTTAAGAAAACAAGGTTGTCCCCATTTCTAGAGGAAACAAAAAATGGTGAACCCGACGTGAATCCTTAACCTAGTTAAAATGATGTCTTACTTATTTTTTAGGCCCCTATTTAAACTCAATGAGAGGGCCAACAAAAAAATCAATAACATATGTGATCATCCAGAAGATGTAGTGGCCGAACTTATCTTGATTATGTCTGTTATATCAAACAGGGACTCTTTTCCAAGATATTCGGCATTACAGAAATGGATTCTCTAAAGTTCACACCTGTGAATACCTCTGCTATGAATACCTTTGCTACTACTCCTGCTGGATCGTCATCCTATCTGAGTATGACATCACGTACTCAGCGTCTTCAATGCTGGGTATCAAATGCACCTGTTAAATAACACCGTTAGCATGGTACCATTCCGTCTCTGGAGGCTGATCGACAAGCCCTCCAAGTCAATAACTCGCCCTGGTTTTCCGGACCGCAACGACAAGGAATCAAGAAACAGGTGGTGCCAACCTCCATCTCCAACCGTTTTGGGTCATTATCCCTGGAACGCAATCAAGAGTCCCTCCAATATTATGCGGAGGTGAATGAGAAGGTCACTGAAGGCCTTAATTCAAGGAAACAGGAGTCCTTACCCAAGGTTCCCACCTACAATCTCTGCCAGACTCGTGCGGTAGTGCGCCCTCAACATGATGAGGGTGTCGTCTCCTGGTGTTCGGCTCAAGTTCCTCAAACCCAAGCGGGCAAGACGAACCACCAGAGGCCACGAATGGTCAATAGTGAGTAGGTTATTATTTCTTCCATTTTCGGAGAAGTCCAACAACCTAACATGGTGTAAATAAATGAGCGGGCACACACACACATGTCCATTATAATCCCGCTGTCTAGCAGACTCATCTTTCAGCAACACAACAATCCCGCTAGGCAATTATGGTGGAGTTTTATAGGCAGTCATATACACCTATTTATAAATCATCAGCTAGTCTACAGGCTTGTCTGACTATATACGATGAAGCCCGCCAACCCAATGTGTTGAAAACAAGTAAAAAGGCACATACACCTTCTTACACTCATCAATCCTACCAACAGCCTTGTCTTATAGTATTGAAAGAAGTTCATCAACCACGTTCGGTGGAGTGAAATCTGCAGGCACATACACCTACTAGTATTGATCAATCCTACCAACAGTCTCATTTGGTAGCACTCGGAGAAGTCAGTCAGAAAGCCCCGATAACAAAATTGGGGCAGACTCAACTCTCTGCCCCCACACATATGTACTGTCAGAACTCACTGACAGGAAAAGGAGGACAAGATCAGGAACACACACCTAATCCATGCACGGAATGGACGTATATTCCCATTCTGGAATCTGAAGTCACCAAATAAATTTTAACAATGGTGAAGGAGAAGAAGAAAATCCCTACTCATATTATGGATCCCTGCCAGAATATTATAACAGCTTCAACAACATCACATGGAAAGAAATGAAAATCTGTCCCTAGCAGTGGAGTGACATATCAACAGATCACTCCAGAACAGATACACACCTCGGTTCTAGTCCAAGAGGGTTGTGGGGTATACTCCCCCAGGTCATACGGATAGCCATGATAGGCACATACACCTAATTTGAGTGGAGATAATCAGCCTAACCTGACTATTTCTCATGAGAAGGCACCTACACCTACACATAATAACTACTTTCATCAACAATTGGTTCCCAATTTGAGTTGTAAGGCATGTAATAAAAAGACACGTCCAACACATTCAAGAAATCAAGAGCCAGTCTGTAATAAGGCCTTGCTCGATGCGGAAGTTCATGATGCACTCAGAACATGATCTATTGCAACTAAATATTCTACTCTATTATTTACCAATATTTGGGACATTAATTCCAAAGGTATGCATCAGAAACTTCCTCATGAAGGCTTGCTTCATTATAGTTTAGTCGATCTCAAATTATCATCTTCAGATGAGAGTCACAATAACCCTCTGCGTGGCCAGAAGAATAAAGAGTAAGAGGTTTTATCTTTTACTGTAAACCACCATGGTGGCCCTCTGCATGATGATGAATTTATCTGCCATTTTCCTCTCCGCAGTAGTAATTCACATTTCCTAGAAAATTCTCCATTGGAAAATGTAGTAATGAGAAATCCCTCTTATATTGAGGCACTTGAAAATGTGAAGCCAGTCATGTCTGATGATTTACCAATAGCAGGTGAAATACTTTCTCAATCAGAATATAACCAGGGTTGTAGGTCATTCTCCGAACCACCCTTGCATCATTCATCTTCTAGTCTTATAAGTGAATTCTCTACCAATCTTGTTGAATCTGATGAGGTAACAAGGAAGAACCAGATCTGGTCTAATTTGGTAGAAGAATATTCATTGAATGATAAAGAGGAAGTGTTGAATATGAGAAAACAACTGGCGAATGGTGAAGTGCTAGTTTTGTTTTGGCCTTTGGCTGACTCTGAGTATGACATTCTTGAGATGTTGAAGGAAGATTGTATTCAAGATATTTTTCTCAACATGTGGAAAACTCTTTGTCAATTTAAAAAGAAAATATTATCTTATGGTGAATATGAAAATCATTTCAAGATAATAGAAGGGTTACAATGCCAAATTGATTTGGCATCTCTCTCAGTTTCTCGATATCCGAAATCTTAAAAGCAACAGATATCCCTTAAGTGTTCATGACTTGGCACATTAAAAAAGATTGCGCCAGTTAATTTCCAATGAACCATTTGGTATTCATATTAGGGGATGGGGTGTTAATGGAGCCCTACATTTCACTGCACTCTCTAGCCAACAATTCTCGCCAAAAATAGTCTCACGCAATGTTATTTCCCATGGCCGGCTACAGTCAACTGGCTTTGTTTGTAATCAAAGGCTCGCTCAAGAACATGCCTCAACTAGTTCTTCTCAAAATCAGGCATACAAAGAACAAGTTGTTGAATTACTCTTGCATCAGGCAAATATGAATATCGAACAAGCTTCTCATTTAGAGTGTGAAAATCATCACATGACAGAAGTGTCAGAAATAATCCAACGTTCATTTGAACTGGGTGATTTGAGTGGATTTATGTTGATGCATCTAGCCAATTTTCAGACTAAAGTCCGCAAGACCAGGAAAGATTTTAAGAAAGTCTCAGATATAGAAGCTCAAGAACCACCCCAGCTCGCTAGATTGGGGACTCTTTTATCTCAACCCTTAGAATCTGCAAATAGGATTCGAGGAGTTGAGCAAAAAAAGCTTCAGTCCACCAGACTTGGGACTTTTTTAAATCCTTAATCTCTTCCTTAGAGAAAGTCAGTCTTCTCTTCATTAGGGAAGAATCCCAAAGAGGAATGAATATCTGAATTATCAGGATATTCCATCCAAATTATGGTTCGTCAACAAGTTCCTAAGGTATCAACTCAATAGAAGGCAGTGTCTCATCAGGGACATAGAAGAAGACAATATCACAGAAATGCTGATAGAAGAGATGCAATGTGTTATGCATCAAAAAAATTCATTATATCCATTGTTGTTGATCCTACAAAACATGAGGCTCACTCATAGGGATTATATGATGAAGTTCTTTCTCAATAGATTGTGCATACCGAGGAAAATGAAGAAGGCGTGCATACAAGAAATCAAAGGCTTACCAAGAATCTGGGTATTCCTTCAAATAATAAATTTCCCCCTCTCTAAAAGGCATCCAACAAGGGGAAAGGAATGAATCAGGATACATTCCACCCTTCCTCTGTAGAAGGCCAATCACTCTCACTAGAGAAATGATTTTCACAATAAGAGAAAGAAATGAAATAATTAAGGAGGTTGAATGCAGAACTACTTCAAGGTAGTCTTCCTCTTAAGCGTGCTGGAGTCAGTCAGCTAAGGGAATTTCATGCAGCTACTAAGATGGATCAAGAGTATCCTCTATTACCAGTACACCCTCACAGGTCTAGTCTTATGGGTCATGCACAACAATAATCAGTGGTGCTACCATTAGTTTATGTACCAGTCACCACACCTATAAAAGCTTATGTTATTGCACCTGCTCAGATCCAAGCTCAACTGAATGTTTCTTAAAAGTTAATGACTACCATTGAGTCATTAATAGATCGGTTGGAAGCTATGGAGGGAAAACGTGCACAAATTCAACCAGAAAAGAGATCTTATCCTGAATGGGTTGATGAAATTCTTCCCCCATCAAATTTTAAAAGTACCACATTAACTAATTTTAATGGTTTGGGAGACCCATAACAACACATGAAACATTTTATTTCTCATTACGATCGTATGATGGGAACCCCTCAGCAACAAGAAGCAATTAAGCTCTGGTGTTTTGTATAGTCATTACAAGGTCCTGATTTTTTCTGGTGTACAAGCTTGCAATCCCGGTCAATTACCGACTGGGAGGATCTCGATCAATGATTCCTTATTCAATTTAGCTCAACTTTGCCAAGGACAATAGTTTTTGATCTTACAAATTGTAAGCAAAGAGATAATGAAAGGGTTTCAGATTTAATTACTTTCTGGAAAGGATTAACATATTCTTTAAGCTTAGTGCTCCCTTAAGAAGAGTTGTTGCCAATCTGTGTTGAAAATTTGCATGATGAATTACGCACACCATTGGTCCCATTGAAATACATAGGAGGGTTTTGAGAGATTACTTTGATCTCTCAGTATATTGAAGACTCTCTTACAAAGACCAAGGATAAAACCTGTGTAATTCCATCGGCTCCTAGAAGGAGAATCGGTAAAGCAGAGACTTCTACAGTTACGCTTAATCAAGTGCATGTACCTGCTTCCACTTCAAGACCTTCATCTTCTCGAAGGGCTCCACTTCATTAGCGCCAACAACAAAGGACAATACATCAAGATGATCAAAGAGATCAAAGATGGAATCAATTTGAGGATATGAAGAGAAAAGTTTACTCTTTCTAAAATGAACATGTTCTTGGTTACTTCATTTCAGCTCTGGAAAATAATTTTCTTCAGTTGCTAAGGCCCAAAAGGCCTAACAATGAAGGATATGAAGATCGTCCCAACTATTTTCCATTTCATCATAGGTTGGGGCATCTCATTCAAGAGTTTTTTTCTTCATAGTCCTCCTACAAAATATGGTGGACTCGATACAAGTCAAAATGAATGGTTCGTTAGCTCAGGTAGCATGTGTTACTACTACAAATCCAGAGGAAGAAGGTGAGTGGCAAGACGTCCAAAAAATGTGCAAAAATATGATTATTGGATGGTCATGAAAATGATCAACTGAACTCATGCCATTTTTCAAACGCTATTGAAGAAAAAAATTGTGTCTTCTACTATGAATGGCATAGCAAAACCCTCTACATCAGAGGGAAAATCCCCGAAGAAACAACATAATTCAATGAAAGATGAAAAATCTGAAGAAGATGAAATCGTCTCAAAGTCAAAGTTGCCTTTGACTCTGGCAGATTTTATGCCATTTACTTCAAAGCCATGGACACCACCCCACCAAACGACATATCCTAATCGGGATAATCAAGAAGAATCTTCATCATATGAATATTTGATCTTTGGTTCTATTAACATGATTCATTTAATAGATCCTTATGCTAGTCACAACTTCGATCTTGATGAGCCTAAGTTCCCTTTATCAAACCGAGGAATTAGAGGGAGTTCCAGAGGTCTGGGATACAAAGGAAGACGTGGATATCCCAGAAACCACTATTCCAATTCTACCCCTACTAGAACTATGTATGCAGTAGAAACTCATGGTTGATCCCTTTAGCAGGCTCAACAAGAACAAGCAAATTCTTCCACAAATAGCAGATTCAGTACTAGTAAAGTTATTCTGGAGGATCAGTTAGAGGTTCCATCTTCTTCCTCTCAGTATGTAAATAGACCTATTCGGTCTAATCTTCCAAATCCAGGAGTATTTCCAACTCCTACCCCGATACAAGATGTATCTACTTCCAAATCATCAACTTCTAAGGAACCTACGAAACCACATGTTCATGTTCAGAAATGCAGCCCTTTGGATCAAAAATATGATGTCTTGAAACATTTTGCCCAATTACCAGACAAGTTATCAATTATGGATGCCTTGAATCTATCTAAGGATCTTTGGGAGGAAATCATTGAGGCTTTGTCAAGTCCTAAGGAGTTTGAAACTGAAATTTCTGCGGATGAACTCTACCATGTAGATAATGTTCTTGCAGAATGCCATGCAGTAATATCTTTCATAGATGAAGATGAAGATGATGTTGTGCATGGACATATTATACGTTTTTCTTTATCTGGTAAGGTCAGTGGTGTGGACATCCAAATATAATTCATTGATAATGGTTCAGGTGTCATCCTCATCCCCATTTGTAAACTTTGTCAATTTGGCCTCACTAAATCTGATTTATCTCCTTCAACATTGATGTTGCAAGGATATGATAAAAATGAACAAGAACCACTGGGTGAGATTACACTCAAAACTCAGTTTGGAGACTTGTATCCAATTCAGATTTCATGGTTGTTGATCACGATGTAGCCTTCAATGTATTTCTTGGAAGATATTGGCTACATCAACATGCAACTATCCCCTCAACATACCATCAATGTCTCAAATATTGTTTCAATGGTCAATTTGGGACATTGAATGGTGATAAGGCCCCATTCAAAACATGTGAGTCTCAATACATTGAGGCGGAATTCTATCACATGGAAGGTAAGGAAAAGTCAAAGACAAAGGATGTTACCACGGTTAATGCTCCATATGGTTTGGAAAAGATTCTAGTAAACCCATTTACACATGTGAGTACAGATTATGTGTTTCCTATAAATCAAATTGACAGGATAGACTCAAATCCAAGTACTCTTATGGAAACTTCCATAATGCCAATTATGGAAATAAATCTAGATAGCATGGGAGAAAGTGGTGATTCACCAAACAATTATGAAAGCTAAAATGGATATGTATTCATTTCATCCGTTGAAATCTATCAAGTCTATACTTTGAAAACCAGGCCAGAAGAAGTTATAGAAATATCAGAGGTGAAAGATGATGTCGATTCACAATCCATCATCACCTCTTTATTACCCAAGGAAGACCCTTCATCATCAATAGGGTCAGAAATGTAATCATCTTCTTCAAGATGCACAAATTTTAGCATCTCTTCTGATCATGGAAATTCTACTTCATCATCTACTATGAAAGTAGAAATAGAAGAAGTAACACATGTTGAAGAAGAAGAGAAGATCTCAGGGATGCTTCTCCAGCATTTGAAGAGGGTATCTCTACCACTATGGATGTACTCAAAGAAATAAATTTGTGTACAAATGAAGATTTACGCCCCACATTAATTAGTGAGGCCATGACTCATGAAGAGCAAGAAATGTATATTTCATTTTAAATCAAAATTGAGATGTGTTTTCCTTGAACTATACATTGATTCCATGGCTTGATCCCGATGTTTCTACTCATCATTTGGGTTTTCCAGAAGAATATCGAGGATTTAAGTAAGCTGCAAGAAGAACACACCCAACTTATGCTTCCAAAATTGAAGCTAAAGTGGATAATCTTATCAAAGATAACTTTATCAGAGAAGTTCAATATCTCAAATGGTTGGATAATATTTTCCCTATGAAAAAGAAGAATAGAAAAATTAGATTTTCTATTGATTTCAGAGATCTTAATCGGCATTGTCCTAAGGATGATTTTACACTTATGACTACAAAACTATTAATTGATGCAATAGCTGTCTATAAAGAAATTTCCTTCATGGATGGATATTCTAGATATAATAAAATCCGAATGGCTCCAGGAGATGAAGAATCTATAACTTTCAGAGCCCCTCAGGGTGTGTTTTTCTATCGGGTAATTCCCTTTGGCCTGAAGAATTCAGGTGCAACATATCAGCATGCCATGCATCGTATCTTCAAACCCTTTTTAGGGAAGATTGTTGAATATTATGTGAACAATTTGGTGGTTAAATCCATACAATTTTCAAATAAGTTGGCTGATTTGGAAGTCATATTCCACAAACATTGGCAACACAATTTATAGATGAACCCATTAAAATGTGTTTTTGAGGTAACCTCGGGAACATTTCTATGTTTTTTTGTACACCATCATGGTATAAAAGTCGATCATGAGAAGACAAAGTCAATCCTTCGTATGCCACCTCCTTGAAATTTGTATGAATTGAGAAGACATCAAGGAAACATGGCCTATATTCGGCATTTTATCGGCAATTTGGCAGGCAAAAGTTTACCCTTCACCAAATTGATGAAGAATGGAGTCACTTACCAATGGACTGAATAATTTCAAGAAGCATTCAATATTCTCAAGAAATATCTCTTGAGTCCACCGGTATTAATGCCTCCTATTGAAGGAAGACCACTTATTCTTTATGTGACAGCCTTAGAGAGATCATTGGGAGCCTTCCTTGCTCAAAAGAATGATACTGGGAATGAAAATTGCCTTTACTATCTCATCTGAACTATCCTTGAAGTATAAACCTGATATTCATGTATTGAAAAGTGTTGCCTAGCATTAATCTTTGCAGTTCAGAAGTTGAGACACTACCTGCAACATCATTTGGTCCATTTGTTATCTCACAATAACTCGCTCAATGTCATCCTTAGTCATCCAATGCTTATAGGACATCTAGCAAGGTGCGCAGTTATTTTGCAGCAATTTGATATCCAATATGTGTCTTAAAAGGCAATAAAGGGCCAAACTTTGGTTGATTTCCTTACTGAACATCCTTTAGTAGAAGATACATCTCCAAATATTGAACTTCCTGATGAGGAAGTCTTCTCTATTCAAGATAGTCTTCAAACATGGTAAATGTACTTTGATGGTGCTTCCAGAATCTCAACAGGGAAGAAAATGGAAGATCCTAAATTAAAAAATGTTTGGTTAGGAATTGTTCTCATTTATCCATAAAAGGAAGTGCTACCCTATTTCTTTTTTGTTGGGAGGTGGGACAAATAATGAAGCAGAATACCAAGCTCTCATCACATGATTGGAGTTAGCGCTTCAGTCACAAGTGAATCACTTAAAGGTGAATGGTGATTCAGACTGGGTAATCAAACAAGTCAATGGGGATTATGCCATCAAAAAAGAAGAGTTAATACCTTTGTATGAATATGTTAGAGAGATAATGGTAAAGTTTACTTTGGAACATACATTTTCCCATGTCCCGCGATCAAAAAACGCCCAACCTGATGCACATGCTAATATAGCTACAGCCTTGGAAGATCCAAATCGGGACGAGACAATCATCAATATTTCCCACCGTCGTACAATTTCACCTTATGTTCAAACTAGAACAGAATAAATCACTGAAATTAGTCCCATTTCTAAACCATATGGTCATACTATAAGAAGGATGAAACCTATCAGGGAATTACTTCAAAATGGAACACTTCCACCTGATAGAGCAAGGAAAGAACAAATCCATTGACGTGTGGTCAATTTTACTCTTTATGATATCACATATCACATAGAGAAAATTATCTACAAAAGTGGTTTTGATGGAATTTTCTTCAGATGCATTGACGGTGAGGAGACAATGGCTGTCATGAAAGAAGTACATGCATGAGTCTATAGTGCCCATCAGTCCGGACATAGACTATCTGATCAAATTCGAAGGCTTGGATACTTTTTTCCATTAATGATACAAGATTGTGTTGATTTCACAAAGAAGTGTCATTCTTTCCAATTACATGACAACTTCATTCATCATCCCCCAGAGTTTCTTCATACAGTTAAATACTCGTGGCTATTTTTCACATGGGGAATGGATGTAGTATGACCTTATCCTTCAGCTACATCCAAGTAGTTTAAGTACATTCTTACTGCTACTGACTTTCTTTTCCAAATCGGAAGAGGAAATACCTCTCAAATTAGTTAGTTCTAAAATAATTGTTAACTTCATCAAGTCTAACATCATTACTAGATTTGGTGTCCCTCATACCATATTGATAGACAATGGCACCAACTTCTGTTCATCCAGGGTAAGGAAGTTGTATCAAGAACACAACATCAAATCTAACCATTCCTCTCAGTATCATGCAGCGGCTATTGGCCAAATAGAAGACTTATACATGAACCTTTCAAATATACTACAAATGATGGTGGATAAAGATAAGAAATCATGGCCTAATAAAATCTTTAATGATTTAGGGGCTTATCGGACCACCACCCACACTGCAACATGGTCAACTCCATATTCATTGGTATATGGAACAGAAGCAGTCTTTCCCATTGAAGTTCAATTACCCTCACTCAGGGTAGCCATTTGTGACCATTCATCTAGAGATGAAAAATCTCAAAAGAAATTGGGTGAATTGGAACGATTAGACGAGAAAAGATTGTGCACTTTGCACAACTTGGAAGTCTATCAAAATCGAATAGCATGAGCTATTAACAAAAAAGCTCATCTTCGTTCATTCATTCAGGGAGAATTGGTATTGTTTCTCATAACACCAATGATACTATGAAATAATCCTCCCATGCCTAAGACAAAGTGGGAAGGACCTTACTCAATATATTAGGTCTACTCTAACAGAGCTTATTCATTTATCTCAATGGGTGGATAACTCATCACGACTCCAACCAATGCTAGATTTCTGAAGAAATATTTCATGTAACACAAATTCTCTTCATCCAACATGATGTTAAACTATGTTTCCCTATCGTCCAACATGATGTTAAATTGTGTTGACCTATCGTCCAACATGACATTAAACTGTGTTGCACTATCTTCCAACATGATGATAAACTGTGTTGCCCTATCGTCCAACATGACATTAAACTATGTTTCCCTATCGTCTAACAAGACATTAAATTGTGTTGTCCTTGCTGCAAGACTTTAAACTGCATAGTCCTTTACATCTAACATGACGTTAAACTGTGACATCCTAGATACATGGCGCTAAACTCTATAGAAGTCTCTTATGTCCAAAAAGACGTTAAATTGCATAACTGTCATCCTAGCTATATGACATTAAACTATGCACCTCTTCGTCCCACATGAAGTTAAACTGTGAAAAAGTCCCTATTACATCCTAGATACATGACACTAAACTGTACATCACTCCACTGTCCAACATGATGTTAAAATGTATTTTCCTTTCTACGGTCCATGCATATGACCACAAACTATCAGCACTTACATCCAACACGATGTTAAATTATGTCATCCTCGCTATATGACTTTAAACTATACAACCCCTCTTTTGTCATTACTACATGACATTAAACTGCCAGTCCCCATTTCTTCCAACATGATGTTAAACTGTATTGTCCACATCATCTTAGCTACATGATGTTAAACTGTACAACACCATTATTGTCCAACATGACGCAAAATTGTGTTCACGTCCAACATGACATTAAACTGTGTCCTTATATTGGTCTTAGATGACGTTAAACTATACTGCTCATTCGTCCTACATGACATAAAACTGAACAAAGTCCCTTAATACGTCCTACATGACATTAAACTGTATTTTTTTCCTGCTACAATACTCTAAACTATATGACACCAATACTCCTCACTGCAAGACTTAAAACTGCATAGTCCCTTCATTTGTCCTACATGACATTAAATTGTACATCGTTAGGATTGTTGCTACCTATTGTTTCTCACACTGAGTATGAATCAGGTGAGATTAGAATTAACTTCAACCATAACACCCTCTCTGGGATGCAATCCATGTGTAAGTCCCGACACCATTTTTGGTCATTGTCCTCAAGAACGACTTGATTACCAATTCATTCTTTAATTAAACTACACGGACATTGATCCTTGCCTTCTAGGTTGGTTACGTAGGAAACCTCCCAAGGTTCAAGCCCAAAATCAATCTCTTCACATCGGTTCACCTCTATCTCATACGATTTTGATTCGTGAAACCACCCCCAAAACCATTATTTTTTACATTGGTTCACCATCGTCCTTGGTATATGACGTTAAACTATTCGCACTTTTTCCCTATACGACAATAAACTACAACATTCTTTGACACCCTCACCTGAGAGGGAATAATTATTTACATTGATCTCCAATCATGTTATATTCCAAAGATTACATGCATACATGGCAATACCCAAACCTTTAATCTTGGGCCAAACCATCATTGAACTAAATTCCCCTTTAACCCTTCATATGTATGAACCAAATCTGTATAAAGGGTATTTCAAGAACTATGTAAGGCTCGATTCCCATCCTTATGGGATACGTAGGAATGTTCGAGCATCCCTTGAATTTAGCCCCAATTCTTTGGGCCTAACCCCAAGTGTCACTTTCATTCCCTTAGCTGAAAAGTCCCCCTGTGAAAACATGAATGTGGTATGAAAACCCTGGTCTTCATTCACATCAGGTTTATAAAACACACAATTTCTATTCCTTATTATGGTCAGAGCTCTATGACCCTAAACTAATATCTCCTACCCTCTCGTCCCACATGACGTTAAATTGTATTCCAAGAACTACTTATGGATTGATTCCCATACTTATGGGATACGTAGTGAAGTCTACTACCTTAATTTAGGACCCAACACACAACATTATTATGGATTGCATTAGTCTTTGTATGTTTACATGCATTGAAAAATGCCCATTTTGATATATCCTACTCCTAACCTTAAATACATCCAGATCTCTGTAATCCTTTTTTCATGACTTCTGGTCACAAAATGTTTGATACCTGAGAGTTCTTTTGCCTGACTATACAGCACGTGCCCTTAGGCGGCCTTGCATAAACAGTCTACATAACAGACCTATCAGCCAAAAGATGCTATTATTTGCCTATAAAGCCAATGCCCTTAGGTGTCCCACTATAATTCAACCCCTTAACAGGTTTTTTAATAGTGGTAACTTAATTCTTGGGAGGAAAAACAATTTTTGACCTTATTGGTCTTATCGAGAATACGTAAGGATCCGAAAAAAATGGACATCCTTAACATATTTGTCCCATACCCTTTTTCATGATTTGAAAGTATTCAAGTCTATGGTTTATATTTCCCTTCCCTATATTTGGGTCAGACATTCACAGGAGTGACATTCATCCCATTCTTAGACAATCTTGATTGGAAATATCTTCTCCATATTTAAGTACTTCTCTCCATACCCAAAACTCTATTCTTTGGAAGATTTGAATCTCTATAAACTTCCACTGGCTTTTTAGCAATAGAAAAGTAAATTTATGAGTGTTCTTTTTCCGGACTATGCAGCATGTTCCCTTATGCGGACTTGCATAAGTAGTCTACATAACGGACCTATTAGCCAAAATATGCTAGTATTTGACTATGCATCCAATTCCCTTAAGTGTCCCTGCATAATTCAACCCCCTAACGGGTTTGTTAAATAGTGGGAACTTTATTCTTGGGAAATACATCTTTTAATACCTTTTATCCCTCTTTTCATATCATTCCTTGGATTCAAAATTTTCTAAGTCATATTTTACACATTTTCCTCCATACATGAATGTGGTAATATGTTTTTAGATAAATTGAAAAGGAATTGGGTTAGTTTTAATCCATTTGGTCAAAGCTATTCAACCTTAAGCATTAGCCTTTTTATGTCTGATGTGCATGACTTTAAACTTCCCACAAAATACAAGGAAAATCTGAACAAAAGTCAGGTCCCAACTCACTAAACATATACTTTCTATGATTTAGGTAATATTGAATAATTAAAAAGATTCAATGTTTCTAGGTTTATTTTTATAATCCTTGAAACAATCAAACTATGCTTACTAGGACCATTGGCATATGTAAAATTTTATGCAGGAAGCAAAATAATTCAAGCATAAATGATTGAAGATAAAAGTGTCTTTCATTGATGCACAAGAGTTAGAAGGACATCCATAGACTGGAGTCTCTTCTCTTTTTCAGGAATTACAAGAGGCTTTTAACATAAATCTTCATTTGATTTACGGAATCCCAAGCTTCATCAGCAACCACCTGGAATTCATTCATTCAACTGGATAAAATAAGAGACGCAATGATACCAGCTCTTCTTGGAATGATTGTAAAAGAATGTTCTTGAGTGTGGTTTGAGGAAATTTTCTTCTGATTAAATAGTGACTTTGTTTACATCCAAGAGACTTGGAAGATAGATACATGGATTTGAGAATGGATCATTGGAAGTAAAGATCCATTTGGAGATAGTACTCTTTTCAGATATTGTTTCTAATGTCAAGATAGTCTTCTCTCCATCAACCGGTAGTGGAAAACATATCAGCCCATGGTTTTCCATTTTCGTATCTTCAATGGAATGTCATGGAGGAAAAATTTGAAAATTCACACCATTGTTGCTACTCTTAATGCAAAACATAACCAATATAGAGAAGTAGCAGTGCGGCTGCATCTCGGACATATAGTTCTTTGCATCTGGAATGTTGACTTCTTGCAGATGACCATGCCCATACAGAGGCAGGTAGATACTCTGTTGGAAATTAAGATGATACTTCTTCAAGTACCTGGCCAAATATGGAAGAGTGCTATCACAGATATCATAGTAATCATGGAAAAAATGTTCATCAGGTTAATAATCCGCTTGATAGCTAGTTCATCAGCCGTTATGATTCTTCTAGGAGCCATTGAATCTGCCCAAAGGTAGAATAATTAACTCTTAAGTGAGTTGAATTTTTTTAAAATTTGTGAAGAAAAGTAAAAATATGGATAATTCATTAAGGCGCGCAAGTCCAATTTTGGCATGCATGTATAGTTGTGTCGTGCATGTTTTTGGCACATAGGTATTTCCACGCAAGTCCAAATACCTCTACAGAAGCGTGACACAAAGAAACATTGGAAAACAAGACAATTGCACGACGAATGCAACTTTCACGGCGAGAGCAGGAATCTGTGAGAACTGGTTGCTTTGCGCGAGAAATGACCACATATTTATTGGTAAGGATGCACCCCTACGCGCCCAAGCCAGAGCGCCATGTCTCCCTTCCATGGTTTTATTTTTTACCTCAGAGTCACATCCTCCTTTCTTTGAGATCTAACTCTGAGGGGGAACATTTTTTTGACACTCCTTTCTCTCACAGAGTATAACGAATGAAAAGGTAAATATGTTGAACACAAAGTGATTCAACCTTTGAAGAAACATCAAAAATCAACAAAGGCATGAACAAGGATTGATTAAAGCATGAGACATTCATGTTTTGTGATGGTCGTGCAGGTATACATGTGCGCCATAGTTTGGGTGCACGGGTGACCTCTACGCCCTATGTAATTTTCACCGACGGTCTTCAGTAGCCTATAAATACCCTTTCTGGGCCCCCAGTTTCAAGAACGAAAAATCCATAAACTCAGATTTCAGCTCTCGGTGCCCTAGTTCTTCTTGAAGTCTTCTGACCACTTAAAAGGTAATTTATTACCTAGAATGGAAGATCTAAAGAGGGGGAACAAGGCATAATTGTTGGAATTCATCAACACCTTCACGCCAAAGTGTCCATCCCTTATGGGAAATAGTTACACTTGTGCACCGCCTTATCCATTCAACAAAACCTGCACTCCACCCTTTAAAAAGCCTTTGGAGATGATACAAAGGGCTTAGGAAAAGGTTCGCCCAAGTATTATCCTATGGGTTGACCGGCACAGAATTACCGAAGTATCACGCTGGTATACCTGCACGACCAAGACCTGCGCGCCCAAACAGGACATGTGTGTCTACCTCTTTTTGGGTGTCCCTCCTGTCCATTCATCTCTTTTCATCAAATATAAATCTCCTATTCCTGATTTATCCTTTAGAACCCTCTTCAAATCCATTTATGGAAAAATTTCTTGATTGGCTTCCTTATCTGAAAGGAATTCTTTCGAAAATATCTCAGAACCTAGTGATTTACATATCTTCATGTCACTATGGTTAGAGATTTCATTCATTCAACCTCATCTTAAAAGATGAGAAGATCATTAACCAGGGCCTCCTTTTCAGGAGTAATCCCCAGTCATAATTCCTTTAACCTGGGCCTCCTTTTCAAGAGTAAGCCCCAGTAATAATTCCTTTGACCTGGGCCTCCTTTTTATGTGTAATCCCCTGTCATAATTTCTTTAACCTGGGCCTCATTTTTAGGAGTATTACCCAGTCATAAATCCTTTAAATTGGGTCTCCTTTTCAAGAGTAAGCCCCAGTCATAATTCCATTAACATGGGCCTCCTTTTCAGAAGTAAGCCCTAGTTCTCAAGTCCCTTTATACTGGGCCTCCTTCTCAGTAATAAGCCTCAGTCATAATTTCTCTTAACCAGTCGTAACTTCTTTTTATTTGAGCATCCTCCTTAGGAGTAATCCCCAAGTCCCCTCTTAATTTGGGCATCCTCCCCATAAGTAAGCCCAAAGTTAGAGTATCCAAATATACATAAATCACATATTCCTTTATGGACCTTGTTCCTGGGATTATTATCTAAAGTAAGTCCTGATAATTATCTATTTGGGAAATCATACATACATAAGCCCCATATCATTCCTTATAATCGCATCTTTCGTGGCACAAATTGTCAGGTTTACTGATACCTCATGTTTCTCACACTGAGCATGACTCACGTGAGCATTGAGTGTAAAAGTAACCATGACACATCTCTTTGGGCTGTTAATCATACGTAAGCCCCACAATTCCCAATCGAACTACATGGATATTGATCTCCACCTCAAAAGTGGAGTACGTAGGAAGCCTTTATGAGGTTAAAGACCATCAATAATTAATTCTCATCTATCCCATATGACGTTAAACTATATCTTAATTCCCAAACTATGTGGGTTCTGATTCCTTTTCTAACAAGGATACGTAGGTAGCCCATCTGCAGGTATGATCCCAACTCTGAAATACTCCATGTCATTTTGAATGACAATAAACTTCAAGTTCCCCGCTGAGTGGCTTTAAAAATAGTATGGTTATCGTAATGGCTAAGAGATCTTTATATAATGTGTTGAAGGATACCATTGAATAAAAATCTCTAAGAAATACAGATTATTCTCTATTGATGAAGAACCTCAAATACATATAAAAGATTCTGTAAATCTCATACATATTAATCATTGATTGTTAGATCTTAAGGAAAGCTCATTTTAATACTTGGTAGTGTAATAAGGATTTTCTAACATAACAGAAATCTATAAAGAGAGTCCTGGAGTAGACATTAATTCCCCCCCAAAAGGTGTGATGAGTCCGACCTCCCATCCTATCGACCAATCCAAATTCTTAAGCTTCATCGATCCACAACTAATTAGCACCTAGCTTTGGAAAGTAGGTCCATATGGATATAGAATCATTGGATGTTTCTGGTTCTATGAACAAACCCGTTAGAAACCGATTGGAATGTTTGAACCTTAATAAAACAAGGTCATCACCATTTCCAGAGGAAACATACTCCATGATCCTATTACTTCCCATTTCATGTCTAAATGATGAGATATCTTTTTTTCTCCCATCAATCCATTTTATTAATCCCCATGTCATGCTGTTGTGTAGTGGAAATTGCACCACGATTTTTCATTCTAAAATCATAGTGTAGGGAATACCATTCCCATTTATCTATCAAGGGTATTCACCTTTATTAACATATAATTATTGATTACAAAATTTCAAATATATATATTAAACATTTATTTTTCATTTAATACATTATTATGTTGAATTAATTGATGTTATATGATCTATGTGGAAAACCTAAGCATGATATTGAAATGCTAATTAAGGGTGTACCCTGATAGATCTCTAATGTATTGGGTAATGTTTAGTATCATGATATTTTATGTTGAGAGATGGGTTTAACTGGTTCCTTTTATAAAATTTTTCAACCATTTTGGAAAGGTTTTTACCTGATTCCTTTATTTTTATGAGGTCTTGTTTTAATTTTTTACCACATTTCCATGTTATAATAATCATGATATATCATGAATTTATGGTCTGTTTTATCTAATTCTTCATTGATATGTGTATTTGATAACATATATTGTATTCTTCATGTTAGGACTTGTTTACTCCCTTACTATGCTTTATAGATCACCTTTTCTTATCAATATCCTCACATTATCCTATGCAATGTTAAGTACAGTTGAATGTTGAGGTCATGTAAAATAAGTTTCTAGTATACATGTTGTATTGTATGTTTTAAGTTGTCATGTAAGGTTCATATTACCCAAATACACTATATCTCTTAATATTATGGGTTTTATTAAGTGAATGTTTATGTAATAAATCATTTTTATGTGATAAATAAAGACTAGGGTTGTTATAGTTAGTATCAATGGATAGGTTTACTTATTTTAAGGGCTTATGATTCAAAAACCCTAATGAAAGAAATAAGGATAAGAATAACTATAATAAAGACATCCCAAAATTTTTATAAATATAGAGTATGTAATTTATCCAAAAAATACATCCATGTTTGAATACGAACAAGTAGAGGTTGCTCTGGAACAAATGTATCTATGGGTAAAAACCGAAAACACTACTTTGATCTAGACCATAATGGGAACTAGTGCACAAAAACAGGCCTTGTTGGACTCTTGGTTCAACACTCTCACAGTATATGCTTTGGTAAATTCATAAGTTTAGTATAAACCATTTTTAATGGAACAAAAAATGAAATAAGAATATACATTAGGAAGTAGATCATCGATAACAAAGATCTGATCCTAGAAATTTATTATCTAATTAGATCAATGAAATTTATAAGTTATTCATTTAATGTCATCAAATTCATGTTTAAGTATTTAATAGTTTTGAAAAAACTATCCTTAATTTTTCCCATTATTATAGAAAATAGATAGAAATAGAAAAAACTGAGTTAATGCTTAATGTGAAAGGACACAATATATTAATGGGGGGAAGAATTTAACAACCCATGTTTTTAAAATAGAAAATTGTGTTCGACATCCTATGTAATATGAAAAATTGAACCTAAACAAAACAATGATTATTTAAATATGACCATTTTAATGTTTACATTAAATATTATGATATGATTAGTATTATTTAATTTATTAAAATTATATTTCATAAATATATCAAAATATTATTATTTATTATTTAATAAATTTTGGTAATGTATTTTTTTTTTCAAAATATGTTTTTATTAAAAATTATTTTATTTTATTTATTTTAATTATTTTCTAGAATATATATAAAATTAATTTTATTTAAACGTATCAGAATTAATATTTAATGATATTTATTTCAATTAAGTACATGTAAATCATATTCATATGAGATTTTATTATATGTTTTTTTGTATGAATAAAAATGAACTTTTTTGAAGACTGGTTTAAAATGCATAATACTTAATCGTTTTAATTGATTAAAATAACCCGTAATGATAATTAAACAAAATGAAATATTAATATTATATATCTATCATTATTAATTTAAAATAATAAAATTAATATTAGTACTTATATAGTTAAAGTGAACTTTTATTTTCCATAAAAATGAAATTTTCGGAAAATTATTTTCCATAATACCTACTGATTTTATATTAAATTAAATTCATGTTGATAAAATGTATTCCATATTTTGAATCATAATATTTAATATTGTCTAATTATTTAGACTTAATATTTGAATATTTATTATTAGTAAATATAAAAAATATTAATAATCACCATAAAAGGAAAATAAGATAATTAATATAAAAATAATAATTTCACAAAAAAAGAGGGATTCAAAGTAACTATAATAGTATGAATATATATATATAGTTTTTCTTTTCATTTGAATTATTAATATATTTATTTATTATTGTTTTTACATTATAATTTTCTAATTAATCAGTTTGAAAAAAATTATATTTTGATATAATAAAGAACAAATAATATTTTTGGTTAATATTAAAATTAAATTGAGAAATATATTTTCAATGAATTAATGTATTTTTTAAAAAATAATATTATAATAAAATATTAGTATAAATTAATTCTCTTAAATATAAATTATTATGTAATTTTTCTGAAGTTAAATGTAATTTTTACTATTGTTTTAAAAATATTTTTTTCAAAACCTGTCAAATTTTAATATAAATTTGTTTTTATTTTAAAATTAAAAAATCATATATTTAGAAAAATATTTAAATAAAAATAGTGTTATTTTTTAACCACAATGTTGAAATTATCCAAAAGTAATTTTTTCAAAATTTTCATAAGTAGTCGAATATTTGATGAAAAATTATATACTTTATAAAGAAATATGTGTTTTATGACACCATAAAGGTGTAATTGATATTCTAATGGGTATTCTCAAAAATTATAACTTTTCCAATTAAAATAATGTGATTTTAAATTAATTTTTCTTATTTTATAAAGCCTTAGTGATCCTAAAAAATGTATAATATATTTTACGACATTAGATTCAGTCCCCTGATAGTGTCACACACCTCCACATAATCAAGGATAATATTTTAAGGACTTCTTCCCATGGACATAGAAAATAATGTTTTTCACTCCCCTTGGCCAGAAATTTTGGGATAAACCATCGGTTGTTTTGTGGTTTTGAATATTTTAGTGTGTTGTGTGAAAAACCTAAATAATAAATAATTCACTATCCTCTCCTTTATAAACCCTTCAAAGAACCCATTCCTAAATCTCAAACTCCATGAATCAATTCCTCACTCTTATATACACTCCATAAAGTCCTCCCAAGGAACCCCAAGCTCCCATAAAGTCTTTCCCAATCCTTTAAGACACAAATTCATTTAATAGATCCTCACTTCCCTTCTATTCTTGTTTTTTCCAATGTTTTCTTATATTGTAATACCAATTTGTTTCTATGAAAAATGAAGGGGGATGTTTCTGAAACTCTTCTATTATTCCCTTATTATTTTTTAATGAAGATATACCCCTTTCAATTTCATTAATCCCTCCTATGTACACCTGTTACCATGCCGAAATTCCTAAATGTATTTCTCTCTCATCTTTTCCATTCATGCATTTCTCTTATATTATACATATCAAATTCCATTTCTTATTTTTGGATATTATGCTACATTATCTAATAAATATGAATTTAAAGACTAAATTATGAGATACCTATATCTCTCCCATCAGCCCATTTAATGAATCTCTATGTGATGTCGTTATGCTGCCAAAATGGCATCGTGATTTTCAATGCTAAAATCATTGTGTAGTGAATGCCATACCCATTTCCCTATCAAGGGTATTCAAATTTATGAAGTTAAAATTATTTATTATAGAATTTCATATATGTATTACACATTAAATTATCATGGAATAAATTATTATGTTTAATGAATCAATGTTAAATTATTATGTGGCACACTTAAGACTGAGATTGAAATGTTCAGGAAGAGTGCTCCCTAACAGCGCTCAAATGCCTTGGGTAACGTTTAGTATCATGATACATCATGTTGGGATAAGGGTTTACTAGATTCCTTTTAGGAAATGTTTTCTCCAGGTTGGGATGGGGGTTTACTTGATTTTTCATGTTTATGACGTAATGTTTTAATTTTATTACAAATTTCTATTTTATGATAATGATTTTATATCACGATTTTATGTTCATGTTTCTTTTCTGATACACTGATATGTCAATTTCCTAACATGTATTTTATTATTAATCTTATTCCTTTTTTACTCCCTTATTGGGATTTATATCTCATCCCTTTCTTATGTATGCCCATAGGTTATCCCATTCAATCCTAAGTACAAAATAATGTAGTGTTCATATAAAAGAAGATAAAATAATGATTTTGTATTTTATGTCTGAAGTTGTTAATAAATGTTCCTAATCCCCAAATACAATAGAAATCTATATCTTCTTGGGAGTATTAAATATGATTTTATGTAATAAATTATGTTTTTGTGTGAAATAAATACCATGGTATTTATATATGGTTCATAAGATTACGTCAATGGAAGCATAATTATAAACAATCCTGATATATGATGAGATTGTGGCAATAAACTCTTACCACTTAAGTAACATCAAATCATAACCTCCAAGAGATAATAACATTAAATTTATCTTATAATATCATGAAAATAATAATATTCATAATATAAAATATCAAATGGCATTATATACACCTTGCAGAATAGTATAGGCTTATAACATAACACAAGTCTCAAAGAATAAATATTGGGAAACAATTACCTTACTAATTTGGTAAAATTTGAACTCGAAAACCCATGAAATATAGATCATAAAATAAATATATAAATACCCATAAATTTAAGCATATGTATCAATTAATGAATTCATGGTCATTATATAAACAACACAAAAGAAATGAGTATTCAACATGGCATGTATCCCATTGATATAAAAAGTGAGATGAGAAAACCCTGACCTTGAGTCCTAACCTAATACATAAATGGTCAACCATAGAACCATATTATTATATCTAATACCATATATTATTTAATTATGACTTTATATTACTCATTTATTAATAATTTCATGTTATTGTTACATTCCGGGTAATATCCACTTTTTTAGATATGTTTTGATTGTTATCCTTGATATTCTTAATTAGATCATTATTTAATTTTTTAAATAATATCAAAATGATATAAATATCATATAAATTTATTTTATAAATATTTATAATAATATATAAAACATAGAAAAAAGAAATGGAATACACCATTCATGAAGACGGTGGGTTATACGTACGCATAAACATTATTTCCTTTTTACTGTCATATTGAATGTTAGTAATTAAATGATATATATATATTATCATTCATGTATCACTATTATTTCATATATATAATAAATTTTTTCTAAACCTATCCTTAATACATTTAATGTAATGTGTGAACAAATCACATCACTTTGAGGGGGAGGTAGTTCAAATGTCTACAAACAAAATTATCATATTTACACAAAATAGGAGGTATGAAGGTATATTTTATATAATAATTAAATAAGAATAAAAACATAATAAATTTAATATATATCAATTAAAAACATAAATTACTTCATTATTTCGACCCTTGAATGGTAAAAATGGAAGAACAAACAATATCGGTTCGTGAGGCGGTAGTCCAACGTACACATGAATGATGATTGTATATCCCATTTAATAGATATTTGTGTGAGTGTATGATGAAACCATAACATTAATATATATATATATGATACTTATTTTATTGATAATCATATAACAAGAATAATTTAAGGGTTGGAGAAACAAATAAAAACATTGTTTCTATTGAAGGATGTTAGCTCTTCTTTGGGTAACTCCTTTTAGATTACACCGAAGGGATTCCTTGGATGGATTTATTTAAAAATGAAGGATTATAGGATGAATATTGGAAATTTGGGAGCTTATTTTTTCATGGTCTGGAGGAGAAAAAGTTTCTTTAGATGTGTGGGGAAGTGAGGGTGTGAGTTCCCTTTTATAGTGGAGGAGGAGTGGCGTTCTTATAAATATAAATAGGTAATCAATATTGAGTGCTCACATTTACATAATTCCCCTTAAAAAAAGTTTCATTTTTTATAAAAGTTATTATATGGTCTAAATATATATATACATAATGTATTTTGGATATATTTCTAGGGTACTTGGTCCCTTATGATATTGTTTAACCACAATGTAAACTTGTTTTTACCTAAATCATTGTAATTAATTTTACTTAATTTCACTTATTGTTTTGATTAAAAAATAAGTTGAACTTATTAGAAAATTTAAATTATTATTATTATTTGAAAATATTAAATCCATTTTTCTAGATTTTAATCATATAAGTGGCAAAAAGTAATTTTAAATAAATTTCATGGACATGACAAGACATTGGGGTTTTAACATGAAAATGATCATAAGATTGAAATTGTTTCTATCAAATTTGAATGTGAAATTGATTCTAATGATCTATATTGGATTTATTTATTAATATTTGAAAATATTATAATTTAAAGAAAAAATTAAAATATAATTCAACTATATAAATAAATTATATAAAAACGTGGCATTCAATTAATATTTCATGTTATTTAAAATTTATAAAAATATAAATCTTCTCCAAAAGTTACCAAAAATTTACACAAAAGAATTTTGATATCCTAGTTTCAATAATAATATTTATTTTTTTAATTAAAAATTATTAAAGTGTTAAACTTATATTTAAAATGGGTTTATTATTAAAAGGTTATAAATTTACCTTTTAAAAAAATATATCTTTGAATACTAAAAATGTATTTATTCTCATATTATACCTATAAAATCTATAGGATGAGTATAAAAAATATACATTTAATATATAATATATATATTTTATTGAAAACCTTCATAAAAAGGTGTTTTTTAATAATTTAGATAAAACTATGTTTGTATATATAAAAATAGTTTTCTTATAAAAGTAAATTCATTATAAATAGTTCTTACATTTATTTATATTAATTGCTAACTAAATGATTAATTTTATATACATATTAAAATAATATCTTCAAAATTTATTTAATATTTTCATAAATTTGATTCAAATTCCTAAGTGGTAATTATAATAATATTTTAATAACAACATTAATAATATGTTTTAGTTCAATTAAACTCAGCCTTGCGTGTAATTAATGAAACCTAAGGGATTCAGTATTGTAAGTAATAAAATCTGAACATATTTATCATGTTCCACTAGCTAATATATGTGTTTAATGTAGTAAAATGTTAAATTGGTATTACATATAACATAATCCAGACATAATCCTTTCATATAATAAAATTATTATTCAATGTTGTATGAAATAAAAAATATCAAGAAGATTAAATTAATTCCAAAAAATCACAAGATCATAGGGTGTAACATAGATACTATGAAATTAATAGTAAGAATATATCATATGGTCAGGATACACCATAATGACTAGTAATAAATTATTTCTACCAATCAAGTGTTAGGGTATCATAAAAATTTGAGAATTCTTCTCATGAAGTTCACCCTTTGTGATCTCAAGAATAGGTGATCTTGAGGACTAACCTGCCAAAAAAAAACACCACATTTTTTGGGATTAATTATTTGTTTCTATATATATGAACAAGTGAATTTTTCTCCTTCCCTGAAACCATTATTAATGTGTATCATTAAATTATAAAAATTGATGTCACCTAAAAACCATGGTTTTTTTTCTGGTGAGGTAGAGTGTATTGGGTGAAACATTAGTAGAATGACATTAATTAAATGATCAAGATATAATTTTTATCTTTTGAGTTGAATAGATGTCTTGGAACCATTTGATGAGGATTATATTGACTTTATTAAATCATTTCTAATGTTAGTAAAAATTAAATCTATTCAATAAGTTTAAAATATAATATATTATGAAAAGATGATTACATGATGTCGGTGTCCTACTTTATGAGATATTGTGTGACAAATAGATTAAATTATAAGAAATTTTTTCATATGAGGTTTTCATTAATTGCATTAATACTTATCTACTTATAGGATTTCTTGAAATTCTATGCTCTGGTCCTGTTCTATGAGTATTTATAGAAACTATATTAGTATAATGTTCAAGAGGGTCACACAAAAACCTTATTCAAAATGATTACCATTTCAATGGTATTAGAGAATAAGACATGGTGGGCCCCCTAGTGATGGTATGGTAATTTCCAAGATTATACCATTAAATTTATTTATAAATTATAGTCATGATTTGTTTAGTGAATAAAAAAGGTTCATGATGATGGTTTAATAATTAACCTGTGTATCTTCCAAAATTTATATCTATATGACACAATATGTTTCTACACCGTAGCTTCATTTATTTTTATCCACCATCTAACCAGAGTGTAGAAGGTCACCCATGTCGCACCACTTTGAATAGATTTATAAAATGATATTTTGTATTGTATAATATTTTGCACTATAGTGCAACATATATAATCATCCTATAATCTAAGGTCATCTAGGATTTAGACACATTTAGGAAGCATGTCATTCCCCTTATAATAGTGTGTGTTGGGCAGAATCTCGATGAAAATGGTCATTCTACAGTGCAAGGATTATAATGAGGGTATGGATGAAATAGTGTAGGGGGATTAAGTGATAATGGATTAAAATAATATCATTTTTTTAATGTTTATAGTACCTATAAAAATGCATGTCCTTTATCAGAGTTCTTACAGGATATATATTGCTTAATATGACATCATGTTCTATATGAAATTTGTTAAATCCCAATGCGAGCTGGTGGATTATCTTATTGACACATGACTATTCCTTTAATTATATTTTTCCCACTATATAGCTCTCATAATCATGTTTCACATATTAAAAATATCTAAATTAAACACATGGTCCCTCATCCATGTCTTTCAATATTATTATTGTGTTCCTCACACATTTTAACTTTGTTAGAAATAATTATTATAGTTGATAACAAATTAATTATTTTTATTCCACTTCTAAAAACCAAATTAAGGATTTAAACTTCATAATAATGAATAAAAATTATTAATATGGGATGTCACCTAAAAATTAATCAAATTAATTAATTATTTATTTTAAAATTTTATACATAAATTAATGCTATCAAATTATCCCAAAAAAATCTATTCTTTCCATCAAGCATATTTCTCAACTCAAACTTCATTGGGAACCTATGTTACTAATATTCAAATGATTTTTCTAATAGAATTAAATAATTATCAATAAGGGATACTATATTCTCAAACACAACACAAGAATATTTCTTCAAATATCCACCCTTTAAATAAAAAATCAATAATTAATTTTATTTTTCCTCTTTTTTGAGAAAAAATATTTTCCTAACATTCATGAATTATTGTTAATTTGTTATTAATAATAATTCTATTATGTGATCCAAATCACCATTGTTTTTATATCATTTCACTCTTGTTAACAATTCAAATATATTTTTTCTCCAACCTTGAATATATGCTCTTAGCCATAACTTCTCAATGGATATCAAATATCAACCTCATTATGACAAAGATAAAAAATAATAATAATAGAGGGTCAGGGTGAATCAGGGTATCTATATTTTAAAAAAATTATTATCATGTTCCCTCCCCTTGAAAAACACTATGCTTTTTGTCTATCATTCCTCTTTATGAGTAATGAATGAAGTAAATGGAATGTGGGATTTTAGATGATTCAGCTCTACTAGGCTATGTCCTAGGAGAATGTTTGAAAACATCTGTGTGTATTAAATTCACTAAAATATCAATAATTTATAATTATTATCTAGATTAGTCTCATACGCCCTCTCAGTTCCCTACCATGAAAAATTAGAGAATTCTCTACCCTCCTTCAACAATGATATTATTACTCTATTTATTTTCATTTTTTATCTCTACATGAAGATGATTAAAACATAAAAAAAATAACGGGTTTTCACTTGAACACATACAATGTATAATTCCACCTAAAAGATATAAATCTTATTGTAGAATATTATTCTACCTTAAACCATCTATATGAGACATTTAATGATCCCCTATTTTTCTTCCCCACTCATTCTTCAAAAACATGTTCCTAATATATTTATATATATATATATATATCTCTCTCCTAGAAATAAAATACCCTTTTCAAAAATACATCTATTGAAGATTAATTCCCTAATCCCTTGAATTCATAGATTGATGGACTTTAAAAGATGATTTTAAACTATACAATATTTGGCAGTTACAATTTCTAACAATTCTGAGTGACAATGCCATATTTTTCCATATTTTAAAATTCAAACACTAAAATGATTTGCGATACATAATGGTGTACCACATCTTTCCATTCTCTCATAACCCTCCTATCCCCACAAGCATAGCCTATAATAACTCAAGCTTCTCAAACATGTATATTATATCTTTTTAGATGAATATTCACTACGTTACACAAGCATATGCCTTAAGAACATAATAGTTTAGTTCCTTTGGAACATGGAACACAATATTCATAATTACTAAAATATCTATAATGGATCATCTAAATGTCTTACCATTAAGTACCCGTTGTGTATATTCTCTACTTAAATTTACAGGAGGGTAAGTAAACATAAGAAGAAATAATCTTAGATGCCCAGTAAGGGTAAAAAATGTAGATACATAAGAATAACATGAATGTTAGGGGTATGAAAAAAAGATCATAACATTTGGAAACCATATTATACATATAAATGATCATAAACTTAAGTCATTCCAAAAATATTGGTAGTTCATAAGATAAGAATCATAAGGAAAATAAAATAATATGATCTATGAGATGATCAAATTAGAATAAGACATGTATTTTTGGCATACCCATATTATTATAAGATTTTTAACATGTATAAATAGAAACATGTTCAATCATTAAGTGATTGGCATGAAATTAGGACCTCACATAAAATTAGGGTCATGAAACTAGCTCTTCAGTTAACATTATGTGCATGAAATATTGGTCTGTTTATAACACTTTGAAAATGTGATCTGGTTTACGCTTGACATTTTAAACATGCAATTAGGTTCACGTATACCATTATGTACTTAAAATATTTGTCCACACATAAAATAATAGTAGTCATGTTTTTCTCCAAGGACTATCATTATTGAAAAAGACCCTTAATAAACTATGATCACTCATCATTCTAGACCTATCTTTATAAACTAGGTTTACTCCCCATTCTGTTCTTATCTATCTTGTGCGATGTAAATATTTACCAAATTCATTATAGGGCGATGTAGTTCCTTTCCATTAAATGATGAAAATCATATTCATGTGTTCCACAAGATCATAAACTTTCATTATATCATAACCCATGAAAGGAAATCGGTATCATTAACGTTTCATCATATCATAGCCTATTGAAAAAGGAATTATTTAAAAATCATTTCCTTATCGAATAAACAATTAAAATAAGAATTTTTCATACACGGTTCTTTATGGTATACCCCATGGAGGAGAAACAAGTTTCAGAAACATCATGTCATCAAACAATAAGACATTTAAAGAAATAATATGAATGGTTTCTTAGATAAATACCTAGTAATTAATAGGTGACACTTTTGGATTTCATTTTAAATGTGAAATAATTTTTAAATATAATTTAAAACATTTCTAGAAGAAACTATCATTTCTACTTTGAAAAACAATTTTTAAAACATAAAATATTTAGAAAATTTTTTTCTTAAATAATAACCTTAAAAATTATAATGCATTATTTTAAAAATATTTATAAATTTTCATGAGGTGAATTTCTTTTTCTATATAAAAAAATTAATTTTTTTTAAAACCTAGTTTTAGAAGAATTAGGGTTTTCAACTGAAAAGATGAAAAAATATTCCTTTGAAAATTTTGGTATATAAAGTGATGAAAATGAATGAAAAGTATGTAATCTCAAGAAATAACCATATGGTACAAATTTGTTTGATAACTATTGATAGTTAGATCATGATATTTCAACAGTGGATATTGAATCATAAACAGACCTGATAAATGTTGAGATTGTAATAGAAAACCCTAACAATTTTGGAAACCTTAAATCATAAGAACCATAAAATAATAATATTAAATGAAACATATAATATATTTAAATAATTATATTCATGATATAATATTTCAAATCATAATTATGTATACCTCATAGTGGAAGATAGGTGTATAACATAACTTATGTCCCAAATAAGTTATACATAGACAAAAATCCCTGACTTCTTTGGTAACTTTTGAACTATAAACACCATGATAGAAAGACCCTAAAAATTATATGAAAGTGCCCATAATTTTCATGATAATAATTTTATAATAAATTAATGGGAATAATATGTGCCACATAAAATAAATAGGTGGTTAATATAGCATGCATCTCACATAAGTAAAAAGTATGATATAAATCCCTTACCTTTAGTCTTGACTTTCATTGTACATGTTCAAACCAAATATATAATAAATAAAATTTTATTAAAAATATATTACATAATAATATTAATATATATTATACCATATATGGTTTTATTATAGCCTTTTAGTACCTTTTAATAAACAATTCTTTCTTCTGTCACATTACATAAAATAACTACTTTTTTATTATGTATGCTTTGAATTTTTTTATATTACATAAATAATGTTTCAGAAATATAAATAATATTAAAAATTATATAAATATCATATATTATCATTATATATGTACTTATATTAATCCGTAAAATTTAGATAAATGAAATAACATACATTGTTCAAAGAGATCGTGGATCGTACATACATGTGAAATTTTTTTCCCATTTTTTATTGGATTGGAAGAAATAAAATAAAATTCTATATTTAAAATTTCTAAAAACATTTATGTAAAATATATCAAATATATTCTTTAAATCAATCCTTAATAAATTATATAAAAAATGTGAATGAATCACATTTTTTTGCAAGGTGGTTATCCTCCATACACACGAATGACATTATCGTTTTCCCACAAAATGGTGTGTATGATGGTATGTGAGATATAGTAATTAAATAAATAAAATAACATAATACATATAATAAATATAATATATAAATATAAATATATATTTATCTCGGACATTGAAGGGTAATAATGAAAAGATGAAAGACATCGGTTGGTGGGGTGGTAGTCTGTTGTACAAACGAATGATGATTTCGTAACCCATTTGATGGAAGAATAACTGATTTTATGTAATTTACTTAACATAACAACATATATATATATATAATATAATTATGATATTATATAATATTTATATAATAAAAATTTAAGGGGTTAATGGAAGAAATAAAACAAATACGCTCGTTGATGAACGTTACCACTTCTTTGGGTGGCCTCCTTAGGTTTTCACTAATTTCATTAATAGGGCGGATTTGTGCCAAAAATAATTCTTATAGAATGAATTTAGGGATTTTTGGAAGTTATTTTAATTTATGTGTTGGATGAAAAGTAATTGTTTGAATGTGTGAAGAAGTGAGGGGAGTGACTACCCCATTATAGTCGAAGAGGAGTAGGATTTTTGGTAAATACCCAATTACATTCACTATTGGGAGGTATACATTACCTCATGTGATTAAAATATTGATTAATAATGGATGGGTTAGTTTTTTTTGGTTGAATAAATCCTCCATAAAATAAAAAAAAATCATTTTTATCATGTTATTCCTTAGTCTGTAAATTTACTCAATTTTAACATTTCAATTTTTACCATGGTAACATGTCTCTTTTTATTTTATTAGGTAATTTATCATTTAATAATAAAATAAGAATTAGTTTTATTATATAATTTATCAAAAATAATTATAAAATTAAATTACATTTATTAAATAAAATTTATATGTTTTCGAAAAATTCAGTTTAATACAAACGTATGTAATGCAAAACCCCTATTTTCACATTAATCATACGAATTAATTTTTATTATGATAAAAAAATTAATTTAAACATATTATATGATATTAACTATTTTGATTAAAAATATTGAAAAAAAATTACTCAATCCAATTAACTTCTAGATTTTAATTTAAAATTAATATCACAAACAAAATTAGAAAGCAGATTTTCAAAGAAAAAAAGATCAAAAGATTATAGTGTTTTTTAATCTAATTTTAGAATGAAAATGGTTCAAATTGCCTAAAATGTATTAATAGATATATAATTTAAATAATTATACTTTTAAATATAGTTATAATATTTTTTATCTTTATTAATAAATTAAATGATATAGATTTTTCAATTAAATTCCGGTATAATTCAATATTTTTCAAAATAAAATGGAACTTTTCAAAAAAAACATTCACAGGTAGATTTTTTTTAAATTTTAATTAGAATATTATTTTTTTTATAAAATATATATTCTTAAATTAAAAAAAAATTGTTCCATAAAAAGGCCACATAACTACTTTTTAGAAAAAAAAATATTTTGTATGTGTAAAAATGGATTTATTCATATTTATTATCTTAAAGACACATAATATGAAAGTTAAAAAAATATTTTAGAATATATAATATATAAATATGATTATAATCGTTATAAAAATGTTATTCCTTTAATTTATTATTGTAGTACACACTTTTGTGCTTGAAAATTGATTCTTCAGAAAAATATTTTCTTTTATTTTCAAAAGGGGTTTATTTTCATTTTGAATTATTTGGTCACCGAATAATTATGTGAATATACCTATGAAAACAATATATTTATTGTTTATTTAAACCAATTCGTTCTAACCATTAAAAATCTGCAGGGACAACTATCATATTAAAAAATAATATTTTAACTTGCATGTTGCATTTCGTTTAGACTCGATGTTGTGTTTAGTGAAAGCTAAAATTAGAATTATGTGTAAAAGAAGCCAGAAATACTAATTTATTTAAATCCAGTTGAAATTAGTGATTTGTGTAAAAAAAAAATTTGGAAATATAAAATTTAATTGAAAAAATTCCCAAAATATTAGGATGTTACATTTTACACCCCTTAAAATACATTTCTCCCCCGAAATTCTTCATGATCATCATAGGATTAACATTAGAAAATTACTTCATTAAAACCCACATCACTCAAGTAAATAATAAAATTACCATAAAAATGTAATTTTGGAAATATAAAGGTTACATAAAGTAACTCAAAACTAGGTTTCAACATATAAGAGCATGGGTGGGAAGTGAATATTTGGACATGGGAAAAAAGCATAAAAATTATTTATATTGATAGATATAACTAGTCATAAGAAAGTGGGTGATCAATAGAAAGATAACAATCAAAAAATCTTAATGTAAAGATACATGAAAATGGTAACTGATATCATCACAAATTATGATGAGAGGATAATATTTGATTTTAGCATCCACTTATTAAACTTGAATATTTTCATGAGAATATATGCTTACTTTATTTCATTACATTTCATGAGAACAATTCCATTCATTGGTTGTGAATTAATGCATTTACACTTTATCCCTTACGCCAAGAAATAAAGGTTAATTTTTTTCCTAAAGCACTAATGGGTCATTATATTTATAAATATAATGATATTTCATTCTACCTATAATTATTTATCTTAAAAAATGTTAGAATAGAATATACAATATAGATAAATCATCAAATAGTGAAGTATTAATATCTAATGCCCCATTAAATTTACAATATAAACAATTCCATAAATGGTTAACCATATGTCCTTTAAAATTATTAAAATCAAAAACTTTAGAAATATGATCAATGAATTTCAAAAATGAACCTATAATTAATTACCATATATGAGAAAGTGTCTATTGATTGTCACATGCAAAAAAAACTTAATACATTCATCTTTTATTATCTTAAAACATTTTAATAACCTTAATTTCCATAATAATTTAGTCAAAACACACATTCTTCTTTATTTATTACATATTTTATTGGAAATATTCATTATAAAAAAATGTTGTAAAATACTTCAATGATAGCATCAACCACTTTTTCAAAAAATCAGTTATCATTTATGAGGTCATAAGAAGTATCTAATTTAATTTATCCATATTAATTATCTATTAATTCCAACATCATTACATAAAAATTAAGAACATATCAAGTGTTTTATTTACCATAATAATGTGTTTCCCATGAATATCACTTTTCCATTAAATTAATTTTTTAGGTCATTAATATTATTATACAAAACCTTTCAAATTCTTAATCAAAATATATACTAAAAATAATTATAAATATCACAATACTTTAATTCTAATACAAACATACTTCAATAATTCCACCTTCCTATTAATCCAATAACTAGGCTTCATCATCTGATTTTTTAACACTTCACTCCTTTCATATTTTATTTATAGTCTCCTCATCATCTGTAGTATAACCATTTCTTGAACTGCCTTGTTGATTCTCTTTATTATCATTTCATTTATGAAATAAATTTCTATAATTCACAAAATTCTATATTGTTCCAATGAGGGTTCCTTTTGGGAGAGATACACATCGTCTTTTGTCGCCATGTGAGGGTGGAGACAACCCTACCGGTCTCTCCCCTACTGGAGGGAGAGGGACCTTTATTGTCCTTCAAGGTAGTAGAGTCTTCCATCTTCCCTTATCCAAACTTGATGTGCTTCCACCATTCATGAATTATTTCCTACACCCTAAGGTCCTGATATCTATGAAGGATTCCTTAATCTTCCATTGTCATGGGAGGAGTTTTATGAAGCTTCGATACCGGTCGATCGAACTCTTATTGTTCATTTCTATTAGCGAAGACCATTATTGGACACTTTATAAATATTCTACTTTAGTTTTTTTGGATCTAATGGATAGGTATATTTTTTTCTCAATAATAGGAACCTCATGATTCACTTACCTTTAGAGGAATACATGATACAAGCTTGGTTGTGAGCGCATAATAGATGAAACGAGTCCAGATTCTACCTTCACAGATGGAATTATTACTATCACATAATGTGGGACTCCACAATGGTGGTTAATTCAGTGAGTTTCCCTATTCTTCCCATACCTTTTCAGAATAATTCCATTATTAGGATTCTTGGAAATATCATAGGTAGACTCTTGTACTCTGATAGATGAACTAATGAAGTGTTCCATCCTATTAATCTAAGAGGGTTTGCTGAATTCCATGCTTCAAAAAATTCACTTTCTTTTATTTGGATTACAACTGGAGAGGAATACTCTTCTAGGCCACAAGTGGTGTATGAATCATGGGTGGAGTTTTGTTCTATATATAAGAGATTAGGTCATTCAATAACAACATTTAAACTTGTGTCGGGATAACCTAGGTCTCGGACCAGCCATGCAAATGTATCCTCAGGCCAGGGACAAGAGGGTGTTGATATAATTCATGGTGAACCATAGGATTTATAGAATTCATAGAAGCTAGATGTGGTAGTGGGAGGCAAGAGTGAGGGCCACGACAGTGGATATGTGTGTTGTCACAGTGTATGTTTGAACGAATATTCTCAAGGAGGTCTTACCTTTAAGATAGATAACCAATAGAATGTTACCTCTTTGGTTTCACTGGATGGTGGGGGAACAAATACAGTTGTTGGCCTTTTAATCTATAAATATGAGAGCCCAATTAGTGTAGGGTTCTTATTGAGGTTACAATGGAAGGGGTAATTATCAAGGAGGATATTGGGAATAGGTAGGATGTAGATGCTAAAAATGATGACTTTGTTGACTGGGTGAGTGAACCATGTGGAATAAAATAGAAAATTTTCAGTAAAAATGTTTGAGTATGAAACCATTTCAGTGTCTTATGGTTTATGTCTTGATAAAAGAGTTATTGGGGGAATGCATTGAGATTATACCTCTAAAGAGGCCCCTACCACACAAAAACATCATGTAATTGTGGTGAACGAGTCTCACGACTAACATGTTCATGGTGGGGCCACTATTAGAGGCAGATCTGACTCATAAAAAGGTGGATTCATCTCATATGTTAAAAATTTTAATGATCATTATGAGACTAATGTTGTGATTTAGTATTTGGAAGGTGCTTTGGTCAGGACCTTCATAGATGGGAATAAGGGCATTTGTAAGGAGAGGAAGTATTACTCTTCCTTTCCTCATCTTTTACAGACATGGCCAGTGAAGAAGTTAAAAGCCAATAAGTTAGAAAACTACTATATGTTAGGAATTTCTTTTGAGCAATCCTTGGAGTTTCTCAAGAGCTTATAATAATGAAATAGTCGAACACGCTTTTTCTCTCAATTCTAATGATGAGGAAGCCACTAAAATAATGAGGAGATAATTAAATATGAAACTTAATGAGGGGAAATATGACTAGATTGAAAAGTATAGCCTAATTATAGTTGGTGGATTGAATAATAGGAAGATAAAACTTGAAGAATATATTTAGTCGTAGGACGAGCTGGCCTTTTGGTTTGAAGATCTCATTATGGATGAAGCAGACACTCAGGTTAGTAACATCTCTTGGAAATTATTTATGCAGACTAATTCTGGTAGGCTAAAGATTCACTTTAATGACTTTGACATTTCCTTTTTGTTTTAAGTCATGGTTTCTCACCTTTTCCTCAAAATGTTTTTAAAATAAAAAATTAATTTTCAATCAGAGAGATCATACTTTCCACATTTGAAAATAATTACAATAGATGATATCTTAGGGAGAACAATATTATCATCTGAATATTTTCTATTTTTCATAGAAATTGTTTTTTGTGTTTGGATTTTAAAAAATGGAAAAATATTCTCATCCATTTTATAAATTCCCATGTGTGATTATTTTCATATTATTTACATATAGAAAATTGGATGTTATTTCCTCTATGGTTTTCATTACCCAAAATCTCAACAACCACTAGCCTTCTCTTCTTTTTTGAGTCCGAGAGTTGGTTAATGTGAATTTTGTTAATTATATTGTAGGATTACTGATTAAGAATAAGTACAATATCATTCACTAAATTCATCATCTTGTTTTTTTGCTCATTAGAAAATTGTACATTGAATTCAATGTAAATATAGTTTATTCTAGTTTAGCAATTGATTAAAACTAAGAAGCATAGTGTGAGAAAATCTAATCATTTTATAAAACCACATAATCATGGATAACACTTATTTCATGTTTAAATCATGAAACTTTCATTTCAATATTTAACATATTATATTTATCCTTGTACATTCATAGTCATCATATATTTAAATACTTAATGATGTTCAATAAATAGTTTGTGAATTTCTAAAGTATATCCCTTTGGTGTTTCAAACTATCTATTAAGTAAGGCTAGTTTTCATGCACCAAGTGAAGATAATGTCAAGAATAATGCACCCTTTTTAGATTTATTACCCATAGTGTACCTCTATGTTATATCCACATCTAATTATAGTTTCCATATAGGGATTTTATTATTTTAAAACCACTTACTCAACACATTTACGAAATTATAGTGAATTTTCTTATATTATGACTCATCCATACAGTTATCCATAGAGACATCCCTATAAATAACATTATTAAAATATCCGAGCATCTCATTGAGGTTTTCTCATATTACTTTCCAAAGGATAGATATAAATTTCTTTTGATATAGAAAATAGATAATCATGATTCTTATACATGGATATTACATATTTTTAGATAAATATTTCATTCACTACCTAAAAAATGTTTGAGTTCCATAATAGTTTTATTCCTTTGAATATGTGGAAAGCAATCTTCTTAATTATAGAAATATATTCAATGGATCCTATAAATATCTTCGCATTATGTACTCTTCATGGATATTCACTATTAAAAACATTAAATATAAATTATAGAAAAGGAAACATAAGAAATGTGGAGATCAGATTACAGTGAGGATAAACGGGTGAGATATATTAGAATAACAAGAACATAAGGGTTTGAAACATTATCTTAACATTTGAAAACCATAACTTGTAAATCCAATATCGTAATCTTGATTCATAGAATAAATATTGATAGTTAATAATAAATTAATCATAAGTAAAAAAAACTAATATGATCCATGAGATTATTACAGTTCCATAAGATATGGATTTCTATCATACACATGTACTTATAATATTGAGAACATGAATAAATAAAAACATGTTCTCTATTTATATTAAAAACAAGAAAACAGACCCTCAAATAAACCTATAGGCATGCAACCAGGTCTATTTGTGGCATTAAGGACATGAAATATTGGTACATGCGAGACATTTTTAACATAAAAATAGGTTCATTAATATCATTGTGAACATGTAATTAGGTTCATGCAAAAAATTGTAGAAATTAATGACAGGTCGATATATAACATCAGAGTAGACAAGGTTCTCTCTCAAGACCATCATAGTCGAAAAATCCCCTTACTAGACTAAGAAAACTCCGCATTCCATAAATTTATTACTAAACTGGGATTAGTTAACATTTTATTATTTTTTATCTCATGAGATAAAAATCCTTACCCATTTAATTGGAGGAAGATATAGGTCCCACCCATCATATAATGAAAACCATATTCATGTTTACATAAAATCATAAACATTCATCGTATCATAACCAATGAAATTAAATGGGTGGTATAAACATTTCATAATCTTATAACCAATGGAGAATATATAGGTCTCATAATCATTTAATTATACAATAACCCATGAAAGAAGCAGGTTTAATAATCATTTTCTCATGGAATACCCTATGGAAGTGAAACGGATTTCCTAAACATCATTCCATCAAAACATAAACCATTCAGAGAAAGAATATGAATAATATCCACAAATCATATCCATATTAAGGAATAGGTATCACGAATTGATATAATTTTATATAGAAAATAATTTCGTAAGATCATTTAAAACATTTCATTTTTAAAATAACCATTCCACTTTGAAAAAAAACTTATTAAAAATAAAACCTTTTGAAAACCATTTTCTTTAAAAATATACATGAAAACTAATAAAGGAATGTTTGATAATAATTTTTTAAATTTCTTGTGATATTTTCCCCTTCCACTTGAAAATCATTTTGTAAATATATTTGAAAACATTTTTAGAAATCATGGTTTTAGAAGGAAAAAGGTTTTTGACAGAAAGTATGAAAAATCATTATTCTAAACTTTTCAGTAAATAAACATAGGAAAATGACTGGTAAATATGTATTCTCATGAAGTAACCAAAGAATAAGAAAATTAATTATAATTTATTATATTTATTTCATTATATTTTAACATTAGAGACATAATCATAAATAATCCTGATAAATAATGATATTGTAACATAAAACCATTAACACTTTGGTAACCTTAAATTTTAAGCCCAAAGTAATAATAAAATTGAATTACACTAAAATTATCATAAAATAATAATATTAATGATATAAAATTTCAAATGGGAAGTATATACACCACATATATAAAGATAGATTCGTAACATAACCTCTGTCCTAATGAAATAAAATTGAGAAAAAAATCCCTTACCTCATTGGTAACTATTGAAAAGAAAACATTGTAGAAGTGAGATCCAAAACTTTCTTTGTTAATCCCTATAAATTTTAGGATAATAATCATAAAACACATTCCTGTTAAGTATATACATAACATTAAAAAATAGGTTTTGAATATGTCTATTGAAACTCTGTTCCATCACATCAATAAAAGGTGAAAAAAGGAAATGCCTTAGAAAAAAGAAGAGAATATACATGAAGAAAATCAAGATTTGAAAAGGCTTGAAAATTGGATCTCCCTAGTGATGCCAAGGCTCTGTTGTCATGAAAATTACTTCCGCCCCACATTTCTGGCGTGAATTCACTTCAACTCCTGACCACTAAATTCCCAGGGTCATTTTTCTTCTTATAAAAACACTCCTGGGGACATCATTTTTATAGACGAATTTCCATGAAGCCTAATTGCTGCCCTGGTCACCCTAGTGCTTCACCCAAGTCTTCTAAAACCTTTAAATTAGTTCTTTAGGACCTAGGTTGGATGAGTTGAATGAGGATCATAGGTCTTATGTCCCTTTAGTGTTTAAAATCGATAACACTTGTGAACCAAAATCACCCAACCTCCAAAAATCAGAAACACAGGGCGCCACCCTTTCCTCTCAATGGAACATGATCACCCCACATGTAGGAATACATGTGAATACTCTTGAAGGCTTGTTTCAAGTCTCTCAAAAGTTTTAAATTCCATGTTTTTTCCCACATAAGTGAACACCAGGTATCCAAATCCTACTTGTGTGCCCATATATGTGTGTGAGATACCTATTGGGGAGCCCTTCTTTGATTCACCTTATCCCTTCAGTCAATAGAAGACTTTCATAATGCCTTCTTAAAAGCAATTAATTGAAATTATTCTTTTTTATAGGTTCCCTTTTCAGAAAGGTATTATGTTAAAACCTTCACCAAAACCTCCTGACTTATCAAACCATTGGGAAGGGCACATCAGCATGTATCCAATATGTGTTTGTAGATCTGTAGTCAGAAGTTCACTATATTTTTTTTCAATGGGGTTAGGATTCATAGAGAGTTTGTGGGTTTGTATATCCATAGTCACATGGTTCATTCTCCTTGGAATAGTGTTGCGGAGTTCATGGTTTGGAGGATTAGGGTCAGCGTCATGCATGTCCCTTATCATCTCTAAAACCTATAGCCTCGGGTCCCTGGAAGGAAAGGTATGGTTTACACCTATTTTTCATTTTGAAAAAAAGTGAAGTCTCCCTCCCCTACCAGAACCATTTTTAGGGAAACCATCCTGGTGTAATCCCCTAACCATTCATGTAGGTGGTTGCAGTGTTTCTCCTCTCTAATTCCTTCACGTTCACTCCTTCCTTACATTGTAACCTTATCAACCGTAAAGTGAATAGAGGAAATGTTCTTCACCCCATCCTATTCCACCATCATCATAATATGCTTGTCCTCTTCCATCAACGAAGGCAGAAAAGTGTGTATTCCATTATTGAATCTTTCACATCCTCTTATTTCTCACAACAAGAAAGACTCACATGGGCTTATATATTTGTGATGATAACAACATCCTTACAATAAAATCATATGAATGAACTATAAGAACTCTGATTACCATCAAAACTTGGATACTTGGGAAGCCTTATTATGGCCCGATCTACATACCATTTCATCCATAAAAGGCATCATTTTCATTATTTAATGCCACACTCATTTCTGTCAAAGGACTACACTCTCCTATGAGAATCATTAAACAATGTGGGAATTGATTTCAATCCAAGTGGGATACATAAGAAGCCTCTTTGAGGTTCAGATCCAACACTATAAATCAACTATGTTCTTCCTTGGCCATATTCCCAATAGGGTCTACTACAGCATGAAAACTCATATCTTTTCAAAGTTCCTTTGGTTACTTAGGCATAACTGCCACACCAATCATTGACTAAATACCTCTTTCTTAGTTTTCCTTTCCACATGACATAAAATTGTATAGCTAGGTCCTTATTATATGACCTTAAAAGGTATGATGTGCCCCATTAATCGGTACCAAACTATGAGGGTTATAATTCCTTTCATAATGATATATAGGTAGCCATTCATGGGTATAATTCCAACATAAAAACAAAATTTTTTATCCTTGGATGACAATAAATTCTAGAGCACCCCACTGAGTGGCCTAAAAATTAGTATTATTATAACAATAGTTAAAAGAATATCTAAATAGTATATGTGTGGATACAATTTAGGGAGAACATTGAATACATACATATATCTCCATTAATGAACAACCGTGAATACATACAGATGAATTTAAATTTCCTAAATGGTTGTAATTTATTGAAAATTCCTAGGAAACTTATGTTATACATCGAAAAATTAATATGGATTCATAATAAATATCTTAAATCTATTAGAGAGTCCTAGAGTAGGTAATAATTCCCCCAAAAAGTGTGTGATGAGTCTGAAATCCAAACCTCTTGACCAATGTATGTTCTCAAGTATCGTATGCCAAAATATAATAAATTCATGCCATTGGAAAGAATGTCAGTTTGGATAAAGAACCACTGGATGTATTTTTTTCCGTAAATCAATCCATTGGAAATCAGCCAAAAGCAGTGTTTCTTAACTAGAACAGACATTTCAAAGTTGACGAAACAAAAATGGTGAACCTAATGTGAATCCTTAACCTTGTTGATAGTATTACCCATCTTTCATGACCCTATCAATTAATAATAGAATTCCATACAAAGAAATCAGTCACGTATGTGTCCATATAAAAGAATTTTATTTAATGGAGTTAATTTTCTTTCATGTTTTCAAGAACTCCCTTCACTCCATACGGCTTCCTTTATGTTTGCACCTGTGAATTCTCAAGACACTGTTCAAGCTAGATCCTCATCTGCTGGAAGGAATTCATCACCAACTCATCATATTCAATAGTAGGTCTCAAATGTATTGGCATGTGAATTCCATCTACATGGTACTATCCCAGCACTAGAGGATGCCCGATAGGCACTCCAAGTTGACAACAACCTTCAATCGCCTAGTCAGCAATGACCGATGGTCAACAAGCAGATGGTGCCAATGAGCCCTTCAACCATTTTTGGGTCCTTATCCCTAGAACACAATAATCAATACTCTCATACTAGAAGTATGAGGGGAAAGATGTCACTCCTGGCATCAACTCAAATTCACAAAGGTTCTTCCTGAGGGCTCCCACCAACAATCGCTTCCAGTAGAATCGTACAGCAAAAAAAGCCCAACATGATGGGGGTATTGCCTTTGGTTGTTTGGACCAGGTCCCTTAGACCTGAGGTTGCAAGAAGAACCTTTGGAGACAACATCTAGCCAACAATGAAGAATTTCTTACTTTTTTCTCGCTCTATTGAAGTCTAAAAACCTAACATGGTGGGAAAAAACGAATGGGCACATAAACCCTTCTTCCCAAATTCTTCCATCTTGCAGACTCATCCAGTAGCATTCAGTCAATCCATTAATTTATAACGAGTGGTGTACTATGAGAAGGAATATACATCTGTATAAAAACTATCAGCCTGTCAACAGACTCATATAATGACATTCAAGGAATCCCACCAATCAAATATAGTGGCAACTGGTAAGTAGGAACATACACCTGCCTGCACTCACCATTCCTCCCAGCTATCCCATCTAATAGCAATGAAAGAATTCCATCAAACTTTCTTGGTAGATGAAATCCATTAAGCACATACCCCTACCATCATTCATCAATACTATAAGCAGTCTCATTTGGAAGCACCTGGAGAAATCAATCGGAAAGCTCTGATGACAAACATGGGGCAAACTCAACTCTTTTCCCCCATACATGAGAACTATCAGTATCCACTGAGAGGAAAGGGAGGACATGAGTTGGAACATAAACCTAATCTAGATACTGAATGGACGTATATTCTCGTTTTGGAAATTATAGTCACTAAACACCTTTTAGAAATTGTGAAAGGGAAGACACAAATTCTTAACCATGTTCTAGAATCATGACAGAATATTATAATAGCAACATCATCACTAACAGGGGAATAAACACATAATATTGTCCCAACACCTGGGATGACTCATCATCATGCCATCCCAGATTAGATACATACCTATGTTCCAGTCCATGAGGGTTATGAGGTATACTCTCCCATATTATAAGGATGACTAGATTGTGAACATACACCATTTCCAATTGGAGAAAATTGGCCCATTTTTCTGACCACTCGAAGGCAGTTGGAAAATCAAGATACAATCTATGATCTGGAACCTCATAATACTATAGTTCATGATGACCTTGTAAATTTATTTGTTTCAACTCAAGATCATACTCTTCCATTACCAAATTATGGGAGTAGTAGTATTAATTCTGAAGTTCCTTATTGGACGCTTCATCATAAAGTCTTGATTCATTAAAATTCGATCAATCTATAGATCTTATCTCTAGATGTGAGCCACGATAACCCTCCATGTTGGTAGAATACCAGGGAGAAAAAGGATTTATCCTTTGATTCAATCCACTATGGTGGTGCTCCCTATGATGGTATTAATTGTGAATGTTATCTCCATAGTAGTGTTTCACATTGTCATGATAATTCATCAATTTATAATGTAGTGGTGAGAAAACCCTCTTATCACGAGTCACATACCAACATAAGGCTAGTGATGTCTGATACCATGTTACTAATAGGTGAAATACTTTCTCAACCACAAGACATCCCAAGGCAACTATCATTCACTAATCCTCCCTTGGGTATTTTGTCTACTAATATAGAAAAATAAAAAACAAATGATCCTATTATTTAAGATAAAACAATCAAGAATCATCCACTCTGGTCAGAAAAAGTTGAGAAACCTCTAGAAAAATATGATGAAGATATGTTGAATATGACAAAAAAACTATCTAAGGGTGAAATACCAATTATGTTCTTACCTTTGGCAAACTCTTAATACATCATTCCAAAATTTATGGTAGAAGATTGCATTCATGATATCTGCCTCAACTCATAGAAGACTATTCATCATCTGAAAGAAAAAATATTACCATATAATGAATATTAATGTCATTTAGGTGTAATAGAAGGGTTGCAAGGATAAATTGACATGGTATCTCTCCCATTTTCTTGACATCTAAAATGTTTAGAAGCAAAAGGGAACCCTTAAGAGTGAATATCTCGATGCACTAATGAGGATATGCCAGTTAATTATTGATACCCCATCTGGTGTTCATATCAGAGGATGGGATGGACATGGAGAATTTCATTTCACTTCTCTCCAAATTCAACAAAGCCCTCAAATAGTGGTCACATGAAATTTTATTTCCCATGGTTGGCTACAATAAATAGATTTTATGTGTAAACAAGGATATGCTGAAGAACATGCCTCGAATTACTCTAATCATAGACTGGACCAAATAGAGCAAGATATTGAGATAGATTTACATCATGCATCTGAGAACATTAAGAAGGCCTCTCACTTATATGACTTTAGCCAAAAGATTATGTAAATGTATAAAATAACACACCGGTCTTCTGAAACATTCGGTTTAAGTGGTTGTTTGATAATGCATTCTTCCAATGTTCAAATAATAATTCGTACTATCAGAAGAGAAGTTGTGCTAATATTAGCCATAGAAGTTTAGGAACCACCCCAGCTTATAGGTTTGGGGCCGATTTAACTCATTATTTGAGTTTAATAAACAATGTTCAATGATTTGAAGAAGAAGAAAGAGAATTTCCCCAACCCATAAGGCTAGGGTTTTTTCATAGCTATAATCCCATCATCAATGGATGTTAGTTTTTTCCTGATTGGGGAAGAGGTCACAAAGTAAATTCACAACTAAACTATCCAAGGATTACCATCAGGTAACTATCCATCAAATAGTTCTCAATAATTCAGAATATATGAGAACAAAGTCTCGTGGAGGACACAAAAAAGAATATTTTTCAAAGATACATATAAAATTTTGTCAATGCATTATGTGTTTTTAAATGTCATCTATATCACTAGAGAAGATCCTCTAAAAAATGATACCATTTCAGGGGAGTCATATGATGATATTCTTATTCATAATACGACAAACACTAAAGAAAATGAAGAAGGTGTGCGTACCTAAAATCAGAGGCTTACCATGAATTTAGATATTCCCCCATGTAACTAACTCCCACCCCTTAGAATGGTATCTAACAAGGGGAAAATTAAAAGTCATATCATGTCTAAATTCTCCACTATATATTGTCAATCTATGTTAATTGAGGAAATATTTTCTTAGAAGGAAGAGGAGATGAAGAAGTTGAAAAGACTCAATGAAGAGTAAATTCAAAGCATCATTTCTGCTAGACATGCTCCACAAGAAGATCTTCAACATGAACATCTTGTATGAACTTCTAAGAAAAGAGGGTTTGTGGTGATTATAGATGTAGAAAATTAGTTCCCTCTATTGCATAGAAATCCAGGATAGGATAAAACACATCCTTATAGGCTTGTCCCCATTGGGTTATCCAAGAAAAACACCAGAACCCCCACCACCAGTGGTTTTTTCAGTTATTGCCCTAGTTAAAACTCAAGATGTTATACCTATGCAGGTACCAAATCATTCAGATATTCCCCAAATTTTTATGAATACAATTGAGGGATTAACAACATGATTCTAGGCTATGGACGAACAACATGCACAAGTATAACTAGAAAAGATATATTACCCTTAATGGGTATATATGATCCCTCCACTACCAAACATTATGAATAAAACATTTCCAATCATTAAAGATTTTGGAGATTCGGAGTAGCCCTTAATGTATTTTGTTTCTCATTATAATCCCATGATGGGGACCCCTCAACAACCAGAATTAATAATGCTTAGTTTTTTTGTGAAATTATTACAAGGACCAGCCTTGGTCTGGTGTACAAGTTTGTAGTCTTGATTAATTACTAGATGGGAAGACCTCCACCAGAAATTCCTTCTCTAATTCAGCATAACACTACCAAAGAAAACAATTTATGATACTAAAAATTGCTGAAAAATGGATACTGAAAGAGTTTTATATTCCATTTCACAATGTAAGGGATCAACATATTCCTTAAATCTACCACTCCCTCATGAATAGTTGCTCCCAATTTGTATGTAAACTTTACGTGATGAGTTACGCACACCATTAATCCCAATAAAATACATAAAAGAGATCAATTCCTTGCATCAATCTCTCAATAAGTATAGGATTCCATTGTTGATACTAAAGATAAATATCATGTAATCCCATCAACTCTAGGAAGGTGAACAGGGAATGCATAGGTTGCTATAGTCACACTCAAACAAACACCTATTCCTGCTTCTACCTCATAGCCTTCATTATACTGAAGGGCCCCACCTCTGGAGTGTCAACTTCAGTGACTGCCTAGTCAATATGATCCATAATATCAAAGTCATATATTTTTTGAGGAGTTAAAGAAAAACGTTTATTATTTTCAGAATGAACAAGTTTTTGGTTACTTAATTTAAATTTTGGAAACCAATTTGGTTCAATTTTCAATGCTGAAGAACCTGAATAAATAAGGAGATGATGATCTCCCAAATTATCACCACCTTTATCAAATGTTAGGGTATCCCATTAAAGAGTGCTTTATTTTCAACGACCTTCTAAAAACTGGTATACTCTAAACAAGTGAAACTAAAACGTTCATTATCCCGGGTAGCATGTGTTACTACTACAGATCCAGGGAAAGAAGGAAAATAAAAGGAAGTCAAAAGAAAAAATGTGTAGAAGTATGATGATTCAATGATTAGGAAAATGATTAAAAAACTCATGCCATTCTACAAACATAGATAAAACAACTGACTATTTATTAATCCACTTCTATAACAGCAAATCTATCTTCGACAAAAGATTATTCCTTTAGAGGTCAACCCTCAAAGAAACGACATGATCATAAATATATTGAGTAGTCAGAAAAAGATGATCTTCTATCAAGGCCAAAGTTTTCCTTAAATTTGGAAGATTTCATTCCCTCTGTCTTAAAAGCATGGGAACCGCCCCACCATATAGAACAAAAAGAACTGGCTTGTCAAGAACAATCTTTATTAGATAAGAAGTTGATCTTCAGTTCTGTTAACGTTTTCCACTGAATGGACACCTTTGAAAATAAAGATTCTAGTTTTGATGAACCTGAATTCCATATACACGATAGGGGAAGTGGGGATAAAATCCAAGATAGAGGATATAGGGGAAGAAATAAATATGCTAGAAACCACTATTTTCACTCTACCCCTACTCGAACTATTTGTGCGGTAGAAACACATGTGAGAGACCATCAGCAGGCTCAACAATAACATGGAAATTCTCCCACACATGACAAGATTGTTCCTAACCTGGTTATTTAAGAAGAATTATTGGAAATTACACCATCAATATATTGGAAAATAGATATACCTATCATATCTTAACTACCAAGAGCAGAAGTATTTCCAGCTTCTTCCACAACACATGGTTTATCTACATCAGAAGCATCAACTTCTAGGGAACCTACAAAACTAAATAGCCAAGATAGAAAACATAGACCATTGGACCAAAAGTATGGTTTTTTGAAATATCTAGACCATGTACCATCCATTTTTTCAATCATGGATTCCATTAATATGTCAAAAGATCTTCGATAAGCACTTATTTAGGCTTTTTCACATCCTCAAGAGTTTGAAACTGCAGTTGCACCTCTTGAGGTTTACCGTATACAGAATAATCCTGCAGAATGTCATGCAGTCATATATTTCATAGATAAGGATGAGGATGACGTTTTAAATGGACACATTAGAACCTTTTATCTATCTGGAAAGATTAATGATACATACATCTAACTATCCTTCATTGATAATGGCTCCAGAGTCAACCATATTCCCATCTGTATACTTCGACGATTGGGTTTCACTAAATCTGACTTATCTTCATCAATGTAATGACCCAGAAATTACATGTAATTTTTTTAATTTATATGAAATTATTAAGAGCTTTTGAAAATTAACAGAGCATAATTTAGATGCCCAGTGTGCACTGAATGAATTTTTAAACTTTTTTAAAGGTATGTTCAGAAAATGTACAAGGGGATTTTCTATCTTTTAAACCAGCAATCAAATTAAAAATATTAGGGAACCATTGATTCTAAAATTCCAATATTTGTCAAGGGAAGCTTCACTTCAACAGTAGTATGTCAAGAGAAAAAAAATTAAATTTTAGACTTTTAAAAAATAATAATAAAATAACATGATAAGTTATTTTATTAATTTTTCTTTAGCGGATGAGTGTTGGTGGTGGGGATCGGTGACTTGTCATCCCAATTAATTACTTGAATGTACTTTATTTGTAACTACACTATTTGGGAATTAATAGGTTCATTTATTAAATGAACCTCATTAATTCCTCAGTATGTTACTTACCTTTTCCCCTCTATTTAAGTTAGGCTCGGGGTGGGGATCTGGCATGGCTTCACCAAGCAAGGAACCTCTGGCGAAGTGAAGTGACTTCATCAACCAACAGATGACAAAAGCTTGTGTGGAGATGATTGGTGATCGACGAATGCTAACGAACTCACTCTGATAGGGACTCTCCTTCCTCCAACAACCATGATACCTCTGACAGTTCACGAGGTAGGTGTTGTCATTTAATTCAAGAATTTCTATCGATTCTTTTCCCCTTTCTGGAATTTGTGGGTGGATGCTGTAGGGGATTTGAGTGGGGCTAATTTTTTAAAGATGAATTGAATAATCTACCGCTTGTTATAATTCTAAGGCAGAGGTCATGGGCTAAATGAACAATGATTGGACCCTCCACCACTTCGTTCTTGTTTCATTCTTTGGTGGAAAATTTCTTCAACTCATTAGAATCTAGAATTTGGGAGCCTCAGAGCGACGACGGCTTCCCGGGGGGCCGTAGATTCAAAGAAAAGTAAAAATGTAGCTCGAGCGCATCGACGGAGCCCCACAGAAGGAGCACTGGCATGAAACCAGTGGGCGGCACTAGTGACCGGTGATGCAGCGTCGGCAATTGACAATCGCCGACCGCTGTGGAAGAGCGGTGCCAGTCAGCACCACAATGGTTTGACGAGAATCCATCTACGGCCATCCATGAAGGTGGAGGTGGAACACTGCCCTGAAGAGCTGCAGCTTCAAAGACGTGGAATGCTGGTAAGGGACCCGCCTTCTGCGAGCCCTGTGGGTGATGTGGTAGCACCATATATCTCCACTAATAAAGGAGTCGAACGACTCCTCTAAGCAGTTTTGGATCAGCCAGTCACACAAGATAGTGGGTCGAACTGCCCTGTGGGCCATGCCCAACCAGCAGGCTAGGCCTATCTGTGCCCCCACTGTTCGAGCCCACCATGGCCCAACCCAACCGGGCCGGCCCATTCTGGTTTGACTAGGGTTGGGTCACACCTAGATAAGGTCCCATCGACCCAAATTGGATCGGATCTGCCAAAACTGGGATCGGCCCGACCGGGTCGGACCATACCCAGACCCCTCTGGGGCCCAAATAAGCATTAGTGACCATATTTGGCAAACCAAAATTCCATTTGAAGTGTTTTCTGCAATGTTCCTTTTGAGATACTCCCTTATAGTTTTAGAGAATGTTGGCGTATGGAAGGGTTGGATCGACTATGAATCCAATGAAACCCTTGGCAGTAAAATTCCAATAACTTACAGACCGAGCGTCTGATTGACACGTCATCAATTGCATTGGAACCCTTAGGACATGATGGATCGTCGGGTTACTTATTTGTGGGAATTCATGCTGGTTTAATTAATATTGATGGATTAGGGAGATGTTCTCCCATAATCATGCATACTATGAGCATGAATCAAGTGGTTGGATGTGAGGTAGAGGTTGTAGACAGATCATAGAGAGGATAATACTGAGCGATCCTATGTGGGTCAGTGACATACAAATCCTATGTAGGTCAGATCCTATGTTGATCAACACGCAGGGATCCTATGTGGGTCAGCACATACCAATTTTGTGGGGGTCAGATCCTGTGGGGGTCAGCACTCTGTGATCTTGTGTGGGTCAGCACAAACTTATCCTATGCGGGTCGGATCCTATGTGGGTCTTTCAGGGGTTAGTACCTATCTATCCTATGTTGTTTAGACTCAATATGATTATTAGTAGTGCCTCTTGATGGAATAAAATGATCGATATTCTCGAATAATCATTTGTACTTTTATTATTTACTTATACCTGGTTTCAGCTGTGTAAATTTCTTTGTGATTTGTGATTGAAATCATGTGGTATGGTATTATTTTTTGGAATTCATTGAGACCTTCAGGGGTCTTAGGGTCTATAATGGGTATTTTTATATTCACCCTTACATGGGATTCGCCCACACCTTGTTGTGTCTTATACAGACGATGAGCAACATGGCTGAGACTTGAGGGATCTAGGACCAGACAGTAGACAGAGGAGATTGGCTGACGTGGAGAGAAGCAGAGAAGCGATATACCTACTCTTCAGATAAGATACTTGGTGGAATAATCTAGAAGTTCCTTTCTATTTTTTAGTTGTATTTGTACCTTTCAGTTGGGCTTGTAGTCCAACCCCTTTTAGTTTTAGTACACACCTTTACTACTATAGTTTTACTTCGTGGTTCATCTTTTTGGTTTCTCGGATTGTGTGTTTTTATTAGTTTAAAGAAAATTCCTTCTGTTTTTGGGATACACATTTCTAGTGATAGTCACCAACCCCTGGCCTATGGAAGGGGGTCTTGGGGTAGTCACGACATGGGCCCTTGGGGACGGTTCGTGACAAAGTTGTATTAGAGGAGTCAGATCTACCGAAGAACTAGGACTCTTATATATTCAATGGAGCAATAGTGTTAAGTGTTTTGAGTATGGTTTTCAGTTTAGGGAGTCCAGTGTTGGTGTGGTGGATGACATATCCACACACTAGGTCCCTGAATTCTGATTTCTAACTTGATGCACGAAAACAAATATTTTGTTTGTTTTTGAAAGGTTTTTTACTTTGATCTCTTTGGACTAAGCTCACCAGGAATAACATATTGACCATGGTGCTCCTATTACTTTTCAGGATACTGGAGCGTAGACAGCCATCCAGGATTCCTGATAGAGTACCCGATGATGGCCCACCAAGCGACAAGGCTTCGGTGCATGGACCTCTTATTGTGGTAGCACTTTCGGGTGGTGCAGCAGTTGCACCACAACCTGTTGTGAAGCTGATGAAACCAGGCCCACCAAAAGACCATGAATTCAGACTTAATGCATTACACAAGTTTTAGTGAAAGAGTCCTCTGAGGTTTCAAAGTGAGAAAGATCCCTAGGCAGCTGAGGAATGGCTGGAGTCTGTGGACAGAGTTTTTCGCTTGGTTGGGACACCAACAGAGCAGAATATTATCATAGATGCTATATTTTTTCAAGGTAAAACATGGATACTGTAGAGCATGATGCTCTAGACACATGACGAGGCAACCCTCAACTGGACCAACTTTGAGAGCCTCTTTAGAATAGAGTTTGTACCAGTTACTCTACACTCTGTGTTTATATAGGAGATGCTACACTTACAGCAGGGCAACTTATCAGTGTACCAGTACTCGGAAATATTCACAAACCTCCAATGATACTCCACCAATAAGGTACAGGACCCATTGTTCAGGGCCCAGATCTTTGAGAAGGTTCTCTGGAGGGAGATTAGAGGGTAGATGATATAGCTGAATATCCCAATGCAGGCTGGAGTGCTCAAGCAAGCATTGTTGGTGGAGAGCTTCATAGCTGAGTAAGAACCAATGGTGAGACCGACTACCAGACAACAGTTAGTCAAGTCATATGTATGAGGTAGTAGATAGATTATGCAGAGGTCTAAGAGAGACAGACGCACTAGTGGATGACCCAAGGACATAGGGTCGGAGGTGCGGAGCTTGCAAGGCTGAGAAGGTCAGCTAGGAGGAAGACTGTGCAACACATGCAGAGGGCAGAGCCACATGGCTTCCGACTGCCCGACTCGCCATAATGAAAATCAGAAGACGGTCGAGGGACCACTGAGGCAGAGGTAGAGATTCGAGCGAGGAGGTCTTTAGGGCGGAAGATGAAGCATTGGAGCAGTTCGTGCAGTAGGTGGTGGGCGGTGATTTGAGGTTTTACTGCCACCACCACTAGGAGGTCCACCCCGACCACACGGAGCAAGTGGAAATGGGTGAGCACGGCTTCAGGTAGCATAATCCTATGACAATGGCACTCTGGGGATGAATAGAGGTATAATCTATGTCTATTCCACCTTCACTGTAGTACTTATAGACACTGGTTCTTGTCACTCTTTCATTGCCACAACACTCGTTTGGAGCTCAATGATTATGATGGATCTATTGGATCGATTATTATGATTAGAGGCTCCTATGAGAGATAATTTTATGATTATACATAGGTTCCAACAACGTGACTTACTCTGGGATGAGAGAGCTTTGGCTGGGATATCCTAGTAGTAGCGTCGAGGCCTTACGACATCATCTTGGGTATGGAATGGCTATCCAAAGTCCTTTCATAGATGTAATTTTTTAGGCACAAATTGCACTGTGTCTGTGAGAATGGGATCGGGTTTTCCTTAACTAGAGAGAATGAACCCTTTTCAACACAGGATGGGATTTCATGGAGGAGGGTGATGCTGATCACTCACCAGTTGGCTACCCTCACCCTTAGAGTAGTTGACGTGAGGAGTCAGAGATATCCTATAGTGGTGGACCAATATTCTTATATGTTTCTTAATGATGTTATAGGACTACCTCTACACAGAAAGGTATAAATTTACCTCAACCTATACCCTGAGGCGGCACTGATAACTATACCATCATACCAGATGGCTCTTGTGGAACTTCATGATTTTCAGGTACAGTTGGAGGACTTTTAGGGAACGGGGTTCATATGGCCCAGTGTTTCTCCATGGGAATTCCTGATCTTGTTTTCCAAGAAGAAGTATGTGATCTTGAGGTTTTGTGTGGACTATTAGTGCCTGAACTAGGTGAATGTGTAAAACACATATCCACTTTAGAGGATCAATGATCTCTTTGACCAACTGAAGGGAGATTGCTGGTTTTCAAAGATTGACCTCAGATTAAGATATCATTAGCTCATAGTAACGGATGAGGACATGCTAAAGATAGCCTTCTGATGTCGGTATGGCCATTAAAAGTTCTTTGTGGTGCCGTTCTATGTGACTAGAACTCCGGCTGTGTTCAAGGGGCTCATGAATCAGATCATTCATCCATACCTCGATCACAATGTGGTGGTCCTCATCGAAGGCATATTGGTATACGCGGTGTCAGAGGCGGATCACGCCACACACCTGAAGATAGTTATGGATACACTACGAGAGCACCATAAGAATGTAAATATCTCGATGTTCTAGTTCTGAATATGAGAAGTCCACTTCTGGGGGTTTGTTATCTCAGGGGCTGGAGTCGTAGTGGATCCAAAAAATATAGAGGCAATTCATTCTTGGGAACAACCCAAGAGTGTGACCAAAGTGCGGATTTTCCTAGTATTGGATGGGTACTACTGGATATTTTTACCTAACTTATCTAGGGTAGTGGCACCCTTTTCAGCCTTGAAAAATAAGGTACAACCATTCTTATAGATAGAGAAGTGTCAACAGAGTTTCCAAGAGATGAGGTAGAGACTGACAAGTACCCCCATCTTGAGGCTACCAGAAGAGGTCATTGGGTATGTAGTCTACTATGATGCATCAGGGACCAGACTAGGTTGTGTCTTGTCGTAGGAGCGAGTGGTGATCGCCTATAACTCACAGTATTTGAGACAGCACGAGCAGAACTATGCAACCCATGACCTGTAGTTAGTAGTATTGGTCTTTACACAGAAGATGTTGCGACACTACATGGTGGGTGAACAGTTTACTGATAACTCAGATCATAATAGTCTCAGGTATATCTTCTCATATACAAACCTAAAACTATTAAAATGATGATGGCTACATTTCTTATAGGACTATGACTTTGAGATAGTCTAAACTCCTGGGAAGGGGAATGGAGTTGTAGAGACACTCAGTGGGAGGTCTTGTTTATAACTACTGAGTGAGGCGACAGAGCATCTAGACACATTGCATATATATATCATGGATAGATATGGATCATATTATCTCCATTCTAGGATAGTTACTCCCCACTCCTTCGGTAGTCTGGGAGCCACATTTTGTGGATGTTCATTGTGAGGCCCGACGTGCTTAGATATTTTCAGGGTGATCTCTTGAATGATTTTCTAGAGGCAGAGAGAACGTCTTCCTCTTCAATGGACAGACTATGGTACTAGTGACGCTTCGAGAGGAGGTGTTGTGGGAGTTCCACACATCCCCTTTGGTCGTACATCCAGGATTAGAGAAGATGTACCTGGAACTCCAACATCAATACTGGTGGCTGGGGATGAAGAAAGCTGTGGAAGTGTTTATATTCTGATGCCTCACTTGTTAAAAATTTAAGCCCAAGCATCAGGTACCAGCGGGATTAGCTCAGCCACTTGAGGTACCATAGTAGAAGAGGAATGGTATCTCTATGGACTTCGTGACAAGGCCACCATGTATGTCCAGGGGACATGAATCTATCTGGGTGATTATTTACCAAATTACCAATTCATCCCACTTCTGACCCATTTAAGTGTAGGGATCAATAGAGGTCTTGGGACGCCTCTACATGCATGAAATTTTGAGACTACAAAGTATTCCAATGATGATCATCTCGGAACACAACAAAAGTTTTACATCCCACTTGTGGAAGGAATTATATGACGTGTTTGGAAGATAACTATTCTTGAGCACCTCCTTTCACCCTCAGACAGATGGTCAGATGTAGCAGACCATACAAACACTCGAGGACCTGCTTCGTTATTGTGTGCTCGATTTTGGCTGTAGTTGGGGGACCACCTTCCCATAATGGTGTTTGAATACAACAATTGTTATTACTCAACTATCAACATGGATCGATTGGAGGCCTTGTACGGGTGACCATGCAGATCACCTCTTTGCAGGACAGACCCAGGGAAGTCAGAACTTATGGGTCCAGAGTTGGTATAGGCTACCACAAAGAAGGTGAAGGTCATCCAAGATTGGATGAAGACTTCACAGATCCAGTAGAAGTCTTATGACGACAGGAGATAGATACCCTTGGAGTTTGATGAGTGACACCATGTCTTCCTAAGGGTCTCACCCTGATGAGGATTATGTAGGTTTGGTCATGGAAGTAATCTATCTTTGAGGTTCATCAGACCCTTCCAGATCCTCAGCATAGTTGGAGAGGTGGTGTACCATCTAGCTCTTCCTCCACAGATGCACTAGGTGCATAATGTATTCCAATTGTCATAGATGAGAGGATAAGTGTATTATCCATCACACGTTATAGACTAGGGTGAGAAGGACATCAGCAATGGGGTGACGTTTGTGTAGTTCCCAGTGGAGATAAAGGATCGATAAGAATGGTTCTTTCATAGGAAGTCAATCCCTCTTATGTGAGTTCTTTGGTAGCATGGGAACCTCCAGGAGAGCACATGGGAGCGGGAGGCTCAGATGCGTCTTCATTACCCCCACTTGTTCCCCTAGTTTTGTAATATCATTCAAAGAACAAAATACCTAATGCGGGGAGAATGTAAAGACCTGAAAATTCAATTTACATTTTCATAAATATTTGGAATTACTACAAGTCTGTGAAAATTAAAGGCACGTGATTTCGAGACCTTTTGTGCCCATAATGAATTTTTGAACTTTTTTTAGGTACTTTCAGTAAATACTAGGATGGTTTTTTCTCTCTTTTGAACTGGTTCTCAGATTAACAATATGAGGGAACCATTGAATCTGCAATGCCGAGACTTGCTTAAGGGAAGCTTCACTTCAACCACAATATGATGGGAGAAAAAGATAAATTTTGGACTGTATAGAAAAATAATAAAATAACATAACAAGTTGTTTTATTTCTTTTTCTCAACTAGATGAGTGGCAGTGGTGGGGACCGGTGAGTTATAAAGACAATTAATGGTTTGAATATCCTTTATTTGTTACCACACCATTGGGAAATTAAAAGTTTCATTCATTAAATGAACCCCATTAATTTATTGGTGCGTTACTCACCTTTTCCCCTCTAATTAAGTGAGGCTCATAGTGGAGTTCTGTTATGGATTCACTAAGAAAGGATCCTCTGTAGAAGTGACGTGACGTCTTCCACTGACAGAGGACGAAAGATTGTGCGGCAACAATCCCAGATCGACAAATTTAGAAGACCTAACATTGATGGGGACACTCCCTCTACCAAAGACTCTGATACCTCTGACAGTTAATGAGGTAGGGGTTGTCATTTAATTCAAGAATTTCCCTCAATTATTTTCCTCATTCGGGTATTTTTGGGTGGCTATTGTGGGAGATTTGAACAGGGATATTTTTTTAAATATGAATTGAATAATCTATTGCTTGTTGTAATGCTAACATAGAGGGTGAAGGGAAAACGAACAAGGCCCAGACCTTCTGTCTCTTCATTCATGTTGTATTCTTCGGGGGACAATTTCTTCAACTCGTCAGAATCTGGAATCTGGGAGCCTTGTAGTGACGGTGGCATCCCGAGAAGTCGTAGATGCAAGAGGAAGTGAAAACAGAGCTCTGGGGAACCACCAAAGCATCTTAAAGGGAGTTTCGATGTGGCAGTGCCAGTGACTGGTGCCGATGGATGAGAGTGGTGGCTGAAAACTACTGGATGCGGTGGAACAATGGAACTAGTCGGCACTGCGGTCCTCCAATGAGCAGCTAGTAGCAGCCAACCATGGAGGTGGAGGCGGCACGTCATCACGCATCGCGCTGAAGGTCTGCGACATCAAACCATGGAGATATGGCAAGGGACCCTCATCATATGGGTCCCATAGGTGACAAGGAGGTGCCACCTGGTGCCTCCAATAAAAGAGCCTAACGGCTCCTTTGAGACATTTGAGAGTAGCAGATCGTGCGACCCTCGTCGGTCACGCCAGCCAGTGGGATGGATAGCTTGATGTTCTGCACCCAGACTGCGGACTAGGCCAGTCTATGGCCAAGTAGGTTTAGGCCACCATGGCCCAGCCCAACCAGGCCGGGATGGGTCAGACTGGAACCAAACCCCTCTCAGGGCCATATAAGTATATGTGATTGTATCTTGTGAACCAGATATCTATTTGATGAACCATCTACGACGTTGGGATCATTTGAGAGAGAAATTACTTTTGAGATACTCCACAAGAGTTTTAGAGAAATTTAGATTACATCTAGGTAGGATCAACATAGAATCAATCTGGTCCTTCGACACTAAAATTCCAATAACATATAGTCATGGCTTCTGGTTAACGCACAAGAATCCAGTGGCTGACAGTGAGGTAGAGGTTGGAGATAGATCATACATAGATTTGTACCGAGCGATCTTGTGTGGGTCAGGGACATACCAATACTAGGTGGGTCAGATCCTATGTGGATCATTGCTCAATAATTTTGTGTGGGCCGGTGCATACCTAGCCTATGTGGGTCAGATCCTGTGTGGGCCAGCACTAAGTGATCCTACGTTGGTTAGCACATACTGATCCTGTGTGGGTCTTACATCGATTTAGTACCCATTGACTCTGGGTAGGACAAATCCTATGTGTGTCTAGAGGGGTTTAGTACCTATCGATCATGTGTGGGTCAGACTCAGTATAGTCAGCATCAGTGCCTCTAAATAGAATAAGATAATCTAGCTTCGGACTAATCCTCTATACATGTATGCTTTACTTATACCTGGTTTGATCCGTGTCTATTTCTTTGTGTTTTGTTATTGAGATAGTTATTTTTGGTTTTCCTTTGCGGAATTATGTGAGAATTTCAGGGGTCTCAGGGTCCCTACTGGGTATTGTTATAATCACCTGTGAATAGGCTTCACCCGCACTTTATTGTGTCTTGTGTAGAGGATATTTTGTTTGGTTTAGACATGAGGGAGCCAGGACTATGTGGTACACGTAGGATATTGGATGACGTGCAGAATAGTGGAGATGAGATATACATATCCTTCAGGTAGGATCATTGGTGGACAATTCCAAGTGTTGTTTTCTTGTTTTTCAGTTGTAGTTGTACCATTCTGTTGGTCTTGTATTCCGGACCCTTTTACTTTCAGTACACACCATAACTACTGAATTTTTACTTCGTGTTATCATCTTGTTGTGTTCTTGGATTGTGTGTTTGTAACAGTTTAAAGGAAATTCCTTCTCATTTTAGGGATACACCTTTCTAGTGCTCATCGCCAACCCCTGGCATATGGAAGGTGAGATTGGGGTAGTCACATCACATTTCCAGTGGGATAGGTCATGCTAATCCACATTGATGTTTCAAGGTTATTAAAAGAATTAACAAGAAACCATAGGAAATATTACACTCAGAACTCAGTTTGGGGATCTCGTATCTAATCCAAATTTAATGGTTGTCCATTAGGACATAGCCTTTAGCATTTTTCTTGGAAGGCCTTGGGTAGATCAACATGCGGAAATTCATTTTTCATATCACCAATGTCTCATGTATTGCTTCCATTTTAAAATTGGAGCATTTTATGGTGACCAGGATCTATTAAAAATGCATAAATTTCATTATATTGTGGCTTAATTCTGTCACACAAAGGAAACAATGTCCATGGAAAAATATGTAACAAAAATCAAATCTCTTAATGTCTTGTAAAATATCCTAGTAACCCAATTAAAACATATAAGTAGAGATAATGTGTTTACAATAAATCAAATTTAAAGGATAGATCTGAATACAAGAATTCGTCCAGTGGCTTCCAAAACGTAAATTGTGAAAATCGAGTCTCACGTCATCGGAGAAATTATTAATCTACCAAGTAGTGGTGAAAGCTTAAATGGAGATTTCATCATTTCCTCCACTGAACTTCATCAAGTATTTACAACCCCAATCATGATATATGAATTTGTTGCAATAATAACGAAATACAAGGATGTTGATTAGCGAACCATCATCATCTCTTCAATTCACCAAGAAGACCCTTCATAATCAGTAAGGTCAGCAATGATTGCCTCTTCTCCACGATGTTCAAATACTGATTCCTCTTTTATCTATAAATTTCATGCTTTATCGCCTAATCTACAAGTAGAAATAGAAGAAGTAACATGTCATGAAGAATAATATGACCTTAAAGACACCCCTCCAGAATTTGAGGAAGGTGTCTCTACCACTATGGATGAGCTTAGAGAAATAATTTTGGGTACATGAGATGATCCATGACCTACCTTAATTTGTGAAACCATGACTTATGAAGAACAAGAGTTGTATACTTAATTTCTAAAAAAATATAAAGATATATTTGTTTTCAACTATATAGAAATTTTAGGACTTAATCTTGATGTTCCCACACATCATTAGTGTTTTTTAGAAGAGAATTGAGGATTTATGAAAGTAGCTGAAGAACACACCCAACTGTCGCCTCTAAAATTAATGCTAAAGTAGACCAGATTATTAAATCTTACTTTTATAGGGAGTTGAAATATCAAAAATGGTTGGAGAAAAATTTCCCATTGAAAAATAAGGAAGGGAAAATCCGTGTTCTCATTGATTTTAGAGCTCTTAATTGTAAATGTTCCAAAGACAACTTCCCAGTTACAATCATAGAACTTTTTATTTATGTAATATCTAGCTACGAAGCTCTATCCTTCATGGATGGATAATTTATGTACAATCAAATCCAAATGTCCCCAGTGGATGAGGAGTCTACAATCTTCAAATCCCCTCAAGTTTGGTTTTTTATTAGTTAATGAATTTTGGATTGAAGAATGTAGGTGCAACGTATCAATGTGTCATGCACCATATCTTCAAACCCTTCCAAGGAAAATTTATCGAATGTTATGTGGATGATCTAGTGGTTTAATCAATACACAATTCTAAAAAACTTTCTGATCTGGAGACCATATTCTGTAATCTTTGGCAACATAAATTGAATATGAATCCCTTGAAATTTTCTTTCAGGGTTACCTTGAGAAAATTTCTTCGCTTCGTTGTACACCATCGTGGCATCAAAGTTGATCTTAAGAAGAAAAAATCAATCCTTGGCATTCCACCTCCAAGAAATTTGATATCATTAAGAGGACATCTTGGACACTTGGACTATATTTGGCACTTTATTTAAAATAAGACATGCAAGTGTTGTCCCTTCACTATATTAATGAAGAATATAGTTTCATATCAATGGAATAAAGACTGGAAAGAGTCATTTGATACCCTAAAGAAAGTTCTCTTGAATCCACTAGTATTAATGACACTTGTTGATGGAAAGAAAATTATTCTATATTTGAAGGATTTTGAATGATTAGTGGGTGCCTTCCTTGAATAGAATCATGGTGCTGGGAATGAAAATAATTTTTACTATCTCAATCAAACTATTCATGACACAAAGACTTAATATTAGAGTTTTGAGAAGTGTTTAATAGAAATAATCATTGCAGTTCAGAAGATGAAGAACTAACTAAAACATCACGAGGTTCACTTGTTATCTTAATATAACCCTCTAAAATTTATCCATAGTAATCCAATACTTAAAAGATATTTGGCATGGGGGGATGTTATTTGGAAATAGTTCAATTTACAGTTTGTGATGTAGAAAGAAATAAATACCCAAGCCTTATTAGATTTCCTCGATAAACCCCCATATACAAAAGATACATCATTGAAAATTGAACTTCATAATGAAGATATCATCTCTATTAAAGATAATCCCAAAACATGGGAAATGTACATTGATGGTGCTTCAATAAGTCCAACTAGGAAGAGAATGGAAAACCCTAAACTCAATAAATATGGGTTAGAAATTGTACATATCTCCGTAGAAAAGGAAGTGTTTCCATATTCCTTTCTATTGTTTGAAGGCGGTAACAACAGTGAGGTAGAATATCAAGCTCTCATTGTAGGCCTCGAATTGGTGCTCCAGGTATAACTAATCCACTTGAATGTAAAAGGTGATTCATAATTGGTAATCAAATAGATCAATGGTTATTATGTTATTTGAAAAGTAGAGTTAATCCCTTTTTGTTATTCTATCAAAGGTTTAATGGATGAATTCCCCTCCGAGCCAACAATTTCATATGTCCCATGATCACAAAATTCCCAAGTAGATGCATTGGACAATTTATCTACAACCCTGTAAGATCTAAATCGGGATGAGACAATCTTCATTATTACCTATCCTTGTGGTATCAACTTTTGTTAAACCTATAATGGATAAAATTAATGAACTCTTCCATATTTCTGAGCCATATGGTCATGATACAGGATTGATGAAACCTGTCATGGAATACCTTCAGAATAGAATACTTCCATGAGATGGAGCTACAAAAGAACAAATCTGATGATGAGTGACCAATTTCGATCTTTATGATAGAGTAGATCACCAGACGATCCTCTAAAAATGAGGCTTCAATGGGGTCCTATTCAGGTGTATTCATAGAGAATAAACTATAGGTGTCATGAAAGAAGTACATGAAGGAGATTATGCTACTCACCAATCTGGGCATAGGATTTTTGATCAAATCTGAAGGCTTGGGAACTTCTGTACATTAATGAAATAGGATTGCATAGATTCCACCATAAAATGTCATTCTTTCCAAATTCATGAGAACTACATTAATCAGCCACTATATTGACTACATGTAGTAAAATATACCTGGTAAACTACTTCATAGGGAATGGATAAAGCACGACCTTATCCTCCAACTACAGATAAGTAGTTCAAGTATATTACTTATACTAAAAATTTCTTCTTCAAATGGGATGATGTGATACCTCTCAAAGAAGTTGGGGAAAAATCATTATTATCTATTTCAAATCGAATATCATTACCAAATTTGGTGTCCCTCATAAAATAGTCATAGATAATGAAACAAATTTATATTCTATTGAGGTTAAGAAGTTATATTAGGAGAATAATATCAAATCCAACCATTCATCTCACTATCATGTGGCAGCCAATAGACAGATAGAGGATGTTAACAAGATATTATCAAATATAATCTATAGAATGGTGGATAAAGATAATAAATCGTGTCCTGTCAAACTTTTTCATGCTTCTTGGGATTATAAAACTACTATATGTAATTCCACTTAAGAAACTTCATATTCCTTGGTTTATGGAAATGAAGTAGTTTTTCAATTTAAATTCAAATTCCTTTACTCAGTGTTACAATCTGTGATCAGTTATCTACATATGAACAATCTTAGAAGAAATTTGATTATATATAATGATTAGATTAAAAGAGATCGCATACTTTGAATCATTTTGAAGCCTATTAGAATAGAATAGCACAAGATTTTATCAAGAAAGTTTTCCTCTATTCATTTATTAAAGGAGAATTGGTATTAGTCCTTAGGACTCCCATAATACTAGGAAAGAAGCCTCTAAAACGTGATACAATACAGTAATGACCTTACTCTATAAATAAGGTCTACTAAAATGGATAATATTATCTAATCTAAATGGATGGAGAACTCGTTAAAAATATAACAAATATAATATTCATTAAAAATTACTTTGTGTGATGACATTATATATCCTCACCACATGAATCTATACTACAAAACACAAAGAACTAGTTACAAGACATTATACTTCATAACAACCATACGCATCCACCCTACAAGACATTAAAATGCATATAATCTTTGTCCATGTCACATGACATTAAAAGACATGACATTATTTTTCCTCACTACATGGAATTAAACTATATGGTTAACATATTCTTCATTGGACATTAAGAAACCATAAGATACCACAAATTGGTATTCCTTATAATTCTTAAAAAAATGAGTAGCTTACATGTGAATGAATCAATCACATAATTACTACTCCTTTGTGGCACATGAGTTCCAATTATCCCTATGTTTGAATCAGATCTACACAGATACCCCATTTCAAGAACTATGTGTGGTGATTCATATTTCAATGGGATGTGTAGAGATGTCTGGATGTCTAATCTTATACCTAGTCACAACCACAATGAAATTTATTTCCCATTTCTCCTCCATTATATGAACCAGATCCATATAGGGTAATATTTCCGGAAACATGGATTGATCTTCATACCATCTTGTGTCTTAAGATTCAACATTCTTCTATAATGTGTTAAAATCCCTTATCTCTCACATAAATATCAATTGATAAGGGAAATGATTTTTTAAATAACTATGTTTGGCATGATTCTCATTTCAATGGGATATGTAGAGATGCCTAAATCCCCAATCATGGTCCCAACAATGATATTAAAAAACCCATTATTTTCTATGTGTATGGATCAAACTTGTATAAGGAATGTTTTAAGAACTACATGTGGCTTGACTCTCATCCATATGAGATATGTAGTGAATCCTGGGTTCAATTAACTAGTCTAACCACAATTTTACATTTCTCATGTCATAATCAATTCATGTACTCACTAAATGACACCAAACTCTACAGAAAAAACTTCTAGTTTTAAGAAATTAAACATTATAAAAACCATATTTGTATTTTCTGTATGATGTTAAATTGTGTAGAATATTTTCCCTTGTCACATGACTCTAAACTGGATGACATCATTTCTCCTTGCTACCTGACATTAAACTGTATAGTTAACATCTTTTTCATTTGATGTTAATAAATTTACATTTTACATATGAGTCAAATATATAGAAGGAATTATAAACTCAGGTATAATATTGACTCAAATATTTCTCTTGTGCATTGGGAATTACCCCTTTCATATTTCACACTCTTAATCTTGAATATCTCCATATCTTCATAATCGTTCTTACGGTTTTTGGTGGCATATAATCTAATATCGGAATACTCTTTTGTTTGACTATGCAGTATTTTCTCCTAGGTTCCCTTGAATAAGTTTCCTATATAAAAGGACTATAAGTCAAAATATGGAACTATTTGGCTATGTAGCATATTTCCCAGTTGTCTATGCATGATACGACCCCCAATAATTGGTTTTTCAAAAAAAAATGGTAACATTGTTCTTGGTAAAATCATCTTTTTCCCCTTCAAAAATTGATGAAAATATAAAATAATCTATATCTTCAAGTGGTCCTCCATGTATATTTGTCCCATTACCTTTCTCTCGATCTGAATGTTTCCAAGTCTACGATATGCACATTTTCCCTCTCTATATGATAAAAAAAATTAAATTAACCTTGGATAATTTCACCACAAATCATCCATTGTTTCTATAATATTCTAGTTTAATTTGTATGACCTAAATCTTCAGATGCCACACTTCCTTTGTTTGGGTTATACCTTTATAGAAATCTTATTTCAATGATCCTTTGTAAATCATGATTGGAAATACTCTTTCTGTATTCTGGTACCTTTTTTCCATAAACTGAAAATTATGCTATGGAAAATCTAAATCTTGATAAGTATTCTTTGGATTTTAGCAATAGAAATTTTGAAACTCAAAAGGTCTTTTTCTTGGATATGTAGTATGTGCCCTTTGGAGGCCTTACATAAGATGCCTACGTAAAAGGACTACCAGTCAAAAGATGCAACTATTTTCCTATCCAGTATATGCCCTAGTTGGCCCTGCATAATACCACCCCATAAAGGGATTGTCAAATAATGGTAATTTTTTTCTTGTAAAAGACTTCCTCTAATGTCTTTATCACTTTTCCAATTCCATTATTCGATTCTATGAATTCCCAAATCGTAGTTTACAATTCTTATTTTCCATACCAGAACATGATTGTATGTTTCCAAAAAAATTACTATGGAATTTGAGACTCATAAACCATATGTCAAAGATAAAGACCTTAAATTAAAGCCACCCAATGTCCCCACTGCATGAATTGAAACTTCACAGCACAATGTCCTCACTACATGACTTCAAAACTACATAGCATGATATCAGAATGCCCCATTTCTGAAATATTTTAATAATTCATCACACACCAAATTTGTGTATAAGTGGTTTCCCTATTCATGACCTATGTCAGCATAGATAGACCTTTTATTATTTAAATATATTTCCTTGGAAAAACCACCCACTGTGGTCTTGAGTCACCCAACTCTTATTTACCCTTGTCTATCAACAATATAATTTTAAATTTTTTAGAGTTATTTTGCATGACTATGCAGTATGCGCCCCAAGGTGGTCTTGAATATTATTCATACATAATTGGCATGTCAGTCAAAAGATTCCATTGTTTTCATATGTAGAATATTCCCTAGTCAGCCCAGAATAATACATTCCCAATAACAGGTTTTCCAAATGATTGTATCTTTATTTTTGGAAATTAATTCCTCTCTATTTATACATGATTTAGATTTGGTGACCATAAAAATCATGACTCATGATTCCCCTTGGATGTATCTAAATAATATTGGAGTGATTCATAGACACTGATCCTTGTTTGGGATCTAATTTTAAAAATTATGGTCAATGATATCCAACCTTAAACATTATCCTTATTAGACAGAAACACATTATAATAAACTGTGAATGACAAGAGAAATGCTACTCACCATATTGAAAACCCACAACGAGAACCCTGGATAAAATTTGACTCTCATATCACTAAACCTATATTTTGTATGGTTTATTAAATATTGAGAAATAAAAATCCAAAAGATACAAATTTTGTGGCATTTTCCTATATAAACCTAGTAAAAATCAAACTATTATCATTAGGCCCATTGGATTAATTTGAAAATTTTGAGAACTTCCCTTAATTTTATTTTATTTATCATTATATAAAATAAATGTTTGATGTTAAATAAAAAATTGTCTACACCACCTTTGACATTACAATTAAAATGAAGCAAGGTTGAATACATACAGGATTAGAGAAAAAAATCTTTTCATTTTGTGAGTAAAAACCCATAGAGTAACATCTATAAACTGGAGTCTCTCTAACATAAATCCCAAGAGGTTTTCAACATAACTTATCATTTTATTAATGGATTTTTGTGCTCCATTAGGTTCTTATTGAAGTCCAGTTAGCCGATAAGTTTCATTCTCTTCAGAATGATGAAGTGATTCCTTGGAATCCGCAATAGAGTTTTCACAATATTTTTTGAATTCTCCTTTTAAATCATGAAGTTGGTCAAGCTCACCTGTAACAATATCCAAATCTTATTAAAGATGAAGCTACTGAACAATATTTTCATTAATTTGTTTCTAAAGTTTTGTCAACATTGCAGTATGATTGGCCTCATATAGGGATAATACTACTTGGAATTCGTTAGTATTGTTCAAATGTTTGGAATATATCATATCTTTTCAATGTTATTTCACATTATCCCCTTTTAAGATAATATATTTTACTACAATATGGATTTCATGGTATTCAAGACCACCAAATCCCAACGTAATGAATAGGGTTGAATTCCATGGAATTCGTGAGGATAATTCCTCAAGGGGAATTTTACATATTATCATCCATATGTTCTTTCATGCCTTGAAACATGTAAGAAGAAGATCCTTTTATATATCATGATCATATTAAAAATAACTAACATATGAAGGAATGTATTTAGGGATTAAGGCACATAAAGAAGTGTCATGTTCTACTCCTTCCTTAACATTGGTATCTTAACATCCTAATATTGTTTGAGTTGATGTAGAAGCTACAACTCCAGACAAATCCCTTAAAGTTAATAATCATATATGGTGAATTAATATTACAGTTATTATTATTTTCAAAAGTATAACAATAGTGAGAACAATTAGAATATTGGTAACCCTTACATAACAATAGGTTGGCAGCTTGAGAAAACTCCTCCCCAATATTCTCAACTTCAGTAGTTTTGGTTGACTTCTTTTAGTGGGGAATTCTTTCTTTAACCTACTTAATATAATATAATTGAATCATATAATGATTTTCTATTTCATGGTTCACCTGATCCAATATCTCTACAATGGTGGGATTTATAGTGATATTGACACCTTCAGGAATTGTCACTGTAATAGTTTATTTAGATGGAAAAACAAATTTCAACCGATCATGGTTAGAAAATAAATTATTAAAAGATTATTAGGATGAAAAATAAAAAAAACTCACACCCATTTGGTTCTATACAAGGAACATATATATCTTCTAATGTATTTGGAATATTAACGTGTTCTATTACTTCTTCAAAATTCATGAGATGATTTGTCATAAAATCCAATGATATCCCAAATTACATGTTAGTCTCACATGTGAGAACACATTGAATGGTTGTTTCGTGACCCTCCTCTGAAAACTTGTGACCCTGAATAACAACCTCAGTAACATTTGTGGGGTCAACATAATTTTTTGTGGGATTTTATAGTGCATGAGATGAACCTAAAATATCACAGAGTGAATTTCAGTTATTGTTACACATAGTTTCTCAGAATGCACTTATGATTTACCCGAGGTCTCCTCTATCATGATAGTAGGAACATGATTAGTGTAAGGAACAAAAGTTGACTCCTATGGCCTAAATTCCTCTATATTCTATAGAACCACTGGGTTACCAAGAATTTGTTCTTGTTTAGAATCTCCCTCCACGGTTTCTTGAGTCTCATCAGTCATTTATTGAAGAGAAGAAAGAGAAAATGTTCCTACAGTTCCAAGAAGTTTTAACACTATATATGAATAAATCATAAATTCATGTTTTCATGATTGCGTACCACTATTGAGAAAATGTTTAACCACAATTTACTTTCATTGATATTTCTGTTTCTTTTCATTCAGGGGAAGACATGCATCATCATCTCTAAAGACAGGTATTGGAGACCACAAACCCCTTTCAATCTTATCCTCCATGGCCTTTTGGATGAGATATATCTCTTCCAAGTCATGGGATGATCCCATAAATCCAAGTGAAGTACCACAAGGGATATATTATGGTGATAGAACATCAGTCGATTTTTATTTAGCCAACAGAAAGTAAAAATTATATTTCCCATGACTAATAATTCTTTTACTAAATTCAAATAGAATATAAAGAAAATAATTTGAGAAAAAGAAAACTTTCACCATCTAGATCAACAAAATCATTCCATTATTCGTCTAATTAATGTTCAATCCCTTCATTGGAACCACAATCTATCATCTATTTTACTCATTTTTTGATGGTAATTTATTCATCACTTGTGTATATGAGCATCTCCAGTTCTTGGATATAAGTTCTCACATCATTATGTTTATTATTAAAAATAATATCATAAGAAGCTCACATATCCACTATTCATGGAATACTCAACCCTTCACATAAATCTATCCATGTGGTTTTTGCAACACAATAAAATCTTTTCCATGTTTGAACCACCTGTGGTAGTACATATTCATATTAAATATCAGAGGTTTGGGAAGATGATCCCACAATTTTAGATTTCAGTTTCATTTCAATTATTTTAGTCATAGATGGGGATGAGAAAATTGAAGAAGTTTCACTTTTGAATGATGATGACTAGATAACGTTAGTAGGACGTCAGTTTAAAATTATGTAGTGGCCTCATGACTCTGACAGGTGTATTGTATCTTCCACGAGGTTGGTTTGGTGAGCTTGGAACCTCATCACCATAACCCTCTGACTCTGTTGAATTAGCCACCGATGATGAGGAATTACCATCCAAAAGAGTGGGTTCCTTCATGTTGTCTCTCTTTCTCCCTACTCGTGGGATAACATGGATTAACACCTCTTCATGGTATGATGCATCCCAGTTCTCAGCATACCAGATACTCAATCTGTGTGTTGCATCAGTGGTGGATATGTTGAATATTTCCCTAGTTTTATCTACAATCAGCAGTAACCATATTTTTAGGGCCACCATAATATGGTTGCCTCATATGTCATGCACTATAGGAGATATGTAAATTTCTATTCGATATTTGAATTGACATGTGAATCTATAAAGATCATAGGCCTTGTATATGATTTCGTCGTCAATCCCGGTGGCCAATATTTCATACCTAAAATCTTACATATACACCCTTATCTCTATATTCAATGTCATGTCATTAGAAAATTTCCACAAAAGAGGATTCCCATAATGAAAAAGACGAAATTACTTGTACATACATAACATGGACATGTTTTCATAATCATTCAAATGTAGAGGTGAAATACCATAATAATCCTGAATAGATGGTTGGAAAAAACATTCCAAAGACATGTACCTCACTTTGCATAGCATAAGGTCTGATATGAGTGGTGATCCACACCCATAAAACTTGGAATGGTCCAACTATTCTGAAAGGATAATTCCCCCTATAAATATGAAACACGATCCGGTGAATCTTTTTCTAAAATAGGGTTAATCAATCCATCAATCCTATTCTCGGCCATCTTAGCCCCAATATGAATTTTTATGGCCTTACACCACCCATGGAATCTCAGATAGGTAATAGATATACACTGAGCCACGTTCCAAGGACTCCTACAGGACATGTCTTTGCAGGGATTTTGGAATTGACTTCATAACCCCACTTCTCAAACTATCTTTTCTATAATCTTGGCTAGAAAGTGTTAGGTTTACCACTCTTTTCTACCATTGGACACCTTGTTTGATGAGTGCAAGTAATACCCTACACTTTCTTCATCACCAAGAATATTTACATTAACTCCTCTATGTGAATATCCTTTATTGTGTGGAACTTTTTTGTGTTCATATTCTTGAGTTTATAAAATATCTTCATTAACTACTGAACCCATTCTGGTGTCTTTTATGAGTAATTCCATGTCATGTTTGTAGGAATAAACTCATCATAAATATCTCCAAATATTTAAGATCCAGATATATTTTATACATCACACAAACTGATTCCTACTTCTCCATGTGTCAAATATAAAGAATTAGTCTCTGGACTCCATCGACTTAGCAACTCTGGCCTGAAATTTTAATTCCTATATACATAGGTTTTCATGGCTCATACATCCTCATAAATCTCAATGCCTTTTAATTCATTCATAAACATCACATATATCTTTCACACCCAATACTACCATATTCTTGCTGTTTGAACACCCCCTCCTAGGAGAAAATACAAAATTTTCTTCTATCCCTTTGATTGATCTGTCTGAGAATCTTGGAAAATGCACGAATATCATAGTGGTTGTAGCTCTGGTGTATGTTCTTTCAAATATGAAGAAAAAGAGATGTGATGTGTGAAATAGGCTTTAATTTCTATCCCAACATTGATATATGTGTACTCAATATAATTATTTTCATACAAGAAATTGGTATAGTCTTGAAACCAAGAAAGCGGAATATAATTATTTGGGTCTGGTATGTTGACATCCTGCAAATGGACATAACCATACATAGGTAAATAAATTATCCGTGGAAATTTGAAGTGATATTTTCTCATATGCTTATCCATATCAAGGAGAGTAGTGTTACAAATTTCAGAGTAATCATTCATGAAAATATTTATTATATCATCAATTCTCTTACTAGACAATTTGTCAGCAGTTCTGATTCTCTTGGGAGCCATTGAATTGTCAGAAGAGATCAAAATTCATCTTTAAAGTAATATCATTTTTTCATGTTTTTTATAAAATCATTATGTGATTTTGACATAGACATTAATTTTTTCATGTATGGATACCGCGCACATGTATAAATTCGGCGCACAAGAATGGTTCCCCGTTTTTTTGGGCACAAATCAAATAGATACAAAAGAAGTGCGACTGACAGGAGATTCTGAGTGAAAATACATGTGCACCAAGAGATGTATTTTCTGAGTTCTTTGTGATTTAATCTAAAGGGAATCCACTATATATAAGGGTTGAATATTACCCTTCACACAATCAGCATGCACGCCCGTACCTCGCACACTATCCGTTTGTGTGCCACATCACCGTCTTTTTACCCTTATCATAACATTTCTTCAGTATAAGACCCTAATTGCATTTTAGACCCAATTCTGATGGGTGGGGGGGGGGGGAATTTATGACACTATGATACATCAAATCAATAAAAAGTGACAAAGTGTATTTCCTTAGAAAAAATAGGGGGAAATAGATAAAGAAAATCAATATTTGTAAAGGCATAAAAATTGGATCGCCCCAGCCAAGTCAAGGCTCTAACGGCATGAAAGGTACTTGTGCCCCACATTTATATCATGAAATCCACATGCGTGCCTAACCACCATTCTCCTTGGGTCACTTAATTTCTTATAAATAGACCCTTGGGGCCTTCAATTGTATGGATGAATTTCTCTGAAACCTAATTGATGCACTGGTCACCCAAGTTATTTACCCAAGTCTTCTGAAACCATCAAGCTAGTACTTTAACACCAAGAGAGAAGTAATTTAAATAGGATAATATGAATCAATTCCCTTAATTATTTTAAATTCATAACACTTGTGTGCCTATATAACCTAACCTCATTAAATCTGAAACACTTGCATGCCACCCTTTCCTCTCAATGGAACTTCCGCACTCCACTTTTGGGAATACATTTGAATACTATTAAAGGCTTGACTTAAGTCTATCTCATGATTTGACATCCAGATTATACATCACATAATTGAACATCAGGTCACCTAAGCCAACCTACATGCCCATACCTATGCACAAGATACCTACTGGGGCGCCCTTCTTTGATTCACCATATCCCTTTAGTCTATAAAAGTCTTTCATAAAGACTTCTACAATGTCAATCCTAGAAAAGGCTTATTATTCATTGGATCCCTTTTATGAAATGGATTATGTTTAAACCACCACAAAAATCTCCTCACTTATTAAACATTTGGGAAGGGTACATCAATGTGTCTTCTATTTGGGTTTGTATATCTACAGTTAGAGGTTTCACACATTTTTTTATTATGGGGGTAGGATTCATGGAGTGTTTTTGGGTTTTTATATCCACATACAGATGGACCTTTCTCTGAGGAAGAGTATTGGGGAGTTACTGTTTTGGAGGATTAGGGTTTGGGTCATGTTTGTCCCTTATCATCTCTAAAACTTTGAGCCTGAGGTCCATGGTAGTAAAGGTACGGTTCACACCTAATTTTACTTTTGAACAAAAGAGAAGTCTCCCTCCCCTACCATGACAAATTTTAGGGAAACCATCTTAATGTATGCCCCTAATATTTTATGTATGAGGTTTTAGTCTTGCTCCTATATACTTCCTTCACCTTCACTCCTTCCTTACATTGGACCCTTTTCTAATGTAAAGTGAATAGAGGGAATGTTCATTGCCCTCATTTCTCCACCATCACTACTGTAGGACAGTCCTCTTCTACCAACAATGGAGGAAAAGTGTGTGAGAAATTGTTGAATCAATCACATCCTCTTGTTTCTCACACTGATCATGACTCATGTGGGACTATATATTTGTGATGATCACGACCTTTGTATAAACAATTCATATGAATGAACTATGTGAACTATGATTCCCATAAAAACTGAGATATGTAAGAAGACTTCCTAATGAATGATATCCATATCATTTCATCCATAAGAAGGCATACTTTTTATAAAGTAAGCCAAGACTCATTTATCTCAATGGACTATAATCTTCTATGAGAATCATAGAACTACGTGGGGTTTGATTCATAGCCATGTGGGATATGCGAGAAGCCTCCCGGAGGATCAATACCAACACTTAAAATCACCCTTATTATTCCTAGGCCATATCCCAATAGGATCTATTCTAACTTGGAAACTCATATATTTTCCCAGTTCCATGGGCTACTTAGGCATAAGTCCCCCACCATGCTTTCATTAAGCGCCATTCTCTCAGATGTCATTACTATATGACATTAAACTGTACGACTAGGTCCTTATCACAAAAACATAAAAAGGATGATGTGCTCTATTATGTGGTACCTAATTACAAGGATTATGATTCCTTTTACAAGGATATGTATGTAGCCCATTCATTGGAATGATCCCAACATCAAATAAATCTTTCTTCTCCCTAGATGACAATAAATTCTAGAGTGCCCCACTGAGTGGCCTAAAAACCTTTATTATCATAAAATTGGTTAAAAGAATCTCTAAATAGTATGTTAGAGTAAACCATTGATGGATAACCTAAAATAAATATTTATATCTCCATTAATTAAGAACATCAAATACATACAGATGATTCTAAATTTCACACTTGCTAATAATTGATTTTCAATTTCAAGGGAAGCCTATGTTATACTTGGTAAGTTAATAACAATTCACAAGAAATATCTGAAATCTAAAAGAGAGTCCTAGAGTAGGAAATAATCCCCCCTAAAATTGTGTGATGAGCCCGACCTCCCATTCTCTTGACTAATGTATGTTCTCAAGTATCGTAGGCCCAAATATAACGAACGCCAGCCATTGGAAAGTAGGTCCCTTTGGATAAAGAACCATTGGATTAGTCTTATTCTGTAAATAAATCCAACAAAAACTGCTCAGATGTAGTGATACTCAACCAAAAGACATCTTCTAAGGGTGAAGAAACAATGTCATCTGCCACATAGAGGTAAAAAGTGAGATGGAAATCCCATACTGTAAGTATTAGCTTCCATTTTACATGTTCAATCCTCCTGTATAAAAAATATAAGCTTATTATAAATATATTAAAGTATTTTATTCATACATATTATACCATATATAGTTTTTTATAACCTATTACTACCCATTTATTGACAATTCCTTGTAAAAGTCATGTTTTGGGCAATAATTGCTTTGTGGTCATGTATGTTTTCACATGTTTTTTTGTCTTCATTCTTTAACCATATTTTAATTTTAGCTATAGTGTTAAACATGATATAAATAATATATATATTCATTATATATATATATATATTTATTTACATTAATCTATAAATTTTAGTTATAATAAATGAAATACACCGTTGATGGAGATAATAAGTCATACGTATGCATGAATATTGTTTCCCTTTTTTTGTTGGATTGAAATAAAGAAGAGTAAATGTTATATTATCATTAAAAAATAATTTTTATTTATAATATAGCACATAGTTTCATTAAAAACATCGTTAATACATTCTCTGTAACATGTGATTGTATCACATCACTTCATGAGATAGTAGGTTGTTGTACACATGAATGATGTAATCATATTCCCATGTAATAGAATGTATAGAGGTATGTGTGATATAATAATTATTTAATAATAATAATATAAAAAATATCATATATAAACTATAAATCCACCATTATTTCTAACCATTAGTTGTGGTAAAGGAAAAAATGACATCAGTTTGCAAGGTGGTAGTATGTTATACACACGAATGATGATTTTGTAACCCATTTGATGGAAGTGGATATTGTTTTTGATCATTCCCATAACATAAAAATATAATTATATTTAATATACTATGTTTATTATATAATAATGATATAATAAAAAATTAATGGGGTGGAGGAATAAATAAAGCATATACGCACATTGATGGATGTTATATCTTCTTATGGTATCCTCCTTTGGTTTTCCCAGAAATCCATTTGAGGAAGGAATTCTAACCAAAATAAGTCTTTTAGAATTAGGGAAGGGTATTTTGGAATTTATTTGGGTATGGAATATCTGGACCAAAATGGGTTGATGGTGTAATGACTCTAGTTTTGACCTAGAAGACTTTAGAATATTTCTAATAATATTTATCAATCCAAGCTCTAAGTATGTGTTAGATTATGGGGCTGGGAGACCCTCAGTGCAGTGATATTAAAAATATTAAAAATATTTTTTATCTACACACATCCTCCATTGGAAATTGAAATAACCCCTGAGTGGATTCCCAAATCAAAATTTTAAGGCCGTGATTTAGTTCAGAATATCATTTTTACCCTATACAAAATATAAAACTTTTTAGTGTCGAGAGTTCGGCCAGAGGCAAGTTAGAGGCAGCGATTTAAATGGGAGATAATGCATGACATTTAATTAAATAAATTATACCCCCCATGTTGGTGTGAATGATCCTCTCGCACTTTTTCTAATGAATGAAACTAAACCAAATCAATGTGAATAGGTGTTTTTGATCTCCTTTCATGGTTGTAATCATCATTAGATGAAGGAGAAGAATTATCTAGGTGATGTTTGGGAAGTAAAGATTTGGTGTTTTTACATTGAGGTAGGTTAATGTAATTTTTGTTCTCAGTCCCCTTTTTATGTGTTATTTTAATGTTTTATATCATTATTATAATTTCTAGAGATCCCTTTTTGGTCGATCTACAGGTTTCGAGGGAGACATGGATGAATCAGGTGACTCATAGAGAAATTCCAATCCGAATTTTCTTATTCACATCGTGTAAACCAGTGGGACAATTTGTGGGTTCTTCCCATTCAGGGAAGACGAATTTGGGATACTAAAAAATATTTATTGGGGTTAAATGCCCTATTGTGAACCCATGTCATGTGGATAGGGAGAGGAATAGGGTAATTGCTTGATAGTACATGGACATATTGAACTACAATGCCAAATTATAATAGAACATGGTTTTAGACATATAAATGGGATAACAACATGGCCAAGAGGTTGTTTATCCTGCATACATCATGTAAATAGTTATACACGCCATGTGTGAGGCACGAATGGCTGAGTCTTTTGGAGGAAGAAAACAACTGGGAGACAAGTGAGGCAGTACATACCATGTACAATCTATACATGGCATATATTCCTACATGAACAACAATGATGTCTATATTAGGTATACATCTAGGTGATTAGGTGGGTTCACATGATGTGTGGATCCCATTCCACACTGTGTACTTCCCTTGGGATGTACTTGAGATCTTTCGGTATGCATATTACCTTCTCTAAAATTAATATTTATGTTTGTGAGTAGCCTATACTAATTGGTTTTTCATGTGGAACATGATAATTATATCTGTAGTGGCCTACAAGATATCATATGGTGTGAATCAAGAATGGTGATTTGGTAGCAGTGTTTATTCTTGGGTAGTGACTGAGGAGGATCACTAGGTTGACTTCAGGGTCAATACCCTTCCCTAACACCTAAGGATGTGGGTCCTCTATATTCTTTAAGGTTGTAGGGTGGTTCTACCCTATTATATTAGGGTGAGATTCCCCTACCAATTGTTGTATTGCGAAGATAGGTATGATATGCATGATGCTCCTTTCAGAAATGCTTGAATGATGTTGTTTTTTTGTGTGGTTCTTAGAGGGAGACTCTAGGACTAGTACACTCTTATTGAATTAGATATTAGGTTTTCCTTACCTCTCTACATTAGTAGAGATGAGACTCCCCATATAGCGGGTGTGGGTTCTCAGCCCATGTGGAAATCCCTTTAGGGATGGTACTCCCATGTCAGACCAGGGTGTTGGTTCCTTGTATAATTCTTGTAGTTGGAGACAGTGCTCCCCTTCCATGATAAGGATAGTTCCCTCCATCCTTGTTAGCTTTATAGAGTAGTTATTCCCATTTTGTACTAGTTTTTGGGTTATCTATCCATGGATTTCATACTCCCCAGCTGTGATAGTGGATGAGTCCTCAAAATGTGATGTATAAATAGAGTGGGAACTTCCCTATTATGTTAGGGTATATTTATACTATCCCAGGAGTCATAAATCCTCAATCATTATAGGTTAAGGCCCTCCATTTATGTTTTTCCTTTAGATTGGGTACTCCCCTATCAATCTAGGGATCATTTCCTCTATCTAGTAGTTATTACACCCCTGTCATGTCAGGGTTTGAGTCACCCGTAGTGATCATGTTGGTAGAGTGGTACTCCTCTATCGTACTAGGGTGTGGGCCCTCTATCCATCGAGTTTTACTCCCCCATCATGCCTGGTTTTGGGTCCCCTATCCTATGAGTGGTACTCCTTTATCGTACTAGGGTATATGTACTCATTTATATAGTAGTACTTCCCCGTTCTCGAGTAGCGGTGGAGAGTGGGCCCTCCATCGATGATGGAAGCCCCTCAACGTTTATGTATAGTTACAAGGAATGAGACCCTCCAATAGTTATGTATTTTATCTGGTTAGGATTTATTTCCCCTTAATAGATTAAGGAGTGGGCCACTTTATAAAAGAGTGATACTAGTTTCATGGGATGGATTAGAGATATTAATCCCTTGACCATGTGGAATTGGTGAGATATGGGTCCATCCATTCTCTCTTATTAGAGAGGATGCACATAGTTAATTGTATTGATATGTGCTACATAAGTTATGTATATTATTGAAGGACATGCCACTACACTTGGTTTCTTATGAGAATTATCAGGGTCCATGTTAGCATTGGCAGATCCTCTAGTTCTTGGAACTAGTTCTGGACCTGGTGAGTTGTTTTGGGTGGAGTGAATTCTCTTTAATAAACCATTGGGTAAGTAAGATTTGTTCCCGATTGAGTTTATCTCTCATAGTGGTTCCATTTTTGGTGTATGAACTTGTGGAGCGTGTTCTCCTAGTTCTGTGATACCATTAAAGGCACTAGTAGAATCATGTAGCTAACTATGAGGTAAGAACATCATGAGACTTGGAGTTTGAGATCAGGGGTATTCTATGAGCACATTATATGTGTTCACATACTGAGTATGATATCCATTGTGTATGGACATGGATTTTCATTTTAAACAAAGGATGGTGTGAGATAGATTTTTTCTCTCGATTGGGTTCCCTAGAGTTAGGATGATCAGACTATTTCCTTTCAGTTTCCCACTATTCTTTTGGGGTTTTGGGGTGATTATTGAGTCTTATTATACTCACCCCTTTAAGGGATTTTCTTTCACATGTTGTGTCTTGTGTAGACCATTTAATTTTTATGGAATCCTTGAATGACCCAAGGATGGTGTATCTTAGTTAGATAGTCTGACTGAGGTGTTTACTAGAGCTTGGTTGATGAGATTTCTAGAATTTTCATTTGATAGTGATCACCTCCTTCAAAAATGATTGAACACTTTTATAGTTTTTGGTGGTTGTGTGTTTTTACCTTTTTATTCTTTTTGTACTTCTTTTTTACTCTGGTTTGGGATATATTAATGCATGAATTTTAGTTTCCCTATTCTTACATCTCTTCATGGTTGCATGGAGTGATTGTGGGTGCATGTTTATAGTTACTTTTAGAAAAAGCCTCTCATCTGTGTGGTATTACTAATCAGCACTATACTCTAGCACGTAGACTATTGGAAGTGGACATGGGGAGTTGTTTCTTGACCCCCATTGGGGAGGGTCATGATAGAGTAGTATCATAGCTGGTTTCCACATTGGGACTGTGGTGTTGTGAGCCTGGTTTGGGATGCATAGTGACAGTGTTAGGGTGTTTTCTGTTTGTCTCTCTGGCCATAGGTTCCATTTTTTGTGCATAGGTTGACATATTCTTTCATTAGGTCTCTGATAACCTTCTCTTTGACTTGGTATATAAGGATATTTTTTATAAGGAAATAATGGTACATGAATCATATACTACTAGGTTGTGGGTTCCTTGTCCTTCTCAAGTTAGCTCCCCAAATATACACTTTGATAGTGGTGTGTCTTGATTATGTTTCACAATTAAACTATAAAGAAAACCAGACAGGGTTCCATGTAGATATTGTGATGTAGATCTACCATGTGATGAGGCTTTAGAACAGAGCACAAGTTCTGAGGAAGTATCTCAGTGTGGTTATCTATTTGAGTCACCACCCGTTGAGTAACTGGTTGTACCATTAGTTTATGTCATGGATTATCATAGTGTCCGTGCATTGCACAAGTTCCAGAGGTAGAAACCATAAGGGTATTGTAACACCCTAATATTTTAGGAGATATATTAATTTTAATTTCATTGATGTATTCTATTTTACAATACACCAAGATTATCTTGTACTATACATAACACCGTATTAGATTGCAGTATATGCAACACTATTCTTGGGTCGTGTTACACACAATTTTAAGTTAGTGTTGGGGAAATTATTCTACCCAACATTATGTATAGATTTTGCTTAATGTATAAATGAAATAAGTTTTTATTATGTTATACACAACACAAAAGGGTGCTTGCACTACTCTTAGCCCTAACATGTCTTCCATTACACGCAATCGTGACCTTCCTCGATAGTGTGTGTAGTACGCAATACCGAGTTTCACTAAACAACGATATGTTATTAAAATATTATATAAACTAGCCGTTATGAATAGTAATACCCACTTTCTGAAATTTTATAAATTTTATCTTTTAAAATGGACTTAATTTTGGAATTCGTAATATCGAAATTATCCTAGGGTAAATTATTGGTATTTTTCTGAAAACAATCAATTTTTTTATGAATAGTGAAAACACTGAGTTATTGGTTAAAACCGACTTTTTATTTAAATAACCATTTAATTTACTTAAATATATTTTTGGTCAAAATATATACATAATTCATATATAAGTTCAATTTAATTCATTGGAGTCATTTTATAATAATTTTAGATGTATAAACTTTTTATTGAACTTTTGATCGTCTTTTACTTACCTCCTAGGAGAATTTACAGATTTACATAAAACATAATTTTACCTCTTCTATGAGTTTAATTTAAAAAATCCAATAGATATGGTTGATATCAGTAAGTAAAATATGGTTCAATGAGATTAAAATAAATTTTGGTGAATAGTAACTTTTAACTTTTATTTACCACATTTAAATGTAAATAGGGTAATTAAGGGTAAACAATGATATTATTATTACCCTAACACATGTCCTAATTCTATTGGATATGGGTAATTCGACCAAAAACAACCTTAGGAGAAAACTTTTACCCTTTAGGTCCACTTGTATAAGATTAGGATATTTATTATTATTTTATTTAAAGAAGAGTTAAAATAGTTAAAATGAAAGTTTAATAACTAAAATATTTTTAATATGGAGATATACATAAGATAAATTCGACTATAAATATTCATTATAAATCAAATTTTTTTCCTACATAATGGTATTTTATTTATATTTTTTATACATTAAGTAGTTTAATTTATTTATGACACAATGATGATGGAGTAATTACCCTATTAATGAAATATTAACATAATTGATGTTAAAAAGATCCAAATAAATGCAATTTGAGACATTTTATGAATTTAAATAATTTTATAGGTTAATATAACATATTATGGTTGGTTAGATGGATTTTTTGGAATTAATAATTATTTTATGAATTTATAAAAAAACAAAATACCAAATAGTGTCTAAATTGACATAAAAGAGTTTTTAAAACAAATATTATATTATTAATTGATATAATGGTCCTAAAAATCTATGTTTCGACCAAAAGACTCATATAATAATATATATGACATTAATGAACCAATTAAGGTTCGATTAAAGTTTATAGTATGTTTATTAACCATACAGTGTAAGAATACAAGAAGACAAGGTAAAATTTAAATTATTTAACTTAGAGTTGAATCTTAATGATAAGGTTACAATGGTAACCTAAACATGTCCAAAACATATTGGTTGAGAGGATTATGACCCATACACACTATATCCTTAAAATAATTCACATTGGAGCCATTATAAACCAAATATGAATTTATCAGAAAATAATATTTTAGGATTTTCCTAAGGTACCCCTCACCCCTCTTATAAAAGGGAACTCCCCGTTCTCTCTACTTCACACCTCCAAAGCCATTTAGATCGACAAAACCTGACCCAAATACCCTCTAAACTATCCTAAATTAATCTTAGAGGCCTTACTTTAGTCATAAATCCATCCTATGTAGCCATTTTGATAAAATCAAAAGGAAGAACCCAAAGAAGAGGTAAATATATCGACACCTATTCCAAGTTACATTCTTCTTCCACTTCCTCCTTCTTTGTTGTTTCCATTATAAATCAATAACTTCAGTATATGTTATATACCGTTATGTTATTATAAAAATTATACAACTATATTAGCTATTTTATCCATCCTATGAATGAAAAAGTCACCACACGAGCGTACGTTCGGCTTACCGTCTCCACGTCGTGGGGTGGTATGTTATTCAAACATTTCATCATTTGGATGGGTATAATAATGAGTATAAATGATATAAATAATACATATAACATTATTATAAATCTTTATATATGATATAACATCCAATTATATAATATTTTTATATCAAATGAATGATATTGTTGCTCGTACGTACGTACGGACTACCGTCTCCACGAACGTGGTGAGATTCATTTTCCATAATTAACCATTCATGTATTATTATAAATTATATATAATAAATAATCATCAAATGTATTAAAAAATAATGATATTTTATTTATGTACATATATATATTTCATTTACTTAATTCCATCCAATTCAATATGGAAACAAATTAGCGTTCATGCTTACATACAGCCTACCGTCTCCATGGACGGTGTATTTCATTCCATTTATTGAGGTATCATATATATTTATATGATGAATATATATTATATATAAATAATGGTTTACATTAAGGAATTAATTAAATCAGGATATAATTAATAATATCATGAAAAAAAGTCGAAACGCGCACGATAAATGATACGATTTTACCCAAAACGCTGATTTAATAGGGAATTTACAAAAGAACAGGTAATATAAAGTCATGAGTAAATCATATATGATATCATAAATATTATTATGGTCATGTAACAAGTTAGTAATATTTTTAAACCCACTATACATGATTCTCAGCCACATATGGAAGATATTGGACATAATGTAAGGGATAATTCTGCAAATCTCATTTTTTTCCAAGATTGTTTATACGTAAGTATTTACTGGGGTTATATTTTTCATCCATGTCCATAAAAAAAAATTTCAAAAAGTTTTTAATATTCATGAATGTATGTTTAAAGTCATTATTACCCCTATTTGAATCTAACTTTTTGTAATGGAAGGAATCATTCTTTTTTTACAATATGAGATACCTTTTGACTTTTCCAGCAAAAGTACAAGAAGAATGATTTTTTAACTTATACAGCATGAACAAGTTTTTACAATTTCACAATGCCTTATTTCCATGAAGCTTATTCTACACGATTTCATGATTATTTTTAGGAAAATAATTTTCTTTTAAAATTTCATTGAATTTTGAGAAAAGAAAATGATTTTGAAGAAGAAATGATATTTTCCTCAAGAATTCATCTCAAGTGTTTTTTCAAAACTATTTACCATATAAGATGACATTATTTAATATGTTTATGACTCAAGTATAATTTATCTATTGTTTATATGGTTTCATTTTTCTTATGATGAAATTATATCCTTTTATTTTATATGGATTATGTTATGATGGGATTATGATTATGAAACCCATTTTATTCATTGGGTTATGATGAATGATTTATGTTTATTCTGTGGCACACGAACGAATAACTTCATTATGAGATGTGTGGGACCTATATCTCCCTGTAATTAATTGGGTAATGATTTATATCTCATGAGATAAACATGGATGGAATGGAAAGTGAATCTAGTTTATTAATATAGGGTTGGAATGGAATGTAAACCTGATTCAGTAATGGACATTGTCTATTATAATGGTCTTGGAAGCAATGCCTTGGATAATATGGAAATAATATCATATGATTAATGGTTTTCCACAATTACATGTTTTATTCCCATTATATTTTTTTCATGATTTATGTTCTATTATGATCTATGTCTTACACACTACCATGTTATATGTCATTGCTCAAGATTTTGATGTTTAAACTTTATGTTCATGTTTTTAAGTTCAAATGTATATGGTTTTTTTATTTTATCCATGCATACCCTTACTAAGAATTTGATCTCACCCTTTATATGTTTTCTTTTCCCCATGATATAATGAAAGGTTTTAGGTTAGAAAAAAAGGGAAGATCTTTATGGGATATGTTGAAGATCTTTTAACCATGATTAGAATATTATATTTCGAGTTTCCAAAGACAATAAACTATTATGGTCCTTGGGTGTCTATTTTTGTTATGTATTAAGTATTCCACCAATGTAATTTAATTTCCATGTACGTCAAGTTTGGTTCTCTACAGTTGGTATCAGATGAAAGGTTTAGTTAACCTTTGGAAAGTAGGATCCGAAAACTTTATTGAGATCCCTAGAGATATTTCTAAGGTATGACTAGGGATGTCCTTAAGGACAAGTATAAGTATAGGTTACAGTCATTGAATTATTATAACAACCATGAATAACCTAGGATTAAAACTAAGATGTTAGAGATTGAATGTACTCCCCCTGATTATGTAGATTTCCAAGTTTGATTTTTTCTTCTCACATTATTCTTTTTGGGTTGTAGAAAATGGCTGGAAATATGAAGATTCATGTTACTGGAGAATATGATGGACAATGAAATTATATTCTTCTTGATCAATAAAATTAAAAGGGATTTGGAATGTGTATCATCATTATTATGCCTAATCAACAATATCATTATATGATCAATAATCTCAGCTTTGTTAAGTTTCCTAAATCAGCTAATAAGAAAAAGATGGAGTTTCATGATGATCTTAGAGGAAAGAAAGTTCAATTTTACTCATTACACTCATGTGGGAAGAGACATCAAGTAGAATGTTTCAAAGGAACTGGAAGATGCTTTGGGTCTGGAAAGAAGGACACAAAGCCAGTAATTGCAAAGAAAAGGTTTCACTTAACACTATGGACAAGGATAATGGTATTCCTAAGACATCATAAACAGTTAAATGTTTTAAATGTGGAATGTATGGGCATTATGAAAACCAATTCCCTCTGGGAAAATCTCCTAAAGAGAATCAGCATGGTCGTATGGATATTATTTATGTTTTTGATGATGATGAGACTACAAATGATATATGAGATGAAAGAAGTTTTGTGGAATAAAATGATGAAGCTTGGTCAATGGTTTAAGAAGGTAGTGGAATGATGGTTATTCATATATTTTTGGAAAGAAGATGATATGTGCATAATGAATTGAAACAGAGAAAATAATGTGTCTGATAGTATTAATGAGTTCATGACTGATATAAGGACAAAGTGATATCATTGTTTGATTATACATTTTTTTGGAATTTTGGTATGTGGAAAGAGTTAACTTTTTACAGCATTCATGTTTTCACTAAGGTTCAATGGGTATTCATTTTTCAAGAGAATACATGATTAAGGTATTTACATGTTTTGAATGTGACCAACAACAAGATATATCCTATGATATATGGGAGATAAATGATGGTAATCACATGCTTGTAGATGACCTCTCTAGTAATATTTTTCTTTATACTATGAGATTGTATAGATGTATTTTGGAAAGCCTAAATATTGGAATGGATTTTGTTGGACATCAGATAGTATTGTTTAAGGCTAGAACTTTTTTTCGATATTATTTCTGGAATGTTATAATAGTATAGTATTAGAAAAAGGAAAACCTTAAGGATGGGTGACAACCCATCGCGTCAGACAAGGATGTGGGAATCTAACCCACAACTGAAGTGCGACAGGACTTTATCGCCTACTAATGGCCAACAAGAAGTCCCTCGTTGGTACAAATTAGTTTTATTTTTATTAAGCAGTATGATAGATGAACTATAAGTCCATTTTAGAAACCATATACGATTAATCTCACCATAGATGAACTTATGTATATTGAATAACTTTTCCTAACCTTTTGTTTGAGGCAGATGAAATGACATATCATTCTATCCCAGGATCTGCTAACACTTCACAAATGACAAATTCAACTTCATTTCTTTAAGAGATGAAGTGGAAATTGTTTAAGGAACAACCAACGATGAGATTGTACCAAAATCAATTAAGTATTTCTTCTAATTCCAATTTTTTCAACATTAGGGAAATGATCTTGAAAACCAAAAATGTTTTCTTAGATGGTCCCTTTGATCATCACAAATTTATGGCTTTGTGATTGTTGTCTTTTTAATTGCAATATTCTCTAACACTCTTCATCAGAACTTGATGGTTAGATTTCTCTTCTATATCCATATTTTCACCTATGTTCTCCTATGTGGAAACCAAGTGATGAGTTAATTTGGGTAACCATTATGTCTGATACATCACTTTTTAAAATTAAGAATTAGTATTCCTTTTTATGACGTGGGTTTCTATAAATGAAACTGTCAAGTAGTCAATGATTTATAAACCCGATGAATTTCAAGGGTGAAATTCATTTTAACGGGGGTAGAATTTAACACCCCGAGATTTTATGAGATATATTCTTTTTAATTTCTTTGATTTCTTCTATTGTACACTACACCAAGATTATCGTGTACTATACGTAACACTGTATTAGCTTTCAGTATATGCAACACTATTCTTGGCTTGTGTTACACACAATCTCAAGTTCATTTTGTGGAAATTATTCTACGCAACATTAAGTATAGATTTTGGTTAATATATAAATGAAATAAGTTTTTATTATTTTATACATAACACTAAAGTGATATTTCACTACACGCAGCTCTGACTTGTCTTGCATTACATGCAATCGCGACCTTCCTTGAGAGCGTGTGTAGTACGCAATACCGAGTTTCAGTAAACAATGATATGTTATTAAAATATTATTTAAACTTGCAGTTATGAATATTTATATGCACTTTTTGAAATTTTATAAATTTTCCCTTTCAAAATGGACTTCATTTTTGGTTTCGTAATATCGAAATAATCCTAGGGTGAGTTTCTAGTATTTTTCTGAAAACTTTCAATTCTTGATGAATAGTGAAAACACTGAGTTACTGGTGAAAACCGACTTTTTATTTAAATAATCATTTAATTTAATTTATTTATATTTATTTTTGGTCAAAATATATACATAATACTGATATAAGTTCAATTTAATTCATTGTAATCATTTTATATTAATTTTAGATATATAATCTTTTTATTAAACTTTTTATCTTCTTTTACCCACCTCCTAGGAGAATTTGAAAATTTACATAAAACATACTTTTACCACTTCAGTGAGTTGAATTTCAAAAATCTATGAGACAGGGATGATATAAGTAATTAAAATGTGGTTTAATGAGATGAAAATAATTTTTGGTGAGTAGTAACTTTTAACTTTTATTTACCACGGTTAAATTTAAATAGGGTAATTAAGAAAAAAAATGATATTATAATTATCCTAACACATGTCCTAATTCTATTGGATAAGTGTGATTCGACCAAAACCAACCTTAATAATAAAATTTTACCTCTTAGATCTACTTGGATTAGATTAGGACATTAATTATTATTTTATTTAAAGAGGAGTTAAAATAGTTAAAATCAATGTTTAATAACTAAAACATTTTTAATATAGGGTTATACATAAGATAAATTCAACTATAAATATTAATTATAAATATAAAAAAAATTCATACATAATGGTATTTTATTTATATTTTTTAGACATTAAATCATTAATTGTTTTATGACACAATGATGATGCATTAATTACCTTATTATTGAAATATTTATATAATTGATATTATAAATACCCAAATAAATGTAATTTGAGACTTTCTATGAATTAAACCGATTTTATAGGTTAATATAACAAATTATGGTTGGTTAAATGAATAGTGTTCGAAGTAATAATGCTTTTATGAATTTAGAAAAAACAAAATAGCAAATAATGTCAAAATTGACATAAAAGAGTTTTTAAAACAAATATTATATTATTAATTGATATAATAGTCCTAAAAATAAACGGTTCAGCCAAAATTCTTATATAATAATATATATGACATTAATTAACCAATTATGGTTCTATTGGTAGTTTATAATATGTTTATTAACCATATAGATTAAGAATACAAGGAAACACGGTAAAAGTTAAATTATTTAACTTAGAGTTAAATTTAAATGATAAGGTTAAAATGGTAACATAAACTTATCTAAAACATATCTTTTGAGAGTATTTAGACCCATACCCACCCTAGACTCGAAATAATTCACTTTTAATCCATTATAAACCGAATATTAATTTACTATAAAATCATATTTTATGTTTTTTCTATGGTGCCCCTCACCCCTCTTATAAAAGGGCACTCCCCCTTATCTCTAATTCACACCTCCAAATCCATTTTTCTCAGCCAAAACCTGCCCCAATACCCTCTAAACTTTCCTACCTTCATCCTAGAGGCCTTCCATTAATCATAAATCCAACTTATGGAGCCCTATTGATAAAATCAAAACAATGAACCCGAAGAAGAGGGAAATATATCACCAACTATTTCGAGTTCCTTTCTTCTTCCACTTCCTCCTTCTTTGTTGTTTCCGTTATAAAATAATAAATTTAGTATATTATATATACTGTGATTTTATTATAAAATTTTTACAACAGTATTAGTTATTTTATACATCTTGTGAATGAAAAAGTCACCACACATGCATACGTACGGCTTGCCGTCTCCACCTCGTGGTGTATTTTGTTATTCAAACATTACATCATTTGGATAGGTATAATAATGACTATAAATGATATAAATAATAAATATAACATTATTATGATTATTTATATCTGATATACCATCCAATTATATATGAATCTAATATCAAAAGAATGATATTCTCACTCGTGCGTACGTAAAGACTATTGTCTCCATGAACACGATGAGATTAATTTTCCATAATTAACCATTCAAGTATGATTATAAAGTATATATAATAAATAATAATGAAAGATATTACATAATAATGATACTGTATTTATGTACATATATGATTCATTTACTTAATTCTATCGAATTCAATAAAGATACGAAAACAGCGTTCACATGTACATATGACCTACCGTCTCCATGAACGATGTATTTTATTCCATTTATTTATATATCATATATATTTATATGATGAATATATATTATATATAAATCATTTCATACATTCTGGAATTACGTAAATCAGGATATAAGTAATAATATCAATAAAAACAAGTCGAAACACGTATGATAAATGAAACGATTTTACACAAAACGCTGCTTTAACTTCGAATTTACAAAAGAATGGGTAATATAAAGTCATATGTAAATCATGTATGATATCATAAATATTATTATTGTTATGTTAAAAGTTAATAATATGTTTAAACCCACTATATAGAAGTCTCATACACATACAAAAACAATTGGGCATAAGGTAAGGGATAATTTTTCAAATCTCATTTTTATTCGAGATTGCTTATACGTAAGTATTTACTGGGTTTATATTTTTCATCCATATCCATAAAATGTTTTCATAAAGTGTTTAATATTCTTCCATGTATTTTTAAAGTCATGTTTACCCTTCTTTGACTTTTACATTGTGTTATGGAAATAATCATTCTTTTGTTTTCCATATAAGGTACTTTTTTACTTTTCTGGCAAAAGTACAAGAATAATGTTTTTAACTTATATTTCATGACTGGATTTTTACAGTTTAATAATTCCTTATTTCCATGAAGCTTATTCTACACAATTTTATGATTATTTTTTACAAAATCATTTATTTTTAAAATTGCATGGCATTATGAGAAAAGAAAATGATTTCGAAGAAGAAAGGTTATGTTCCTCAAGAATTCATTTCAAGTGTTTTTTCAAAACTATTTTCCATATAAGAATACATTATTTAATATTTTTATGACCCAAGTATAATTTCTCTATTATTTACATGGAATCATTTTTCTTATGATGAAATGATATCCATTTATTTTATATGGATTATGTTATGATGGGATTATTTTTATGAATCCCATTTTATTCATTGGGTTATGATGAATTATTTATGTTTATTTTGTGGCACACGAAAGAATGATTTCATTATGAGATGGGCTGGACTTATATCTCCCCCAAATGCATTAGGTAAATATTTACATCTCATGAGATAAACATGGTTGGAATGACATGTGAATCCAGTTCAATAATACAGAGGTGGAACGAAATGTAAACCCGATTCAGTAATGGAAATTTTCCGCTATGATGGTCTTGGAAGAAATGCCTTGGATACTATGGAAATCATATCATGTTCTTAATGATTTTCCACAATTACATGTTTTATTCCAATTCTATTTTATCACGATTGATGTTCTATTATGATCTATTCCTTACGCACTTCCATGTTTTATGTCATTGATCAAGATTTTGATGTTTTAAACATTATGTTCATGTTTTTAAGTTCAAATGTATATGGTTTATTTTATTTTCTCCATGCATACCCTTAATGAGGATTTGAGCTCACCCTTTATATGTTTTCTTTCCCCAGTATATAAATAATGGTTGTAGGTAAGAAAACAAAAGAGGAAGATCTTTATGGGAGATGTTGAAGATGTTTTCACCATGATTAGAATATTATGCTTCAAGTTTCCAAATACACTAAACTATTATGGTCCTTGGGTGTATATTTTTGTTATGTATTAAGTATTACTCAAAAGTAATGTAATTTCCATGTACGTCATGTTTGGGTCTCTACAGGTATTCGGAAGATCCATACCCTCAATAATATGATGAGTGGCTCTAGGAAATCATTCATGTTTTCTTACTTGTAAGAACACCTCTCAATTAGATTGTAGTATTAGTAGTGATCATTCTTAAGGGTTTGGATAGAAGAAGTTGGAGTCTAGTGTTGATGACCTATGATGAAACAATTCTTAACTAGGTGGAGTTTGAAAAACTCTTCAAGAAATATTTTTACCTAGAAACCTTGACATCCATGCATATATAGAAGACTCTACAACTTTAAAAGAGTAGCATGACCATGGTGAAGTACTCAGCGAGATTCATGGACTTCTCACCCAACTCGAATAATATGGTTCGAGACCCATTATTTAGATCCAGAACCTTTGAGTAAGGTCTCTAATGATATGTCTAATCATGTGTAGTTTCTTTGTGCCTTCCCACTATTGTGGGGTTACAGAGTGATCTATAGATGTAGTTAGCTTCCTGGTTGTGAGAGGGATGGATGTAGCCCATAGTGGTGGTCATGAGTTGAATTGATTTACAATAGTTGGAAGATGGAAGATGATAGGATCATGGCGTATGTCACGACCCGCCCTTGGGGACCGTGCCGTGACTACCCCAAGCCCGCCTTCCATAGGCCAGGGGCTGGCGACTAGCACCAAGGCGTAAATCCCGGTAAAATGGGAAGGCATTGCCTTTGAAAAGTAAACAAACACCACAGAGTAAGCAAGCGGAATGTAAACACTAAACAAAAGCAGAGTACAACTGAATGTGCGGAAAAGTAAATGGGCCAGTATACAAACCCAAACTGAAAGTAAAGTACAACTCGAAAGGGAAAACAGCAACTGAAAAGTAAAAGCCGCTACACCGAGCTATCTACTGGAAATCCCACCTGAAGGGTGGGTACAGATAGCTCCTCTACTCCACGGGTCCCGCCGTCCACTCCGTGCACGTCCCGCCCAGTGGTCCACCTCCGGGTACCATCCCGATCTGCAAGCCTCAGCTAAGATCAACGATGTCCGTCGTCTGCAACCAACACAACGTAGTGCGGGCAAAGCCCGTGCAGGGGTGAGTATAAGCTACTCAGTAGGGACCCCGAGACCCCTGAAGGTCTCTCAAATCCACAAAGGATAAAACACGAAGAAAGGTACAATCACGAAGTAACAACCGAAACTGCTTAGGTATATGCCCATACATATACCTAAGTCATCAATTTCAAATACGCTCCAACCTCCGAGCCCAAGTACAACTCAGTCCACACAGGAAAGTAAACGTATTCCACACAGGAAAGAAAAACGTAATCCACACAGGATTGCACATCACAATCCACACAGGAAAGCAACAGAATCAGCTCACACAGGTATACCTTTTTAAAGGATGATAAAGATGATCTCTGGTCCATCTAAGTCGTTGGACCCACGACGGATCGATAGGTAACTAACCCCCGCAAATGACCCACGCAGGATCGGGCCCACACAGGACATGTAGGCGCTGGTTCACACAGGACCGCTGAGCGCAAGGACCCACACAGGATCGGACCCACACAGGATTGGGCCCACACAGGACCTGTAGCACTGATCCACGTAGAATCGCTGACTGTTGTAGTCGTCGTCGTCGAATCCACACAGGATCTTTGTACTGTCGTCGTCGCAGTCACATTAGCAGTAGAAGCAGTAGTAGTCACAGTAACAGTCGCAACAAACACTAGGGTTCCCGCACACAGCAAGCTCGTTCGGAGGGTCCGCTCCACGAGCCGAGAGGCTGATACATCAACTGTCACAAAGTCCAGAGTTGATGTATCCAAAAGTTCCGTATCCTCAACAGGAACTCAACGCAACAGACGGCGCGTCGATCTGACGCCCGGTCTGAGAGTTATTGGCATTTTTGTCCCCGGGGCCCGGTTGGTTTTTAAGGCAAAACCAACCCGACCGTACTCCACCTGCGTCCAAACCTCGGGCGGAGTATGCCAAAAGATTCGTCTCACTAAGAGGAACACAACACAGCTGACGGCACGTCAATCGGACGTCCGTCGCTCAAGATATGAGCGTTTCCGCTCTGAAGGCCCGGTTGGTTTCGTGAACGAACCAACCCGGCCGAACTCAAAGTAAACCAAAACCTTGAGTGCGATATATCGAAACGACCGTCTCGATCCAAAGATCGCGTTGCCGTAGACGGTTCATCGATCGGAGGTCCTTGGCTCAAGGTATGGCCAAAAGACCGAAAATGATTCGAAACGGGAGGATCCAGGTCCGGGCCGACCCGGCCCGACCCCCCCTGGGTCGGCCCAAACCGGGTCGGCCCGACCCGGGTCCGACCCGGCCCGGTCGGCCGGCCGGCCGGCGGCGCGGCGGCGCGGCGGCCTGGCGCCGCACGGAGGCAGCGCGGGGGGAATCAATCCCCCGCGGATTGAAAGAGGCGGCGCGACATATAGCCGCACACTAGTTTTAAAAACGCCCCCCCCCCCACGTGGGGGGCCTGTTTGTGCGGAACCGGGGGGCCGCCTGCCCCCCCCCCCCCCCCCCTTCAAGGAACCGCCCCCCTCATAAAGAGGGGGGGTTTTGTGTGCTGGTCGGGGGATTAATTTCCCCCGTTTAATACCATCCGGCCGGCCAGCTGGCCGGCCGGTTTTCTCCAACGGGACCGGAAAATCCGGTCCCCTCTTCGGCTTCCGACACCGGAAGCCCGGCCGCCGGTCTTCTCATCCCGCCGCGGCCCGGAACCGGCCACAGTGTTCGTCGTCCGGCGCGGTGCGACGGCACCGCGCCCCTCCAACGCGCCTTCGTTTCCCCTTGACGCGGCGCGACGGCGTCGCGTTCTTGATGATTCTTCCACGGCGCGGTGCGACGACGCCACACAATATAAACGAACGATTAACCGCGTGGTGCGACGGCACCACGCCACCTTGTTTCCACCCGCAAAGTAAATCAACAAGAACGATGGAGGGGGTTCGGCCGTGTTCATGCGGTCCGGCCCCCCTCACGTTAAATAATAACAAAACTTAAAATATTCAATTGCCTCACTTTAGACATGCTAGATCCACAATCAAGAACGAAATAATTAAACAATAAATCAACAACCCCTACCTCAGGTATAGGTTTGAAGATTTGACAACGACCCGCGGAAGACAACGTCGCGGAGGTCGGGCGTCGCGGTCGTCGTTCGTCAAATCTGATGACGAACAGGTGCGTCCGATGTGATACGTCGTTGGCGAATCTTCGTATGCCGACGAAGGGAGTCCGAGGAGGAAGTGGCGTTCCCTCTCGTTGACACGGAAGACGAAGAATAGAGGAGCGGCGTTCTTCGTCGGAACTTGAGCGTTCTTCGTCAAGTTGAGCGTTCTTCGTCAAGGCTTGAAGATGAAGGAGAAGCTCTCAAAATCCTCTCAAGAACAAAGGAAACCAACCCAACAAATTAAAATAAGCTTAAGCTTATTTTATTACACAACCCTCCTCTTAGAATTTCAAAGGTTTGAAAATTAAATTAACCCTCTTCAATTAATTTAGCCAAGTTGTCAACATTAATTGAAATGGGTTAAAGGGGAGGTTTTGAGAGAATTTGAGGAGTTGGGGTTCGTGTGGGCCCCACCACACTTAATCCTCCCAAGGGAGGTTAAGTGGATGTGGGTCCCACTCCAAACTCCCTTTGGTAGGATTTATCTAGTTAAAATAAAATTTGTTCTTCACAAATTTTATTTAACTTAAACTAAAAACCCAAAAACTAACTTTCAACCCGCAACAAACGCAACTTCCGAAAAGGTCTCTTTAAGAGAAAATCGACACTGCGAGTTCATCGGTGCCCTCGTATTTCAATTCCGAGCACCAGATCAAAAGTTAGGAATTCCCGCTCGTTCGTTCACTGAACGTACCCGAGCCAAACTTCAGAAATTGATTCCGGGCACTCCGGGCCTCGGAATCAGGTGTCGTCTGAAACCACGCTCTTGTAAAATTCTAAAGAAAATTAAGAAAAAATTTCCCTTGAATTTTACGGGTCTTTACATTACTCCCACATCAGGGCTTTACGTCCCCGTAAAGATACATCAAAAACTAGGGAAACAAATGAGGGTACTGAGCACGCATCCGAGCCTCCCGCTCCCATGTGCTCTCCTGGAGATTCCCGTGCTGCCATCTGATGCACACAAGAGGAATCAATCGCCCACGCAGGACCCGCTCATGTCGATCCTCTATCTCCACCGGGACCTCCGTAAAAGTCGCCCCATCGTCAACGTCAAGCTCCCCATGGTCAATGATGTGCGTCGGGTCGTGCACGTATCTCCTCAGCTGGGATACGTGGAAGAGGTCGTGCACCCGGTGCAACTGAGGTGGTAGAGCCAGGCGATAAGCCACCTCACCAATTCTGCTGAGAATCTGGAAGGGTCCGATGAAGCGCGGAGATAACTTGCCGCCTCGGCCAAATCTCCGAATACCACGTCAAGGTGAGACCCGCAAGAAGACATGGTCGCCATCCTCGAACTCCAGTGGCCTCCGCCTCCTGTCAGCGTATGACTTCTGCCGGCTCTGTGCGGTCCTCATCCGCTCCTGGATGACCTGGACCTTCTCTGTCGTGGCCTGGACCATCTCCGGTCCCACTAGTGCTGACTCCCCAGGGTCTGTCCAGCACAACGGAGATCTATAAGGTCGGCCGTACAATGCCTCGTACGGTGCAATCCCAATAGTGGAGTGGTAGCTGTTGTTGTACGCGAACTCCACTAAGGGTAGGTGGTCCTCCCAGCTACGACCAAAGTCGAGGACACATGCGCGGAGCATGTCCTCGAGAGTCTGAATGGTCCTCTCCGTCTGACCATCCGTCTGAGGGTGAAAGGCTGTGCTCAAACGTAGCTGCGTCCCGAATGCCTCCTGTAACCCCTTCCAAAGCCGGTAAGTAAAGAGGGCATCTCGATCGGAGACGATAGATGATGGAACACCGTGGAGCCGCACAATCTCCTGAACGTAAAGACGTCTCAAGCTCTCTACTAAGCCCTGCTCTCTGATGGGTAAGAAGTGTGTCGACTTAGTGAGTCGGTCAACAATCATCCAGATGGAGTCGTGACCTCTGGAAGTGCGTGGATGTCCAGTCACGAAATCCATAGATATGCCGTCCCACTTCCACTTCGGAACCTCCAAGGGCTGTACCAAGCCCGCTGGTACCTGATGCTCTGCCTTCACCTACTGGCAGGTGAGGCATCGAGAAACGAACTCTGCTACAGCCTTCTTAATGCCCGGCCACCAGTGCTGTCGTCTGAGGTCCTGGTACATCTTTGCCACTCCAGGATGTACCGCCAAAGGAGAAGTGTGAAACTCTCTCAGCACTTCCTCTCGCAAAGCGACTGGTACCATGGTACGTCCTCTGAAAAGGATGTCGTGCTCTGCTCCAAGAGAGAAACCATCAGGTGCCTGTCCCGAGGATATCTGTGCACGCCGTGTCTCAAAGTCAGCGTCCCCACGCTGTGCCTCCCTGACTCGCTGTAGTAGTGGAGGAGTGACTGTGAGAGACTGAAGGAAGGCTGCTCCATCTCTATCCACGAAGGATATCTGCAAAGAGGCTAGCTGCTCCGTCGCCTCCTCAAGTAGCTGAATGCCCGTCCCCCTGCTAAGGGCATCGGCTACTACGTTCCCCTTCCCAGGAGTATAGACTATCTCAAAGTCATAGTCCTGGAGGAACTTGATCCATCGCCGCTGTCTCAGGTTCAGGTCCTTCTGCGAGAAGATATACCTGAGACTCTGATGATCAGAAAAGACTGTGAAGCGCTCGCCCATCAGATAGTGTCGCCATGTCTTCAGAGCGAAGACCACTGCTGCTAGCTCCAGGTCATGGGTAGCGTAGTTATGCTCATGCGGCCTCAACTGACATGATCCATAGGCGATCACGGCCCGCTCCTGTATCAGAACACATCCGAGTCCGGTCCCTGATGCATCGCAGTAGACTACGTACGCTACTCCCTCCTCAGGCAACCTCAAGATAGGTGCGCAGGTCAATCTCTGTCTCAGCTCCTGGAAGCTCTGCTGACATCTGTCTGACCACACGAAGGGTTTCCCCTTCTTCGTCAAAGATGTGAGTGATGCCACAACTCTAGAGAAGTCTGGCACGAATCTCCGATAGTATCCAGCTAGTCCCAAGAAACTCTGAACCTCAGTCACGCTCCTGGGTGGCTCCCATGCTAACACAGCCTCAATCTTCGCGGGATCCACTGCAACTCCCGCCTCAGAGATAATGTGTCCCAAGAAGTGGACCTCACATATCCAGAACTGGCACTTCGAGAGCTTACCATAAAGCTGGTGCTCTCGGAGTGTGTCTAGTACAACTCGCAAGTGATAGGCGTGCTCCTCCTCTGTCGTAGAGTAAATCAGAATGTCGTCGATGAAGACCACGACAAACCGATCGAGGTATGGATGAAAGATCCTATTCATGAGAGCCATGAACACTGATGGAGCATTGGTTACACCGAAAGGCATAACCAAGAACTCATAGTGGCCATACCGACATCTGAAGGCCGTCTTCTGCACATCCTCGTCTCTGACTCTGAGCTGATGATAGCCTGACCTGAGGTCTATCTTTGAGAACCACCGTGCTCCCTTGAGCTGATCAAAGAGGTCATCAATCCTCGGTAGCGGATACTTGTTCCTCACTGTCACCTGGTTCAGGCGACGATAGTCAACACAAAGACGCAAGCTCCTGTCCGCCTTCTTGGCGAACAAAATCGGGGAAGCCCAGGGTGAAACACTGGGTCGGTTGAACCCCTTGCCCTGCAAGTCCTCCAACTGTACCCGTAGCTCTCGAAGCTCGGCGGGGGCCATCCGATATGCTGGAGTGGATATCAGGGCTATCCCGGGGTACAAGTCAATATAAAAGTCTACCTCTCTGCGAGGAGGTAGCCCTGGAACGTTGTCGGGAAAAACGTCCGCAAACTGATCCACCACTGCAGGAAAACCAGGACTCCGCACGTCAACTGCTCCAAGGATAAGGCTATCCAACTGATGAGTGATGGGCTGCCCTCTCCTCCGCGGAAGTCCATCCTGTGCTGCTAAGGCTCCCTTCTCGCCGGTGAAGGTGAACCTGCTCCCGTCGATGCGTACACATCACACCTTGCGCCTAAAATAGTCAATCTGTGCATGGACCGTAGATAGCCAATCCATTCCCAAGATGAAATCGTAAGGCCTCGACGCTGCTACAAGAAGATTCCAGCCGAAGCTCTCGCCTCCTAGAGTAAGCTCACACTGCCGGCACCAGTGCGTAATCGTCGAGTCTGCTCCTGTAGGAGTCTCTAGCCGTAAGGATCGAGCCAACGGCTCCGTCGGAATCTCTGAGCTCCGAACATGGGCAATGGCTATGAAGGAGTGACTCGCTCCTGTGTCTATAAGAACTGCATCAAGGGTGGAATAGACACATATAGTACCTCGAATCATCTCGGGCGCGCCGTGGTCGTAGGCCTCTGCTGCCTGGAGCTGTGCCTGTCGCTGCCCGCCAGCTCCCTGTGGTCGGGGTGGACCTCTTGGTGGTGGTGGTGGCAGAGCCTCAAAGCGTCGCCCACCACCGGCTGCTCGTCCAGCTCCTCTGCCTCGTCCGCCTCCTCCCTGCGGACCGCCACGGTCGACCCTCTGCCTCTACCTCGGTGGTCCCTCAACCGTATGCTGCTCCTCGGCACGGCGGGTCGGGCAGTCACGAGCCATGTGGCCCTGCCCACCGCACGAGTAGCACTGTCTGTCTCTCAAAAGACTGGCTCCGCGCTGTGTGCCCCGCACTGCTGAGCCAGTGTCCTGAGGTCGTCTGCCCGAAGGTCTAGTCTGTCTGGACCCCTAGGTCATCCGTCGACTGCCTGCTGCAGATGACTCTGCCACGTGCCGACCTGCGGTGGGTCGCTGTGCTGGTGTAGACTCAGCAAGGAAGCTCTCGATCAGAAGGGCCTGCTCCAGTACTCATGTCTGAGTCGGTATGCTGAGGGAGATCAGCGATGCCCTGATCTCGTGTCTCAAACCCTGCTCGAAGGTCCGGGCCCGGAAGAATGGGTCCCGTACCATGTCGGTCGAGTAGCGAGAGAGATCGGTAAATCTCGCCGAGTACTGAGCGACCTTCATGCTGCCCTGCCGCAGTTGTAGAAGCTCCTGGATACGCACCGCACGAAGGGTGGCTGGGACGAACTCCGAGCGGAAGAGGCTCTCAAAGTCCGTCCATAGTAGGGATGCCTCATCGTGCACCTGGAGCATCAAGCTCCACCATCGTCCTGCTGCTGCGTGTAGTAGGCTCGCAGCGAGGATCACCATGAGGTCTGCTGGTGTCCTCACTAGCCTAAACACTCGTACCACTTCCTCCAGCCAGTCCTCTGCTGCCTGGGGATCCGTCTTCCCGCAAATCCTGGGCGGTCGCTGGCGCTGAAACTCAGGCAGTGCGCTGAGGCGACATGCATCGTCAGCGGCTGCTGCTGGAAGCATCGGGGGCTCGGCGGGTAGAGCTACCGTCGGTGCCACTGCTGACAAAGGGCCCTGCACCGAGGCCTCGTCGCTCGGTGGGCTGTCATCACGCTCGACTCTCGGAACCCTAGCTGGCTGCCGTCGTGGGGCCATCCTGAAAAGGAAACAGGTGCGCCACGGTCAGAACAGTATACCTGGTGAATTGATATAAGTAATCACAAAGAAAACTTTGAAACACACATGCAATCAATGTTTTCGTGCATTAAGTCGGAAATCAGAAGTCAGGGTCCTGGTGTACGAATACGTCGGCCGCCGCACCAACACTGGACTCCCTGGACTGATAACCACACTCAATACGCTAAACATTATTGCTTCACATAGAAAAGATCAGAGTTCGCGGTAGAACCGAACTCCTCTGATACCAATTTGTCATGACCCGCCCTCGGGGACCGTGCCATGACTACCCCAAGCCCGCCTTCCATAGGCCAGGGGCTGGCGACTAGCACCAAGGTGTAAATCCCGGTAAAAAGGGAAGGCATTGCCTTTGAAAAGTAAACAAACACCACAAAGTAAGCAAGCGGAAAGTAGACACTAAACAAAAGCAGAGTACAACTGAAAGTGCGGAAAAGTAAATGGGCCAGTATACAAACCCAAACTGAAAGTAAAGTACAACTCGAAAGGGAAAGCAGCAACTGAAAAGTAAAAGTCGCTACACCGAGCTATCCACTGGAAATCCCACCTGAAGGGTGGGTACAGATAGCTCCTCTTCTCCACGGTTCCCGTCGTCCGCTCCGTGCACGTCCCGCCCAGTGGTCCACCATCGGGTACCGTCCCGCTCTGCAAGCCTCAGCTAAGATCAACAATGTCCATCGTCTGCAACCAATACAACGTAGTGCGGGCAAAGCCCGTGCAGGGGTGAGTATAAGCTACTCAGTAGGGACCCTGAGACCCCTGAAGGTCTCTCAAATCCACAAAGGATAAACCACGAAGAAAGGTAAAATCACGAAGTAACAACCGGCACTGCTTAGGTATATTCCCATACATATACCTAAGTCATCAATTTCAAATACGCTCCAACCTCCGAGCCCAAATACAACTCAGTCCACACAGGAAAGTAAACGTATTCCACATAGGAAAGCAAAACGTAATCCACACAGGATTGCACATCACAATCCACACAGGAAAGCAACAGAATCAGCTCACACAGGTATACCTTTTCAAAGGACGATAAAGATGATCTCTGATCCATCTAAGTCATCGGACCCACGAAGGATCGATAGGTAACTAACCCCCGCAAAAGACCCACACAGGATCGGGCCCACACAGGACCTGTAGGCGCTGGTTCACACAGGACCGCTGAGCGCAAGGACCCACACAGGATCGGACCCACACAGGATCGGGCCCACACAGGACCTGTAGCACTGATCCACGTAGAATCGCTGAGTGCTGTAGTCGTCGTCGTCGAATCCACACAGGATCTCTGTACTGTCGTCGTCGCAGTCACAGTAGCAGTAGAAGTAGTAGTAGTCACAGTAACAGTCGCAGCCAGCACTAGGGTTCCCGCACACAGCAAGCTCGTTCGGAGGGTCCGCTCCACGAGCCGAGAGGCTGATACATCAACTGTCACAAAGTCCAGAGTTTATGTATCCAAAAGTTCTGTATCGTCAACAGGAACTCAACGCAACAGACGGCGCGTCGATCTGACGCCCGGTCTGAGAGTTATTGGCATTTTTGTCCACGGGGCCCGGTTGGGTTTTAAGGTAAAACCAACCCGACCGTACTCCACCTGCGTCCAAACCACGGGCGGAGTATGCCAAAAGATTCGTCTCACTAAGAGGAACACAACACAGCTGACGGCACGTCAATCGGACGTCCGTAGCTCAAGATATGAGCGTTTCCGCTCCGAAGGCCCGATTGGTTTCGTGAACGAACCAACCCGGCCGAACTCAAAGTAAACCGAAACCTTGAGTGCAATATACCGAAACGACCGCCTCGATCCAAAGATCGCGTTTCCGCAGACGGTTCATCGATCGGAGGTCCGTGGATCAAGGTATGGACAAAAGACTGAAAATGATTCGAAAAGGGAGGGTCCGGGTCCGGGCCGACCCGGCCCGGCCGGCCGCGGCGGCCTGGCGCCGCACGGAGGCAGCGCGGGGGGAATCAATCCCCCGTGGATTGAAAAAGGCGGCGCGGCATATAGCCGCGCCCTTGTTTAAACCCCCCCCCCCACATGGGGGGGCCTATTTGTGCGGAACCGGGGGGCCGCCTGCCCCCCCCCCCCCCCCTTCACGGAACCGCCCCCCTCATAAAGAGGGGGGGTTTTGTGTGCTGGCTGGGGGATTAATTTCCCCCGGTTTAATACCATCCGGCCGGCCAGCTGGCTGGCTGGTTTTCTCCAACGGGACCGGAAAATCCGGTCCCCTCTTCGGCTTCCGACACCGGCGGCCCGGCCGCCGGTCTTCTCATCCCGCCGCGGCCCGGAACCGGCCGCGGTGTTCGTCGTCCGGCGCGGTGCGACGGCACCGCGCCCCTCCAACGTGCCTTCGTTTCCCCTTGACGCGGCGCGACGGCGTAGCGTTCTTGATGATTCTTCCACGGCGCCGCACAATATAAACGCACGATTAACCGCGTGGTGCGACGGCACCACGCCACCTTGTTTCCACCCGCAAAGCAAATCAACAAGAATGATGGAGGGGGTTCGGCCGTGTTCATGCGGTCCGGCCCCCCTCACGTTAAATAATAACACAACGTAAAATATTCAATTGCCTCACGTTAGACATGCTAGATCCACGATCAAGAATGAAATAATTAAACAATAAATCAACAACCCCTACCTCAGGTATAGGTTCGAAGATTTGACAACGACCCGCGGAAGACAACGTCGCGGAGGTCGGGCGTCGCGGTCGTCGTTCGTCAAATCCGATGACGAAGAGGTGCGTCCGATGTGATACGTCATTGGCGAATCTTCGTATGCCGACGAAGGGAGTCCGAGGAGGAAGCGGTGTTCCCTCTCGTTGACACGGAAGATGAAGAAGAGAGGAGCGGCGTTCTTCGTCGGAACTTGAGCGTTCTTCGTCAAGGCTTGAAGATGGAGGAGAAGCTCTCAAAATCCTCTCAAGAACAAAGGAAACCAACCCAACAAAATAAAATAAGCTTAAGCTTATTTTATTACACAACCCTCCTCTTAGAATTTCAAAGGTTTGAAAATTGAATTAACCCTCTTCAATTAATTAAGCCAAGTTGTCAACATTAATTGAAATGGGTTAAAGGGGAGGTTTTGAGAGAATTTGAGGAGTTGGGGTTCGTATGGGCCCCACCACACATAATCCTCCCAAGGGAGGTTAAGTGGATGTGGGTCCCACTTCCAACTCCCTTTGGTAGAATTTATCTAGTTAAAATAAAATTTATTCTTCACAAATTTTATTTAACTTAAACTAAAAACCCAAAAACTAACTTTCAACCCGCAACAAACGCAACTTCCGAAAAGGTCTCTTTAAGCGAAAATCGGCGATGCGAGTTCATCGGTGCCCTCAGATTTCAATTCCGAGCACTGGATCAAAAGTTAGGAATTCCCGCTCGTTCGTTCATTGAACGTACCCGAGCCAAACTTCAGAAATTGATTCCAGGCACTCCGGGCCTCGGAATAAGGTGCCGTCTGAAACCGCGCTCTTGTAAAATTCTAAAGAAAATTAAGAAAAATTTTCCCTTGAATTTTACGGGTCTTTACAGCGTAGGAAGAAATACCTTTCTCAAACTCAGGCACATGGTCATATAGTGTAGGAGTTGTTTTAGGGATCAGGTAAGACATAAGAGAGGCAGTGTTACTCTTACTATGGTTGGAGACATTTTTTAGAGATTTTTAGACCCTCTGTTCTACAGAGAGGGATCTAGTCAACAGACCACCTTGCCATAGGTTATGTTTGTAGTAGGGAGTTCTGTATGGTAGTGCATAATGTAGAGGAGTGTGTAGATTATTAAGAGGTGACATATGATTTTAGGTATTTCCACCACCACCGCTAGGTGGTCTGTTCTATGCTTAGGGAGCTGGAAGATGATAGAGAGGAAAATAACAATTCGTAAGTGCCTTTTACCTAGAGGCTCTAAGGATGAATAGACGTATGCATTGTATCATTACTAATTTTTTCATTAGTTATTTTTATATACCATCATGAGGAATTAATTTATTTATTCTTCCTGATTATGGTTTAACAAGGGAAACATGGGTAACTGGTTAAAACATGTTTTAGTTTTGTTGGTGTATCTTTGGAATCACATGGATGATGGAGTCCATCCCCAACTGAGATGCATTTTTTGATGCAATCAAAACCGTGTAAAGGATTTAGGGCCTCCAAAAATTGATAGTTTCAATGTGTGGTGGATCAGTTCATTATAAATGATTGTTCAGGGTGAGGATGTGTGGTATATTTTTAGAGCTGGCACTGTCATTGAAAATGGAGAATTTATACTTGACCCTTATTTTTGGAAACCCTATTTGAGGGAGAGACTTGTATAGAACAGTTCCATAGTATAATAGTTAAACCCTATGATATTTTCATGGTGTAGATTAGTTTATTACAATCTATATTTGTTTTGGATTCCACTAGTCAGTGTGGTAGTGTTTATTGTTTGGAAATATGTGTTATAACTTGTGTTTTACAAATGTAGGGCCTGGTAAGACCTAGTTTTCTACAACTGGGAAACACTTCATGGGTACCCTTGAATTCTTAGAATAAAACATGAATGAATGATTCCTGAGGAGTTCATGGTATATTTTATCCAGATATGGATGTGAACTATAGGGTTACAACAATATCAATGTTAGGTTAGAAATGTGGTGTACCACTAGACACTTTGACTACAGATAGACTGTGGTGCTTGGGGTTTTCTACCTATCATAGGTGAAGAGAAATGTTCCCACATTTTTCATGATGTTGACCTGGTTGGAGATGGATGTGAGTGTGGTTTTTCCTGGGTGGTTCTCCTTATTGTGTTCTTATAAGAAGCATAGTGACCCTTTGTGAGGTTGCTAGTGAGGGAGTTATAGTGGAGAGATCAATTTTCATTCACTTATAAATAGAATTTCTATATATAGGGTAAACCCCAATAAGGTTGGGAACGTTTAATTAATTTAAATTTAATATATAATACTTTTAAATATTTCTATGAATATTTATGAAGCCAATCGCTGAGTCAAATTTGGATTCCAGGGCTTTGAGAGCCTCTGTGCGGTGATATTAAAAATATTAAATATATTTTGTCACATACACAAAGACTCCCTTAAAACATGGAATATGTCCACGGTAGAGTCTTTTATCAGAATAATGATGCATTAGTTGTGTTCAGAACATCATTTTATCCCAAGGTGTGACATAAAATTTGTTAGTGATGGGAATTCAGTCAGAGGCAAGTTGGTGGCATGGAGTTAAAAGGGAGATAATTGAATTAATTTTATTAAATAAATTAAACCTACCCCATCCCCCCTCTTGTTTCTAAGGAAGCAAGATGGGAGGTTCTACAACTACCCACCCTTTGGACGAAGGATGAAACTAAGCCAAATAGAAGCAATGAGGTGATTTCAGTCTCTATTGTTGGTGTCAATCAACATTAGTTCGGGGAACATCACAATACGAGTGTCGTTTAGGACCCTAAGATTAGGTGGTATTCCATGAAGGTTGATATATTTTAGTTTTGGTATTGATACTATGTTTTTATTCATTTATTTTAATTTTTTAGAGCCATATTTTAATTTCAAGATATCTCTTCTAGGTCGACATGCATATTTTTTGGGAAACTAGGGTGAATAAGGTGACTCATAGGGAAATTACCTTTGCAGTTATCATCTACATAGAGTGTGTACGAGTTAGACATTTTGTTTGTGTTTTCAATTTACATAATATGACTATTGTGAACTACACACCATGTACCAAGGTTACATGATAGGTAGTGGCCCCATGTTGTTTGGAAAAAGAACATGGCCAGTATAGGTGGATGATTGTGTGGGGATATGTAGAACTACATGTCCAAAGCACACAGGAATACGATGCCAAAATTTTTTATAATGAAATGAAATATCCAAGAGGCCATTTATCTATCAAAAACCATTTAACTAGTTATATACACCATTTGTGAGGAATTAATATCCATGATTTCTAGAGGAAGAATATGGATGGAGAGGGTGAGGCAGTACTTGTTTTGTATAGACTGTACACACCATATACTCTTATATGGCCAATAAATACATGTAAATGGGGGATACAACTAGGTTCATGAGAAGTTTAGCATGGATTGTGGACCTCAGTATAGGTTGTGTACATTAAATGTGATCTACTTAAGATCTTTCACATTGCATATCTCCTTCTATGAAACCCATGTTTAGGTATGCGAGTAGCCTATCCTAAAATATTTTCTATGTAGTACATGATGGTGAAATATATTTTGTACTGTGGAATACAATATGGAATGAATAAATCAAAAAACTCTAGTAGTGGTATTTATCCCTCGTAGTGATATGGTTGATCTCTAGGTGGACATCAAGGTTCGAACTATAAGGCCCCTGCCTTAAACCTTACATAATATTGAATTAAATGAATAATACACATTGAGGATCTTTTCAGGTTTATAGTTTTAGAGAATTAGATCATAAATCATGAATTACATTCCACATTTAAACAAAGTGGTTACATTAAAGATAGTATTTGTTTTTCCCCATCAACGGAAACATATTTAAAATAAAACATGGATTCTTTCTTGACACTTCCTTGACACTATCATTATAACATGCACCTTTCCCTTGACCTATGAAAAACATTTCAAAAACATGGGATGAGCATAAAAATCTCAGTAAGGGATATAAAAGTATGAAAAGAAAACATTATTCCATGTATGAAATCATACATTACTCATAAAATATAAGCATTTTAACATACCTCATCTAATCATGAATATATCATAGATATAATAAGAAATAAAGGTAACATGAGGCATTCATAACATTCTTACGTAGGGAGTAACCCTCTTGGTTATGTTTGTAATACCCATCACAGTATATTCCATAAATCTCTTCGGAGAAACCCTAACGTTTAACCCCTTCGTGTTACCCAATGCGTTGGCGAACTATATCGGGCTCACCCGCCCAAAGTTTATCACAGAACCACCCGTCTTCATAAACAATTCCCAAGATCCATAACATAATCATAGCACATAAAATATGAATAAAGGAAAGATATCATTCACATATTTCTATAACAATATAACATTTTAAGATAATGAATCCATTCAATAAACCATTTTCAAAACAATTTAAAACATTTAATAAAGAGATTTTTAAATAAAAGTGTCCCATACCACATTGAATATTTTATCATTTTAAACCATTAATATCCATATAAATAAATACATTAAAACATTTTGCAAACATGGATATTAATGAGAAATATTTATAAGAATAAATCATTAAAACATTTAAAATGATATTTTAGTTAAAGGGTGTTTAACAATATGAGAGACACTTGAATACAATAATTGAAGAATAACTTTTAATCAGTACATTATAATATCATGAGAATAAAGGGATTCATGATATAATATTCCAAAGGACAGTATATATACCCTATAAGAGTGATTTGTTGCATAACAACCATGAAGTCTCAATAGAAATGTAAAATGAGATGAAATCCCTTATAAAGAAGGTATTCTTAAATTAAGGATAAACCAATCTCATAATTATGTGTGACAAATATAAAAACACCCAATACAAGTGGATATTAAGTGAAAAACAATAAAATTTCATTCACACATATTCAAAGGATGACATATTCAATAACTACATGTTGAACCCAAAGTAATCGAAATTTGGTTAAGAAGTTCCCTGGGTGAAATTCGACAGCCTAACGGCATCACATTAAAATTCATAAATTTAGTTGCTGAGAGAAAAAATTGTATCTCATAACTTGGACATAAAATTTACATGAATAAGGATATATAAGAACATATCCCAACATTAAAATATGTAAATTAAAAGACCCAACAAAAGAATTCTTTTAAAAAGAGGAGGGTGAAAAGTTCCCTTACCAACTTGGGTATCTTTTGAAACATACACCCCATGAAAGAAGGACAATACAACATTGATGTAAATACTCATAAAAGAAATTATATTACACAAATATTAGAATAATTGGAATTATATATACCACTCAACGTGAATGGTGGTAAAAGTAGCATAAATCTCACGGGAATAAAAGTGAGATGAAAAATCCCTTACAAAAACTCGGCTGTCGAACGACGCCACTTAAAACTTCCAAAAATGGATTGATGAGATCAAATAGGGTCTCTCATCATATTAACATAAAATTTACAGTAACAGGAATATAAAAGAACATCCCAATGATAATAAAGATGAGCTTAAAAGGAATGACATAAAAGAGTGTACTTAAAAAGAAAGAGAGGGGTTGGTTCCCTTACCTCGGGTCTGACTTGACTCGATCATTCATTAACCTCCTGAATAATAAACTTGAGTTAATATATAATTCATTAAAAACCTTTTTCAAGTTCATTATTCCTTTTATATCACTTACTACCAAGCTATGAACACTATGTAGTTATTTAAGTAAATAATGGTCATTTTGTTTATCATTGCTATTTGAGTCAAAAATAAACTCTTTATAATTAAAAGTTGTTCATGTGGTAAAATATATATTATATCCAGAATTATATTCATTATTTAAATATCATATATATAATATATATCCATTATATAAATGCATTTATAATATTACATAACATTTTGAGGTAAGAAAAGAAATGCACCGTTCATGGAGACGGTAAGCCGTACGTATGCATGAACGCTACTTCCATTTCTATTTCTTATTTAATGGAATTAAAAAATAATGATAAATAATAGTATTATAATTCCAGTATGATATTATATATAATATCATTAAATCTATCCTTTATATGTACCATATATGATATTAACGAATCAAATCACTTTGAGGGGGCGGTAGTCCGCACTTCCTAAAATGAAGATATCATGTTTAACCATAATGGAAACCATAAAGGTATTCCATAAATGAAAAATTCAGATGCTTAAGTAAAAAGATAAACATATTATATATCATATATAAATATTTTTACATCTTAATGGCCACCTTTGAGGGTGTTAAAAGAATATTGAACAATCATCATTTTGTGAGGCAGAAATTCACCATCCACAGAAACACTATGTTCTTTAACCATTATATGTAGGTGTGTGTAATTTTAGCTCTAATAATTCTTATAAAAAACATCCTAGTATATTTAAGATACTATATTTCTTAAAAAATAAATGAGTAAAAAGAGTTTAGGGGTTTGGAGAAGCAAAATAAAACAAAAGAACACAAGTGAAGACATTACCTTAAAATCGGGTATCTCTCTTTGATTTGAGCTCAAAGGCTTCCTTGGGAAGACTTCTGCCCAATGTGAGGCTTCTAGGAGTAAGAGAGGGATGTATAGAGGCAAAATAAGTAGGTTTTTGCCGAGCAAAAGGCTTGATAGGTGTGGTTATGGTGGTAGAGGTGGGGGCCTTTTATAAAAGGAGACGAAGGGCACTCGTGGAATGTTACAAAATGTTACTTTATTTTCAAATGAGTTTCTGATTTTAAAGGTCCCACATTGATATATTTCAAGGATAAGGTGGTAACGGTTCGATATATACTAATCCAATAGGTTTTTGAAAAGTTTAAGTTATTTTTTTAACATTATCGTTTCATTTTATTTAAATACTTTATTTATGAGGTAATCGATGCATCTTCATGATGTCATAAATAATTTAATTTATTTAATGTCTAAAAATTATAAAAAAAATATCATGATGTTGGAAATATTTTTATATTTCTAATGAATCCTTATAGTCAAAAATATGACTTGTATTACCACATTTAAAAATTGTTTTAGTAAAACAAATCATGCTTGTGACATTTTTATTTTAACTTTAAATAAAAAGTTATTTATGTCATTTTCCAACCAATGTGGCTACATGGGGTCACCAAGTTGACCCATGGATTTTCTTGGTCGGCCATGACACATCCAATGAGGTTAGGACATGTGTCTAGGTCATTTCATATTATTAAAACATTATTTTTACCTGAAATTACACTAATTACCTCTAATCGTGATTAAAAACGTAAAAGTTACTATTCACCAAAAAATTATTTTAATCCCATTGAACCACATTTTACATAATAATGACAACCATGTATGTCGGATTTTTGAAATTCAAATCACAGATGTGGTGATGTTTTATTTAAACGAAAAATCAGTTTTTAAACTACCAGTTAGTGGTTTCACTATTCATCAAAAATTGATGGTTTTAAGAAAAATACCAAAAATTCACCCTAAGATATATTTGATATTCAGAATTCAAAAATGATGTCTAATTTAAAAAATTAAAAACATATAAGTTGAATTAATTAATTTAATAATTAATTCCGGCTGTCTAAACAAATAGCGTGTTTTCAAGAAACAATATCTATTAAAAGATTGACACTAGTTTAAGTATAATTTCAATGTGAAATTAATTTCAATGGCCACTATTGGATTAAATGGTAAAAATATATTATAATTTTACTTTAAAAACAATTCAAAAGATAATCTAATCATATAAATAAATTATATTAAAAAGTGGTTTTGAATTAGAATACAACATTTTTCACTATTCTTTAAAAAATGAACACTATCGAAAAAATTCCAAAAATTTACACAAAGTAAATATTGAGGTCCTGATTCTAAAGAAGAATTTTATTTTTTCAAATATAACACATAAAATTTTCCAAAAGTGGATTTAAATGAGGTTCTCTATCAAAAGGCGGTTAATCGACCTTTTAAAGAATATTAGAATGTTTACGCTTAAAATTGGATTAATTCGCATTTTTTATCCTCTAACATTTATTATAAAAAGTAAAAATATTTGACAAACATATATAATCATTTTTTAGTTAGTTCTGTTCATTCCCTCCATTACAACGGCTAGGTTTTAACTACCATTTAAAATAATATTATTTTGTTATTAGAGTGTAACGTATGATTCCCAAGAAACGCGTTGTTGCGTATTGGGTACGCCATTGAGCATAGCATCACCTTTAAAGTAATATTAATATTTTATTCACAAATATGGATAAATATGAAAATGTCATATTCTTTATTTACCTGGGGTGTTACATCCTTCCCCCCTTTTGGGAATTGCGTCCTCGTAATTTTAAAATTGGACTTGGAAGCTTCATTGAAAATCCCACATCGGAACAAGAGTCAGTAAAACTATCAATTTAAAAGAATTGGAGAGAAGTACAAATGTCACCCGAGTTAACTCATACTAGGATTCCAAGTATGAATATATGGATATGGAGGAAAAAACAGAGGGTCATGTTCTGATGGAGAGTGATAGTAAACATGACTAGGAGAAAGTTAACAACAAGAAAATCACAAACTTATGATGGGTTAAACGGTATATGATTCCCCAATAGGAAAAATTAACAGAATATTTTTTTGTTTTATGTTACTTTTTATTGAGGAATTTATTTATGAGATTAACTAAAACATAAGGATGTAAACTTAATTATCATGTTGACTTTCAACTTTTACTAGATTTCTGACACGAACTCATATTTTCTCCAAAAGACTAGTATTTGGGATGAATTGTTCACATTAAGAGAGCTATAATCAATGTCTAGAGAATCACCTAATCCAAAAAAGAGAACTATATACTTCCCATGGCTTTAGAACTTAACCAAAACTAAAACCAAAAAGGTTAGTATGAGATCAGATAATACCCAAAATGGATAATCCTTTATATAAAAAATATATTCTTAATCTCCAAAATTTGTCAAACAAAACCCAAAGTTCAACAAAGACCATTCAATAAACATATATCCATAAAATTATACAAATTAAACCAAACTAAGATTGAAACCCAATTAATTGAAGGATTTAATCACATAGTCTCCTAAGATAAAATTTAACATTTTTCTCCAAAATAACATCAGTTACTCTTACAGTCTCATACTGAAAAGTAATTAACCTACTCACATATCCTCCATGATAGACTTATCATTTCCATTGATAACCAAAAATCAACTTACTCTTAATTAATAAAATCATCTAACTAAAAAGAATCATTCAAACTAACCAGGGAATTCACGTAGTCTAGTGGTAGGTGATAAATACTAGTTTCACTTTGGTTGTGGGTTTGATTCCCGCAGATTCATCCGACGTGACAGGTTGTCACACGGACTGTGTGTTGTCCCTTTTCAAAAACTATATAATTTTATAACATTCCTCAAAAAGAGATAAATTCATCAAAAATAACCATAACATATTTTAACCACAAAGGTTATCTAATAACTTCCATTTTGCAACCCAAAATGTATTAAGCAGTAATTGCCTCAAATTCAAGGATCATATAAACCCAAATGGTTCTGTATAACTATATCCACAAAATAAAGGATAATTATTCCTTGAATAAAATTTTCATATATCAAACATCAGGGTTACTATAAAAAGTCTTCTAATGTAATGCCATCATCAAAAGATACTTAATACATCTAAGAATTTCACCATCCTAAAATATACCATAACTCTTGAATCCCTTATATGATTACTTCTTACTCATTCAACATTTTTCATGATCCATTAGCCATTCCTTTTCAACTTATTCTTAAATAATTATTTCTTACAAAAGAAATCATGAATCATATCCTAAGATTCCAATAATAGGAAAAAATATGTTAGAAAATAATCCATACCTTTCATTCTTCATTTTCAGTTTCTCCATCCTCAATCGGAATGGCATTAGGTATTGGTAAATGAATATTTGTATGATCTTGGTGACCCCATTACGGAAACTTCTTCATAGGACATGTGTTTTCATAATAAACATGCACACCACATTTAAAAAATTAAATTGATCCTTCCGAAAGAACTCCTTTCCCTTTCTTAGAGTCAACTAGATGCTTCCTTTTTCTATGGCAGGTTCATGCTTTATGACCTCCATTTCCACATATATAGCATCTTTCCGTCCCTTTGAAACATTTTCCTATGTGTTTCTTTCCACATATTTGACTAATAGGTTTTTGAACATACTTATCTTTATGATTATTACCTGAACATCCGTAGGGATTTGTTTCTTGTATATACGATGCCTTATAAAAATAACTAAGGTTCAGGTCATCAATCATGACTCCAGATAGTTGGTTGAGGATAACCACAAGAGTTCTCTTTGTAGCTCCCATATCATTCTGTTGTTATTTCATAAAACCGTCACAGGTTTCTTTAAATCCATTGTTACTTTGGTTCCTGCTAGATCTAGCCATTTACTAAAACCAAAAAGGTCAGTGTGTGTATATCAGTAAAATCATCAAATAAAAAAGTGGAAGATAAACCCCAAGATATACTTATCCATGTTATCTCAAACTCATTCTAACATTAAAAAAAAATTATGACTCCATCTAATATACTAACCATTGTGGTTATACACAACTTTCCACTTTTTCTTAAACAACACTCTAACCTCTAAATTTATCTAAACTGACATCTGATACCAACTATAAGGCCCCTGCCTTAAACCTTACTTAATATTGAATTAAATGAATAATTCACATTGGGGGTCTTTTCAGGTTTAGATTTTTAGAGAATTAGATCATAAATCATGAATAACATTCCATATTTAAACAAAGTGGTTACATTAAAGATAGTATTCATTTTTCCCCATCCACGGAAACATATTTAAAATAAAACATGGATTCTTTCTTGAAACTTCCTTGACACTATCATCATAACATGCACCTTTCCCTTGACCTGTGAAAAACATTTCAAAAACATGGGATGAGCATAAAAAGCATAGTAAGGGATATAAAAGTATGAAAAGAAAACATTAGTCCATGTATGAAATAATACTTTACTCATAAAACAAAAGCATTTTAATATACCTCATCAAATCATGAATAAATCATAGAAATCATAAGTCATAAATGTAACACCCAAGATTTTTATTAGTAATATTTTGTTTTTATGTTATATATATATATATATATCATCAAAGGAATATTTCACTACACACTATCTTGGTTTACTTTAAACGCAATCGCGACCTTCCTCGATAGCTTGCATTGTACGCAATACCGAGTTTCACTAAACGACGATATGCTATTAAAATATTATTTAAAATAGCCACTATGAATAGTAATAAACACTTTTTGAAATTTTATCTTTCAAAATGGACCTCATCTTTTGATTCGGAATACCGAAATTAGCCTAGGGTGAAATTTTGGTATTTTTCTGAAAACATTCAATTTTTGATGAATAGTGAAACCACTAAGTGGTAGGTTAAAAACTGAATTTTGCATAAAACCTAATTTTACTGCTTCTGTGAATGGAATTTCAAAAATCCGACAGACACGGTTGATATCAGTAAGTAAAATGTGGTTCAATGAGATAAAAATAATTTTTTGGTGAATAGTAACTTTTTACTTTTTTTACCACGGTTAATAGTAAATAGGGTAACTAAGGGTAAATATGATATTACTATTACCCTAACTCATGTCCTAATTCTATTGGATAAGTTTAATTAGACCAAAAACAACCTTATGAATATAATATGACCATTTAGGTCCACTTGGATTAGATTATGACATTTAATATTATTTTATTTAATGAATAGTTAAAATAGTTAAAATCAAAGTTTAATAACTAAAACATTTTTAATATGGGGTTATACATAAGATAAATTCAACTATAAATATTTATTATAAATCTAAAAAGATTTCCTAAATAATGATATTTTTATTATAATTTTTAGACTTTAAATAAATTAATTTATTTTTGACACAACGATGATGCAGTAATTACCCTTTTAAGGAAATGTTAACATAATTGATGTTATAAATGCTCAAATAAATGTAATTTGAGACTTTTTATGAATTACACTAATTTTATAGGTTACTATGATATATTAGTGTTGATTTAATCAACATGGTTCGAACATATAATTCTGTTATGACTTTCAAAAAAACATATATCAAATAGTGTCAAAATTGACACAAAATAGTTTTTAAATCAAATATTATATTATTAATTGTTATTTTATTCCTAAAAATCTAATGTTCGGCCAAATGACTTAGATAAGGATATATATATATTAATAATAAACAACTTGGGGTTCGTTTGGCATGTTATAGTAAGTGTATTAACCATATAGTGTAAGAAAACAAAAAGTCAAGGTAAAAGTTAAATTATTTAACTTAGAGTTAAATCTAATTGATAAGGTTAAAATAATAACCTAAACTTGTCTAAATCCTATAGGTTGATATTATCTCGACCCATACCCACTTTACCTTCTAAATAAGACCATTTGGAACCATTATAAAGAGATTATGACTTTAATATAAAATAATATTTTGAGATATTCCTAAGGTGCCCCTCTCCTCCCTTATAAAAGGGCACCTCCTCCCCCTCCTCCTCAGACCAATTTCAGCACTCAAGCTCGGAAAACCCCTGCCAAAATCCCTTCTCCACTTCCATAGAATAATCCTAGAGGTCCTGGTGTTCTTCAAAGACCAATCGTAGTTCCCTAAGTGGAGGATTCAAAGAGGCGTTTCAAAGAAGAGGTAATATCCATTACTGATCTTTTCAATTTCTTCCTTCTTCAACTTCTTCTTATTTAGTTGTTTCATGATAAAGTAATTACATCAGTATTACTTACATACTGATATGTAATTATAAATATGAAACAACCCTAATTCACCTTCTATCCATCCTACGGAAAAATGAAATCACCGCGTGTGCGTACGTACGGAATACCGTCTCCACGCCGTGGTGTAATCTATTTTCCACCATCACCGTACAAGGATGGGTATAATGGTGTAATGAGTAACTATATATGATTATTATAAAGTTATATTGATACTGAAATAGTATAAATACACTTAAATACCATTCCACGATCATGGGAACAATATCATCGCTCGTGCGTACGTACGGAATACCATCTCCATGATGTGATGCGACTCGTTCTACATGATCATCATTACATAGTAATTATATAAATGAATTGAATGAATAAATATGATATATGTTACACTAATAAAATTCTGTATATAAGGTATCTATAACCTTAAAAGAAGAATAAGAATTTATTCGACAAAACACGCATAAGAACAAAAGGCAATAAAGACCAGAGCAACAAGTAACAATTAAATATTACTAATAAGAAGCTAAGAATATGACCATATATGATATCATATCAATATGTATGATTCTGTAATAAGTCAATAACATTATTTAAACCATTATACAGGAGCTTCGGACATGTACAAAGCAAATCAGACCTAAGGTAAGGGAAATATCACAATCTCATTTTTATCCGAGATTGTTTATACTTTGGCATTTAATAGGGTGTATTTTATCATCCAAATCCATGTTTCCTCAATATGTAATATTATTTCCATACAACTACAATTTTTTAAATCCAATTTTACCCTTCGGTGATTTTTTAGTAAAAGATAAGAAAGGAATATTTTGTCGTTTTTCGTACGAAGAACTTTTTTGACTTTTCCGACAAAAGTAATAGAAGAATGTTTTTTTAACTTATACGACATGAATGGATTTTTAAAACATTATTTTCAAGAAGATTCCTTTACAAGTTTTCAAGTTTATTTTTAATCAACATCTTTTAGTTTATAATTGTATGACATGTTAAGAAAGGAAAAGTGTTTTTGAAGCAGAAAGGATATTTTCCTCAAGAATGGAGTTCAAGTGTTTTATCAAAATTATTTTCCATCTATGATAATAAAGGGTTTTGTTTTTATCCCTATTATTACATTTATTTCATTATGTTGTGATGGAATTATTTTTATGAATTCCATTATCTGACATGATTTGTTTTATGATGTCACGATGTTTAAGAATCCCATTTTTATTACATGGGTTATGCTATGATGTATGGTTTATGATTTTGTGGCACACATAAGAATGGTATCATTATGAGATGGGTGGGACCTATATCTCCCTATAATTAATTGGGTAATGATTTTATATCTCATGAGATAGACATGGCTGGAACGGTAGGTTATACCGGTTCAGTGAAACAGGACTGAAACGAGGGTGACTCGGTTCAGAAAGGGACTTTGTCCACTATGATAGTCTTGGAAATGAGTCTTGACTAACAAGAAATGATTCTCTATGATTATGTGTGCATGCCACAAAGTTTCAAGTATTTTTGTTATTATTATGGGGATCTCATTTTTACTTCTATGATTCATTCCATGTTAAGATATTATGATCTCTTTTGCAGGTTATGATTTTCAAAAAGATATGATATGATTTTTATTTCCTTTATTTGCCCTTGCTGAGCATTTGAGCTCACCCTTTTATGTTTTCTTTTCCCCAGGTCAGGAAGATGGATATTAAGTAGAATATTCTAAAAGGGACCCTAGATATGATGAAATAAATGGGAGAAACTGTAGAAGATTTATGAACCATTTGTTTATGTTTCCCAGTTTTTAAAGACACTATATCTATACGGTCCTTTGTGGTTCTGTCATATGTTGTAATAAGTGTGCTTCAATTTTGAAGTATATACAATGTATGTAAAGTATGGGTCGTTAGAGTTGGTATCAGAGGAAAGGTATAGTCAACCTTTGGAAACTAGGATGTGAAAGCCTTAGTAATAACCCTAAGGATAAGTCTAAGCATAGAACACAATCTTAGTGTTTTAGAAATGACCATGAATAACCTAGGATAAGACCTTAAGTGTGAAATTTTATTCTTAATTAGGTGTTTTTCCTATTATAATTAGTGTTTCTCACACTATTCTTCTTCGTTTTAGTCAATGGATAGAACCCGAAGGAATCGAGTTAATTCGGAATGCGACGAGCAATGCAATGATTGTCCCCCTGAGAAACCAAACGTTATGGGAGCTGGAATGAAAAATCTTGTAGCCATGCTCACACAACTTTCTCAAGCTATGAATCATGCAGGACTTCCAAACGAGAAAAGGAAGGAGCAACATTCTGTTGAATCCTTCATGAGGCAGCGTCCACCTTCTCTCAGTGGGTCTACTGATCCATTAGTTTCTGAACAATGGATTAGTACTACTGAAAAGATATTTTCAATTCTTCAATGTTCTCAACATGATAAAGTCATCCTAGCAGTGTATCGTTTGGAAGGAGATGCTGACCAATGGTGGAATCTTATTAAGAATACGAGGCAAAGGGATGAAATTGAGTCCATGGAATGGGACGAGTTCAAGAACTTATTTTTCAATAAGTACTTCCCTCGTATTCTCCAAACAAAGATGGAGAAAGAGTTTCTTGAACTAAAGCAAAAGGATGATGAATCTGTTGGTACCTGTGAAGCAAATTTTACAAGACTTGCAAGGTACGCTTCTGGTATTATTATCCAACCTGAGAGTAAGATCGATCGATTCTTTAGTGGCTTAAAACCAAATCTTCGGAGGGAGTTATCCATAAGGGACTTCAATAGCTACGAGGAAATCGTTCGATGTACACTCAAAGTCGAGATGGATATTGGAGTAACCCATCGGTCATATGGGTTTGATAAGAAGAGGAAAATGGAATTCAAAGAAAAATCTAAAGAGCACACTGAAAAGAAGATGATCTTTCCCTTATGCTCAAAGTGTGGAAAGAAACATGGAGGGAGTTGTCTTAAAGGGACAAGTAAATGCTTCAAATGTGGAAAGGAAGGTCATCGGGCATTTGAATGCTGTGATAATGGGAAGAAGATGTCTAATGTTGCAAAAAAAGGAAGGGATACACAGAATGAACCTACTACACTTCAATGATTCATGTGCAAGGAGATGGGGCATTATGCCAATCAATGCCCAAATCCAAGGGTTGATGATGATGGTCGATGTCAACAAACTCTTAAGGCGAAAGAAAAAGGAAAGTCACATTCAATTTCTATCATCGATGTGGAATACGATAACGATGTGGTGAAAGGTACACATACCATCCACTCTAAAGTAGAAAATGTTTTATCTGATTCTGGATCCACCCACTCTTTTATTTCTGAAGATTTTTCTAAGGGTATCATTGTATTACCTCCACAATTAGATGTTGAGTTAGCTGTGACAATACCTAATGGCACATCAATCGCATCAAAAGTTTATAATTCTTCTCCAATTGACGTTTGTGGGAAAGTGCTTCCTGAAAATCTTCTGATCCTTCCTTTAGTGGAATTAGATGTGATTCTTGGCATGGATTGGCTTTCTTTATATGGAGCTCATATCAATTGTCATAGAAGGGAAGTCACATTTCATATTCCAGATCAATCTATGATCATCTATCAATGCAAGGATGAACATAACCTTCCAGTGGAAATTTCTTCCATTTTATGGGTATTGATTCCACTAAATGAAGGTTATTTATCTCAAATGGTTGGTGAGAAACTCGTGATTAAGAATATTCCCATCGCACGAGAGTTTGATGATGTCTTTCCAGAGGAATTACCGGGTCTTCCACCAAACCGTGAAGTTGAGTTTTCAATAGAAATCGTACCGGGTGCTTTGCTTATTTCAAAGACACCTTATAGAATGGCCCCAATTGAGTTGCAGGAATTGAAGAAGCAACTCCAAGAGAATCTTGATAAGGGATTCATACGCCCTAGTGTGTAACCTTGGGGAGCACCTATTCTATTTGTTAAGAAGAAAGATGGATCAATGAGACTCTACATTGATTATTGAGAACATAACAAGATCACTATCAAGAACAAATATCCTCTCCCGCGCATTGATGACATATTTGACCAACTACGCGGAGCTCAATACTTTTCCAAGATTGATCTTCATTCAGGGTATCATAAATTAAGGTTCAAAAGGAAGGATATACCAAAGACGGCTTTCCGTACAAGGTATGGACACTATGAATTTATAGTGATGCCATTTGGTCTTACTAATGCCCCTGCTATCTTCATAGATCTGATGAATAGAGTCTTTAGAGACTATATTGATCAATTTGTGGTAGTCTTTATAGAAGATATTCTTGTATATTCAAAGAGCAAGGAAGAACATGAAGATCACTTGAGAATTATATTGAAGACCCTGAGAAAGGAGAAGCTTTATGCCAAATTTACCAACTGTGAATTTTGGCTTCAAAAATTTTCATTTTTGGGTCACATAATCTCCAAAGAGGGGATATCTATGGATCCAGAAAAAACAGAGGTTATCAAAAGATGGTCGAGACCAACAAAAGTAACTGAGATCCGAAGTTTTATTGGTTTGGCTGGATATTATCGACTTTTTGTGAAAGATTTCTCATGATTATCTAATCCACTCACCAAGTTGACTCAGAAAGGAGTTAAGTTTGTCTGTACGGAAGAATGTGAAGAGAATTTCAAGGAGTTGAAAAGAAGGTTATCCAGTGCACCTGTGCTCACACTGCCTTGTAGTGGAGAAAGGTTTGTGATATATAGTGATGCGTCCAAGAAGGGATTAGGGTGTGTTTTTATGCAAAATGATATGGTGATATCTTATGCCTCACGACAGTTGAAAATCCATGAGCAGAATTGCCCAACACATGATTTGGAGTTAGCTGCAGTAATCTTTGCATTAAAGATTTGGAGGCATTACCTTTATGGTGAAAGGTGTGATATTTATACTGATCATAAAAGTTTAAAGTATATTTTCACACAAAAGGAGCTGAATATGCATCAATGAAGATGGTTGTAGCTGATTAAGGATTACGACTGCTCAATCCATTACCACCCTGGGAAACAAAACAAGGTGGCAGATGCATTAAGTCAACAAGACCATGCTAGTTTATCCATGATGAGGATCACAAAAGATCCAATATTTATGGATTTACAAAGGATGAATCTTGGAATTATAATGGAAGGGGAAAAATCTTATCTTTCTCAAATGAATGTTCAACCATCTATACATGTGAAGATTAAAGAGGCACAGAAAGAAGATGTCGAGTTACAAAAGAAGGTGAGAAATGTTCCTAAATTCAACCTTGATTGTGATGGGATAATAAAGTTCATGAATTGGGTTTGTGTTCCTCCCATACCCGAATTAAAGAAGGAGCTACTGGATGAGGCTCATAGTTCTTCATTCTCTATTTATCCTGGAAGTACAAAGATGTATAGGGACCTGAAAGAGTACTTCTGGTGGGATGGCATGAAAAGATATGTTGTTGAATATGTCTCTCGATGCTTGGTTTGTCAACAAGTTAAAGCTGAGTGACAGAAGTCTAAGGGGATGTTACAACCATTACCCATACCCGAATGGAAATGAGAAAACATTACTATGGGCTTTGTCACAGGACTTCCTAAAACATCCAAAGGCAATAATGCTATCTGGGTCATAGTTGATCGTCTTACAAAGTCAGCACACTTCATTGCTATTAGAGAGGATTTCTCTCTGGATCAGCTTGCCAGGATATATGTAAAGGAAGTGGTAAGATTGCATGGAGTACCACTTTCTATTATATCTGATCGGGATCCGATATTTACCTCGAAGTTCTGGCGAAGTCTTCATCATACTCTGGATATAGAGTTGAGTTTCAGCACTGCTTATCATCCTCAGACAGACGGTCAGTCTGAGAGAACAATTTAAACCCTAGAAGATATGTTGAGAGCTTGCTCTTTGGATTTCAAAGGAGGTTGGGATCAACACCTACCTTTGGTGGAATTTTCTTATAATAATAGCTTTCACTCCAGTATTCAGATGGCTCCTTATTAAGCTCTCTATGGAAAGAAATGCAGGACTCCAACTTGCTGGGATGAAGTTGGGGAAAGAAAGCTATTAAGACCTGATCTCATTGATGAAATGGCAGAAAAGGTCAGATCTATTCAACAACACATAAGAGTAGCTCAGAGTCCACAGAAAAGTTATTTCAACAACTGAAGAAAAGACCTAGAGTTTGAAGTGGGTGATAAAGTGTTCTTACGAATATCTCCCTAGAAGAGGGTTATGAGATTTGGAAAGAAAGGGAAGTTGAGCCCTAGATATATCGGTCCTTTCGAAATACTGGATCGTGTTGGGAAGGTATCTTACCGATGGGCGCTTCCACCGAATCTCTCTCAAGTTCACAATGTGTTCCATGTATCTCTCCTGAGAAAGTACATACCTGATCCTTCACATGTACTCAGCTCAGAAGTTGTACCGCTGAAGCAAGATCTTTCTTATGAAGACCAACCGATAGAGATTCTGGATCGTAGCAAAAAAGTTCTACGAAACAAGACCACTCGATTGGTGAAAGTTTTATGGAGTAACCACCAACTTGAAGAAGCTACATGGGAGCTTGAGGATATGATGAGGGAGAAGTATCCTCATCTGTTTGTTACAAAGTGACGAATTTCGAGGGCAAAATTCTTTTTAAGGGGTGTAGAATGTAACACCCGAGATTTTTATGAGTAATATTTTGTTTTTATGTTATATATATATCATCAAAGAAATCTTTCACTACACACTAGCTTGGCTTACTTTACACGCAATCGCGACCTTCCTCGATAGCTTGCGTTGTACGCAATACCGAGTTTCACTAAACGACGATATGCTATTAAAATATTATTTAAAATAGCCGTTATGAATAGTAATAACCACTTTTTGAAATTTTATCTTTCAAAATAGACCTCATATTTGGATTCGGAATACCGAAACTAGCGTAGGGTGAAATTTTGGTATTTTTCTGAAAACTTTCAATTTTTGATGAATAGTGAAACCACTAAGTGGTAGGTTAAAAACTGAATTTTGCATAAAACTTAATTTTACCGCTTCTGTGAATGGAATTTCAAAAATCCGACAGACACGGTTGATATCAGTAAGTAAAATGTGGTTCAATGAGATAAAAATAATTTTTTGTTGAATAGTAACTTTTTACTTTTTTTACCGCGGTTAATAGTAAATAGGGTAACTAAGGGTAAATATGATATTACTATTACCCTAACACATGTCCTAATTCTATTGGATATGTTTAATTCGACCAAAAACAACCTTATGAATATAATATGACCATTTAGGTCCACTTGGATTAGATTATGACATTTAATAATATTTTATTTAATGAATAGTTAAAATAGTTAAAATCAAAGTTTAATAACTAAAACATTTTTAATATGGGGTTATACATAAGATAAATTCGACTATAAATATTCATTAAAAATCTAGAAGGATTTCCTACATAAGGATATTTTATTTATAATTTTTAGACTTTAAATAAATTAATTTATTTATGACAAAACGATGATGCAGTAATTACCCTTTTAAGGAAATGTTAACATAATTGATGTTATAAATGCTCAAATAAATGTAATTTGAGACTTTTTATGGATTCCACTAATTTTCTAGGTTACTATGATATATTAGTGTTGATTTAATCAACTTAGTTCGAACATATAATTCTTTTATGACTTTCACAAAAATCATATATCAAATAGTGTCAAAATTGACACAAAATAGTTTTTAAATAAAATATTATATTATTAATTGTTATTTTATTCCTAAAAATCTAATGTTCGGCCAATTGACTTAGATAAGGATATATATATATTAATAATAAACAACTTGGGGTTCGTTTGTCATGTTATAGTAAGTGTATTAACCATATAGTGTAAGAAAACAAAAATTCACGGTAAAAGTTAAATTATTTAACTTAGAGTTAAATCTAATTGATAAGGTTAAAATAATAACCTAAACATGTCTAAATCCTATTGGTTGATAGGATTTCGACCCATCCCCACTTTACCTTATAAATAAGACCCTTTGGAACCATTATAAACCGATTTTGACTTTAATATAAAATAATATTTTGAGATATTCCTAAGGTGCCCCTCTCCTCCCTTATAAAAGGGCACCTCCTCCCCCTCCTCCTCACACCAATTTGAGCACTCAAGCTCGGCCAAACCCTGCCAACATCCCTTCTCCACTTCACTAGAATAATCCTAGAGGTCCTGGTATTCTTTAAAGACCAATCTTAGTTCCCTAAGTGGAGGATTCAAAGAGGCGTTTCAAAGAAGAGGTAATATCCATTACCGATTTTTTCAATTTCTTTCTTCTTCAACTTATTATTATTTAGTTTTTTCATGATAAAGTAATAACATAAGTATTAATTACATACTGATATGTTATTATAAATATGAAACAACCCTAATTCACCTTCTATCCATCCTACGGAAAAATGAAATCACCGCGCGTGCGTACGTACGGAATACCGTCTCCACGCCGTGGTGTAATCTATTTTCCACCATCACCTTACAAGGATGGGTATAATGGTGTAATGAGTAACAATATATGATTATTATAAAGTGATATTGATACTGAAATAGTATAAATACACTTAAATACCATTCCACGATCATGGGAACAATATCATCGCTCGTGCGTACGTACGGAATACCGTCTCCACGATGTGATGCGACTCGTTCTACATGATCATCATTACATAGTAATTATATAAATGAATTGAATGAATAAATATTATATATTTTACACTAATACCATTCAGGATATAAGGTATCTATAACTTTAAAAGAAGAATAAGAATTTATTCGGCAAAACACGAATAAGAACAAAAGGCAATAAAGACCCGAGTAACAAGTAACAATGAAATATTACTAATAAGAAGCTAAGAATATGACCATATATGATATCATATCAATATGTATGATTCTAGAATAAGTCAATAACATTATTTAAACCATTATACAGGAGCTTCAGACACTTACAAAGCAAATCGGACCTAAGGTAAGGGAAATATCACAATCTCATTTTTATCCGAGATTGTTTATACTTTGGCATTTACTAGGGTGTATTTTATCATCCAAATCCATGTTTCCTCAATATTTAATATTATTTCCATACACCTACAATTGTTTAAATCCAATTTTACCCTTCGGTGAGTTTTTAGTAGACGATAAGAAAGTAATCTTTTGTCGTTTTTTATACGAAGTACTTTTTTGACTTTTCCGACAAAAGTATGAGAAGAATGTTTTTTTAAACTTATACGGCATGAATTAAATTTTAAAACATTATTTTCAAGAAGCTTACTTTACAAGTTTTCAAGTTTATTTTTAATAAACTTCTTTTATTTTATAATTGTATGACATCTTAAGAAAGGAAAAGTGTTTTTGATGTAGAAAGGATATTTTCCTCAAGAATGGAGTTCAAGTGTTTTATCAAAATTATTTTCCATATAAGATAATAAAGGGTTTTGGGTTTATCCTTATTATTACATTTATTTGATTATGTTGTGATGGGATTATTTTTATGAATTCCTTTACCTTACATGACTTGTTTTATGATGTCACGATGTTTAAGAATCCCATTTTTATTACATGGGTTATGCTATGATGTATGGTTTATGATGTTGTGGCACACATAATAATGGTATCATTATGAGATTGGTGAGACCTATATCTCCTTCCAATGCATTGGGTAATGATTTTATCTCTCATGAGATAGACATGGCTGGAACAGTAGGTTATACCGGTTTAGTGAAACAGGACTAAAACGAGGGTGACTCGGTTCAGAAAAGGACTTTGTCCACTAAGATGGTCTTGGCAATGAGTCTTGACTAACAAGAAATGATTCTCTATGATTATGTGTGCATTCCACAAAGTTTAAAGTTTTTTTGTTATGATTATGGGGATCTCATTTTCACTTCTATGATTTATTCCATGTTAAGATATTATGATCTCTTTTGCAGGTTATGATTTTCAAAAAGATATGATATGATTTTTATTTCCTTTATTTGCCCTTGCTGAGCATTTGAGCTCACCCTTTTATGTTTTCTTTTCCCCAAGTCAGGAATATGGATATTAAGTAGAATATGATAAAAGGGACCCTAGATATGATGAAATAAATGGGAGACACTGTAGAAGATTTATGAACCAGTTGTTTATGTTTCCCAGTTTCTAAAGACACTATACCTATATGGTCCTTTGTGGTTTTGTCACAGGTTGTAATAAGTGTGCTTCAATTTTGAAGTATTAACAATGTATGTAAAGTATGGGTCGTTATAATAAAGGTATCTTGAGGAATTCATAACATTCTTACGTAGAGAGTAACCGTCTTGGTTACGTTTGGAATACCCATCATAGTATATTCCCTAAATCTCTTCAGAGAAACCTTAACGTTTAACCCCTTCGTGTTACCCAATGCATTGGAGAGCTATATCGAGCTCACCCGCACTTAGTTTATCACGGAACCACCCATCTTCATAAACAATGCCCAAGATCCATAACATATTCATACAACATAACATAATAATAAATGAAAGTTAACATTCCCACATTTCAATAATAATATAACATTTTATGATAATTAATCCATTCTAAAAACCATTTTCAAAACCATTTAAATCATTTAATAAATAGATTTTTAAATCCAAGTGTCCCATAACACTTTGAAGCTTTTAACATTTTAAACCATTAATATCCATATAAATAAATCCTTAAAACCATTTTGAAAACATGTATATTAATGAGAAATATTTACAATAATAAATCATTAAAACATTTAAAACGATTTTTTAGTTAAAGGGTGTTTAACAATATGAGAGACACTTGAATACAATAATTGAGGAATAACATTTAATCAGAACTTTATAGTATCATGAGAATAAAGGGATTCATGATATAATATTCCAAAGGACAGTATATACACCATATAAGACTGAATTGGTGCATAACAACAATGAAGTCTCAATAGAAATTTATAATGAGATGAAATCCCTTATAAAGAAGGTATTCATAAATTAAGGATAAATCAATCTCATAATTATGTGTGAAAAATATAAATATACCCAATAAAAGTGGATATTTAGTGTAAAACAATCAATGGTCATTAACAAATATTCAAAGGTTGACATATTCAATAACTACATGTTGAACCCAAAGTAATCGAAATTGGGTTAAGAAGTTCCCTTGGTAAAATTTGACAGCCTAACGACGTCACTTTAAAATTCATAAAATTAGTTGATGAGAGAAAAAATGGTTTCTCATCACATGGACATAAAATTTACATCAATAAGGATATATAAGAACAAATCCCAACATAAAAATATGTAAATTAAAATACCCAACAAAATAAGTCTTTTAAAAAGAGGAGGGTGAAAAGTTCCCTTACCGACTTGGGTATCATTCGAAACATACGCCCCATGAAAGAAGGACAAAAAAACATTGATGTAAATAATCATAAAAGAATTTATATTACACGAATATTAGAATAATGGGTAGTTAATATTCCACTCAAAGGAAATGGTGGTAAAAGTAGAATAAATCTCACGGGAATAAAAGTAAGATGAAAAATCCCTTACAAAAACTCGGCAGCCGAACGACGCCACTTAAAACATCCAAAAATTGATTGATGGGATCAAATAGGGTCTATAATAATATTAACATAAAATTTACAGCAATAGGAATATAAAATAACATCCCAATCATAAGAAAGATGAGCTTAAAAGGAATGAGATAAAAGAGTGTACTTAAAAAGAGAGGGGTAGGTTCCCTTACCCCGGGTCCGACTTGACTCGATCGTTCTTTAACCTCCTGAATAATAAACTTGAGTTAATTTATACTTGGTTAAGAACCATTTTCAAGTTCATTATTATTTTTATCTCACTTACTACCCTTCTATGAACACTATGTAATTATTTAAGTTAATAATGGTCGTTTGGTAGATCATTGCTACTTGAGTCAAAAATAAACTCTTTATAATTAAACGTTGTTCATGTGGTAAAATATATATTATATCCAGAATTATATTCATTATTTAGATATCATATATATCATATATATCCATTATATACATGCATTTATAATATCACATAACATTTAGAGGTAAGAAATGAAATGCACCATTCATTGAGACGGTAAGCCGTACGTACGCATGAACGCTGCTTCCATTTCTATTTCTTATTTAATGGAATTAAAACATAATGATACATAATAGTATTATAATTCCCGTATGGTATCATATATAATATCATCAAATATATCCTTTATACGTACCACATATGGTATTAACGAATCAAATCATTTTGAGGGGGCTGTAGTCCGCACTTCCTAAAATGAAGATATCGCGTTTAACCATAATGGAAACCATAAATGTATGCCTTAATGTAACACCCTGAGCTTCCACAATACGCTTCTCATTCAATAATGCAATAGCTTGCATTGTACGCAACTTCGAGTTCTAAAACACCGCGACTAATCATAGTAGCCGTTATGAATAGTAATAACCACATTATAAAATTATAGAAATTTTATATTTCAAAATAGACTTCATTTTTGGATTCGGAATATCGAAATTATCCTATGTTGATTTTTTGGTATTTCTCTGAGAACTTCTAATTTTTTATGAATAGTGAAAAATACTTAAAAAAAACTTTTTTAATCAAAATAATTTATAGTGATAAATTATACTATTTAGTGTTTTTAAAGTATAATTAGAATATATTTTTACCATTTTATCCAATGGTGGTCATTATAATTAATTTAACATTGAAATTGGACATAAACAATTGCCAATCTTTTGATATAAATTGATTCCTAAAAACACGTTATTTTTTTGTGACAGTGGGAATTAATTATAAAATAAATTAATGCAACTTATATTTTTGGAATTTTGTAAAATAGACATCATTTTTGAAATCGGAATATCAATTATAGCTTAGGGTGAAATTTTGGCATTGTTCTGAAAAACTTCAATTTTTGATGAATAGTGAAACCACTAAGTGGTAGTTAAATAACTGATTTTTCGTTTAAATGAAATATTACCACCTCTGTGATTTGATTTTAAAAAATCCGACATACATGGTTGTCATTAAGAAGTAAAATGTGGTTCAATGAGATTAAAATAATTTTTGGTGAATAGTAACTTTTAAGTTCTTAATCGCGATTAGAGGTAATTAGTGTAGTTTAAGGTAAAAATAATGTTTTAATAATATGAGATGAACTTGAAACATGTCCTACCCTCATTGGATGTGCCATGGCCGACCAAGACAATCCATGGGTCAACTTGGGGACCCCATGGAGCCACTTTAGTTGGAAAATGACATAAATACCTTTTATTTAATGTTAAAGTAAAAAATGACACAAACATGAAATGTTTTACTAAAACAATTTTTACATGGGGTTATACAAGTAATATTTTTTACTATAAATAGTCATTGGAAATCGAAAAAGATTTCATAGATCATAGTATTTTTTTATAATTTTTAGACATTAAATAAATTAAATTATTTATGACATCATTATGATGCAGCGATGACCTCATTATTTAACGATTTTAATAAAATGAAAAGATAATGTACAATCCAAGGCATAAACTTGTCCAGAGACTATTGGATGGGTAGATTTATAACCCTTATCACCTTATCCACTAATTATATAAGTGTGGGACCTTTAGAATCCGAAAAACATTGTATAATAATGTACAATTTCCTTACTTTCCAAGAGTGCCCCTCCTCTCCTCTTATAAAAGGCCCCCACATCTAGCACCTCATTCACACTTTCAAGCAATTTGGACCGGAAAAACTCTGCCCAAATACTCTCCCAACTTCCCCCTCTTACTCCTAGAAGCCTCACTTTGGGCAGAACTCTTCCCAAGGAAGCCTTTGGCTCTAATCAAAAAGAGTTACCCGATTTTGAGGTAATGTATTCTCTAATGTTGTTTTGTTTTATTTTTCTTATCCAACCACATAAACTCTTTTTATTCATTTCTTTTGTAACAAAAACAGTATACTCAATATACTTTGATGTTGTTAAAATAAGGATTCGATCTACACTTACAAACACCTACATCTAATGGTTAAAGAACATACGGTTTCTATGGATGGAGAATTTCTGCCTCACGAAACGATGATTGTTCAACACTCATATAAAACCTTCAAAGGTGGACATTAAGATGTCACCATATTTATATATGATATATAATATGTTTATGTTTTACTTATGCTTCTGTATTTCTCATTTATGGCATACTTTATTATTTCCATTATGGGTAAACGCGATAATTTCATTTAAGAAGTGCGGACTACCGCCCCCTCAAAGTGATTTGAATCGTTAATGCCATATGTGGGATGTATAAAGGATGGAGTAAATGGTATTATACACTATATTATACAGGAATTATATTATACATTTATATCATTATGATTTCATTCCATTAAATACGAAATAGAAATGAAAGTAGCATTCATGCGTACGTACGACTTACCGTCTCCATGAACGGTACATTTCATTTCATACCTCTAAATGTGACATAATATTATAAATGAATGTATATACTGGATATATATGATATATATGACATCTAAATCATGAATATAATTCTCGAGATAATGGATATTCTACCACATAAACAACTTGTAATTATAAGAAGTTTATTGTTGACTCAAGTACCAAAGATCGACAAAATGACCGTTATTAACTTAAATAATTACATAATGTTCATATCATTGTAATAAGTGATATAAAAAGGATAATGAAATTGAAAATGGTTCTTAATAAGGTATATATTAACTCTAGTTTATTATTCAGGAGGTTAAAGAATGGTTGAGTCAAGTCGGACACGAGGTAAGGGAACTTCTTATCCCAATTTCTATTCTTTGGGTTAATCTCTTACTTTCAAATTATGTCATGATATTATTATATCCTATCTTGTATTTTTACATTATTTATGTTTACTTATAGTGAATACACATTATAGATGTACTTTATTTAAAAAAATCATCTTTTTGAGGACTTCGTCTCAATCCCCTTTCATTGAGGCATATTTGGTTTTATACACAACTTTCTTTTATACGGTGTATAAACCCCCTTGACTTTTACGTTTAATCAAAAGGAATCTTTTTTATACGAAGCGTTTTGCTAAACGACAAAAGGGAATGTTTCTTTTTCCATACTTATGCGGCGAAAACGACTTATCCGCCGCCGTGACCATTATTTGAATTTCAGCTTCCTCTACAAGCCATCATTTCTTTTAATGAAAAAAATACAAAGTTTTAACTATCTTTTATTTTTGTATTGAAAATGGTTTTGAAAGCGTTTTTATTATATCAATGTGTTGTATTGATATATTGTGATTGAAATGTGGAAATGTTATGTTTCCTTTATGCATGTTTTATGTGATAGGATTATGTTATGGTTTATGATATGTTTAAACCTATTCATATGAGGAATGTATTGGACTTAATAAGTGAGGGTTGGAGCCCGCTATAGCTCCTCGATGCATCGGTTGTTCTCATGAGGCAACTAGACGTGGAATTGGCCGAGGCCCTTTCCCAATTTGATTTATGGTTTTGGCCGGAGCCTTAATCATTTTAGACGTCTCGGCTGAGGCCTTGACAAAATGTTTCAGAATGTATGGCATTATACATTCCCTCATTATGAAAGTGGTTATTGATATTGCATGTGATTATTAGACCAGTAGAATATCCATGTGAAGAAGTGAATGGAATTATCTCATTTTACTTTTTCCATATTATGTTGACGTTCAAGTTTAAAAGGCTTTTGTTTTAGTTATACATTGCCTTAAATTTTTATGTTTATTTATGAAAGCTTCCGCAATATTGTTATCCTTACCGAGCATTTGAGCTCACCCCTTTCAATGTTTTAATATTTTCCAGGATGTGAAGAAGTATTTTATGAATGGCCTACAGGGATAGTTAGAAGAGGATATGAGTGTGGAATATGAAGACTTTGTTATTAGTTTTTCATTTTATGATGTAATGTAACATTTATGAATGTATCAAGTGTTTTTATGGCTACTAAACTAATCCGTCTTTCGAGACATGATCTTTTGTGATCATGCCAAAGTTACGAAGTAATGCACCGACTCTGGGAAGCTGGGGTTGGGGCGTTACAATAAATGAAAAATACAAAAGCTTAAGTAGAACATAAACATATTATATATCATATATAAATATATTTACATCTTAATTGCCACCTTTTAGGGTGTTAAAAGAATATTTAACAATCATCATTTTGTGATGCAGAAATTCACCATCCATAGAAACAATATGTTCTTTAACCATTAGATATAGGTGTGTGTAAGTGTAGCTCAAATAATTCTTATAAAAACATCCTAGTATATTTAATATACTAGAGTTCTTACAAAATAAATTAATAAAAAGAGTTTGGGGGGTTGGAGAAGCAAAATAAAACAAAAGAACACAAGTGAAGACATTTCCTTAAATTCGGGTATCTCTCTTTGATTTGAGATCAAAGGCTTCCTTTGAAAGACTTCTTCCCAAAGTGAGGCTTCTATGAGTAATAGAGGGATGTGGAGAGACATAATGAGCAGGGGTTGGCCGAGCCAAAGGCTTTATTGGTGTGGGTAAGGTGGTAGAGGTGGGGGCCTTTTATAAGAGGAGAGGAAGGGCACTCTTAGAAAGTTACAAAATGTTACTTTATTTTCAAATGAGTTTCGAATTTTAAAGGTCCCACATTGTTGTATTTCGAGGATAAGTTTGTAATGGATCTAAATATACTAATACAATAGGTTTTTGACAAGTTTAAGTTATAGTTTTAACATTATCTTTTCATTTTATTTAAATCCTTAATTAATGTGGTAATCACTGCATCATCATGATGTCATAAATAATTTAATTTATTTAATGTCTAAAAATTATAAAAAAAATATCATGATTTAGGAAATATTTTTATATTTATAATGAATATTTATAGTAAAAAATATGACTTGTATAACCCCATTTAAAAATTGTTTTAGTAAAACAACTCATGCTTGTGACATTTTTATTTTAACTTTAAATAAAAAGTTATTTCTGTCATTTTCCAACCAAAGTGGCTCCATGGGGTCCCCAAGTTGACCCATGGATTGTATTGGTCGTCCATGAAAAATCCAATGAGGGTAGGACATGTGTCTAGGTCATTTCCTATTATTAAAACATTATTTTTACCTTAAATTACACTAATTACCTCTAATCACGATTAAAAACTTAAAAGTTACTATTCACCGAAAACTTATTTTAATCCCATTGAACCAAATTTTACATCTTAATGACAGCCATGTATGTCGGATTTTTGAAATTCAAATCAAAGATGTGGTGAAGTTTCATTTAAATGAAAAATCAGTTTTTAAACTACCACTTAGTGGTTTCACTATTCATCAAAAATTGAAGTTTTTCAGAAAAATTCCAAAAAATCACCCTAAGCTATATTTGATATTCCGAATTCAAAAATGATGTCTATTTTTCAAAATTAAATACATATAATTTTCATTAATTAATTTAATAATTAATTCCCACTGTCAAAACAAATAGCCTGTTTTTAAGAAACAATATCTATTAAAAGATTGACACTAGTTTAAGTCAAATTTCAATGTGAAATCAATTCCAATGACCAATATTGGATTAAATGGTAAAAATATATTCTAATTTCACTTTTAAAAAAATTCAAAACATAATCTAATCATATAAATAAATTAGATTAAAAAGAGGTTTTGAATTAAAATACAACATTTTTCACTATTCATTAAAAATGACCTTTATCAGAAAAATACCAAAAATTTACACAAAGTAAATTTTGAGGTCTCGATTCTAAAGAAGAATTTTATTTTGTCAAATATAACACATAAAATTTTAAAAAAGTGGTTTTAAAAGTGGTTCACAATCAAAAGGCGGTTAATCGACCTTTTAATGAATATTAGAATGTTTACGCTTAAAATTGGATTCATTCGCATTTTTTATCCTATAATATTTATTGTAAAAAGTAAAAATATTTGAAAAACATATATAATAATTTTGTAGTTAGTTCTGTTCATTCCCTCCATTACAACGGCTAGGTTTTAACTACCATTTAAAATAATATTATTTTGTTATTAGAGTGCAACGTAAGATTCCCAAGAAACTCGTTGTTGCATATTGGGTACGCCATCGAGAATAGCATCTCCTTTAAAGGAATATTAATATTTTATTCACAAATATGGATAAATATGAAAATGTCATATTCTTTATTTACCTAGGGTGTTATATGAACCCTTCCCTGTCACCTTGGGATGTATATTTTTTGGTCTCTTTAGGCCGATAGAGAAGTTCTCCCAAGTTGTATCGGGGTGTGGGTCACCTACATGTGGAAATGTTGTGATAAAAGTTATGATAAACATGCTGATGTATTCAAGTGATCTTGACCAATGTTAGAGATTTATATGTTTATTAGAGGGAGACGATGGGACTGTTACTCCCCTATGTCGTCAGGGAGTGGGTTTCCCTTACCTCTATGCTTTGGTAGAGTTGGGACTCAACACAATATGGGTTCATGTTCTCTAACCATGTGGTAGTTCCCTCAGTGATGGAACTCTCCAATCACACTATTGTGTGGTTCCCTATATCATTCATGTAATTGGAGAAAGTGATCCCCTACCATGCTAGGGGTATGACCTCTATCCTAGTTAGACTAATAGAGTAGGCACACCCCTATTAGACTAGGGTGTAGGTTCTCTATCCATGTATTCATTACTCCCCTTTATTGTCAGAGCACATTTCCTCCATATGTGATTTATAAAGAGATTCGGTACTCCCATATCATGTTAGGGTGAGGGTCCTCTATCCATGGAGTTAAAACTCCATTATCGTTCTAGGGTGTGGGTCCTCCATACATGTTGTTTTGGTTGAGTTGGTTCTCCCCCAACATGTTAGGGACTGGGTCCCCAATCTTAGGGTCGTTACTCCCCTATCATATCACAGTGTAGGTCACCCAATGCGATTATTCAGGTAGAGTGGTACTCCCCTATCATAATAGGGTGCAGGAACTCTCCCCAAGAATTTTAAATGCCCTTTAATTATAGGGTGTGATTCCTCATTCCTTTGAGTGGTACTCCCATGTCATACTAGTTTCCATAATATCATATATAGTGTAGTACCCCCCCCCCACCTGTATTTGATTTGTGGTAGGGAGAGGGACCTCTATTAGAGATGTAAATTTCATAGATATTGAGTATAGTTTTGAGGAGTGGTCCCCTTCTCTACTTATGTGTATTAATTTGTTAGGAGTTAATTTTCCCTTGATGGATTGAGGTGCAGGCCTCAACACACATGAGTGAAATAGGTTTTGTGAGATAGTTATGAGAAAGTACTCCCTCTCCTGTAGGGATGTGGTGAGGTGTGAGTGCCTCTATTATCACTCATTTGAGAACATGTAGGTGGTGCAAAGGGTAGAGAATTTCTCCCTCAACTATGTGTAGTGGGGTGGGGTGGGCTGCTTCACTTGGGTTGTTTTGACCTTACATAGGGTTTAGGTTAGTTCTGGAAGAACCACTAGAGTTGGGAACTATAGTTGGAACTTGTGAGTAGTTCTTGATGATGTGTGTTATCTTGGATGCACCATCACAGATGGTGGAGTTGTTCCTAATGAAGTGTATCTCTTGAACATGTTCTATATGTGGTGCATGATCTTATGAATTATGTTCTCCAGGTTGTGTGTTACATTTTGAAACATTACTAGAATCATGTAGCCTGATGTGAGGTTATAATATTATGAGAATTTGAGTCAGAGGTGACTATATCAGGTGTATTTTTGGGAGTACATGTGGTTTTTTCTTGGGCCTAGGTTGAAAACCATATAGACTAAGATGACTAGTAATGTTTATAAAAGAATGGTTAGAGATGCAGTTTCTCTCTTGAATGGGTTCCCTCTAGGTAGGTCGAGTGTATTTGTCCATTGTAGTTTATCCAATTTAATTTGAGTTTTTTTTGGGTTCCTACTATTTTTTGTTATACTCTCACCTTCACAAAAAGTTCACACATATTTTGTGTCTTCTAAATACAATGGAACCTTCAATAGTCTCTCGAGGACCTAAGGCAGGTACAACAATGTGATCTAGACCGACCTAGGTGTTTACTACAACTGGGTTGAGGAGAATTTTGGCCGTTATGTTTAATAGTGATCCCAACCATCTAACAAGGTTGGATACTTTTACAGTTTTTGTGGACATGTGATTTTCCCTTTTTATGCTTTCCGTATTTATTTGGTTTTCTGGTTTGGGATATATGTATACATTCATTTTAGTTTCTATATTTTTTATATCCTGTTACAGTCCAGACCTTTTTAGTCAATTCCTTAGTGAAAATTAGGTGTTTGAGGTGTTCTGGGAGGTCAAGGTGGCTTATTCCCAACACTTTTCAATATTTCTAGTTTTATGAATAGTGATTCCAATTTTGTGAATAGTGTTTCTGGTGAGACATTTGTGAATAGTGTTTCTAGATTTTGGTGAGTTGTCTATCGGTAGGTGTGTAGTGTCTCCATCTATTAGTAGTTCTACACTATTTCCACCTATTAGTTGGTGTACAATGTTTCTAGCTGTCGGCATTTCATCTATTGGTAGCTGTATAGTTTTTCTAGGTTTCAGTGAGTCATCCATAGGTAGGTTTATAGTGTGTCCAACTGTCAGTAAGTGTACATTGTTTCCAGCTATCGGTAGGTGTATAGTGTTTCCATATGTTGGTGAGTTATCTATTAGAAGGTGTACAATGTTTCCATTCATCAGTAGTTGTATAGTGTTTCCAGGTGGTGGTAGGTGTTTAGTGTTTCTAGCTACCTAAAGTTCCCCATTTAATGTTTTCATTTTCGTAAAATGAATTCAAAGCCTCATTTTAAGGGATTAAAGGCTGATTCAAAGACTGTAACTTCTATCGTAACTTTTTTAAGGGTCTGAGTTCCTTTACTCAGTCAAACCACATAGTCTTGATGCGATCCACCATTGATGGAAAATTTGAACCGTATCTAAACCATAGTTCCATTTATATTTTAAAAAAAAAACGAGATATATTCATCCTTATTATTCCATCTTTTTTTCTTCTAAGGATTAGTGCCTATTGATTTGGGTCCATGAGATCTCATCGTGTGTGAAGGTTGAATGACATTCTTGGGGCTAAGAGCCAGTTTGCTTTGTTTTTTATTTTATGTTTCTTGTGTTGTGATGTGAGCCTAGATGGCTGTTGTGATATGTGGGGTAGGAAGGCCTAGTGTTTAGGGTACTAGTTTATGCCTAGACTGGAGAGATGAATCAGTTTATGCATATAGGTTTTAGAAAGTAAACCAAGTATTATAGAGCGGGTTGATTCTAGGTTTACCAAATGATGTGAAAGTGGTTTCTTATTAAATGTTATTTTTTTTATCCATTTTACTTTCCTGAATACTTGAGGTAGTTGGTTTTGCTTACCCTCCTTCTAAAATATTCAAACATTCATATGGTATTCCACATCATTTCAATTATTAGTTTCTTGATGGTGGATGGGTCTATGATCCTACTATAGGTGGAAAAGAATCAAAGTGTAGTTCGTCTACTCACTTTGTTGATCCCATTTTGTTTGGTAGCTTAGAATTCTTTCTTAGAATACCTTGAATTATGGGAAAGTGATAATTCTGGTAATAAATGATTAAATAAATGACGATAACCCATGGGTTTCGTACTTTCTGGGATGCAATGCTAAGGTTAATTTTTTTAACGGAACTGTGGATTTGGTTTTGTTATGCCTAGAGGGTATGGATCTTTGTTGTGATGATAATGAAATGAAATGTTGAAATGATAATGGTTAATTAATGGTTAATTAATTAATTAATGTAAAGTGAAAATGAAAAAAAAGGGATAAATTAATCAAATGTAGCTTTTTAAATTGTTGTGAGATTATAGGATACCATGTCTTAGCAGTGGAAGTTGGGAGTCTGAGAGACATTATCTGCAGTTCAGTCTAAGAATAGGTTAATCCCATAGTTTGGTAATATCCAATATCATATTCTATACTTTTTTTATTTCAATATGCTACTCCACCCAGCTGGTTATGGAAACTGAAACCCTGGGGATTATGAGCCAAGGGGTTGTTTCCCCAACATCCAGAGGGGAGGACAGATGGCTGATTGCCCCCTTTGTCCTTGCTCTATTCTCTTTGTAGTTACTTGTTATGGTAGGCACAATAGTTAGTTTTCCCCATACATTTATGTAGATGGATGTAGTAGCTTCTGGTTATTCACACCCATATATTCTAAATATAGTTTTCTATGGAATACTATAGGTGTAATTTTTATAGGTTGTGATGGATTAAGGATCCTTACTCAGTGTATGGGCTATAGTGGCTTGAGGTATAATACCCATCATATGATACACGATATGCGACCTATGGTGGCTCTAGGAAACTAGCTAGTTAATTTGGTTACATGGACGTGGTGCCTGTGTTTCGTGATGTTCATGTTGCACTGTTATGCCCAGGTGTTTGCGGGAAATCCTTTTTGGAGAAAGATATTTATGATCTGTGATGTTTTAGAAAAGAAGAAAACCAGTGGGGAAGTGGTAGCGGGTTAACCTTGATATTCATTATTACGTTATATACTCCTGTTGTGATACTTGGTGAGAGTGTCCATGGTGTGTCTAGGAACATAGTATACATGTTTAGTTGATGAGTTAGTTTTACTTGTTGTTCACTGTGCTATAGAAATATTTCATTACATTTTCACGAGAGGCTTTGAGGAGGATCCAACTGAGTAAACTATTATACTCACTCTAGATATAAATAAATTTTTTAGGTCACTTATTGAAGTATGGAGATTGTGGTGATTAAAACTATCTTGGGATTTCAAGAGATGTTCGAGCTTCATGGATGCTATTGTTTTACATTCTTTTGGTACTTATAGTTTTCCCTTTTATTTTTAGTAGTTCTTTCTTGACCTCATATATCTGTACATTTTAATTCTTTTATATTGTGTTCTAAGTAGTATTTGGTTAGATTCTTTCTTATCTATATCTTTTTCATGTGTTCTCTCACATTGTAATACCTCTCATTTGTGTTTTTACATTACTCTCGGTTCTAGTTTCCAACCAGGGGCCTACTGGAGGTGGGACTCGGGAGGGTCACTATCTCTTTCATATCGTTGCCAACCACGGAGGGGTACACATTATCGGGATGGGGTTGTGACATATCACATTATTGTTTCCTAGAGGTTCTTTTTACTGCAACTATACCTGTAGTTTAGGAAAAGGAATCCCATCAGTATGATATGCCTATTCAGCACTAGTATCTAGTGCCTAGCGAACTGGAGTCGGGCTTGGGGAATTTTGGATTAGGCCCCATTTTGTCGGATCATGAAATATGGTCTGAATAAGTGAGCTGAGTGAGTTCCCTATTATATTTTAGGAGTGTCCTTTTTGTAAATACCTAAACAAATTCACTATTTGGATGTCTACCATACCTCATCTACTCCCATAAATGAATAATAATCAATTATAGGGTTAATTTAGTTGAGAAATACCTCCAAAACACACAAAAAACATTTTTTATCATGTTTTTCCTTATTAATTAAGTTTACTCAATTTTACCCTTTTAGTTTTTACCATGAAAACTTTTATATTTTTATTTACCTAAGTAATTTATGTTTTAATAGTAAAATTAAAATATGATTTGTTAGATAAGTTATAATCAATTATTATTAATATTAAAACCAGATACTTAAGTAAAATCCTATGTGTGTGAAAATTTAATTTTAATAAAAACACATGTAATGTTCAAAACCCTATTTGGACCTTAATAGCGGTAATTAATTTTAAATTATTTCCTTAATAATTATGATAAAATCATTTGTTTGAATTATTAGATAATATATATTATTATTCAAAATATGGAATACATTTTTCAAAATTCTATTTTAATAATCATTAGAAGTTAACTTAAAATTAATCCTACATACTCAATGAGAAAGTGTGTTTTTAAAGAGAAAAATTTAAGAAGTTCACAATGATTTTATATCTAATTTAAATATAAAATTGATTTAAATAACATAATTGTATTACTAGATTTATTATTGACCTAATTATACTTTATAACATATTTAGAATATAATTTAACTATGTAAATTAATTAAATTAAATGAAAGATTTCAAGTAAAATTCATTTTTTCAATATTCATCAAAAAAACATTTTAGAAAAAAACAAAAAATCCAACAAAAAAATAATTATGATATTAAAAATTGAAAATTTATTTTTATTTTACCAAATTAATTTCTAAAAATCGAAAAAAAAACATTTAAAAAGAGTTATCCATAAAAAGGAGACAGATCTGGTTTTCAAAAAACATGGGGGTTTTAATCGTAAAATTTGATTTACTCTAATTTCTTATCTACAAAACACAGGGGATGAATGTTAAAATTTTTATCGAATATATATAATATATAAATTTAATTAAAATATTAAACCAAAATTTATTTAGTTAATTTATTAATATAAAACAAACTTTAGTACATCAATATATTTTTTCTGAAAAAAGATTCCATTTTATTTTCATAAGAGTTTTGTTTTAATTTATAATTAATTGTCACCAATGGATTCATGGTAAATACATGTGTACACCATATTTTCATAATTTAGTTGATCCACTTCATATATACCATTCCAATGGCTATGCTATAGCTATTGTGTTAAATAATAATGTTTTCTAATTTGATATCACGTTTTAATTATACTCATTGTTGTATGTAATGCATGCTAAAATCATTTTTACAGGTATGGGGGAACAATTTTTTCTATTAAACCAAACAACCCTATTATTTTTTTGGGTATAGAGATCCCATAACATTGTATGTTGATTCAGTTGACATGAAACCCCATTAAAAGAACCCCAAAGGGACCAAGCCCAAAGGTCTCTAGTTTATCTAACCCCCATCTACTACAATCATGCATATGCCTAGTTTAGTGGATGTGATTATGACTACTATAGATTCTACCATAGAATATTTCAATGTTACCATTCATCACATGCGGTCCCAACCATCATAATCCTTTTCTGGGAATCGCACGCCAATCCTCTACAATGCATGCCTTAGTGAAGGTCTACATGATTAATGCCACCGCACATCTATCATAAGAGTTACTCTCTGCCTTTGCCTTATCCATCATTATCCACAAAGGCTACCCTATGAGAATTCCCTTCTCCCGATATGCACCCATTTTTACCTTCCACACTAAGTAGCCCCTATCCCACTAAGCTTGCCCATCCACCATCCATCCATCGACTGAAACGGCCCTTCCGTCGTACGGGTCAACCAAGACCCCTACACACTATATCCCATCACAGGTGCCCATTTCACATTATTTATTCTATAAATCCCCAAATATTGTGGATTTAAAGGTTATAATCCCGTATGATGAAATATTATGAGGTAGCCTTAACCACTAGGTCAGGACCCCATCTGTAATGCATGCTAAACTCATGATTATTTATAACAGAAGAAAAACAAGGGCCTTACATAATGAAATATAAAATTTGTCTTATGTGTTATGAAAAATATTTTAAATATTAAATTTAATTTAATTTTTCACAAAAAACATTTATGTTATATATGCTTCAATTGAATCATTTTTCATTATGTTTCTTTACAACAAACCATATCCTCTAAAACTGTCATTGTGTAAAGTCACATATATCACATAACAAACCAACCGTTCCCATTATAATTGAAACAACATGTTTTCACCTGTTATGGACACCTATAACTTTGTTAAAATGATGTAGAAAAAATTCTTGACTTCAACATATTCTCGTTGGAAATATAAAGTACTATTATCTATTTTATTCCAACACACCCATCGCCATGGGAATAGCATCCTACTAGAAGACAATTAACAGTACAGGTATTCATTTTGACAAAGTCCATCAATAGAATAACCACACCAATTTTGGGGATCCCCATTTTATATAGATATAAACCACAAACCCAAAGGGAACCACCCATCAATTGTACTAGTGGGTTTTCAGTCCTTCTTCACCAAACATGGAATCCCACTTCATTTTACATCCTAAAAAGAATACATCAACGTCCATGTCAACAAACAAAACCCAAAAATCATTTTTAGAGTTTTTTTCTAACATTATCCCCTAATGGGTTTTTTAAGAACATGTAAAATACCTAATAAGCTGACTCATAATACTTTTAAAGCACCACATTCTTAATGTGTACTAATGAGACACTAATATTAAATTATAAAACCACATGATCAATTCATGGAGTGAAAAAAGAATTTAAAAACCCCTTAAATTAATTGAACCACTTCAACAACTATTTCTCTCCCAACATTTTTTCATTTTCATACCCTCCCTCATTTTACTTCTCTTCTCCCCTTTTGAAACACACATTGATATTTATCCCCCTTTCTGAATGAACACAAAGAGTTCACTTCCCAAAAATATTATTAATAGTTGGATATATATATACATAAACTTTATTTAAGAAAACAAAACATTCTCATTAGTTAAACTATGATGAGTGGAGCTTCCATCGTAGAATCAATTAAATTTATGAATTTAGTTGGAATCCACGAAAAAATGATGTTTCTCAAATACATCCTTATTTATTGACATTTTCATGATATCATATACTTGATATTGAGTTAACACATTCTCAAAAACCAAAAATCATTCCTCCACCTAATCCTTTATGAAATAATATTTGATCTCATTTTGTTTTGTCAATGAATAATGAATTTGGTTTTTTATATGATTTATTTTTCTAAAATTGTCACAAATGATTTCTATATGAGAAATCACTTCAGCACCCACATTATCATGTTGTTGGGTCTTCCATAATAATTGATTAAATCATTGTGTGACAACAACATACTCGGTAGTTGTGATGTTCAATGATATGAAATCATAATTCTTAATTTTATTTGATATGCATGAACTCTGATGAAAAAAATCACCAGTGGAAGTATAATTTTCATCAAAGACCAAAATATACTATTAATCCTCAGTGAATCCCAATAAATAATTTTATGAATCATTATGAAAAAACAACCCATAGTACATTGTGTGATAAATATATAAAAATATTTTTTTTTTGAAAATTCATGTGGCATTACCTAGGATAACAAAAATAAAGAGCCAACTGAAAATTATCAAATAAAATATCTCTTCTACTGGTATTTAACTATAGTTAACTCCCTATGAATATTTGATATGTTTCTATATAAACATTATTTTACTTCTGACCATTTTATAATTATAGTATCTTCTCCACTCAAGTTTCTATGGTCCTCTAATTCTCTTATTAAATATTTAAGAAATATTATTGTAATTTATATTTTTTATATAAATATCCAATATAATCTATGAGTAATATTAAAGCCTAATAAAAATGATGTTTCCCTAATTAGATAAATCATTAATTGACACCTAGTTATATTTGAAAATTGATTAAATTTATTATCATTTGGCCTAAAAAATTATGTTTTCAATATTGATAAGCACCATTAATATATTCACATTATCATTATTTATTTAACATTTATAATCCAATCATCTTATATAGAAACCAATATTATTAAGACATTGATCTAACATAGAATAACATGATCTTGGTGGTTGTTTATGGCCATAAAATTCTTCTTCATTAGACACACTTTTCCTTCATGTTCATTAATGAGTAACTAATCTGATTTCACAATACGCACTTCCTCTTAATGGAAAGCATTAAATAAGAATGTTTTTATTTTCATTTGATAAAATTTTAAACCCTAGTGTATTTTCTTGTCTAATAACAACAACATAGTTTCGTGTTGGGATATAGGCCCAAAAGTCACATCAACATCAATTCCTTCAATTTGGAAATACCCCTTTCATAAAAATCATGATTTTTTCAGAATAACCTTGACATGTATATTTGGATTATTTTAGAAAAACCAACTTGGCCCTCATTAAATGATTGTTACTTTTTCATGTAATAACTTCCCATGTCTTAATTTCTACTTATTTTTCACAATCATCACTTATATACGAGACCCAAATCTCATCATTTATAGCTTACTTAAATGATTTTATTACCAAAAATAATAATAATGATACAAGTTTTTGTTACTTAATTATTTTGGTTTGAACTAGTGAAGTCCATTTTCTAATATTGTTTCCCTTGGTGATTTCATAACTGACCATTTTTCTTCTTGGAACTACAATAATTTCTATATATTATTCACAATATAAGATATCATCAAAGTTCTCTTCATTCCTGGTAACTCCCCTCAATCCTTTTTATTCTTCATCAATTTTATATAAAAAATGTGTTGGTTGTCATGGGAATATTTCCCATGTATTGTTATCATTTTTCTATATTCAATCAACACACAGTCATTTATATTAATCAGATATTCATTTATATTGTTGGGACACTTGTAAGCTTTGTTATTTGATTATTATCAACTATATATTCCTTCATCACCCAAATAAAAATATTTTATACTCTTATACTTATTAAGAATGAATAATTACATCCAAATTCCAAGAAGTAATTGAATGTACGTTTCATTCCTCACAATATTTCATGTGGATTTATACCTTTTCATTCACATTAAAATTCTGTATTTGAGACATTTATCACTACAAGAATAATATAATTACAACAAATCTCTAAGGGATTCTTCTATATAAAAATTTTATATTATATTTTGTTTATTATGAGAATTATTCATTCCACTACTTCATTTTTTTGGAATATTTAGTTTATAAAATCTTATATTGAATTTCTTGTTTATAAAAATATTCCTCAACTAGACGATATTTAAAATCGGTCCTATTATCATTTAATGATTTTTTTAATCTTCTTTCTAAGAATTTTTTTAGCTCTCCTCTAATCTAGGGTGAATCATATTCACACCTTCATATTTTATATGATAGGAATAATCTATTCCATATTACTAAAATCATCAATAACATACAGAAAATAAAATTTTTTATTCATCACTTGGGTGATATTGGCCCACAATCACATATGGGCACAACATTAAGAAACCTAGATGCCTTTATTTTGTTATATTTTAAGACTTATGGATAATAATTTCTTTTCAAATGAATCACATATGTGACTATGATCATACATGAGATGAGGAATATAATATTCTCTATTACATATTTCTAACCTCTCTATAGATTTTTCTCAAAAGACCAAGACTAATATGCTATATCATGTTCTATAATATTTGGAAAAAATTTATAAATATTCCTCTCTAATAATGTATAGGTTTCACATTGTTCCTCTTACCTATATAATAAATGAATCATTTTTATATTTGAAAGTATATAAATTTTCATTAAAGTTAACCACATTCCCATTGTCACACAATAAGATAACCGAGAGAATATTATGATTTATCACATCCATCATGTAACGCCCCGACCCCAGTAACCTAGAGTCGGTGCATTATTACATAACATTGGAATGATCACAAGAAAGATCAAATCTCAAAAGACTGATTAGTTTAGTAGCCTTGGAAACACTAGATATATTCATTATATCATAAAGTGAAAAACTAATACTACAACATATTGTCTATATATTCCACACTCATATCCCCACATAATATCCTTGGAATTCATTCATAATTTACTTCATCACTTCATGGGAAAAATAAAACATAGAAAAGGGGTGAGCTCAGATGCCCAGTAAGGATAGCAATATAGCGGAAACTTTCATAAGTAAGAATAAACATTTAAGGCAATGTATAACTAAAACAAAAGCCTTTTAAACTTGAACATCAACATAGTATGGAAAAATTAAAATGAAATAATTCCATTTACTTATTCACATGGATACTCTTCTAATCAAATAATCACATGAAATATCAATAACCACTTTCATAATGATGGAATGCATAATGCAATACTATCATAACCACATAGCCAATGCCTCATGCCAAGACTACAAATAAGATTTTTCCAAGGCCTTGTTCCAAGACACTAGTTTGTCTCATGAGACCTACCGATGCATCGAGGAGCTATAGAAGGCACCACTCATCACATATTAAGTCCAATTCATTCCCATATGAAAAGGTTTAAACATAACATAAACATTTCTATTAAAACTAGCATACGAAATGTCAATATTTTCACCATAAACCATGAATGGTATAAAAATAGCACATACACAGTCAAACATATCACAAAACCTTCAATATAATATAGAAGTTTTGTATCATAATAAATCAACTTCAAAAAAACATAAAATCCATCAAAGGATGTTGACATTGATGAAATCAAAACTATTTGAGAGAAATATCTTTTTTCTTGAAATCATTGAAAAGTCACACATTTATAAAGGAAGTAATTTAAAAAGAGATTTTTGAATAAAAGTGTCCCATACAACTTTGAAACTTTTGAAAATAAATATCATTTCAAAACCTTCATGTCCATAAAAATAAATCCTTAATCATTTTGAAAACATGGCAATAAAATAAAAATATTTAGAAAGATAAGTCATTAAACCATTTAAAATTATGATCTTGATAAAGAGTACCTTTCAAAAATTCTTAAAATATTCATTTCTAAATCATTTAAAAGTAACATAATTATAAAATAAAACATTTTCTTTGAAAATATTCTTATAAGCTTGTAAGGGAAGCTTTGACGATTATATAATGGCGGTAAATAGCTGCACCTGCCGTATAAGTTAAAAAAACATTCTTACCTTAAATTTGTCGAAAGGTAAAATGTGCCTTGTTTGGAAAATGAAGGAAAGATTCCTCTAAAAACACATAAAGGTATAAATGACTTTAACCCATGTTTTTTTAAATAGTAAAAATGTTTTGAAATACATTTCTAAGAAACATGGATGTGGATGATAAAGAGATCCCCGTAGATTATTACGTATAAACAACCTCGGATAATGAAGAGATTGTGAAATAACCCTTACCTTGTACTTTTACATGGTTAGGGTAGGTTAACCTCCTGTATAATGGTGAAATAATTGTTATTAAATTATTCAATAATCATATACATTAATATGATTTCATATATGATCTTTTAACATTGCTTTGTTAATAATATCTTAGAATTATCGTCGTTTCGGTTGTTAACTTACTCGTTTTCTTTTATATGTTTTGTTACGTAAGCCAAGTTTGGAATGGAAAGGTTGTATCGTAATCATATCCATAATTATATCAAGTCCTTATATACTATTATTAATCATCAAATGAGAATTATACTTGAATGGATACGATGGAGAATGAATATTATCACGTTCCTGGAGACGGTAGTCCGTACATACGCACGAGCGATAATATCATTCTTTTGATATTAAAATAAATTATAATTGGATGGTATATAATATATTCAGAATCATTATCATGTTATATTTATTATTTAAATGAGTTACACATCATTATTATACCCATCCAAATAATAATTTATTGAATAACAATTACAGCACGACGTGGAGACGGTAAGCCGTACGTACGCACGTATGGTGACATGTTATTCAAAGGATGGATAGAATAGTGAATATTGTTGTACCATATTGATAATAAAATCACAGTATATATATGATACTGTAGTTGTTATTTTAGAATGGTAACAACAAAGGAAGAAGAAGTGGCAGAAGAAAGGAACTTGAAAAAGGGTGGTGAAATCATTACCTCTTCTTTGGGTTCTTCCTTTTAATTTGATAAAAAGGGCTCCATAGGTTGGCTTTCTGATCAAACTAAAGCCTCTAGGTTGTAGTTAGGGAAGTTGGGAGAGTATTTGGGCAGTGTTTGGATGAACCAAAAGGCTTTGAAGGTGTGAATAAATGAGAAGGAGGAGTGCCCTTTTATAAGAGGGGTGAGGGGCACCTTTGGAAAAGCTAGAAATATTAATTTATAATAAATTCATATTCGGTTTCTAATGGCTCCAAAGTTGATTATTTAAATTTTAAGCTGGGTATATGTCGAAAACCACTCATCAAATAGAATTTAGATAGGTTTGGGTACTTATATTAACCTTATTTTTATGTATTAACTCTAAGTTAATTAGTTTCACTTTTACAATGTCTCTTTGTATTTTTATATTAAATGGTTAATAAAATTACTATATACATCCTAGAGACCCCCAAGTAGTCCCTTAATGATACAAATATCATGATATAAGTCTCTTGGACGAACCTTAGATTTTTAGGAATTCAATATCAATTAATAATATAATATTTGTTTTAAAAACTCTTTTATGTCAATTTTGACACTATTCAATAGTTGATTTTTGTAAAACTCATAAAAGAATTATTACTTATAAAAAAGTTAATTAAATCAGTCCTAATATTTCATAGTATCCTATAAAATTATTTTAATTCATTAAAAGTCTCAAATTATATTTATTTGGGTATTTATAATATCAATTATTTTAAATTTTCACTATTATGGTAATTACTGCATCATCATTGTGTCATAAATAAATTAAATTATGAAATATCTAAAAATTATAAATAAAATATAATTATGTAGGAAATAGTTTTATATTTCTAATGAATATTTATAGTCGAAAATCCAACATATATAACCCTACGTAAAAATTGTTTTGCTAAAAGATATATGCTTGTGTCATTTTTGTATTCATTTTAACTTAATTAAAATAAATAGTCCCTATCACCTACAAGTGGCTCCATGGGGTCCCAAAATCGACCCAAAGATTCCTATGGTCGAAAATGTATCATCCAATAAGATTAGGACACGTTTTAGGGAAATTTAGTATTATTATAATATTATTTGTTTACGCTTATTTACCGGATTTACCCTTAACAATGGTAAATAAAATATTTACCACATTAATTATTCAAAATGTCTAAAAATAAAAGTTACCTATTCATAAAATATGAAAATCCTTATTCCAAATATGGAATCCATTTTTCCAAATTCAAAACACAGAAGTGACAGAAATTAATTTAAAAATAATTCACACTGTTAAAACAAAAAGCGTGTTTTTAAGATATAATAACTATCAAAAGATTGATACTTGTTTTTGTTCGGTTTAATTGTGAAATTATTTCCAATGACTAAAATTGTATTAAATGGTAAAAAATTATTCTTAATATACTTTAAAACCACTCAAATTAATAATTTATCACTTTTAATTATTTTGATTAAAAAAGTTGTTTTTAATTAAAATTTAGTAATTTTCACTATTCATCAAAATATTAAAGTTATCCAAAAAGTACCCAAATTTCACCTTAGGGTAAATTCGACACTCCAAATTTAAAAATGAAGTCCATTTTGAAATATAAAATAAATATAATTTCAAATATTAGGTATTACTATTCATAACAACTAGTTTTATCGGTTGTGGTGTGTGTTAGAACTCGAAGTTGCGTACAACACACACTACTATATTATTGAAAGAGAAGCGTACCGTGGATTCTTGGGGTGTTACATTGTAAATTTTTTTATGTCCCCACTGTAAAGAATAAATTTGTTTAGTCAAATTGAATATATAAAAGTTTAAAATATTGGATTTAAAAAGGGTTCACTATTAAAGTTGGTAATAGTGCATTTTTGAAAAATACTTCTTTTATCTGAAAAAAAAAAGAATTTGTTCTTACATTATGTCTAAGAAACTCATAATATGGATTCTAAAATTATAAGGATTATATAAGGTTTAAAATTTAATTAATATTATTCATAACCTCTTTTGAACGACTTTTTTTAGTAAGTCATGGTGCGCTTGAAATCGGTGTTACGTGTAGTGCAAGTTATTGAATTGTTTTGAAGAAGTACACACTATGATGTCTTGGGGTGTTACATTCTCCCCTACTTTAATAAATTGCATCCTGGAAATTTTAAATTGTTCTTCAAAAATTAAAGAATAAAAATAGAAAATATATTTGTGTGAAAACCCCCATCGAAAATTGGGTTACTAAAATTTAGTCTTATTATGAGGAAAAGAGAAATAAAAGGGTCACCACCAAATTATGATCTCGATTAGGAGAACATTGGTGGAAATTAGAGACATATAATTGGAGGGAAAATGTAAATATTTATAGGTAGTGATTGAGGTCATCAATCACAAACAAGTGTAAAATTGAGGTCCTTAAATTCATCAATCTATGATGATTTGAAATACCATCGGTTCAATAAAACATAGGGTATTAGGATAACACATTTTTGGTTTTAGGATTCCTTAAATAAAGTATAAGAATTAATTTCTTCATAGAATAGGATAAGAAGAAAAATATATACTTGACAAGTAGACTCTCATACTTTAACTATATTCTACCACAAACTCATCTTTCACTGTAAAAGATAATAGAACGTAAAAAAATATTCTCTTTATCCTATTCGTATAGGGTTAAAAAAATGAATTTATAATTAATCTACCAGATCTTTTAGAAAAACTTCATTATTTAATCTCGGACATCACGTGGGTCAGTGGTAGGTGATACACCCTTGTCGCCCTTCAGTTGTGGGTTCAAGTCTCGCGGCCTTGCCGGATGCGACGAGTTGCCGCCCGACCTCCGGGTTGTCCTTTTATGGAAATCCAAAATAATCCAAACTAGATCTATCCAAAATACTTCAGTCCAAAATTTATAAGGAAGGTAAACATAATAAAGATAATTTTTTTTCGCGAAATAACATGTGAACACCTTCATCATGTATTCTTTTAAAACACTACAACATCCTGAATTATCATAAAACCTTATTGATTACATTCATGGTCCCTTATTCCCTATAGAATAATAGATATACTCCTTCAATCCAAAAATGTTTCAAAACCCAACAATGATGGAATATACAAATCATTAATCAGTTTCAAGGTATTCAAGAATATCCAATATAATTTATCCAAAACAATAATGTATTATTCTAAAATCACTCACTCGGTATCAGAACTATATTATGGTTTATCTTTCTCTCAAAAATATATTTTCCAAAAAGTTAAACTGCTATTGAGTCACTTTTCTTTGTTCTACACAATCTCATTTCCATAATGAAATAGTACTGCAGTACAATCCTTATATAGTCCATAATAATTATAACAAGTACATTGTTGATACAACACTCAAATGACATAATCAACATAAGAACTCTAATCATTCATCTTCATCTGTGGTAGTATCGTAACTTGATTATTATCTAATAGCATCATTTTCGGCATGGTCTGATGACTGAGACATAGGTTCGCGTATTGTCCAAACTCCTTGCAAATGAAGCATTGTACATTTAAAACCATTTTCTTACCCTTGCAGTAACGTACTTTGTTCCATTTTCCTCCACATTTATAACAAACTCCAATTCCTTTTAGGCATGTTCCAGGGTGTTTCTTCCCATAGTTATCACATATGGGAAAATTATTCTTTTCCCTCTTCCCTTTATCCATCATTCCCTCTTCCATCCTTTTCTTCTCTTGCTTCCCTTCAAATCCATAGGACTCAGTAAACTCTTTACTTAACTTATCAACACATGATATTATTTCTTCATATGATGATAATACATTGGAGACTATTTCTCTTTTAAATTATTGCTTAATACCATGAAAGATATGATCCTTCCTTCTCTTTGGATCATGTGCATTGCTGGAGTTCTTGTTCCTTCTACTGGGCGGCATTTCTAAACAATGGCATACACTAGATTAGTTTATGAATAACAATACCTAATCCCAAACTTGTAAAACAGATAACATAAATTATATATTTTATGGATATAATCCATAATCCTAAAAATGTCTCCTTTGAGGAAGTATATACTCAGAAATCCTTCATTATGGTTTGTAACGAAAATGAGAATTATCCTAAGCATATCCCCCGGGAGTGTCGTAACCAAGAGTGCAGAAAGGCCCGTTGTCGTGCACCAGTTCCCATTCGAGTCTAGCTCAAAGCGGTGTTTTCGGGTTTTACCCCTAGGTATATCTGTGCCAGAGCCGCCTCTACCTGCTCGTATCCAGACAGGGATGTATTTCTCGGAAAACTCACAAAATCTCTACAATACCAAAATTCTAGGAAGTTCTTCTATACTAATCCTCAAAGTCCATCTTAGGTCTATGTGCTCTAATCAGAGTTTATCTAAATCTAGCTTCCATGGTTTGTACTAAATCTCCCTCTGATACCAACTGTAACGCCCTGACCCCAGTTACCTAGAGTCAGTGCATTATTACATAACATTGGCATGATCACAAGAAAGATCAAATCTTGAAAGACCGATTGGTTTAGTAGCCTTGGAAACACTAGATATATTCATTACATCATAAAGTGAAAAGATACTACAACAATATATTGTCTCCATATTCCACACTCATATCCCCATATAATATCCTGGAATTCATTCATAATTTACTTCTTCACGTCCTGGGAAAAATAAAACATAGAAAAGGGGTGAGCTCAAATGCCCAGAAAAGGTAGCAATATAGAGGAAACTTTCATAAATAAGAATAAACATTTAAGGCAATGTATAATTAAAACAAAAGCCTTTTAAACTTGAACTTCAACATACTATGGAAAAAGTATAATGAAATAATTCCATTTACTTATTCACATGAATACTATTCTAATCAAATAATCACATGCAATATCAATAACGACTTTCATAATGATGGAATGCATAATGTCATACTATCATAACCACATAGCCAAGGCCTCGTGCAAAGCCTAAAAATAATATTTTTCCAAGGCCTTGTGCCAAGACACTAGTTTGTCTCATGAGACCTACCGATGCATCGAGGAGCTACAGCAGGCTCCACCCGTCACATATTAAGTCCAATTCTTTCCCATATGAAAAGTATTAAACATAACATAAACATTTGTATTAAAACTAGCATACAAAATGTCAATATTTTCACCATAAACCATGAATGGTATAAAAATAGCACATCCACAGTCAAACATATCACAAAACCTTCAATATAATATAGAAGTTTTGTATCATAATAAATCAACTTCAAAAAAACATAAAATCCATCAAAGGATGTTGACATAGATAAAATCAAAACTAGTTGAGAGAAATATCATTTTTCTCGAAATCATTGAAAAGTCACACATTTATAAAGAAAGTAATTTAAAAGAGATTTTTGAATCAAAGTGTCACATACCACATTGAAACTTTTGAAAAGAAATATCATTTCAAAACCTTCATGTCCATAAAAATAAATCCTTAAAATCATTTTGATAACATGGACATTAATTAAAAAAATTTAGAAAGATAAATCTTTAAAACAATTAAAATTATGATCTTGATAAAGAGTACCTTTCTAAAATTCTTAAAATATTCATTTTGAAATCATTTAAAAGTCACATAATTATAAAATAAAACATGTACTTTGAAAATATTTTTATAATCTTGTAAGGTAAGCTTTGACGATTTTATAACGGTGGTAAATAGCCGCACCTGCCGTATAAGTTAAAAAAACATTCTTACCTTAAATTTGTCGAAAGGTAAAAAGTTCCTTGTTTAGAAAACGACAGAAAGATTCCTTTAAAAAAATAAGGGTATAAATGACTTTAACCCATATTTTTTGTAAATAGTAAAAATGTTTTGAAATACATTTCGAAGAAACATGGATGTGGATGATAAAGAGATCCCAGTAGATTATTACGTATAAACAACCTTGGATAATGAAGAGATTGTGAAATAACTCTTACCTTGTACTTTTCCTTGGTTGGGGTAGGTTAACCTCCTGTATAATGGTGAAATAATTTTTATTAAATTATTCAATAATCATTTACATTAATATGATATCATATATGATCTTTTAACATTGCTTTGTTAATAATATCTTAGAATTATCGTCGTTTCGGGTGTTAACTTACTCGTTTTATTTTATATGTTTTGTTACGTAAGCCATGTTTGTAATGGAAAAGTTGTATCATAATCATATTGAGGATGATATCAAGTCCTTATATACTATTATTAATCATCAAATGAGAATTATACTTGAATGGAGACGATGGAGAATGAATTTTATCGTGTTCCTGGAGACGGTAGTCCGTACGTACGCACTGGCGATAATATAATTCTTTTGATATTAAAATAAAATATAATTGGATGGTATATAATATATACAGAATCATTATCATTTTATATTTATTATTTAAATGAGTTACACATCATTATTATACCCATCCAAATAATAATTTATTGAATAACAATTACACCATGACGTGGAGACGGTAAGCCGTACGTACGCACGTATGGTGACATGTTATTCAAATGATGGATATAATAGTGAATATGGTTTTACCATATTTTTAATAACATCACAGTATATATATGATATTGGATATAGTATTTTAGAATGGTAACAACAAAGGAAGAAGAAGTGGAAGAAGAAAGGAACTTGAAAAAAGTTGGTGAAATCATTACCTCTTTTTTGGGTTCTTCCTTTTGATTTGATCAAAAGGGATCCATAGGTTGGCTTTCTGATCAAAATAAGGCCTCTAGGATGTAGTGAGGGAAGTTGGGAGAGTATTTGGGAAGATTTTGGCCGAACCAAAAGGCTTTAAAGGTGTGATGAAATGAGAAGGAGGAGTGCCATTTTATAAGAGGGGTGAGGGGCACCTTTGGAAAAGCTAGAAATATTAATTTATAATAAATTCATATTCGGTTTCTAACGGCTCCAAAGTTGATTATTTAAATTTTAAGGTGGGGATAGGTCGCAAACTACTCAACCAATAGAATTTAGACAGGTTTTGGTACTTATATTAACCTTATCTTTAAGTATTAACTCTAAGTTAATTAGTTTCACTTTTACAATGTCTCTTTATATTTTTATATTAAATGATTAATAAACATACTATATACATCCAAGAGACCCCCAAGTGGTCCATTAATGATACACCTATCATGATATAAGTATCTTGGACGAACCTTAGACTTTTATTAATTTAATTTCAATTAATAATATAATATTTGTTTTAAAAACTCTTTTAAGTCAATTTTGATACTATTCAATAGTTGATTTTTGTGAAACTCATAACAGAATGATTACTACTAAAAAATTTAATTAAATCAATACTAATAAGTCATATTATCCTATAAAATTATTTTAATTCATTAAAAAGCTCAAATTATATTTATTAGTGTATTTATAATATCCATTACTTTAAATTATCACTATTATGGTAATTACTGCATCATCAATGTGTCATAAATAAATTATATTATGTAATCTCTAAAAATTATAAATAAAATATCATTATGTAGTAATTATGTTTATCTTTCTAATTAATATTTATAGTCGAAACGCCAACATATATAACCCTATGTAAAAATTGTTTTCCTAAAAGATATATGCTTGTGTCATTTTTGTATTTATTTTAACTTAATTAAAATAAAGTGTCCCTATCACCTACATGTGGCTCCATGGGGTCCCAAAATCGACCCAAATATGCCTATGGTAGAACATGTATCAACCAATAAGGTTATGACACGTTTTAGGGTAATTTAGTACAATTATAATATTATTTTTTAACCCTTATTTACCGGATTTACCCTTAACCATGGTAAATAAAATATTTACCGCAGTAATTATTCAAAATGTCTGTAAATAAAATTTAACTATTCATACAATATGAAAATCCTGATTCCAAATATGGAATCCATTTTTCCAAATTGAAAACACAGAAGTGGCAGAAATTAATTTAAAAATAATTCCCGCTGTTAAAACAAAAAGCGTGTTTTTAAGATATAATAACTATCAAAAGATTGATACTTGTTTATGTTCGGTTTAATTGTGAAATTATTTCCAATGACTAAAGTTGTATTAAATGGTAAAAATATATTCTAAATATACTTTAAAACCACTCAAATTCATAATTTATCACTATTAATTATTTTGATTAAAAAAGTTTTTTTTAATTAAAATTTAGTAATTTTCACTATTCATCGAAATATTAAAGTTATCCAAAAAGTACCAAAATTTCACCTTAGGGTAAATTCCACACTCCTAATCCAAAAATGAAGTCCATTTTGAAATATAAAATAAATATAATTTAAAAAATTAGGTATTACTATTTATAACAGCAAGTTTTATCGGTTGTGGTGTGTGTTAGAACTCGAAGTTGCATACAACACACACTACTGTATTATTCAAAGAGAAGTGTACTGTGGAATAATGGGGTGTTACATTGTAAATTTTTTTATGTCCCCATTTTAAATAATAAATTTATTTAGTCAAATTGAATATATAAAAGTTTAAAATATTGGATTTAAAATGGTTTCACTATTAATGTTGGTAAAAGTGCATTTTTGAAAAATAATTCTTTTATCTGAAAAAAAGAATTTGTTCTTAAATTATGTCTAAGAAACTCATAATATGGATTCTAAAATTTTAAGGATTATATAAGGTTTAATATTTAGTTAATACTATTCATAACCTCTTTTGAACGACTTTTTTTTGGTAAGTCATGGTGCGCTTGAAATCGGTGTTACGTGTAGTGAAAGTTATTGAATTGTTTTGAAGAAGTACACACTATGATGTCTTGGGGTGTTACACATCAAGAGAACATAAGTCTACCTAAGATCATTTCCTTCAATATTCTCCACTCCAGAACCAATAATATTCGAAACCTCAGTTTTGTTGAAATAAATGAAACATTATTTTTTATGATTTAAATTCACAATAATGACTTTATTTCTATTCATGTGTGATGTAAATTTACTTTCTAGTATTAGTAATCACGACTTATCAATTCCCCCCAATGAAAATTTTAGGAACATTATCCTTCTCAGAACACCATTTCATCCCCCATGTTGGTGATGAATGTTCCACATCAATAGCCATATCCATGATATTATCTTCTTCTTGAATAACTGGGAATATTTTTTGAGATTTAAAGATTTTATTTTAACATTACATGTTTTTCTTCCTTATAAGTTATGGTATTATAGATAAAATGTTATTAATTAATTTTGTGGAATTGATTTCCTTATGCTCCAATACTTCACTAAAAAATCCATTAACAACATATGAATGATTTAAAATTATTATTGCCTATTTGGATTAGAGTTTCTCCCAGAAGGACATCCTCTCTATAAATAACACAAGAAAAGTGTATACCAACATTTTATGGAAAAAAATATTAATCTTTGTGAATTATAATTTTCCTTTTCTAAATATTTTTTTCATTTCTAGTTTCATTAAGATTTATCTTATTTTTGGTAGTTGGTTATTTTTCATTTTGAAATAACCAAATATATATTCTTTTCTTCAACATGGTTCACCACTTGTTTGACATTATCTTTGAACCACTGAAATTGAGGAATATTTATACATTTTTCAACATAATTTCAATTACCTTGACATGATGATAGTGCTTTTTTTACTATCATCATAATATGTTTCAACAATTTTTCCCGATCCTCAATATTTCAACACAAATTTGTAACTTATTATTTTAAGTCTCTAATTATCATAACTCTATCATTGAAATTTTTATACAAACCTTCAATTATTTAGTTTTTTCTTCTATATTATTTTTTGATCAAATTAATTTCATAAAATTTATAAAATTATATATTATAGTTTTTTACTCTCATAAAATATCTACGACTTTTATTATTATTTTTATTTTATGTAGATATTGTAATCATACAACATTGTATTTCCCTTCTTAGTTATTTACATCCAAATATCATGTTATTCAAGGGTTTCCTCACATTCGTCATCTAGATAATCCTTTCTTGTAATAAATTCATTCTTAACATTATTATTCTCTTCTATTAGATTATTTTCAATTTCCATCAACACACCTACATCTTTAAAATCTTCAACTTCTTCTATATCAGTTTCTACAAAACTATCTACTACTTAAAAAATATATTTTTTCCTATTGAAGGACCTAAATTGAAATTTTTTTAACATTTTTTTTCATATTATTGGGTTCTTTGACTTAAACATAATTTTCTTGATTGTTATTGGGAAATTTAGCTTCATGTTGTCTCACCATTCCATGTTTAGAGAAATAAACCAGAAGCTTACCCTTAAAGACACCTCTTAATCTATTAATATTCGAGTATAAGAATGAAATAACATCATAAACATCACTAACATATGTATTCTTCTTTATTAAGATCTTATACATGCATTTTAATACCATATCTTAAGTACTTTCTTCCATTATTAACTCATTTTCTTTATTTCTCATTTCATAAGACACAAGATAACTTTGAAGACAATCATGTGAGATCTATTTGTAATATTTGTCCTATACAACTAACACTTTTTTTAAAAAAATTTATGGATTATTATTTTGATCCTATTCACGATCTAATAATTTTTTAAATATCCCCCAAGGCATTAAATATATTCAATAAGAACATTGTGTAAATTTAAAATGAAATATACTGTATCATTTGAATTAGTTGTAAAATCTTGATATTCATTTCATAAAAATTTTAAATTTATATATATAACCTTATGATATCCTTCATAAATATTCAAAATCTTTTCCTACCCAATAAGAGTTGTTTTCCATGACATTACAATTGTCAAAACACAATTTAAAAGATAACTTCCCAAGGAATTTATATCTTTGGAATCTGATTCCGTTTCCTGATTTTCTCAATCTATCAAGGATCTTCTCTCTATATAAACTATGATTCAAAAAAATGGATTATATAAAAATTTCCAACATCAAATACATGAAATAGTTTTATATTTGACATTTAAAAAATAGAAAATTAATACCATCAATGATAGGAATAAAATTTTTATTGATAGTTGTTTTCATGATTTTGGGGGAGAAATAGAGAGATAGAGAGAAATAATAAAACTAACTTTGATACTACTTTTCAAATATAATTGAGGATTAATGAAATTGAGGGAGCCAATAAATGTATATATTTTTAAAAAAAATTAGGATCTAGTTTTATAACCATAAATAAAACTTTGATTTCCCTATATTATTAGTATCAATGTGTGATAAAAGAAGTATATTGGACAAGGTATTTTACTTGATTCAGACACACTCTACTTCATTTATGGATAATGAAAGATAATGTGTCTTTGAACTAACTTCAATGAAATATAGGTACTCTGTAATCAATTTTTTGATTGGCCTCACTAAGACTATTAGATAACTACCATGAACAATGGGAGAACTCACATTCCTCCTTCTATAAGGAACTAAAGAAATTTATTTTTTTTCCTCTCCACATTATAGTAATTGAAACATACACCAACAATGGAACCTCCCTTCTAAACATACAATTCCTACTACTAATGAGATGATGAATGTTCTAGAATAGAATATTCTATGAATTTAATCCTTCTATATGAGATACATAATGATCCTTCATTTTACTTCCTCTATTCACATTCAAAAACATACAAAAGGCCGGTATATATATATCCCATTGAAATATTATTAATTTTTTAAAAATACCTCTCTTGATGTGTGCACCCATCATTCCATGTATTCATTGATTATCGGCCATAAAAATGAACATGGAATAATTCTATATGTTTTGGGTATAACTTCCATCAAATCCAAGTGTTAACGTGACACTTTTTTTCAAATTAACAAATTGAATGTTGAAAAAGATAACAATACGTCATGGTGAACAAAATCTAGTAATTATTCCTTAACATTCCCAACACCAGGGAACTATCCTCCCACTGAATATATTTCACCAAGGTAGAGTTAATTTGAGACATGAAGTCTAAAATAGTAATTGTGTGGCCACCCATGGATCACAGAATAAACCAAACTACACCAATACATGTGGAACAGTATGGTCTCGCCAGTGTTATACACCTAAAGTTATAAGACTTTTCTAACATCCCAAGTAAAAAAGAATATGAAATTTTCATATTTATTAATATTTTTGAATTAAATATTTATTTTAATTTATAAGGTATGCTATGTCAAATAGTGTACTAAACATGCAACAATAGGTTTCTTTAAAATCTTATATTGCACAGAACATTGAGTTATATTTAAAAATAATATAATATTATTATTATTTTAAATGGTTGTTAAAGCCTAGAAATTTTATTGGAGGGAATGAAAAGAACTAACATTAATATTATTACACATTTTTGTTAAATGTTTTTACATTTATCAAATAAATTTTAGAGACTTCAAATAAGAATTAATCTGATTTTGAGCATGAAAAACTCTAATATTTTTAAAATGCCATTTTAATGCCTTTTGATGGTGAACACCTTTTAAATATATTTTTTGACACTTTTATATGTTTCATTTGACAAAATAAACTTCTTATATAGAATCGGGACATCAACATTTATTGTGGTTAAATTTCTGGTATTTTTTTGAAAAGTTGATTATTAATGAATAGTGAAATCAGATTTATTTATATAGATATATTGTCCTTTTAATTAGTTTTAAAGTGTAATTGGATTATATTTTTATCATTTATTACAATTTTGGTCATTGTAAGTAATTTCATATTGATATTGGATATAAATAAGTTTCAATCTTTTGATAGTAATTATTTCGTAAAAACACGCTTTTTGGTTTAGACAACCAGAATTAATTTTAAATTAATTTCTCCAACTTTTGTGTTTTTAATTTGGAAAAATAGATTCTATATTTAGAAAAATGGATTCTATATTTGTAAAAATTGATTCCATTTTTTTAATTAAGAGATTCAAATTGTGTAAATAGCTAACCTTTATTTTTAGACAATATGAATAGTATCTTTAGTAAATATTTTATTTACCATGGTTAAAGGGTAAATATAGTAAATAATGGTAAACAATAATATTATAATAATATTAAATTAGCCTAACTTGTATCATAATCATATTGGCTGATACATGTAACGGCCCGAAATTTTGAATAAATCTTGTTTCCTAATTTCATGTGTCATTTTATTTTATTTTTATACTCAACAAAAATGTTTTATTTGATAAACATGATTATAATTAAAATGAGACCATTGGGATCTGACTGTTATATGACCATCGGTAAATATGACCACTGTGAACAAATTTTTTTGATTATTGTCTCTAAATACAAGTAATATTGGTTAATTATTATAGAAAGAAGATTTGATGGCCTCACCTAGTAGTCTTGGACCGATCGAAGCCCATCTAACAGAACTTGGGAAGGAGCTGGCACCATTGGGCTTTGCTCTGGACCAAACCCAAGCCGAACTTCATCATGTGAAGCTAGAACGGAATCGCCTTCGCGAGAAGTTCAAACTGATAGAAATTACTACTCGTGCGATGTTAGCCGAGCCTCCCTCAGATTCTCTCACCTTAGCGCACCTTACACTTAGGTCCAATGCTGGTGTGATAAGGGGCTATGTAAGGAGACCATAACTGCCTTGTGTAATCCTTTGTTTTAAATAAAAATTGGGATTTCTTCTTATGATGATGTTTATGAATTTTTAAATGACCGGATAAATATAGTATGTATATTTTTGATGAATTTTAGAAAAAGGATATTTTAAAAATGTTTATGTAAACCTTAAGTAATTAAAAATGTGTAATGATTTTCAAAAAATGGTCTTCTACAATTATGTTCAGTATGAAATATAGAGTCTAATAAGATCAACTTGATTTTTGATGAATAGTAAATTATGAATAGTGATTTTATGATTAGGATTAGTAATCTGTTCAAATGGATTAGTAATCTCACTTAAAGAAAGTATTAAAATAATCTAGGCACTTTGATTAAGTAATGTGATTCAATAAAATTGTTAAATAATGGTTTCATAAATTATTATTCAAGTATTAGTTTTTTTTAGATGAATAGTGTTTTTTAATTAAAATTTTAATTAAAAATATTTAAAAAATTATTTTTACAAAATGGACTTCATTTTTGAACTCAGAGCATCGATATTATGTTAAGGTAATTTTTGGGGATTTTTCTGGAAAAAATAAATTTTTGATGAATAGTGTTTTTAGTTAAAAAATTATTTAAAAATATTTAAAAAATTATTTTTATAAAATGGATTTCATTTTTGAAATCAGAGCATTGATATTTGGTTAAGGTGAAATTTTGGGATTATTCTGAGAAAGTTGAATTTTCGATGGATAGTGAAAATACAGTTTTTATGTTACGGGTGTTTAATGACATCTTTAAATGATGTATTAAGTATGTAATCAATATGTTCGACTTATTAATAGTAAGATAAGGTATGAGGTGTCCCATGTGGCCAATACCATGGGAAAATACCATGGGCAAGCCCATGGGTTTCCCAAAACCACTAATGAGGTGTCCCTTGGCCATTAATGCCTTGTCCCCTCACTTTCCCTATAAATACCAAGCCATCCTCTCATCCATTCGACTCCCCACTCTCCCCCAATGATGTTCCGGTCTCCTTACCTCCCAAGGAGTCCTCCCAAGGTGCCCCCAAGCCTTCAAGGTCCCAACCAATTAGTTTTAAGAGTTACGTTTTAAGGTAAGGGATCTGATCTCTCTCTTTCTTTTCAAGAAATCGCTTTTATGTAATTTCTTTTATGCTGCATGTTCTTATGTTAAAGGGTATTCTTTTATACTCCTCTTACTTCCCTTTTCACTTTCCCATAATAATATATCCCCTCTTACTCTCATTATTTCGTTTTATGAAGTTTTAAGTGGCGCCGTTAGGCTGCCAAATTTTTTGTAACGGATTCTTTCTCCCTTCTCATTTTTCAAGATCTATTTTCATGTAATGTATTTCAAGTTCCTTTTTGTTATGTTGGGGTATGATCTCAAAATTTATCATACTGATCTTTTATGATCATATTATTAGAGACCCCAATTGATCTCTTCAATTCAGTATATTGATGTTTTAAGTGTCGCTGTTAGGCTGCCGATTTTTTAAGTGGTTCTTCATCCTTCTCGTTTTGAAGTTCTACTTTCATGTCAATTATTTCAAGTTCTTTTTTCTTATGTTGGGGTATGATCTCTATATCTATCACACTGATCTTTTATGACCATATGATGAGAGACCCCATTTTATCTCTTCAACTCAGTATTTTGAAGTTTAAGTGGCGTCGTTAGGCTGCTGAATTTTTAAGTGGTCCTTGCACCTTTCTCCCTTTTCAAAGTTCTAAATCCATGTCAAGTCTTGCAAGTTCCTTTTTATTATATTGGGGTATTATCTCTATATCTATCATACTAATCTTTTATGTTCATATGATGAGATACCCTATTTGATCTCATCAATTCATTTTTGGTTGAAGTTTATGTAATGCCGTTAGGCTGCCGAATTTTCATAAGAGAAATCTTATTTTTTTTCTTCCTTTCATGTTCTTCATTTTATATGGTACATCATTCAAATTTCATTACCATGTTCATATATCCTTCATATTCTATCCCTCTACTATTTTATGGGTCATTTATGAATGTTTGACCCATGTTCCCTCTCTTTTCAATGTTTTCTAAAACCCCAAAACGTAGCCGTTATGCTGCCGAATTTTCGTCTCAAAATGCCTCTCTCTTTTCTCAAAATTATTTTATGTTATTATGTGAATAATAAATTCTCTTATTTCTACATGGGTATTCAAATATATATCAAAGTTTTCTATTTTAAATTCTGGGATGTACATACATGAAACCTTATTTCCCTTTCCGTGGGTTTAAAGTGACGTAAAGATCATGTCTTTAAAGCAGTTTTTAAAATGTTATGATTATGAAATGAAACCCATTTATTTTATGCTATGTGGGTTATTTATGAAATGTTTGATGATGATATATGTGGCTCACATGATAATAAAGGAAAATTTAAGGGTGCGCCCTTATAGCGCTCCAATGCATTGGGTAATGATGTAACCACTAGAGATTACAATTTTCACGATACCTTGATGAATAACCTTGGTAATTTTCAAATGAAACCTTCGGGATGGACCTTGGTGATATGTTCATGATTGTCTATGTTAAATGATTTGCCACATCTTCAAGTTATGAAAATGTTATTTTTTTTATGATATGCCTCATTATTTCATTCTCACGCCTTAAAGTTATTTTCAGGACCTTATTGAAGTATCTCAAGTTCAAATGTAAAATTTTTCTCTTGTTTCCCTTACTGGGATTTTTGCTCACCCTTTATTTTGATGTATGTCCCCAGGTTATGTGATGTAGTAATGAACCTAGGATGAACATGAGGAGAATCCTTTCAAGTGTTTTAGAAGAATTTTTTATGGTTTCATGTTTAAAGTTCTTGGTTTCCAAGACACTAAACCTTAAAGATCCTCGGATTTTTAAAATGTAATGAAAGTTTATGTGATAAAAAGGCGGGATGCTATAGTTGGTATAAAAGGGTGGTTTAGTTATTTGTGGAAATTAGGATATGAAAACTTTAGGAAGAAGCCTATAGAAAAGTTAAAATATAGGAAATCTTCCTGGTATTTTGGTGAGTATTGAGCAAGGGGTTGCCAAGAAAATACATCCCTGTCTGGATACGAGCAGGTAGAGGTGGCTCTGGCACAGATGTACATAGGGGTAAAACCCAAAAACACAGCTTTTAAGTGTCGCCATTAGGCTGCCGAATTTTTAAGTAATTTTTCACCCTTCTCGTTTTGAAGTTCTACTTTCATGTCAATTCTTTCAAGTTCCTTTTTATTATGTTGGGGTATGATCTCTATATATATCATAATGATCATTTATGACCATATGATGGGAGACCCCATTTTATCTCTTAAATTCAGTATTTTGATGTTTAAGTGGCGTCGTTAGGCTGCTGAATTTTTAAGTGGTCCTTGCACCTTTCTCCCTTTTCAAAGTTCTAAATCCATGTCAAGTCTTGCATGTTCCTTTTTATTATATTGGGGTATGATCTCTATATCTATCATACTGATCTTTTATGTTCATATGATGAGATACTCTATTTGATCTCATCAATTCATTTTTGGTTGAAGTTTATGTAACGTCGTTAGGCTGCCAAATTTTCATAAGAGAAATCTTATTTTTGTCTTCCTTTCATGTTCTTCATTTTATATGGTACATCATTCAAATTTCATTACCATGTTCATATATCCTTCATATTCTATCCCTCTATTGTTCTATGGTTCATTTATGAATGTTTGACCCATGTCCCCTCTCTTTTCAATGTTTTCTAAAACCCTAAAACGTAGCTGTTATGCAGCAGAATTTTCGTCTCAAAATGCCTCTCTCTTTTCTCAAAATTATTTTTTGTTATTAAGTGAATACTAAATTCTCTTATTTCTACATGGATATTCACATATATATCAAAGTTTTCTATTTTAAATTCGGGGATTTACATATATGAAACCCTCTTTCCCTTTTCGTGGGTTTAAAGTGACGTAAAGATCATGTCTTTAAAAAAGTTTTTAAAACGTTATGATTATGAAATGAAACCCATTTATTTTATTCTATGTGGGTTATTTATGAAATGTTTGATGATGATATATGTGGATCACATGATAATAAAGGAAAATTTAAGGGTGTTCCCTGATAGCGCTCCAATGCATTGGGTAATGATGTAACCACTAGAGATTACAATTTTCACGATACCTTGGTGAATAACCTTGGTAATTTTCAAATGAAACCTTCGGGATGGACCTTGGTGTTATGTTCATGATTGTCTATGTCAAATGATGTAGCCACATCTTCAAGTTATGAAAATTTTATTTTTTTATGATATGCCTCATGATTTCATTCTCATGCCTTAAAGTTCATTTCATGACCTTATTGAAGTATCTCAAGTTCACATGTAAAATGTTTCTCTTGTTTCCCTTACTGGGATTTTTGCTCGCCCTTTATTTTGATGTATGTCCCCAGGTTATGTGATGCCGTAATGAACCTAGGATGAACATGAGGAGAAGCCTTTAAAGTGTTTTAGAAGAATGTTTTATGTTTTCATGTTTAAAGTTCCTGGTTTCCAAGACACTAAACCTTAAAGATCCTCGGATTTGTAAAATGTAATGAAAGTTTATGTGATAAAAAGGTGGGATGCTATAGTTGGTATCAAAGGATGGTTTAGTTATTTGTGTAAATTAGGATATGGAAACTTTAGGAAGAAGCCTATAGAAAATTTAAAATATAGGAAATCTTCCTGGTATTTTGGTGAGTATTGAGTAAGGGGTTGCCAAGAAAATACATCCCTGTCTGGATACGAGCAGGTAGAGGTGGCTCTGGCACAGATGTACATAGGGGTAAAACCTGAAAACACTGCTTTGAGCTAGACTCGAACGGGAACAGGTACACAACAGCGGGCCTTGCTGCACTCTTGGTTACGACACTCCCGGGGGATATGCTTTGGTAAATTCATAAGCTTGGTATGAACCATTGTTAAAGGAACAAAGATAAAATAAAATAAAGATTCACATAAGAATATATGATCATGGATAACCTAGATTTGAACCTAGGGGATCACAAGGTAGGGTATACATTTCTTCTACAAGTTATCCTTATATGCTTTCAGTTCCTTTTCATGATTATTGGCTAAGTACTTAAGCCCCTAATTATGCTTTCTCTTCTTAGTGAATGGTGGGAAATGGAAGAACATGTCCCAACAAAAAATGTGATAGGAAATTCGACGATTGTCGTATTAATATGACAGGGATGATTAGGGGATTAAAATATGATTTTTATTTTGGAAGATGTTCACTATTTTGGGGACCCTATATGATCGAGGTAAATAGATTACAAAGGTATTTTCATTAAGGAGTAAGGTTGACTTATATTTTGAAGAATCAATGAATTTAAGGTGGAATTATAGTAATTTAAGTTACTTATGGAAATGATTAACATATCTTGGGTAAAATATGTTTAGGTTAGCTACTTTTGTTATAAGATGTTATGTGTGGTTGATGTTGTTTGGAGATGAACAATGAAGTTTATTTTAGAAGACTATGTTATCAAATCCCTCTTGTATTTCGGTTTCAATCTTAGTTTGGTTTATTTTGAGGAATTTTAAGGACCGTTATTTATGGGATGGTCTATGATGAACTTTGGGTAGTACCATGGAACTTTGAAGATTTAAAAATAGTTTCCCATCCTATGGGATTCTTTATTTTTGAAGAGGTGTTTTACCTCACCCTTTCTGTTTTGGGGATAATGTTTAATGATAGAAGAAATAGATAGTTAATCTTTTGTGGATTATCTGATTCTCTAAAAGATGATTCTTGTGTTGAGATGATACCAAGTAGTTTTGAATGCTCATCATTTGGAGAAAAGATTAATTTTTTTAGAAACTTATTAAAGGATGAAACTCTACAGGAAGGTAGGTATATTTTCTTATGTTTTTGTTCTATTTAGTAAATGAATTCCTCAAAGTTATGAAAAGGAACATAAAACAAAAACGTTGTTGGTTTACGTTTCCTACTAGGTAATCAAAGGAGGCTTGCACACATCATAATTTTGGGATTTTCTGGTGGTTAACTTCCTCCTAATCATGTTTTCTATCACTCTCCTTTAGGATGTGACCCTTTGTTTTCTCCTCCATGTCCATGTTTCCTACATGGAATCCTAGTATGAGTAAACTCGGGTGGCCTTTGTACTTCCTTTTATTTCTTTTAAGGTAATGGTGTCACTGACTCTTTTTCCGATGTGGGACTTTCAATGAAATTTCAAAACCCAATTTTTAAAATTGCGAGGACACAATTTCTTAAGGGGGAATGATTGTAACGGCCCGAAATTTTGAATAAATCTTGTTTCCTAATTTCATGTGTTATTTTATTTTATTTTTATACTCAAAAAAAATGTTTTATTTGATAAACATGATTATAATTAAAATGAGACCATTCGGTTTGGGCTGTTATATGACCATCGGTCAATATGAACGCTGTGAACAAAATGTTTTGATTATTGTCTCTAAATACAAGTAATCTTGGTTAATTATTATAGAAACAATATTCGATGGCCTCACCTAGTAGCCTTGGACCGATCGAAGCACATCTAACAGAACATGAGAAGGAGGTAGCACCATTGGGATTTTCTCTGGACCAAACCCAAGCCGAACTTCATCATGTGAAGCTAGAACGGAATCGCCTTCGCGAGAAGTTCAAACTGATAGAAATTACTACTCGTGCGATGTTAGCCGAGCCTCCCTCAGATTCTCTCACCTTAGCGCACCTTACACTTAGGTCGTATGCTGGTGTGAAAGGGGCTATGAAAGGAGACCGTAACTGCCTTGTGTAATCCTTTGTTTTAAATAAAAATTGGGATTTCTTCTTATGATGATGTTTATGAATTTTTAAATGACCAGATAAAAATAGTATGCATATTTTTGATGAATTTTAGAAAAAGGATAATTTAAAAATGTTTATGTAAACCTTAAGTAATTAAAAATGTGTAATAATTTTCAAAAATGGTCTTCTACAATTATGTTCAGTACGAAATCTAGAGTCTAATAAGATCAACTTGATTTTTGATGAATAGTAAATTATGAATAGTGATTTTATGATTAGGATTAGTAATCTGTCCAAATGGATTAGTAATCTCACTTAAAGAAAGTATTAAAATAATCTAGGCACTTTGATTAAGTAATGTGATTCAATAAAATGGTTAAATAACGTTTTCCTAAATTATTATTCAAGTATTAGTTTTTTTCAGATGAATAGTGTTTTTTAATTAAAATTTTAATTAAAAATATTTAGAAAATTATTTTTACAAAATGGACTTCATTTTTGAACTCAGAGCATCGATATTATGTTAAGGTAATTTTTGGGGATTTTTCTGGAAAAAATAAATTTTCGATGAATAGTGTTTTTAATTTAAAATTTAATTAAAAATATTTAGAAAATTATTTTTATAAAATGTATTTCATTTTGGAAATCAGAGCATTGATATTTGGTTAAGGTGAAATTTTGGGATTATTCTGAGAAAGTTGAATTTTTGATGAATAGTGAAAATATAGTTTTTAAGTTACGGGTGTTTAATGACAAAATTTAATGATTTATTAACTATATAATCAATATGTTATACTTATTAATAGTAAGATAAGGTATGAGGTGTCCCAAGTGGCCAATACCATGGGCAAATACCATGGGCAATCCCATGGTTTTACCAAAACCACTAATGAGGTGTCCCTTGGCCATTAATGCCTTATCCCCTCACTTTCCCTATAAATACCAAGCCATCCTCTCATCCATTCGCCTCCCCACTCCCCCCCCCAACGAAGTTCTGGTGTCCTTACCTCCCAAGGAGTCCTCCCAAGGTTCCCCCAAGCCTTAAAGGTCCCAACCATTGTGTTTTAAGAGTTACGTTTTAAGGTTAGGGATCTGATCTCTCTCTTTCTTTTCAAGAAATCTCTTTTATGTAATTTCTTTTATGCTCAATGTTCTTATGTTAAAGGGTGTTCTTTTATACTCATCTTACTTACCTTTGAATTTTCCCATAATAAGAGATCCCCTATTACTCTCATTATTTCGTTTTATGAAGTTTTAAGTGGCGCCGTTAGGCTGCCAAATTTTTTGTAACGGATTCTTTCTCCCTTCTCATTTTTCAAGATCTATTTTCATGTAATATATTTCAAGTTACTTTTTTTATGTTGGGGTATGATCTATAAATTTATCATACTGATCTTTTATGATCATATTATGAGAGACCCCATTTGATCTCTCCAATTCAGTATATTGAAGTTTTAAGTGTTGCCGTTAGGCTGCCGAATTTTTAAGTGGTTCTTCACCCTTCTCGTTTTGAAGTTCTACTTTCATGTCAATTCTTTCAAGTTCCTTTTTGTCATGTTGAGGTATGATCTCTATATCTATCATACTGATCTTTTATTACCATATGATGAGAGACCAAATTTTATCTCTTCAATTCAGTATTTTGATGTTTAAGTGGCGTCGTTAGGCTGCTGAATTTTTAAGTGGTCCTTGCACCTTTCTCCCTTTTCAAAGTTCTAAATCCATGTCAATTCTTACAAGTTACTTTTTATTATATTGGGGTATGATATCTATATCTATCATACTGATATTTTATGTTCATATGATGAGATACCCTATTTGATCTCATCAATTCATTTTTGGTTGAAGTTTATGTAACGCCGTTAGGCTGCCGGATTTTTATAAGAGAAATCTTATTTTTGTCTTCCATTCATGTTCTTCATTTTATATGGTACATCATTCAAATTTCATTACAATGTTCATATATCCTTCATATTCTGTCACTCTACTGTTTTATGGGTCATTTATGAATTTTTGACCCATGTCCCCTTTCTTTTCAATGTTTTCTAAAACCCCGAAACGTAGCCGTTATGCTGCAGAATTTTCGTCTCAAAATGCCTTTCTCTTTTCTCAAAATTATTTTATGTTATTAAGTGAATACTAAATGCTCTAATTTCCACATGGGTATTCACATATATATCAAATTTTTCTATTTTAAATTCTGGTATTTACATACATGAAACCCTCTTTCCCTTTCGGTGGGTTTAAAGTGACGTAAAGATCATGTCTTTAAAAAAGTTTTTAAAACGTTATGATTATGAAATGAAACCCATTTATTTTATGCTATGTGGGTTATTTATGAAATATTTGATGATGATATATGTGGCTCACATGATAATAAAGGAAAACTTAAGGGTGCACCCTAATAGCGCTCCAATGCATTGGGTAATGATGTAACCACTAGAGATTACAATTTTCACGATACCTTGGTGAATAACCATGGTAATTTTCAAATGACACCTTGGGGATGGACCTTGGTGATATGTTCATGATTGTCTATGTAAAATGATGTAGCCACATCTTCATGTTATGAAAATGTTATTTTTTTTATGATATGCCTCAGGATTTCATTCTCATGCCTTAAAGTTCTTTTCATGACCTTATTGAAGTATCTCAAGTTCACATGTAAAATGTTTCTCTTGTTTCCCTTGCTGGGATTTTTGATCACCCTTTATTTTGATGTATGTCCCCAGGTTATGTGATGCCATAATGAACCTAGGATGAACATGAGGAGAAGCCTTTCAAGTGTTTTAGAAGAATGTTTTATGTTTTCATGTTTAAAGTTCCTGGTTTCCAAGACACTAAACCTTAAAGATCCTCGGATTTGTAAAATGTAATTAAAGTTTATGTGATAAAAAGGCGGGATGCTATAGTTGTTATCAAAGGATGGTTTAGTAATTTGTGTAAATTAGGATATGAAAACTTTAGGAAGAAGCCTATAGAAAAGTTAAAATATAGGAAATCTTCCTGGTATTTTTGTGAGTATTGAGTAAGGGGTTGCCAAGAAAATACATCCCTGTTTGGATACGAGTAGGTAGAGGTGTCTCTGGCACAGATGTACATAGGGGTAAAAACCGAAAACACCTTTTTGAGCTAGACTCGAACGGTAACTGGTACACGACAACGGGCCTTGCTGCACTCTTGGTTACGACACTCCCGGGGGATATGCTTTGGTAAATTCATAAGCTTGGTCTGTACCATTGTTAAAGGAACAAAGATAAAATAAAATAAATATTCACATAAGAATATATGATCATGGATAACCTAGATTGGAACCTAGGGGTTCACAAGTTAGGGTATAATTTTCTTCTACAAGTTATCCTTATATGCATTCAGATCCTTTTCATGATTATTGGCTAAGTACTTAAGCCCCTAATTATGCTTTCTCTTCTTAGAGAATGGTGGGAAATGGAAGAACATGTCCCAGCAAACAATGTGATAGAAAATGCGATGATTGTCGTATTAATATGACAAGGAAGATTAGGGGATTAAAATATGATTTTTATTTTGGAAGATGTTCACTATTTTGGGGACCCTATATGATCGAAGTAAATAGATTACAACGGTATTTTCATTGAGGAGTAAGGTTGACTTATATTTTGAGGAATCAATGAATTTAAGGTGGACTTATAGTAATTTAGGTTACTTATGGAAATGATTAACCTATCTTGGGTAAAATATGTTTAGGTTAGCTACTTTTGTTATAAGATGTTAGGAGTGGTTGATGTTGTTTGGAGATGAAAAATGAAGTTTATTTTGGAAGACTATGTTATCAAATCCCTCTTGTATTTGGGTTTCAATATTAGTTTGGTTTATTTTGAAGAATTTTAAGGACCGTTATTTATGGGATGGTCTATGATGAACTTTGGGTAGTACCATGGAACTTTGATGATTTAAAAATAGTTTCCCATCCTATGGGATTCTTTCTTTTTGAAGAGGTGTTTTACCTTACCCTTTCGGTTTTGGGGATAATGATTAATGATAGAAGAAATAGATAGTTAATCTTTTGTGGATTATCTGATTATCTAAAAAATGATTCTTGTGTTTAGATGAGACCAAGTAGTTTTGAATACTCATCATTTGGAAAAAAGATTAGTTTTTTGTAGAAACTTATTAAAGGATGAAACTCTATAGGAAGGTAGGTATTTTTTCTTATTTTTTTGTTCTATTTAGTAAATGAATTCCTCAAAGTTATGAAAAGGAACATAAAACAAAAACGTTGTTGGTTTACGTTTCCTACTAGGTAATCAAAGACCGCTTGCACACATCATAATTTTGGGATTTTATGGTGGTTAACTTCCTCCTAATCATGTTTTCTATCACTCTCCTTTAGGAAGTGACGCTTTGTTTTCTCCTCCATGTCCATGTTTCCTACATTGAATCCTAGTATGAGTAAACTCGGGTGGCCTTTGTACTTCCTTTTCTTTCTTTTAAAGTAATGGTGTCACTGACTCTTTTTCCAATGTGGGACTTTAAATGAAATTTCAAAACCCCATTTTTAAAATTGCGAGGACACAATTTCTTAAGGGGGAAAGATTGTAACGGCCCGAAATTTTGAATAAATCTTGTTTCCTAATTTCATGTGTTATTTTATTTTATTTTTATACTCAACAAAAATGTTTTATTTGATAAACATGATTAGAATTAAAATGAGACCATTGGGTTCTGACTGTTATATGACCATCGGTCAATATGACCGATGTGAACAAAATGTTTTGATTATTGTCTCTAAATACAAGTAATCTTGGTTTATTATTATAGAAAGAAGATTTGATGGCCTCGCCTAGTAGTCTTGGACCGATTGAATCCCATCTAACAGAACTTGGGAAGGAGGTAGCACCATTGGGCTTTGCTCTGGACCAAACCCAAGCCGAACTTCATCATGTGAAGCTAGAACAGAATCGCCTTCACGAGAAGTTCAAACTGATAGAAATTACTACTCGTGCGATGTTAGCCAAGCCTCCCTCAGATTCTCTAACCTTAGCGCACCTTACACTTAGGTCTTATGCTGGTGTGATAAGAGGCTATGTAAGGAGACCATAACTGCCTTGTGTAATCCGTTGTTTTAAATAAAAATTTGGATTTCTTCTTATGATGATGTTTATGAATTTTTAAATGACCAGATAAATATAGTATGCATATTTTTGACGAAATTTAGAAAATGGATATTTTAAAAATGTTTATGTAAACCTTAAGTTATTAAAAATGTTTAATGAATTTCAAAAAATGGTCCTCTACAATTATGTTCAGTACGAAATCTAGAGTCTAATAAGATCAACTTGGTTTTTGATGAATAGTAAATTATGAATAGTGATTTTATGATTAGGATTAGTAATCTGTCCAAATGGATTAGTAATCTCACTTAAAGAAAGTATTAAAATAATCTAGGCACTTTGATTAAGTAATGTGATTCAATAAAATGGTTAAATAACGGTTTCATAAATTATTAATCAAGTATTAGTTTTTTTCTGATGAATAGTGTTTTTAATTAAAATTTTAATTAAAAATATTCATAAAATTATTTTTATAAAATGGACTTCATTTTTGAACTCAGAGCATCGATATTATGTTAAGGTAATTTTTGGGGATTTTTATGGAAAAAATAAATTTTCGATGAAAAGTGTTTTTGATTAAAAATTTAATTAAAAATATCTAGAAAATTATTTTTATAAAATGGATTTCATTTTTGAAATCAGAGCATTGATATTTTGTTAAGGTGAAATTTTGGGATTATTCTGAGAAAGTTGAATTTTTGATGAATAGTGAAAATATAGATTTTAAGTTACGGGTGTTTAATGACATCATTAAATGATGTATTAAGTATGTAATCAATATGTTCGACTTATGAATAGTAAGATAAGGTATGAGTTGTTCCAAGTGGCCAATACCATGGGCAAATACCATGGGCAAGCCCATGGTTTTGCCAAAACCACTAATGAGGTGTCCCTTGGACATTAATGCCTTGTCCCCTCACTTTCCCTATACATATCAAGCCATCCTCTCATCCATTCGACTCCCCACTCTCCCCCAACGAAGTTCTGGTCTCCTAACCTCCCAAGGAGTCCTCCCAAGGTTCCCCCAAGCCTTCAAGGTCCCAACCGTTGTGTTTTAAGAGTTGCGTTTTAAGGTAAGGGATCTGATCTCTCTCTTTCTTTTCAAGAAATCTCTTTTATGTAATTTCTTTTATGCTCCATGTTCTTATGTTATAGGGTGTTCTTTTATACTCATATTACTTCCCTTTTCATGTTCCCATAATTATAGATCCCCTCTTACACTCATTATTTCGTTTTATGAAGTTTTAAGTGGCGCTGTTAGGCTGCCAAAATTTATGTAACAGATTCTTTCTCCCTTCTCATTTTTCAAGATCTATTTTCATGTAATGTATTTCAAGTTCCTTTTTGTTAGGTTGGGGTATGATCTCTAAATTTATCATTCTTATCTTTTATGATCATATGATGAGAGACCCCATTTTATCTCTTCAATTCAGTATATTGAAGTTTTAAGTATCGCCGTTAGGCTGCCGAATTTTTAAGTAGTTCTTCACCCTTCTCATTTTGAATTTCTACTTTCATGTCAATTCTTCCAAGTTCCTTTTTGTTATGATGGGGTATGATCTCTATATCTATCATACTGATATTTTATGACCATATTATGAGAGACCCCATTTTATCTCTTCAATTCATTATTTTGAAGTTTAAGTGGCGTCGTTAGGCTGCTGAATTTTTAAGTGGTCCTTGCACCTTTCTCCCTTTTCAAATTTATAAATCCATGTAAAGTCTTGCAAGATCCTTTTTATTGTATTGGGGTATGATATCTATATCTATCATACTGATCTATTATGTTCATATGATGAGATACCTATTTGATCTCATCAATTCATTTTTGGTTGATGTTTATGTAACGTCGTTAGGCTGCTGAATTTTCATAAGAGAAATCTTATTTTTGTCTTCCTTTCATGTTCTTAATTTTATATGGTACATCATTAACATTTCATTACCATGTTTATATATCCTTCATATTATGTCCCTCTACTGTTTTATGGGTCATTTATGAATGTTTGACCCATGTCCCCTTTCTTTTCAATGTTTTCTAAGACCCCGAAACGCAGCCGTTATGCTGCAGAATTTTCTTCTCAAAATGCCTCTCTCTTTTCTCAAAATTATTTTATGTTATTAAGTAAATACTAAATGCTCTTATTTCTACATGGGTATTCACATATATATCAAATTTCTCTTATTTTAAATTCTGGGATTTACATACCTGAAACCCTCTTTCCCTTTCCATGGGTTTAAAGTGACGTAATGATCATGTCTTTAAAGCAGTTTTTAAAACGTTATGATTATGAAATGAAACACATTTATTTTATGATATGTGGGTTATTTATGAAATGTTTGATGATGATATATGTGTATCACATTATAATAAAGGCAAATTTAAGGGTGCGCCCTGATAGCGCTCCAATGCATTGGGTAATGATGTAACCACTATAGATTACAATTTTCACGATACCTTGGTGAATAACCTTGGTAATTTTCAAATGAATCCTTGGGGATGGACCTTGGTGATATGTTCATGATTGTCTATGTTAAATTATGTAGTCACATCTTCAAGTTATGAAAATGTTAATTTTTTTATGATATGCCTCATGATTTCATTCTCATGCCTTAAAGTTCTTTTCATGACCTTATTGAAGTATCTCAAGTTCACATGTAAAATGTTTCTCTTGTTTCCCTTACTGGGCTTTTTGATCAACCTTTATTTTGATGTATGTCCCCAGGTTATGTGATTTAGTAATGAACCTAGGATGAACATAAGGAGAAGCCTTTCACGTGTTTTAGAAGAATGTTTTATGTTTTCATGTTTAAAGTTCTTGGTTTCCAAGACACTAAACCTTAAAGATCCTCAGATTTGTAAAATGTAATGAAAGTTTATGTGATAAAAAGGCGGGATGCTATAGTTGGTATCAAAGGATGGTATAGTTATTTGTGGAAATTAGGATATGAAAACTTTATGAAGAAGCCTATAGAAAAGTTAAAATATAGGAAATCTTCCTGGTATTTTGGTGAGTATTGAGCAAGGGGTTTCCAGGAATATACATCCCTGTCTGGATACGAGCAGGTAGAGGTGGCTCTGGCACAGATGTACATAGGGGTAAAACCCAAAAACACTGCTTTGAGCTAGACTCGAATGGGAACTGGTACACGACAACGGGCCATTCTGCACTCTTGGTTATGACACTCCCGGGGGATATGCTTTGGTAAATTCATAAGCTTGGTATGAACCATTGTTAAGGGAACAAAGATAAAATAAAATAAAGATTCACATAAGAATATATGATCATGGATAACCTAAATTGGAACCTAGGGGATCAAAAGTTAGGGTATACTTTTCTTCTACAAGTTATCCTTATATGCTTTCAGTTCCTTTTCATGATTATTGGCTAAGTACTTAAGCCCCTAATTATGCTTTCTCTTCTTAGTGAATGGTGGGAAATGGAATAACATGTCCCAACAAACAATGTGATAGGAAATGCGACGATTGTCGTATTAATATGACAGGGATGATTAGGGGATTAAAATATGATTTTTATTTTGGAAGACATTCCCTATTTGGGGGACCCTATATGATCGAGGTAAATAGATTACAACGGTATTTTCATTGAGGAGTAAGGTTGACTTATATTTTGAATAATCAATGAATTTAAGGTGGACTTATAGTAATTTAGGTTACTTATGGAAATTATTAACCTATCTTGGGTAAAATATGTTTAGGTTAGCTACTTTTGTTATAAGATCTTAGGTGTGGTTGATGTTGTTTGGAGATGAATAATGAAGTTTATTTTGGAAGACTATGTTATCAAATCCCTCTTCTATTTGGGTTTCAACCTTAGTTTGGTTTATTTTGAGGAATTTTAAGGACCGTTATTTATGGGATGGTCTATGATGAACTTTGGGTAGTACCATGGAACTTTGAAGATTTAAAAATAGTTTCCCATCCTATGGGATTCTTTCTTTTTGAAGAGGTGTTTAACCTTACCCTTTCTATTTTGGGGATAATGTTTAATGATAGAAGAAATAGATAGTTAATCTTTTTTGGATTATGTGATTCTCTATAAGACGATTCTTGTGTTTAGATGAGACCAAGTAGTTTTGAATTCTCATCATTTGGAGAAAATATTAGTTTTTTGTAGAAACTTATTAAAGGATGAAACTCTACAAGAAGGTAGGTATATTTTCTTATGTTTTTGTTCTATTTAGTAAATGAGTTCCTCCAAGTTATGAAAAGGAACTTAAAACAAAAACGTTGTTGGTTTACGTTTCCTACTAGGTAATCAAAGACCGCTAGCACACATCATAATTTTGGGATTTTCTGGTGGTTAACTTCCTCCTAATCATGTTTTCTATCATTCTCCTTTAGGACGTGACCCTTTTTTTTCTCCTCCATGTCCATGTTTCCTACATGGAATCCTAGTATGAGTAACCTCGGGTGGCCTTTGTACTTCCTTTTCTTTCTTTTAAAGTAATGGTGTCACTGACTCTTTTTCCGATGTGGGACTTTCAATGAAATTTCAAAACCCAATTTTTAAAATTCCGAGGACGCAATTTCTTAAGGGGGAAAGATTGTAATGGCCCGAAATTTTGAATAAATCTTGTTTCCTAATTTCATGTGTTATTTTATTTTATTTTTATACTCAACAAAAATGTTTTATTTGATAAACATGATTATAATTAAAATGAGACCAATGGGTTCTAACTGTTATATGACCATCGGTCAATATGACCGCTGTGAACAAAATGTTTTGATTATTGTCTCTAAATACAAGTAATCTTGGTTAATTTTTATAGAAAGAAGATTCGATGGCCTCACCTAATAGTCTTGGACCGATCGAAGCCCATATAACAGAACTTGGGAAGGAGGTAGCACCATTGGGCTTTGCTATGGACCAAACCCAAGCCGAACATCATCATGTGAAGCTAGAACGGAATCTCTTTCGCAAGAAGTTCAAAATGATAGAAATTACAACTCGTGCGATGTTAGCCGAGCCTCCCTCAGATTCTATCACCTTAGCGCACCTTACACTTAGGTCCTATGCTGGTGTGATAAGGGGCTATGTATGGAGACCGTAACTGCATTGTGTAATCCTTTGTTTTAAATAAAAATTGGGATTTCTTCTTATGATGATGTTTATGAATTTATAAATGACCGGATAAATATAGTATGCATATTTTTGATGAATTTTAGAAAAAGGATATTTTAAAAATGTTTATGTAAACCTTAAGTAATTAAAAATGTGTAATAATTTTCAAAAAATGGTCTTTTACAATTTTGTTCAGTACGAAATCTAGAGTCTAATATGATCAACCTGATTTTTGATGAATAGTAAATTATGAATAGTGATTTAATGATTAGGATTAGTAATCTATCCAAATGGATTAGTAATCTCACTTAAATAAAGTATTAAAATAATCTAGGCACTTTGATTAAGTAATGTGATTCAATAAAATGGTTAAATAACGGTTTCATAAATTATTATTCAAGTATTAGTTTTTTTTAGATTAATTGTGTTTTTTAATTAAAATTTTAATTAAAAATATTTATAAAAATATTTTTATAAAATGGACTTCATTTTTGAACTCAGAGTATCGATATTATGTTAAGGTAATTTTTGGGGATTTTTCTGGAAAAAATAAATTTTTGATGAATAGTGTTTTTAATTAAAAATTTAATTAAAAATATTTATAAAATTATTTTTATAAAATGGATTTCATTTTTGAAATCAGAGCATTGATATTTTGTTAAGGTGAAATTTTGGGATTATTCTGAGAAAGTTGAATTTTCGATGAATAGTGAAAATACAGTTTTTAAGTTACAGGTGTTTAATGACATCATTAAATAATGTATTAAGTATGTAATCAATATGTTCGACTTATGAATAGTAAGATAAGGTATGAGGTGTCCCAAGTGGCCAATACCATAGGAAAATACCATGGGCAAGCCCATGGTTTTTCCAAAACCACTAATGAGGTGTCCCTTGGCCATTAATGCCTTGTCCCCTCTTTCCCTATAAATACCAAGCCATCCTCTCATCCATTCGACTCCCCACTCTCCCCAAACGAAGTTATGGTCTCCTTACCTCACAATGAGTCCTCCCAAGTTGCCCCCAAGCCTTCAAGGTCCCAACATTTTAGTATTAAGAGTTACGTTTTAAGTTAGGGATCTGATCTCTCTCTTTCTTTTCAAGAAATCTCTTTTATGTAATTTCTTTTATGATCCATGTTCTTATGTTAAAGGGTGTTATTTTATACTCATCTTACTGAAATTTTCATGTTCCCATAATAAGAGATCCCCTCTTACTATCATTATTTCGTTTTATGAAGTTTTAAGTGGCGCCGTTAGGCTGCCAAAATTTTTGTAACGGATTCTTTCTCCCTTCTCATTTTTCAAGATATATTTTCATGTAATGTATTTCAAGTTCCTTTTTGTTATGTTGGGTTATGATCTCTAAATTTTACATACTGATCTCTTATGATCATATGATGAGATACCCCATTTTATCTCTTCAATTCTGTATATTGAAGTTTTGAGTGTCGCCATTAGGCTGCTGAATTTTTATGTGGTTTTTCACCCTTCTCGTTTTGAAGTTCTACTTTCATGTCAATTATTTCAAGTTACTTTTTATTATGTTGGGGTATGATCTCTATATCTATCATAATGATATTTTAAGACCATATGATGGGAGACCCAATTTTATCTCTTAAATTCAGTATTTTGAAGTTTAAGTGGTGTCGTTAGGCTGCTGAATTTTTAAGTTGTCCTTGCACCTTTCTCCCTTTTCAAAGTTCTAAATCCATGTCAAGTCTTGCAAGTTACTTTTTATTATATTGGGGTATGATCTCTATATCTATCATATTGATATTTTATGTTCATATGATGAGATACCCTATTTGATCTCATCAATTCATTTTTGGTTGAAGTTTATGTAACGCCGTTAGGCTGCCGAATTTTCATAAGAGAAATCATATTTTTGTCTTCCTTTCATGTTCTTCATTTTATATGGTACATCATTCAAATTTAATTACCAAGTTCATATATCCTTCATATTCTGTCCCTGTACTGTTCTATGGTTCATTTATGAATTTTTGACCCATGTCCCCTCTCTTTTCAATGTTTTCTAAAACTCTAAAACGTAGCCGTTATGCTGCAGAATTTTCGTCTCAAAAAGCCTCTCTCTTTTCTCAAAATTATTTTATGTTATTAAGTTAATACTAAATTCTCTTATTTCTACATGGATATTCACATATATATCAATGTTTTCTATTTTAAATTCTGGGATTTACATATATGAAACCCTCTTTCCCTTTTAGTGGGTTTAAAGTGACGTAAAGATCATGTCTTTAAAGAAGTTTTTAAAACGTTATGATTATGAAATGAAACCCATTTATTTTATTCTATGTGGGTCATTTATGAAATGTTTTATGATGATATATGTGGCTCATATGATAATAATGTAAAATTTAAGGGTGTGCCCTGATAGCGCTCCAACGCATTGGGTAATGATGTAACCACTAGAGATTACAATTTTCACAATACCTTGGTGAATAACCTTGGTAATTTTCAAATGACACCTTCGGGATGGACCTTGGTGTTATGTTCATGATTGTCTATGTCAAATGATGTAGCCACATCTTCAAGTTATGAAAATTTTATTTTTTTATGATATGCCTCATGATTTCATTCTCATGCCTTAATGTTCTTTTCATGACCTTATTGAAGTATCTCAAGTTCACATGTAAAATGTTTCTCTTGTTTCCCTTACTGGGCTTTTTGCTCACCCTTTATTTTGATGTATGTCCCCAGGTTATGTGATGTTGTAATGAACCTAGGATGAACATGAGGATAAGCCTTCCAAGTGTTTTAGAAGAATGTTTTATGTTTTCATGTTTAAAGTTCCTGGTTTCCAAGACATTAAACCTTAAAGATCCTCAGATTTGTAAAATGTAATGAAAGTTTATGTGATAAAAAGGTAGGATGCTATAATACATGTATGACCATTGGCATGTTTGAGTCTATTTTCGGACCCCATTGAGCCACTTGTAAGTGAAAATGACATTTTATAAAAGTTAATTTAAAGTTAATGAAAATGTAACATAAACATATATCTTTCAGTAAAACAATTTTTTTATGGGGTTATATAAGTTATAATTCCAACTATAAATACTCAGTAGATATATAAAATCATTTCATAAATCATAGTATTTTATTTATTATTTATGACATTAAATAAAAAAATTTAATTATGACACAATGGTGGTGCAGTGATTGCTTCATTAATAAACGATTCAAATAAATGATATTATAAATGTTAAAATAAATGTAATTTTTTGATTTTTATGTCATCCATAAAATTTATGGATGATATTTACATGTTATATTTTTATTATTGATTATTTTTTGAATCAATCATGTTGTTATGTATTTTTAAAAAAATTCATGATTTGAATAGTATCAAAATTGACATAATTCGTATTTTAAAATATAATATATTTTATAAAAAAATATAAAATTAAATAAAAATATATTATTTATCCAAATGTCTATAATAATTCTAAAATTTCATTATTGACTCTATAATTGGATATATGTCATGTTTTGATAACTATTTTGAATCTCAATGTGTTAAATACTTGATAAAATAGTAAGAGTAAAAAAGGGTTAAATAAAAAAGATAAGGATTAAAAAATATCCAAACCAGTCTAATTGTTATTAGATGATTTTATTTAGACTTATTCTAGTCTTATAATTTAATTTAATTAGTTTTGGACCTTTTGAAGCCAAAAATCATTTTATAATAAAATAATACTTTCAAACATTCTTAAAGTGCTCCCCTCCCACTTATAAAAATCCACCACCTCTAAATCATTATACACAGCTTTCAAGCCCCTTATCTCATCCCAAATATGCTCCAAAAAGCTCATGAAATCCCTATATTCTATTTATAAGCCTTATATTTGGTATAATTCAATTAAATAAACACTTTTGATTCAATCCAAAAAGGGTTACCCGATATAAATGTAATGTCTTCTCTCAAGTTCTTTTCTTGTATTCCCCTTATCCAACCCCATATCACTCTTTATTACATTATTTTATAACTAAAATATTATATTCAATATACTATAATGTTTTTATAATAATTATTATAAGTACACTTCCACACAATCCATCAAATGGATATGAATGAAGTATTTTTGTGTATGGTGAACTACTGCCTCACGAAACGATGATTGTTAAATTATCTCCTACTACCTATCATGGTGGTCATTATGATGGAAATATATTTATATGTGATATATATTATATTTATATTGTGATTAAGTTTTTTTATTTTTAATTGATATAATACCATTATGGTTTCTGTAATGGGTAAATACGATAATTTCATTTGAGCAAGTGCGGACGATGCCCCTCAAAGTTATATGACTCATTCATGCCATACATGGAACATATAATGGATGGTGTTAATGAACATATGTAATATATATAAAATATTATATTATAACAGAATTATAATATACCTATATATCATTTTGTTTTCATTCCATTAAAATGAAAAAAAAATGAAAGTAGCGTTAATGCGTACGTACGACTTACCGTCTCCATGAACGATTAATTTAATTTTAATATATCCAAATGATATGGACTATTATAATTTCAAATATACTAGATATATATGATATATATGATATAAAAAATCATTAATATCATTATGGAGATAATGGAATTTTGACCACATGGACAACTTGTAATTATAAGAAGTTTATTTTTGAATCAAGTAACAAATGTCAACAAAACAACCTTTATTAACTTAAATGATTATGTAATGCTTATAAAATTTTAATAAGTTATATAAAAGGAATAATAATCTTTAAAAAGGTTTTTGAGAAATTATAAAGTATCTTTAGTTTATTATTCTAGATATAAAGTAATGAACGACTCAAGTCAGACACTAGGTAACCGAACTTCTTAACCCAATTTCAATTCCTTGGGTTAATATTCTACTTATTGATTATTTTGTGATATGATTAATTAAGAAATAAAATTTTATGTCCTATATTTTATTTATATATTAATTATTTTTACTTATTGGTAATAAAAATAATCAATCTATTTTATTTAAAAAATGATCATTTTAAGTGAACCATTCACATTCCTTTTTTAGTCAAAAAAATATTTTATGTAATGTCATTTAATTTAATTTTTTCATATGTTGGGATATGTTATTATATATCCTTATTTCTTTAAATTTTATGTCTATTTGATTGGATACCCCTTTCTCTCTCACCAACTCATTTTCTAAATATTTAAATAATGTCGTTAGTCTGCTGAACTTTTGTAAGGGACATTGTCTCAATATCCTTTCATTGGGGCATATTTTGATTTTATACACTACCATATAATTTAAAATTTATAATTATTCCCTTTTTATTTTAATTTCATTAAATGGTATTCAAAAGGAATATTTTGTTTTATGAATCATTTTACCAAATGGAAAAGGGTGTGTTTATTTTTAATGTAAACTGTGAAAATGACCATGGTGTCACTATGAGCTTTATTTCATATTTGGATTCCTTAACAATTCGTAACATTTTTAAAAGGATAATAATTTCAATATACCGTTTTCATGTATTTTTGTATTGATAATGATTTTTTAATGTCTTTATTATGTCAATATTTTGAAATGATATATTGTTATTGCAATGTGGAAATGATATCTTCCCTTTATGCTTTTTTTGTGTTATGATTATATTATGATTCTTGTTAATTATTTACGTATATGGGTGGTACCATGATAAACCTAGTGTGGGTGAGCCCGAGATATCTCTCTAATTCATTAGCTAATGAGATAGAGTTAAATATTAATGTTTCTCCTAAGAGATTTAGGGAATATAGTATGATTGGTATTCCAAAAGTAACTCCTCATATAGCTCTGAAAGATATATTGTTAGTATGTTAGGTATTCCACAAGTTATCATGATTTATGATTTCATGAGGTATGTTAAAGAGCTTATATATTGTATGTATTGATGTACTAATGTTTTATTTGTTTATTTTATAACCCTTACTGATGTTTTTATGTGCATCCCATGTTTTTTAAAATGTTTCTCATAGGACTTAAGGTGGAATAGTGTCAAGGATGGGATCGAGGAAAAGTCATATTTTTTAAAACATGGAACTAATCATGTTTATTTTATTTTCTTTTAAATTTTTTTATTTTATAAAAAAATAGATACTGATTAGAAGTTTCTAAAATTAATATTAATGTTTTTTGTATAATTTATGACCAAATTTTCAAAATCTATTAACCTGAAAAGATCTTCAATGTGAATTATTAACTTAATTCATGATTATGTAATGTTTAAGTTTTTGCCTTATAGTTGGCATTATAGGTCAGTTTTAACATCTTTAGGGATTGTGAGTTTTTTATAGAAACATGGTTAGTCTCTATGTCTACGCTTTTAGTTAAATCCTTATTTTGTAACTTTTTCTGATCATGGAAGGTCTATTACAAATAGAAAGTGGAGGATCTCAAGGGACATTCTTATCTTTTCATGATTAATTTCATGAAATGATTATTACAAAGCCTTTCCAGACGATTCTGAAACATTTTCTAACATACAACTCACTTGCAAGAAATTTTTTGAGATATCAAAAACCTCTGTTATACCTCTATACCATCTTGGATCATCTGTGGTATTTAATAAAATCATATTTTATCAATATTATCATATATTCAAGAAAGGTAAATATTATAAAGTCATTTTCAAATATTTTACCTTATCATAATATTTTGAAGAATATTATGATTTTGAAAAACATACTAGGGAAGGAGACCCTTGAAAAACCTTTTTATATTTTCTTATAAATATTAGTCTTTCAGCGCATACATATGGTATTTTAAAATGGCTGTTGATTGAATGTTTCAAATAAAACGTGGTCCAACTATTTTATAAAAAGAATGTTTTATCAGTTGTTTGGAAATTATATGTCATAAATGATAATTTTTTAAACTATTTTTCTTTGAACATCCATATGACCCAAGTTGTACTAGGTGTATTTTGATAAAGGAATCATATGATTTTGAAGGGTCTCTAAATCAGTTTTGCAATGCCTAGACTATCTATCTATGTGAACAAGATGATAATGAAACCAGTTGGATGCCATGATCAAGGTACAATGTTCTTTATTTGTGAATAGTGTTATTTTATGGAGGTAAAAAATGCCAATAGATATAAGGCTTCATGAATTTAGATATTGAATTCATTGTGATTTGGAATGAAAATTTGAGTTATAAGACAACTATTGAGGTTAAATCATGATAGGGTTATTCTAGAGTATTATAAAAATGGAAAACATGCAATATGGGTGTTACCCGTTGTGTCCAGAAAGGCCATATGAATCTGACCCACAACCGAAGGGTTATAAGGGTGCATTGACAAAAACTAGCCTACGTGAAGCTGTTGGTAATTATGACTTATTATTTTTAGTTAAATGATTTTATGGATCAAGACTATGTTTGTTTTGGGAACTTATGATTTTTCAAATGGATATCCTTAGTATATAAAAAATATTTGGTGATTAAGTGATAAATGTTATTTTTGAAGATCTTCACTCTTTTGGAGAAACACTACATGATTGAGGAAAATAGAATACTATGGGATTTCATTTGTGGAGTAATGGTTGAAATTTTATTTTGGATGAATCTGTGTTTTTATTATAGAAATATAATGATTTGGGTTATTTATGGATATGATTATCCTATTATAGATAAAATGTGATTTAATTAATTAAACTTTAGTATGTTACTTTAAGAGTAGTCGATGTTATTTGAAGACAAATGTTAAGATTTACTATGGAATACTATGTGATTAAATTCTTCTAAGTTTTTTGTTTCAATATTATTTTAGATTATATTGAAGGACATTATGTAAAATTGTGTATTGAATGGTCTTTGTTGAAATTTGTGTATTATTTATTGAATTTTGGTGATTAAGAGTAGTATTTATTTTTGTGAAATATTATCCTTTTGAGGGATTATCTGATTTTTTACTAAGCATTTTGGTTTTGGTTAATGTCTAAAGACAGGAAAAATATATAGTTCATCTTTTTTTTTTGGGTTATGTGATTCACTAGAAGTTGATTCTAATGTTTCAAGTGAGAGCATACCATATTTAATACTCATTTATTGTTGAAAAGATGAGTTTGTGGAAGAAATTTGATTAAAGGATGAAACACAATTTTTTAAGTAAGTATGTTTCCAATTACTTTAATCTAGGTAGTAATAAAATTATTCAACTCTATGAAAAGGATCTTGAATAAAAAATGTTATATGATTTCTTTTATCATAAGATATTTACCCAACCACAAATTTATGGTATTTTGGTGGTTAACTTTCCAGGATCAAGTTCTCTATCACTCTATATTAATCTATGAGAGTTAGTTCCTCCTCCATATCCATATTTTCCTACATGGAATCCAAGTATTCTTTATCTCAGGTTACCCATGTACTTATCCATCTTTCTTTTAAAGGGATAATTTAATTGCGTCTTTTCCCAATGTGGGGCTTTTAATGATGTTTTTTAGCCCAATTTTAAAATTATGAGGACACAATTCTCAAATGGGGGGATGGATGTAACATCCCAAGTAAATAAAGAATATAACATTTTCAAATTTATTAATAATTTTGAATGAAATATTAATTTTTCTTTAAATGGGATGATATGTCTGATAACTTACCCATCAGGAAACAATAGGTTTCTTTGAAATCTTACATTGCAAACAAATTTGAGTTATACTGTAAAATAATAAAATGTTATTTTATTTAAATGGCTATTAATGCCTAAACATTGTATTGGAAGGAATGAATATAACTAATAAAAATATGATCACACATGTTTTTTATATGTTTTTACTTTTATCCAAAAAAATTTAGAGGATTAAAATTAGAATGAATATTATTTTAATCATGAAAAACTCTAATATTTTTAAAAGGTTGTTTTACCACTGTTTAATGAAGAACCCCTTTTAAATCTTGGTTTTATCACTATTATATATTCCATTGACAAAATAAACTTCTTCTTTATTAGTGTGATATCAAAATTTACTTTGGTTAAATTTTTAGTATTTTTTTAATAAAGTTCATTTTCTAATAAATAGTGAAAAATACTGCATTTTATGTTAAAATTAACTTTTCCTCTGATTTATTTATATAGTTAGATTTTCCATTTATTGGTTTTAAATTTAATTGGATTATATTTTTATCATTTAATTCAAATATGTTCATTGTATTTAATTCTAATTCGAAATTTGACATAAACAAGTGTCAGTCTTTTGATAGTTATTATTTCTTAAAAACACGGTTTTTGGTTTTGACAACGGGAATTAATTTTAAATTATTTTCAGCAACTTATCTGTTTTGAATTTAGAATAATGGGTTACATATTTTTATTCATTAGGTCCAAATTTTGTAAATATTTAACACTTTTTATACATTATTAATAGTAACATCAGAAAATAATTTATTTACCATGGTTATAAGGTAAATCTGGAAAATAAGGGTAAACAAATAATATTATACTAATATTAAATTACCCTAACACATGATCTAATCCTATTTTATTATACATTTCCAACCATGGAAATCCTTTTCTTGATTTTGGGACACCATGGATCCACTTGTAATTTAAAATGACATTTTATAAAAATTAATTTAATGTTAAGGAAAATGTAACATAAAGATATATCTTTTAGTAAAAAAAATTTTATATGGGGTTATATAAGTTATATATCCGAATAGAAATAGTTATTAGAAATATAAAATGATTTACTAGATCATGTTATTTTATTTATAATTTTAATACCTTAAATAAATAATTTTTTTTCATAAAATGGTGAGTAGTGATTGTTTCACTAATAAAGGATTCAAATAAATGATATTATAAATATTAAAATAAATGTAATTTTGTTATTTTGATATCATCCAAGAATTTTGTAGATGATATCTACATGATATATTTGTATTAATAACGAATTTTGAAATCAATAATGTTGTTATGGATTTTATAAAAACCACGATATGAATAGTGTCAAAATTGACATATTTCATATTTTAAAATATAAATTAGTTTATTAAATATTATAAAATTAAAAAAAATTATATTAATCCATATGGTTATAATAAGTCTAAAATTTTATTATTGTCTCTTTAATTGCATATTTTTCTTGTTTCAGTAACTACTTTGATTCTAAAAGTTTTAAATTCTTGATAAAAAAGTAAGAATAAAAAAGGTAAAATAAAAAATATAAGGATTAAAAAATATACAAAACCTGTCCAATTATTATTAGATGATTTTATTTAGACTTATATACATATTATATTATAGTTTAATGAGTTGTGGATCTCTTTAAACCGAAAATATATTTATAAAAAATAATACATTCAAACTTTCCTAAAGAGCCCCTCCCTCTTTTAAAAGGCCACCACCTCTAACAAATTACTCACACCTCTCAAACCCCATCGATCATCCATCATCTGCTCTAATAAGCTCCAAAAATCCCTCTATCCCACCTATAATCCTTACTTTGGGAGCAATCAATTCAATAAATAATTTTGATTCAAACCAAAGGGAGTAGCCCAATTTGAAGGTAACATCTTCTCTCAAGTTCTTTTCTTTTATTTTTCTTCTCCAACCCCCTAAACTTTTTTTATTCCTTTATTTTATGACATCACCATTATATTCAATATAATATGATGTTGTTATGAGAAGTATTAGAACTAAAATTTCACACACCTCCATATAATTGATAGGAACATACTGTTTCTCTGGACGGTGAACTACTGTCTCACGAAATGAGGATTGTTCAATAATCTCGTACAACCTCTCAGGGTGGCCATTATGATAGAACTATTTTTATATTAGATATATATAATATTTATATTTTCTCTAATTTTATGTTTTTATTTCATTTATAGAATACCTTTATGGTTTCCATAATGGGTAAATACAATAACTTCATTTGACGAAGTGCAGACTACCGCCCCATCTAATGGATATGAAAATATTATTCCTGTGAACAGTGAACTACTGCCTCACAAAATTATGATTGTTCTATTGTCTCCTACCGCCTCTCAGGGATGCCATTATAATGGTACTATATTTATATGTGATATTTTTGATGCCCCTTTTTCGTCACAAAGTCTAAACGAAATGCAAAGGAAAATTACTCAATAAGGAAGATTAATCCTTTGAATAAACATCAAAAAAGTGAAAGGGATGAACAAGGAGAACATTGCCCATAGGTCACGCAAGTTCCAGCATGGTCGCACAAGTAGAATTGCGCACCGCCCAAATGGGCGTGTAGGTGACTTGCACACCCTCTTCGAAAATCACCCAGTGTCTTCTCCAGCCTATAAATACCCCGGTGGGACCCCCCATGGAGGAGGACTTTTTGCAGAATTCAGATACACAGCTCTGAACGCCGAATTCTCTTCTTCAAGTCTTCTGAACACTTCCAAGGTAATTCTGTACCTAGAATGGAAGGTCTAAAAAAGATGAATAAGTTCTAAGTGTTAGAATTCACTAACACATGCGCACCTAAGTGTTTTACCCTTTAGGGAAATGAACACACCTGTGCACCTCCTTACCTACTCATTGAAACATGCGCGCCACTCATCTGGAAGTACCTCAGGATAATTCTAAAGGCTTTGGTCAAGGATCGCCCAAGTATTACCCTACTGGTTAACAATCGCGCAAGTACCCATGTACCACTCAGGAATACCTACATGACCAGCACTTGCGCGCCCATGCAGTACCTGCGCGCCCCCTAGGACTAGTGCGCCCTTCTACTTTTTGGTGCCCTTCCTGCCCATTTCACCTCTCTTATGCCATTCCACCTCTCCTATTCAAGATTTAGTCTTTATAAAACTCTTAAAAGCCAATTATGGCATGTTTTCTTGATTTACATCCTTATCCTAAAGGAATTCCGTGGAACATCCCTCAAAACATAGTGATTTAAACATATTTATTTCACTGAAGTTAGATATTTCATTCATTAAACCTCGTCCTTTAAGATGAGAAAACCCTACCCTTGGGCCTCCTTTTTAGGAGTAATCCCCAGTTATAAATTTTCCATATACTCGGCCTCTTTTTCAGGAGTAAGCCCTAGTCCAAATTCTCATTAATTTGGGCATCCTCTATATGAGTAAGCCCCAAGTCCACATTAATTTGGGCCTCCTTTTCAAGAGTATGCCCCAAGTCCCCTAACTCGGGCATCCTTCTCAGGAATAAGCTGCATTCATAATTCCCTTAACCTGGGCTTCCTTCTCAGGTGTAATCCCCAGTCTTAATGTTCTCAAATATGGGCATCCTCCTCATGAGTAATCCCCAACCATGGTTCTCTTAAATTGGGTTTACTCTTCAAGAATAAGCCCCAGTTTAAATGTCTACAAATATGGGCATTCTCCTTAAGAGTAAGCCCCAAGTCCCTTAACCTGGGCTTCCTTTTCACGAGTAAGCCCCAGTCTTAATTTCTCTTTGATAGTCTTAATTTAATTTTGATCTGGGCTTCCTTTTCAGGATTAAAACCCAATCAGGAGTCCCCTCCTAATTTGGGCATCTTCCTTAGGAGTAAGCCCCAAGTTAGAGTACCCAAATCTCCATGATGTACATATACCTTTATGGACCTTGTTCCGGGATTTCTTACCTGAAGTAAATCTAAATCCTCATCTATTTTGGGCATTCATACATAAATAAGCCTTGCATCATTGCATCTTTCATGGCACAATTGTCTGGTTTCATTAATACCTCTTATTTCACACACCAAGCATGACTCACATGATCTTAGAGTGTAAAAGTAATCATGACATCTTTTTTTGAGCCATCAATCATGCATAAACATCATACTCCCTTACTTGAACAACGTGGGTTCTGATTCCTTTTACAAAACAAATGATATGTAGGTATCCCATCAGTGGGTATGATCCCAACATTGAAATAATCCATGTCCTTCTGAATGACATTAAACTTCAAGTTCCCCAATGAGTGGCTTTAAAACTAGTATGGTTATCATAATAACCAAGAGAATTTTATGTACTGAAGGATACCATTGACTAGGAATATCTAAAAAATACAGATGATTCTCTATCGATGAAGAACCTCGAATACATATAAAAGATTCTCTAAATTTCCTACATATTAATCATTGATTTTCAGATCTAAAGGAAAGCTCATTTTATACTTGTTAACGTAATAAGGATTCATGAACATAACTTAAATCTATAAAGAGAGTCTTGGAGTAGAAAATAATTCCCCTAAAAAGGTGTGATGAGTCCAACCTCCCATCCTCTCAACTAATGCAAATTCCTAAGCCTCATCAATCGACAACTAATGGGCACATACCTTTGGAAAGTAGGTCTAAATGGATATGGAATCATTGGATGTTTCCTGTTCTACGAACAAACCCATTAGAAACCGATTGGAATGTTTGAAGCTTCAATCAACAAGGCCATCCCCAATTCCAGAGGAAACAAAAAATGGTAAACCCGACGTGAATCCTTAACAAAGATAAAATGATGCTTTTCTTATTTGTTAGGCCCCTATTTAAACTCAATGAGAGGGCCAAAAAAGCAATCAGTAACATATTTTCTCATCCAAAAGATGTAGTGGCCGACCTTATCTTGATTATGTATATTATATCAAATAGGAACTCTTTTCCAAGATCTTATGCATTTCCAAAATGGATTCTCTCAAGTTTACAACTGTGAATATGTCTGCCATGAAAACCTCTACTGCGAATGCCACTGCTGATACTGCTGCAGGATCATCGTCCGCTCTGAGGACGACATCACCTACTCAGTGTCTTAAACGCTGGGTATCAAATGCGTTGGTTAAGATATACCATTAAAACGGTACAATTATGACTCTGGAGGCCGCTCGACATGCCCTACAGGTCAATAATTCAACATGGTTGTCCGGACAGTGACATCCAACGATCAAGAAGTAGGCAGTGCTAACTACCGTCTCCAACTATTTCAGTTCGTTATCCCCAGAATGCAATCACCATTTACTCCCATATTCTGAGGAGGAGAATGAGCGGGTCCCTCAGGGCCTTAATTCAAGGAGACAGGAGTCCTTCCCGAGGGATCCCATCAACAATCGCTGCCAGACTCATGCCGCAGTGCACCCTCAACATGATGGGGGTATCAACTCAGGTCATTTGGCTCAGGTTCCTCAAACCCGAGCAGGCAAGACAAATCGGCATAGACAAAATCCAGTCAACATTGAGTGGGTTCTTATCTCTGTCATTTCAGGAAAGTCCACCAACCTAACTCGGTGGCAAGAAATGAGTGGGAACACACACCCGTCCGTTTTAATTCCGCTGTCCGGTAGAGTCGTCTGGCAGCATCACGCTAATCCAGCCAGGCAATTCTGGCGAAGTACTATAGACAGGAATATACACCTATTTGTAAATCATCATCTAGTCAGCTAGCTCGTCTGACTACATATGATGGAGCTCATCCACCACGTTCAGAAAAGTGAAATCAGTAGGCACATACACCTGCTAGTATTGATCAAGCTTACCAACAGTCTTGTTTGGTAGCATTCGAAGAAGTCAGTCGGAGAGCTCCGATGACAAACAGAAGGCAGACTCAACTCTATGCCCCCACACATGAGTACTATCAGGATTCATTAACAAGAAAAAGAGGAAGTGAGCAGGAACACACACCTACTCCAAGTACAGAATGAACATATATCCCCATTTCGGTAGCTGAATTCCCCAAGAATATTCTATCAATGGAGAAAGAGAAGAAGAAAATCCCTACTCATATTCTGGATGCCTACCAGGATATTATAACAGCTTCAGCATCATCTCAGGGAAAGACACATAAATCTATCCCTACCAGTGGAGTGACAAATCCACAGTTCACTCCATAACAGACACACACATCTGTTCCAGTCCAATAGGGTTATGGGCCATACTCCCCTATATCATACGGACATCCAAGTCAGGAATATACAGCTGATTTGAGCAGATATAGTTAGCCTAACCCGATCATTTCTCTTGAACAGGCACATACACCTGCCAAATTGAGTTAGAAGGCATCTAAGAAAATGACCCGCCCAATACAGTCAAGAAATCAAGGGCCAATCTGTAACAAGGCCTTACTTGATGCTGGAGTTCTTGATGCACTCAGAAAACTATCTATTTCAATTCAAGATTCTTCTCTCTCAGTTCCCAATAGTCGGGACATTAATTCCAAAGGTCTGTACCAGACACATCCTCTTGAAGGCTTGCTTCGTGACAAATCAGTCAATCTTGAAGTTTCAACTTCAGATGAATGCCACAAGAACCCTCTATGTGGTCAGATGATCAAGGAGAAATTTTTTATATCTTTTGTTGTAACCCACCATGGTGGTCCTCCCCATAATGATGAATTTCACTGCCAAAGTCCTCTCCGCAGTAGTGATTCACATTTCTTGGAAAATTACCCAATAAACAATGTAGTGACGAGAAATCACTCTTATCTTGAGGCACTTGAAAATGTGAATCCGGTCATGTCTGATGCTTTACCATTAGTATGTGAAATACTTTCTCAACAAGAAGATATCCCAGGGTGTAGGTCATTCTCCATACCACCCCTAAGTCATGCATCTTCTAGTTTGATCAGTGATTTCTCTACCAGTCTTGTTGAATATGATGAAGCAACAAGTAAGCACCAGCTCTAGTCTAATCAGGTAGAAGAATCTTTATTGAATGAAAAAGAGGAAGTATATAACATGAGAAAACAACTGGTGAAAGCTAAAGTGCATGTCTTGTTTTGGCCTCTGGCTAACTCTCAGTATGACATTCTAGAGATGTTGATGGAAGATGGAATTCATGATATTCATATCAACATATGGAGAACTCTTTTTCAGTTAAAAAAGAAAGTATTATCTTATGATGAATATGAAAATCATGTTAAGATAATAGAAGGGTTACAACACCATATTGACTTGGCATCTATATCAGTCTCTCGATATCTGAAGGCTAAAAAAAGCAGAGAGCCCTTCAACATTCATGCCTTGGTGCACTATAGAGATTGCTCTAGTAAATTTCCAATGCCCCATATGGTATTAATGTCAGAGGATGGGGTGTTCATGGAACACTACATTTCACTGTACTCTCCAGTCAGAAAAGCCCGCGGAAAATGGTTTCACTCAATGTTATTGCCCAAAGCAGGCCACATCCAATTGGCTTTGTGTGTAATCAAAGGCTCACTCAAAATACAGGCCTCAATTAGTTCTTCTCAAAATCAAGCATACAAAGAAGAATTTGTTGAATTACTCCTGCATCAAGAAAATGAGAATATTGAACAGGCCTCTCATTTGGGGCAAGCACATCACCAAGTGACAGAAGTGTCAGAAATCATCAAATGGTCTTTTGAGCCGGGTGATAAAAGTGGATGTTGATTGATGCCTCCAGCTAATTTACGGACCAACTTCCTCATGATCACGAGAGATTTTAAGAAAGTATTAGACACATCATGTCAAGAGCCACCCCAGCTTTCCAGACTCGGGAGTCTTTTAAACCAACTCTCAGAATCAATAAATAGGATTCAAGGAGTTGATTAAAGACAATAGGAACAGCCCCAGTCCACAAGACTGGGGACTTTTTCAAATCCTCAATCCCTCCCTCAGAGAAATTCATTCTTCCCTTGATTGGGGAAGAAGCCTCAAGAGGAATGAAGAGCCAAATTGTCAGGAAATTCCCTCCAAATTACGGTTCATCAAGAAGTTCCTGAGGGATAGAATCTTCAAAAGGCAATGTCTCATCAAAGACATGGAATAAGACAATATCACAGAAATACTAATAGAAGGTACATGTTGCGTTATGCATCAAATATTTTCATTAATACCCCTGTTTTTGATCCTCCAAAACATGTGGTTCACTCAGGGGACTCAGATGAAGAGGTTCCAGCTCAAGAAGTTGTACGCACAGACACAAATGAAGAAGGTATGCATACACGAAATCCAAGGATTACCCAGAATCAAGGTAATCCTTAAAGTAACCCACTTCCCCCTCTCCGAAAGGGAGCTTACAAGGGGAAAGGAAAGAATCAGGTTACATACCCTTCCTCTGGAGAAGGTCATCGCTCTCACTAGAGAAAATATTTGCACAACAAGAGGAAGAAATGAAGGAATTGAGGAGGTTGAATGTAAAATTATTTCAAAGTAGTCTTCCTCCTAAGTATGCTATAGTTAGTCGGCCAAGGGAATTTGTTGTGGCTACTGAGATGGGTCAAGAATATCCTCCTCTATCAATACACCCTTACAGTTCTAATATTACGGGTCAAGTGAAACAACAATTAGCGGTGCTACCATCAGTTGCAGTACCAGCCACCACATTTGTACTAGCTCCAGTCATTGCACCTGTTCAGGTCCAAGCTCAACTGGATGTTTCTCAAAAGATAATAACTACTATTGAGTCATTAACAGCTCGGTTGGAAGCTATGGAGGGAAAGCATTCTCAAATTCAACTAGAAAAGAGAGCTTACCCTGAATGGGTAGATTCAATCCACCCCCATCATGTTTTGGGACCCATATGTTCCCTATTTTCAATGGATCTTGTGATCCTGAATAGCATTTGATGCATTACATGTCTTGTTGCGATCCTATGATGAGAACTACAGAACTTCAAGAAGCAGTGAAACTTTGATGCTTTGTGTGAACCTTTCAAGGACCATCTTTTGTTTGGTACACAAGCTTGCAATCCCGGTCAATTACCAGACGGGAGGATCTTCGTCAAAAATTTCTTCTTCAGTTCAGCTCAACGTTGCCAAATACAATAGTTTTTTATCTTACAAACTACAAGGAAAGGGAGAATGAAAGGGTCTCAGATTTCATTGCTCGCTGGAAGGGATTAACATATTCTCTAAGCTTAGAACTCTCTTAAGAAGAACTGTTGCCAATCTGTGTGGAAAATCAGTGTGATGAATTACACACGCCGTTGATCCTTATGAAATACACAGGAGGGTTTCAAGACCTTACTTCAATCGCTCAAAAGATTGAAGATTCTCTTATAAATACTAAAGATAAAGCTCGTGTAATTCCATTAGCTCTTGGAAGGAGAATGGGTAAAGCAGAGACTATTACAGTTATGCTTAGACAAGCACCTGTACCTACTTCTACTTCAAAACCTTCATCTTATCAAAGGGTACCACCTCTTGAGTGCCAAAAAAGAGTTCATTTCGTCAAGATGATCAAAGAGATCAAAGAAGAATAAAATTTGAGGATTTGAAGAGCAATGTTTACACTTTCTGAAATGAACAAGTTCCTCGTTATTTAATTTCGGCTCTGCAAAATAAGTTGGTGCAATTTCCAAGGCCCAAGAGGCCAAATATGGAAGGATATGAAGACCATGCCAATTATTTCCCATTTAATCAGATGTTGGGGCATCCCATTCAAATGTTTTTTGTTTTTAAGGACCTCCTAAAAAAAATGTTCAACTTGGGACAAGTCAAACTGAAAGGTTCTTCAGCTCAGGTAGCATGTGTTATTGCTACAAATCCAGAGGAGAAGGGTGAGTGTCAATAAGTTAAGAACAAAAATGCACAAAAATATGATGATTGTATGGTCATAAAAACGATCAACCAAACTCATACTATTTTGCGAATGAAATTGAATAAACCAATTGTGCCTTATGCCATGAATGCTGAAGCAAATCCCTTTTCATCAGAGGGAAAATCCTCAAAAGGGAGGCACAATTCCAAGAAAGAGGAACAATCAGAAGAAGATGAGTATGTGTCAAAGCCTAAGATGTCTTTGACTCTGGAAGAATTCACGCCATCTACTTAAAATTCACAGGCACCGCCCCACCAAATGACATATCCTAAAAAGTCTAATCAGGCAGAGTCTTCATCGGATGAATAGTTTATCTTCGGTTATGTTAATATGATTCAATTAACAGATCCATATGCCAGTCACAGTTTTGATTTTGATGAGCCCAAATTCCCTGTATCAAATAGAGAAATCATAGGATGTTCCAGAGGCTTAGGATACAGGGAAAGACGTGGATCTTTCAGAGGCCACTATTCTAATTCTACCCCTACTAGAACTTTGTATGCAGAAGAAACTCGTGGTAGAGCCCTTCAACGAGCTCAACAAGAACAAGCATATTCTTCCACACAATGTAGAATCGGTCTTGGCACAATTATTCTAGACTATCTGTTGAAGGTTCCATCTTCTTCCTCTCAGCAATTAAATAGACCCAATCGGTCTAATCTTCCAAAGCCAGGAGTATTACCAACTCCTATCCTGGTACAAGATGCATCAAATTCCGAAGCATCAAATTCTAAGGTACCTACAAAACCACATGTTCCTGTTGGAAAATGCATACCTTTGGATCAAAAGTATTATATATTGAAACACCTGGCCTATGTACCGGCCAAGTTATCAATTATTGATGCATTAAATTTATCATAGGATCTTCGAAAGGCACTCACCGAGGCTTTGTCACATCCTCATGAATTTGAGACAGAAATTGATGCAGCTGAAGTCTACCATGTAGAGAATAATCCAACAGAATGTCATGCAGTGATATCATTCATAGATGAAGATGAAGACGATGTCGTGCGTGGGCATATCAGACCATTATACTTATCTAGAAAGGTCAATGGTGTAGATGATCAATGTGTCTTCATTGATAATGGTTTAGGAGTCAACCTCATCCCCATTCATACACATCGTCGATTAGGCCTCATGGAGTCTGATTTATCTCCTTCTACTTTGATGTTACGAGGATATGATAAAAATGAACAAGAACCAATGGGTGAGATTACAATCAGAACTAAGTTTGGAGATATTGTATCCAATTTAGATTTCATGGTTGTTGATCAATACTCAGCCTTCAACATCTTGCTTGGTAGACCCTGGCTACATCGGCATGCGGCCATCCCTTCGCCATACCATCAATGTCTCAAATATTGTTTCGATAGTAAAATTGGGACATTGTATGGTGATAAATCCCCATTCAAGACATGTTAATCTCAATACATTGAGGTGGAATTCTATCACATGAAGAGAAAAGACGAATCCGAAACAAGGGATATTACCAAAGTTAATGCTCCATATGGTTTGGAAAAGATTCTAGTAAACCCATTTACACATGTGAGTAAAGATTATGTGTTACCTATCAGTCAAATTGACAGGATATACCCAAATAAAAATACTCTTATGGAAAGATCTATAATGTCAATTACGACAATCGAGCCAGACAACATGGGAGAAAGTGGTGATCCACCATGCAATGATGAAAGCTCAAATGGAGATGTCTTCATTTCATCTGATGAAATCCAACATGTCTATACTTCGCCAATCAGGCCCAGGAAAGTTATAGAAATGTCATAGGTAAATGATGTTGTCAATTCTCAATCCATCATCTCCTCTTTGTTACCCAAAGAATATCCTTCATCATCAATCATGTCAGAAATGGAAGCTTATTCTTCAAGATGTGAAAATTTTGACATCTCTTCTGATTATGGAAATTCTGCTTCATCATCTACTATGCAAGTGGAAATAGAAGAAATAACACATGTTAAAGAAGAAGAGGAAGATCTCAGGGATGCTCCTCCAGAATTTGGAGAGGGTATCTCTACCACCATTGATGAACTCAAAGAAATAAATCTGGGTAAAAAAGAAGATCTACACCCCCACATTAATTAGAGCAGCCATGACTCTTGAAGAGAAAGAGATTTATATTTCCTTTTTAAAGCAATTCAAGATATATTTTCTTGGAACTATACAGAGATACCAGGGCTTGATCCCGATGATTCCACTAATCGTTTGGGATTTCCAGAAGAACATCAATGATTCAAACAAGCCGCTAGAAGAACACACCGAACCTATGCTTCCGAAATTAAAGCTGAAGTGGATAAGCTCATCAAATCAAAATTCATCTGAGAAGTTCAATATCCCAAGTGGTTGGATAATATTGTCCCAGTGAAAAAGAATAATGGGAAAATTAGAGTTTTCATTTATTTCAGATATCTTAATCAGCATTGTCCTAAGGATGATTTTTCAGTTCTGATTATAGAACTCTTGATTGATGCGACAGCTGGTTATGATGCACTTTCCTTCTTGTATGGATATTCTAGATATAATCAAATCTGGATGGCTCTAGAAGATGAAGAATCTACAGCCTTCATAGCCCTTCAAGGTGTGTTTTGCTATCGGGTAATGCCCTTTGGCCAAAAGAATGTAGGTGCAACATATCAGCGTTCCATGCAATGTATCTTCAAACACTTTCTAGGAAAGTTTGTTGAATATTATGTGGAAAATTTGGTGGTTAAATATAAAAAACTTTCTAATCCCTTGGCTAATTTGGAAATCATATTCCACAAACTTTGGTAACATAATTTGAAGATGAACCCCTTAAAATTTTCCTTTGGGGTAACCTCAAGAAAATTTCTCAGCTTTGTTGTATGACATCATTATATTAAAGTCGATCCGGAGAAGACCAAGTAAATCCTTGGTGTGTCACCTCCTTGAAATTTGAAATAATTAAGAGGAGTTCAAGGATATTTAGCCTATATTTGGCGTTTCATCGCCAATTTGGAAGGCAAAAGTCTACCGTTCACCAAATTGATGAAGAGGGGAGTCACCTATAAGTGGACTGAAGAATGTCAAGAAGCATTCAATATTCTCAAGAAGTTTCTCTTAAGTCCACTGGTGTTAATGCCACTGGTTGAAGGAATACCACTTATCCTCTATGTGACAGCTCAAGAGCAATCATTGGGTTCCTTTCTTGCTCAGAAGAATGTTTTTGGGAATGAAAACATCCTCTACTATCTCAGTTGGACTATGCTTGAAGCAGAAACCCGATACTCGAACATTGAGAAGTGCTGCCTAGCATTAATCTTTGTTGTTAAAAAGTTGAGACACTACCTGCAACATCACAAGGTCCAATTGGTATATCACAATAACCCGCTCAAATTCATCCTTAGTCGTCTAATGCTTACAGGACGTCTCGCAAGGTGGGCAGTTATCTTGCAGCAGTTCGACATTCAATATGTGTCTCAAAAGTCAATAAAGGGCCATGCTCTGGCTGATTTCCTTACTAAACACCCTTCAGTGAAAGACACATCTTCAGATATTGAACTCTGTGATGAGGAAGTCTTCTCTATTCAAGAAAGTCTTCAAACATGGGAAATGTACTTCCATGGTGCTTCCAGAAGTCCAACAGGGATGAAAATGGAAAATCCTAAATTCAACAAAGTTGGCTTAGGAATTGTAATCATTTCTCCATAAAAGGCGATGTTAACATATTCCTTATCATTGTTGGGAGGCGATACAAATAATTAAGCGGAATACCAATCTCTCATCACAGTCTTGGAGTTGGCGCTTCAAGCACAAGTGAATCACAAAAAGGTGAAAGGTGATTCAGACCTGGTAATCAAACAAGTCAATGAGGATTATGCTATCATAAAAGAAAAACTAATCCCATTGTATGATTACATCAGAGATTTAACGGTGGAATTCCCTTCAGAACCGACATTTTCATATGTCCTGAGATTACAAAATTCTCAAGATGATGCACTAGTTAATATAGCCACAACTCTGGCAGATCCAAATCGAGATGAGACAACCATCAGTATTTCCCACCGTCGTACAATTTCACCTTATGTTCAAGCCAGAACAGAGGAAATCAATGAAATTAGTCACATTCCTGAACAATATAGTCATACTACATGATGGATGAAACCTATTAGGGAACACCTTCAAAATGGAACATTTCCACCTGATAGAGCTAGGAAAGAACAAGTCTAGAGATGTGTGGTCAATTTCACTCTTTGGGATAGCCCAAACAACTTAGAGAAAATTCTCTACAAACGTGGTTTTGATGGAGTTCTCTTCAGATAAATTGATAGTGAAGAGACAATGGCTGTCAGGAAAGAAGTACATGCAGGAGTCTATGGTGACCACCAGTCTAGACATAGACTATCTGATTAGATTTGAAGGCTTGGATACTTTTGGCCTTCAATGATAAAAGATTGTGTTGATTTCACAAAGATGTGTCATTCATGCCAAGTACAATCCAACATCATTCATCAACCTCCAGAGTTGCTTCATATAGTTAAATATTTGTGGCCATTTTCCACATGGGGAATGGATGTGGTAGGACCCTACCCTTCAGCAACGGTCAAGCAGTTTATGTATCTTCTTACTACTACTGACTTCTTTTCCAAATGGGAAAAGGCAATACCCCTCAAAGATGTTAGTTCTAAAAGCATTGATAGCTTCATTAAGTCTAACATCATTACCAGATTTGGTGTTCCTCATACCATATTGATGGACAATGGAACCAACTATTGTTCATCTGAGGTGAAGAAGTTGTATAAAGAATACAACAACAAATCCAATCATTCATCTTGGTATCATGCAGCAGACAATGGCCAGATAGAAGCCTTCAACATGACTCTATCAAATATACTACAAAATATGGTGGATAAAGATAAGAGGTTATAGCCTAATAAACTCTTTCATGCTTTATGGGCTTATCAAACTACCACCTGCACTGCAACACAGTCAACTCCATATTAATTGGTATATGGAACGGAAGCAGTCTTTCCAATTGAGGTTCAACTACCCTCGCTCAAGGCTTCCATTTGTGATCAGTCATCCACAGATGAACAATCTCAAAAGCGATTGAATGAATTGGAATGGTTAGATGAGAAAATATTGTGCACTCTACACCAATTGGAAGTCTATCAGAATCGAATAGCACGATCTTTCAACAAAATAGTTCGTCTTCATTCGTTAGTTCAGGGAGAATTGGTATTAGTTCTCAGAACTCCAATGGTACCAGGGAAGAAACCTCCTAAGCATGAACCAAAGTGGGAATGACCTTATTCAATACAAAAGGTCTATTCCAATAGAGCTTATTCATTAATCTCAACGGATGGAGAACTCATCACTACTCCAACCAATGGCATATTTCTGATGATGTATTTTTTATAAATACAAAATACACCATCCACGGTCCATGCATATGAACATAAACTATTTGAACTTATGTCCATCATGAAGTTAAACTATGGCGTCCAGACTACATGATGCTAAACTGTACAGAAGTCCCTTACGTCCAGCACGATGTTAAATTGTATAAACATCAATGGTCCATGCATACGACCTTAAACTATTTGCATGTCCCTTATGTCCAGCACGATGTTAAACTACACCATCCAGAGTCCATGCATATGAATTTAAACTATTGTCACATACTTCTAACATGACGTTAAACTGTATTGGCCTTTTTTTCATCCAACATGACGTTAAACTATGAAAATGTCCCTAATACGTCCAACATGACGTTAAACTATGAAAAAGTCACCATAATACGTCCAACATGACATTAAAATGCATCCACTTTTGTCCATACTGCATGACATTAAACTGCATAGTCCTCTTTTTTTCCAACAAGACATTAAACTATTTTGTCCCCATCATCCTAACTATATTACTGTAAACTGTATATAAATCCCTTAATAGGTCATACATGACGTTAAACTGTATTTTTGTCCCTACTACATGACACTAAATTGTGTATCACCAATAGTCCTAACTACAAGAATTTAAACCGCATAGTCCCTTCATATGTACTACATGACATTAAACAGTGCATCTTTAAGGTTGTTGTTACCTCTTGTTTCTCACACTGAGTATGACTCACGTGAGCTTAGAGAAAATTTCAACCATAACACCCTCATTGGGCCACTGACCACAAGTAAGTCCCAACATCATTTTTTATGTCGTTGTCCCCAATAAAACAACTTGATCGCTAATTCATTATTTAATTGAACTACACGAACTTTTATCCTTGCCTTCTAGGCTGGGTATGTAGGCAACCTCCCAAGGTTCAATCCCAAAACCAATCTCTTCACATCGGTTCACCTCCATCTCATATGATGTCGATTCATGAAACCACCCCCAAAATCAATATATTTACATTGGTTCACCTTCATCCTTGCTATAAGACGTTAAACTGTACAACACTTTTTTCATGTACGTCAATAAACTACAATATTATTTGATACCCTTACCTGAGAGGATATCATTTTTTACATTGATCTTTAATCATGTTAAAGAAAACTATGTTCATACATGGAAATACCTGAACCTTTTATCTTGGGTTAAACCATCATTGCACTAAAGTCCCCTTTCAACCTTCACATGTACAAACCAAATCTGTACAGAGGGTATTTCTAGAACTATGTGGGCTTGATTCCCATCCTTATGGGATACGTAGGAACGTTCGAGTGTCCCTCGAATCCAGCCCCAAGCCTTTGGGCCTAACCCCAAATTTGACTTTCAGTCCCCTGGCTGAAAAGTCCCCATGAAAACACACACTGTGTGTTTATTATAATAGTATGAGCTCTATGACCTTAAAATAAGATCTCTCATACTTTCGTCCCACATGACGTTAAACTGTATTTCAAGAACTATATATGGATTGATTCCTATCCATATGAGATATGTAGTTACGTCCAGTATTTCAATTCAGGACCCAACCTCAATGTGATTATGTTTAGAATTGATCTATGTATCTTTACATACATTGAACAATACCCATTTTTATGTGTAATAAATCATAAACATAAATATTTTCAGATCGTCATCACCATTTTCATAACTTCTTATCACAAAAGGCTTGATACCCGAGAGTTCTTTTGTCTGACTATGCATCATGTGCCCTTAGGCAGCCATGCATAAGTAGTCTACGTAACGGACCTGTCAGCCAAAAGATGTTATTATTTGACTATGCAGCCAATGCCCTTATGTGGCCCTGCATAATTCAACCCCTAATGGGTTTGTTAAATAGTGGTAACTTTATTCTTGGGAGGAAAACCTCTCTTTTCATTATTTGTCTTAATGAAAATATGTAGGGATCTGTAAAAATAGCCATCCTTAACATATTTGTCTCATATCCTTTTTCATGATCTGAAATTATTCAAGTCTATGGTTTATATTTTCCTTCCCTACGTTTGGGTCAGACCTTCATAGGAGTGATATTCATCCAGTTCTTCGATAATATGGTTTGGAAATATATTCTCCATATTCATGTAACTTTTTCTATATATCAAACTCTATGATTTGGAAAAGTTGAATCCCCAAAAAAATCCACTGGGGTTTTAGCAGTAGAAATGTAAATTTCTGAGAGTTATTTTGCCTGACTATACAACATGTTCCCTTAGGTGGCCTTGCATAAACAGTCTACATAATGGACCTGTCAGCCAAAAGATGCTATTTAATTGACTATGCAGCTAATGTCCTTAGGTGGCCCAGTATAATTCAACCCCCTAACTAGTTTGTTAAATAATGGTTACTTCATTCTTGTGAACTACTTCTTCTAATGCCTTTTTAGTTCTTTTTCATATCATTCCCCAGATTCAAATTTTCTTAAGTCATAGTTTATATATTTTCCCTCATACTTGAGTATAGTAATATATTTTTAGATAAATTCTCTAGGAATTGAGTCAATTCTTATTCATTCGGTCAATGCTATTTCGACCATAAAAATTAGCTTCTTTATGTCCAACGTGCATGACTTTAAGCTGCCCACAAAAGACAAAGGAACTCTAAATAAAAGTCAACTTCTAGCTCACTGAACATACATTTTTTATGATTTAGGTAATATTGATCAATTAAAAGATTCAATGTTTGTAGGGTTATTTATAATAATCCTAGTAAAAATCAAACTATGCTTACTCGGCCCATTGGCTTAGGTAAAATTTAAAGTAGGTAATAGGAAAATACATGCACAAGTGATTGAAGATGAAAGCATTCTTTCCATTTGATGCACAAGAATTAGAAGGACATCCATAGATTGGAGTCTCTCCTCTTTTCTAGGAAATTACGAGAAGCTATCAACCTAAGTCTTCACTTGATGAACAACATCCCGAGCTTCATCAGCAGCTACTTGAAGATCATGCACCCGACCAACTTCACTCTTTTGAGCCTAATGGAGTGATTTTGTGGAATATGCAATGGCTTTCATACCATTCATTTGAGCTCCCTCCACTAAATTATAGAGTTGGTTAAGTTCCCCAATAACAATATCTAACTGTTGCTGAAGGTGCTTCTATGGGATGACTTTATCTTTGATCTTATGCTTCAGCTCCTTCATCTTGGCAGCATAATCAGCCTCATCTCGGGATACCGCAACTTCAAATTCACTGATTATGACTGACAACTTTACCCTGGTCAGATCTTCACGATACATTTTATCCTGCTCCCTTCTTAAGATGACCTGTTTCACTGCGGTATGGATCTCTTGATATCCAAAACCTCCAAGTCCTAGCATCACAAACAGGGATGAAAATCGAGGGATCTTCGATGATAGATCTTCTAAAGGAATCTCAGATTTGATTTTCCATATGTTGTTCCATGCCTTGGGTCGTGAAAATATGAGCGCCTTAAGCACCTCTGGGTCTGATTCAACATCATCATCACATGGGGGCATATAATCTGGGATTAATGCACTTAAGGAAGTGCCATGTTCTGTTCCTTCCCCCCTGAACCTAGTTGCTTCGTCTTCTACTACTATTTGGGCAGAAGTTGAGACTTCACCTCCAGATCTAGACATTGAAGTTGATATCCCTATTTGATCAGTTAAAAGTATGATTAGTTTCGTAGAACAATGAAAGTTGGTTGTCTATCTTGAAAACTCAATATAATAATTACCTAATAGTAGATGAATAGTTTGAGTAGACTCCTCCCCATCATTCCTAGTTTCAACAGGATCTTCAAGATGGGTCTCAGGAGGGTTTACTGGGTATATCTCCACTTGAGTTAATGTTTTTTCAATGGTAGGGTTGTCATCAATTTCCACACCCTCTTCAAGCATTGGACGTTCAACAGCTTCTTTGGATGGAACTACATATTATTTTCAGTCATGATTAGAAGTGTAAATTATAAGAAAATTTACCAGATGAAGGATAACACTCACGTAAAAGATTATCTAAATCACATGATAACTTAGAATGATCAAAAAATTCTTCGAAAGACATGCCAAGATTCATCATTTCATCCAATGATATTTCAGAATCCTGGTTAGTCTCACCAGTGGGAGAATTTGATGTGTCTTCTTGGTGACCCTCATTCTGCAAAACCTGACCCTGGATAGTTTATTTAGGAATGATGGTATATTCAGTTTCTATGGCCTCCAATGATTCTGATGCAGGTTCTTCTCTTCATTCAACAGTAGTAGGAGGGATACTGGGAACAGATGCTGGCTCTTTTCCAGGAGTAGCCAAGTTAGCCTGAATTTTTTATTGTTCCACAGCACCCTCTGTAGTCCTCAGAGGAGGATCAGTCCTCTCCCTCAGAGGGGAAATTGAAGAAGCCCCTACAATCCCCTGAAATATGAGAAAACTTTTCAAGAGTACAGATTCATGATTATCTGAAGGACATACCACTACTAATGAAGCGTTTAGCTGTGGATTTCCTCCTTAGTTGCCTTTTCTTCTTTGGGTTTTTGGGAGTATCAGTAGTCTCCCTTATAGGCACTTGAATTGGATAATGGAAGGCCATGTCCAACTCTTCATTCATGGTGTGCTGACCTGGAGATATATTTACCGATTCGCGAGCAGATTCATCAGTGGACCCAATGGCAGTACCACCAGGGCTATACTGTGGTGAAGGAACCTCATTAGTTCTTTTCTATGCAAGCTGGAAGATGAAGAAAATAACATCCTTGATTAACAAAGCTTTGACTGAAGTTGATTTGCAAAGTAAACAAGGAATGAAAACATACATCTTCAGGAGACACTTACTCATTCCACTCCTCATCAATGGCACTGTGATCCATCATTTCCTTCACCCGCTTGGTGATAGGGATAAAATCATCGGTGGTATAAATATAGGTCCTAAACTCTTTGACATAGTCTATTAATCCATCAGGGTTATCCTTGAAATGAATATTTTCAGGAGCCTGAAGATTCCCTATTCTAGGAATATGTATCCCTACACATAGTTCCAGAAAGATAGTTTCAGTATCGCAGTATTCATCCCACCATGTCTGGATGGCCTCTGGTCGTAGATATACAAGTGTACTAGAAGGCTGTGAAGAGGGTCCTACAACAATTGATTTTAATTTATTTTTATCTCCTATAACTATAAAAATAGAATGAAAACTTGTTACTCTATAAAGTTACTAGCAATTATATTTACTCAATAAAGTAACTCACTAGGAGTTTATGGGGTGGCTCTATTGATTCGGACATGAGGATTATATACGGCACATGGCCGCTTTGACACATGTTGTATCTTCTGAGAATCTGATGAATCAGCCTTGATTGAAGAACTTTGTGAACCAGCTTCAGGAGTGGAAGATTCACCTACCACCTGAATTGTTTCTTTCTCAATGGTTTTCTTCTTCTTCCCCACCTGATAAATAGGTTTATTCAATATTGCCTCAAGATATGATGCTACCCAGTTTTCATCATACCATATGGCCAAGTTACTTACTTCTTCAACATCTGGTAAGTCAAAAACTGCCCCATTACATTACATATCCAATAGCAACCATAGTTGTCGGGCAACCATTGGATGCTGATCTGACCTGATGTGCATTGGAGGAGATACAACAGTTTTCTACATACACTTGAATTGGAGTGAAAATCGATATAGAGCATCGGCCTCACATATAATTTTTCCATCAATTCTGGTGGCCAGTACACCATCTCTGCAGGCCAGCATGTAAGACCTCTGTTCCAAGCCGGCTAACCCATCGTCAACAAATCACCCTTTTGGCGGATTTCTATAGGGAAAGAAGTGGAATTCCTTATGCATACCCAGCATTGACCTAATATCATAGGCATTGAGGGCCAATGGACAAACTCCAGATAAGGCCTGAACAGACAGCCTGAAAGAACTTCTAAGAATATGTATTCTGTTCTGAACTGCATATGTACAGAAGTTAGTGGTGATCCATCCCCACAAAACTTGGAATGGTCCACCTAATCTCAAAGGAGACTTAACCATATAGACATGGAGTAATCTCCTGTGAATCTTTGCCAAAAATGGGGTAGCCAACCCCACCATCTTCCTCTCAGCAAACTTGGCTGCAATAACGAAGGTCCCTGGCCTTACACCTCCCTTCGAATCTCTGACTAGAAAAAGATAGACACTAAGCCATAAGGCTAAAAAGCCTTCCAGAAGGTTCTTCTCTGGGATTTAATGATTCACTTAATACCCCCATTTCTCAAACTCTCCTGCTTATAGAGTTTTCCATAATGTGCCAGGAGCACCTCTCTTATCCGCTATAGGGCAGCTAGTAGGACGAGTACAGGTGGGCCCCTTTTCCCTCTTCTTCTTCAGAAACATATCCATCCATTCCTCTGGATGAATATCCCTTCTAGAATGAGTCTTTGAAGTCTTTAAGATTTTGATCTTATGATAAATCTTCAATAATTCTCTATCCAAATTCAGAGTCCTCTCCGAATCATTCAAGGTTGCCTTTGGAGGGATGAATTCGTCATACATATCACCAAGAATTGGAACCCCAGAGATCTTGTAGACATCCCAAAAACTAATGCCTACTTCTCCATGGTTCAGATAGAAAGAATAATTTTCTGGGCTCCAGCAGCTAAGCAACTCCAATGCAAAATTATCATTCCTATAAACATACATCTGTCCAGCCCAGACGACTTCATAAATTGAATCTCCCTTCAGATCCTCGACAAACTCTTCACAAGTTTGTCGCACTCAATAAGCCCACATCCAAGTTAGCTTCACACCTCCTTCAGAATGAAATTCCAATTTCTCCTTCTAGCCTTTGGATTGATCCATATGAGAATTTCGAAAGATTGAGGGATAAAAATGTGGTTGCAGCTCATGTTTGTGAGGTTTTAGATCTAGTGCACATGAGCTATGATGCATTATATAGGCTTTATTTACGGTTCTATCCTTAGAAAATATTCCTGCGATTGAGAAAGTTGCTAAAGAAAAGTAGGTATATGACTAAAACCAGGAATGCAAAATATTTTTCTTTGCCTCTGGAATATTGACATATTGCAGATGACTATGGCCATACAGAGGCAGATAGATGCTGTGCGGGAAATTAATATGAAGCTTCTTCAAGTACATGGCTAATTCTGGGAGAGTAAATTCATAGATGGTATAGTAATCATGGCCAACAATGTCCATCATATCATCAATTCTTTTTCTTTCCAGTTCATCAGCCGTTCCGGTTCTCTTTGGATCCATTGGATCTGCACAAAAGTTGAATAATTAACTCTTAAAGTAAGTTAATATTTCCTAAATTTTTTGAGGGAGTTTGAAACATTGGCTAAGGCATTTAGGCACGCAAGTCCCGTAGTTGGCGCGCAAGTATCCTTCGGCCGCGCAAGTATTGGGCGCGTAAGTATCAGCACTCAAGTCCAAATACCTTAACAGAAGTGCGACACAAGAAACAAGAAGCGGAGGCGAGCGAAAGACGGGAGTCCACCTGCGTGCCGAGAGCAAACCAAACAAGCAAGAGCTGGGTGATTTTCACATAGTGAGGCCCTCTATTTATAGACGAGGATGTACCCCTGCGTGCCAGACCCTGCGTGCCAGAATCCCATTTGTGAGCCATACCCTGTGCGCCAAAACTTCTTTTTGTTTCTCATTTTCCTCAGAGTCAAATCCTCATTACTTTTTGGATCCAACTCTGAGGGGTGACTTTTGTTTATGCCCCTTTTTCGTTATAGAGTCTAAATGAAATGAAAAGGGAAATAACTCAATAAGGAATATTCATCCTTTGAATAAACATCAAAAAATAGAAAGGGATGAACAAGGAGAACATTGCCCATAGGTCGCGCAAGTTCCAGCATGGTCACACAAGTAGAATTGCGTGCCGCCCAAATGGGCATGCAGGTGACTTGCAGGCCCTCTTTGAAAATTTCCGAGGGTCTTCTCCAGCATATAAAGACCCCGGTGCCCCCCCCCCCCATGGAGGAGGATTTTTTCCAGAATTCAGATACAATGCTCTGAACGCCCATGTCTCTTCTTCATGTCTTTCGAAGACTTCTCAGGTAATTCATTACCTAGAATGGAAGATCTAAACAATAGGAATAAGTTCTAAGTGTTAGAATTCACTAACACTTGCATGCCTAAGTGTTTTACCCTTAATGGAAATAGACACACTTGCTCGCCTCCTTACCTACTCATTGAAACTTACGCACCACTCTTCTGGAAGTACCTCGGGATAATTCTAAAGGCTTTGGTCAAGGATTGCCCAAGTATTACCCTACTGGTTAACAATCGTGAAAGTACCCATGTGCCGCACAGGTATACCTGTGTGACCAGGACTTGAGCACCCATGCAATACTTGTGTACCCCCAGGACTTGCACGCCCTTCTACTTTTGGGTGCCCTTCCTACCCATTTCACCTCTCTTATGCCATTCCACCTCTCCTATTCAAGATTAAGTCTTCAAGACACTCTTCAAAGCCATTTATGGTATTTTTTCTTGATTGAATTCCTTATAAGAAAGGAATTCCGTGGAACAACTCTCAAAAATTAGTGATTTAAACATCATTATGTCACTAAAGTTAGAGAATTCAGTCAATCAACCTCATCCTTTAAGATGAGGGAACCCTACTCTTGGGCCTCCTTTTCAGGATAAGCCCCAGTCATAAATTTCCCTTAAACTGGGCCTCCTTTTTAGGAGTAAGCCCCAGTCCAAATTGTCATTAATTTGGGCATCCTCCTTAGGAGTAAGCCCCAATTCCTCATTAATTTGGGCCTCCTTTTCAAGAGTAATCCCCAAGTCCCCTAACCTGGGCTTCCTTCTCAGGAATAATCCCCAGTCATAATTCCCTTAACCTGGGCTTCCTTCTCAGGAGTAAGCCCTAGTCTTAAAGTTCTCAAATATGAGCATCCTCCTCCGGAGTAAGCCCCAACCTTGGTTCTCTTAACCTGGGTTTCCTCTTCTGGAATAATCCCCAGTTTAAAAGACTAAAAATATGGGCATCCTCCTTAGCAGTAATCCCCAAGTCCCTTAACCTAGGCTTCCTTTTCAAGAAGTAAGCCCCAGTCTTAATTTCTCTTAACCAGTCTTAATTTACTTTTGATCTAGGCTACTTTTTAGGAGTAGAACCCAATCATGAGTCCCCTTCTAATTTGGGAATCTTCCTTAGGAGTAAGCCCTATGTTAGAGTACCCAAATCTCCATGAATTACATATACCTTCATGGACCTTGTTTTTATATTTCTTCCCAGAAGTAAATCCTAATCCTCATCTATTTTAGGCAGTCATACATACATAAGCCCCACATCATAGCATATTTCATGGCACAATTGTCTAGTTTCATCAATATAGCTTGTTTCCCACACCGAGCATGACTCACGTGAGCTTAGAGTGTAAAAGTAATCATTACATCTTTCTTTGAGCCATCAATCATGCATAAACATCATACTCCATTACTCGAACTATGTGGGTTCTGATTGATTTTCCAAAAAAATGATACGTAGGTAGCCCATCAGTGGGTACGATCCCAAATATGAAATTATCCATGTCCTTCTGAATGACAATAAACTTTAAGTGCCCCACTGAGGGGCTTTACAACCAGTATGGTTATCATAATAACCAAGAGACTTTTATGTACTGAAGGATACCATTGACTAAGAATCTCTAAAACATAAAGATGATTCTCTATCGATTACGAACCTCAAATACATATAAAAGATTCTCTAAATTTCCTACATACCAATCATTGATTGTCAGATCTAAAGGAAGGCTAATTTTATACTTGGTAATGTAATAAGGATTCACGAACATAACATAAATCTATAAAGAGAGTCCCAAAGTAGAAAATAATTCCCTTCAAAAAGGTGTGATGAGTCCGAACTCCCATCCTCTCGACCAATGAAAATTCCTAAGCCTCATCAGTCTACAACAAATGAGTGCCTACATTTGGAAAGTTGGTCCAAATGGATATGGAATAATCGGATGTTTCTGGTTCTACAAACAAACCCGTTAGAAACCAAATTTATTGTTTGAACCTTAAATCAACGAGGTCATCCCCAATTCCAGAGGAAATAGATATGTATAATTTTTATATTGCCTCTCTGTTTCTATATTTTTCATTTATATAATACCTTTATGATTTCTATAATTGGTAAATAGGATAATTTCATTTGAGGAAATATGGACTACCGCCCCATCAATGTTATATGACCCATTCATTCCATACCTGGAACATATAAAGGATGGTGATAATTTAATTATGTAACGTATATAAAATATGATATAATAATAGAATTATAATATACCTACGTATCATTTTGTTTTCCATTACTTTAAAAATGAACGAAAATAAAGCAGCGTTCTTGGGTATGTACGGCTTACCGTCTCAATGGGCATTTCATTTTCATACATCCAAATGATATAGAATATTCTAAATACATATGTACTGGATATATATATATATATATATATATATTAGATCAAAATTATGAATATAATTCGAGATATAATGTACTCTTTACAACATGGAAAATTTGTAATTATAAGAAGTTCATTTTTTACTGAATTACCATATATCGACAAAATGACCATTATTAACATAAATAATTATGTAATGTATATAACACAGTAATAAGTCATATAAAAGGAATAATAATCATGAAAAAGGTTCTAAAGAAAGTTTAAATTAACCTTATTTTATTATTTAGGAGATTAAAGAACAGACAAGTCAAGTCGGACATGAGGTAAGAGAACTTCTTAAACCAATCTCCATTCTTTGGGTTAATATAATTCTTTTTTATTATGCCATTATATGATTATGTAAGAAATAAAATTTGATTTTATATATTGTATTTATACATTACATATGTGTACTTATAGGGAATACACATAATCAATCTATTTTAATTGGATATGTGTCATGTTTTGATAACTATTTTTATTCTCAAAGTGTAAAATGCTTGATAAAATGGTAAGAGTAAAAAAGGGTTAAATAAAAATGATAAGGATTAAAAAATCTCCAAAACATGTCAAATTCATATTGGACGATTTTATTTATAATTATTCCCATATTATCATCTAATTTTATTATTTTTGGATCATTTTTAATATAATATAATTTTATAATAAAATAATACTTTCAAACTTTCCTAAAGAGACCCTCCTCCCTCTTATAAAAGGACGCCAACTATAACCCGTTAATCACACTTCTTAAGCCCCTTGTATCATCCAAAATCTGCTCCAATAAGCTCCCAAAATCCCTATATTCAACCTAGAATCATTACTTTGGGAAGAATTCAATTCAATAAATAATTTTGATTCAGACTAAAGGGAGCTACTAGATTTAAAGGTAACATATTCTCTCAAGTTCTTTTCTTTTATTTTACTTCTCCAACCCCCTAAACTCTCTTTATAACATTATTTTATAAAAAACCAGTATCATAAAAATACTAGTGTTTTTTTATGATAATTATTAGAACTAAAATTCCACACACCTCTATGTAATGTATATGAACATGTTGTTTCTGTGGACGGTGAAGTTCTGCCCCACAAAATGATAATTGTTCGATTATCTCTTACCACCTCTCTGGAGGCCCTTATGATTGAACTATATTTATATGTGATATATATATATTATATTGTATTTTTTTAATTTTTCATTTATATCATACCTTTATGGTTTCCATAATGGGTAAATACGATACTTTCATTGGAGGAATTTCGGACTACTACCCCCTCAATGTGATATTACTCGTTCATGCCATACCTAGAATGTATAAAGGATGGTATTATTGAAATTATGTTATGTATATAAAATATGATATTATACTAGAATTATAATACACCTATTTATCGTTTTATTTTCTTTCCTTTAAAAATGAAAACAAATGAAAGTAGTGTTCATACATATGTATAACTTACCGTCTCCATGAATGGTGCATTCAATTTTAATATATCTAAATGATATGGGATTTTATAAATTCATATATACTGGATATATATGATATAAATGATATCTAAATCATGAATATCATTCGGGGGATAACATACTTTTGACTATAAGAACAACTTTTAATTATAAGGAGTTTATTTTTTACTCAAGTACCAAATATCAACAAAATAACCTTTATTATCTTAAAAGATTATGTATTTTTTATAACATGGTAATAAGTGAAATAAAATTAATAATTAATGCGAAAAGTTTTAAGAAAATTGAAATTAAATTTAGTTGATTTTCCAGGATATTAATTAACGAACAAGTCATGTGAGACACGTGGTAAGGGAACTTCTTATCCTAATTTCCATTATTTGGGTTAATATTATTCTTATTGACTATGTCATGCTATGATTATGTATGAAATAAATTTTTGTGTCTTGTATTGTATTTATACATTACATATGTGTACTTATAGGTAATATGAATAATAAAACTATTTTATTTACAAAATGATCTTTGTAAGGGAACCTTTCACCTTCCTTTTTTAGTCCAAGACTTCTTTTATGTTATGTCTTTTAATTTCCGTTTTCTTATATTGAGACATGTTCTACTATATTCTTATTTTTTAAAATTTTATTTCCATGTTATTAGAGAACCTATTTCTCTATCATCAACTCATTTTCTGAATTTTTAAATGATGTCATTAGGTTGCTGAATTTTCGTGAGGGACTTTGTGTCAATCTCTTTCCATTGGGGCATATTTTGATGTTATACAGTACTATCTTTTATATGGTTTATAATTATTCCCTTTTTATTTTAATTTCATTCAATTTCATTCAAAAGGAATATTTTGTTTTATGAATCATTTTACTAAATGAGAATGGGTATGTTTATTTTTTATTTACCTGGTGACAATGACCTTGCAACCACTACAAGCGTTATTTCATATTTGGATTCCTTAACAAGTTGTAACATTTTTAAACGGAAAATAACTACCATATACCATTTTTCATGTATTTTAAAATTGATAATGGTTTATTGAACGTTTTTATTTTGTCAATATCTTGAAATTGTATATTTTTATTGCAATGTGGAAATGTTTTCTTTCTTTTATACTTGTTTTATGTGTTATGATTATGTTATGGTTCTTGGAAATTGTTTACGTATACATGTTGTTCCATGATAAACCTAGGGCGGGTGAGACCAAGATAGATATCTGATGCATTGGGTAATGAGACAAAGGTAAATGTTAATGTTTCTCCTAATAGATTAATAGGATATACTGTGATGGGTATTCCAAATGTAACTCCATATGTAGTTGTGAAAGATAAAATGTAAGTATGTTATGGATTCCACAAGTTACCTATATGATTTATGATTTTTCTGTGTTATTCATAAATCATATGATTTCATGAGGTATGTTAAATAGATTTTGGTTTGTATGTATAGTTGAACTAATGTTTTATTTCATTATTTTATAACCCTTACTGAGGTTTTTATTCTCATCCCAAGATTTTTGAAATGTTTTTCATAGGACGTTAGGTGGAATAGGGTAAATAATGGGATCAATGAAAATTCATGCTGTTTAAAAAATGGAACTAAACATGTATCTTTTCTTATCTTTTAATTTTTTTAATGAGAGAAATGGATACTGAGTAGAAGTTCCTACATGTAATATTTTCTATAAGTTATAACCTAATTCTCTAAATCTCTAAACCTGAAAAGATCCTCAATGTGAATTATTAACTTAATTCAAGATTATTTAATGTTTAATGCGGGGCCTTATAGTTGGTATCAAAGGTCAATTTAGACAGCCTTAGGGATTATGAGTTTTTGTTAGACACATTGTTAGTCTCTATGTATACTCTTGAAGTTAAATCCTTATTTTGTAACTTTTTCAGATCATGGAAAGTCTATTACAAAAAGAAATAGGAGGATTTCAAATGAAATTATTATCTCTTCCTATTTAATTTCTTGTAGTAATTATTACAAAGTCCTGTCGAGCCAATTCTGAAACATTTTATAACATACAAATCACTTGCACGCAATTGTTTTATATATCAAACACCATTTCTATACCTCGATACCATCTTAGATCATTGGTTTTATATAATCAAATCCTATTTTATCAATATTCTCATATATTCAATAAAGGTAAATATTATCAAGGAATTTTAAAATAGTTTACCTTGTCACATGATTTTGAAGCATATTATGATTTTGAAAAAGGTGCTAGAGAAGGAGACACTTGTAAAACCTATTTATATTTTCTTTTAAATTATAGTCTTTAAAAACATTATTATGATATTTTAAAAGGGACATTGATTAAATGTTTCAACTCAAAATGTGTCCGAATGTTTAATAAAAAGATTGTCCTATAAGATGTTTTGAAATTAAATGTCATATATGATTATTTTCCGAAACTATTTTTCATTGAACACCCATATGAGTGAAGTTATACGAGGTGTATTTTCATAATTGAATTAGATTATATTGATGGATATCTAAATAATTGTTACAATGCAAAGACCATCAATCTATGTGTACAAGAGGACGATTAAACCAGGTGAACACCATGATCAAGGTACGATGTTCTTTCTCTTGGATTAGTGTTATTTTATAGAGGTAAAAAACATTTCAATATATATAAGTCTTCTTGAATTAAGATTTTTAATTAATTATGAGATGGGATGAAAATGAGAGTTTTAAGGCAACCATTTAGGTTAAATCATTTTAGGGTTATTTTTATGTATTATAAAAATTGATAACACACAATATGGGTGTCAACCCATTGTGTCCAGCAAGGCCGCTAGAATCGAACACACAACTGAAGGGACACAAGGGTGTATTTCCTACCAATGGGCTATGTGAAGCCACTAGTTGGTATGAATTATTATTTTTAGTTAAATTATTTTATAGATCAGGAATAAGTTTATTTTTGGATATTATGATTTATCAAATGGATATCCTTAGTACAGTAAAATGATTTGTTGATTAAGTTATAAATGTTATTTTTGAAGACATTCACTTTTTTGGGGAAACACTATATACATACAGAAAATTAAATACTATGGGATTTCATTTGTAGAGTAATGGTTAAAATTTTATTTTGGAAGAATCTATGTTTTTATTTTGGAAATATGGTGATTTGGGTTATTTATATAACTGATTAACCTTTAATAGAGAATATGCGATTTGTTTAATTAAATTTCAGTATGCAATTTTAAGAGTAGTCAATGTTTGTTGGAGATAAATGTTAAGATTTACTATAGAAGTCTATGTGATTAAATTAATATGAGTTTTTGATTTCAATCTTTGTTTAGATTATATTTATGTATTTTAAGGAAAATTCGGTATTGAATGTTCTTTGTTGAAATTTGGGTATTGTTTGTTGAAATTTGGAGATTAAGAGTAGTATTTCTTTTTATAAAAGATTATCATTTTAGGGGATTATATAATGTTGTACTAAACGTTTTGGTTTTGTTTAATGTCTAAAGATAGAGGAAATATATTTTTCTACTTTTTTTGGCTATGTGATTCAGTTGATTTTGATTATAGTGCTTCAGGTGTGACCATGTCATCATGAATACACATCATTTGGATAAAATATGATTTCATGGTAGTAACTGGATTAAAGGATGAAACACTAATTTTCAAGTAACTATATTTTCTTATGATCTTATTCTAGGTAGTAATAAAATTATTCAACTCTATGAAGAGGAACTTGAATGAAAAATGTTATATGTTTTCTTTTATCATCAGACATTTACCATCCACATATTTATGCTATTTCGGTGGTTAACTTTCTATGATCATTTTCTATATCACTATCTATTAATATTTGAGATTTAGTTTCTCCTCTATATCCATGTTTTGCTACATGGAATCCTAGTATGTTTTATCTTTGGTGACCTTTATAATTCTCTATATATTCTTTTAAATTGACAGTTTTATTGACTCTTTTTCCAATGTGGGACTTTTAATAATGTTTCCAAGCCCAATTTTAAAATTGTGAGGATGCAATTCTCAAACGGGGGGAAGGATGTAACATCCTAGGTAAACAATGAATATAAAATTTTCATATTTAACAATTTAGTGAACTAAATATTAATTTTACTTTAAAGGGGATTCAATTTAGGGTACCATTCCCAACATGCAACAACAGTTTTCTTTGAAATCTTACGTTGCACCCAAATTTAGGTTATACTGAAAAATAATTTAATATTCATATTATTTTAAATGGTCATTAATGCATAGACATTGTGTTAAATGGAATAAAAAGAACTAAATAAAATATGATTACACATATTTTTAAATTGTTTTTACTTTTATGAAATAAATTTTAGAGGCTTAATATAAAAATGATTATGATTTTAATCATGAAAAAACTCTAATATTTTTTAAAGGTTGTTTTAATGCCTTTTGATGGAGAAGCCCATTAAATATATTTTTTGTCCCTTTTTTATATTTCACTTAACAAAATAAAATTTTTCTTTAGAAGTGGGACACCAAAATTTACTTTGAGTAAATTTTTGTATTTTTCTAATAAAGTTCATTTTTTAATAAATAGTGAATAATATTGCATGTTTTGTCAAATCTGTCTTTTCCTATGATTTATTTATATAGTTAGATTATAAATTTAATTAGTTTAGAAGATTTATTGGATTATATTTTAACATTTAATCCAATTTAGGTCATTATAAGTAATTTCAATTCAAAATTAAACATAAACACGTGTCAATCTTTTGATAGTTATTATTTCATAAAAACACACTTTTGGTTTTGACGAAAGGAATTAATTTTAAATTATATTCTGAAACTTTTGTTTTTTAAATTTTGAAAAATGGATTCCATATTTGGAATCAGGATTTCTAAATTGTGTAAATATGTAACTTTTATTTTTAGACATTATGAATAGTAACTTCACTAAATATTATATTTACCATGGTTATATGGTAAATCTGGTAAATAAGGGTAAAGAAATAATATTATATTAACATAAATTACCCTAACATGTGTCATAATCCTATTGTATTATAAATATTTTACCATGGGATTCCTTGGGTAGATTTTTGTACCAAATGGATACACTTTAAGTTAAAATGGCATTTTATAAAAAATAATTTAATGTTAAGGAAAATGAAACATAAATATATATATTTTAGTAAAACAATTTTTATATGAGGTTATATAAGTAATATTTACAAAATAAAATAGTCAATATAAATCTAAAAAATTTCCTAAATCATAGTATTATATTTATTATTTTTAGACATTAAATAAATTAATTTAATTTGGAAACAATGGTGATGCAGTAATTAAATCATTAATAAAGGATTCAAATAATTGATATTATAAAGATAAAATAAATGTAATTTTTTTTATTTTGATGTCATACATGAATTTTCTAGATGATAGTTAAATGTTATCTTTGTGTTAATGAAGTTTTTTCAAATTAATAATGTTGTTATAGATTTTTAAAAAAAAGAAATGATATGAATAGTGTCAAAAATGACGTAATTCATATTTGAAAATATTAAATATTTTATTAAATATTATTAAATTCTAAAAAATATAATATTTTGAAAATGGATATAATAAGTCTAGAAATTTATTATTGACTCTTTAATTAGATATTTTTCATGCTTGGTTACTATTTTGATTCTCAAATTGTTACATACTTCATAAAACGGTAAGAGTAAAAATTAGTTAAATAAAAAAGATAAGGATTAAAAATTATCAAAAACCAATACAATTATTATTGGATGATTTTATTTCGACTTATATCCATCATATAATATAATTTAATTTGTTTTGGAACTTTTTCAAATGAAAATATTTTTATAATAAAATAATACTTTTAAAAATTCCTAAAGATCCCCTCCCCCTCTTATAAAAGGCCCCACCTCTAAAAAATTACTCACAACTCTCAAGCCCTTGTATCATCCTATCTATGATCCAATAAGATAAAAAAATCCCTATATTCCATCTAGGATCCTTTCTTTTAGAATAATTCACTTCAATAAATACTTTTGATTCAAACCAAATGGAGATACCCGATTTAAAGGTAACGTCTTCTCTCTAGTTGTTTTCTTTTATGTTCCTTCTCCAACCCCATAAAATCCATTTATTAAATTATATTTTAAAAAACCAGTATTATAAATACACTAGTATTTTATTATTAAAGTTATTAGAACTACACTTCCACACACCTCCTTCTAATGGATACGAACATACTGTTTCTATGCACGGTGAACTACTACCTCACGAAAATATGATTGGTCAATTATCTCTTACCACCTATCAGGGTGGTCATTATGAAGGGACTATATTTATATGTGATATATATAATATTTATATTGTCTCAAGGTTTCTGTATTTTTAATTTATATAATACATTTATGTTTTCTATAATGGGTAAATATGATAATTTTATTTAAGGAAGTGCGGACTATCGACCCATCAAAGTGATATGACTCGTTCAACCCATACGTGGAACGTATATAGGATGGTGTTAGTGAACTTATGTTACTTATTTTAAATATTATATTATAATATAATTATAATATACTTATGTATCATTTGGTTTTTGTTCCATTAAAAATGAAAAAAACGAAAGTAGTGTTCATGCGTACGTACAACTTACCATCTCTATGAATGGTGCATTTCATTTTCATATATCCAAATGATATGGAAAATTATAAATAAATATATAATGGATATATATTATATATATTATATCAAAATCATTAATATAATTCTGGATATAATGGAGGTTTGACTACATGGACAACATCTAATTATAAGAAGTTCATTTTTTACTCAAGTACCAAATATCAAAAAAATGAAATTTATTAACATAAATGATTATGTAATGTTTATAACATGGTAATAAGTTATATATATGAATTAATAAACTTGAAAAAATTTCTGAATCAAGTAGAAATTTTCTGTAGTTTATTATTCAAGATATTAAAAAACGAATGAGTCAAGTCAGACATTAGGTAAGAGAGCTTCTTAACCCAATTTCCATTATTTGGGTTAATATTCAACTATTTTATTATGTCGTGATATTATTACATAAGAAAGAAATTTTTATGTATTATATTGTATTTATAAACTAATTATGTGTACTTATTGGGAATATACATATTCAATCAATTTTATTTACCAAATTATATTTTTAATGGAACCTTTCACCTTCTTTTTTTAGTTAAAGATTTCTTTTCTGTTATGTATTTTAATTTCCATTATCTTATCTTGGGATATGTTCTTATATATCCTTATTTCTGTAAATTTTATGTCCATGTTATTAGAGACCCTTTTCTCTCACATCAACGCATTTTCTGATATTTTAAATGATGTCGTTAGGCTGCGAATTTTCGTAACGGACTTCATCTCAATCTTTTCTCATTGAGGCATATTTTAATGTTATACACTACCATATTTTATATTGTGTATAATTATTACCTTTTTCTTTTAACTTATTTCAATGTTTTTCAAAATTATTCTTTTGTTTTATAAATCGTTTGACTAAATCTCAAAGGGTGGGTTTCTTTTTAACATTCGCGGTGACAACGACCTTTTTGCCGTAGTGAGCATTATTTCATATTTGACTTCCCTAAAAATTCATAACACTTTTTAGAGGAAAATAATTACCATATACCCTTTTCATGTATTTTTTAGTGAAAATGTTTTTGTGAAAGTGTTGATTTTGTCAATATCTTTAAATGATATATTTTTATTGCAATATGGAAATGTTATCTTTACTTTATGCTTTATTTTTTTGTTATTATTATGTTATGGTTCTTGGGAATTATTTATGTTTACCGGTGGTTCCATGAAAAACCTAGGGTAGGTGAGCCTGAGATAGCTCTCCAAAGTATTGGTTAATGATATGGAGGTAAATGTTAATGTTTCTCCTAATAGAACTAGAAAATATATTGTGATGGGTATTCTAAATGTAACTTTTTATATAACTGTAAAAGCTACAATGTAAGTATGTTATAGATGCTATAATTTTCCATTATGATCTATTATTTCTTTGTGTTATTCATAATTCATATTATTTCATGAGGTATGTTAATGTGATTATGTTTTGTATGTATTGATTTCATAATGTTTTCTTTCTTTATTTTATAAACCTTGCCGAGGTTTTGATTCTCATCCCAGGTTTTTTGAATTTTTTTCATAGGACAAATTGTGGAAGAGGATCATGGATGGGATCAATGAATAGTCATTCTATATAAAAAATGAAACTAAAAAAGTTTCTATTATTTTCATCTAAAAGTTTTTATTTCATGAAAAAAATTATACAGATTAGAAGTGTCTACATGTAATATTCATGATGTTTTGTATATGTTTTGACCTAATTCTCTAAATTTCTAAACCTGAAAAGATCATAAATGTGAATTAATATGATAATTCAATACTATGTAATGTTTAATGTAGGGGACTTATAACTTTGATGACATGAAATACCAACTAGTTATTCCTCTCCATGGTGTGGTGAAAACATATTAGGTTTGTTCCTTTAACATTCCCATCATAAGGGTTTTATCCTCCTACTAAAAGCTATCTCACACTGTAGTTCCTCCTATTGACCATAGATATTGACATCATCACTACACCCATATTGGACATCACTTTTTTACATTGATAGACACAAAAACACCATAATCCCAACAAGGGAATTGTTAGAGCCATTTTGAAAACCCGCATCAATAAAAATGTGAACCTACTTTATTTGAATTCCTAGAAATCATCCCTTAACATCCTTGTAAGAAAAAACTACCCAAAAATCCATTGGGGAGATATTTCAAATATATGTAAATAATGAAAAAAATTAATCTCACAATTAAGAATATCTCTTTCATGATAATAGAAAGTAATGTCCGATGACATTTTTCATCATCAAAAAGTGACAACACTCCTCTTACATAAAAGATAATGTATAGAAATGAATATATAAAAGCATAATGAATAAATAATTTTTTGTTATTTATATGTTTTCTTGAAAGATAATTATAGGAAATGTTTGACATCATCAACCCAAACCCAAATTATAATGATCATTGGGAATGTAGTATCTATTTCTGACCCACCATTGAAACAACCAATTTTTTTAGTCTTCTCCTTTTTAAATAAAATGAACTAATTTAATTAATTTTCGAAGAAGTTTAAAAATGATGTATAATTGTATATAAACATTATCCTTCACCAAAACCCATGTAATTATCAGAAAAATCATCTTCTAAATGTAAAACATCCATTCTTAGATAAGAAACCTCTATCCCACACATAAACCATTGAATTACATGAAAAAAAAGACTTTGGAAAGAAATGATAAAATTTGATTCTAATATAGAACCTCCCTAACAAGAACATTCACTACTTTTATTGGTGAGAATAAGTTTAAATGTAATGATATGTCTCAAGTATAAGTTCATAATAAAAAATTTTCAATCATATTTAAATTTAATTTATAAAATAACATCTTTGACAATATACCCATGAATGTTATTGTAGGTTTAAATATCTCAAAATATCTCATTAAATATGTTATTATAATGAATAATAAAAAATATTGTAAAACCCTTTTGTAATTAATATATATGGTTAAATTAAATTACTCATATAATTTAATAATATTAACAAACTTGTCCACCTATATTTCAAAAATTAAAATATAGATAAAAAACATGAATTAAATCTAAAAAATTATAAGTCCCCCCAATCATTAATCATCAAATTATTACCCTAATTTTTATCTCCCACCATTCATCCCAAAATGAATCCCATTTAGTCTAATTATAAAAAAAATATAATACATTTCATCATGGGGTTTCTATGTAATTATTTCTCCTAGATAAAAAATAGAAAATATTTAAGTGTGGTTAAAAAATTGCAATTAATACTGAAAAAGAAATAAAACAGGGGAAATATTTATAAAAACCCTAAATTCATACTCCCCATTCACTTTAAATATCATAATTTTCTTTTTATTGTTTACTTGGTCCTTATAACATCTTATGTGTATGTGTGGTCTTGCAAATATGACAGGAATAAGAATTTTCAATTTGACGGATGGTATTTATATAGATTAGATATTCAAAATATAATTATGAGAGTAGTAGAATCTTAATTTAATCTATTTTTATGTGGTTTGAGGCATGGGTGGTGCCTCTGGTTTTTGGGTGATTCTACAGATCTTTGGGTTGGGTTTTATGAGTTTTGGAGGTATGTATTCTATTACAACACTACTTTTTATTACATAATTAAACATAATTTATTACATAAACTTCACTTGATACAACATAAAAGATTGATAGGTATCGTGTATTTGTGGATTCAGATCATTACATAACAACTTAAAATATTAAATACAACATCTTTATTAAAAAATTCCTTTACATGACCACTACATTCCCTCGTACTTTTCATTGCATGGGATAACTTGAGGACACACATAAGAAAAGTGTGAGAAATGAAGCCCAGTAAGGGAATAATCATGGAATAACATGAGGAATACAATACATGTTATACAATAGGAATATCAATAGAGAACAAGATAAGAACAAACATAAAGGAGTGATAAAGCATGATTATCATAACATGGAAATGTGGCAACTGCACTTAACTTGGAATTAGCATGAGCCAAGGCTCATTGAACATGGTGCATGGGTAAACCCTCATTGCACTTCAATCATGAGTAAAACCTTGTTGCAATTGAATTAGCTTGAGTGAACACCAATTTCACATGATGTATTATAATACTATACTTTACCAAATGCATTGGTGCGCTATTTGGGCACACCCTTCTTAAACATTTCATTTCATGTATAAGTAGGCCACATGGATCATATAACATGGAATATATCAACATTATAAGTTATTACATTATTAATTAATGTGGAATAAATACATTAAAGTACCATTCCATATGTATATGTTCATAAAGGTGAATACCCTTGATAGAGACACGGGTATAGTATTCACTGCACAATGATCTTGGCTTGAAAAAATGCGGAACAATTTCTGCAGCATAACGGTGTGACGTAAGGATTCATGAAAATGGATGATGAGAGAGAAAGGGGTGTCTCATCATATTAACATGAAATGAAAATTAAGGGGTTCGTATAGATACATGTCCCAACAAATGTAATGGAATTTAGATTCATGATACAAAATAATTTCTTGAATGTATCTGAGGAGAGATAAATTCCTTTCGAAATTTCGGCATAGTAACGAGTGTACATGGGAGAAATTTAATGAGGGAGAAAGGGGTATCCAATAATTAAAAAATAAATATGTAAGTATGGGAATGATGTGAGACCATACTCCAACATTTATAATTTTCATTAAAAGGGCATAACAATTTATATAATATTGGATAAAAATTGGAAAGAATGAAAATCCCTTACTTGGAAGTGTGCTTCAAATGGATTGAGAGAGGATTGAGAGAGGCTTCTTGGGATCTTGGGGCACCTTGGGAGTATTATATAGAATTGAGGGAAGATTTTGGATGAACTCCAAAGGCTATGAGTGAGGAGGAAGTGTGAGCTTGGGTGGAGTTATATAGGAAAGGTGAGGAAATTCTTTATTATTTAGGTTTGGGACACCTCAAATTAAACTAATACAAACCACAAACTAGCCCATGGTTTTGGCACATGTTTTTTAAAAAGGGAAGTGGAAAACAATATTTTATATGTTAAAAGTCCTAACTTCTGAAAATAATTGGGTTGATTATGTGGAGGTGAGTCACACTCCCAAGGAAAAGAATTCAAAAAGACAAAAGGTTTAATATGTCTTGAAGGGTCAACTAATGATTTGTAAAATAAGTCAAACAAAACCAAAACTAAATTATTTTAATTTTAAAACATATATTGTCCTAAAATAAAGTTTATACTATTTTATTACATCACTATTGGGTCATAATGATGTCCTAAAACACATTATATATTTAAACGGTATTTAATTTTTACCCAAAAATTTGACTGTCTCAGAATATTATGAAAAATTCACCATTGGATAATTTCAACATCCTGATTCTAGAAATAATATTCATTTTTTCTAAATAATTTTATAAATATGATAATTTTAACTTTTAAAATAAAAACTAACATTTATTGAAAATTCATTGGTTTTGACAAAAATGGATTTCAAACCTTAATAAAAATTAAAATTGCATTCATAAAATTATATGATCATTTATATTTAATAAAAATAAATTTAAAAAAAATATTTAATTAAAATATTATTTAATTCATAAATCCATTAATTCATTAAAATAAATTTCATAGTTAAACATTAACTAGAAATACTATTTGTGCTTTAAAAACGTTTTACAAGGAAATAATAATAAAATGAAAGTATATTCATTATTATATACAAAAATAATGTACATAACCATAGTACTAGGGTCTAATTACATAACCTCTTATAAAAACAGCATAAGACCAATGAGTACGGTGTGTAATGGTGATAGACTCTTGGGTTGGCTCAGATAACATTGCTTGGGTGGTAATCTTTATCAACTTCCACTTCTCTCAAAGGTGGTCCTGTTCAAGATTAATATATTCATGCATGGCTTGTGATTGGTCAGGAGTGTAGCCCAATGACCCCACCTCCTTTTTGAGCTATGACAAATAGTCTTCATAAGGGGCACATCTACTGGATGAGGTCATCGCTTCCTTTATCTGAGTAAATTGGAATTGTTAAAGCCCAATATTTATACTAATCATGTGATCATTGTTCAGCAGCTATATTAGAAAAAGTAACAATTATTAACAGTATTTTAAAATCCAAAACCATAAAACCAAATAATGAGACATTTTATATAAACATTCTAAAAAAAGAGACATTTAATTAAATCAACATATATTTACATTAATGAAAGTTTGGGTCGTTACATTCTTCCCCCTTAAGAAATTTTGACCTTGAAATTTCCTTTTCCCACACTAAAACAGATGTGGGTTACTCTACTTCATTATTTCCTCTGATTCTCATGTCACTTATTCAAACTTGTGGTTTTTCTACAACACCTTGATAGGGGGCGTTGTATTTTTTCGTAGAACTTTTTATCTACAATCTAAGATATTCACTGGTTGCTCCTCATAAAAAAGATCATCCTCTAACTGTACCACCTCTGAAGAGATTACATGGGAAGGGTTTGGTATGTACTTACTTAAGAGGGATACATGAAAGACATCATGTGCTTTGGTTGTGGTAGGGGGAAGTGTTATTCAATAGGCCACAACCCCAACACGATCAAGAATCTCGAAGGGGACGATGTACATTGGACTTAACTTCCCTTTCCTTCCAAACCTCATGACCTTCTTCTACAGAGATATGCGAAAAAATACCATTTCTACAAAATTAAACTCAAGGCCTCGTTGATGGTTATCTACATAATTCTTCTGTTGAATCTGAGATTCCTTGATATGATGATGAATGGTTTTCACCTTCTCTACCATTTCTTTGACCATTTCTGGTCCAAGCAGCTTACGCTCACCGACCTCATCCCAACACACCAATGTTCTACACCTTTTCCCATAAAGGGATTCATATGGTGCCATTTGGATTCTTGAGTGGAAACTATTATTATAAGAGAACTCAACCAGAGGAATATGTTTATCCCATACCCCTTTAAAGTTCTTTGAGCATGCTCACAAAATGTAATCAAGTGTTTGGATAGTCAGCTCGTATTGGCCATCAGTTTGAGGATGATAGGCCGCACTGATGTTCAGTTCAGAATTCAGAGAATGTTGAAGACTCTTCCAAAACATAGAGGTGAATCTTGGATCTCAATTAGATACAATACATAGTGGTATTCCATGCATCCTTTCAAATTTCCTGATATATATCTTTTCCAGTTGATCTAGTGAGAAATCCTCACGAATAGAAATGAAGTGTGCAGCCTTTATAAGACGATCTATAATAACCTAGATTGCATTGTTGCCTTTGGATTTCTTCAGATGTCTGGTAACAAAGCCCATGGTTATGTTCTCCCATTTCCATTCTGGTGTGGGAAATGGTTGCATCATCCCCTTAGACTTCTTCCTCTCTTCCTTCACTTGCTGAAACACCAAGCACTTTGATGTATATTCACTGATCTCACTCTTTATATTATCCCACAAATAATTCTCTCAGAGATCTCAATACATATTTGTGTTTCCTAGATGAATAGAGAAATTTAAACTATGTGCATTATCCAAAATTTACTTTTTCATCTCTAGAATTTATGGAACACAAAGTCTTTTCCCAAATCTCACAATTCCTTCTTTATTAACATTAAACTCTGAGGATTTCCCTTTTCCGATATCTTCCACTTTTTATTCAATTCCCACATCATCATTTTAAGCATATTTTAACCTTTCTAAAAGTGAAGGTTGACCAATAATTTGTGAAAGGATTGATGATGTTCAATTATTTATTATTCCCATGTATATCTTCATCAAATCTAATAATATTGGATCCGTTTCATTTCTCATCAATTATAGAATCATTATGTATTTTCTACTTAAGGAATCTTCTACCTTGTTTTCTTACCTAGGGAGGTAATGGATTGATCATTCATAGTCTTTGATCATCTCTAACCATCTTCATTGGCACATGTTCAACTCTTTCTATGTGAATATGTACTTGAGTATTTTGCGGTCTGTATATATTTCACACTTCTCCCCAAAGAGATAATGCTACCAAATTTTCAAAGCAAAGATCACTGCAGCCAACTTGAGGTCATGTGTTGAATAGTTCTATTCATGAAATTATAATTGCCTTGAAGAATAGGCAATGAATTTGTCATTTTTCACCAACACAGATCCCAGAACCTTCTTCGAAGCATCACTGAATACCACAAAAAGTTCTCAACTTGTGGGTAAAGTGAGCACGGGCGCAGTGAATTCATGGATCATGAGTGTCATAAAAATAATACTACTAAAACATAAACCATTAATCAATGAATTTGAATGGTTTTCTTGGATCATGTCCCTAGTAAATCGTAAAATATAACAAAGGATGACACCATTAATGGAGAATTGTTTTAACATATCAAATGAAATATTTCTTAAGGAAAGCATCATTTTAATAAAAAAAATTCATAAAACCAATTAAAAAATAATTTTCTTATAACCAAATGTTTAAAATTTCTGTTAAAACATTTTTTGAGAAAAATATACTTTTCTCTATGAAAAAAATCATTTAAAACATAAAATATTAAGAAAACATTTTTATTTTAAAATAGATTTTAAAACTTATAAAGGATTGATGAAAATATTTTGAAAATATTTTACTTTTAAAAAAACTTAAAAACTCATAATTAAATCTTGAACTCAATTTGAAAACCTTTTTAATTTAAAATACTTTGAAAACACAAAAATAAATATTGAAATCATTTTGAAAAAAAAATTATTTGAAAACATACTAAATAATCATAAAAATATTTTGAAAACCTCTTTCATTAAAAAATATTAAATAATATTGAAGAAAAAATTTAAACCATTTTCCTTGAAACCATTTTGAAAAATATTTCTTTGAAAATTATTCTTTAAAAAAAATTTGAAAACTATTTCATTGAAAAATAAGTTTGAAAAAAAAATTAATACCATTTATTTAAAAATACATTGAAAATATATAATAGAATATTTAAGAAAATAAAACATTTTTAAAATAACTTTTCATTTAAAATAGTAATAAATTAACATTTTAAATAATTTTTTAAAGCATGATTTTTGAAGTTCATGTCATGTTTCTAAAAAAAAATTATGACAAAACTACTTTAAAAATTTAGTCACTTTTGAAACACAAACCCCATGAAAGAGATAAAGTATATTGGATATGTTAATAACTATCATTTTAATTATTAATATAATATAATATATTCAAGTAAATAATATACACCCCAAAAAATAAATGAGTTGTGAATAATGTGAAAATATCGCAAAAAAAAAGTGAGGCTGGAAATCACCTTACCTTATGTCCTGAATCTCTTTGTAATTATAAAAAAATTCATATATAATGAATATAGGTTTTTTATAAATATTATAAATAACCATATTTTTATATATAATACCATATACTATTTTATTACAACTTTATATTACCCTTTTATCAAAAATTTCAAGTCAAGGTTATGCTTTGGGTAATATCTACATTATTTTTCGTATGTCTCTTAATTTGTTATATTTTTTGTCCTCATACTTATATCATGATTTCAAGAATGTAAAACATGATATAAATGTCATATATATTTATTATATATATTCAGTTTATGTGTATTTATAATAATCTATATAATATATAAATATTAAATATAATACACCATTTATGGAGACGGTAGGTCGTACATATGCATGAACATTGTTTCCATATTCTCTTTTAATATGGAAATAAATAAAGTAAATAAAATATATATAAATATATAGTATCATTAAATTATAATAATTATTTTTTATATATCATATAATTTTACTAAACCCTTCCTTAATACATTCCATGTTGTTTGTGAACTAATCATATCACTCAGAGGAGATGGTATTCCTCACATTTTGCAAAGAAATTATCGTATTTACACAAAATGGAAAGCATGAAGTATGTGTTATATAGTAGTTATATAATCATAAATACATAATATATATCATATATATAATTTAAAAATATATTGTACACAATATTTCCCTATCATGATAGCTGGTAAAGGAAAAAAGAACAACATCATTTCATGAGGCAGTAGTTCGTCATAGACAAGAACTGTATGTTCGTTACCCATTATGTGTATGTGTGTGTAAGTGTAGGTCAAAACCTTATCATAACAACATAAAATTATATTTATTATAATAATTATATTATTAATTCTTGAAATAATAATAATTAAGGTAGTGAATAAAGAAAATAATTGAAAATAACTTGATGAAGAATGTTACCACTTCTTTGGGTAACTCCTTTTGGTTTACACCAAAGGTCTTCCTTGGTTGGATTTATCCCAAAATGAATGATTAAATGATGAAGTTATGGATTTGGGGGCGTGAATTTTTTAGATTTGGGCCTAACATAAGTAGTTTTATAGGTGTGATTAAGGGTAATAAGTGGACTCATTTTATAGGGGAGGGAGGGGACACACGTGTCATTTATTTAAAAATAAGTTATGTGTACTAGCAATGTTATCTAAAATGTAATAAAAATTACCAATCTCAATGAATAAATGTGTATGACCTATATATGGACAAAAATGGGTTTTGGAAAGGTGTATATTTTATCTAAGCCCTTAAGATTAAGGTTTAGTCACTTGTTAAGATTATTTTTCCCTTAATCGATGTAATTAATTTTAATCACTGTAATTAATTTTAATCACATTCAATAATCATTTCGGTTGAAAATTAAATTTACCTTATTATAATATAAATAGTATAATTATTAAAACCATGTATTTATATTTACTTAATATTAATTCATATAAGTAGTAAAATTAAATTAAATTCTAATCTCATATACGTGACAAGGAAGCTTGTTTTTCAAGTGAGAATTTTCAAAAGTTTGTTATGATTTTATATCTAAATTCAACATAAAAATGACTAAAATGACCTAAATTGAATTAATATATGTATAATTGAACTATTCTTACTTTAAAACCAACTTAAAATAAAATTTATCATTATAAGTTAATTAAATGAAAAATCATTTTTGAATTAAAATACAATATTTTTAACTATTCACCCAAAAATTTGTTTTCTCATAAAAATCCAAAAAATTAACCCTGGAATGTATTTTGATATTAAGAATTAAAAATTGTTTTTTTTATTTTATCAAATTCAATTTCAAAAAATTTGTAAAATTAATTTCATTACTTTTCAAATAAGGACATAAAAAGTAGTTCTTTTGAGAAAATAGTATTTCAAACCACATAAATATTTTCCCAAAAATAATATATTTTATCATCATCATGTCTTTTAATAAAACCATTATAAATGAAATTTAAAAATTTATTATTAATATTAATATTATTATGTTTAATATATATGTCATAACTATCTCGTTTAATGAATTATAATAAAAAAATATTGTTTCACAGAAACACAGTTTTGTGAATAACACAAGCCAAGTCAGTGTTGCATATAACACAAGCCAAGTAAGTGTTTCATGTAGAGAAAACATATCTTGGTTTATTATATAAATAAATATTAAATTTTTTTTCATACAAATAAATATTAACTAGGTGATTTCATATAAAAAAGTCATATTCAACGCTACATGAAATAAAAAATATAAAAAATTTTAAATTAAATTAAAAAATATATATTTTGCAAAAACATGGGGTTTTACATTTGGTGAGTGAACCTAATCAACTGTGATAGTCTTGGAAGTGATCCTTGACTGCTATAATGGTTTGGGGGAGTAAACTCATTCCATTGCGTTTGTTTAAGAAATGATCATTAACTATTAAGGCAATTATTTTTTATGATTATGTTTATTGCATAAATATATTCTAATGTCATGCTATAATGTCTTATGCCATTTAATTAATTTATGATTCATGACTTATGAACTACCAATAATTGTTCTACAACTCAAGTTTAATATCTAATATTTGCAATGTTTTGTTTTAATTTTTATTCTTATATTCTCCTACATTTATACTCGTGTTATGTTGATATATCCCTTCTTTACCCCTTAATAAGAATATATTATAACCATTTATTTTGTTTAATCTCCCAATGTTATGAAGAATGAAAATGTGTAATATATATATGAAAATGGTTCTTGTTTTTAATATCCTAGATAGAGATGATGTAATTCACTTATGAACAAGATTTTTATGTATCCATGTTTCCAATGTCACTAAAAATAAATGATTCTAGCGTAGATTTATATATAATGTGATGAGTATTCATATATTTAGTTGGAATATATATTTGTGGAAATTGTTTTTTTCTATAATTCACTTTTCTAAAATTATCCTCACTCATCCTTGAGGTAACACATTCTCTACATACATAGTCAAAATATTCCAGTATTTATACCATTTATAAAAATAAAAGGCAAGTTCATCGACATCCCAAACCTGTTATCCTTACATTATTTCTTCTTATTCCCAATATCCTCCCTAGACTAATTATTTAAGTAAAAAATTCCCTCATTCATTTCATGTTTTGATACTTCTCTTTCTTTTCATTAATAACTTCATCACTTCTATTTTCAATGATACATGAGTACTAAAATTATATATTACTATATTCAATTTGATCCTTCTTTTTTCATCTATATTTTTTATTACATGTTTGTTGTAAAAAGTAACTTTCTCACCACATAATATCAAATGAATCTCTCCAAATTGTATTTCATTCAAGGTTCTCCTTTTAACAACCCTCGTCCTTCTTTTAGGTGTTTCTTAGACCCTATTTTTCATCTGATTTATTTGGGTTTTTCATTTTGGTCATTTCGGGAGTTTTTTTATATAAATTAGGATTCCGAAGGGGATATTAAAAGTTATCACATGGTTAGGAAAATATATAAAGTTTGTTCTGGTAAACCATGAACCCTTTTCTGCAAAACTGCAATGGGTGCACAGTTTTTCCAAACCATGTGACCACCCCTCTAAATTGTGCACTATATCGATTGAAGGTATTTCATGGTTGGAACATGGATAGATTAACTATGTATCTAAGCCATGTACCCCATATATAGATCTATTAGCGGTTCATGGTTAAGGCTCATCATTACCACTAACCATGTGGGATCTCCAAATAACCATGCATGTGTTTTTTAATTCTGAAGAAAAAATAATTAAAAATATCATGACCCATTTAAGATATGAAACACCGCCAATATACTCAAACAGGATTTTTTTGTCCTTGTGAGGCTCTCAATAGGTTAACTTGACTTCTCAAACCACTTCTCTTTTTGGATCAAATCATGGTGTTTTTTTATCTCCTTCTAGTAGGAAACTCCCCCTATTGTAGTTTTCCCTAATATACACTTCTCGCATTCATAAAGAGTGATATATCATCATGTTGTAGATTTATATAATCTATGATTTTATGGATATTTATTATAGTTTTTATTTCTTTGAATCATTCATCTCTGTTATTGTTGGCATTCCATTTTTTAGTGTTAATTAGATCCCATGATTAAAGGTAGGCAGTTCCATAGGGATTTAACATATATTTGGATCCTTGATTTTCTTGATTAAATATTAATTATTTTTTAATTTATATAATAAACCATATTTGAGATGATTTTATGTTTTATGTTTTATATAAAAATGGAATAAAAATTGTTAAAGCCATCCAATTTGAATGAAATTGAAATTATGGGATATATTTTTATAAAAAAAATGTCTTGGATTGAAACCTAGTATTACGAAATGATTTATTGTATATTATTGATAAAATTGGAAGAAATTTAAATTTTATTTAAAAAGGGATGATGTTAATGAAACCATCTGATTTGGTTTTGAAATAAAAATGATTTTTGAAACTATTATTAAGAAATTGAAAATGATGATAAAGAAATAATTTGAAATGATTGATTTTCACATGATTTATTGATTGATTTTTTGAAGCACATGTTCTCCTTGGTATATTATGGTGATTAGGATAAGAATGCAAGGAATCTGACTCCCTATAAATAGATTGATGATAAAAATAGTAAAAAAAACCTTGTTCATGAATTTTACCTATAATGGGTACCCTATTGGGTTTTTAATTGAGTGTGAACATATATGTCGAGTCGTGTTGACAAAGGAGAAGTGTGAAGATATTATTACTAAAAACTAATTCACCATAGGTATTATGAGAATGGTTCTGTATTTTTCTTGATTTGATTTTACATTCCATTGATTAAAGAATGGTTTTATTCATCACAACTGGTTTATATAATTTTATTACATAAAATCATCATTTAATATTATTTTGATATATCTTCAATATTTATAGTTGAAAATTGTGTTTTTTTAATATATATTTAAATGTACTTACATTCCTTGTTTAATTAAAATTGAAATAATTTACGGTTTATAGTTACATAATTTCTAATGTAATATTTGGTGAGACCCTATAGGTATTTTAATGTCACACCCTACCATTTTCATTTAATGTTTTTACATTATCAGATAAAAATTCAAAAAAGAAAAAAAAAATCACCTCTTAGATGAGGTGGGTGTACTCGATTCATGTAACCTTGAGTGATGGAGGTGACCGGTGGAGATGTGATCCACTAGTTAAGTGGCCTTTCTAAGATTTTATTTGATATATATTATATCTTTTAGTTATTTACATATTCAGTATTGTTATACCGTTTTTATTCTAGAATGGTCTATATGAGGACTATTGAGAATACAATTTTTTATTGATTAACTTCCACTATTTTTGTAAAAAAATCATTTCAAACATGATCGTGATATGTTTCTAGGTTCTAGTATCCGTCTCATTGGGATTGGGAACACCCTTAAAGGTATTTAATGACTGGATTGGGCATCAAAGTAATACGATATATGGGATTGTTCAGGAAATAATTATATTATAGGTACATTTTTTATCTTTCATTGAAGTTGATACACAGTTTGGGTTATCCTGGTATACATTTGGTATGGTTTATGATACATTGGTTAAAGTTGCAAGATATTTCATTTCTAGATGTTATTTTTGAAATCCTTAACTCACCATGGGTTTTTAATAGTATCCTTAATGAATAATTTTATTTTATTCTACAATTTTCCATTATTCAGGTCTAAGTATGTTGAAATGCCAATTCGGAATTCCTATTAATGGAATTGATGTACCTATATATCTGGTTTCATTTGTTGACATATATATCCTTGTTGATGTTTTGGTGTTTTTTATTAATGTATTATAGCATCATTCCTCTGATAATACATTTGAATTAACCATAGGGGGAGCTTTTAGTGAGTCATAGTAATGAAATCCATGAGTGGATAAGAATATTGTTTAGATATTGGTGTCTGATGTAAATAATTTGGGATAGATACCATCACACATTCATTTTTATACAATTGTAGTGGAACCTCAATGGGGTGAATCTTACAATCTTTCTCAAGAGTTTCTTAACAAAAAACAACCTACTTTTATTGGCTATAATGATCCTCAAGACACTGAGAATTGGATGAAAAAAGATATATTTTTTTTTTCTTTGAAATGTCTCATTCAATTAAAGTGATATGTGATAACTTCATGATGGAAGGACCCAGTAGAAGATTGTGGGATTCGATGGTTATAGAAAATAAGCATGAGTGATTGTAGTGGGATTACTATAGAGTTTATTTCAGGGATCAGTTATATCTATATTCCATGGTTTTGAAAAAATATACAGAATTTAATAGATAATAGTAATGACACCAGATGAGGAAAGATTATAAAAACTATTTTGTTGATCTTGATCAGTTTCCTCCTAGGGTGGGTATGAATAAAAAATTGAATGCTCGAAGGATAGAGATGGGTTTCCATGAAAAACATTATCTCAATTATTCATATTTATGATTAAACCATATACTACTATGATGGGTAAATATTTTGAGGATGATCTTTATTTGAATGTGGATTTCTGGTTGATGAGAATTCCATTTTATCCTACTACCAGTTATGTGATTTTCATAAATAGATAATGAAAACATGATGAATCTCATGGTTATTATAGATATTATTCATCATCCAGAGCTCTAATAGTTCCCAAAATAATCGTTATGACTTTATTTTAGTGTGGAATGGTTGGGAATTAGAAATGGGTTTTCATTAAGTTCCCTAAGATCTGTAGTTCGTGTAGATGCTTAGGTCACTAGCATATGTTTGGTCACATCTTTTATTCTTCATGAATTTGAAAAATCTCATCTTAATATAAAATTACAATGGTGAAATATGATGATTCATTAACTATGGTGTTTCTAAGACATGCATCAAGAATAAATTTTATTCTTGTAGTAGAAAAGTCTCCAAATAATGTGATGTGGGTCTAGTAACTATAAGAGGTAATATAACTATATCTTCATCTTTACCGATTTCATTATTTCCGACTTGTATATCACACACATTTATATCATCTAATTTTTTGAACCTAATAAAACATCCTATGGAGATGTTGGGTTGTGTGATGAATATTATTATTCCTCTAATAATGAAGAGAATGACTGCTCTCTATTTCCCCTATAGTTTTCTCTCTCTATTTTAGTAAGAGATTATATGTATTTTTCTGGTCCTAAACATGAAAACTCTAGATGTCATTTTTTGGATAGATTACCTGATTGGTTATAAGGCCCAAATTGATGGTTATCTCTAACCAGTCTCTATTACAACACCTGAAGGGGTGTGTTGTGTTTTTTAGGGAGAATGGGACTCAAGGAATATTAGATCCATACCTTCTTTTTTGTAGTCATTAAATTTAATATAATTTTATTTACATGGAGTAGGAATCATGGATATGTGATATCCATTAAGTCATCATCGAATTTCCCTATGGTTTTCATTCAGATTTCCTTGCCTTTCCACTAGTAAAATAAGTGGATTTTCGATTTCTTTTGTACCTAGTACTTATTCGGTGTTTATTCCACTTACCATATTTCATCAATAGAGTTGAATGATTTTAATTCTCACATGGATGATATTATATAGAATGGTTTTATACACCAAAGTGTGTCAACATTTGAAGAAACTATTTTTTTTTGTAGAATGATAATGTAACACTTCACCTATGTGTTGATTTTGGAAAACACAATTGATTTATGGTAAAACTAGTATATGTTACATTCTATTTTCAACCTGTTTGACTATTAAAAAGGTGAAAATTAGTTCTCAAACATTGACCTCCAATCAGGTCATCTCTAGTTGAGAATTAAAGAGTCTTGAAATCATAAGAAAACCTTCATGAGTAGGTATGCATATTATTATTGTCTTGTTATGCAATGTGTTTTGATTAATGTTCTGGTTGTTTTTATGGATCTAAAGAATAGGATATTCCACGAGTACCTAGACACATTCATTGCAGTATTTGTGGATAAAATCTATGTATACTCTAAAACTGTGGAGAAGTATGTGTGTCCTTTGAGAGTTATTCATGAAATCTTGAGAGATCCAAAAATTTATTCATATAGTTTCAAATGTAATTCATAGATTCAGGATGTAAATTTACATAGAAATAAGGGATTCATGCATGATTTTTAGCTTATCTTGAAAAGTTGAAGATCTTTATGTCATTGGAGGAACAACATAATGTTTTTTATTTTTGGAGCTTCTTAGGTTTGGAGTGGTATTACATTATATTTTTAAATGATTTCTCAAAATTGGATTCTCTAATGACTACTCTAACTTGAAAAGGGGTGAAGTTTGTTTGGTATTTTGAAATATAAGAGTTATTTTTCTGGGTTAATGAATCTTTAGGCTTCCATGTCGGCGATGGTTCTTCTAGGGGCTCAGTATAGAAATGTTGTGTTCTGTAATGAATCAAGTTCAGATTTAGGATATATTCTTACATAGGGAGATGATGTTGTAGAATGTGGTTATAGAAATCATTAGCCACACTAGAATAATTATCTAATCTATGATCCCAAACTTGTAGCTTTAATGAATGATCTTATGATTTGGGAACACTACCTTTTCATAAAACCTTTTTAGAGAAATTTTTACTATCAATTATATTAAAAAACACATGAATTGTGTCTTCTCTCAAAAAATATATTTCTATAATAGAGGAATCTGGTAGAGTAACTAAATTATTCTTCTTTCAACATATGTTACACCCCTATTAAGGGTAATTTCATCGTTGATGGTTTAAGTAGAAATCCCCTAACCTAGTCCATGAATGAATCATTAGAATAGTGTAATCTGGTGCCATTCTTTACTATGATTCCTTTAGTATTTTGGTAGGATGCGACTGATCTTTCTTTAACATGAGTTCAGTTGACCTTCCCTCTTTTTGAGATGGTTTTCAGGGGAATTGGCATGATGATGAAATCTATAGCATTAGGAACTCTTCTTATAGTGTGAAAACCATTGGTGATTTTTTGTTCTCTTCAGAGGGTATCATATGTTTATGGAACATGTATGTTGTACCTTTTCCTATAAAAAAGAATATGATTCAATATTTTCCTAATTCTTAGCGTGAACGAAACCCAAGAACCACAAATATGTTATATGATATGATACGATTGTTATAGGGTCTAGATATGATATGAGACATAAATGACTTTTCTTCTCATTGTTATACCTACATACAGGTCAAAGTCGAGCAACAAAGACCTTCGGGTTTTCGTCGGCCACTTAAAATACCAAATTGGAAGTGGTATGTGATCATTACTGACATTTTGAATAGGTTTTCACATAACCCTTAAGAGAATAATGTGACACGGGTTTCGATTGATTGGCTGACTAGATAAACTCACATTATACCCATACAATTTATCACCAAATTTAAGGACATTGGATGTCTCTAGGTGAAATATATTTTTTGTTTCCATAATTTTCTTTTTCTATAGTCTCTAATGGGGATCCCCATTTTACTTCTCAATTTTATAGAGGCCTCCAAGAGGTACTATGATCTTTGGTAGATCTGATCATGGAATATTATACATAAGAATAATAATCAATAAAAATTCATATGGGAATGATTCATGAATATGGTCATGAATTTTTTGGTTCTTGGGATGTTCAAATAGGATTGGTTGAGTATTCATATAATAATAGTTACAAGTATTATATTTGGATGGATACTTTTGTGGCCTTTTATAGATGACTATGTAAACCATTTTTGTGTTGGTCATAAACTAGTGAATCTTCCATGATTGGAACAATTTTGGTCAATGATACAATAGCTATGATTCAACTAATTTTTCAGAAAATAATGATATCATAGACCCAGTATAAATATTATGATGGTATTTGTTGAGAACCTTTGAAGATTTATGTTTGTGAATATGTGTTCTTGAAAATTTCACTGAGGTTGGGTCATCAACATCTGGTAAAATAGAGAAATGCTTCTCTAGGGTTTGTGGGTCCTTTTGAGGTTATTGGGAAGGTGGGGAAAGTGGCTTAGAATATCTCACTACCACAACAGTTGATGTTGATCTATAATGTGTTTCATGTATCAGAGCTCATGAAGTGTATTTATGACACTTCTAATATCCTGATATGGGAATATAATTATGTTGAAAATGATTTATCACTGACTAAGAATATATAAAGGATTATTAATTCAAATAGAAATGGTATTTATGGGAATACGATGTCTTTTTGTGTGTACTATGGAATCATGGTTCTAATTCGCATGAAACATGGGAGTGTAAAACTCTGATGGTGGAGTACTGGAATCATCTATTTGATAAACATTATTCATTATATGATTTTTAATGAAATAATGATTATATATTGGGGAGGTTGTAGAACTGTGTTATCTTCTTATAGGTGTACTTGACCCATGTTTTGATCATTATTTTTTGGGGGGTTTTCATTTAATTAATTTTTTTTTAATTTTTTAGATATTTGAAATTCCAAGGGAATGATCATAGTTGGTAAATGGTTAGGGATAACTGTACGATTTGTTCTATTAAAATGTCCACCCTTTGTTAAGCCACTAAAAGAAGGTGTATAGTTTATCCAAAAAATGTGGCCACTCTTCAAAATTGTCAACCCTATGGATAGTGGGTGTTACACTATTGGAACATGGTTAGTATAACCATAAATCAAAACCATGATCCAGATATATATGTTTAGTAGGATCACACTATTATGGTTCATTGTTACTACAAACTATATGGCCTATCTTGGAAACCATGCACATAGTTTTTAATTCCCTTGAAAAATTAATTAAAAAACTCTTACCACTATTTGAGATTATAAATAAACATTTTCAACCCTAACATAATTTTTTTCTTATAAGTCTCTCAATAGGTGAATTTGACTCTATAACCTCTTCTCTTGGAAGATAAAAGATCAATGATTGTGTTCAATATCATTCCAGTAAGAAAATATTTCCTCATGTAGTTTCACCTGATCTATTATTATTTACTTTTTAGATAGTGATAGAATAATATATTGTTAATGGATCTAATATTTTTTATGATTTATCTTGACTCTTAGTTTTATTTATTGATCTCCTCCACCTTCATTCTTGTTGGGGTTCTAGTTTTCGATGCTGATTCGATCATAACATTAAAGGTGAGTGGTTCCATAAGGATTTATACTAAAATTAATACTGTGATTTTATTTACTACTTTGAAATGAGTTTTTATTTTATTTAAAATAATAAATTTTTTATTATTTTATTTTTGATTTAAAAATGGAATGGAAATTTTTGAAAACCCAAAAGTCCAATAGGATTAAAATTGTGGAGCTTATTTTGAGAACATTGATGGATTGAATTGATGCACACATTGATGAAATGATTGAATGTTAATTCATGAAAAAATTGGATTAAATTGAGGGATGAGTTGAAAAGGGATGAAATTAATGAAAACATACGATTTGGTTTTGAAATGAAATGGAAAAATGAATATGATATTAGAAATTTTTAAATTTTTGTGATTGAATTATTTGAAAATATTTAATTTTCCATGATTTATTGGTTGATTGTTTCAATAACATTTCAGTTTGGGTTATTAGTGGTGATTTAAAAATTAATTTTAGGACTCTGACTCCCAATAAATTGATTGATGATGACTACACTAACTAAAAAATTATCATCATTATTTCCCATAATGGGTCCCCGAATGGGGTGTTAATTAATTACATGTAATGAGTCCCTTATTGGGGTGTTAAAATATTTCCACTTAAGGGTCCCCTATTGGGGTGAAGAATTAAGTGTGCATTACTATCATGAGTCATGTAGGAATATGAGATGTGTAAGTTTTCTATTTACAGAAAATAATGTACTATAGGGTTTAAGTGCGTGGAATCACGTTTTCAATTAATTTATTAAACATTTCATTGATTATGGTACTATTTTATTCATCCCACTTAATTAATATAAAATTTGTATATAGAGTTTTTATTTAATCGTGTTATGATATATTTTTTCTTGATTTGAGTTGAAAAGCATAATTTTTTGAAAATATATATATGATTTACCCAATCTTTTTTAATTTAAATTAAAATTATTATTGGTTTATTGTTATAGAATTACTTGTCGAATACTTTTTGAGACCCTATCGGGTTTTTAGCTCACAAACTAACTTTTCCATTAAGATTTTGTAGATTACCATATGCTATGTCCAAGAAAAGTAAAAGTCTCAAATAGAGTATGATATGTAATTGATTCTTGGGACCAAGAGTGATGGTGGTGACCGGTGGTGATGAGATCCACCTATTACATGGGTTTTATAATATTTTATTTTATTTATGTTTTAACTTTTTATGATGTATTGTTTGGGTATTATTTTACAAGTTTGACTCAAGTCCTTTATCCTTGGTGGTTATTGAGTATACAAACTTGTGTTACTTATTTTCTATGATTTTGTGGGAAAATAGATCTCTCTTTATATTTTATGATACCAGGTGCTAGTCACCAACTCATGGGGATTGGGAACTCCATTCAAGGCATGTTAGGACCGGCCTAGGTATCAATGTACTAGTAAATCCGGGTTGGTTCAGGACACTCCTCATAGCTATTAATGGACATAAAAAATTATGGGTTTATTTAACTCATCCAAGTATATCGTAAGAAATTACAAAAGGATAAAAAATTTATCCAATTTGGCAATACCAACTTTCAGAAATCCTCAGGGATGCCTTACAATTGTGTTTAACAGTTGTAAGAAAAGCCTTTTGGGAATAACCTCCTATAATTCTTGGATATTGAATGTATATTATGATATAATATTCATACTCTCTCCAAGGTCACACAAAGATTCTTAAAATTCATTAATTCCATTGTAAATAGTAATTTTAAAGGTACCATTGTCCTTATCTATCTTATGTTGATTCCTCAACAACATAGATCAGCATTCTAATGATGTGATATTAATCCAAATTCCACTAGTTTTATCTTTTTTTATACCAGCTATTAAATGAGAATATAATAGGAGAAGACATTTTCTATATCTTTTGAAAAGTTAATTTTAATGTATTTCTTTTTAAACAACTATATAAATTTACATAAATTTTTCTCCAATTTACATTATTACATAATACATGGATTTGGTTGTTATGGAATATATGGTGTGTTGGTCCAATTAAATATTGAAAGAGTGGGGGTAAATTTTCTTCTATGTTTTTCTTAAATATTAAAACTAAAATAGATGATATTAAATAAGATAAATTCATAGACAACAATTATATGAGTTATAAACAAGTTAATGATTAATAGGGGAAATAAATTAAAAACATGAGTCAGTGCAATAGAAATATAAATAAAATTAAAAGTTAAATATACTAAAGGGGTTCCACAATAATACACGAAGAGGAGCCTATATATGCTTCTCCAATAATATTTTTTGAGGTTTCTGTTTACACCCTTGGATTTAATGGTATCCATGAAACCTTCTACAAGATGTTATACCATTTCATTTTAGTGGTTGTGTTAAGATACCCAATTACAAATCTATCAATTTAGTAGCTATTTTTAGAAACCCAAATCACTCATATTTTTAATAGAATTGTGAATAGACCCCTCAAACCCAATTAAATTGAGCACCCAAACCCTTACACTATATTTTGTAAGCACCCAAGAAGAAATAAGAGACATGCTTCTTGGAAGAACAACGAAACACACTCAATATCCTTTATGTAATATACAATAAAATTAAATTGTGAGATATTTAAATAAGTGTTAAATGATAATATTAATGTGACTATGTCGAATTAGAGATCTAAAAAATTATCATAAATGTATCTATATGCATACAAGCACCCTTGTGTGTGTATTTATTGAAACTAAATAATTTTGATTATTTTAGTAGTGTTGGGGGACAAATAGTTCCATTAGGAGGATAAAAAAGGCCCCAAGGTGTACCAAAAATGGTTATTTATTCTTTTTAAATGCCACCAGATAAATGGTTGATGTTGTTGGTCAGCCAGTGGTATCTATAAAGTATCGATATTTTCTTCATCACTAATTGGCTAGGAATTTCCAACCTATCGTCAATTACATGTACTATCCTACTTGGGACATTAAGTGTGCACATAATGTTATAATAAATTACACTATTAGATCCAGAAATATATTAAAATGATTTATCAATATATAATAATAAAATTCTTGAAAGGAAACAATTAGAAGAACAATTTGGTTTTTATGATCATTAAAACCACCTAAGGGATTGAGGTACATCATTCTCCTTTTATATGATCTTAAAAATATTGTCAAATTATCAAATATAAATATAGTAATTGTGTAATTATCCTCAATATAACTAAAATAATTTCAATATTCCATAATTAAATTCAACCCACAATTTTCAATACTTAAAAAAAGAAATTTTGTTATAGTTTTAATTAAGTATTTCAAAAATGGTTTCATCAATAATTCAATTTCAAGTCTTCTACTCCTTTGGGATTATGAAAAACTAATAATTAGAAAACATTCACAATTATTGAATAATTAAACATCAAAATCAATTAAATTTTAAAAATAATGTAAAAAATTCAATATACCATTGAATCTATGACCTTGGTCCCCATAAAACCAATATAAATAATACTTTGATGTCAGGACTATCCCCCCCCCCCTTAAAAATAAAAAACCATAAAAATAAAAATGCATAAAATTTGAAAAACATAAAATATATTTGTAACTATTTAAAAATACTTCTTGATAGACTAGAATGTAACCATACCAAAAATTTCATAACCATCTTTCCAAAATAAGTTTAAACAATGTATTACTGAAATCATACCTATAATTTCATCACATTATCCAAATTTTTAATTAAAATAAACCTCATAAACAAGGGATAAAAAATGAGGTTAATACATTCATAATAATATATTGTCCATGAAAATAGAGACAAAAGTAAAACCTCATAACCTATAATGTTATGTCAATATAGTTCTAAAAGGAAAATGAATTTGAAGTCCAGAAAACAATCATACTTTCATAACACATTTTTAAAATAAAAAAATTTCATATTCTATGTGTTTAAACATACAATATCCTTCCTTCAAATTTGAGAATAAAAAAACACAAGATTTTATTTTGTCAAAAAAACATAGCTTTGAAAGATTAATATTCATAAAAGTAATATCTCTATTAGAATAAATAAATAAATATATAAAAATAAATAGTAACACCATCAATTAGAGTATTAAAACTACAAGTGGCAATAAATTATGTCAAATAAATCTCAATAGAGGAAAAAATAATTTAAATTAATGAATACAAGATTCCCACATAAGTATATTTTAAAATAAAATTTCAAATACAAAAAAAACATTACAAATTTAATAATATATTTTATGAACTAGAAACAATAATCCCATATGATTTAAAATTAATATTTGAAATTAATTGGTGTATAAAAAATATTTTCTCATGCCATAGTTCAATAAAAACGTATCATTTTATCTTTAGAAAAATTCCATATTAAAAAAATTTAGTTGTACCCAAAATTATGCATACATTTAATGTATATAGGATCCCCATGACATATTATTCAAGAGTTAATATAATAAAGGATAAAATAAACAAAAAACCCATTTAGAGTTAATAAAATCTATCAATAAATTGAATATTTAAATAAATTGAGATAAATTAATCAATGATTGAAAATTTTAAAAAAAATTGTAAATATAATTCAATATTTTAATTACATATTACTGATTTTAGAAATTAAAATAAGGAATATAATTTAATTATACTCAAGGTGAAATTAATGAATTATTCATCGAATATCAGGAATTAAAATTTTAACATTATGTAAAATTCCTTATAAAATAGATCATTATAATGAATTATTAAAACATGAAATTATTAAGATAATGATTATAGATATATCATTTAAGTTCAAGATTATTTAAGTTGCATTGAATAAATATATCATTTAATTAAGCATTTAAAAATAATTAAGTAAATATATTAACAAATTCAAGAGATAAAAATGAATATATCTTGGGATAAATTTTAGATAGGTCATTTTATTCAAGAATATGGTAAGAATAATATGTTTCCCCAATAATATTTTATAATTAAGAAAAAATACGGTAAGGATCCCATGAGATATAAAAATAAAAATGAAATGTTCTATAAAATAATGATACATAATATCAAAAATCATAGAATCATCAGTATTTTATAAAAAAATGAAATATATCATAAAATGGTTTTAAGGTGAAATAAAAAAAAACCATAAGGAAATTAATTACGTCATTGAATTATATAATACAATTTAATCATAATTATAATTTCAATAATATGGAGTTGATAATGTTTAGAGAAAATAGTGATTCCATTCACTTAATTATTCCCCTTTAATAACTTAATGAATCAATGAAAACTCATAACAAGGTGAGATGAACAAATTTAAATACATAATACATAAGATGAAAAAATTTAAAAATATATTTTTTCAATAGAATAGGATTTTTGATAATAAATATCAGGAATATGTGATAAAAAACATTATTCCATGTGAATTTATAAAAATATTTTCAAAAAAATCAAATACAAAATAAAATTAGATTCCAAGATTTTGTGATTTCATAAATTTGAAATGATTTCCAAAACCAAATTCATTAAAAGAGATTAAACAATTATAACATATAAACTACAAAAACCACATTTGGAATAAAAATATTCTATATATGAGAAAATTGAAAATATATGTTTGAGAAAAAAAACCTTCATCCTCATTCTCCCATTTATGACTCATATGAGTATTTATTTCTCATATTATATAAATATTTAGGCCTGAATAAGAGTGTGATGTAAGGATAGAGTATAGTAAATCCCAAGAGAAACCTTCCTATTTCAGGAGGCTAAGATGTCCTAGAAATACACTATTGGTTTTTTGATTGACCTATAGTATCTATCCAATATATAAAATATTGAAACATTGTTCTAGAAATTACCAAGATCTACTAGTAAGGATACACTAGGTAGATAGTGGCTTCTTCAATAGTTCAAAAAATAATTCATATTTTGAAATAAAAAATTGGTAAAAAATGTACTCACGTAAAGATATATAATTCCTAATAATTTTATATTTAAATATTAATCTATATAAAAAACCAAATAATGTCAAAATATATATAAATAACCTTATCAATTAAAAATTCTTCAAATGAATTTCAAATATTTTTTATGTAAGAAATTAATTAAACATTAAAATACCTATTATGTAACTTGAATATTACTTTCAAAATTAAGGGATTGAAAATATTTAAAATGGAATTATCAAGACTCAATTTAAAAAAAATTCTCATAATAAATAAATTGATAAACGATATGATTTTCTAATTTAAATTTAAAAAGATAATTTTAGAAACTTACCCACAATATATAAATGTTCTTCTACGAGGGGTTGAATAGTATGAAAAAATATTAATTTTTTTTTGTAAAAATTGAATTTAAAATTAATTTGAATAACTTAGAACATTTGAAATGCTACCACAAAAGTGCCTTGAGCACCCATCATCCATGTTCACTGTAGTTTATGTAGAATTTCTATTAAGAAATATTTCTTTAAAAAATAAGAATCTTATGATTTTTATACAAATATTGGGTCCATAAATATTATCTTATGTAAAATTAGGAACAAAAATATTCATAGAATATGATTTTCAATAAGAGATATAATATTTTATATAAAATATATTTAAAGAGATCTGAATAGGTTTGATCCTACCAAAATAATCATTTCGGTAATCAAACTCTTAAATATAAATCTGGTTATTCTTATAATAATTGTAATTTTATATTAATATCTACCTCTTCAAAATGTATCTATTTTTATATTTCTTGGGTAGAGTTATCTATTATATAAACAATTCTAATAAATAACATTATCATGTTGTTGGGAACCCAAAATTAAATCCCAATTATACTCTTTATGGGTAAATATAGGAATATTTTCCTTAATCTATTTAATTTTATTCGGTAATTTATCAACATTTTTCAAGCCCTTTAAAGAAAATATTTTACCTTTAACATTACATAATTAATTTTTCAATCATTTATTTTCCTCTAATAACACATTGAATCATCTTTATTGAATTTCGTCATTTTTTAAATAAAATATTTTTACTCTTTAATTTCATCCTTTAGCTTCCAATTTTGATTTATGATTAGATCATTTTCAAAAACTAGATAATTTTATTTATTTATACATTATTTGAATTTCAAGTTGTGATGAAAAAATTATTCTTCTAATTGATCCCTATAATAATTTATATCATTATAATTTAAATGTCTATAAGGGGAAGAAAAAGTTTAAAGATTCAACTCTTGTCTTGCATCAATGTTGGCCTTAAGACACTTATGAGTTACATCACTTGTGTCTAATTAGAAGAGTGTTTCATCAATTTCAACCCATTATTACATTTTGAAATCCTTCTTACTTTCAATCTTCTCCTTTCTAAACTTTTAGATAGTGGGGAACTCTAGTTTTATGTTAACCTATTTTTTACACTCTTTCAGCCTTACATCCTATTTTTTTGTTGCTTCTACATTATATCATGATGGTAATCCTTCTTCTTATGAAATAATTTTTCTTCATTCTATAATTTTGAGAAATACATTATTCACCTTTAGTATATACATAATGATTTTCAAAAAATGTAATGGTATGCTTATCCTTAATCACTTTGGCTTCCTTCTAATCATTACTCTTCATTGTAATCTCAAATTTCATGAGATTACAAATGAGTTATTAAACTAAAATATTCTTCAAGTCCTTCACTTCTGGTATTGTCATTAATTTGGGAAGTGAATATCTAGGTAAAATCAAAGTATCTCCTTCACAAGAGTCTATTGTGTATGTATATCCCCGTAAAAAATATTTTAATTGAAAATTTCAATGAAATAGGTAAAAATTTCATTTATATAATCCCTTGGATATGTATTAAATCATTTAAAATATTTTTATTACATATTTAGCCCTATATAATTTACTTATTTGGTACCCTCTTATATAACTTATAATAATTTAAAAATATTATGAGAGGTTTTGGACATGGAAACTCTTTTAAATTAATTCCTATCTAACCTAAAATGTATTGAATTAATTTCTTTACGATGAAAATCAAAAGTATCAATATCGTTAAGGGTACATTATCATTCTTTTCCAAGAGTTTTGGTTAATCCATGGATAAAAATTCTCCATATTGAATAACATAGGTTTCAATGAAAATTAGATATTCTATTTTTATAAAAACCATTTCCTGATCCATCGAAGGACTGATCTCTACCCACTGAGTGTATATATATACCATATATATTTTAATGTATAAGACACATATATGTGAAAGATAATTAAAACTAGTTAAGGTTTTCAAATAAAGGTTGGACCTAATACCGATTGTTGGTGGTGTAATGATAAAAATAGAGGTGAATTTCCTTTTAAATAATTTTTATAAATTAAAACTAAAATAGATGATATTATTGAAATGAAAGTGATAAATAAAGAACATAAGAGTAAACAACAAGATAGATTATTATAAGTGAAAAAATTTAATAATTTAATTAGTGAATAAGAAATATAAATAAAATGTAAAGAACAATTTTATAATCAATTTTGGAAATAATCCACAAAGGGATCTCTACATCTTATACCCTCATGAACCTATATAGGTTTTGGTTTAAACCTTTGAATTTAGTGTTATACAAAAACACATTACAAGAATTATGACCATTCAATTTTAGTGTTTGTAGCAAGAAACCCAACTACATGGGTATCCATTTAGTGGTTGCGGCTAGATTCCCAAATCAACCATAATTTTAATAGTGGTGTGAACCAACCCCTCATGCTCAATGGTAGTGAGCATCCAAAACCTCTCACTCAATGAAATTTAACACCCATGAGAATGAATAATATTTTACATTCATTATGAAATACCTATAAAGAAAACTCATGATCCTACTAGAAAGATACAATAAGAGAAGACTAGGAAAGTATGTGACAACTGTGAAGAGGGCATTAGAATCAACAGAGATCTAATATGAAATTCAAGGTATCCACATAGAATGATATACCCTATGGGATATATTAATATACTCTAATAGATTTATGATCATTATAGAGGTTTTGGGTTTTGAATATAACCATTGGGAGGCCAATCAAAGCACTAGGGTCCACCACAATTGATATTTTTTTAATTGGTGGGTCTCTATTTTTAACACAAGATATATAATAAAATGGCATGTGGACTCAACCCCGTGACAAAAATCCCACACCACAACCCCCCTTGCCACCCTAGACACCAATAGGGGCCCCAAAATTGACAGTATTTCAGTAATAATGCTACCAAACAGCCATTAGATTCCACCAGGAATTCAAAGCTACTTAGAAAGGGCATGTTCTTATCCAGATCCTAATGTCTTTTAGGTTGGGTTCACTAGCTAGTTAGTGATATCTTATTATAACAATAATTCTATCCAATGTTTTCTTATGATTTGGTGTTAAACATCTAGTTAGGAACTTGTTCTATTCTACTTAGGAAATAATTTGAGTCCTTCACATGCATCATGATCCATCAGTTTGGTCTAAAAACTTCTAGGAATAATTTAACTACATATAATACTAAAATACATCAATTTAAAAGAATAGAAACATGATTATTATTTTTTTCATAAAATCACATATGAGATATTAGAATAATAGGGTTGGAGGGAATATTTTAGAACAACTTTCTAAACTAATTTTCCCTTTCCATTAATCTTATTGATTTTATTTCCCATATTTCTTAAATTCTCTCTCATTTTAATCTTACTCATCTATAATATTTCTAACTTTTTAACACTTTCCATGGTAGTTTTTCTATATATCAATGTTATGGTTATGTGTCTCCTTATTTTCCTCCAAATTTCCATTCCATGATATTCTTTTTAACTTATCCCACTAGAATCTCTAGATTTCAAATGTAATATCATTGATAATACTTTAACTCTTTGATGGTAACCCCTTCATCAAAATTTAAATCATTTATAGAAACCCAATGGTTGTCATAAATGAATTCATAGTTTCATATGTAGTATGAACTTTACGTTTCAGGGATATCATTTTTATTAATATTGATTCCCCGTTGGTCTTAGTTTATAACCTTTACTCTATTGTTTTTATGAAACCCACCACTAATAATATTTTTTTTGGTTATAATAATCATAATTAAAATATTCAAAAATCATAAATTGTGGTTGATTCATGCCTATCATTACATCTATCTTAATTTTTAAAGATTGAACTCATGAGGTCATTCAACCATTCTTGTCTATCATGTGAAATCATATTTTATATGCTTACTCACTTTTATATTAAAATATATTATTTTATTTTCATCTAGAAGCTCATAGATCTCTTGTAGTGGTTTCCTCATTATAGATCCTCCTATGGAAACATTAACAATAGATCAATTCCCCTGAGATAAGCCCTTACAAAAATTTTGAATCAACAACACATCTATATATCATAGTGAGGGTCCTTCAAAATTAAAACCATAAACCTATCCCATGTATTATATAATATTTAATCATTTATTTTATTTTAATTTATCATGCTTATAGTTATGTTAATATATTTAGAGGGTTAGAAAGAATCCAGATGAGAAAATTAATACCAAATCCACCCATATAGTAATAAAGTACAAGGATAGACATATGATACACTACTATACATTATTATTTAAAGATAAATGAAATATTTAGAGCCATACCAAATTATAAGTCATTTTATTAAACAAGAATGTATTATAGAGTTTAGTGAAACTAAAAAGGGGTGGGTTCATATTTTCATGTTTCATCCTCGAAGTTTTTATTGAATATGAAACTAGTTGATTCCACATAATCTTGATCTCAAAGTGAATTCTAGAAACTAATCGAACTGGTATTACTGGTTGGACCCCCTATACTAGAAGTTGTATTGTTATTCATTAGAGTTTAAATCATTTGATCTCTCTATTTTACTCCTTGTTTCGAATCTTGGTTTTGTTATACTCTATCCATCTTATCTTCTTCGATCTTTTTATTCTTATAAATTACTATAACTCATGATATAATAATTTTTTTCATTTTATCCTAAGTATTGTAGTTTTCAATGATAGTTAGACATAGAAGTACAACATGAAAAGACCGAGTAAAAAATATCCAAAACTACAATAAAAATTCAAAAAGGAAAAATTCATATTAAGAAACCACTCCCTATAAATGGTTCTACAAACATGACCAACATGATGGTCATCATTAAATACAACCGGAAATTAGTTTATCCATTTGTAAATAATAATACCTAAATAACTAAACAATTTTCTTGAATTTGTTATTCAATGTTTATCCAACAAATAATGTGTATTAGACACTTAAAACATAGACTATCAAGTTCACAATCTATAATGGTTGGTATCCTCAGTTGTGAATGTGTACACGAGGAACATTTTCATAATTTTTTTATTCAATAGTTTCTCTATGGTTTTCATTAAAGTTAAATATTATTCATATTTTCAACTGGTAGATATACCAATACTATGTAAATGGAAACCCTTATGAAGAAAAAAGTTTAATCATTACTCCTTATGTAAGTTATCAATTATCAATTACATTAAAAGAAAATCAAATATAATTAAAATAACAATAAGGAGATACATTGTTTGAAATGAATATAAAAGATGGATAAATCATTTCAATACACATATTTATGAGTTAAACCAATATAATTTTTTCATATAATATATTTTTCATTTTTTTCATTAATAATTACATTTTTTTGGAATCACTAGATTCATATTATTATCGATTGAGACACTCCAATGATTTATTTATTTTATGATCCAAAAAATTTATATCCAAAAAGTAAGCAACACATAAAGACTATTATCAATTTAAAATTTGTTAAATTCAATATTTTATAATTAAAATTAAAATTATATGTCTTATAAAATGTTTTCATGATAATTTTTTATGATATGGTTGTGTTTATATATCATAAAAATCTGGGTATGAGGATGAAATCTGAACACAAGAATCCTATGTATTAGTGTTAATGGATAAGTATTAAGTTATAAATAACAATTATTCTGTATATAAACAAATGTCAAATCAACATACTCATTTTTATCAATGATTATATATTTTTTTAAACAATTTAAAAATAATAAATATAACTATTATATTTTTATACCTTTTGAAGGATATTTTATTCCATCAACAAACTAGTATCCTTGAATATTTATTTATGATGAAAATATTAATTTAATTTAAAATATTTATTTATTGTTTCATTCATATTTTCTAGTACAAATTGGGATATTGAAAGAAAAAAAATTTAAAAGAGAATGTTTATTTCATTATAAATGAGTTGGAATATTGATTGGTGTTAGTATAGTAAGATATATCCTGAAGATGTTTTTTGATTTTATGATTGTAATTTTTCTATTTGTCAAAGATTATAAAGAGTTGGTTAATCTATATCTTATTTAAGACAATTAAAAATGATTGATTTTAGAAATTTAGGAAGATAATATACATAAATATGAAATATTTTTTTTATATAAAATCATCTCACCTTCATAATCACACTTCATGAGTTATATTTTTTCAATAAATAGCCAAGAAGGCATCAATACAATGTTCAACGTCATTCATAAGAAAAAAACATTCCCTTCATCCTTTTACTTCATGTCAACTCATGATTTGTACCTGTGAATGGGAAATACTTTTAGCATTCCAGAAGGAAATTGATCATGGTATATGTGCATTGTTTTCTAAATAAAATCGCCCAATTAATTAATAAAAATAAATTATTGATAAAGCTTTGGTAAGGATGATACACTCAATTACTATTTAATATTCTCCTTATAGTTGATTATTGGATGTAACTCTGACTTTTATATATTTTTCTTCTTGATTTGGGGTACTAGTATACATTTCATCCTTCCCCTTCCAAATTTCCCAATGATGTTTAAGGATATCCATTCCCATCATTGTAAAATTTTATTGAAAAACATGCAAAACTTTGAAAAAGAAGAGGAAAAACATTCTAATTGTATTGATGTTTTAGTAAAAAGATACATAGTTCATTTTATATGTATATGATTCAATATAATGTTAATTTGATACATTTTTAGTGTTTGGAATGGTCAAATTTTCTTGTTTTTATTTATAAAATAACATTTTAGTTAGAAATTTTCTAAAACACTCAAAACCAAGAAAACACACTTGGATTGTCCGAATATTTTAGTAAGAATATCAATAATTAAATTGTTATGTATATTAATCAACCACATATAAATATTATACAATGTGTCTATGGTATCCTTGAATGTGCATATTTTCATTTAAAAATGATTTTTTTTTTAAAATGTGTGAAAAACACTCAAAAACTATAATTTTTTTGTTTTCAATATATATTAAGAAAATAACTGAAAATACAATTTTAATGTGTATGAATTAATTTTATGTTAATTTGAAAGATAGTGTAGCCAATATAACTGAAACTGTGTCTTTTCAATTAAGGATAAATTTTAATTAAAAATATGTGTCGCATAGTCAAAATAAATAAAAAATAGATTTTTTTGGATACATTATCACCAAATTCTATGATTCATTAATTTTTATAGGACTCAATTTCTGGAATATATGAAACAATGTGAGATTCGTATGTTTAAAAGTGTTTATTTGTTTTATAAGTGTCATTTTCTATTTAAAACATGTGACACACACTCGAAACTGAGGAAAAAACCTTATATTTTCATTATATTTTATGAAAAAAATCAATAATTCATATTTGATATGAAAGAATAAAGAAGACATTTGTCTTAAAATTTATTTTTCCAGTATAACCTGATGTGTGTGTTCTCATTTATAAACGATATTTTTGTTTAAAACAATAGTCACACACTCTAAATAGATCAAATACACATGTAATGTCTTGGCATTTTTTTATAAATATCTATAATGAATTTTTGATGTATAAAAATCAACTACATAGTAATATAAAAAATATTTCACGCATTATAATCAAAAGTGAATGTTTTTAGTCAAAAATTATTTTTTCGCTCAAAATATATATCACGTACTTAAAATAGAGAATAAACACTAGGTTTATGTGTAGTTTACATAGTTTTATAATAGTTGGAGACGTCCAGAAGTGTTTTTTCTATCATGTTTGTAATTTTTTTCTTATAGATCATAAAGAGTTGCTTTATTAATTATAAATTTTTTACTATGAATATTGATTGATTTTTTAATTATAGGAATATTATACACATATATATGAATTTTGGAATGTAGTCTATAATTATTTCCCCTTCATAATCTCACTTCATGAGATGTGATATGACTATAAAGATTATAAAAGGCCTCCATATAGAGTTTAGGGTCTTTATTGAGGAATTCATTTCACCTTTAGCCTTCTACATCATGTAAAATGATGATGTATAATACTAATGGGGTCACAATTTAATCCAAGAAAAAGGAGACAAAACTATTTATGGAGGCCCTTTATTCGCTTCACTTGAAAAAAATTCTTATAGAAAAATAAAAAATCGGTGATGGATTTTATATAGATGATGCACTGAAGTACTATTTCATATTCTCTTTATAGGAGATTTAGACATCTCAATACAACTATTATATATTATTTCATAATAAATTTGGGGTAATTTTATAAATTTCTTCCTCATCCAATATTAATTTTCCAATGAAATATGCAGTTCGAAAATCATCCCAAATGTAGAATTTTATTTTAAAATATCCATTACAAAACAAAATTGAGAAAACAACCTCGTATTTTATTTACATTTTGGTAAAAAGATCTATAATTCATTTTCTAGGATTATGAATAAAAATCATTTTAATATGAAATATAGTGTTTCCAAAATGATTTAATGTGTATTTTTTCATTTAAAAATTATGTTTCATTCAAAACATGCATCACATAAGAAAAAATGAGAAAAATCACATGAATTGTCTTGATATTTTAGCACAAAGATCAGTAATTCATTTATTATGTATATGATTAAACTAAATATCAATCCTACCCATGGTATGTTTGGTATGATGGGATGTTCATGTACTCAATACAAAATATATTTTGTTATAAAATGTCTGCCACACCAACAAAACCAAGAATAAACATTCCAATTTATATTATATTTTAGTAAAATGTTCATTAATTCAATTATAATGTGTGGAAATTAATTGTATATCAATTTGACACATCATGTTATAGGTGTAACTGAAAGTAAATGGTTATTTTAAGGGGAATTTTAGGTCAAAATGCACATCACATAGTAAAAATAAGTAAAAAATGTTATAATTCTCATGATAAATTATGACAACAACAAATAATTTATTATTGATGTACGGGAATCGATCGTGTGTAAATGTGACACATGCTGTGTCCAGTATGTCCAAAAATTCTTGTTTCCATTTTAAAGATATATTTTTGGTCAAAATAATAATTATGAACTTAAACCGAAATAAATACACTCAAATTTACATGATATTTTGGGAAAATGATAAATAATTCATTTGTAACTTATATAAATCAAGTTCAGATAAATCAAATACATGGTGTGGATAATAAGATCAAAACTGGGTGTTTTCATTTAAAAATGAAATTTTAGTTGAAAACATGCATCTGACACTGGAAACCAGTTGAGAAAACTTGAATTGTCAATACATTTTTGGAAAAATATTCCTAATTCAATTTTGATGTGCAGGAATCGACCCCACACTGTAAGAACCCGGTTTTCACTCATGTATGGATCCTTTAAATTTTACATTGATTCTTTATTTTGGTGATTTTATTTATAATTAATGGGATAAAAAATATTACAAGGGTTTTTAAGTCTTTTTCGGATCCCAGAACTCATCTTTTTTGGAAAAGACCACATGTCGCATGGTTAGAGGAAATCGTGTGGGAAGGACGCATAGTTAGATCTAACCATGCAGATGGTCTGCATTTCATTGAAAAGTCATATATCCTGGTTGGTTCAGGATTTCCCAAACTGTGCGGCCTAATCATTTGTTTTTCACATCTTTTCTAGGTATCAATTCATGGTTCTCGTATGGTTTGTAAAACCATAAGGACAAACTGTGCATAGGATAAATTTGAGCTAATTTTAAATTTTTAACCTCAATGATTTAATTAAGCCATTCTTTATCACTAATATGATTTTCCAGTGGGATGAACTCCATTTTCTCTCATTTTAGATCTTTTCTAAGTCATAATTTAGGGATAAAGAGACCTCCTTTGTAATGACCCAGACTCTCATGATCTATCCCTTTTCCAAATTCTAGGATCCTAAGGGGCCTCACCTCGTTCGGTGTGACCGATCGTCGCGACCGATCAGTGCGACCGATCGGTGTTATCCATTCTTGTGAGGTTTTCCTTCTACAGTTTTCCCGTAACTCCTCTTTTAGGCATTTTTGAACTTTTAAGGCATTTTAAGGCCATTTTTAACCAATAATTAATATCTAAAAATCCCGATAAACCTCCCAATTAAATAACAATTGATTCAGTCATTTGTAACCACCCAACCGCGTAGAAGAACCACGATCCGACTTCTAAGGTGTTCAAATTCCATATCCCATAACGTTGGGGATCTCATCTTTTTATCACGCTAGAAATTATTCATCTCCCTCTTGGCTAGTATCCTCCTTTTCCTTGTGCGTACGAAGTCCTTTCTTTCCCGAGGTAAGTGGTGCACCTGTGCGGGATTCCTACGAGTCACGCTTCCCCTTTTTGGCACGTGGTGAAAAACTTTGATCTTTGATCATCCAGGAAGGGATATTCTCCTTCATCTCTCCTTTCTGTGTATCTTGCAGGGTGGGCAAGATTTTGCCTCTGTAGAAATTTATGAAACCGAACTTAACTAAGATAATGAAAGGAACTTTAAAAGAATGAAAGGGGGTGTTATCGATGTTCTATTGTACTCTTTATGTTGTTAAGTGTTGTGAATTTTATGAGCCTATGCTCACTAAATATCATGGATGTTGGTGGTCGTTCTATGTGCACTAATGAAACACGGTTCTCCTAGAGGTTTAAATGACCGTAACATGGAATTGGTTAATTAAGTATACTCGGTTAAATAAATTGAAAGCACCAAGATCAACCCTTTTCTGTGATAACTCCTGTTAAATAACAATGGAATTGAAACCATAGAGTGTGTTAAATCATTTAAATTTGAAAATGCCGTCAATGGACATCCTTGTGTTAGTGGTAGCGATTTGGTTGCTTCTTTCATGGGCCGATTTCTGTGGTGATGCGGGTGGGGATGGGATCCCCTGTTGTTGTAATTTCACTGGTTGTGATTTTGAGGTTATGTGGTTACTATTCTTATATCAAGAATTGTGGTGGAATCCTCTATTGTTGAGAGAACATCAGCTCCTATATTTTTCAGACATGGGGCTGTGTCTCGGTGTTATCTTTTGTTCCAGTACTTCGAGGGATCTCACTTGTCCCTTTGTTGTTGTGACTTTCAAGAGAACCGGGTGTGAATGCTCAAATTGTTGTTTGGGTGTTTCATTCCATTTGGCTTGTGGTTATGCCTGTTAGTTGCCCATTAGTGAAGAATTCCTCCTAATGGGATCACTTGAACAGGAAAACCAGAATGGTTGTGTAGGGAATTAGTTTGGGAATGAGTTGTTACATGGCCATGGGTGTCGTGGCTTCTTTTGTGAATGAATAGTAACAATGGTGTTTGTGCTTAGGTTTTGGAACCCCTGGGTTGGGATGAGTGTCTGTTACCTATACATATATCTGTATCATTTATGTTTCTTATTCGTGCCCCACCCAAGTTGAGCACTTAGTGCCGAACACCCCATTTCATAGGGATGGTTTTTTCCCCAACACTCCTATTAGTGGCTTGTTATTAGCTCCTTTCTGCTCCCTTTCCCGAATAGCCATAGACTCTTTGGGAAGCCTGTGATGGCCAGAAATCCATTATTACCCCAAGAATCTTTGGGCAGGGTAGTTTTGGTGGTTGGCCCAGGTGTTTGTGGGCAGGTTGTTTCTCAAGTGTCTTCGGGATGAGGCCCAGGTGTCTTCAGGCGTGGCCGTAGTTGTTCTAACCCATGTGTTTTTGGGTGTGGTTACACATGATGGTTGTGGCCCAGGTGTTTGCGGGCGAGATAGAAGTTATGTCCCAGGTGTGTGAGGGCGGGTTTTGGTAATGGGACTATGGTGAGAATGGTAGGATTGGTTTGATACATAGGATGTCTTCAATAACCAGTGGGAAAGTAGTGCGGGATACAGAAATATCGATGTGATATTACTATATGTTACTTGACATGTTTTATTTGGGGAGTGTGCCTCAGTGAGGTTTGGGTGGATAGATTTTCCTTGTAGGGTTTTTGGTTAAATCCTTTTCCACGTGGCATTAGAATGTCTCTTCACTTGTGCACGAGAGTATTTGGTTACCCTACTGAGTATACTAGTATGCTCACCCTACATATATAAAACTGTTTTAAGGTTTCCAGGAGGACATCAGAGATCATGCGGGGCCATACTAGCGTGGACCATGGGGCAGTTGTTGTTGTCATTTTCCTTTTTCTTGGTACTTTACTTTTGGAGTTTTAGAGGATTGTATTATTTACTGTTGAACATGCATATGGGAATGGGTTACTTTTGGCTTTGCCTTTACTTCCATCTTTGGTATTGTTGGGGTTATTATATTATATCTCGTTCCTAAAAAAACAAAAAGGGTAATGCCTTCCATTTTGTGTGAGATTCTATACCGTTGGCACCGGTCGCCACTCTGGGACCTATTGAAGGTAGGTTTCGGGGTTCATTATCTCTTATTTAACTTAAAAAAGAAGGTCTTGACAATCTGCTAACCCTTCCCTCCTTTTGGTGAAGGTGGGTCGTGAGAGAATGGTTTCAGAGGGAGGTTGGGAGATAGGATGGTGTCTGGAGTTAGGTATAGTGAGGATTTCATGGGATGGTAGGGAAACAGTGTTGGGTGATCTTGGTGTGTAAAATAGGCCAGGGAAGACCGGCTAGGACATGGGATTTAAGGGCCCCCGTGATCCGATGCAAGGACTCTAGACCTACCGAACGACCAAGTGAGGCTACACTGATTTGCATGGTAGAGACCCTAGGAAAGGTACATGAATCATAATTACTTGTGTTCTCTTGTTTCTGGGTGTTTTGGGGATTAAAAAATAAATAAATAAAGAAAGAAGTCAAATAAAATGTAAGAACAATATTCTACACTACCCGGGCTTAGGCATTCCTTGTTTACATTGCAGCCATAGCACCTAGGAGATGACCACAAGTCGTGCGGGTGATCGAGGACCATGAGGTTGACTCGGATGACCGACAGAGGGCTGACCGGGATGAGGAGGATGATCAGTGGAAGAAGGCACTTCATGCTTTCCAACGGCAGACCCTCGGGTAGTACGAGGGCAGCACCTCGGACATGGGGAAGGAGGGCTGGGTAGAGGAGCTAGTGATCTCTTTTGGATTGATTCAGGCTATGAATGAGTACTGGGTACCTCTGTTTGTCATCCAGATGTGGGAAGCAGCGCCTCAGTGGTGGATGCTTTATCTCGGGGAAAGGAAGGAGGCTGAAGTTGTGTGGGATGATTTCGAGAAGGAGTTCCAGGCGGAATTCCTCTCTTCTACGATGAAAGCTGAGAATAGTTAGGAGCTACTCTCCCTCCAACAGTGGGTTATGTCAGTGAGAGAGTTGGGGATCAAGTTCAAGGATCTACTCCTATTTGCTCTAGACCTCTTTTCGGATGAGGAGTCTCGAGTGAGACGTTTGGTGGAGGCTCTTCGACCTTCCCTCTTGTACGCTGTTACCCCCTTCACCTTACCGACATACTTAGAGGTGTAGAAGAAGGATGAAGTGGTGGAGAGGATTCACACGCTGGGAGGTGTATCACGATAGTGGATTCAGCTAGGGCCGTTAAAGGGAAAGGTCGTCAGCACCAGACCTCCAGCATCGGGACCCTCTAGGTTCGGACCAATAGGGAGAAGGCCTCAGTTGTTCCAGTTCTGTTCCCCTAGACCTCATGCTTTCCATTCGGGCCTAGGGTAGAGATGCTTCATCTGCGGGATCCACATGCACCTTCAGAACCAGTGACCGGATAGAGTGTAGTACGGCGGCAGTGGGTAGGCCCAGCACCCACCTCAGCATTAGTAGCTTCCAGCTAGGCCCTTTCAGCAGTAGTAGCAGGGGTAGCGAGCACCTGCTCCTCTGAGGGCAGACGTTACAGGAGGATGCCGCCCCCAGGGTGCTCATCAGGGAACTCGGCCAGGGCATGGTCGGGGAGGTGGTCGACAACCGAGAGGCAGAGGAGTTGGGTGCGCGTAGTTTCACGCCGCGAAGGCATCAGTTCCAGTAGGACCATAGGTTGTTCGAGGTATGATCAGTTTGTTCAGTACCCTTGCTTATTTCTTGTTCGATACATGATCTTCACACTCGTTTATTACACCTATTATGGCCTGTGCTTTGGATCTAGATGCCGAGAGATTTCCAGTTACCCTAGTGCTGAACACACTAGTCAGATGTTAGAACGACTTGATATATGTTTGTCGAGGATGTAGACTGATGATAGGGCCACATCAGTCAGTCAGGGACCCCCTACTGTTGCAGATACAGCCGTATGATGTCATCCTAGGCATTGACTGGTTGTTCTCTGTATGTGCTGGCATTGACTGCTTTCGAGGAAGGGTCATGATTTCAGACATAGGCGGTTGATGTGTTACATTCACTGGTGAGTGGGGTGCCCAGAAGAGCAGCAAGCGAGGGGAACCCCTCCTCTCTTTCTTAGCTGAGCTATTGGTGGAGTCACCGGATGTAGAGATGGTGGAGGTACCAGGGATCGTCAGAGAGTTTATGGACGTCTTCCCTGGGGAGGTGATGACTCTACCCCTCGACGTGATGTCGAGTTTGGGATAGAGTTGCAGCCTGGTGCTCGTCCAATTTCAATGGCTCCCTACCAGATGGCACCTTTGGAGATATGGGAGTTTCGGATTCAGATTAACGATCTGATGAAGAGGGGTTATGTTCGACCAAGTTTGTCACCGTGGGGTGCTCCAGTCTTGTTCGCAAAGAAGGAAGATGGTGGTCTAAGGCTATGCATAGACTACAAAAGGCTGAAATAGGTGATGGTCAAGAATTGCTACCCTCTTCTAAGGATAGTCGATCTTTTCGACCAACTGAAGGGGGCAGGATGGTTCTCCAAGATCGACATGTGGTTTGGATATCACCAGTTGAGGGTGGAAGAGGGCGACATCCCGAAGACGACCTTCAGGTGTTGATATGGGCACTTCGAGTCTACGGTCATGCCGTTTGGCATTAAAAATGCTCCAACTGTATTCATGGGGTTATGAACTCCGTCTTCTGAGAGTATCTAGATTGGTTCGTAGTAGTGTTCATCGATGACATCCTAATCTATTCAAGATCAGAGGAGGATCACGTTGAGCACCTACTGACGGTTTTAGAGGGCCTCCAATAGCACCATCTCTTTGGGAAGTTGTCGAAGTGTATGTTTTGGACGTGAGAAGTGCACATCATTGGGAACATAATGTCTGAGAAGGGAGTAGCGGTTGACCCATCGAAGGATGAAGCGATTGTTTCTTGGGTAGCACCCAACAACATGGCAAAGGTCTGTAGTTTCCTTGGGCTGGCAGGTTACTATTGGAGGTTCGTACACAACTTCTCTCAAGTAGCAGCACCTTTGACAGCCTTGACAAAGAGGGATCGAGATTTCGTGTGGGACGAGCAGTGTGGGGCAGCCTTCAGTTATCTGAAGGAGAAGTTGGTTAGTTCCCTAGTGTTGAGGTTACCAGAAGAATGGGCAACATATGAGGTGTTATGTGATTCTTCAGGGAAGGGCCTCGGATGTGTGTTGATGCAGTATAAAGGGATGATCTCTTATGGTTCTAGGAAGTTACGTACCCATGAGCATAACTATGCCACACATGATATTTAGCTTATGGCGGTCGTGTTCGCACTAAAGTTGTGGCAGCACTACCTCGTCGGGGAGAACTTCGTGGTCTTCACCGATCACAAGATCTTGAAGTATGTATTCTCCCAGTGGGACCTAAACTAATGACAGCGAAGGTGGATGCAGTTTCATCAGGACTACAATTTTGACATTACCTACACATTAGGTAAAGGAAACGTGTTGGCTGATGCCTTGAGTAGGAAGTCACAGAGGGATGCGGTCTGAGAGTCGGCAGACCCATGGAGGGCGATGGAGTAGTTGGTTGCCCTACACCTTGATGCGAGGATGGATGGAGGTAAGGGTTTCCTATATAATATGATAGTACAATCTTCTCTATTACGTTAGGAGGAGGAGTCTCATTGGGGAGACCCAGAGAGTGAAGTGATGCATTACCGGGTTAGCCAAGGCAGTGCTCCGGAAGGGTGGGATGAAGATGGTCAGAATCAGATGCTATTCTAAGGGAAGTTGTTCATTCAGGAGGTGATGCATGAGAGAGTCCTTGGTGAGTTCCACAGCTCACCCATGGAAGTGAACCCAAGAGTTTCCCAGATGTGCCAGGGTCTGAGGAGAAAGTTTTGGTGGCCCGGGGAAAAATGGGCAGTGGCAGAGTTTGTGGCCAGGTGCCTAGTGTGTTAGCAGGTAAAGGCTGAACACAGTGTTCCAGGTGGTTTTTTGCAACCTTTAGATGTCCCCGAGTGGAAGTGGGATGACATCTTGATGGATTTCGTCCCAGGGCTACCAAAGGATCAAGGAGGGTGCGACACCATCTGGGTAGTAGTGGTCCAGTTGATGAAATCAGCTCACTTTCTGGCAATCAAGGAGTTGAGTGTAGTGGAATCTCTAGCAAGGAGGTATGTGGACGTGGTGGTGAGTTTTCATGGGGTTCCAAGGTCCATAGTCTCAGATAGGGATGCACAATTTACCTCACGAGTCTGGAGGGGTTTGCATCATGCTTTTGGCACACAAATGGGCCTTAGCACTGCCTTCCACTCCCAGATAGATGGGAAGACATAGCACACCATCCAGACCTTGGAAGATATGCTACGAGAATGCATCCTAGACTTCGGGGGATCAGGGGTGCGACACTTACCTCTGGTAGAGTTCGCCTATAAAAATAGCTACCACTCTAACATTGGCATGGCTACGTTCGAATATTTGTACGAGAGGTCATGTTGCTCACCGATGTGCTGGAAAGATATCGGGGAGGTAGGTGTTCTTGGCCTGAAGGTCGTACAGAGCACAACGGAGAAGGTTCAGCTTAAACGATAGAGGATAAAGGCGGATCAGGACTGGAAAAAGTCATATGCGGATGATAGGAGAAGGACCTTGGAGTTCGAGGTCGGGGACCATATGTTCTTGAAGGTCTCCCCTCGGTGTGGACAACAGAGGTTCGGTAGGGGAAGTAAGCTCTCTCCCCGGGTTTTCGGACCCTTCGAGGTGTTGCACCAGGTCAGCGAGCTGGCTTATTAGCTGGCATTGCCACCAAAGCTACAAAGGGTGCACGACTTCTTCCATGTGTCCCAGCTTCGTCGATTTCTGCACGACGATTCACATATCCTCGACTAGGTAGAGATACATATCAAAGACGATTCAACCTTCATGGAATAGCCAGTGATGATCGATGGTCGTGAGGAGAAGGTTCTTCGTGAATAAACCATCCCATTGGTTCGCGTGTTATGGAGGCATGGTGGGCTTGAGGAGAGTACCTGGGAGAGGGAAGCACAGATGTGTTCCCACTACCCAAAGTTGTTTTGATTTTTATCCTCTTTTTTCATACTTGTTTCCAATGTAATGCTTTACCTTATTGACTATGAGCTATCCAGTTTCCTTTTTCTATGGATGAGTGTGAATTGTCCTAATGGATGGGGAGGGGAGGACCTGATTCGTAGTTAGGATTCATTAAAGTGGATGCGCCTAAACCCGTGCGGGCGAGTCAGTGCCACCCAAAGCGGAAAGTATCTTAACCCAGAAAAAGGGAAACCCCTCTCCCACATGGTCGGACAGTTTAGTCTTTTGATTTTCCTAGTTTCACGGGGAAAGGATCGGTAGGACGTCTGTGTTTGTTTAGGAGATTAGGTGTTCCTGTGTCATAGAGGTTCACTCGTGAGAGGTATCTTCCAGGATGGTTGTTCAAACCCCCTTATTTCCTTCGGGTTTAGTTCTGGATTCTTGAGGGCAATAATAGTTTGAGAGGTATCTGATGTAATGAACTAGACCCTCATGATCCATCCCTTTTCCAAATTCTAGGAACCTAAGGGGTCGCACCTCGTTCAGTGAGACCGATCGGCGTGACCAATCGGCGCGACCGACCGATCGGTGTTATCCTGCATTGTCTAGTTTTCCTTCTACAGTTTTTACCGTAATGCCTATTTTAGGCCTTTTTGACCATTTAAGGCATTTCAAGGAAGTTTTTATCCCATTATTAATGTCTAAAAATCCTGAGAAACCACTTTATTAAATAAAAGTTGATTCAATCATGGGTAACCACCCAACCACGTGGAAGAACCTTGATCTGACTTCCAAGGCATTCAAATTACTTATCCCATAATGTTGGGGATCTCATCTTTTTATCACACTAGAAATTCTTCTTCTCCCTCTTGGCTAGTCTCATCCTTTTCCCTATGCGTTCAAAGTTCTTTCTTTCATGAGTCAAGTGGTGCACCTGTGCGGGAGCCCTGCGAGTCGTGCATCCCCTATTTTGGCGTGTGGAGAAAAATATTTATCTTTGATCAACTAGGTAGAGATTTTCTCCTTCATCTCTCCTTTTTGTGTATCATGCGGGGTGGGCATGCTTTTGCCTTTGTGGAAATTGATGAAACTGAACATAACTAAGATAATGAACGAACATTTAAAAGACTGAAAGGGGGTGTGATCGATGTTCTGATGTATTCTTTATGTTATTATGTGTTGTGAATTGTACGAGCCTATGCTCACTGAAAATCATGGTCGTTGGTGGTCTTTCTCTTTGCACTGATGAACCACAGTGCTCCTGAAAGTTTAAATAAGTGTAACATTGAATTGGTTAATTACGTATACTTGATTAAATAAATTGAATTCACCAAGGTCAACCATTTTCATTGATAAACCTGGTTAAAGCATAGTGAAATTGAAACCATGGAGTGTGTTAAATCATTTAAATCTGAAAATACCCGCATGGGCCTGGCTTGTGTTGGTGGTAGCGGTTTGGTTGTTTCTTTCACAGGCCGATTTCTATGGTGATGCGGGTGGGTATGGGATCCCCTATTTTTATACTTTCGCTGGTTCTGATTTTGTGGCTGTGTGGTTTATCTACTTATATCACGAATTGGGGTGGAATCCTCTGTTGTTGAGAGACCTTTGGCTCCTAGATTTTGGGGACATGGGGCTGTGTCTCTGGGTTTTCTTTTGTTCCAGTACTTCAAGGGATCTCACTTGTCCCTTTGTTGTTGTGAATTGCAAGGGAACCGGTTGTGAATACTCAAATTGTTGTATGTCTATTTCTTTCTTTTTTCCTTGTGGTTATGCCTGTTAGTTTCCCGGTAGTGAAGAATTAACCCTAATCGGATCACTTGAACATGAAAACCAGAATGGTTGTGTGGGGAATTTGTTTGGGAAAGAGTTTTGACTTGGTTGCGAGTGTCGTGGCTTCTTTTGTGAATGAATAGTAACAAGGGTGTTTGTGCTTAGTTTTTGGAACCCTAGGTTCAAATGAGTTTTTTTACCTATAAATATATTTGTAGATTTTATGTTTCATATTCATGCCCCACCCATGTTGAGCACTTAGTTCCGAACTCCTCATTTCATGGGGTGGGTGTTTTTTCCAACACTCTTATGAGTGGCCGGTTATTAGCTCCTTTATGCTCCCTTTGCTGAATATCCCATGTCTTTTCGGGTAGGATGTGATGGCCTGAAGTCCATTATTAGCCCAAGAATCTTCGGGCAGGGTAGTTGTGGTGGTTGGCCTAGGTGTTTGCAGGTAGGTTGTTTCCCAAGTGTCTTCGGGATAAGGCTCAGGTGTCTTCGGGTGTGGCAGTAGTTGTTCGGACCCAGGTGTTTGCAGGTGTAGTTACGTGTGATTGTTGTGGCCCAGGTTTATGTGGGTGGGATATTAGTTATGGCCCAGGTGTGTGCGGGTGGGGTTTGGCAGTGGGACTGCAGTGAGAATGGCGGGATTGGTTCGATGCGTAGGATGTCATTAATAACTAGTTGGAAAGCGGCATGGGGTACCCAAATATCGATGTGTTATTACTATATGTTACATTACTTGTGTTATTTGGGGAGCGTTCCTTGGTGAGGTTTGGGTGGATAGGTTTTCCGTGTTTGGTGTTTCGTTATCTTTTTTTCCACGGGGCAATAGAATGTCTCCTCACTTTTGCACGAGAGTCTTTGGTTACCCTACTGAGTATACATGTATGCTCACCCTATGTATATAAAACTGTTTCCTGGTTTCCATTAGGACAACAGGGATCGTGTGGGACCATACTAGCACGGACCTTTGGGCAGTTGCAATTGTCGTTTTCCTTTATCTTGGTACTTTACTTTTGGAGTTTTTGAGGCTTGTATAATTTACATTTGAACATGCATATGAGAATGGGTTACTTTTTGATTTGTCTTTACTTTCATCTTCGGTATTTTTGGGGTTTCTATCTTATCTATCGTTCCAATAATAATTAAATGGGTAATACCTTCCATTTTGGGTGTGATTCTATACCCTTGGAACTGGTCGCCACTCTGGGACCTATTAAAGACGGGTTTTGGGGGTCATTATATCTTCTTCAACTTAAAGAAGGAATGTCTTGGAAATCTCCTGACCCGTTCCTCCTTTTAGAGAAGGCGGGTCGTGTCATCCTTTATCCAAGATTTGTTAGAGATTTTTTTTGTCACATTGGATGTGCAACAGTAAGTACTCGAGTCCTTCAGAGTCGTTCTTCATCTATTTTTCTCTCAACCTAGTAATCAGGGTGTGATAATTTTTAACATTATCATATATCTACTCTATTTCAAGAATATTTGATTCCAATACTAGAGTAGGAGAGTCATAAAATCCTATGGTTGGTGGTCTATATCTCATCCCTCAAGTTTGTGTATTTTGGAACTATTGTGTGGGCCCCGCCGATATCATCGGGTGTCGTTTGTTTAATTAATATGTAATTCTTATAATAATTATAACCATATGATTATGATATTTATAAATATTTTATTCTTTATTAGTGGTTAATACCAAAAATCTCTCCCTTCCATGTAGTATTTTTTCCCATATTTTTTATTTTATTGTTTTGACACATTTGAGTCCTCGTTTGGGTGTGCCTTCGCTTGAATATTCTAAGGTTTATATTTTCTCTATTAAATGGACTGTTTTAAATTCTGAATTTAATAATAAAAATTACTAGGTATTCTCACCACTTGACCCACCTAAGGTAAGTGCTTTAATTTGATAATTAAATATGAAATGAAAATAGGAAAGTAAACTAATTATATAACTTTCCCTTATTAAATGTAATTGAATTATAGGTTTTACATCTATAACACCCCTTACAATGTTAATGGAAAGTTGATGAGTAAAACTTGATCTTTCTAAATTTAATTAAATTTATTAAATGATTTTTTTCTTGATACTTGGACTTGCCACACTGATGAAGGGAGAGAGTAGAATCAAATGGATTTATCAATTCATTGTGGCTTGATTAAAGGGTTGTTTGCTACATGGCCTTTCCACAATAATCAATCGAAAGTATTGAAAAAAAATAACATTATATTAATTCATTATAAAATAGGATTGTCCTAACTCAATATTTCCTTGGATTCCTTAGGTAATTCCTTGAGCACTCGGGAACCACCGTTCGATCAAGGGATGTGACTTTCATTGGTTTAGACCCACAAGGAACTCGATCCTTGTCTGCTATTGGATGTTAATTTTGAAACCACATGATCCCTTTGATAATATTATAGGATACTGTGGGTTTACTCCATGGATCCATCATTGAAAATGTAAGTTCCATGGTAAAATCCCATTGGGACTAGTCATTTATTAGCTTCGTTTTACCTTTTATGAAATCCTTGGACTCGATTGACATATTATTGAATAATTCCTTGGACTGTGATCCTTGTATTACAATCGTACCCATATCCCTGAATCATTTATTACTGTGTTTGTGACCCTTGTGGTCTACCTTTCCTTAGTTGTTACTTTTAAACATCATTATTTAATATCATTATAGGATTCCTTGTTAAATCTAGAATCCTTCACTATACTTAAGGTGTGACTTATTTATAAACTGATAATAATAAAATAATGTATTGGTTACATGTTAAGAAACTGGTATATGGATGAATTAGGTAATTGGGTATTTACTTACATTGTACCTATTTACATTATATATTCATGGTTGGACACTATTACATTCCCATTACATGGGCCAGCTATTATAGAAATCATTTGTGGAGGCCCACTGAGATTTATATCACACCCAATCCACACACTGTTTCATATCCGAGGTAGATTATATGAATTTAGGTGTTCATAAATTGAAGCATATGACTTTAAACACATGATTTCTTTTTCTATATAATGGAACTAGATAGAAGATGATCGAGCCATAGCTCAAGATTCTTGGCATAGTCTTTTTATTTCCTTTGTAATTTTGTGGATAAGATTATTTTTGTTGTCTTGTATCCATATTTTCCAATTTATAGTGAAATGAAATATCAACATCAGTTATTCCATATTATTTTTTTATTTTTTCCCTTATTGTTATGTTACTTTTATCTTTTTCCACTGTTTACTTATATTTCATCCGATATTTACCTATATTAATATATATATATATGTTGTGTTACACTTTTTAAATGATGTAAGGGTCTCCCCATGGACACACACTAGGCCCCCACTACTAATCGGCAGCCTCTGGAAGATGGGGAGATTTTCTTGCAGCTATATGGACCACAAGGCTTGGGGAACCTATTAAGTTGCATATGGGTTCAAGACATCACAAAGTGGTATTATAGGTGTTTTTATTTCTTACATTACTATATAAAGATAATATATTGGTGATTAAAAACTCTATGGTACTTAATCATAAGACATTCTTGGGCTTCATGCACCCATGTTTGGGGTAGAAGCCAAATTACCAAAAATATTACTGTTGTTCTGTTTTTCCTATTACAATTGAAATTATATCATTGTTGGGTGATATACATGTTGTGTGGTGTTGTTGATTATTACTATAATTGAATATTTCATCCATCCATGGCTCGATGATATGAGGGAAACAATCCTAATTAATTCATCATTATAGGCACCTTTAATTTGCATGTCATGCATATTTTCTTGTTATATAGGTGCATTTCACTACTTTCATTGCTTGATATGATTGTGATTTTTGAGTGATTCTGTGATAATTTGTGTGTTCTTGTGATATTTATTTGTTTGGATTGACTAATTACCAGTCTCAACTCAGGCATTTTTTGGGCCCTTGGGGGTTGGGATGAGTAATTTACAAAGTTGGCCTATTGGGATATAATATAACGTGTGTTGTTTTTAGGGATAATGTATATGGGGCTGATTCAATGGGAATGGTCCACCATTATAAAGGGAAATATGAAATCTAAAATGAAATGGTTTCACATCCTTATCTAACCTTATCAAGTTTATGAAAGGTAAATGTGTGAACCTAGTAATTAAATGTAAAATGAAATGAAACTTATACTTGAGCACTTACTGATACCTGGCCGTCCAAACAAGAAATTGGGGTATTATAGAGTTTTTAGTGGGCTATTTATTATGTTCATCTTATGTTAGTGTTGATATATACCTACTTAAACCATGTTCTAAGGGGTTTTATGGGATTAAAATTTTAAAATGTATCCCAGGTAGGTCTGTTGGAGCCTGTTTATTTTGATACAACCTATTATGGTCGTTTATCACCTTGAGAAATAAGGAAACAGCTATAAGGTATCATTTTTGATGGACCCTGGTAGGCTTGACAGAACCCTCGTTGGTCATTATATCTTTTAAAATGAATTTTTTCTGATAAATTTTCTAATTATGGAAGGATGTCAATAAATGTTTAATGTTTAAAAGGAATATGTATATGACTTTACTATTATTCCTTGGAATAGAAATGTGGGAATTTTAAGTAGGAATTATACTTCTTAACAATGACATAAAAAATAGTATTTTGAGCCTAGTAACTTTTTTTTGGTGTGACCTAGTGATAGGGTTGATGCTTGTGCTCATTAAGGGGCTAGCCATGATAGGTAGCACCTTTGGAGTTAAACTTTCTGGCTAAATATTTTCATTTTATGACATTTGGTGTCGTTTGAGTGTCATTTTTCCTAGTAGAACTCATACCTTATAAATGAAACTCTAGATATAAAGGGTGTTCAAGGTATCCTTAACCTTTTTTATAGGCGTAAGCATCAGATAATGCTCAGTTTCAACAGGTTTGAAATGCTGAGTGCATGGTTGACCATTTCGTAGGTATCGTGACCCTTTTTCTTCCTCAATAATAGGCGACTTTCTATATCATCATCTACGATAATGGTAAAATGGGTTTTTATAGATATAGTTTAAATATCTTGTATGGATCAAGTGATATGTGGATACATAGGGTGGATATCCTATGGATAATATCGATGTGTTTTATTTCTTCTGGAACATCGGGGTAGTATGCGTTCATGTACGTGGTATCTGGTGAGTTGTTAAGTAAAATAATAATCTAGTTGGGTTTGGTAAATAAATTTGGACTTGTGATGTTGATTGTGTTTCTAGGCCATCTCCATAGTATAGTATCTTGAGCATTATTAGAAACAGGTTCATCCCAATGCTTGGGATGAATTTTAGGAGACTCGGGTATTTTGACATGCTGGTCAGTTTGGTTTTATCTTTCCTAATAAATGAATTAATGTATGAAAACATGACTCAGAGGAGTATCATGTGTGTGGTTAATTTTATTTTGATCTATCACACTTATTAGTGGATACTATGTCTCTTATTTTGACAGCTATGACACTCTTTAGGTGGGAGTGTGATGCCGATTTTGTTAAATATGTGTCGTTCAGTGTAAAAAGAGTGAATCCTAAGAGGACCATTGCAAAATGGATGGTTTTTCTTGATTTCCCTTGAGGATTATAAGTTGGAATCATTCCAGTGCTTGATCAGTGGCATGAATTTGAAATTTTTATCTTTGTATGAAGCCTTTGAGAAACACCACCAGTGTTGTAGGGACTTTGAATGTCTATCTTGAGCGATTACGAGATTCCTCGGGTAGTAAAGTCTTGTGATCACATTAAAATGGTGTTTCGGTAGGTGAAGTATATATTCTTTCAAGGGAATTCAACCAATGTTAGTTTATCTAATCTTATTTTAAAAAATTTAATATTATTAGTATAATAATCTTAAAGTGATGAGCATTTCCCCTATCTTGATTCATCCTTGATGCACTGGGAGAGTGTATGACTTATGTCGTGATAATTTTTAAAAGAAATTTCTATTGTTAGTGATATATATAATACTTTAGCGCTGAATGTTTGGTTTTTTATGAGGCTTGATTAGACCTGAGTGATACCTGGGTTCCCGAGTAAGAACACCTTGGACAGACCCTTGGACACTAGCCGTTTTTTTTATGACATGACCACTAGGTGAATGCCGCTCTGGGATCAATCAATGTTCATACCTGGATGTTTTGTCTTGTACCAATGTATCACATATAGTATGGGTTATGTACTACCAATTGATATTTCCTTATACTCCATTTTAATGAATTTTTGGTTACTCGGTCTTGCTGTCAGACTCAAAAGTGATGCTAAAAGGGGGGGGGGTGAAAATTCCAATGGCATAGATACGGGTTATACCTTGGTTCATGGAAAGGAATTATAGTTTAAATGGTCAGATGATGGTTGACTGAGGAATGTCACCATAAGTCAGTTATTGTATTTGGTATACTGTTGGGGGAAAAACTCAGGATTCCTTGGGGGAATGCATTGTAGTTTAGTTTGTAATGTGCGGACCATATAAGCTATGCTTAATCAATGATGGTTAGTCGAAGGTTGTTTGACTCTTATCCTTATTGTTTATTGTATACGGTAGGTGAAGGATGGGTTTTTAGCCCATCATCAGGTGGAGGAAATGTCAATCTGTTTGGGTCAAGGATTTTCATGGAAATCCAACTCAACTTGACTAAATCTGTTGGTGGGTAATAAACCATTTATTTAAAAAAACTCATGAGAAGATTCATTACAATTCTTAACAAATTGTTTGTAAGGAAATTCAAATGGTGGAGATACCATGGTATCGAATTTCCATTCTTTTTATAAAATTCATGGTGGGAAGAACTATCGACTATATTTTTATATATACTACGATGTGATAATGTATTTTGTTAAACGGGCTCTCTAGTATTGTTGGACTTGGATGCAACATCATATATTAGGCTTTATCATTAGGTGTTACACCTATCAGTAGATAATGGAGGAACACTAGAGACCTATAGGCTTGTTACAGCTACTTCCTGTCCCATAATGTAAATGGGAAGATGTTTCCATGGACTTTGTAGTTAGGTTACCTAGGTCACCTAGAGGTAACAAAACTGAATGGGTTGAAATTGAATGACTAACCAAAGTGGCTCACTTCATTCAAATTCATGAGAATTTCTCAGTTGATGGGATGGGAGTACTATATGTCTGTGAGATCATATGAATGCATGGGGTCCCTTATACTATCATTTCACACAGGGATTCTCATTTCATGTCATGATTCGGGCAGGGCTTGTAGAAATCTCTTGGTACTCGGGTACTTCTATGAGCGACTTTTCACCCTTAGACCAATGGAAAATCCGAACTGATGATACCAATTTTAAAGGAAATTATCTAAGAACGTTTCCTTGATTATGGAAGTTCTTGGGAGAATCATATAGATATCATAGATTATGCCTATTATAATAGATTTCAAGAGACAATTCAGATGGGTCCTTTGGAGGCCTTATATGGTAGGTTGTTCGGTTCACCCCTGTGATGGATAGAGGCTTTTGAGGTATCCCTAATAGGTCCTCATCTCATACAGGATACTTCAAAGAAGGTTTATCTAATTAGGAAGCATTTGAATGCTGCCTATTCTAGATAGAAATTCTTATGTCGGTCACTGCCAAAGACTAATGGAGTTTGAGTTTGGGGATTGGGTTTTCATTCAGCAGTATCCCAAGATAGAAAATACATTCTTATATAATCAAGGGAATTTGTAACCTCATTACATTGGGCTATTTGAGTTTCTAGAGTGAGTTGGGCCAATAGACAATCAGTTATTATTACGTCTGAGGTTTTATGCCATGCAAGACTTCATCTATGTTTTATAGCTTTACCAATATCATGTCGAACTATCTCATACCTTTGATCTTAAATAATTTAATTTACATATTGAAATTATCTTTTAGGAGTTTCTAGTACGCATCATTGACCGAATCACGAAAGCTCTTAAAGCCTATTTTGCCCCTCTAGTGTGGGTGCTATCGATGGATGACCACATTAAATATGAGACTTGGGAGTGGGAGGATTACGTACATGCCCAATGGATAGAGTTTTCCTCATATAGTGTTTCACCACCCTTGGAAGATGAACTCGGGGATGAGTTTTTTAAGGGGGAAAGACTGTAAGAACCCAGTTTTTCAATCAGGTATGGATCCTTTAATTTTTGATGGAATAATTTATTTTGGACATATTTTGTATGTGTAATGGGTTGCCGAAGGTTCTAAGGGTTTTTAGGGCTTGTTCGGATCTCAAACCCCATATTTTGGGGATAAGTGGTCTTGTATAATGGTTAGAGGAAACAGAGCAGGTAGGCCTCATAGATATATCTAACTATGATTATGGTATGAATTTTCAGGCATAGACATATAACATCATTGGTCCATAGTATCCCTAACACTGTAGCCAAACCATGTGAGTTTCTCCTCTTCTCCTCATACCAGGTATAGTTTGGGCACGATTTGGAAAATTGTGCGGACAAACCGTGTTCGGGATAAATTTTGGTAATTATAAATTTTAATCCAAAATGATCTAATTAATCCCTCATACTTAATACAATTTATTCAGTGATATAAACACCATTTTCTCTCATTTTGGAGCTTTTTTAAGGCCTACGATAGGTATTAAGAGATCTCCTTGATCCAGGATCCATTAAAGCTTCTGTTTTCTAGGTTGGATGTACAACGGTAAGTACTTGAGTTTGATTGAGTTTTTATTTTTCTCTATTGATCTTGATGTAGTTATTAGGGTGTGATAATTTTTACCTTTTAATTATATCTACTCCATTCCAAGAAAAATAATATGAAAATAATAGAGGAGGAGAGTCATACAAGCTTAAGGTGGGTGGTCTATAAGTCTTCCCTCAGGTTTTGTGATTTTAGAATTGTCATGTGGGGGCCACTAATTTCATCAGAATCCATTTTTTGAATTTAATCATCATGATAGTAATCATTATAACCATATGGTTATGCTCTTTCCAAATATGTTATTAGTTGTTAGTGGTTACACCCACAACTCCATCCATCCCATGTAAGTTTTTTCCCATAATTTTTTTATTTTATTGTTTTGTCATATTTGAGCCACTATTCAAGTGTGGCTTGTCTTGAACTTTATAAGGTAGGGCTTTCTATATTTAATGGATTTTTTTAAATTGGGAATTATATAATTACATGTACCATGTATGCTCACTGCTTTACCCACCTAAGGTAAGTGCATCAATTTTATAGCTAAATGTGAAATAGAAATTCGAAATCATACTAAGTATATGAGTTACCATTTTAAAATGTAATTTAATAATAGGATTCAAGTCTGTATCACCTTTTACTATTTTAATGGAAGGTACTAGAGTGAGCCTTAACCTTTTGAAAATGCCTCAAATGGATTAAATGAATGGATTCAGGATACTTGACCTTGTCAGAATAGTGAAAACAAAGGCTTGAACTAATTGGATTTATAGATTAGTTATGACATGATTAAAGGATTGCACGCTACTTGGCCTTTTCACACAAATGAATGGAAAGGCTTGAACAAAATAGAATATTATATGACTTCATTGTTAAATAAGAGTGTGTTGACTTTAGGTCACCTTAGATTCCTTGAAGAATTCCTTGAGCACTTGGGAACCCCATTCTGATTCAAGGATGTTGATTTATTTGGTTGATACCATCTTATAACCTGATCCTTATTTGTTCTTGGATGCCTGGTATGACATCATAGGATCCCTTAAATAATATTACAATATTCCTTGGATCAAGCATTGACAAGTCAGTCAGATTGTTAAAGCCCATCGGGCATAGTCACTTCTTAGCCTCATTTAATCATGGATGGACTCCTTAGACTCGGTAAGTGTTTTATTGTGTAATTTATTAGACTATGCTCCTTAGATTACACTCTTAAACTTTTTCAGGATATAGTCATTACTGATTTGGTGACCTATGAGGTCTATATTTCCTTGGTTTATACCTTGGAACTTTGTTATTTAATATCATTAAAGGTTGCGTGGTTACATATTGGAACCTTCACTATTGTTTTCTTGTGAATTATTTATAAATAGGTAATTATTAAATAATGAATTTTTTATATATTAGGACACCAGATAAAGGCGGAATCAGATACTTGGGTATTTAGTTACATTTTATTTCTTTAATTTATATATTAATTCATGCACACTACTATTTTTCCATTACACTGGTTAGATGTTATATACACTGTTGGTGGTGGCCCACTAAGAATTATCCCACACCCTCTTCAGGCACCATTTGGTACCCGGGTAGATTACATGAATGAAGTTGTTGATAAAGGGAAGCATATGACTTATAACACGTTATTTATTTCTGTTTAGGATGGTTCTTGATTGTAGATGACCAAGCCAGAGCTTAGAATTCATAGGATAGTCTTCTGATTTCCTCTAAACTATTGTGCAATATGTTATGCATGCTATCTTTTATCCATGTTTTCCAGTTTCTAGTGATATGGAATATCATCAGTAGTTATTCCTGAGGGTTCAGTTATTATTATCCTTATATATCTATTACATTAGTCTTCTTCCATAGTTTACATATATTGCTTCATGTATTTACCTCTGTTTTTATTTACCCTCATTGTTACACTCTCGTAATGAGGTCATAGTCTCCCAATGGACACACCCAAGTCCCTCACTGCTAATAGGAATCCTCTTAAGTTTAAGGATATTCACTTGAGGTCATGTGGCCCACTGGGATAAGGGAATCTATTATGTGAAATCCGATTCTAGGAAGTCACCCACACTAATATGAATCATGGGGTTTCTGATATGACCAAAAGTTCAATTTTTCTTTTTAAAATTGAATTTTAGATCACAACCAGCATCACACACTCAAAACTAAACAAATACACTCTAATTATATGAGTATTTTTGTGTAAATATCAATAATTCATGTATTGATGTGCAAGAATCATCCTCATATTAATGTAAAAATTTGTGTTCCATGTATAACCAAATATGTGTGTTTTCATTAAAAATGAAATTTTAGTTTAAAACATGATTCTTACACTCAAATATATGAAAAATCACTCATATTGTCATTATATTTTATGATAAATAATCAAAACGCATTTATTATGTTTATGAATTAATTGCACCATAATTTAATACACCGTGAGGCTGGTATGATTGAAAGTGCATGTTTTCTTTTAAAAGTAGAATTTTTGTTCAAAATTAATTTCACATAGTCATAACTGAGAAAAACATTCTGATTTTATTTATACTTTTAGAATAAACCCTTAATTCATTTCCAAAATGTTAGAGTCAACTACATGTGAATATAGAAAATGTAATGGGTGGTATGATTGAAAATACCTTTTTATATAAAAATAAAATTTTAGTTCAAAACATAAATAACGCAGTCATAAATAAAAAAATGAATTTGGATTATCATTTTATTTCACAAAAAAATTGATAACTCATTTTTTATGTGTAAGAATCAACCACAGATCAATCTGACACACAGTGTGGTTTGTATCATTTAGAATGTGTGTTTTCATTTATATAAGACATTTTTGTTTGAATTGGGTGTCATATAGTCATTAACATGAAAAAACCATGAATTTTTTTGATATTTTTAGAAAATGATCAATAATTTATTTATAAAATGAATGAATAAGCTTCATTTCAATATAAAAATGGGTTTTTCAAGTCTAAATAATATTGTATCCTTTCATTTAAAGTGAAATTTTGGTTTAAAATCCATGTCACATGGTCAAAATAAAGAAATTTTATATTATTAACTTTATAATTCATATAATAGTTGATAATTCATTTTGAACATGTAGGAATCAACTAAATGTCAATTTGACGCATGGTGTGGTCGATATAACTGAAAGTATATTGTTCATTTCGTAATGAAATCTCAGTTCAAAAAATGAATCACACACTAAAAACAAATAAAATTAATGTATATTTACTTTATATTCTATGGAAAATATATAATTCATTTGTGATGTGTATGAGTCAACTAAATGTCAATCTCACACATGATGTTTTTGCTATGACTAAATGTGTGTCACATACAAGAAATAGAGAAAATGTATTTCAAGTGTCCAAATACATTGAAATATATTTTATTTATATATTTTGTTATCCTCAATATTTATATATTATCATTTACCATTAACATTAAACTATTTTTACTATCAATTAATTTATCATTTTATCAATTTTATATTTCATTTATTTTATTATAGTATTATGAACATATTAATTTATTTTTATTATATGTACACTATTATTTTGATTTATCTACGTTCTTATGTTCAATAACTCTTATATAAATGTATCTCCATTGGAAGGGAGTCTTAGAAACAATTGAATGAATAGAAACCATGTCTTCTATATGTTAATGTTCTTCTGAATTCATTGAAAAAATTTATGTTTGTAATAAATTATACATAACAATATAATTTTAAAATATTGAAATATATTTAATATAGATTAATTATTAATTAAAATGAAATTTAATGTAAATTTATTTAAAAAAATTAAATTTAATATATAGTTATAATATTCTGTTTTAAATGTAGCAACAGAGTTGTTTAACTAATAGATTTTATAAGTTTTATACATAACATTAATAAATGATACAACTATATGTACTAGAAGAATAGCTAACAAAAATAACTTTTATCACCACTAAAATAATAAAATATAAATGACTCATTTTTCATCATGTCCTTTAGTGATGATAAATGATGCAATTATCAATACTATTTTTGACACTAATAAAATCACGTATCTTTTAATAGAACATAAAACATTACTTAATTTTTAGTACTGATAAAAGTGATTTCTAGAACTAATAAAAGGATAATATTCTGTACTTATATCATATCCATGTGAATTATCCATTGAATTTATCAAGTATTTTGACACACAATATTATAGAATCTATTAAGGAATTGATGATCTAGGTATGATCACCCATTTTAAGCTTATACTCAATCAACTTTTTTTTGTTTTTTAGATTTTATGATTTTATTTTATATATTTTTTCTATTAACTCATAATTATCTTCATCTTACTTCAATATATATTGTTTTATGTCATATATTGATCAATTTTATTTCTTTATTTCAACCCTCTAAATATCAATCTTTTCAATATAATCATTTTGTTCAACATTGGGGTAAAACATTTCCTCAAATTCATTGAACTCATCATTATTTACTTATGACTAGGTCTGCATGTAATATCCATAAAAACTTCTTGAAATTGTTAATTATAGCTCTAATCCTCTTCTACTTATTTTCCATCCATTATTATATCTTCTTAAAAAAATCTTTATTTTTTTGTACAACTATTCCAAAATCCATTTCTTCCTTTGATATACATAAATGTGTTTTTATTCAGTATGTGATCTTAATCATCACCTTAATATTTATTTTTCCAATTGGTATCTAGATTCCCATATTTTTTACATCTAAAGAAATCGATTTAAATCTTCAATTTGGATCTTAAATTTCACATTTTAGGTTTTTTTCATTATGAGTTACATCATACCATCTACTTCCTTTTCAATTTAATATTCTCCAAACATAGTCTCTTTATTTACATTAATGCCTCTTTTGGAGAATTCCACTTCTTTTTGTAGTTGTTTTCATCATTCCATACCTTTTATTTAATGATAATCTTTGAATACTATTGAGAATTATTTAAATTAGATCATTGTAGTCTCTCATTGATACCACAACATTAAAATGTGTTTATGATCTTCTTAGTATCCTTATTATGTTTTTCTTATCGTCAATATTTTCTCCATGTTTTCAAATATCCCCCAAGAATGTTAACTGAATCAAAGAATTCATATACAGTCTCATTCAAGTTTATCATCAATTATAAACCTTTTAAAAACATCTACAATGTCAGGAAACTCCAAAATTTTTCAATTCTTTCATTGTGTCATTAAATACCCAAATATTTTCAAGAAATTATATCATTCACAAAAATCCCCTAATATGATACGACATCTAATTTTTTTCAGGGATATGATGTTCTTATGCTTGATTCTTGGAATAAATACCTCCACATAACTCTTTCATGAATTTAATTCCTTCATGGCTTAAATGAATCATTCTTACTCAAATGATCTTGAAAATTCGATAGATTATCTTTAATAAAATATCTTCTTGGTAATTGCATATTTGTCTCATGTGTAACCAAGATTTAGGTGATTCATTTATTTGATTGGTTATTATGTAGTTTACATTGGATTGATGTTCTTATGATGGTGAATCCTAGTTGAAACTTATGGTTCCTCAGGGTTAGGTGTGGTTAATGATTTTATAATATGTGTTTAATCTTTACTGTTAGATCTTATTTCTTGAGGTTTTTGTGTGGTGCTTACTCTAGATGAATGTACATTATATTGGACATGGTTGATTAATGGGTGTGTGACATGGGTCACTATGATAGACATGACACTAGATGATATTATTCAATGGTAGGTATAAATTTATATCTTATTGGGTTCATCATTCAAGGGTGAACTTTATATGATTTATTATATCATGCAATCCATTCATTTCTATGAATCAAGATTTAAATGCATGTTTTGGACCCACAATGCACTTTAGTGAGAGATCCCTTGATATGGTGAGGGAATCAGGGTATGAAACTCATTCACATTTCCCCACATACCTATGATAATATAACTATACTAACTGATCTTGACCTCACATAATGTAACTAAATATTTTCTTATTATAAATTTTGTGCACATAATAGTGTGGGACTAAGACCATTCAGGGGGAATGAAAGAAATGGTGACTGATAGCATCAAATTTTACAATATACATATACTATATTGGTAAGGATCCCATGGTATTAGAAAAAAATAATAATCTATCAAGGGAGACCCTTGAGGAAAGAAAATATGAAGCTTTTCCCCCTAACACCATGTACGAAGAACCTCCACTTGGTTATTAATGAAGGACCTAAATCACTAGATGTTATAAACAATGGACCTTGGAGTTAAAATATTTCCAATTTCGTAATAGTAATTGAGTTTAAAATTAGTTTCAATAGGCTCCATCTAAATATTCCACAATCTACAAAACTCCAATCCCTTAATAATCGCACATGCCTCTTCCATGAGGATGTTGTGTCCCCTAAAATAAGTTATGAAGATGATGATAGCTGAGCCTATTTAGTCATGAAAAATCCCACCCCCCCCCCATATGTCTCCCAAATTATAGGAGACATCAATGTTATGTTTTACGTTAAATGTAGAGTATTACCGAAAATCCACTGGCCTTTAGTAGGTTTTTTGGGTTTTGGAGAAGTGATACATGTTCACTCAGATGGATCTAAGAGAGGAAGAGAGATCCTATATTTTAATAAGTTATTATAAGTAAGATACTAGGAAAATTTTTCTAGAAAACAGGGTAATCCTTGATCTTGAGTGACATTAAAGAAATTAATTATTCCTCAAATTTGAGACTCACCGGAACCTTTTTTTCTAGTTTTAACGCCCCTTCCTAATTTACAGTGGGGTTGTTTTCAGTTCCTTGGAACCAAAGCTGAAAGAAATTACCAACAGTGGTATCTGAGGACACCATACCTATATACTCACCAACTGAACTCCGGACTAACATGACACACACACATTCAAAGAATAAATGGATAACCAACTATTCTATGGTTTGTTTTCAATATAATTACTTGGATTCTAAATGGATTATTTTATATTGAATTCCCTCATACATGGTAAAATCATAGTTCAAAACACTCTATGCCATGAAATTTTATCTTCTTGGAAACATTATACAACATATTAAGTCAACCAATTTGTCACAAGCACTGTATTTATGCACCATTCTGTGGTGGGGCTTATTTTGAAAAGTTATAGAAGAAGATCCCATGAATATTCATTTATTTCTATATGGTAAAATTAATGTGAGGTAGAAAAACTATCATTGATCTTTATTAAGGATGGTGAATTTGAGATGATTTTATGATTACCTTAATGGCATGTTTTCTTCTGTCATCCCATGAAACTGAGCATGGTTCTTACCTAGTTATCATCCAAGAATTTAATATCATCACATTTGATGATCCAATGTCCATGGAAATGAATCATTGGGATGTAAAATTAGAGTGTTCCTAAAGTGGACCTAAATTATTGATGGAAATATCCTAGTTCCTCCTATACATAACAATAGTGATGTTATCCTAGAGATTTTATTTCACAATAACCTCCCACACCCACCTTACATGAAAAATGTTCCTCGATTATATAATGCACCCCATATTGATACCTCATTCATTAATCATCTTGCACAACCTCAATCAATATTTCCAGTGACACCTCCCCTCACTATGTGTATCCAAAGTAAAGGATCACATGAGAGATTCTATGTCCTTAATAATATCCCTCACCTCCTTGAGGGTTGAGATTAAAATTTGATGGTATGGAATAAAGTATGTACTTAACCTGGGTAATTGTTATCAAGAACGAGTGAAATATATTCTTATAATTTTTAATTTTTTTCATAATTTTATCCACCACATTTTCAAAATGATAGATACACATTCTACCTAATTAAATTGGTTCACCAAATCAAACCATTGGAAAATTAAACATATGCATTCCCATACTATTCTTGATAGGGTTTTGCCTCCAATCCAAACAATGAATTAAAATTAAAAATATAGCCTTTTACTGGTTAATTATTTTCCAACTCCCTTTACTATACACATAAAATGTCCAACGAATTATTAAAATGGAAATCATATTACCATTAGTATAAAGAATCATATGTAGTTCAAACATGAGTTTGTAAATACTGTGGATATGATATCTACACATAAATAGGATGATTCTTCCATTATCCTACCTTATATTTATCATCCTACTGAGAGCATAATTTCTTATCATTATTGTGGTTTATGATAATGGATCTATTTAACTTATCCCATGGACTTATTTTAAGAAATAGAACCTCCTCTATAAAGAATAAATTGACACCCATGGAGATCTAAAGCATCTAGTTAGGAGGTGGGTAGTCTATGAAAAGAATCTCATTAAAGCCATGGCATTCAAAATTAATCTCCATTCCAACGTCTCATATTCCTTTTCCATTTTGAATTTTATAAAAAAACATTGATCCAATATTTTTTCTATTGATATCAAAAATCATTTCTTCAGTGATTCCAATGGAACATGGTATGGACCTATTCTTTATGAAGCCATGTTTTTCTCCTAAAATCTAGGACTAAAGGTTAAGGTATAGTATTGGTTTAATGACACGTATGAGAAACTTGTATGGTGTGTCTCATATGCTGATGGGTTTGAACTGACACAATAATAAATTATCTCTAACATTAATAATTAGGAAGATGGCTGTGCTGTAAAATTTTTTAGGAAGACTTCCACCATGGAAAAAATATTCAACCATGATCACCAAATCGTCTATAAAGAGATCCCAAGATGCAACATAGAAGGATCTTGGAAAACCTCTTAGTTTATGATGGATTTCCTGATTGAGCGAGTGAAATGCCTCATTAATATTTTTCTCTTAAAGAATATATCTAAATAAAAATTTATTACACTCAAGAAAATATGTGGTATAGAATAAAATAGATATTCATGACACATTATATACCCTTCTTACATATTGGGGTTAGTTTTAGGAAGTATAGAGTTAAAAATATACTCGTCCATACCACCCACCACCTTTGTGTCATTAGTGGATGAAACATCATCCAAAATAATTTCAATATGATAGAACCATTTATTCTCTTTTGGATTTAGGGTTGTAATTATGTCATTTTTCTATCACTATTCATGAGCTAGGATTTCTTATAACTGTTTTGAAAAACTCATTCTTATTCAAGGATAATCTCAATGAGACATCTTCTTTTTAGAATGAGTGAATTAAAATTATTTTCATCCCAAAATCTTTGAGGTTTGATTCCATATTGTCAATATCTAATTTTGATATTTGAAATTCCATTGAACTGGGGTAGTTTTTATGAATCCAAGAAGATATGTCATTCTTGAGGCCTCTAAGTTTTTTGAGCATGATTTTCCAGTCATATCCCCACACTAGTTTGGTCCAAGAAGCACCCACCACATGATGGTATCCTGGATCATATGTCCACCATCTGGGGAAGAAGAATTGGCCCCTACCTTCCCTTACACCCTCTAAGGTCATAAAAATGACAAAGTGGTCAGAGATATCACAAACATGATAAGTAACCTTATAAGATGGGTTGGATGATACTACATGGGGGTTAGCCAAGAAACAATCTGGTCAATACCAAGTGTGATTAAAACCTTTCTGATTACTTCCCAAGGTGAATTTTTCTACCAAAAATCTCGTATCTATGAGCGTAGATTGGGACAGAAAAATGGTTAAATATTTTCTATATTTTATTGGGTACAAATGTTCTCGTTTATTTTAGGAACTATCCAAAATTATATTAAAATATCCTCCTATGAGCTACAAAAACACCCCTAGGTTAAAGGATACTATAAATTTCAACAGTGAATCCCTCACATATGCATCACATTTCAAATAGTAAAAAGAGATAAAGAAACTAGACACTATGTTATTGAATTTATTGGTGATGAATCGATTAGATACTTTTATATTCTCTGTGATGATATTATATTTCCGTAAGTCCAATATATTCTAGTTTGTGGGAATACCATGCATGCAGTGATGCATCCCCATCCTTCCTATAAACTCACTAATTTGTGATGGTGATTTTTTTGGTTCGTGAACAATTATAAGAGAAACATTATTGTTATGAAACTAACATGAGATGAAATCAGTCACCACCGAGCCACCTAGACCATTTGAATATTATATAGTGAAAGAAATCATTGAATAATGGAGTGTTTGATTCTCTTACCTGATGTAAATGATCCTGTAGAATGGTAGTGGTAGCAAACTAATTCATTCATAACCTAAGATTTTGTTAAACCACTAATTGTAGAGGGAAAATGAGTGGGTAAGAAATCACTTTATTAAATCATACATTGTGAGTGAGTGAAAGGTACAAAAAAAACCAGTGTGAATTTAGAGGGGAGTGCCACTATAAGGGCATTGGTTCCATTTCATGGAAGTGGGAGGGGAGGCTAGAGGAATCAGCACACCTTGATTCAAGAAGAGAGATGTTATGGAATGTCAACCATTAGGGTCCAATAAGATGACTTCGACCTATAAAACAACATGGTGATATGATCCAAGGGAAAAATGGAGTGAGAGGATAGAGGATTAAAACAATGTATTGTTAAAAAAGAGAGGGAGGGGGAGTTGGAGAAATAACCACCCTATATAAGGGACTACACCTGATAAAATAAGGATAAACGAATCATCTTCCCTATGGATTAGAGATTTAGGGTGATTATATTCACCATTATATAGGTGAAGGTATAAATATTTATACCTACAATCTAATTTAAAATTACCCTAGAGCTGATAATTTAAGAAAAAGGGATATGGGGATGAATAAAATATCTTCTTCAACCATGAAATGGTGTCCCCATCCTACAGAAGGACGTGATCTGAGAGAGGGTAAGATAGATCCATTCTTAGGTAAATTTGAGACAATAAGTCATCAATAATCCAAAGGGTTTGATCATCCAAAAAATGAACTGATTATGTCGCATATATTCTGAAGAAAATACACATTTGATAAGGGCTTCAGAAACCCAGGAAGATTGATATAGAATACTACCATGTGGATCATGATCAGAATGAACTTCCATCGACCACATTAATGGTTTAAGAATCCACTTACTACATTATCTAGATATCAAGGACCACATCATCAAAAACCTTACCTAGAAGAGATCCACATACATAAATACTTATAGTTGAGGATAGAAACCTACGCCAAGGAAACCAAACCCCTAGTCCCCACAAGATCTTTAATAACCGAATGGGATGTCTTATGAAGTTGAATGTGAAAACCAGGGTCCACTGATGAAAGTGAAAAGCATCTAGTAAATCTTATTCTTGTAATGTGAGACAAGGAGAACTATCTATTGTACGTTGATGTGGCTTTATTTTTACATAGTTTTGTCACATATTTTTATGTATTTTTAATGATTTAATTAATTATTTAATCACTTTATACTAAATAATTGTACTTTTTTATTTTTATAGTTAACTTTGTTAATTAATAAACTTTAATAATTAATTATGTATTTGTAGTCATTAAATTAATAATTTTAATCTTACTGGACTTTTATAATGTAATTATTTCTTAATTAGTCTTGTTATGTGGATTCTGTTTCACTTTTTAATAAGTTAATATCTCTTTTAAACAATTATTTAATTGATGTAATTATATTTAATTAAGTTACACTTTATTTTAATAATTTATCATTTAACCTAGTTTTATTAAAATGTTATAACTTTATTAATTAATATTTTTAGTCATCTTGCTAATCATTTAAGTAAATAATTTGTCTTTTAAATTAACTTAAGTAGTTCGCTTTTTGATTTTATGTGATCAATTAATTGTTTAATTAATTAATCTAGTGTTATATAACATTAACTATATTATCTTATATGTGTAGATAAATTATTAAGTCACTAAATAATGATTTTAGTCTACCAGTGAGGTAGACAAGAACTAGCTATGACCTATTGGGTCACCGATGCTCTTAATTGCTATTTTCTGCTACCCTGTCAAAAAAAAATTTAGTTATTTTAATTTTAGTCCTTTATTAATTTAGTTTAAAAAAATTTCAGTTTATAAATTAACTATTTTCAATTAATAAATTTAATGTTTTAAAGGTTAATAAAAATTCTGTTTTAATTAATTGTGTTTATCATTATTTTAATTAATTATTTTTTAGTCTTTTTATTTAGTTTTCTTATGTTTTATTTTTATGTTTAATTTATGTGATGTTAATTTTTAAAGGTCTCCTTTAGTTAATTATTTTAGTCATAATGGTGACCCTTTTCTTTTGGAGTAACAGTGACCCCCGCACCTCACTGTTACATTTGTGTACCGGTAACCTCTTCTCTTAATTCTAACGGTGATCTTATTATTTTATTTTATAACGGTAAACTGTTTTATTTTTATTTTGTACCGATGGCTCTTATTTTTATTTTGTAATGGTGACTTTTCCAGTTTTTAGACTATTGGTGAGGTAGCCTTTAATTCTATCAGTGACCTTTGACGATTCTTCTTTTTTATTTCCTACTAAAGGTAACCTTCTCACCGTTAGAACATTTACGCCGCTGTTTCTTTTTTTTACCTAACAGTAACCTTTATTATTCTATCGGTAACCTTACACTACTCCTTTTATTTATTTTTATATATAACAGTGACCCTGCCCTGCTTCTCTGAACCCCACCGATAGACCACCATTCATACTTACTAACAGTTTATGATCCTTCAACCTCACCGCTCCTCATTCCTCACTGCTAGCTTCATCCTACCTCACTGCTCTTTTATACCTCACTGATATCTATACCTCACCATCGCATTTCCCGACCTCACTGATAGCCCCTTTTCCCCTTCCTTCCACTTACCATTTCCTCTTCCTAAACACACAAACACCACAAAAAAATATAACACAAAACAAATTCTAACATAGATTTGAAACTTCATATCTCGCTATGAAACCGAACCAGAATCAGATTCAAATCACTTTCCTAAATTCAAGCTGGTTTTCCCACAAGCTAAAATCAAACCCTGAAGCTCTGCCACTGGTTTGAAGCTGGTACTTCGGCTGCTGGTCAGCATTGAGATGGTGGAAGACCTAGAAAACGGCCACTACAAGCCAACTCCAGTTCAATGTTGTTGGAGGGGTTGAACCGTGATAGAGGAGACCTTCCACCGCTGAGCAAGAAAAGAGGCCACCGGGGTCTGGAGGAAGACCATCACACCACTAGATCTGGAGGGTCGCTACTATCTGAGGGCTGCTCTAGATCCATGGGATGAGTTTCACCACTATTGGATGCTGTTGGAGCAAGGGAGTCGTGCCACAGCTAGATGCACTGTAGCCGAGGGAAACTACCACACCTACTGGTAGTGTCGCCCCGCGCTGTAGTGAATGAGTCCCGCCGCACCACCTGTTGGAGGTTGGCACACTGCTGGAAGGGCACTGCTGCTGGAAGGGCGGTGTCCGTTGTGGAGCCGAGGAAGAAGCTGTCACGCCGGGTTCATAAGGAAGAGGAAGAAGATAAAAATAATAATTTAAGTAATATTAAAAAGTGTTAAATTTTAAGGTTAAAGTTAACTTTAATAAATCAGATAAATATAATATAATTTATAAAAATTATAAATCTAAACAATTATAATAAATATATAAATTTTAAATTAAAATACAAAACTAAATCAATAATATGTGTTAATAATAAATTAATATACCGATTATTGTAAATATATAATTAAATATACTTGTTAATTGAAAAAAAATTAAAATTAAAGTATTAATTCTAATTATTAAATTAAAATAAACTAATAGATAAATTTATTTATACTTAAATTAATCTAACAACTTAATTTCTTAAATTGTAATTACAATAATAATAATTAAATTAGTAAATAAAAAAAATACTATCTAAACCCTAAATTTTTAATTACTTCGTTGCTTATGATGCTAAACATTAATAACTTGGATAAAAATGATAAAATTAATAACATAGTAATTGTATTTATGAACATAATTTAATTAATAAATTTTTAATAAACATATGTTTTACCATAGTAAAATTATGTGAATAATTTTATAAATAATAATAATATAAATAATAATTATCATCTATGATATTTATTATTTAACATTAGTTAACTTTTTAATAATAATTGTTTTCTTTGAGTTTTAACTACTTTATTATGTTTATAACTTGTGTAGGTTCATACCAAAGTTGGAAACATGTCTACGATCATGCGACTAACTTAACGGAAGTTAGTTACAAGGACAAAACTAGGGCAACGTGCCAGTCGCGAAAAACAATATGTGCGTGGTGCACAACTGAGGGGTTTTTGAAGTCAGTGGAAGCATGTGGTGATGTGTAGCAGATGACAGCTGATATTTTAAGAAAAAAAAGTTGTAGAATTTAGAGGCAACTAATTGAGGGACGCTCATTCATTCCACGATCACATCAGATGAGAGCGAATCTAGACACTCATTCAGACTCCAAGGAGCAGCACTGGAGACGAGCAGGAGACTAAGGAGCCCGAGAACAAAGCTGTATTTGTGGATTTCTTCTTCACTCTATCCTTAATTGTTTTACTCTATTCTTGGAATGTTTTTCTCTACATTAATCAATATGATTATAGGTTGAAATTTCTCAGCTCAGGAATTTTAAAACCTTCTGGTTATGATCATTAAATCGTCTTTTTCTTATCTTTTTACAAAATTACAATCAGTTAGCAAGATTGATTCTGTTTCTAATATTTGATCATTCACACTTCTATGTTTCTAATTCAAACATCAATATCGACTGGAGAGTTTCATCTTGAATGCATTTTTCAAATCATTATCAACTTAAACATTGGAAATTTATGGCGAGTTCTTTTCCAAATGTTATCTTAAAACTTCTTGCAAGCTCAATTAGGTTTTGGTGTAGCGAACTCTATGATTTAATCATCTTCCTGTTGAGTTTCCTGGTGAGGGAAATTCTTCAATCTTTCTTGAAGTGTGATTCAACTGTAAGATGTGGAGAGAACATCCATTAGAACTAGTAATTTAGAATTCCTGAGTACTTTTTCAATCTTTCTTCTTTGTCTTGCTGCTTAATACTAGTATACTCTATTTCCCTAGATTATTAAACATAGTGTAAATTTTAGTTTCTATGTAAAAATACTTTTTTCATCATCCTGCTTCCACTTCATATTTTAAAAAAATAAAAAATTAAAAAATGTTCACTTCCTCTACTATTGACAAGAACGGAGTCTATCTTTGATTTAAACTTGGAATTCTCATCTTCCTTCTCTATGGATCGACCTTGCACTACTATACTAGTGTAGGAGTAATAAATGTAATTTTGAGGGTCGTGATGACCTTCTTCCAGATCATACATAAACATATATGCTCCATGGATATATTTAGAAAATGTATGTGAGGAGAATGTGAGGAGGTATGAATCCATATGAGGACTTATTTCATAGAGGTGCCTGAAAGTGACTTTTAAAAGGATGAATGTGGAGAATATATGATAGGGGGAGGTAGAAAAACTTATATAGGATAGAGGATGTATTAAGAAGAATGACCCAAAGAAAAAATGGACGGGCCACTAACATCTAAATAGACACAGTGTTTTTAAAAACTAGAGGTGTGTATGGAACGTTCTCAAGTGGTGAATCAAAAGACATTTTCCATGTTATCATTTTTCACCCTTGACCTAACTTGTTAGTAGGATCACTCTTTTGTTCACCTATTGTGATGATCTAATTATCTAGTGAACTTATTCATAACTTATTCGGATATGATCATTGATCACTCATTCTATATGCATTTCTTACCATCCAATACAATCTCATAAAAGTAAGCATACAATATACATAAATTTTACTTAGTACACCAACACTGAGCTATGTCAATAATCCATACACTAATATTGTGTTAATTTTCTAAAATACACTAATCTTTATTAGTCATGTCAATAATAAATTTTTATATAATAGCACAGTTCTAGTCTCATGCTCTTTACATTATTTAGTATTTAACTGACTACCACCGAAGGATCACTCACTTCATCCGCTCTCTTTTTTCCCGACTGCTATATGGAATTCTCATTGGAAGAATAGAAGATAAAATAAATTAATTTTTAAAATATTATGCACTAATTTGGGATAATTGATCATTATATTTTTTATCCACAACGTGGTTATGAAAATCACTGATTTATTTGCTTCAATTTCCCAATTGACCTAGTCTTCAAGGAATAACGCCTTTATTTAGCATGATATACAATTAGCCCCAATCATTTCTTTTACATTTCAACTTATGTGAATTCCCAATGTAAAAATACATGTAAATTTCAGTATGTATAAATAATCCAAACATTCATAAGTATTTATCTATGTTCTAAAACTCACAAGCTTCATAAGAATTTATATCATTTGTGAAAATTTATTGTTTTGATGATACACATAATGTTTCTTAGTAAAACTGATATTATTATGAATTTAATAAGAAATAAATATCTAAACATAAAACATTGAGGAATTAATATACTTTTCAAGAGAATAATCTTACAAAATGAGTTTTTTTTATTTCCAAAAAATCCACTCTAGGATAATTATCTTTCATTGTGTACTTGTTTGCATTATTCCTCATAATGTATGCAATGATAATTCTTAAAATAATATAATAAATCCCATATTTTAGGTAATTATATTCATGTATAGAAACCTCCACATTGGAATTTACTTGTAATCTTCATCGAATACTCATTAAATTTTTGAACCCATAAAGTGTTTCTCCACATTAATATATATCCTATATGATACTATTAACCAAATAAAAAAATTCATCAATGATCTCATTATAGTCCATCCTCAAATCCTCTTACATCTCCCATAAAACATGAAATTTAGATTCATGTTCCCTATAATCACCTTAATAGATGTAATGAAGCCTTTCCCACATTGTTTATATGGATTTACATAAAATAAAGATTGTTTATATAGCATTATTCAATGATCCTCCAAATGCATTGACTCCCTTGTTTTTGTCATCAAATCCCATTCAGTCACAAACCAATAACAATATTCACTCAGTACAGACTATAATCCCATGTATATATATTATGTGGAATTCAATTCCAAAGATCAAAAATATTTTTTCATCTGATTCATAAATTGATAAAAGTTGTTTTTTCCATGATTAAAATCCCCTTATTGATGACCACTACCACCTATTTACATATAGAATGCTTCATAGAGATAATGCTTCACCAAGGATTATCATCTCTATTATCACTTATTAGTCCCAATCAATATGAATACGTTGATAAGGGTGGTTAATAAGGGTATGTAAATTTATTGCAATAACCCTTAGTAAAGATATCATAGCATTTTTATTAAGAACACTCTCTCCCTCACAACTAGTATGAATTAGTAAAGAATTTTTTTTATAGAAAATAGTTTTACATGGTCCAACTAACATGGTTTTATAATGGGATATTACATCTATAATATATTGATGTATCATAATAGTAAGTGTGATATTTTTAATAATTTATAGTAAATAAACTGGATCTCCAATATTACAAAAATCATAGGATAAAGAGATTCATACTCTTAAGAACTCATGGAAATTACTGATCCTCCATGTTATACTATATTCATTGTATATGATCCTTGAATAATATTACACTTGTAATGATGTATTTATCCATTTCACAATCTTAAAAATTAATAAGGGCATAAACATCTAAAAAAATCTCATGTAACTCCCTTCATTTATCATTTAACATTTGTTCACTTGTTTATAACTTCTTTATTCCTCTTCTTCACCTATTTCCAATTCATTTAATGGAGCACCTTGAATTATATTTTTCAAACACTAGTACATAATTCAATTTCATATACATCTTTAAATATATTTTTTGATCCACAATCGCCCATATTTTCATGAAATATATTTCAATTAATTTTATACTCCTTCATTATTTTTAATCTTTTCATTCAGAACCACAAACTGCATTTTTTATTTATAGACATTGGTTGGGAAGAGATGACTCCCAAATCATCACACCGAACCATTTCATTACTAAATCCTGAAATAATAGTACATAGAATTCATTTCTGCTTCATAGAACATCCCTTCAATTTATTTTGATCCTTGAACAGGTCATGGTACAACCATTTTATATATGGTGAGGCTCTCCGAAAATATTTAGGTCCCTAACATTCATGGGATCCTATATACAACATGAAAACCTCCTCAATAAATAATTTTCAAACTTATTGAGACACTATATATAAACCATTACATGAACATCACCAACAAGAATTCTCAAGGAAATTTATATAGACCTTTTTTTGTGTGAGACATACTCCCCATAGTTTTAAAAATTCTTATCATTCAAATGGTAATGTCTAAAAAAAATAAATGGCACTAGAAGACACATACACATTACCCTAATGAATATTAAACTGGTAGGGACTTCAATATATTTTCAACTAAAAATCATTTAACAGTGTAACATAGTCTCCAACTATATGACCAAAAATCCAGTTCAATTCCAAAAAACTCATAGGCTAATGTCACGATAAAAGACTCCCCATGAGGCTATCACTCGAAAAAGATTACTCAACATCTCCCTGGTTATTAAACAACAAAAAATATCACTAAAAGGTTGCTATTAAACTCCTCTATAAAAATTAAAATAAACAAATATCTATCACTGATGACACTAATGATTTTTCCAAGATCATAGAGGTAATTTTTATGTTCTTCAAGAGTACTCTTTTGAATTTCATACTTTATCATTTTTCAATAAAATCCAATCATGGTGTTACATATGGTTTCATAAATTTTTTTTTATCCTACATATATAACTCCATAAAACCTCTTCCAAAATCCACTAATCCTTCATTATAAAATTGTGAGATTATTTGGAATTATTCAACCACATTTTTAAAATAGACAACCCTAAAACAGCCAAAAATAATATTTTTTTAACAATTCCTTAGTAATGTGAGAAATGTTTTCTTTTAGGGGATGATTATATAAGGTATCATTCAGAATAAAACTATATCATTTATGTTTCTGAGAGAAGGTTAATCTTATAAATTTCAAATAACTATAGATAATTTATTTGTTCTTTATGTCATTCCAGGGGGAGATATTATGTTCGTCACATAAAGAAATAATGGATATCTTATGATAATTGAATATGAGAGGATGAGTCATCATATTATCATCAAATATGGAAGGATGGGTCATTTTATGTTCATCAAATAAGGAAGTATGGCTTATCCTGATGTCATCACACAAGGAATAATGGATCATATTTTTCTTGTCACATAAAGAATAAGTATTAATTTAATGCTCATAAAATAAGGAATTTTTGGTTTGGTGATAATAATATATCATCCTTTTCTAGGTTTTGATGATATCTAATGATCTCTATATAAATTATGAAACATTATATCATCATTATAGACCATGATGTAATCTTATCGTCATCACATATGGTTGAGTGGTGAAGTAGTCTTATCGGCATCATGTTAGGAAATACGGGTTATCATATAAATGACACATAAGGAAGGATGGGTCATCTTATTCTCATCACATAAGGAATTGGGGTTTATCTTTTTCACTATACCAAAGGAATAAGGTTTGAACATATGGTCATCACATAAAGAATTAGGGTGTATCTTATTATCATCAGGTAAGGAATGATAGGTATTCATGAAGACCAGGTGTGTGGGAATATTATTATCAAAACATAAGGAATATATTTTATTCATATCACATGGGAAGATTTAGATTCCTTATGATCATGAAATAATAAAAAATAGTTCATCCTCATTTCTTTATTAAAGGGATTTATAGGATTGTCACATAAAGAATATTTTCATAAGCTCAATTTATAAGAACGGTTGGATCTATGTCTTTATCATTTTGAAACATTAGGGAATCGTATGATTTTAACATAAGGAATGATATTTATTATCATAATATAATTATATATGGTTTTATATCTTCCTCATGTCTAGCCATGAGGGAATAGTATTCTCATTGCAGAAGGATGGGTAGGCCTAAAGGTTTCAATCTACGAATGGAGACACTATTAATTTATATTCTAATGGGTATTCTCTATATGTTTTAATGATTTTGAAGGTCATGAACAATCCTAAAGGGTACCACTTATTGAAGTGGTAATTGGGTGGTTATATTATTGGGATTGATCCTTAAAAAATCACCCTATGAATATTTTTGGAACATGAATCAAAACCCATATAGTTTGAGTTTCACTACTGAAGATTGAACGGCGAGATTAATTAATGTAGCTTAAAATAATGAGGTAATGGTGTTATGTAAATAAAGTGGAAAATAAAAGGTATTAGGTGGTTTTTTTTCTTTGGGAATCTAGGATTCTACTTGGTTGTATTATTGATATGTGGGAGGTTTGAAAATATTCTTCCTTACCCATTGATTTTTTAGAGGGATTAGTGTTGAAAGGACACAATTCTAGTTCTATGTATTTAGTTTGAATGAATGAATATATATTAGTTGAATTTGGATCCCATGTGTCATCGAATATCATTGATGTTTTCCTTTATATAGGGGAATCAAATGGGTTATATTATTAATGTTCTTAGGAAATATAGTTATTTCACAAAGCCTTGTATTGTAAAAGACATTGAGATATAGAACAATGGTTGTTCTTTATGTAAGGAAGTTATGTGAAATAGTGTCAACAATTATCCAATATATTTAATACATTACAAAATTTAATTGATATAAAAAAATCTTATAAGAGTCTAAGTAAATTAAATCATTGAAGAATATTTGAGGTGTGAACATTGTGGTCATGTGAGTTTAAGGGTATTTTTAAGCTTGAAAAATATGAAATCCCCATAAGTGGTGACCTAAGGGGTATGTATAGGCTTCGATCTCACATATGTGGGTGGAAAATAGAATATATTTTTTCCACAACTCTTTATTGTTTATCCCACATGTTATATACTTGTGAGAGTGGGGTTTCATGATAAATTTTCCTTTTATATTGATTTCACATCAATTTATCATATTTATTCATTTGTTTATCATGAATTTGTTTTATCATCAGTGGGAAATAATGAGAATCCCAAAAAAAGAACTCCTTATGTCAAATAAAAAACATGGTGTTGTTTAAAATGAATAATCCAATTTTTTCACCAAGAACCCTTGGTCATTCCTGCTACCCTTTTTATCATATTATTGATGAGTATCACTTACAATGAATTCAAAACCCATCACTCATCGCTGATGTTTCCATATGCTATAAAAAATTATTTTATGTTTGAGTAGGATTCATCAACTATTTTATCAAGGAATAGGTATCTCAGACACACATATCTCATTCATAGTTGATCCTTCTATAAACACCAAATGATGGTCCTCTAGTGAAATATATTTTATTTAGAATTAAAATTCATGTGAAATTTCCAATCAGTTGTTCAGGAAACTGATGGATAAATGAGTCAACCACCCAATGTCTTGATCATATGAAACATTGAATGATTATATTCATCATGGAAATGATATGAAAATTATCTCACAATGTGTTACTAACATGTTAATAAATGGAAATTAGATGAATAAAACAATATGTTTTAATAATTCATGAAAAGATATACAATTAAAATCATGATATGGTTTAATTTTTATGGTCATTATCAAAAAAAGATACAACCTCATATTTTCCAACCCATATTTATAAATATTCAAAAATGATAATTATATATAATTTAAAAAAAATATTTTTTCTCACCCAATGTATACATAAATAATAAAAGGTGATCTAAATATATGAATATATATGTGAAAAAATATGATTAAAGCCATATTTTTTCTTTCATTATCATAGCCAAATGAATTGAGAAACAACATTTTCAAGAAATTTTATAAATGATATATGGTCTTATTCTCATTTGATGTTGTTTTATATTTTCATTTTATATATAATATCATCTACAATGACATTGGGGGGTAATTATATGTATCTATAGTAGGGTTTATTTTTTCAATCAATGGTGGTCATTTCATTATTTATTGATGTGTGGGTTAATGAAAAGGAATGAAAGTAATGACTATGATAACTTCATACCTATGTTAGGGTAATTTGGTATAAAAATGTGATTATATCAATGATCATGTTGCCATTTCTAGTTTATATGTGGATTGACCTCCATTGGGCTACACAAAGGTCATAGTATTCATCCCATATCTATACACGCTAGTCAACCCAAAGCCTCTCATACACAAATTAGAAGCACAACCATCAAATTATAATAAATAATAACCTTCTTATATTCAATGTGTAAATCATTATAGTCCCAAAACATATTTAGGTTTATTTCATGTATTGATTTATTCCCCAATTTTCTGTTTATTTTATTCCATTTGAGATATATTATTATTATTTATTGTTATTGCAGTAACTCTAATTAATTTTTTCTTTTTTTATTTGATATGTTTATTTATATGTTGTGGATATCAAATGGATGAATGGGTCTTGATAGATTTTTTTTTGTTTTATTATAGGTTGTTGATAAAATTTATAATTTGAAATAATTCTTATGGATTAATTCTTCATACTTAGGCACTTGTTGTCTAGCTGTGAGGATCATAAATGCCCTTTGGTATAGGTGGAGAGTCGAGACTAATAATGTATCATGTTAGACTAGGATGGTTAACTACAAAATGTTATCAAATATATTGTTTATAAAATAACTAGGACTTTAAAAATACCACTTTTATTTTTAAATTCAAGTTATATATAGAGAGGATAGGTGTAACTGAAGAGGTAGGTATGAATAGAGTTTTATAAGAACTTTTTTCATTCAAGGCCCTAGGTTTCCATGGTTAGTGTGGGTTTTAATCATCAAAATGCTATTGTTTCCAAATATTCTCAATGTGTTTATATATAATATTGTATTATTTTGATAATTATTTAGTATAACTAAAATAGTTTGGTTTTATTTGAGATTTTATGGTGAAATGTTATGAGAATCATAGTTTCATGGTTTATAAAAATGGTCTAACAAACCATATAAAGAAAAGTATTTGTGAGATTTTAGGAATTTATATTTGAACATTTTGAAACTTGATGATTTCTAAGAAAGTGATTTTTTCAATTGTCTAATTAAAGAAAATTATTTATAAATTTATTTTCATTTGTATTCATATTGTGTGTGTTTTAAAAAATTTCATTAAAATTCTCTGAGGAAGGAAATTTGTTTAAAGGAAAGTAATTTTTTTCAAATTTTTTTATCATGTATTTTTCTTTACTGTTTTCATAATTATAATTTTTACCATGGTGTACATTTGGAATTTCTAGTTTTTCTTGGACATATGAATGAATAAAATTCATCGTTATCTTTATTCAATTATTCTCCCCATAAAGCTATATAGATGAGGTTAAATTTTTTGTCCAAGGATAAGCCTGATAGAAAATCCTCATATCATTTTTGTGTGTATCTTCCCATGGTTATATTTTTCTAAACAATGAATATATTGATGGATTTGGATTCCTTATTTATTTAGGTCTTCATGAAACACTATCCTTGGTTTCTTATAGCACTCAATGTCCTTCAGAGATTAATAATTGGCATGATTATCTTTAAAAATATAGAATATTGTAAATTCATGAGTGATAATAGGTATAACCTAGATTTAGATGTTGTAATTTTTTTGGTATTGGTTAATCTATAATTTAGATTATATTTAAACATTTATTATAGTGAATCTCTCTTAACAGTTGTAGTTTTTTCTTAGTGTGGTGTTGTTGAAGTTTTGTAATTTTCTTTATCCCTTAGGTTTATGTCTTATTTCTTGAGGTTTTTGTGTGGTGATTCCTCTAGTTAGATTATTCTTGTATTATATATGGGTGATTTATGGGTGTGTAATTTAGGGGAATAGGATAGACATGACACTATGAGAGACTATGCATTGGATGGTGTCAATTTAAATCCTTATGGGTTCATTATGTGGGTCCTAAATTTGGTATGACATTCAATATTTTCCCATCTATTTAGTTTTTTGACTCGTTGATAAATCCTATGTGTTATATCTATACGGAACATTTTGGACATACTTAATGATAAGGGGGGTGAGTCAATCTATGAAAATTGTTCTTATTTCATCAAATACCCATGAAACCCTCACTATTATAATTTATCTTGACCTTACTCATTAGTAGGGTCACTATTTTGTTCACATGTTATTGATGATCTAATTAATTGGTGAACATATATTTTCATTATTCAAATAATAATAAAGATCACTCAATCCACATGAACTAATTATAGTCCAATCAAATATAATAAAATCTTGTACACCAGAAATAATAATTTTAATTGGTTCACTAAAACAGTGCATTATCCAAGGATCATACCCTACATTGTGTTGATATATCAAATTATAGTAATATTTACTAGTCATATGGATACAATGTTTTTTACCATGTTAACTCTATGTTAGGATCACTGCATTTTTATGATTTAGGTATTGGTACACTCCCATCCAATAGTAACTCCCTTTTTCTACACTCAATTTTCCTAACATCTGGAGGACAAAATATTTGGTACATAGGCCAATGTATGACTTCATCATCTGAAAATTGATTCATGGATTAGTTCTCATTGATCATCTAACCACTCTTTCAGAACCTAGTTATGAAAATTACAAATTTACCTATATAACTTTCCTTATTGAACTTGTCTTCAAGAATAAAAACATCGTTATCGATGTCTTTAATGTATTCCAATAACTTCATGTCCTACTCTCCTTAAGTGAATTCCAAAGAAACTCATTTAAAAAACATTCACTATTTCAAAAACTCCAAGAATTCAAAAAACATATAGTCTATTAATAAAATTCTTTTATTCATAAGTCTTTTGTTGCGTCATGAAACTCCTAGCTTTCATGAATCTTTATTTCTTCATGATTTCACTTATTCTAACGATATTCTTGACCTTTCTTCCTAAAACTAATGTTCTTATGAATTATTCATGTAATAAAAATCACCACACAAATCTTTTTGAAATCTGAGCCTTTGGATCTTCAACAAGTCAATAATTTACAAATGACATTGGTAGCAAAAAATTTATAGATGTTATCACCCCACTGTGAATCATTCTCGATCACCATCTCCCTTTCATGAAACATTTCATTCTATTCATGAAACTTTCTACCTTCATAGATCATTAGATGATATATTTTGTTTTCATATGATTTTCAAAAACATGGGGTAATCTCATAACTTTTCACCTTTACAAATATAGAACATTCATGAAAATAACTTTTTTGAATCATCCAATCTTAAACGAAACATTCAATATTTTGTGAATTCTATGAATTTAACATACTTTAGGAGGCAGTCTTGAAATATTATTTTCACATAACTATGTATTAATTTCCCATAACTTATTCACTTTCATAAAATCCATTCATTTTCTTTATTCCCTTGAGATGGAATTGGATCCCTATGTTTCCACAGCTGCATATTTTCATTAGTCTTCTTTAATTTCTTTGTTTTGTTGTGATAAATTATCACATGCACTCAAACACTTTTAGATACATTTATCCATGAATACATCAAGGTCTTCATGTTACTATAAATTCTACACAAACTCTTTATAAGGAATCCCAGTCTTGATTGTCCAATTTCTTTGATAGATTCTACCCAACATTCTAGTACCACACATTTGTTAATGAAATCCACCAACTTTCTTTAACATGAACACCATATTCACATGTAACTATCTTCTAATTCAATTTATATTTAGCATCAAAATCTCATGAAAATATTATCATTTTAAATAAAAAATCCATCATGATTTACCTTTCCATGAAAATGGAAACTCCACTTCCAATACTCTAACACACCAGGGTTGACAGTGATAGTAATGAAAATGAATCGAACAGATAACACATGGAAAATTAAATTCTTATGGGTTTCCAAAAATCTCCTCCTTTATATTTTTTGGATAAAATTTCAATAATCATTTTTCTCTATATCAATGCCAATTGATAAACCATTATCGAAATCAAATTTCTATGAATTACAATACCAATTATTTATTTCTCTTGATGATCTATATCAACAACTGTATAATTATTGTTACATGATAAGGCCACTTCCTTAACCTTGTTGGGATATACCTTTCATCTTGACCTCCTATTATTTATCTTCATTGAATTAACATCCTTAGAATCATCTTATTTACAACCTTCAAATCAAACTCACCCTATAAAGTGATACACCATAATATATATATATTCATGTTCATTTTTTTAACGAATATAAATCTCACATTCATTCGTGATATTTTATTCTCTACCTTTAACATCAAATCAAAATTATATTTTTTTACTTTATGAAACATATATAGAATCCTGAGAAAAATCATACTATGAGAAATATGGATAATTTTTTTAATGAAGTATAATTCTCTCACTATTTACTTGAAGTCATAAAACATAACCTTCTATCCTTAGATTCCATTGAAACCATTCCATAGTATGTTTCAATTTTTCTCCTTTATCAATGATGTGCATAGGGTCATTTCTAATTCTCCCCCCTTTCAACATATTCCCTACATCCAATAAGGATAGGAAATAACACCCCAATAATATAAACCTCCTCCACTTATTTGACCCACTTGTTAGACCTATAAATTAACTTCACCTCTTGTATAATTTCTTAATATATTAAAATTTTTATTAGAAAACTCTCCAGTTCAATGAAATATTTTATTTTCACCGCTTTAAATAATATTTTTAGTGGGTGAAATTTCCACCTAGAAAAGATAAATGAATATAATCCCTAAGCCTTATAATTCGATACTCAGTTTAGGAAATAAGAGATAAAAATAATCACACCCTTATTATACATTGCACTCACTAACTTCCAAGCATCTCAAAAAACCAGATAACCTTATCTTCTTCCAAATAAATCTACCATATTAATTCTTCAATTCTAGACACCAAGTCATTCCCAATTGTTGAACCTGATACCCAATGTCAGATATACAAGAATTATGGATGAAGTTATTTGTTGAAACTAATTTTTTTATTGAAATCATAAATCATATGTTTAGATTTTTAGATTAATCTCTATATTTTTCTTAATAATTTATTTCTTATTCCATTATTGTGGTTTATTTCCATAATTATTTGAGAAACTACGTAAAAATGTTCATTTCAAACCACCCTCTCACTTTCTCAACATCAACACCAAATATATCAATAAAATTTATTGTGAGTGTTATCCATCCATTGAATCATATGATATCCTAAAAGGATTTGGATGATATCATGTGTTAGATCTAAAATAAATAAAACATGAGAGCTCATTTTTTTCCTTCCCCATTTCTCTATATTCAATATCTGATGCCCTAGATATTTGGTTCTATTGAGATTAATGATTCATGGATCTAAATATAAATTAATATCCATTTAAATATTATATTTAATCTCCTAATAGTAATCATTATAACTATTTATTACTTTTATGATTCTTCTTCTATTCTCATTCATTATAATTCTAATTTTAGTAAAATTTATACTTAAACTACTTTGAATTAGTTGGAAAACTAGAGCACATTACATCATAAAATTTGGTCTTTTAATACAACCTCCCAATGGATTGATTCAACTCTATAACATGAATAACTTCTATATATGTTAATTTAATTTCAACATATATAGAGAGGGTATGGTTTCAATTCCTCAAGTTGAGGAATGGGGTAGGTATTAACAAACCAAACTTTCAGTATCAAAATTTTCTTGGACCAATTTTAGGTTCGAAGAAAAGAATTACATCACCTAATAAACCTATTTTTCCTAATAATTATTTATGGTAATATTATTTAATTCCATGAAAACTACTATTATTTTACTGATTATACTGGCAAAAAATCATTTTGGAAGTTTACTTTAGACATTCCCTTTCCTATCATCAGAATTTAATTTTTTTATATGGCTCATTTAAAAAAATCATATTACTTTCGAACTGTTACCAACAAGGACATCCTCACATGTTAATAATTGGATCCATTTTCTCCATATATTCTTGGAGATCTATTTTTCTAGCTTGATTTATCAAATTTCACATCAAATGTCTTGTTTTGGGATTCCTCTTTCACATGAGTTTCTTTTGGAGTCCATTTAGTTATGCACATCTTATTTTATCCTTTCAGTAACCCCTTTTGTTCAATATTGATTTTGTACTACCTCATCAAACTACTAGCACCCCATTTCTTCAAAACACCAATAGTTTTCTTTATCTCTTATCATGTTGTTCTTTTCACAAAACCATTAAAGAATGAATAACATATTTTTTATTTAATAAGATATAAATAATTATCATATTGTTTATTCCTTTATGGATATTTCATTGTTCGATCATCTTCTATTATCATAACTGAATAATATTCCTTATTTTTCCACCATTAATTTATTTATTACTAGGATGAATGGTGTGGGTAAACTAATTTTGTTTCCTGACACACCATTCATTGATATCTATTCATTTATCTTGGATTAAAAATATATTTACCATCTTAATAATTTTAAATTCAATGATAACGTTATTCAAGTAAGTTGTAGGAATAATTAAATTTATTAAGATACTTTTAATTCCACTCTTTCTATTTTTTATAGAAATGTGAATTCTGTTAGAACCTATAATTCATTTCCCATTACAACCATAGATCATATATTCACACCTCTATTGATATATGTTGATAAAAATCCCTCAAGGTAACATTGCAGTGTTTTTAGGTTGATTGTGTCTGTTCACCAAAAAGGTTTCCATGGTCAGTAGTGGAGTTTCAGAGTGATTTTTGACATGGTATTTTGATAAAGATATAATAAAAATAAGTGGACATAGTGGATTTGGTATAGAAAATTTCATACACAAGGTGGTAACTTTTCCTAGTGTTTTCAAAAATTTTGGGGTCTATAATTTTGAGGCTGGTTCAATCAACACGAAAATGGGATTTAAATGACTACCTCATAAAAATATGGAAAAGGCATGATTTTAGGAAGATTGAATTTCCATAAAGGTAAATTTTTTTAAAAAGTAAATTGGTGCCATGAATGTTGCGTTATTTGAAGGTGTGGAGCACCAAGAATTCATAATGGAAGGAAGGTAACACTCAGTAGCTACGAGAAGTGTATCATCATGAATGTGAGAATGGTTAACAATTATTATCCATTACTATTAAAAGATTCATGAATATAAAATTTCCCTATTTATTCATGAGAATAGGTATATTCACAAATGATATTAGCGATAATAAAGAAATAATTATGTAGAGGATGGAAGCTTATAGAATGGGGAGAAGTACTTATAAATAGTCCTCTACACCCCTCAGAAATGGAAAGAATGTATTAATAAATATTCAAAATCTATGTATTTTTTAGGTTTTTTCTTGATAAAAATATCATGATGAAATAAATTCCATGAAGGCTATGAAATCCAATCAAAAATGTTAAGCATTTTGAAAGTGTTTAATTTTATGAAGACTATGAAAGATGACCAAAAGTATTGAAGTTTTCAAAGGAAATATAAGCTATACTAAAGTAGTTAACTTCACTAAATTGTTGACATTCATGAATTATAAGTGGTCTTTATGACAGGAAGGTGATTCATGAAGGCTATCTGAGCATCAAAAATGGAAGGTTCTTCATGAAGGATGTTTGAGTTTCCTAAAAATTAGGTGATTCACTAAGGTATTTTTAGATTTGTTAAAGTGGTGTGATTCCAAAAAATCAGTGAATAGTGTGAAAGTATTCATAAAAAATTTATCAATGATCTATAGAAACGTGGTTTTCATTAAGTGGACGAAATTAGAACATTAATAGATAATTAACTACAATTATTGATTCATTTAATATTTATATTAAAGATAAATACATTTCCATAAGCTGTGTGTCAATCATTTCCAGAGTAGTGAGAAAAGGAAGAGGAAAAATGTGATTCTTTCCATTAATAGCGATCCTCAGAAAAAAAATATTGAGGGAATAACCCTTAGAAAAAAGTAAGTTATCCCTAAACATTGTAACAATAGTGGTCCTAGGCTTAAAAGTGATATAGGCCAAACCTTATTTGGTTACTGAGACTTAGAGGATTTAGTACACTAGTATATTGCTGTTGTATGCTCCTCAGACATCACCCGTTAAGGGTGAACCAAGTAAAAACATTGTTTCTCATGCATGATTTCATTTATTTTCATACCTTTATATGGGAATGGTATGTAATATTGTCTTTATTAATGAATAAATATTTTAAGGGTTAGTTGTTTTAATCATTCATACCATGATTCACCCCCACCTCTCTTATGGTACATAAGCTATTTGGGTTAACAATTAGTATCAAAATAAAATTAATGTTTTAGTTTTTCTCTCTAAGGTGTTAAATAAAGGTTGGTAATCATAAAGGGATTGCGATCATTGGTGGTATAAATTTTCAATTATGGAATTATATGATGCAAAACTACTTCTAATTTTTAGGAATAGATGTATTTTCAATTGTAATGTGTGGTATTTCATCTAGTGTGGACAATAGTGATTTATTATAAGCAGACTAAATAGAATTGGATACTGACATGAAAAGAATTATTTCTTTAGGTGGGTCCAAATATAATGAAATATATAAGAATTTTATTTCATGTACTAAATCACATGATATGCTGGAGAAATTTCTAAATATTTATGAGTGAAACCAAAAAGTCAGAGAATAAAAATTACAGGTTCTATAAAATAATTATGAGGATCTGAGAATGCTCCCAAATGAGTTTGTTGATGTATTATTTAACTGACTGAGTGTTATTGTGGAAAACATGTGTGGACTCAGGGAAATTATTAAAGTTATAAATATTTTTTGGAACATATTGAGAAAACATCCACCTTAGTTAAATAATAAAGATTTTATTTTTGAATATAAAAATTCTATGTAGATGACATTAGATAGATTTCACAGTAGTCATATTGCATACTGAGTGAGAAATGATGATAATGATGTTGTGGAAATGGGGAAGTCCATATAAGATAAATGAAAGACCATGAAGAGTCTAACTATTAAATATATTTATTTGGAAGACTACGTGAATATGGTCGTTTCATTCCTCTCCTCAAAGTTCTAAAATCTGATTCCTCTAAAAGTTCTGAAACTGATGGGAGTCAACATAAATCATCTTCTTTCTCAGTTGTTACAAGATCCCAAAAAAATAAGGGTTCTGGTAAATCAAAAAAGAAGAAGGGTTCTAACCCAAAACACAAATGGAAATGAATATCCTCTTTTGGAACTGTTAATGGGTTGCCAACAATGACACCTCCACTACTCTTAGGAGGTTTTTAACTACTCATAATCCTCATATCTTTGCAATTTCTGAACCTATAGTCAACTTTAAAATGAACTTTTTGAGATTTGGAGCTCTTAATTATTGTTTTTTAGGTTCCTCTAATAGCAGTTCTCATGTTGACTCTATCTGGATTTTTTGTCATAATTCTTTAAGAAATATTAACATCTTTAGAATTTTTGACTAGCAATTTACCTGTGACTTCATATTGAATGGCCAACATACATATTGTACTATGGTTTATGGAAAAAATAGGTATCAGGATAGGAGAATATTATGGACTGAACTTCTTGATATTGTTAATCATATCCAAGATTCTTGGATTGTTTTAGGTGATTTGAATTCCATTCTTTCACCTTCTGAAAAAATTGGTCCCTCTCATCTCTCCATTTCTACTAGAGAGTTTAAATCTACTATTGATAACTGTAACCTCTTTGAGATTAATCTTATTGGTGCAAAATATACCTGGTATAGAAAACATTATCACAAGATCATTGCTAGTAAAATTGATAAAGCCTTTGTGAATATGAAGTCTCTTATGACAACCCTGCTTTTATTACAACTTAAACATGCTTTATTACATAAAACTTCACTTGATACAACAAATAAGATCGACTGGTTTAGTGTCTTTGGGGCTTAGGATCATTACATAAATACTTTAAACTTGAAATACAACATCCTTATTGAAAACTTCCTTTACATGACCACTACATTCCTTTGTACGTAGCATTGCATGGGATAACCTGAGGACATGCATAAGAAAAGGGTGAGCTATAAAGCCCAGTAAGGGAGTACATAATGAATAACATGAGGAGTACAATACATGTTAGGAAATAGGCATATCAATAGAGCATAATAGAGACATGAACATAAAGGCATGATAAAGCATGATAATCATAACATGGAAATGTGGCAACAACACTTAACATTGAATTAGCATGAGCCAAGGCTCATTGCACATGGAGCATGAGTAAACCCTCATTGCACTTGAAGCACGAGTAAACCCTCGTTGCACTTGAATTAGCATGAGTCAACACTCATTGCACATGACGTATCATGATACTTTACTTTACCCAATGCATTGGAGCGCTATAAAGGGCGCACCCTTCTTAAACATTTCATTTCATGCATAAGTGTGCCACATGGATCATAAAACATGGATTCATAAAACATAGTCATTTCTTCCACGATAAAGTAATGTGGAATTCATACATGAAACTTTACAATCAATATGTAAATGTGCATAAAGGTGAATACCCTTGATGGAGAAATGGGCATGGAATTCACTACACAATGATATTGGCTTAGAAAATCGGTGTGATTTCGGCAGCGTAACGGCGTGACATAAGAATTCATAAAAAGGGCTGATGAGAGAGAAAGGGGTTCCTCATCATATTTACATGTAATGGACAGTAAGAAGGTCATATATATATACATGTCCCAACAATTGAAAAGGAATTTAGATTCATGATACAAAAGTACTGCTTGAATATAAAAGAGGAGAAAAAGGTTCCTTTCAGAATTTCGGCATAGTAACGGGTGTACATGGGAGGCATTTAATGAGAGAGAAAGGGGTCTCCCATCATTCAAACAATAATATGGCAGTATTGGAGAGGTGCGAAACCATACCCCAACATTAATAATTGAAATAAAAAGGGAAATACAACTTAAAGAAAATTGACAAAAAATGAGAAAGGATGAAAACCCCTTACTTGGAAGTGTGCTTCCAAAGGCTAGAGAGAGGCTTGTGAGAGGCTTCTTGGGAGCTTGGGGCACCTTGAGAGGATTCTAGAGAGAGTAGGGCAGAGTTTGGACGAACTTCAAGGGCTTTGGGTGAGGAGGAAGTGGGAGCTTGGGTGGGTTTATATAGGAAAGGTGAGAGAATTCTTTATTATTTAGGTTTGGGACCCCTTATATTAAAATAATCCAAACCACAAACCATCCCATGGTATTTGCCCATGGTTTCTGTAAATGGGAAGAGGAAAACAATATTTTACAAGTCCAAGGTCCGAACTTATTAAAAAAATTAGGGTTGCTTATGTGGAGGTGAGTCACACTCCCATGGAAATTAATTTAAAAAGGGAAAGTGTTGAATAAGTCTTGAGGGCTCCATAAATGCTTTGAAAAGTGAGTAAAACAAACCCAAAACCTCATTATTTTAATGATAAAATACATATTTCCCGAACATAAGGATTATGGTATTTTATTACATCACCATTGGGTCATTATGATGTCATAAAACACATTATATATTTAAATGGTATTTAATTTTTACCCAAAATTTTGACTGTCTCAGAAAATTATGAAAAATTCACCGTTGGATAATTTCGATATCCTGATTCCAAAAATAATATTTATTTTATCTAAATAATTTTCTAAATATGTGAATTTTTACTTTTAAAATAAAAACCGACATTTATAAAAAATTCACGGGTTTTGACAGAAATGGCTTTCAAACCTTAATAAAAATTTTAATTGCATAAAATTATAAGATCATTTATATTTAATAAAAATTAATTTAATATTAATAATAATATTTTATTAAAATATTATTTAATTCAAAAATCCTTTAATTTAATAAAATATAATTCTTAATTAAATAATAACTAAAAACATCATTTGTACTTTAAAAACTAATTACAATGCATCAAAAATGACTAGAAATTATATTTATTATTATATACAGAAAATCATGTACATGAACATGGTGCTACTTATTTGTTACATAACCCCTTAAAATAGCCGCATAAGACCTAAGTGTAAGGTGTGCGATGGTGACAGACTCTTGGGGTTGCTCGGATAACATTGCTCGAGTGGTAATCTCTATCAACTTCCATTTTTCCCGTAGACGATCACGTTCGAGCTTGACATGATGAAGCTCAGCTTGGGCTTGGTCAAGGGCAAAGCCCAAAGACGCCACCTCCTTTCCGAGCTCCGACAAATGGGCTTCGTAAGGGGAAATTCTACTGGATGAGGCCATCGCTTCCTTTGTCTGAGTAAAAAATGGTTTCGTTAAAGCCTTATATTTAAACTACCCAGATGATCACTGTTCAACGACTATAAAAGTAACGGTCAAAAATCTTAACGTTAAACTAAAGAAGTTGACATCATATAAAAACATAAAGGAACATTTAACTGGATCAAGAGGGATTTTCCATTAATGAAATTTTGGGTCGTTACAACATTCCCCCCTTAAGAAATTTCGCCCTCGAAATTTTCCTTTTCCCACACTAAAACAAATGTGGGTAACTTAGCTTCATCATATCCTCCGAATCCCAAGTTGCTTCTTCAAACTTGTGGTTTCTCCACAACACCTTGACGAGGGACATTGTCTTATTTCGTAGAACTTTTTCTCTACGATCCAAGATCTTCACTGGTTGCTCCTCATAAGAAAGATCGTCTTCTAATTGTACCACCTCAGAAGAGAGTACATGTGAAGGGTCTGGTATGTACTTCCTTAAGAGGGATACATGGAAGACATCATGCACCTTGTCCATAGTAGGTGGAAGTGCTAGTCGATAGGCCACAGCCCCAACACGATCAAGAATCTCGAAGGGGCCGATGTACCTTGGACTTAACTACCCTTTCTTTCCAAACCTCATGACCTTCTTCCACGGAGATATGCGTAAAAACCCCATGTCTCCGACTTTAAACTCAAGGTCTCGTCGACGATTATCTGCATAACTCTTCTGTCAACTTTGGGCTACCTTGATATGCTGCTGAATGGTTTTCACCTTCTCCACCATTTCTTCGACCATTTCTGGTCCAAGCAGCTTACATTCACCGACCTCATCCCAACATTCCGGTGTTCTGCACCTTTTCCCATATAAGGCTTCATATGGTGCCATTTGGATGCTCGAGTGGAAACTATTATTTTAAGAGAAGTCAACTAGAGGAAGATGTTGATCCCATCCTCCTTTAAAGTCCATTGAGCATGCTCTCAACATATCCTCAAGTGTTTGGATAGTCCGCTCGGATTGGCCATCAGTTTGAGGATGATAGGCCGTACTGAAGATCAGTTCAGTATTCAGAGCATGTTGAAGACTCTTCCAAAACTTAGAGGTAAATCTTGGATCTCGGTCCGACACAATAGATAGTGGTACTCCATGCAACCGTACCACTTCCCTGATATATATCCGTGCCAGTTGATCCAAAGAGAAATCCTCTCGAATAGCAATGAAGTGTGCAGTCTTTGTAAGACGATCCACAATAACCCAGATTGCATTGTTGCTTTTGGATGTCCTTGGAAGTCCAGTGACGAAGTCCATGGTGATGTTCTCCCATTTCCATTCTGGTATGGGCAATGGTTGCATCATCCCCTTAGACTTCTGCCTCTCTGCCTTCACTTGCTGACACACCAGGCACTTTGATGTATATTCGGCGATCTCCTTCTTCATATTATCCCACCAAAAGTTTTCTCGGAGATCTCGATACATCTTTGTGATCCCTGGGTGAATAGAGAAATTTGAACTATGTGCATCATCCAAAAGTTCCTTCTTCAGCTCTGAACTTGATGGGACACATAGTCTTTTTCCAAACCGCACAATTCCTTCTTCATTAACATTAAACTCTGAGGATTTTCCCTTTTTGATAGCTTCCACTTTTTCTTGGATTCTCGCATCATCCTTTTGAGCATCCTTTAACCTTTCCAAAAGAGATGGTTGAGCAATAATTTGTGAAAGGATTGATGATGTTCCCTTCTTTATGATTCCCACGTCCATCTTCATCAAGTCTAAGAAGATTGGATCCTTCTCAATTCTCATCATTGATAGAATTGCTGGATCCTTTCTACTTAGGGCATCCGCCACCTTGTTCGCCTTCCTAGGGTGGTAATGTATTGAACAGTCATAATCCTTTATGAGCTCTATCCATCTTCTCTGGCGCATATTAAGCTCTTTCTGTGTGAATATATATTTAAGACTCTTGTGGTCAGTATATATCTCACATTTCTCTCCATAGAGATAATGCCGCCAGATTTTCAAGGCAAAGATCACCGCCGCCAACTCCAGATCATGCGTTGGATTGTTTCGCTCATGGATTTTCAACTGTCTTGAGGCATAGGATATCACTTTATCATTCTGCATCAGCACACATCCTAAGCCCTTCTTCGAAGCATCACTGAATACCACAAAAAGCTCCCTACTTGTGGGTAAAGTGAGCACAGGTGCAGTGATAAGCCTCCTTTTCAACTCCTTGAAGCTTTCTTCGCATTCATCACTCCAAGAAAACTTTACTCCCTTTCGAGTTAGCTTGGTAAGAGGGTTGGACAATCGTGAGAAGTTTCTCACAAATCGTCGATAATATCCAGCTAACCCCAAGAAGCTACGGATATCAGTTACCTATGTTGGCCTCGGCCATCCCTCAATTGCATCTGTTTTGGAGGGGTCCACAGATATCCCATTGCTTGTGATGATATGGCCCAAGAATGAGACCTCCTTCAACCAGAACTCACACTTGCTGTACTTGGAATAGAGCTTCTCCTTGCGCAAAGTCTCCAGTACAGTTCTTAAATGCTCCTCATGGTCCTCCTTGGTTTTGGAGTATATTAGAATATCATCTATAAAGACTACCACAAATTTATCTAGGTAATCTCTAAAGACTCTATTCATCAAGTACATGAATATTGCTGGAGCATTGGTGAGTCCAAAAGGAATTACTATGAATTCATAGTGCCCGTACCTTGTACGAAAAGCAGTCTTGGGGATATCTTCCTTCTTCACCCTTACTTGATAATATCCCGACTGCAAGTCGACCTTGGAGAAGTATTGTGCTCCATGCAGCTGATCAAACAAGTCATCGATTCTTGGGAGAGGATACTTGTTTTTTATCGTGATTTTTTTAAGTTCACGATAATCGATGCAAATCCGCATTGACCCATCCTTCTTCTTGACGAAGAGGACTGGTGCACCCCATGGTGATGCACTTGGGCGTATAAACCCTTTATCCAGATTCTCCTGTAGTTATTTCTTCAGTTCTTCAAGCTCAACCACAGCCATCCTATATGGAGTTTTGGATATTGGTAGCGCCCCAGGTATAAGTTCAATTGAGAACTCAACATCTATTCTTGGAGGAAGACCAGGAAGTTCCTCGAGAAATACTTCAGCGAATTCCCTCACAATAGGCATTTATTCAAGGATGGTTTCTTCCTTGGACTCAATCATCTGAGCCAGATATGCGTGCTCATAAGGCATTAATATCCATGCTTGAGATGATGGAGCTAAAGGAGATTAATCTTCCTCCTGACACTTGTAAAGAATCGGGGGTCGATTCTCCATATGGAGTGTGATTTCCCTCTCCCAACAATTTATGTAGGCTCTATATAAGGAAAGCCAATCCATGCCAAGAATTGCATCAAATTCCACCAAAGGGAGTATGAAGAGGTTCGCCGGGAAATTCAATCCACAGATTATAACAGGGGAGGATTTATACTCATGGGATGCCATGATTGCCCCATTTTCCGTACTCACCGACATCTTTACTTCCATGATTTGTGGTGGTTCAGGGATTGTTCTACTAAACTTTTGAGATATAAAAGAATGAGTAGAACCTGAATCAAAAATTACGTTCGCTATTCTTAAATGAATAACTAGCGTACCTGTCACCACTTCGTTGTCGGGGTTCACTTCGGCAGAAATGATGGCAAAAGCTCTTCCTTGCTGTCCTGGAGGTTGTTGATTGCCTCCGATAACCCTTGGATTAGGGCACTGATTCGCAAAATGACCCGGTTCTTTGCATTTGAAGCATTGAACAACGCGTTGAGGTTCGAACGGAGTGTTCCTCCCCTCCGTCGCAGCCGCGGGTCCTTCTTGCTGACAGTTAACAGCTAGGTGCCCTTCTCTTCCACACTTGAAGCATTTTCTTGTCCCCCTAAGGCAATTTCCAGGGTGCTTCTTTCCACACTTTTGGCAAGAGGGGTGCTGGAATTTCTTAGCGCCGTTGGATTTATCCATCGGACCACCAGCATTGAAGTCCACCTTCCGCTTCTTGTCCCCATGATACCCCTGTGATTTTACGATCTCCATTTCAACCTTGAGGGCACACCGGACAATTTCCTCATAGCTGTCGAAGTCACGTATCGCTAATGCTTTCCGCAAGCTAGGCTTCAGCCCACCAAAGAAGTGGTCAACCTTGCATTCGGGGGTAACGACAAAGCCTGAAGCGTATCGTGCAAGCCATGTGAAGTTTACCTCGTACGCTCCCACAGATTCCTCATCTTTCTGCTTGAGGGAAAGGAAGTCCCTTTCCATCTTAAGACGGAGGGTGCGTGGAAAATATTTATCGAAAAACATCTTCCAGAATACCTTCCATTCCAAAGCCTCGATCTCCTCCTCAGGCTTCGTATTTTTGATCAACGTCCACCATTGATCAGCTTCACCCTCCATACGATAAGCCGCCAAGAGAACCTTCTCTTTTTCAGAGCATTGGAGGATAGAGAATATCTTTTCAATGGAGTTGATCCATTGTTCAGTAATCGTCGGATCGGATGATCCACTAAAAGTAGGAGGCCTTTGTCTCATGAAGCTTTCAATAGCGACTTGTTCTTTCTTAGGGGGGGGGGGGGGGGTTGAACGTTCCTGTTGACCAGTGTTTCTATTCAAAACTTGAGTTAGCTGAGAGAGAAGCGTGACAAAGTCCGCGATTCCCGCTCCCATTGGATTGGGCATCTCATAAGTACAGTCATCACACTGATCTTCACAACGGTTGTTATCCCGAGTTCTCCTATTACCGGCCATTGGCTGGAATAAAAGGAAAGTTAGGGGTAACACATAAAGGGTAATCCAAAGACAAAAGTTGATGACTTATAAATAAACTTTAATCTCTTTAACTCATGAGTCTATAGGATTCAATCCAGGCTTTTCATGATCTTCCTTCTAACATATATTCTTAGGGGAATTTTTCCCTTAATAAGGGTTCATACTAAGATTGTGAATTTATCAAAACATATCCCCCGGGAGTGTCGTAACCAAGAGTGCAGCAAGGCCCGTTGTCATGCACCAGTTCCCGTTCGAGTCTAGCTCAAAGCGGTGTTTTCCGGGTTTTACCCCTAGGATACATCTGTGACAGAGCCGCCTCTACCTGCTCGTATCCAGACAGGGATGTATTTGTTTGATAAAACACTTACTTAGTATTTACCAAACTTAGGGATGTTTTTATTATGCTTAGTATTGTATCTAAGACTTTACTAGGGTTTCCTAATCCCAAAAATAACTAAACCTATCCTCTGATACCAACTATGACAACCCTGCTTTTATTACAACTTAAACATGCTTTATTACATAAAACTTCACTTGATACAACAAAGAAGATCGAGAGGTTTAGTGTTTTTGTGGCTTAGGATCATTACATAAAAACTTTAAACTTGAAATACAACATCCTTATTGAAAACATCCTTTACATGACAACTACATTCCTTCGTACTTAGCATTGCATGGGATAACCTGAGGACATGCATAAGAAAAGGGTGAGCTATAAAGCCCAGTAAGGGAGTAAATAATGAATAACATGAGGAGTACAATACATGTTAGGCAATAGGCATATCAACAGAGCATAATAGAGACATGAACATAAAGGCATGATAAAGCATGATAATCATAACATGGAAATGTGGCAACAACACTTAACATTGAATTAGCATGAGCCAAGGCTCATTGCACATGGAGCATGAGTAAACCCTCATTGCACTTGAAGCACGAGTGAACCCTCGTTGCACTTGAATTAGCATGAGTCAACACTCATTACACATGACGTATCATGATACTTTACTTTACCCAATGCATTGGAGCGCTATAAAGGGCGCACCCTTCTTAAACATTTCATTTCATGCATAAGTGTGCCACATGGATCATAAAACATGGATTCATAAAACATAGTCATTTCTTCCATGATAAAGGAATGTGGAATTCATACATGAAACTTTACAATCAATATGTAAATGTTCATAAAGGTGAATACCCTTGATGGAGAAATGGGAATGGTATTCACTACACAATGATATTGGCTTAGAAAATCGGTGTGATTTCGGCAGCGTAACGACGTGACATAAGAATTCATAAAAAGGGCTGATGAGAGAGAAAGGGGTTTCTCATCATATTTACATGTAATGGAAAGTAAGAAGGTCATATATATATACATGTACCAACAATTGAAAAGGAATTTAGATTCATGATACAAAAGTACTGCTTGAATATAAAAGAGGAGAAAAAGGTTCCTTTCAGAATTTCGGCATAGTAACGGGTGTACATGGGAGGAATTTAATGAGAGAGAAAGGGGTCTCCCATAATTCAAACAATAATAGGGCAGTATGGGAGAGGTGCGAAACCATACCCCAACATTCATAATTGAAATAAAAAGGGAAATACAACTTAAAGAAAATTGACAAAAAATGAGAAAGGAAGAAAACCCCTTACTTGGAAGTGTGCTTCCAAAGGCTAGAGAGAGGCTTGTCAGAGGCTTCTTGGGAGCTTGGGGCACCTTGAGAGGATTCTAGAAAGAGTAGGTCAGAGTTTGGACGAACTTCAAGGGCTTTGGGTGAGGAGGAAGTGGGAGCTTGGGTGGGTTTATATAGGAAAGGTGAGAGAATTCTTTATTATTTAGGTTTGGGACCCCTTATATTAAAATAATCCAAACCACAAACCATCCCATGGTATTTGCCCACGGTTTCTGGAAAAGGGAAGAGGAAAACAATATTTTATAAGGCCAAGGTCCGAACTTATTAAAAAATTAGGGTTGCTTATGTGGAGGTGAGTCACACTCCCATGGAAATTAATTTAAAAAGGCAAAGTGTTGAATAAGTCTTGAGGGCTCCATAAATGCTTTGAAAAGTGAGTCAAACAAACCCAAAACCTCATTATTTTAATGATAAAATAAATATTGGCCGAACATAAGGATTATTGTATTTTATTACATCACCATTGGGTCATTATGATGTCATAAAACACATTATATATTTAAATGGTATTTAATTTTTACCCAAAAATTTGATTGTCTCAGAAAATTATGAAAAATTCACCGTTGGATAATTTCGACGTCCTGATTCCAAAAATAATATTTATTTTTTCTAAATAATTTTCTAAATATGTGAATTTTCACTTTTAAAATAAAAACTGACATTTATAAAAAATTCACGGGTTTTGACAGAAATGGCTTTCAAACCTTAATAAAAATTTTAATTGCATAAAATTATAAGATCATTTATATTTAATAAAAATTAATTTAATATTAATAATAATATTTTATTAAAATATTATTTAATTCAAAAATCCTTTAATTTAATAAAATATAATTCTTAATTAAATAATAACTAAAAACATCATTTGTACTTTAAAAACTAATTACAATGCATCAAAAATTTCTAGAAATTATATTTATTATTATATACAAAAAATAATGTACATGAACATGGTGCTACTTATTTGTTACATAACCCCTTAAAATAGCCGCATAAGACCTAAGGGTAAGGTGTGCGATGGTGACAGACTCTTGGGGTTGCTCGGATAACATTGCTCGAGTGGTAATCTCTATCAACTTCCATTTTTCCCGTAGACGATCACGTTCGAGCTTGACTTGATGAAGCTCACCTTGGGCTTGGTCAAGGGCAAAGCCCAAAGACGCCACCTCCTTTCCGAGCTCCGACAAATGGGCTTCGTAAGGGGAAATTCTACTGGATGAGGCCATCGCTTCCTTTGTCTGAGTAAAAAATGGTTTCGTTAAAGCCTTATATTTAAACTACCCAGATGATCACTATTCAACGGCTATAAAAGTAACGGTCACAAATCTTAACGTTAAACTAAAGAAGTTGACATCATATAAAAACATAAAGGAACATTTAACTGGATCAAGATGGATTTTCCATTAATGAAATTTTGGGTCGTTACATCTCTTGATATTTGGATCAAAATATCTAGTGTTACTCTCCCCAGAATCAATTCTGATCATCATCCTATCCTTGTTAATCTTCTCAAGAATGATCAAAAACCTTTCTTTCCCTCCAAATTTAATAATTCCTGGTCATTGAATCCTAATTGTGTTACTTTTATTTATAACACTTGGAACTCCATGAAGCATCATATGGATTACTTTGCTTGTTTATATAAATTGAATGTTCTTAATCAGGCTCTCAAAGGTTGGTGTAAAAACTCAAACTCCCAAATAGATCTAGACATCTCCTATCGTAAAAATGAACTTAGTCGCTTCCAAACTCAGAACACTAACTTTGATTTCATTTTGGATCCTAAGTTGGAAGCTAATATCTCTTCTAAACTTAACTCCTTACTCACTTTTAAGGATAATCTTCATAAACAGATGTTTAGAAATAAATGGCTTACTGATGGTGATCGTAATACTAAATTTTATAATTTTCTTCAAAGAATTAGAAAGGCCAGTCATCCTCTTTCTATGCTTATTAATAATGACTTGGTCATTGACAATGAAGAGGCCACAACGAATCATGTTACCTCGTATTTTTATAATATTTTAAATGGGCCGGACAGAAATGTTGATCTTAAATCTAACATCATTCCTTTATTGGTTGATGAAGGTGACAATAAGTTCCTTTTAAGCACTCCCTTTGAAGATGAAATTAAAGACATTGTTTTCGGTCTAAACGCAGACAGTGCTCCTGGCCCGGATGGATTCAATAATGGTTTTTTTCAAAATCATTTGGATATAATACATAATGATGTTTGTAACCTTGTTAAGACCTTTTTCACTCATGGATCTCTTTCTCATGGTATCAATGCACAATTTATAGCTTTAATACCCAAAGTGGAGAATGCTGCTGAGATTCATCAATTCAGACCTATAGCTCTGATTAACTCTATCTATAAAATTATCACAAAAATTATTGCAAATAGACTAGCACCTATCTGCAATAGAATTATCTCTTGGAACCAGTTTGACTTTATCAAAGGGCGATCCATTCAGGACTGCATTTGTCATTCTTCTGAATGTACGAATACATTAAACAAAGAAACTAGGGGTTGGTGTGTGGCCATCAAACTGGATATTAGAAAGGATTTTTACACCATTGATTGGAATTTTATTTACAAAATCCTTAAAAATTTTGGCTTTAATGATCTCTTCATTGGTAGAATCAGTACTCTCTTCCACTCATCCCACATCTATATCCTGATTAATAGTACCCCTCCTAGTTTCTTTAAATGCACTAAAGGTGTCAGGCGGGGTGATCCCCTATCTGCCATCCTTTTTGTCATTGCTGGAGATTACCTTAGTAGACTCATAAACCACCAGGTTGAGAAAAACTTGATTAAACCTATTCAGATGGCCAGCAACTTAAATGCCCCCACCCATCATTTATATGCGGATAATATCATCTTATTCATAAAGGAGATCAAAGAAATCTTCATGCCCTCAAGAAAACTATATCACACTATGAGGATGTCTTTGGTCAAGCAATCTCCTAGGACAAATCTTTTATCTATTTTGGAAAGAATTTTCCTGTAAGAAGGAAGTCTAGTATTATAAATTACCTGGGTATTAAAGAGGGCTTTTTACCCTTCACTTATTTGGGTGTTCCCCTGTTCTGGGGTCTTCCTAAAGCTAACTATTTTTCTAATATCATTTCTCATATCACAAATCAACTAGCTAATTGGAAAGGGAAGTCTCTCTCCATGGATTGTAGAATCTGTTTGGTCAATTTGACCATTGTTTCTAAAATGTTCTATTCCCTTATGGTTTATAAATGGCTCGTTGGTATTTTTAAGAAAATTAATACTTACATTAAAAACATCATTTGGTCTGGAAGAATTTTTGAAAAGTAGCTTGTTACAATTCCTTGTAATTCGTGTTGTAAACCCATTTCTAGTGGTGGAATTGGTATTAAGAATTTAAAGTTGTTCAATGATGCTCTTCAGGCCTGCCTTACTTAGCGCATCATTAAGTCATCTTCTAAAGCTACTTAATTTCTAAAACTTAGGTTTTTCCCTAAGCTTTTAAACGGAAATATTAATTTCATTAACTCTTCCATCTGGCCTTCCATCTGGGACTCTTATCACAAAATCAGGCAAAATTCTAGATGGATTGTCAGTGCTAATTCTTCCATCAATTTTTGGTGCGGAAAATGGTGTGGTAGCCCTTTGAAATCTTTGTTTCCCTCTTGTAATCTTCCTAAAGATACTAATCAGTCTATAAAGGAGGTCTAACAATCTCCTGATGGTGATCTCCCTGATATTACAATGCAAGCCATTAGGAATTATACTTTCTCTTCTACTGGTGATTTCCTTGTTTGGGAGCCTTCTTCTAATGGCATTCTTGATTCCCAAATTTACTATAATTATAATTTCTCTAATCATGATTACAATTCTTATTTGGGGAACCAATTTAACAAACCCTGGATTAAACCTTCTAGACTCACCCTTATATGGCGCATTGCTCACAATAGATTACCTATGGAAACTAGTCTCCAAACATTTGGTGTTTCTCTTTGTTCTAAATGTCGACTATGTAACCAGCACAGAGAGGATTCCAATCATCTATTTCAATCTTGTGCGACGGCCTCTGATCTTTGGAACTACATTTTGACCTTTTTAATTGTAGAAAGCCCATTAATGACTCTATTTCTTTGCTACTTTGTAATTCCACCAGACATGATGCCTCTCTACAGGTCAAAAATCTGTTTCTTGTGGCAGTGGCAGAACTCCTACATGAACTCTGGTATGTTAGAAATGATCTCATTCACAATAATCACTCTTTCAATCTTAATGCAGGGAAGTCACGAATTCTTCTTGTGATTCATGAAGCATTCTCAACTCAAAAAGACTATTGTAGCAACTCTATTGGTGACTTTATGGTCCTTCGTCATCTTAATGTTCCAGGAATTTTTCCAAAGCCGAAACGCTCCCTTGAGGTATTCTGGAAATCTCCAATGCCATGATGGATCAATGTGAACGTTGACGGTGCTTCCAAAGGCAACCCTGGTCCTGACAGTTGTGGTTCTATATTCAGAGACTCAGCTGGTCAATGTCAGGGTTGTTTCTTTGTTGGATGTGGTCACTCTTCATCTCTGGAGGAAGAAATGCTTGGTGTCATTCATACAGTTGATTTTTCTCTCCAAATAGGTTGGAGAAAACATTGGATCGAAAGTGAATCAACCACTATCATTCATGCCATCTGGAATGGCAGTATCCATCTAGCCTGGTCACTCACTGCTCGTTGGATGAACTGCCTTAATTTGCTCCATGGGATTGATTATATAGCTACTCATTCTTACCATGAAGCAAATTTCGTTGCTGATTCTCTAGCTAACAAAGGAGTCCATCAAAGCATGACTTGGCTGGACTCTATTCCTCCTAACATATTATATCTTTTTGATAGAGACTGTAAAAAAATCCCTTCCTTTCGCATTTTTAATCCTTTTCTGCTTATTAATAAATTATGCTTTGGTCTTTGACAAAAGCATTACCTTTAAAAAAGGTTAATGATAGTTTAAATAATTTAGTGAAATAACAAATCAAATTCATTGAATTGCATAAAGTGGAAGTCATCGACCTATAATGAAATGTTAAGGATCAAAGAAAAATTCATGACACCAAGTATGAAATCAAGAAATAAAATCATTCATATGATAAAAAATATAGAAGTAGTTCATAGTGGTAAATTATAAAATAGGTAAAATTCATATACAAATGACAATGCTAGTATGGGTATTTATCGAAAATGGAAAGAAATAATGGTTGAAGTCTGGCCATAATCACCCACTCCGAGATTGAATATTTATTTTAATGTTAATAAAAACTAGAATATTTACAGAACCTAAGGGGAAAATAGCAATGCAGTAGTGACACACAAGAATGAACCCTTGATTATATGTTATTATTTTGGAAATATGGGACACCCACACATTTTATGTTTCATATCCAAGAGGTATTGATGTGAACAAGACAAATAGAAGAATCCATACAAAGATAAATATTCTATGATATCATTTGATGCTCATTGTTTTTGGTGTGAAGGATTCAGACACATAGATATATATTCCTCATTAATAATATAGATAAATGTGCTAAAGAATATTTAATGTTCTCATAAGCAGCATCTCATTGTGTCATCAAACGAGATTTAAAAATCAATTTGTGGTATTATAATATGAAATAAGTTTATTATACTCTAATCATCATAAATAATATAAATCAAAGACATGAATCAAAATGAAAAGATATGAACATGAACTTGTTATAGATATTTCTTTAAAATCAACAGATCGTACTAGAATATGGATCATTAATAGTGGATGCACATTTTTTATGAAGGGAAGTAAGGAACGGGTGACATAAATTAGATACGACAAGGACGGTATTGTATTATTTGGTAATGATAACGGCATGATAATTATTAGCTCGTGAAAATCCATGTTTTTGGGAAAAGACATGAGATGTGTATATTTATTAGTTGTTGAAGGTCTTAGTCAAAAAATTTAATGTGTATATAAATTGTGTGACTTATGACATGCTGTAATATTTTTAAATAAATTATGCATCATTTAAAAAAATATTATAGTCATTTTGTAGAGAAAGCGTGTTAAGTGTAATATCTACCTTTTAAATGGAGAATAATATATTTTATTCATTGTCCAAGGATGAATTAAACAATCTATCTCATAAACTCCATGGACATTTGATAAAAGTTTTGTTGGAGAATCTTGTGAAATGTGATGTTGCTTGATACCTCCCTAGATTATCACATGGTCATACCCGTATGTGTTATTATTTTCAACAAGGTGGGTAATTGGAAATACATATAATGAAAATGAACAATGTTCAAGATGAGTTCTTGAGTTGGTGCATTTTTATCTGTGTGTACCTCTTTCATTAAGTACTATTGGCAGTTCTTTGATGATTTTAGCATAATGACATTGGTTACATTCATTACCCAAAAGTCTGAGGTGTTTTGTTTATCTAAGGGATGTTGAAAATTTTCTAGGTCAAAAAATACAGAGGATTCAAATATATAAAGCAATAGAGTTAAAAAATAGCCAAGTGGATGAATATATCTTGAAACATGGGATAAGCCTCCAAGTTTTACCAGTAAGACCTCCACAGAAAAATGGATTAGTTTAGAGAATAAATTGAATTATCAAAAAAATGGATAAAATAATATTTTTTGAGAAAGGCCATCCAAAGATGTTTTGGAAATGAGCTTTTTTGAAATCAATATGCACATAAAATAGAGTGTTATTATGTCCAGAAGAAGAGAGGACTCCATTTGATCTATGGTATCAAGGAAGTCAATGTTAAAGAAGTTTCAAGTCTTTGGAAGTAAGTGATTCATTTTTAATAAGGAGAAACATAGAATGTTTGAATCCTATGGAGATGAAGGTATATTTATTGACTACTCTTGAAAAAGAAAAGCATAAAAATTAGTTAATATGCTACTTATTAAGGTATTTGAAATAAATGATGTAACTATAGTTAATAATGTCTAGAATCTTCATCAAATACATGATCGGTCTTATGAGGATTGTTATAAAGTGATAAATAGCTCAGGTTATGTTTCCATTCCAGATGTTGGTTCATAAGATGATTTAGATAATTAAAATGATGACTATAAATTAATATATACACAAATAAAGAAGATTACAACTAAAAATTATAGATAGAACAAAATTATTGATTAGAAAGTTCCACTATAGATATGGAGGATGAAGCCTCTATTGTATGCATTGTTTTTATCATAGGTAGAGCAAAAATGTTTTGAGAAATCATCTGGAGAGGACAACATAGTTTATGATAGGAATGATGAGCTTGACCAAATTGAGAAGAATCGGAAATGGGATATTTTTCGTGACCAATAGATAAGAATTTCATTGAGGCTAAATGGGTCTTTGGTAAAAAGTTAAATGATGAGGGTGCAGTGGTTCAAAAATAATAATGAATTTTTTGAAAAGGGGACTCCCAGAAAAAGGGTATCAATGTTTTTGAATCATTTTTACATATTTCAAGGCAAGAGGTAATCAAAATTTTCTTTTTCCTAATATTGAATATAAAGTTTAATGTTTTCCATATGGATGTAAAGTCATCATTTCTGTATGTGGTTCTAGAAGAAAAATCATATATTGAGAAAAAAAATATGGATTTATCACTCATGAAGATTAGAATAGATTTTCTCATCTGAAAAAGGGCACTTTATAGGTTAAACGAAGTGTTGAGATATTTTTATTCAAGGCTCAACCAATTTTTTAAGAATATCAGTTTTTGAGTGTGGTAGAGTTGATTACAATATATATTTAAAAATTCTACTAATCAAAGGATTATGTTTTTTTGTTGATGACATAATCATTGGTGGGTTGGATGAAGCTCAGTGAAAACAGTTTGAAAGAATTCATGAAAAGTGGGTTTGAAATGTTAATGATTGTTGAACTAATGGTTTCCCTTAGTTTACAGAAGACACAAGAATGCAATGAAATAATTATTTCACAATAAAAATTTTCCAATGAAGGTTTGAGAAGAGATTTAATGTATAGTTTCAAGAATATGATTACTCTAGTTGTTATCCAGATGAAACTATAATGGGATAATGTTGTAAATGCATTTAATGTGACATAATACAAGAAAATCATTGGTTGTCTATTATACTAAGAAGTGACAATACCTGATATTGTTTTTTCAATATTTCAATAATCATGGAATAAATGTAATTCAAACTAAATCAACTTATTTTTAGTAAAAATAAATCATTTTTATATCAAGGGGTGGTGGATTTTTCTATATTGTACCATGAAAAATATCATCATGAGTTATTGGGCTTTACAGATGTATATTAATTTGGTTAATAAGATGAAATAAAATTTACTTCAGGTGTTGCATTCAATTTTCTCATTTTTTGAATTTCTTTTATAATAAATAAAAAATATTTTATTTTATTTAGCACTGTATAAGATGAATATATTTCATCCACTCAAGATTGCACATAGTTATTGTGAATGAATAAGCAGCTTGATGATACGAGAGTTCTAGTGATGTTTTTTTATAATAATCCATTTTTGAAATTGAAGTTATATGAATATTATAAAAAATATATTCCATTACTAAAGTTAAAATTACAATGAAATAAATTATAATTTTATCATGGATAAGGTGGAGAAAGTTCTTATGATGATGGAGTATGTGCCTATAAAACTATAGGTTGTAGACATTCAGACAAAGTCCTTACCTAAAGAAGTGTTTGAACATCATCAACTGGATATTGGAGTTCATTTAGATCCCTGTACATGACAATGTGCGGACGTGGTACCCCATATCCCCAAGTTATGATGTTTTTTCTCTAATATTTTGATCTATGTTCTATACCCTATGACAAACTACAAAAGAGTTACCATTGGGTTTGTTGATAAATGGTGAAAAGTTATGGCTATAAAAAGGGAAGAAAATGTATTAATCATGATAGTAGGAGAAAATGGTAGGGGGTGAAGTGAATAAGGTGGATTTTTAAATCTCACTATGTTAAAGGAGATTGATCAAAGGTTATGTATCATGACATATAGGGTTCATGATGAAAGAAGTTGAGTTGCTTTGGAATTAAGTGGTTCATTGATGAACATTGCATACTAATATTTTTTCTCACACCGAACGTGGCTCATGTGGGTATAGAGTGTGTGTTGGGTAGAATCCCAAATCTTTATTTGAATTTAAATAAGTGAATATTGGTAGAATATGGATGAATATTTAACATGGTATAAAAATATGAAGAGTTGTTAACAAACCCAAAGTGGGAGATTGTTTGGAAAAAATACCTCAAGGAAACATTGTGGTGTTTTTATGTTGATTGAGATTGTTGAATAAGATGGTTTCAATGGTCATATTTGGAGTTCCAGAGATATTTTTGATATGTTATTTTGAAAAAAATCTATTAAAAATGAATGGATTCCTTGGAATCGATAGAGAAATTTTGTTATATAAGGTGGTGCTATTTACTAGTGTTTTCCAAAAAATTTGGGTCCAAAATTTAGAGGTTGGATCAATCATTGTAAAAGATGGATTTATATAAATTCCTCATAAAATATGAAAAGGGAATGAGTTTCAAAATGTTTGGAAGTTCATACAGGTAATGATATTTGAAAACTCATTCAGTTTCACAATGGATGGGTTTTGTGAATGTTTAGAGCATCGCCAATGTGTTATAAAAAGATTTTAACTCTCCACAATTATAAGAATTAGAGCATAAAAAATGCGTGAAAGGTTGATGGTGATTATTTGTTACTATATGAAACTTCGTGAATGGGAAATTTCCCTTATTTTTTCATGATAATAAGTAACTTTTTGAATGAGAATAAAGAGATTTGGAAAAATTTTATTACAAGGATTGAAGTTTCTAGAATAAGAGGAAATAACTTTAAATAAGCATCTACACCACTCATAAAATGAGAGAAATACATAATGAATATTTAGAGGCTCTAAATTCATTAATGTGATCCATGAAGGTTATTCTTAAAAAATTGTCATAAAGAAAGGATGTTCAAAATGATATAAAGGCTGACCAAAAGTTAAAAGCAGTGTAAAACTATTGAATTTTGTAGAGTTTATGAAAGATAACTGAATGTTTTGGAGTTCAAAAATGATTTATAAGATTACCAGAAGTTATGACATTCCCTAAAGTGTTGAGATTCTTGATGGATAAGTGAGAATTGTGAAAGGAAGGTTATTTTCAAAGTCTATTTGATCTTTGTGAAAGCAATGTGCTTTATAAAATATTTGAGATTCCCTAAAGGAAGGTGATTCAAAAAGGATCTTTGAGTTTCCTGAAAGAGGTGTGATTCCGAAAAAGTAGTAAGAATCATGAAATTCTTCAGAAGGGATTTCCTATTGAATATATTGTAAATCAGTGTTCATCAAGAATATGAATGTTGAACATCAATAGATAATCTACCTAAAATTAAGTATTCATTCATTATTGATAATAAAGGGACCTAATTGTCTAAAAAATGTGTGTGAATCTTTTCTAGATTAATTAGAAAAGGAAGAGGAAAAAGGTGATCCTTTTCACCGGCAGTAGGCTATAGAAGGAATATTGAGGTAGTAACTATTGGTAAGCAGTGATCTATCCCTAAACATTGTAAAGTATGTGAGACTGGGTATAAAAGTTATCAAGCCCAATCTTTATTTTGGAAGTGATCCTTAGAGGATTTGGTACATTAGAGAATTATCGTTTTGTGCCCCTTTTATGTATCACAGTGAGGTTGAACCATGTAAAATCGTTGTGTCTCATGCATGATTTCATTTATGTTCATACATTGATATAGGAAATGTATATAATAGTGTTTTGTTTAATGAAAAAACAAAATATTATGGGGTAGTTATTTTAATATGGAATATCCTAATTCACCCCCCTCCCACCCTCAGGGTATTTAACCTAGTTTGGAAACCAAGATGTTATTATAGTATATTTTATTCTACCTTTGATCCCTTCGTATTCTAGAAAAAAACCACATGGTTCTCCCTATGATTCTGTAATAGTAGCACATGGTTGATACCATCCCTCAAGATTAATCTCTTTTTAGTTTTTAAAGATTATTCAACTTTCTTGAGAACTCGGTATTTCAACATTTGTGTACACTAGTTATTAATGATCTAATGGGAGGAATCATTGTCTTCTAATATGATTTTTTCATCCTTCCTTCAAGATTACTAATATTTAAATCCTTATCATTTAATTGGGATGTCATCTTCTTCTGCCTAGATATTTCTCCTCTTCCTGATTTTAACTTCTCTTTCATTTTGGTTTTGAGAGGGATAATTATACTTATCAACTCCTTCTATATGGTCATCTACCTTTCCACTTCATGGGTATATTTCTCAAGTCAGTCACATTGAATCTTTATATTTTCACCCATCTTAATAATTCCATCAGTCTAGACCAACTTCACTATTCTGAATCTTTGTTTCCCCGTAACCAACATTTACTTATGTGAAACCAATTCCTTCTTCATAGCCCTTAGATTATAAAACTCACTCATGTTAAGGATCTTATATTTAGAACTATATTTATATGATTTTACTTTGGAATACATCTTCTATATTTTCATTGATTGAGTACCATTTTTATCTCATAGATTTATGGAAACATCAATTATTCATTGATTGAGGTTTTTTAGTTTGTTAATATCGATTTTTAGTGCGTCAACATGGATCACATTGTATTCATTCTTCATTCTTAGCTCTATATTTTATTCATTTATCCCCTAATCAAGCTCCTATTATAAGTGAACATCTTCCACATTGGAAACTATTGATATCAAATCATCTACAATAGTTCCAAAAATCGCTTGAAATTATAGTATCATCATATAGTCATGAAACCTCATTGTATAATACAATAGAGACATGATCTGATTCATCCATACCTTTTGTTCATGACCTGATGGGATCCTTCAGCTTGATTATACACTTTTTAATGACTGTTCATTATATGTAATTCCTTCAAAGTTCCAAATATTTATATTATTTCGCCTCCCCATGTCGGACATCCAGAAAATATTTTAAATCCAAAAAACTAAATAAATCATTTTGATAAAAAAATAAAGATAAACATACCCTTTGATAAAATATTTTGGACCTATTATGGATTCTAGTGAGATATTCCTTTAGAGGGATGTGAATCATGATTTGAAACTCAATTATGTTTCTCTACATAAAAATGAAACTATTACATTCCTAACAGACCTTGGCATCAATTTTTAGTAGGTCCACACATGTGTGCACCTATTAAGTGATGATATGATTAACTATTGTTCTTGTAATTTCATTATTCAGGTATTATAAAAGACCACTCAATCTGCATAACCTTACTACCATCCTGTATAATATAATAAAACAAATATAATAAGAAAAAATAATTTTAGTTGGTTAACCCACACTGGTATATGTCCAAGGAGTATACACTGACATTGTTTTGATTTCCTATAATCCACTAATATTAACTATTCATAAAGATATAATTTTTTCGATATGGTGAACCCAGCCTAGGATCACTAACATTACATGATTTAGTGTATCAATATCTACTATCCAAATGTCACCTTCCTTGTCCTATCCTTTTTTTTCATTTCTTTATGAGGGAATGCACTTTGGTACACTTTCCAATGCAGGACTTTAGTGTCAAAAAATTAACGCACTGATTAATACTCATTGATTATCACACTTATCTTTCAAAACCCAGTAGTGAACATCACCAATGTATTTATTAAGCTAGAAAGTTAGTTTTTATTATTTTGGAGTATTTATATAATATGTTCAATATATTTATAATTCCACTCAATATTTTTGATATTTTAAAATATATTTTTTTTAAATAAATTTTATTCTTCTAAAATTTTTTACTTGTTTATATTTTTATTAATATTAGTTATCAAATGTTCTATTATTTAATTATTTTATTTTTTTATAAAACAAAATTCATGTTTTTATCTTAATTCTATGTATTTTACTTACCCATATACATGTTCCACTTTTTACATATTACTTTTATTCAAGTTTTAGAAATTTATTTTTACCATTATAGAAGTCGTATAAAGTTCATGTTAAGCTTATTTCAGATTGTATATACCCTTATGTTCCATTTTAAATATTTTTTCTACCTTTACATAAAGCTAAATTATACCATTATTCATGTTTTATTATCCCTCATGTAGGTTTTATAATTTTATCCTAACTATTATGTAGTTCTAGTATATCCTTACATGTATATATGTTTTATTTTACATAGCATATTTTTTTCTACCCTTACACAACTCATAGAATACACCTGTGAAGCCTATAAAAAACTTATTTTATTTATATTAAAGGTATTTAATGTTTTTATAACCCTAAAACGTGTTATATAATTTCCTTATTTCCTTTACACAGCACAGTGTTTAACAGTTACATTGATGGTATTTTCCAAATTACCCTATTTTCATTTTTTTCATGGTATTATGGATTACTACATATTCATAAGAAGTGTTTAAATAGATTAAATCATTCATTAAATTAATAATAATTATATATAACCTCTTTTATGTATTTATATAGAAATTTAAATATAATTAAATGAATATTATCTATTGATCTTAATTTATGCATTAACTTACAGGAAAAGGATCAAAAAAATATATGTAATTATTTATAGTTTTTTATTGTTTTTAAATTAAAAATAAATGAGAAAAAAAAAATTAAATTGTTTTATATTCTTCCATAAAGTTTTTTTTGAATTTTTTCATATAAAAAAGTTTCCAAATATTGATTTTTTAGTGGAAATATTTTTGTGATTCTGGTTGAATTTCTCTTTGACCTATTTAAATGAATTTTTTACTATTATATTGATGATTTCAAATTAGTTTTAATTTTTATTCTATGTTTTGATTTTTACTAGAGTTTGTTGATAATATATTTTAATATATTCATCTTTGGTAATCCTTTTTCTTTTAGTTTGATTTTTAATTATCTAACCATTTTCTTGGTTATGTTGAGTTATTAGTATTTATAAATAAATTTGATCATTTGTTGGTAAATATATATACCCAGAAATAATAGTATCATATTTCTATAATGAATATACATTACTTTAACATGAAATTTTTATATTTTCATGTGTTTTGCAGTTCTGTAATACTGTGCAAACATTTCTCTCACATATTGTACAGACTCACTAGTTTTATACCTAAAATACTTTAACTTCTAATTCCTTGATGATTTGTGTTAGTACAATACTAAATAATACGTAATTGTGATTATATTGTTTATTTGTCTATTCTATCCTTGTTTTTTATGCCTGTTACACTACTTCCAACATATCACACATTATCCCACTTATTGTTTATTATTTTACAAACAAAATGATTTTCATTCTTTAGGTTGTGACTCATGGATTCAATATTATGGACCATTCATGTTGTAACTCATGTAGCCAATATTCAGTGTTCTTCTTGGATTTTGACTCCCCATAAAAAAGTCACGTGTCTTGATTTTACTTCTATTAGAAAATGTAGATTGTAATTGGGTAATGATTCCCCTTATAAATCATTTTAGTTAACAATATATCTCTCGCATAGAAGAGAGGTATAATAGTATAGTAGGTTCACTTTAGATCATTATAATATAAAAATTCCATTTTTTCATTGTTTTATATTTTAAGCTACTATTTTACATTTCTATTTAACTTTGATATATAATTTTGACAATTAATCAATCTATTTAAAATTTTAAACTACCATATCGACCCCACCTTGAGACTATTTTTCATCACCTTATCTGACCTAACAATTGGTATTAAAGGCTAGGCGATATTTAAGTTAGATTAGATATAATTTTTCATTTCTTCAATCAAACACCTAATATCAAGAAATTATTCTATAAATTCTTTTATTTTTATTTTACTGTGATAACCTTGTCCTGGTCCTAACAGTCAAAGGAAAATAATTATATAATGGAATAAATGGATGAAAATGATACATGGATGCCTCAAAGGACAATTTACTTTATTATAAAATAATATAGTATCTATAAATATATAATTGAGGCATACTACAGAAAATTTAGTATGGAACATTGTTCAATCATTTTATAGCCATAAAAACTACCAGAAGTTAACCTTGATACAGTTACAGGATACAGTGCTACTAAATATATTTTGATTTACAAAGTATAAAATATATTATATATTTTTAATTACTAGAAATGAGATTATTCATGTAAATTTATGTAATGCATCAAAAAATATCTGAAATATGATACAATGATCTCTTCTTAGATTATATAAACTTTTTATAAATACAGCACGAATGCTTCATTTGGAGTACCATGATTTCAAGATGGATGAGGATGAAAGAGTTTATCAAATATTCACCTGATTAAAATGAATTTTGTATGGGGTTAATTGCATTAGAAAAAAATCAACTACCATGTACTTGTTGAAAGACTCATATGATCACTACTCAGTAAGTGGTATACAATAATGTTTGTGATTGATGAAAGTAACAATATTGAAGAATGTGCATCGTATTAACACATTAGACCACATATTCAATTTCAACATGAAGTAAACAATATTATGGAATTAGATACATCAATGTAGAAAGGTATTATATTAAAATAACATATAAAGTTTACTTATAACTCTTTAAAATTTGATGAATAATAAAGTGCCAAAGGGTAAATTTCGAATATAAGAAATTGTATTTATATTTTTATGAATAAAAATAAAAATTTCATGAAGAATCCAATTAAATACAAAAATAATGATAGAAAAGAAAACAAGGGTACTACATATGGACCAAATGTAACATCTATGAATATTTAAATAAGTGATATATCAAACTAGAATTTATAAATTTCAATGAAAAGGTGAGAGGTAAAAATATAATAACGTATTGAAACATTTTGATCATGCTGGATGGAGTTGAATTGAAGAATTAGATTAAAGTGGTGAATATATAAGTGAGAAGGAGTCATCCAACATATGTATGATGAATGTAATTAAAAATAAGGTATATAATGATTCTGATTCTATTTATTATACTAATAGTGATAGTAGTAGCTTTAATGGGCTACATGATGAAAATAAAAAACATAAAAATGATGTTTTAATAGTTACTGAGTTGTATAAATATTTGAAATAATAAAATAAGAGACTTATCAAGGAATGAAATAAAATAGATAAGGAGAATGATAATCTCATGGAAGAAATAATGAATTCAATATCATTTTATAAATGTAAGATCTATGATGAATTTGTGTTTATTAAAATGATAATGATAATCTTAAAATGAAATTTTTTACCTAAAAAATGTTATCTACCTTCCATTAAGTAAATTATAAATATTAAAAGATGATGGCTCTGATGAAATAAAAAAAATATAAAACTAGTTCTTTTTAAAATATATTTATTTCTAGGGTACAAAAAACTAATTTTGATAAAACATTGGCTCTAAAGGTTTATTCTATAAAATATTTTAAGTGCAGGTTTCATGGAAAGTATTCTAATGAATCTTATCTTATTTTTACTTAATTTCTTGGATTTAATAGATATAATTTTTCACAAAAAATGTTTTAAATCTTCCTGGTTACCAAATAATTCTATTTATAATCTAATTAGACTTAAAAATATCATGGGTACAAAATTTTTCTCAGTATAGTTTTTCTTTTTACGATAATAATCTTATGAATATCCAGGAAACCTGGTACATTGATAATATTTATTCCCAATGCATGACAGGTGACCTATGAAATTTCCAAAATTATTCCAATTATTGTATAAACTATGTCACCTTTATAGATAATTATTATGGTAAGGTTAATGTTTTCAATGATGTAGGATCTTTTAATTTTTCATAATTTCAAATGTTTTATATATTAAAGGAATTAAACATAATCTCTTTAGAATCTGAAAATATTATTATATAAATATATGATGTTCTCTGGTGCTGATGGATTTAACATTCTCATTTTAAAATGATAACTAATTTTTTCAATCATGGATATATTTTATATTTATCTATATTAAAGGGGAGAAAATATTTTGTTTGTGATTTTTTAAGGGTAAGAAATATATGGAATCTTTTAAATTTATATATCATTTTTTTGGTTCTATACCTCTTGAATTATTGCATCTTGAATTATTTAGTCCTGTGAATACTACTATTTTGGGTTGTAATAAATATGATTTTATTTTTTTTAATGATTTTGGTTATTTACATGGGTTTATTTCGTATTTTATAATCATGAAACCTTATCAAGATTTACTAATTTCTATAAGTTGGTTCACAATATGAGGGGTTTTAATTAATTCAATTAAAATTGATAAAGGTTGTGAGTTTGTAAATTTTGAGTTTCAAAAGTTTTCTGATGCTAATGGTCATGATCATTACTTTTATTCCCATAGAATCCCATGGAAAAATATTTCTATAAAAAGGTAAAATTTGACATTTTAGGAAATGATGAAAACAATGCTAAATGAATATTGTGTCCCTAAATACTTTAGAGAATAATATATTAGTAATACTTGATATATATTTAATAGAGTTTTAATTATATTTTTTTTAAAGAAACAACCTTATATATTTTTTAACGGTATAAAATCAAAGGTTGGTTATTTTAAATTATTTATTTGTAATGTTTTTATCTAGAATAAAAACTATAATTTTGTTATGTTAGATGATAAAATTATTTAAGGTATCTTTCTTAGTTATTTATCTAACAATTCTATTATATTTTAAATACTAAAAAATCCATGATTTTTAATGAATTTTTTCATATAATTTTTGATGTATTTTTTGATTTTTAGAAATCATGTTTTGGAAAATGTGGAATATAATTTTAGGTATTTTAGTTTTTCTTTATAAAAACCACTAGATTATGTAATTATTTAGGGGGATATTACACTTTATCATTTTCTTCCTAAATCATTGAATGTTTCTAATGATCAACTTGTTGAAAATATTATCTCTAATTTTTATTCTAGAATTAATTGAAGAAGTTTTGTTTCATATTTTTATTCAAATTATTATCTTGTTTCTAAATCTGTATATAATGATTTTGAGATGTTTTGAATGATTCTAGTAGGATTATTTATATTAAGTGATAAATTAAAATTTTTTCTAGAAATAATTTGTGAACTTCTGTTAAACCCCCTATATATAAGCATATTATTGAAACTAAGTGTATTTTTAGAAACAAAATAGAGTAATTTGGAAAAACTGTTAAGAAAAAAGATAGGCTAGTTGCTCAAGTTATTTTCAAGGATATGTATATATTTTGATAAATACATTTCTCCTATTTATCTTATTGATTATATTATAATTTGATTATAATTTATTGCTTTCATGTTTTAAGGTTATTTTAAATGGATGCTAAAATTTACTTTTTAAATGGTTTTATTTATGATGAAATTTATGGTTCTCTACCCCCAATTTTGGAAAATTAAAATTTAATAATCAAGTTTTAAAATTATCAAAAATTTATAGGGTCTTAAACAAGAGCCTCATGTTTATAATTATAGACTTAAATTGTTTCTATTGAAAAATAATTTTCAAAAAGGTAAATTAGATCCTATTATGTTTATCAAAACAATTTAGGATGATGTTTTATTATTCAAATTTAGGTTTAGGATATTTTTTCATTCTAAAATTATTGTATTTGTAAAAATTATTCTCATTTAATGGATGATAAATTTGATATGAGCCTTATTGGAGATCTCAATATCATTTGGGAAAAATTAATCATAGAAAATAAATAATTTACTTAAATTAATCTAATATTCTAATGATGTTGTTGACTATTTGAGTCATGAGTTTTGAAAAACATGTAAAACCCCTATGATTAATACTTCTATATTGGATTCTTATGATTCTAGAAAAATATTTGATTCTAATTTATTTAAGGTCAGGATTGGAATTTTATTGTATCTAATTTATACTAGACTTGATATAATTTTTATTATTTGATTATGTGATAGATTTCAGTCTAATCCTATGAAATTTCACTTTTGTTAAATATTTTATTATATATGTTAAATGAACTATTTATATTGGACTATTTTATTTAAGAAAATGTTTTTTTATTTATTTAATTACATTAACTATGGTTTTAGAGGATTCATACTAGATAGTAATACTACCTAAGGTATATTTAATTATATCGAATATAGTTTAGTTTCATGGAGTTTAAGAAAACAAAGTTTATTATTTACCCACTACAGAGAGTGAATATATTTATGATCAATTATATTTTTCTCATTAATTATGGATTTAACTAATTATATAGTTTTGGTTTAACTTTTAAAAATATACCTATTAATTATGATTATTTGTATATTATTTCTATTTTGAAAACATATTTACAACATTGTCAAACTAAGAATATTGAAATGATATTTAATTTTACTTGAGATTATGTTATTAAAAAAGATTTTATTTTAGAATATGTTCTAATAGAAAATCAATTTGATTATATTTTTACTGAATAGTTTAATTTTTCTCAATTTGAGAAAATAAAATTTGAACTTGGAGTGATAAATGATTAGATTTAAAGTTCAATTTTATATTGAACTTATTGACGGGGAGATATATTTCTTTAAATAATTCCTATATTTATTTCTAGTAAATTTCATAAGGGGGAGAGTATTTGAAAAATAATATTTGGGTTTGAAATTTCTAAAAAGAAAGATATTTCTAGAGTAATAGATTGTGTTTATCTGATTTTAGAGTATTTATATATTTTTTCCATATTAAATTTTCCTCTAGATATTTTTTTTCAAAATAATATTTTTTAATTATATTTTATGTATCTCTATACTTTTATTTTATTATTTTTTTACTATTTTTTATCATTAATATTATTCTTTAATTAAGTTTTTTTTGTATAAAACATATTTCTTAGTTGAACATTACATTTATTTAATTCACTTTCCCTTAAAAAAGTTTTTTATACTCCAGAATAACATTTCACATGTTTTATACATTTAGTTTTATCCTTACAAAATGTATATATGTTTCATGTTACCCTTTTGTGAGATTAAAAGTACCTTTACCTAATATTTGAAATAATTATTCCACCGTTATATGAATATCTTACCTACCACTATGTGTGTTTTATAGACCCTTATTATTTTTTATAACTTTTTACAAACCTTTATGAATTTTTGGTCTAGCCAAGAATATGTATCCACTTACCCTTAGGCAGTGTTTATAACATTTATTCTTCCCTTATGCAACTCTTAGCTTACCCCAGTACAACTTATTAAAATTTTGTTTTACCCCTTCACAAGTAATGAATGTTTATTTATACCCTTATGGAAGGTGTATAATTTTTTATTAACTTAATATATCACAATATTTAACACTTACATAACTGGTATTTTCCATGTTACTTTTTTATCATGATTTTCATGGTATTTTTGATTGTATGGTGTCCATAATATGTGTTTCAATTTTGTTAACAATTATACAATTTAAAAATAATAATATAGAACCTATGTATTGTGATTTTTAGTGTTTTGAATATATTTATATGAATGTTGGAGGTTTTTATTCATTCACATATGAACTTACAAAATAAAACACACAAAAATTGATTTTCATATTTTGATTTGTTTTGTGTGTTTCTTATGTTTCTAAATTCATATTATATGATAAAAAATTATTCAAGTATTTTTTATAATAATTAATAAATTTTTATTTTTTATCCATTTCATTATAAATATAAGTTTTAAAATTTTGAATTTTGTGTAAAAACTAATATACTATTTTCATTAGATTTTTATGTCACCTATCAAGATGGATATTTTTTACTATTCTATTTAATGTACACATGATTTGTTTCAACACTAAGAAGAGGCTGTTGAATCAATGGAAATTTTTAAAATATTCCGTTTTTCTAATTAACCTATGTTGATCTGTTAGGATCTGATCCACCATTATTATATCTCATTCTCTCCCAAATATATGTTCACTAAAATTCACAAGAACAAAAAATACAGGGTTTGGCCTTAAAATGATCCTACTCCTTGTTTTGATTGTTTAGAATCTTTAATCATAGATTCTCCATTATAACCACAATCAATTACAATATACTCTTAGTTACCAGTATTGTGTCCCAATATGCTTTCTAGAGTCTCACTTGAACAATAGTTTCACACTATATTGTTATAAAAATGATTATACAACATCACAAGAATAACAAATTATGAATGTTGAATTTTTCTACAGCAACTGATGACGATCTTCCCATTTTAGCCTTAAATATAAATAAAATATTATATACTCGCAATCTAAAGAATTTATCACAACATATTAATTGTATAATATTATCTAATTTTATTTCTCAATTATATTTTCCTCATATAGTATGTAAAATTATCATTATGTGCATAAAATAATTCTAGAATTTCATATATTTCTTTTGTTAAATTTTCTACAAAAAAAATCACTACTTATCTAAATGATTTTTTCATTCAGATATACTACCAAATATTATCTTTAAATATTTTTTTCACGATCAATATCTCATCATTGTCAGCAAAAAATAATTTTCTCATGAAATTCTCTCCATTGAACTTCAACACCACTATAGACTACAATGTGTTTCTCAAAAATATTTACCATGTCTTTTCAACACACAATAATCTAAGAATCAATATGATATTTATAAGAAAAAAAATAACAAGATAAATTGGTTGGTTATTATGCAATAGCATTGTCAATATGTGTATCAGTTTAAAGAGGTTAGTCAAAGACCCCAAAGATTCCAGGTTATACCTCATCTGCACACAACATGTTTTTATTCTCAGAATAGAAGCTTTATTTAACATTCCCCATGTACTGTAGGTATTATTTATCAAACAAAACACTTCATCGTATGGTATAATGAATTCCTCCGAATACTCATCTTTATATTGTGTATGTTCTTGGAATCCATATTTTTGTAAAATATTCACCGCAAACTGATTTTTTCCACAAGGAACACTGCATCCATGAAAACTTTTATTTGCAAATAACTATCCACAAATTTATCATCTGTGAACTACATGCTAACCTTTAAAATACTTCACCATGAATTATTTTTTAGGGAGGAATACGCCATGACCTAATTTTTGCAATGAAAATAATTTATAGTTGATCATGGTATTTTAATTCATCAAAAATTACTATTCAGAATGATAGTAGACCCTTCAATTATGAGTCATTATTTTTTATTAACAGCCTTCTCACAACAACTCATCATCTCAAATCATGTTTTTTCTTCTTAGAAAATTTACCTAGCTGATTTTACATCCTCTCAAAGGCTTTTAAAGAATCTCACATGGCGGTCACGATTACTACAGTTTGGTCAACAAAACCCTCATAAGTGTGGGGCTCATCCACGAAGGAATAACTCAAGAGATCAAGAATAGATCTACTATGATATTAGGAGGATAAAAATGGAATGGGTAAAATTGATATTATATCGATGATATGTATGAGTTTTTAAGTGACATGTGAATAGTACCCGTGTACTATCATCCCACATTTAAATGGAAAAGTTAGTTGGTTGCGGTTTATCAATTAAGGGAGTCTAGAAGCGGTCAAAATTCCCTTATCCATAGTTATTGTTCCTCCTCACATGGTGGATCTTTCTACACTCTTCTATGGGATACCTGGAATATCCCATACATTCGTTTTTGTGAGTTTTCATCAAGCCCTATACATTAGCTTACTTCTATGGGGCCTATACATATCTCCACACACAAGTATGTTGGTTTAAGCTAGCCTCACATGGGTATGGTTGACCTCAAGGTCCCACTAATAACTCAGATGAAGATGGATTGGGATGTAGTGAGTTATCACTTCAATTTTTATATGAGACTTCTAGAATATACTTAGTAAATACCATGTATATATATAATTCCATTCAAAGCCATAAAGACTAAATATCGAACGTTAAGGTCCCATTTCAACACCTAAAATTTAAATTCAAATTCCTTTGGAGATTCTAATCACCACATCTTCATGATAAGATATTTGTTCATGGAATTCCCTTGAAGTATTCATTGTGAATACATCTTAGCACATGAGTTCAGGAATTAAATATCAGTAAAAAAACTGTCCCAATTAAAATTCCAAGAAATAAATTTCCAAGATTCTCAACCAATTCAATATAAATAATAATGGTCCAAGAATTAAATCCAATGATTTTAGATGAATAAATAATAATTATCCTAAAAACACATCTTCATATACACTCACCAAACACATATTGATACACTGTGACAAAAAAACACTAAGGCCCAATAATCTTCCCCTTTTTATTTTATTATTAGTATCCCTTCACATATATCTTAACATATAAAGTTAATATGTGTGTCTCATATTTAATCCCCCATAATGTAAATAAAATGGAAAGAGAAGTTGTGTCTTTTATCTCTTATGACTTCTCAAAAACCTCTTCACTTAAAAGAAGGAATGACATAACATTATACTTAGAAAACAGACATTGGTTAATCACCACTAAATATATATGGGCATACCCAGTATAGAAAATAAAAGATATATAACTCTGGGTGTCTAAGTTGTCATTAAAATATCCAATCATGTTAAATCAAACTTAGAATGTCTTTGAGGAAATAAAATATCCTTCATATATGTATCAGAAACATCTTAAATTTCAAGTTCATAAGAATAATTTTCTAATTTTTCTGAATTTACATCAATAAAGTACTCATTTTTTATTAATACAATTCAGAATAAGATAGTTGTGTGATCAGATTACTCAAAACTCATAAATTGTCCCCCTCAATAGAGAAATCCATATTAATCATCATGGTATTAAATGAAATGCATGATAATCAACACTTCTCCTTCAATTTCATACTTTGTTATCATAATACACATAAAAGAATAAAGAATAAGTAGGTAACATTTGGTAATCGTAAAATGAGAGGATACTGATGAACATGATGTTTTATCCTTAACTCAAAAAATCGAGCTTTTGGGATTTCCTTGGTGAAAATATCTACAACCTGATATTTAGTAGAAATGTATTCTATCATGATTATCTCCAACTACCACCTTTTCATTGACAAAATGATATCTGGTATCAATATTTTTGGATCATGATTATTGTAACGAATTTTTATATAATCCAATAACACTTTTATTGTCATAGGAAATTTTTAATGGTCTCTCATTCCAAATTCTAAAATTTTCCAGCGGTATTTGCATCTAGATCATTTATGTACATCCATGTGTAGCTATAACCTACCCAACCTCACTTGTGATCAGAATTTCATAATTCATCTTCTAACATTATCAACTAACATATCCTTATCCTAGAAATAAGTTTCCACATGAATTTGATGTCTTATCAATAGATTCACTTACCCAATCTACATATTTATACCCCAATAAGATCAAATTTTAACTATTTCTATATAAAATACCAAAGTTCTGAGTTTATTTCACATAACTGATAACTATTTTAGCTACCATCAATTGATACTATTTTTGATTACTCTGTAATATAGACATATATTCATTGTTTATGTTATATTTGGACTTGATTATATGTGAAAAAAGGTTTTCAATGATTCATCTAAATTATTTATTATTAGCATTGTTCCCAGCTTCATCCTTTCATAATTTGACTCCATTTAAATTGGCTGTTGAAATATACTTTTTATTTTCCATTTCAAAAAATTTCAGAAATTCCATGTAATACTTTTCCTATGATATAAATATGGAATTTGGTTTTTCCCAACCTCAAATCCAATAAAATATTTTATTTGACCGAGCAAGTATATCTCAAAATTTCATTTCATTTTATCTGAAAATTAATCACATAATCCTTCCTTTTCACCAAAAAAACCAGAATTCATCTATATATGCAATGACAATGATACTAAATTTATACATCTTTCACACATAATGGTTACTCTAAAATTTTTATTTTGAAATTTTTATATCCCTTATACAACAATTTATTATGGAATACCATGATTTAGGGGAATGTTTCAATCCATCCAAATATTTTTTTTAATTTTAAAACCATGATTATATCATTATATAATAAATAACCATCTCTATTATTCAATATAGACTTGTTCTTCAAGATCATCATTTAAAAAGGAAAATTCCTCATCCATTTGATAAACATTATAGTTTTTGTGTTATGATACTACCAAACACAATCTAATAGTTTCCAATCATTATAATAGTGAAAACATTTCTTCAAATTTAATTCCTTCCATTTTAAAATATAATATTAAAACCATTATTACTTTGTTTCATGATACTTCCCTTTTCTCATTCATTTTATTTTTTATAACCCACTTGATTACAATAACAATTTTATTTTTGGGTCTAGAAACAAGATCCTAATTGGAGTTATTTATAATCTGATAAAGATCCTCATTCATATCTTTTATCCATTAATCATTCTCAACAACTTCTTCCTATATATTAGGTTTACCATGAAAAATATGTGTAGTTTTATCTTTCATTATCAATCTTTTTATTATTTTAATTAGAGCCTATTGATTTCCCATGATATTATTAGTTTCAAAAAGTATCTTTATTTATTTATTTATTTTCATATGATCATTCACCATTACTAGAATAATCAAGATCATTGTCATCAATGTTTTGATCTTTCTCAAATGTTTCATCATTTTTCTATTCCATACTCAATCAAATTTCTATTGAATATTCTGAATCTTCATCAATAGTTACATCTGGTATAATCTGATTTTTTTAAAAAATTACATCACAAATGTAAACTAACTTGTTCATCCATTTTATTTTGACTTTTTTAGAACCTACTGTCATATGGGTATCCCTTTAAAATGTTTTCCTCAAATTTGTCCTCAAATTATTCCAGAATGATCTTTTTTATCATTATAATGAAAGTGATTCCAAAGAATTTAAGTATTTAACTGTTGTATTTTTGTTATACCATAAATAATATATTGAATTTCTTTGTTATTATCACAAAATACATGTATTCTATATATTTATATTCATACATATTTCTTCTATCCCGAAATGCTTCGAGAGAATGTGTTTAGTTAACATAATCCTACCCATATAAACTATTATTCTATAATTTCATTCAGCTATCCCATTTTTCTATAGAGTATACATTGTTTTGTTCAGATGACTTATTCAATGTTCTGAAATATAACATTAAAAAGGATCATATATAAACTCTTTTCAATTATATAATCTCAACTTCAGATAGAGAGGCACATTTATTTCACTTATTTCCTTCTAAAATTATTGAATATTTTAGTTTCCTCTAACTTATACTATGTCAACATGACATTTTTTATCCAAGTATAATCATTAATGAATATAGGGAAATATATATCAACTTTGTTAGAATTTTGTCTCATTGGGCCACATAATTCATTATGAATAATTTCAAGAGGTCTTGGAGATTGGAAATCCATCCCATTGTGTGAACTTTAGACTACTTTCTATTTTTTAAAAGTTTGATAGATTTCATCTCTTTCCATTTTTAGAATGATAAAATATATCAAACTATAGTCCTTCAACATTTTTCTAATAAATATTTTACCTAGACGGAAAATTATTCCATGAAAAAGTTTTTTTCATCCTTGGCACCCAAATAATAAGAATTGATGGAATTACTAATTTGAAATAGATTACCATCGGTTCTTTTTCTTTATTTGATGGTTCATCCAACCTTTGTTATTTTTATGATACATAAATCCTTTTCAAACAAAACCTCTTGTACACAATCGTAATGTTAGATTATAATATGAAAATTGTGCTTTATCCCGTCAATAAATAACACATTATTAGAATTTAGATTTTGATCTTCAATATTTGTTTTGACAACACCCTTGATTTCCAATGAACAATCATTTCCAATGGTCACTACACCTCCTTCCTGATTCTCATTTTTGTTCATAATTTCAATATTTTTTTCTATGAAAATCCACTATCATGAATCCATGATGTGATTTTTATAATTTATTTCAAAGAAACATCATAAGAGCATGATTTTTCCTCATTATTTTTTATAAAATCCCTTTCCATTCATAATTTCAGATGTCTTTTTAGAGAGAATATGCATGTACATTTCAGCAATATGACCATTATAATAAACTATTCTATATAATTATTCTAAATGGTCTAATTATTTCTTAGTTTCAAGATAGGATGAATCCATAATACTATTTTATTAATTTGTAAATTTGATCTCATGTTCTTAGAACACATCCCCCTTTACTGATGTCTCATAGAAATATTTAACTAAAAATGTTTGTGAAAAATTTCTAGAGGGACGTTAATGAAAAAGTACTCTATATATTTTCATTGAATAAAATTAATGAAAATTACATTAAAAAGAATTAGATAATAAATTGTATTAAAAACATTACATAAAATGTTCTTTTTCAATCATTAAATTATTTTATGAAAACTGTTTCTTTGATTTGTCTACTTAATTTTTTTAGTGAATGATTATTTATTGAATATCAATGTATATTTATAGTTTATACTGCAATGTTCCAAAGGAAGTTTAAATGGAATTTTTTGTGGAAGTTTCACTATATTTTCTAATTGAAGTTGCATTGAAATTTCTCATGGGTGTTTCATTGAAATTTTCAATGGCACCATCTCTACTATACTAAATATTTTTTTGTAAAAATTAAATTTTGTTGTATTGGAAAATGTTCAATGGAACATATACTAGAACTTCCACTAAATAATATATTATAATTCCCACTTAATGATTTTTAATTTTTATTAATATAAATTTTTTATTTTAGTACTTCCACTAGAACTTCTAGTGGAACCTCCACTGAAACTTCCTCTAGAACTTCTCTATAAAATCTATTGTGACTTCCACTAAAACATCCACTTTACGTTATTCTACAAGAATTTTTATTTAATGAATTTATAATTTTTATTAATTAAAATTTCATAAAAAATATATTAAATATATTCTATATATGAATTTATTATAAAATTTTTTAGTTATAATTTCATATTTCATATACATTTTAATTCATAAAAAATATTAATTCTTAAATAGTAAATTATATAATTCTTATTAAAATTATGTAACAAATATAATAAATATTTTATATAATTCTATTTATTATAAATATATTTATTAAAATTTAAAATTTATTATTTTTTTAGTTTTATAAGTATATGTTTTTATTTTATTTTGAAGCTTATACTAGAAGTTCCACTAAAACCCCCATTGGAACTCCCCCTAGAACCTCTATTATAACTTCTATTGTAACATCCACTAAAACATCCACTTAATAGACTTATAATTGTTATAAGTATAAATATTTAAAAAAAATTGCATATTTCTCCTTAGTGAATTTATTATGAATCTAGTTTTAGTAATAAATTTATATTTTATTTACGTTTTTATTTATACAGAGTTTTCAATATTAAATGGTAAATTATATTATATTTATAAAAATTATGAATTAAATGTAATACATATTTCATGTAGTTGAATTTATTATAAATTTATTTACTAAATTTATTTTTTTATTAATATATTCTTTTATTTTATCATTGTTATTAATAAACTCTTTAGTTTTATAATTGTTATTTTTAGTTTCAGTTATAATTTAATATTTTATTTTCATTTTTATTCATATAGGATATGCATTAATAAATGGTAAATTATATGATATATATAAAACATATATATCATATAAATACATATTTTATATAATCTCATTTATTATAAATATATTTATCAAAATTTAATATTTATTAATTTATTTTTTGGTTTTAGTACTGTAGACTTTTATTGTATTGTGAAAATTCCACTAGAACAAACACTTAATATATTAATATTTGATATTAGTAAACATTTTGAATAAAATATATTAAATATATCTTGTAAGTTCATTTATTTTAAATTTAGTTTTAATTATAGGTCAAATTTGTAAATAATTTTGTATTCATATAGAATCTACATAATTAATTTATAATTTCTAACAAATTTATAAAAAAATTGCAATAAATGTAATACATATTTCATATAATTGAATTTATAATAAATAATTTATTAAATTTTATTTTCACTTAACATATTCCTTGGTTTTATAAATATATACATTTATTGTATTATGAAACATGAACTGAAACTTCTGCTGAAACTTCTATTAGAACATCCAATAGAAATTTATTCCACTACAACATTCACATAATGGAGTTATAATTATTATTAATATAGATTTTGTAAAATATATATTAAATATATCTTCATGGTGTATTTATAATAAACTTAGTTTTAGTTATAATTTCATATTATATTTCTTAAAATTTAATTTTTATTAAGTATTTATTTATTTTTATAAATATATATATTTATTATATTGTGAAAGTTTCATTGAATGTTCTAGTCAAATTCCAATGGAAACTCAAATTAAAACATCCACAAGAATTTCCACCGGAAGATCCATTGGAAATTTCATCGGAACATCCACTAAAAAAAGATGAACTTTACACTATAATTTTCTATTGAAAACATTTTAACTTTCACTATAATATCCCTTTAAAAAATTCATATGTAGTGTGTTTTTTAGTGTGAATTTTTAGTTAAATAATCTACTGGAATTACATACTATGAATTTCAATTAAATATTTCAACTAGAATTTTTAAATAAATCTTATAGTGTAATTTTTTTGATATATTTTATAGTAAAACTTTATAATAAAGATTTTTATTGAAACATTTACATATATATTTTTTGAATTGATGTATTTAAATTTTTATATAAACCTTTTGAATGTAATTTTCTAGTATACATTTTACAGGAAAATATTCCTTATAAAATTTAATTTCCTTTTAAGTTGAAGTTTCTATTTTAAATATTTTTCTGGAATTTAATTGCATTTTATAAATATAAAAAATAAAAAATTGTTAATTGGTTTAAAAAATTATTAATTATTTTTAAATATCCAAAAAATAAAATAGATAATATTTTATTTTGTAAATTTTTTATAACAATTCCAAAAAAATTACAAGAGTCCCATAAGATTAAATGTACCTGACTAAAAGTAACATCAATAATTATTTCATACCCGAGAGCGAAAAAAGATGGTTTCCTAGAAATAATGTTCGTCAAGCTACTCTCTATAGGTGCTAAATATATTATCAATGTTATCTGAGAAAATAAGTGGAAAATTAACATGTTCCATTTGCCTGCTTCATAACAGAAACAAATAGAGATAAATTGAGATTGAATACATATGAGTGAATTGAATGTATCAAAAAAAAGTCACATGTTTGAGGGATTCTTGTCTCTCTATGGTAGGATCTCTCCCCTAAAATCTCTCTGAGACAGTAATCATCTCAGCAATGGGTTACTTCATGTAGATGAATTGAAAAACAATTAATGGAATGAAAATAGGATGAGAACCAAGTGGCAATAAATCTACAATGAGTATAGTAATTCACCTTTAGGGGCCATTGTTATCTATATCAATCAGGGAATATACCTTTGAACTTGAGAGAGTGGATTTTGAATAACCCATATATAATCAGTTGGATTATATATATAGTATACCATCCAATAATAAATGATTTCTCCATAGCACAGACATGTTCTATAGTGGGAATCAAGTTTTGAGAGAAATATAGTAGTAGTAATAACATTTTTTGTGATTTTCGTTTATAAATATTTCAAAAAAGTATTTTCAAGTGTAATATTTTCCATTTTTTAATTGTGTGTCAAATTATTATTTTCAACATAAAATTAAAAATTAAAATTTTCATATTATTTTTAAAAATTATTATACAATGATTGTGAGTAAAAATATATTTTTTATAATTATTGGAAAATAAATTCTCACATTTTTATTACTTCAATTATTCAAAATATTTCTTTAAAGAATAATTATAGGTTATTTAATTTTTAACATTTTCAAAAAAATAGTAATTAATTATAAATGTATAAATATGGAAAAAAAATTATTATGATTTTCATGTGTTTCAATTTTGTTAAATATTTTAAATTTATTTTATATTATTTTTATAGGTTTGACACACCTGTACGCCACCAAGGGTATAATATGAATTTTCTAAAATTCTAAAATTCGCATTTTTTATTTCATTTCAATCCAATGGCTATTATTTTTAGGTAAACTTTGAATCATATGTGATATATTAGATATACTAGTAATATAGGGCATTGAAGATTATGTGGATCCATAGAGAGTAGGGTTGACATGGTTCTCAACATTGATGTCGAAGGTGATTGAAAGATTTTTTGTATTTTGAAAAGGGTTGTGGCGGTCAGTCTTGGGAAGGATATACAGTCAATGTTTATGACCACACATCAATTATGGCTAGACAGAGAAAATGGTTTAGGGTGGTATAGATCCATGGAAGAAGGGAGCATTTTTATTGAAGGTGGGTGAATGCGGGCAAGGGCGGAGACCTACAACGCAGTGGATGTGGACTGGTGGTATGGGTCGTAGGTGGGCCTTCTCATAGGGAAAATATGGTCATGTGGTCGATGGGATTTCAGGCCAAAAAAGAACATATGGGTCAGTTCCTATAAGACATGTAATGGGTTCTCATATTCCTAAGTTAAAAATAGAGTGTTTCTTCCTTTCAATAAAAAAATGGTCATTCCCCTATGTGTTTAATATATATTTATATTTATATTTATATTTATATTTATATATACACAAATATATATTTATATAATTATTTAATTATAAATTTTTTCTTATATATATAAATATATTTATGCAATTAATAATAAATTAGTTTTGGGAAAAGGTGTTAAGGGTTTTAACTCCTTTGACCAAACCCAAACAAAATACTTTTATAATAATAAATTACTAATAATAACATTTTCATTATTATTAATATTTTCAAAACCATCATTCTCCTAGGTTTTCCAGGATTTAGAATCAGATTGGTAGAATGTCTATTCCCCATATGGATATGTGGATTGAGCTCACTCTTAACAACAACAGTCTTTTTGTGGTGCAATGAATACAATTATAGCGTAGATGAAATAAACGAGGGGAACCACATGATATTGGAGTGAACTAGTGGAGTATTTTTTAATGAGTACAATGCCTTGGTGAAGACATGGACCGTGAGATTTTGATATGAACTTCTTCCATAATTAATCCATTGAAGCTTGATGGGAGTCAATGGATTCCTATAGCTTCCTACACAAGATCCCCATACAGAATGCTTTCCAACATTCATCTCTCTTATATTTGTGCCTTGAATTCAGTAAACCTAATATATTCTCATGTTTATTTATATGTTTCAATATATTTATTTGTTCGTTCTCCTCACCTAGCTAGTATTATGTATATATTTTTTTCCTATGAACAAAAACAATCATTCTTCCATTTTTTAATAAGCCTTCTAAAAAATGATAAAAATTAATTTATTTTATTCTTTTTTCGAAAAAACCAATACTAAATATTGTTTAATATCAATTTAAACTCATTATAAAATCTATATAAATAGCTAATAATTTTTTAGTATTATCAATTAAAAAAAAGGATGATAAATGTTACATTAATCAGTGTAAAAAAACACTGATAAAGGGTACTCTAATCAGTTTGAAAAATACTGATAAAATTCCACCTTTATCAGTGTTGATAAAAGTACCCATTATCAATATTTGCTTATATTAATTATAGTTCAAAGTGTTGTACATGATTTTTTTATCGGTTTCAAAAAACATACTGTTAAAGAAAACCTTTATTAGTTCTTTTTTAACATTTTAAAATGGTTTATTTCAGGCAAAGATTATATATCATTAAAAATAAATAAATACAAGTAAAAAACTAGACAATTAATGTATATATATAAAAATGTTTTTGTAATTAAAATATATATATTTATTTGTATATTTTAATATATTTAAATAAATACATATATGTAAATATTTTTTCATGTATATGTCTAATATAAATGTGTACCTAGATGTGTAAAAACGTGGGTATGTGTATGTATATGATTATTGTGTAAATTTATCATATATAAATGTTTCTTTATAAATATATTAGTTTCATTAAATATAGTATATAAATTTCTTTATAGTAAATATTTATAAATACATTACAAAAAATTTATTTCTAAATATACAATTATATATAAATATCTACAAATATTTATGTAAATATATAGAAATATAAATAAATATATAATGAAAAAAATTTATTTCTAAATTTAAACTATATTAACATATTTTATAAATTTATTTAAAAATAACTAATTTGGAAATACTTCTTATCCATTTTATTTAATACAATATCTAAATATTATATTACATTTTAAAAATATATGAATTTATATACAAACTTATACATAATTATATATAAGTTTTCCAAATATACATGTGTGTGTATTAATAAAAAGATATATATTTATATTTATATTCTAATATATTAAATTCAATATTAAAATATAATATATTTAAATATTTATAATTTATATATATCACACACATGAATAAATGTATATTTTATAAATGTGTTCAAAATAACTACATAAATATATAGGAATAAAAGAAAAAAAATATTTACATGTATATATATAAATATATATGTAATAAAATATTGAATAAAACAATCTTTGTGTAGTGGTAAAGGGGTTCTAATTTCACAACAAAGGTCACATGATTGAGTCACGATGTGCGCATGAGTGAAAAAGAATCTTAGTAGCGAAAAGCATTGACCAAGGTTCCTTGTAAGAATATGGAAAATGGAGTATGTGGGTGTGTGGTAGCATGGTTCATGTGCTTTAGGGGTGTTACCAGCTCTAAAAAAATTAATTTTTCAAAAAAATTATTTGTGCGTAAAAAAACATTGATAAAGGCCCTTTTTGTCAGCGCTAAAACAAAAGCTCTGATAATGGTAGAATTTATCAGATATTTTATTTTAGAAATAATAAATAAACCTAATATCAATTATTTTTATCACTTATAAAATTTACAACATTTAATGGTGCCTATATTTTCAATGAATTTTAACACTGATAATGCCCATTTCTTGCACTGTTAAAATAGTATTCTATATTATTGATCCAATTAAAATAGTAAATTACCCATAAATTAATAAAGAATTATTTTTTATGAAGACCAATAAAAAATAAAGAAATTAATTTATTTAGATTTGAAAAAAATATATAAATAAATAAGATCGATTAAATCCCTCACCCAAAAACTAGGATTTCTCTCAAGCATCTATCTCAACAGAAATTAAAAAGTGAACTCATTCTACTAATATTCAAATGAAATTATCAAAAAAATAATTATCTATGGTGAAAGTAAATTTTCATGATTGGCGTAACAATATTTTTTCAATACATCACTATTCAATGGAACCAATCAATCCTAAATATTAGATTCCCAATTTTAAAATTAAACATATTATGCTAAATTCCATTATAGATTAATGATATATTATTATTAATAATTATACCTTTTCATCTAACTTGCCTTGATTTGTTATAACTCCTTTATCAAGGTAAAAACTCAATTATCATTTTTCTCATACCATGAATACATGGTCGTTACCATAGCCTTTTAATGTATCTCAAATCTACATGTTGTAAATAAAGACATCATATTTAATCATTTTGGCCTAAAATTAAGTATCACATGACTCTGAGGCATAGCATAGGTAGGTAAATGATGAAAAAAAATAATCTCAATATGTGGTTTAACACTTAATAATATTTCATGATAATCAAAATTAAAGTCCACTGAAATTTTCCTCATAAAATACTAACACCACCCCACTTCCAAAAAACTCAAAGTAATGTAATGAATAAATAAAATCATAATGAATTAATTCCTTATTTCTTTAATTTTTTGAATCTTAATATTAGAAACATTTTCATTTCCAAAACTGAACCCCAACTGATCAAGATCATTTGTCATGTAATAGTGATTTTTAAACCTCCCAGTTCATATCCCTTTTTTTCTAGTCTATTCATTTTTATAATTTTTGGAACTAACATTATTCATTTTTCTTAAGTGGGGTAAATAATGAATTATCATTATATGTAAACTTGAACCTCCCCCACAACCTGTTAAATCATTGTTAACATCATCCAATTAAGGGAAAAACATCCCTCCCACCATGGACAACCTCTAGCCCACACTTGAACCAATAAATATCAATAAAAATACAAAGAATAGTGTTGGAAAAAATATATTAGGCTTATAATGTGTATCTTCCATAATAATAAAATTTATGGAATCTATGAGATAAAGTAAAATTCAATGTAAAGGTAGGTCTCAAGTGTACTTTATTAAAAAAATAATCCTCAATCATATTAAAAGTCACTTTTTAATACCATATCTTAGAAATAATATACCAAAGAAATTTATAGTATGTTTACATGACACAAGAACTCTATAGAAATATGGTATTATAAAGAATATTGAAAATTAGTTTATAACCCCTTGTGAATTGGAATATATGATAAAATTAAAGAACTCATGGCATGGTATAATAAAAAAACTTATCTAGAGAACTTTTTGAATTCATAGAATGAAAAGATGAATGGAAATACATCGACAAAAATTAATAACTCCACCAAAATCATGTTTAATAGAAATAATACCGCCATAAGTTTCTCTATACATTCATCCCCCCATCCAACATAGTCACTCTCATTAACATTGAAGTATGAAACATGGTATCATGGGGTTACATTGTAATTTTGTATCCTATATCAAAACTATAAAATATCTATGTATAAGTATAAAATTTAGAATTAATACTAAAAAACACAAAAATAAAATATATGGGAGTAATAATAAAAATTGTAAATTAAAACACCCCTTTAAATCCTAATTTCATTCATCTATTTATATTGTTTCCTGGTACATTGTTCCTTTAATGATCATAGACCTTAAAATCAAATCTTAACAGTGAAATCACAATATAAAATCTCATGTAAGATTAAAAATATATAGGGATTGTACTACTTCTTAATATACTTCATAAAAATAATAAAAATTTACTACTACAATCCTGGGAAAAAATGAGGGATTTTTCCTAAATGTGATTTTATTTTGATCATTCAGAATAAACACACCTTATTTAAGTCATGTGATATATTCAAATAAGGAAGATTATAATATGGATCTATTCATGGTTTAACCAATAATTCCTCTATTTATATGAGTTCCCATCCCTTTTATGAAATTATCCTCACTCTTTCTCAATGTAGCCTTTTATCTAACTCCATTGGGCGAATATTATGGTGTTTATCCCATTTCAAAAAAAAGGATTTTCCTTAATAACTCAAACTTATTAACCTTCCTTGAATTATTATTATTCATTAGCACCTCCCTTTGCATCAACATTTACTTGAATATTTCTATCCTCCCTTTTAGACTTTTTATCACTTTATTTATTTTCATTATTAACTTCATCACTTTTTTCATAAATTAAAGTATCATCCACAACTTATCTCTTACTATCGTCTCTTAAATCATCCCTATTTTCCTCCATATTTTTCATTATTCGGTGTATTTTAAACATCACTTTCTCACAACCCACTCTTAAACTCATCTATCTACATAAGATATTAATCTAGTTTATCCCCATAGAATATGAATGTACTTTTCCAAATTATAGTTTTTCCCTCATCCATTTATAACACTTGATGTTATACTAGGATGTAAAATTGATCCCCTTATACAATAACATATTCAAGATAAACTCATGCACATATCCCCATTGTGGATGCTATTTTTAGAAAATCTCTTGTATAAATCATCTTCTATAATCATAAGATCTAGAATATAGATTATAAAATAATATTCATAATCACTCCTAGGTAACACATTGAATTTTCAATATCATTAGAATTAGTGTAAATAAGAATCTAAAATATATTAGGGGCCTCAATCTTCTGTAGTAGAATCCTCAACAACATAGCCAAGCATTCTCTTGTCAGTGGTTTTATGCTTAATTCTTCTAATCTCTTATTATTTGATACAATCCCTTTTCCGAAATTATCCTAAGTTGTCATTTTCTCAATTTTTCAAGAAAGATAATATTAATATATAGATTCTTAAAATACTTTAGAATTTGACCTTTATTTTTAACTTATTTCGCATGATGGGTCATACTCAAAAAAAAATCGGTTGTACGTTATGTTTTTCTAATTAAAGATGGATTATGGGTGAATTTTATTTAAATAAATTTTAAACTAAAATATATGGGATTAAAGAAAATAAACTGATAAAAAAGATAAAAATATTTCATTAAAATATAGATAATTATAAGAAAATGAAAATAAATAAATAAGTTAATGTATTGGAAATAAAAATAAAATACAATTCAAAATTTGATAAAGGAGTTTGTAAATAATCCACAAATGGATGCCTACACTTCTTCCCCTAAAGATATATGTGAGGTTTTGGTTAAAATACTTGTATTTAGTGGTAGCTAAGAAACCCATTTCAATAAATAAGATACTTTTTAGTGGTTGTATCCTAAGACACAAATACATAGCTAAACTTTTAGTGGGTTTTTAAGAAACCCAAATCCCTTAAACATTTCAAAGAAGTGTATATTTACCCCTCACACTCATTTATATTGAGAACTCAAAACCTTACACTAAGTGGTAGTGAGATCCCAAGAAATAGATAATGAATGTATTTTATTTGTGTAATCCCTATAAAACACACTCATCATCCTCCAAACAATATACAGTAAGATATATGTGTGGGATAGTATGATAAGAGTGAATATAGATTGAAAATGACACGATGAAGAACAAGATAGATATAAAATGATCTCAATTGTATCCAAATGAATAGGGGAACCCTTGTGTGTGTATTTATAGCCTCCAATAGATTTTGTCTGTTTTGGTGGTGTTGGAGTTGAATTAATCTATTGGTAGGATAATCAAGGTGTTAAGGTCCACCACAAATAAACAAAAACTGACGTATGAAATTCCACCTGATATCTGATGGGTGCAACTAACTATAGAAAGGTATCTAGAACGAACTACTATTATGTCTCGCACCTACCAACAAGTTGGTTCTGACTGACAGACTATCCACTTTTTGTATCCTTCTTAGGAATTCACTATTGGAATTAATGTACCTCTAGATCCCTTTATTCTGTGAAAAATATTCCTATAATTAGGTATAAATAAAAATAAAAAAAAACAATGAAGTTATAATATTAGAAAAAAAACTTGTGATCATGATTATTAAAACCAGTTATGAGAGTGAGGAATAAAATTTTCCCCATTTTTTATGATCAAAATCCCATTGAAATTAATAAATACAAAAACAGGAATGATGAAAATCTCACAAATATAAATAAATAGAATTTAAATATCTCATAATGAAATTTAACCAATCATTCCTGAGACTTAAAAAAAATCTATTTGGGAAATTAATTCAGGAATGATTTAAAAAATTATTTCATCAAAAATATAATTACACAATTTATTCCCCTTTTTGGATTATCAAAATTTCTTAATTAAATAACATTCACAATTGAAGAATAATTCAATTTGAAAGAATCTTTCAACTATTAAAATAATTGATACAATTAAGGATAACAATTAAACTATGAACTTTTCCCCATTAAACTAATATAAATGACTCATTGATGTCAAAACTATCTTCCCCATTGAAGACAAAAAAACAAAACTATGGAAATGATTGAAATTGAAATTATATGAATAGTATTTGAAACTATTTTTAAATATTTATTGAGAGTATAGAATGTAACTATACTATCTATTTTATAATATTATTCACAATAATATAGTTCAATTATTATATTAGAAAAATCATATCTTTAATTTCATCGCCTTCTACACCATTGTAATTATCATAAAGCACATAAACAATGTTTAGATAAATAAGATTAATGTAATCATAATAAAATTTGGTTTATGTATAAGTGAGACAAAATGAAAATTTCATAACCTATAATGTTACATTAACAGAGTTAAAAATGAAAATTGAATTAGAAGTCTTAAAAACATCCAAAATTCTAAAACATATTTATAAAACTAAAAATGACCAATTCTATGTGTTCATACTTTTAAAACACTTCCCTATATTTTTAGAACAAATAAAAACATGAGAATTTTCTAAAAGAATTAACTTGGAAATAACAACAAAAATTAAAGGAGTTTCTATATAGGAATATAGTTTGATACTAAATGAATTTTTGTCTCTATTAATTAGTGATTTAAACAATAAGAGGTCACATACTTTTCCAAAATAAGCTTGTGAAGGAAATAATTATTTTATTTAACATATTACAATATTTATATAGACTAATATTTTAAAATAATTTATATAATATGAAAAAGATTATAAAATTCAAAATATATTTCTGAACTAAAACATGAATATGTGTGTGCTTCGAAATTTAATTTTGATATCTACTAGAGAAAAAAAGATATTTTCTTATGCAATTTTTCGCTTAATAAATTAGTATTTTCTCTTTAGAAAAATTTCCTAATAAATATGGATTGTATCCCCATAAATTGAAGAATACATTAATAGTACTGAGTTTTCACATGAAATAAAATTCAAGAAGTACACAAATAATAGAGAATACAAAAAAAACTCACATATGATAGTGGAAAAAATAAATTAATCCATTCAATGTTTAAATGAAAAAATAAAAAGGAATCAGTGACATAAAAATTTTATTAATATAATTTTTATCAATATAATTCAATTTTTTTATGATAGATTGATGATTTCAAAGTTTAATTTATGGAACATAGTTCAATTATTCTTATAATGAATGTAAATCACACTTCAAGAAACCTCAATTGTTAAAATTTTCAAAGGGATAAATGATCCTAAAAAAGTAAAATTTTTCTATAGAATTTTATAAAATTGAAAACCATAGTTAAATGATTAAATATATATCTTTTAATTTTAAGTGGATTTGAATAGTGGTAGAATAAATAAAACATTTAATTCAATATTTAAAAAAGTATAAGTTAATAAAATAATAAGTTAGAGAAAAAAAATTATTAAATCATGGGATAAATATAAGATTTATAAATGGGTTCAAGTGATTGATAATAAAGGATTTTCCTATTAGAACATTTAATAATTACGAAAAAATGTTATCTGTTCTTGAAATACTGCATTAGTGATACATTAATCTAGGAAAAAAGCATACTCAAGATCAATAATCAAAGGAATTTCAATATTTCATAATAAAATTGAATGTGATTATAAAAATAGTTTTTGATTGAAATTATAAAATTTTCATAATGAAATTAATCAAACTAATGAAATATCATAAAAATAATTAGTGTAAGATGAATTTCATTAATAATTAATTGGGAACCTTTAGATAAAACTATGGTCGGTTTCACATCATTCATTTCCTTTTATTTCTTTTAGAAACCATGTGAGATAAATAATGTATAATTAATAATACATTTGGGGAATACATGTAAAAATATATATATTCCATAAAAGGGGTTTGTGATAATAAAAAACATGAATAATATATATAAAAAATCTATTCCAATAAAATATTGAAATATAATTTCAAAAATTCTAATAAGAATTAAAATTGGACTTTAACCTTTTAAAAATTATAACATTTAAATTGTTTCCAATATAAAATTCATAAAAGGAACAAAAATAATTATAACATATGAACAATAAATTACACAATTGAAGTAAAATTAAATATATATGAGAATAATTTAAAATATACATTTGTGGGACAAAACTTAGTTCACATTCTCTTATTTATGATATAGATGAAAATTTATTTCTCATATTATAGAACTATAGAGGTCTGGAGAGGATAGTAAGGTAAGGCTATAGAGTAGTAAGCCATTATATAATCATTTACATTAAAAGTGTCTAGATTGACTAGAAATATATTACCTTATATTCTATGATATATATTGGCTTGGTTATGGATAAAAAATAGAATCATGGTTCTAGAAGTCTTCATGGGATACACTATGAGGAATCACTAGATAACTGAAGGCTTGTTGTGATTCTCAAACAATAACTCTAATCTTAAAATTATTTAATAGTGTATATTTTATAAAAAAATATACTCAAACCAAGATTATTAATTTCAAATAATTTTATTTTCCATTATAAATCTACATAAACATATCAAAATCTCAATAGATCTATAAAACAAGTACTTTATTCCAAATTTATAAATTCAATTTAAATATCCTTTAAAATAATAAAATTCATAATATATTAAAAGATCTAATCTGAAACATGAATCCTATTTTCAAAATAAGGTAATGAAAATAATCTAAAAGTAATTCTCAATAATTACTTTTAAAATATTTTTTTAATTAATAATTTAATAGAAAATATTCATGTCTATTTTAAATTTCAAAATATAGTTACACTTATCACCCCTTATTATTAAAATTTTCTTCCTAAATTTGTTTAAATAATTTTGAAAAACTATTTTATCAATTACTATAAATTTATATTAAAAGGAAATTGAATAATTTTGGACATTGGAAATGCGAAAACAGAAATTTCTTGACACCCCTCTACCCAAGCAAAATATAGTTAATCGAAAATTTATCTTTAAAATGTTATCCTATAAAAAATTAAGAATATATATTTTAATACCCAAATTGTTTTTCCCCATATTATATCTAATAATAAAATAATAACTCACATTTTCTAATCATATGAATTGTCAAAAGAGATAAATATTTTATGAAAAAAAATTGAAGGGATGTGAATATAAATGGTCTTAACATAATGATCATATTATAAAGAACACTAAAAAATCAATTTTCTCAATTTCAAACTATAATTTCAAATTTTACATTTATATACACCTCATTAAAAATTATCCTTTAAATTTCCATTGGAAATCCATAATTAAATTCCAATCCCTCTCACTTTAGAAGAAAATTAAAGGATATTCCTTAAGATCTTTAAATTTAATCTCTAGATTTTTAATATTTGTTTGATCCATTAAATTAACCCTTTTACATTTATATCTTCCTAATTCATTTTTAAATAATGTTTTTTATATCATATTGAATATTATTTCTTTTGTTTCATTTTTTTGGAAAGAATTTTATTTATTTTTTATTTTTCATCTTTAGTCTCTCTGTTTTATTATTAATTTTAACATTTTGAAGAACAAAATGATTTTATTTATTTGTAAGACATTTTAATTTCATATTTTGTTAATAAATAATATTTCTTTTAATACCCCTCTAGAACATCATAGAATTCCATAATTTCAAAAAATAGAAGATCTAGAATAAGTGGAAGAATTTAACTCTTGAATCACCTAAATATAGGCCATTAAACCCTTGGGGCTTCCTTAAATTGAGTTTGGTGATGAGAGGGAGTCATCATTTTTACTCCATCATAAAAAATTGAAAGCCTTATTAGTTTCCTTTTTCTAATTTTTATTTTTTTATAGTTGGGAACTCCATATTTGTGTGACCCTTCTGATTTCACTCATAGAATCTTACCCCCCATTCAGTTTATTTTATCTCCATCTTTCCATTGTGGTATAAACTCTTTTTATTAACAGTATCTTTATATTTAAGGAAATATGGGAAATTTCATATTAACATCTGGATGATCCATTATTGCTTTATTTGAAGTCAATTACTTTATTATCATTGAAATATTTGGCTTCCTTCTTATCTTTCATCTTCATTAAAATCACATTGGTCATGAGAGATCCAATGATCTCCTCAACTGTCATATTCTAAATTTGCATCACTTATTTTTTACCTTCCACTTGAGTTCCCAATAACTAGGAAACACCTAATAGATATTTTTCACAACTATCTTTGTGGTATGCACATCACCTAGATAAATCCTTCCATTTAAAATATCAATTAATTGTTAAAAAATTTCAATTATAGATTCATTAGGATGCACACTAATGATTCAAGAACCTTTTAGGTACATATCATTCCTTTTATCCTTTACATTATTAGTACCCACATGTGTTACATATAATAAATTCCAAATATCAAATGATGTTTTACACATTGAAAATTTATTAAATTAATTCCTATATATTTTTCATTTAATGGAATTTGTGTATTTTCCATTAATATAAAAATACATTATATAATTGAGGGTCCATATTTATTATTTTTTATCAGTTGGGGTATATCCATGAACAAATATTATCCTAACCAGATAACTTATACTTCTAATTAACATTGTCATTATAGTTTTCCAAAAACCATATATTGATTGATCAAAGTACAAATCTCTAAAAATTGAGTTTCCATTTAGAGAACATAGAGTATTCAAGGTAGAGACCTTAATTAATTGATTGATCCTTTAAACAGATTTAGATTTTCAAATCAAGGTTGAATATAATTCCGATTTTTTGTCTAAGTAATGATGGAAAGAGTTGGGGTGAATTAACTTTTTAAAACAGTTTAAAAATTAAAACTAATTAATATGAGATTTAACAAATTAAGGTAATGAAAAATAAATTATTATATTTAAGCATAGGATAACAACATATAAATGAATTCAATTCACCAAATATTTTTTTGATTTTATAAAAGAAATTCATGGAAAAGTGAGCACCGCCATGCACACAAAGGATACACATAAGAGAGTCAATCTTGAAGCCTCGCCAAATACCAAACCCGTTCAAAAGGATAAACATAACAAAAACCAAAAAAAAATGAGAAAACCATCAAACACTGCCCAGATCCGACCCGTCAAAAAAGAGCAGCCAGAAAATCAGACCATTGAATGCTAAGTCCTCAAAACCAAAAAAACATGTTACCTGTCCTCGGGACGATGTGATGCCGCTACACTAGTGACCACTTATCCATGAAGCATAGTGCCAGAAGTTGGAATGCAAACCGCCAAAGATTTGAGGGAGGGGCAAGGGTCGCCAAAGCCCTCGAAACAAGATGACCAAGGGCACCATTTGCACATCCAGGTCGAGAAGCAATACTGCCATACCAGTGGACCAGAACATGAATTCCATCACCGAGGATACCACACCTTCCAAAATTCCATGGGATCCATCGAACATGACCTAATCAAGGTGCTAGGGACAACAAAAATGACTTTTTTTTGCCTTCAGAAGGCCACTTTATAAATAATGGGTGGAATTGGACTGTCGATGGCACCTATAGAGAATATTTGTTCTATCTAAATCCCATAAATTTTTTATAGTGTTCTATCAGCTAATTTATGGTATCTGAAAATAAATTTTATTATATTAAACACTTACTTGTAAGCTAGCACACACCTATCGTCCAATAGCTGGTTAAAGCTTATTTGGGACTTTATGTGAGACATTCATATTCGCATTGATCCATCCATTACATAGAGAAACTTCATGGAATGATTTATAAATTTAAAATACTAAAATAATTAAATAAAAGGATTATATAAATAATTGGGTGTTGGTGATCATTAAAACAACCTAATATATGAGGTGAAACATTGCAGTGGGGCTTCTTCACAAACCATATTTGCAACTCCATTTTCCTTTACATTACTCTTTTTATCATCTTTCCTACATTTTTTTATTATCTTCTAGAGTATTTATAACTATTTATCACTATCCCATGTAGTATTCCCACAACTTAAGGTGATATATTGTTTTCTTCATGTAGTTCTCCTATTGGTTTCTCATTGATTTGAATTGAAAATTTTCAAACCTAAATATCCTTATTTAACAAGGAATCCCCTTGATTGGATATAATAACTATTATGGTATAAAATTTAAAATTATTCTAGTATTTTATGAAAAAATGGATTTCATAAATACAATAAATATTTCTTCATGATTATGGACAACTTTGTTTTGAGGTCCTTTTTGTTATTATTACAACCCTGATTGTCTTGGTTGATATCCTTGAGAATTTTATTGTTGTGGAATCCATTCCTGAGAATAATTTTTAAATTTATCATAAACCTTATCAACATACTTAGAATTTATACATCAGGGTTATTTCATGTCCATCATTTCACCAATTTACTTAGTCAAGGAATTAATTTGTGAGAACATCCAACTATTACTATCTATTATGTAAACGATTATTCTCTATCCAAAATCACATTAAAATTAAAATAAGTTAAATTTTAACCCATATAAAATTAAATTTATATCCTCTAGGTATTTTCTCATTAGATATAATATAATGGAAGTGTTAACAATAGATGGATTTCCTTTAGATAATCCCTTATAAAAAGTTCAAATCAGTAACCATGTCTCTATATAAATGTGGGGGTGCCTCTTAATTGATCCTTAAACATCTCTAATTAATTATACAATGTTTATTCATTTATCTGATTAAAATTCAAAATATTCAAATTTATTTATATGGATATAGAGGGTTGTAATAAATGAGTTTTGAACATTCATACCAATTCCACCCATGTAGAAATAGATTACAGGGGATGACTTGGATCTACTCTCATTCCTTTTCAATTATAGAGAAATGAAATAGTAAAAATATACCACATATATTATTATATTATTGAATAATAATGTTTCACATAGCTCAAATTAGGTACCATAGCATGAGTTTGGATACTCTGGGGGTAAATAAAAAATTGAATTGAATTTGAATTCATTTGAATCAATATTGTCATGATCTAAAGTGGATTATAGAAACTGATGGCACTAGAGTACCTAGTAATATCCCCATTCTTATAGATCAACTACAATCTATTATATTATAAAACTCCATATCATTCGCTCTTAGTTTTTCTCCAGAGTTAGTCATGATACTATATCATTAAAGCAACTGCATAAAATAAATATCTAAAATATAAAGAAAATTTCCAAAAAATCTTATGAATCCTATGAAACCACACCCTAGAAACGGATCTACAAACATGACCGGCCCAATAGGTTTCATTAATTTGACAAGAATTTTTTTTTAAAATTTATAAATATGACTACCAAATTAACTAACTAATGGTGTAGTATGTGCGAGTCGAGGTTGATCCCTTATAGAATGTTTTAATAATAATGAGAACTCATACTACAAAATTATAAAGCACGAATGGTTGTGAGACTCAGCAATTAATGTATAAATGATGTAAATCGTCATAATATGTTTTTTCAATATTTAATATTTGTTTAATTCAAAATAAATATTTTTCATATTTTATGTAGGTGTATATATCGCTAATATGTAAAGGGAGACACCTATAGAAAAAAATATAGACCCATTGGTCCTCATGTCATATGTCCATTAATAATTACCATGGAGGAAAATGAAATTTCATTAAATAAAAAAGTATCTACAATGTTTGATTGGAAAATAATATATTAAATTATCTTATTAATACCTATAATATAGATTTAAAATAGTACAATCTAATTATATAGAAAAAATCTTTTTTTCTTTTCCATTTTAGGAAGCATTAAATGAACATTTCTATCAATATGGATATTAAAATTATTTTTTTCATTATCCAAAGAATATATATCTATCAAATTGAACAAAGATGATGTACTTTATGAATTTATAATAAACTACATTAAAAAATTTACAAATTCAACTCAAATTATATATTTTATATTATGTTTTTTTTGTGAATTTTGTAAATATAGTGAAGTATTTAAATATCATCAAAATCATGTTATGAGGATAATATTTGAAAATAATAATCCTATGGATTTATATGGTAATGTTTCACTATCAAAACATATATCAAAACAACTTTCTCATTTTTTCAATTTTTCTATGGTGTATGAAACAATATTATGACAAAAATTTTGTGATTATATTTATAACTTTGTTAATGATATTGTTGGTCATGTATTATCTCAACAATACTCTATAAATCCTAATTTATTTTGATGCTCACATATAACCATTTTTTACTAATGATATTACTTTAAGTGTATTTTAGGAAATTAATATTCTTCACAATATTTATTCGAGTTTTATATTCAAGATTTTAATTATCAATTAATATTCATTAAAGGGTTTAGAATGTGTTTTAATTATATTTTGGAAACACTGTTCATACCCTACGTTGATAAACATAACATAAGGAATAATCCCAACATTGGGAATAACAGGTAACGAATGAACCCAACATTCAGAATAACACTTATGGATCATCAACCTTATATTATCAAAATAGTGTGGTTAAAGAACCCTATGTTCGGATGGAACCATGCATTACTCAATATAGGAATGTATGTTTAAAGATCTATATATAAGTAATGAACACTACATTTGAGAGAAAAATATATGGATCATCGACCATACTTGTATGGTCAACATTCCATTATCAACCATATGTTTATAAAATGAACACTATGTAGTTGAACCATAGATTTTTTATTTTTTTCATTTTATCAAGAAACTCTACATTTGAATTTTCAATGTTAGAGGTTTAAATTCGTGATTTTATCTGAGATTTCTAAAATGGCCTGGACATAATTTTAGGATGATTCAAAATCATTTAAGATCGATTCAAAGTTTGACATAAATGATTCAAAAGATCGTATTCTATGGAAAAATTCACTCCTATTATGAAGGAAAGATATGAATCCCTTGGATGTTTTTGAATATTAATATCTATGATCTTTCAAGCTATTTTCATAGATATAGAATATCAAAGAAATTGTTTGTTTCTATATTTTCTATCAGGATTTCTTCTGAAAATACAATAAAGGTATATTTTTTTTTTGAAATCAAATTTTCATACATTCAACAACATTATCATAAATATATTTTATCAATCTAACACTATAATTAATTGAATCTATTATTCATAGAATAATATACACTTTGGATACATAATGTTCAATCTCTTATTGTGGTAAGATTATTGTTGTTCATTGATACATTTTATTTGATGATATTTTACAACTAGGATCACATTAGAATTACTATTTCATAAAGAAATTAATTTCTAAAGATGAAGATACATCTATAGTTAGTTGTTTTTGCTTAAACTTTGAATGTCAACCCAAATCATCAAATAATACTTTTTTCATTTTTGGAGTATCAACTACTCGTAGATAGTTGTGGCCAGGTGTAATCTTCTTGTGTTATATTGTGGATAATTTGTTCCCTATTAATGAACTAGAACGATATATATATGATTGATGTAAAGGTATCATCTACCTACATTCAATTATGTAATTTCAGTCTTTCTATAAGAGGACCATTATATTTAAATTCAACTAGATCATTGGGAGAGCATCGATGGAGTAGACTAGGGGACCTTTGTGCCCTGAATCACTATAAAATGGTTGTGTTCTATATTCCTATTTTATCTACTTCTTATACATTTTACATATTAAAACACTACATATCTTCTTAAATCACAAAGGGATTAAAAAGGTAGAATCGAGTAAGTCTATTGAAAAGACACAATTGACACCCTCTTGTGTTACATTATTTTATTCCATCATAATAATTGGTATCAAATTAGATATTTTGGACTAACTCTATATAAAGATGAAGAGAACAAGGTCTATATAAAAGAGATAGAAATAGTTGATCCTATAAAAGGAATTTACATGGTTCGTGATCCATACATTAATGGTGAAAAGTATGGATGGTGGAAATCTGGTACAATTATCTCCCTGAATAATTTTAGATTCAAAGGTTTTACAAATATCATAACTCCTAATAAAATTCGTGAAAAACCAAATACTTTGTCTACTAAAATAGAATTTGAATATAACATCAACTTAAAATCAATTAATAATATTATATATGGACTCGGACCAAATTATTTTAACTGCAAATCACAATGTACTACTACCTCTGAGATGTTCAAAACTATTTAACATTCTTATTAAAGATTGTTCAAAATTAGACAAATTAGATATTCTAAGGATAAGATAAAGTAAGACACATTTATAATGTTTGATGTTGAGGGAATAACTCGGATGAATGGATGGTTTAAAGATATTATCAATAATATTATTGTGTTTGGATATCCTATATGTCAATATGATCAAGCATTAAAAGTAATCTAAGTACTACCTTTAAAGAGGAATAGAATATATACTGTTATTTATTAATCATCACATATCCAGAATTTCACTATGAAATAACTTATTCAAACTTTGATGATGTACATATAATAAATGCAAGCTCATGTTAAATATCATAAGATTATAGTGAAAAAAGAAAATAATACTCTCAATGTTATATCTTATAAACATAACCAAAAAATGAAACAAGAAGTAGAAATAGAGAAAGGTTCAAATTCCTTATCTTTTGAAATGGAAGAGGCTCATATATCAATAAATTTTAGTAAATTTTACAAGAATAAAATACTCTTTATAAAATACTTCAAAAATGATGAGAATGAACTAAGAGATGTTGGATTCTATGAATGAAAAAATTGGGTCACATCAGACCTAATTTCCCTCAAATGAAAGATGAAAGTAGAATGAAAGGAATCAAATATAAGAAAAATTATGACTATGAGCAAAAAAGAAAAGGGTAAATGAATGCTAATTGGAGTGTATTTGAAGACTCCAACTACTATTCAAAATCTTATTCAAAAAAAGAGCCACAAAATATAAAAAGACAATATGTGCTTTATTATTAATCAAGGAAAAAGGTACAAATAAATTGTTCTTCAGCCTCTAATTCTAATAGTTTTTCAAATGATAAAATAGCTACATATTGTTATATGTTAGAAGAAAAATATTTTTATTTATATATCAAGCATAAATAATTAATTTTTTTTACAATTCTAGTTTTAGTGAAAGATATACTATGCTAAAACAACATCAAGAACATACTGGAATATTCTATTATTCTATATCAAATTGTAATAATCATGAGAAATTAATAAAATAATTAATGTATGAAGTAGAATCTTATAAAAGTACTACTCACATTTTTACAAAAGGGTAAAAAAGTTTTAAATGAAATTCTGGGAAATAATGTAATTAAAATTAAAATATATGTAATAAAAGGAAAATAATAAAAACTATTTAAGAATTAATTTGTCTCTAATTAAAAAAATTATACCTATTATTATTGTGGTGAAAATTTTCATTCCACTAACAATTTTTATTTAAAAAATTCTCAAAATAAGGGTATTAAATATAATTTTATATCTAAAAATATTTCTTAATAAAATGATTTAAATTATACTAAAACGAGGAAAATATTGATTCCTATATCACTACTTTATAACACAGTAGGACCCAATAAAATTTGGGTACGAATACAAACACATGTTTAATTGATTTTTCAAGAAACGAGACACAAGAATAGAAAATTGATATGGTGTATGGATAGTGGATATTCCATACACATGATTAGAAACTAATCAAACTTACATACACTAACTCAAATAAATGGTGGACAAGTCACTTTTGGTGATGATGCAAACGGAAAAAATTGTTGGAGTTAGAATAGCTGGAGAACAAAAGATTATCTCAATAAAAAAGTCTTGTATGCACAAGGGATAAAGAACAATCTGATAAGTACCTCTCATCTTTATGATGATGGTTTCTATGTTTAATTTTCTAAGAATGTTTGATCTATTTTCAAAGATTAATTAATTATGTTTAGAGTGCCTAGAAATGATAATGTATATACTTTAGATTTAAATTCCTTGTGTAAGCATAAAAAATAAGTCATGGATATAGAAAAAGTGACATGGTCATTTAAATTTATATTCTTCGTATAAATTATCTTCGAAATTGTAATTTTATGATTTTTGTTCTCATAAATTATTCAATGATAGATTCTGTGATGCTTGAAAATTAGAAAAGAACACAAATATTCTTTAAAATATATTAAATAAATTCTATATATAAACCATTATAACTTATCCATATGGATTTTTTTGGACGATCTCGAGTTTTTTGTCTGAATGGTAAATTATATGTCTATGTTTTAGTTGATGATTATTCTCGATTTACTATGTTGTATATTCTAAAAATAAAAAGTGGAGTTTTTACTGTTTTGAAGCGTTTTTTAAAAACTGTTCAAAATGAAAAAGTTTTAAAATAATATCATTAACAAGTGATCATGGTGGAGAATTTGAAAATATTGTATTTAATTATTTTTTCTCAAATCTATGTATTAAACACACCTTATCCACACCAAGAAGACCTCAATAAAATGGAATTATTGAAAGAAAAAATATAACTATTCATGAATTGACAAGGACTATTCTAAATGAATAAGTCCCTCTTACCTATTTTTGGAAATATCTATAAGCACAAATTTCTATATCATGAATAGAGTTTTAATAAGACATATTATTAAAAGGACACCCTATGAAAATTGGAATAATATAAAACCTAAAGTAATGTACTGAATTTTTTTTAATGAAAGGTGTTTACCTTAAATACTAAAAGAATATTTGGTAAGTACAATAAAAAATCAAAAGATTGAATAATTTTTGGATATTCTGATACTGCTAAATCCTATAGATTTTCTAATAAAAACTAAAGGATTGTTGAAGAATCAATTCATTTGATGTTTGATGAAACTGACCCTTTCATTAAAGATAAAGGTAAAAAATATTAAATTACTGATTCATTTGACAACATGATATGTGAATCATAAAAATTTGATTTTGAAAATGATATTAATGAAATTCAGTATAGATAAGAAGAACATGAAACTAAAGAACCTGAAATTTTTTTGTATAGAATGATTAGAACCCTAAAGAACCATCCTTTAGAAATATTATAGGAGACTTAGAAACATGAATTAGAAATAGATTAAGTGTAGGAATCCTAGATTAATCATCTTCCATTTCTATCATAGTTATAACCTAAATCTATTGAGGAATCCATTAAATATTATAGTTGGATGATAGATATGCAATATGAATTAAACAAATTTAGAAGAAATGAAATTTGGGGGTAATTAGAAAGACAACCAAATTATCATCTAATAGGAACTAAGTGGTTCTTTAGAAATAAACAAGATCATCAGGGGATCATAACCAAAAATAAATATAGATTAGTAATAAAATGATATAATCAGAAGCAAGGTTGAGATTATGATGAGGCCTTCTCTTATATAGAAAGATTAGAATTCATTAGAATAGTTTTAGCTCATTTATATGATATTAATTTTAAATTATATCATATGGACGTCAAATCTGCCTTTTTAAATGGATTTTTAATGGATGAGGTTTATATTGAAGAATCTCTAGGTTTTTAAAACCCTCAAAAACCAAATTCTATTTTTAAACTTACTAAATTTCCCTATGGCCTTAAAGAAACACCTAGAGCTTGGTATGAAATATTATGTTCTTTTCTTTGTAAAAATGGATTTACTATTGGATTAAGAGATACAACTCCTTTTAAGAAAATGGTTTTTTCTGATATTTCATTAGTACAAACTTATATTAATGAATTTGTTTTTTGTTCAAAAAATAAGAATCTTTGTAATGATTTTTGAAATCTAATGTAAAAAGAATTTGAAATTAATATTATGGGAGAATTAAATTTAATTTTAGGATTAAAAACTTATTAAAAATATTATATAAATATTTTAAATTAATTTAAATATATTATTTACTAATAGAAAAATTTTGTCTTGGAAAATAGTAATACCTATACAACTCCCATTTGTACCAATATAAAACTTGATTTGGATGAATTTAGAAAACTAGTTTACAATAAGTTATATAGATTTATGATTGGTAGTTTATTATATATACTACTAAAAGACCATAAATTATGTTTTTTGTATGGTTATATTCTATATTTCAGCAAACCCAAAATAATCCAATATTAATACTCATAAAATAATTTGTAGATATTTAAAAGGAACTATTTTTCAATATCTTATTTATCCAAACACATATGATTTTAATTTAATTATGTATTCATATGCTAACATTGGATGACGTTAGTTAGATAGAAAATTTACTGTAGGAACCTATCACTTTTTAGAAAAATATTTAGTATCACGTTTGACTAAGAAACAATGCTCAATTACCCTATCAACACCTAAGGCATAATATGTTTCCACTGGTAGTTTTTGTGCCCAAGTATTGTGGTTGAAAAATACACTATTAGAATTTGGACTAAATTTTAATTGTATTCCTAAATATATGCCATAATAATAGTGCTATAAATATTTCAAAAAATCCTATAAGTAATTATATAACAAACAATATTGATATAAGGAATTGATTTTTGAGAGGTAATGTTCTTAAAAAGGATATATATTTATATTTTGTTATTTTTTCATATCAATTAGAAGACATTTTCACTAAACCGCATCCCACTACAAGTTTTAATTTTATTAAGGAGAAGTTGGGTTTATTTGATTTCAAAAATAAATATATTTATTTATTTATAATTTTAATTTATTTCAATTTATTTTGGTCAAATTTTTCTGTTATCTTTATTCATTTACATAATTTATTTCTAAAAAATTAGTATTTCATTTATTTTATTAAATAAATTTTGAATGTTTTTAGTTTTAAAATTATTTGTTTCGAAATACTAAAAATTAATTATTACCCAACATAATTGGCACAAGAAACTAGACCACTTCACCACATATCATAGAACCCTTCAAATATTCTTACCATTACATTTTCAAATAAATGTGCCTCCCAGAACCATCATCTTTCTCAAAAATCCTAGAATTTGAAAACCAGCATCCTTAAAATTATTAGATATGATGAATACCAAGTGAACTGATGTAGGTGAACCAATTGATCCCCATATTCAGCATGATTCCTCTAGAATTATTCTTCAAGGAAATTTTTTCAATTATGAGTGGTTGTATCAGATGAATATTTGTCACAAAAATTATTTATCATTTCATGGTTTGGAGTTTTAAGGAAGAAAATACCAATTTTCTTTATGAAATCGAACTGATTCACTTTTATAGAATTTTTTTTGTCTAGTACACAATATCCTCTTGAATAGAAGATAAGGAATTTTTTATCTTCCCTGTTGAAATTTCTCAGATTTTAAAATTCCATCATGAAGGAGTTTTCCACTTTGATCGTCGATCAATTGGAAATCAAGATAAAAAATTTAATGATATAATGTCTTTTATGTTTTTTTCACAAATATTTGGAAAATTTTTATAAAGTTATTGAGAGAGATCGAAACGTGTGGGTTAAATTTATTCAAAATATTATTGATCCAAAAGTTGATAAGATTGAGAAACTTTTATACTCAGACATATACACTGTGTTTTTTATCAGTTAAATATTGTAACCACCAGAAGAGAATAAAATTAAATGGGTTATGATACAATTATAAAATAATTTAATTCAATGTAAATTCTAGCATAAAATATCCAAATTAAAATGATATTGTGAAATAATACGTTATAAATATCATAACATTGATTTGATAATTACCCAATGAATCTATTATGTGTATAAAATTTAAATACACATAAAAATTTAATGTAATGACTCTGATTTTCCCAATTTAAATTTTATAAATTATTCGCGAAAATTCTGATTCCAAGCGCTAAGACAACATGATATTAAGAAGCTTAGTGTGCATAGAAGATTTCCCAGAAAAATGACAATATTTTAATAGCCTGCATGAATTAATTTACTATAAAATTGTAATATCATTCAAACTAGTCCTCAGATCATAAATGTGAGGGAACAGTTGAGCATAGAATGGCGGTTTTACCCTAGGCTGATATAATTTTGGTCATCATGGGTCATCTGGAAAAAAGTCACCAAGGGAATAATCAGAAATAAAATCATTTAAATAAAATTATATTACATTAATATCCTAATAACTCATGAACGGTGACTCATATTGTAAATATGAGTCCACCATTGAGATGGTAATAGGTTATTTTCCCATGTCAAGTCATAACATTGGAAGGTGTGGGTGAACCATGACAAATTGTTTTTGAACATTTTTATGGGTAAAATAAACTATGAGATTATTTTATTTTAATGTTACCTCCACGTAGTGAACCAAAAAAACTTTTTCATTTAATAAACGAATAATAAAGGATCCATGGTTAGGCTCATAACACCAGAAATTCCCTAGAGGGTTCTTTGAGGAAACTGAATATTTCTCTTGGTGGGCGACAAGAGATCATGGATCAACAATCGACATCACACCTCGGATTCAAAAGAACTTCACCAATAGCAATGAAACCATGATCCTTCATCAGTGACTAATCCGAATCTTGGTTGGGTGGTTTTTTCTTTGTGATTTTTCCCCATTCTGGATTTTTATGATGAATGTGGACTAATCAACGAATATATTAGTCTATATATCAATCGTGTGTTGTGGGAGGGATTTATTATTGGTTAGCGGGATTTGATTTAATCTATTGTATAACCCAATCCCATAGATATTTATTTTTGGCCAAGTACACTTGTCCAACGATGTTAAAAAAAATTTATGTGAATTTCCCCCACTTTTCTACGCATTCATTACTATTGGACCCCCGTTGCCATGGTTCAATGTTGTCAGGAGGTTCCAAACGTGATCAGACCCCCGTATTAGAGGAAAACTAGTATAAAAATCTCTATATGTGTAGATAAGGTTCCAAGAAGGCTATATTTACAACGTTTTCAGTATTTGAACATCGGAGGTGGCTCGGTGGTCTTCGTAAGGATCCAAAGGTGTGGGCCTGGCCCGACAGTCCAAACCAGCGACCCGGTGGTGGTGAAGTGGTGTTGTCAGCTAGAGGTGGTGGCAACTGGATGTGGTGGTGTAGTGAGAAGTGCTAGTGTTCCATGTGGACAGAGCAGTGGAGCCGCATGGAGGCCTCCGGATGCGGAGGTCGGACCAGAGACGAGTCATGGGAGGCAGTTGTAGGGCACGAGTGAGTCGGTACAATAGAGATGGTGACTGTGTGGGAGTCGTGGCCCATTGGGATATGACACAACATGGAGGGCATATTGGTCCAGGTTAGAGTGGATAGGGTGTTTTCATGTGATGTGGGCCAATGGAGTAGGATAGGTGGGTTTTGTGGGATGTGGCCTAGATGGAATGGCTCAGTGAAGCAAACTAGATAGAGTGAGCCATCTAAGGTAGACAGGGCCGAGTGAGTTTGGTCCAATGGGATGGGTCAGGTCTTGTGGGTTTGGTTGGGCATGCCTTGTCGGGTCAAACCCCATAACCCTTTAATAACCTCAAAGTTCCATAACATCCAAATGAAGCATATGTTTGATGCACCTTTAGCGGTATTGGGACCCTTATTATGATATGGTACTCTCAAAATATTCTATTTGTGTTTGGTAGAAGTGTTTATAGGATATAATTTATTTTATTTTGGGTTCTCTAAGAATGATAGTTCTAAGAGTGGAATATTTTGGTTGGTTGTGACTTTGAGACTATGTGAATTTTTATGACTACTTGACTTACCATGACTGCATGTCTTACCGATACTACATGTATTATCAAGACTGAGTGTCTCATCAAGACTACCTATCTTTTTGATACTCGTTTTTTTGGATTATGTTTGATAATAATGTTTTTCATACTATATAATTATACCTATATGAGTTGATTTTACTGTTTCATTATGGTATATTTTGTGTATTTCTTTATTGTATAATTCATGTATTTCTTTATTGTATACATAATTTATTTATTTTTTGTATACATTATGTATTTATTTGTGGTATACTTCATGCATTCCATAGTGGTGTTCCTTAGTGGTGTTCCTTCATGGTGTTCCTTCGTTGTGTTCCTTAGTGGTGTTCCATAGTGGTGTTCCTTCATGGTTTTTCTTATTGGTATTCATTCAAGGTGTTCCTTAGTGGTGTTCCTTCTTGGTGTTCCTTCATGGTGTTCCATCATGGTGTTCCTTCATGGTGTTCCTTAGTGGTGTTCCTTAGTGGTGTTTCTTCATGGTGTTCCATAGTCGATTTCATTCATGGTGTTCCTTCTTGGTATTCCTTAGTGTAATTCCATTGTGGTGCCCCTTAGTGGCTTTCCTTTATGTTGTTCCTTCTTGGTGTTCCTTCACGGTGTTCCTTCATGGTGTTCCATAATAGTGTCCCGTCATGGTGTCCCTTATTTTTGTTCCTTTATGGTCTCCCATTCTGTAGTTCCTTAGTGATGTTCCTTCATGGTGTCCCTTAGAGGTGTTCCATCGTGGTGTTCCTTCATGGTGTTCCTTAGTGGTGTTCTTTTATGGTGTTCCTTCATCGTGTTCATTAGTGGTGTTCCTTCTTGGTGTTCATTCTTGGTGTTCCTTAGTGTTGTTCCTTCATGGTGTTTGTGGTGTTTATTAGTGTTGTTCCTTAGTGGTTTTCCTTAGTAGTGTTCCTTCATCATGTTCCTTCAGTGGTCTTCCTTTGAGGTTTTCCTTCGTGTTATTCCATTTTAATTTTCTATGTAGTATATTTCATTTGTGATTTTGTAGTATCCTAAAGTGTATTGTTTTAATCACCCATGCATGGGATTTTCTCAAAGATGTCATGTATTGTGTAGACAATATAATCTTTGACGGAGTCCTAGGTGGACAAGGTGGTGATTTGAGATACCAGACAGTCAAGGTGTTCTCATACGACTTCTGACATCTTCCCATCACCTTTCCTTTCATACAGTGTTTTATGCGGATGAGTTTTAAAAAGTTGTGCATTCACTTATACAAAATCTTCTTATATTTTGTCCATGTTTACAGTCTAGTTTTCTAATGTTATACTCTTTTGTTGGTATCATAGTTCTTGCATGCATTTTTTACTTAGTGTTTTTCACATATCAATATTTTAGGGCATGAAGATGTGAGCTTGTGTGTAAGTACTTAGGTAAATTCCTCCCATTTTTTGGATATTTCTAATGGGTGTTAATCATTATCCTCTACCCTATTAGAGGTGGGCATGGGGTATCCACGTCATGGGTACCTCTGGGATGAGTCGTGATAGAGTTGTATTAGAGGGCTTGGTTCTACCTTATGGTCGAGAGTCTGTGATGTTGGTTTGTGGAAATAGTGTTGAGTATTTCAAGTTCTTCATTTAGGAAAGGGAACCCAGTGTTGGTGTTGAAGATGACGTATCCATACACCAGGACTCAGGACACCTACTTTTTGACTCAGTACATGAAAACACGGGTTGTAAGGAAATTAATGGTACGTGCATCATATAGTATTTGGGTGTGTTCTTTGTACTTCTTGATTAAATTCATCAGACATACTCTATTAACTATGGTACATAATTTTTTATTTCAATATACCTCCATGTATATAGCTAGTCAGTATTCCACCATGTGATCACTTCATGACGATTCATCAGTAAAATGATTAGTACTAGATATAGAACATCCATGTGGTGTTCTAGTTATACCACCACTTGTAGATCAGCACATATTGCATGTAGTATCAGAGGATGAGGAGAGCGGGCTGAATGCACTTCACATGTTTCAGTGATAGAGACCCCTTAGGTTCTGAGGTGAACCTAACTCATAGGCGGTTGAATACTAGATTGAGGAGGTGATCCAAGTTTTCAATCTAGTCAGGACACCAGTAGATCAGATGGTTTTCTTAGAAGTGAGCCTTCTAGATGGATTAGAAGGGTGATTGTGGGTTTTGGATACTTGATTTTGTGATGAGGCCACTTTTCTGTGGATAATGTTTGAGAACGTTTTCAGAGAGGGGTTTTTACCTTGTAAGATAAGGGATATGAATTTCTAGGAGCTTCTACATCTATGATAGGACGACATGTCAGTATCTGAGTATTCATTGATGTATACCTACCATTCTAGTTACTCTATGGATGTGATCCACAACTAGTACTTCAAGGATCAGACCTTCAATAGAGGTCTTGGTAGGTACATCTGAGCCAACATTTTCCCTATGCTCATTCCTACATATGCAGGGGTGCTAGAAATAACATTTGTGGTTGATAGTTGCATGACTAGTTAGAAATATCATGTGGTAGTATATAGGGGGAAAATAGGAGAAAGTGGATCTACAGAGTGGCAGACATGATAGAGGAGTTGGGAGAGTAGCAGGAGGTGGTATACATTTTGACATGTTACCACCACCATGCCCATGTGGTCCAAACAAGGCTCAGGAAGCTAGATTAAATTTTAGGGGAAAACTGCATGTGGTCAAGGCTTATGACTCAGGGGATCTAGGAATGATTCATGGTATGATATGTGTCTATTACACCTTAGATACCATATTGATAGACATAGGTACTAGTCATTCCTTTTTTCCACAAATCTTTTCCAATACTAGAATGTTCCAATTAAACCATTGACTCAATCCTCATGCATGGAGATTCCTAATGGAGGACACCCAATGATCTTGCACCGGTTCCAACGGTGTGGACTGACTCTTAATGGTGAGAGTTTCGGTTGGGATATCTTAGTAGTGTCACTGAGGCATTACGATGTCAATCTTGGTATGGAATGGTTACCTATAGTTCATTCTTATATTGACTTTTTTATACGAAGAATGTGGTGCATCTATGTCATGACCTCATCCCTATAATGATTCCCCTCTTGAGCTAGCAATAAAAAAAGAGAGATAATGACCCTCGAGTCCTTCCTCCAGAAGGCCCCGGGGTGGAGATCAGTACCAAGGGTAGAAAATCTCAAGAAATGGGTGGCATTACTCTTTTTTATAAAAAAACAAGATGAGGGAATAAGATGGTGCATCCCAAAAATACTCCAAGACATACATATATAATATAAATCCAAAAGCATCCCATGTGCATATTTAAAACATAACTATTACAAAACAAGAGTCACCAATGTAAATACCAAATAAAGGATAAGTAGTGACACACCAATTATCGAAAATTCTGAGATATTAATGCCCCTTATGGTCCACATAGTCCACATGGAAACTTGAAAGCAGTTTTAAATACATAGGGTGAGCATAAAAAAATACTCACTGGGGAAAATCCAAAGTATCTAATGTATAAGTGGGAGAAGCATATTGATGCTCCTTTGAGAAAATAAAAAAACCAATAGAACCTAATAATGAATACTATCCATGCCAACCTCACCAAGGAACTCTCGCCAAATAATGCATTTCATGTAAAGTAATATAGTAATAACATTGATGTTTGGGTACTCCACACCACATCTCATTGGTTAACTGCTCGTACCCTAAAAAAACATCTTGGTGCTTCCACACTCTTCCAAAAGCCCCATGTCACAACCCACTCGCACACACCGGGGGCTCAGAGCCATTCCCACAACCAGGGCATACAAAGCTCCCTACATTTTTCAAACACACACCTAGGCCACAACCATACCACATTCCGAAGATACCTAGGAAGCACCCCACATCTAATCCTATAGAAACCTAGGGAATAATACCTCGTTTGAAAACACCTAGTACTTACAACCATACCACAACCTTCCTGATGAATCTTTGTCTACCAATTCCTAGAAGAGGGAGCATGGAAGAGCCAATAACTAGCCATTAACCCTCCCATCGAGATGTTGGGAAAATTCACCATCTTCTATGACAATGGGGATCTTCCTCACATAGTGCTCAAATAGGTTGGGGGGTATATAGAAATAAAAATAGAGAACAACTATATATATAGATATTAAAAATCATCTCAAACTATGGGTTTTTTCCAAACAAACAACCATCCCACAAAACTACTTTTTCTACTCCCTCTAAATGATTTCGCCAAAACCAGAAATAGCCACAATGAAAGATGATAAATGAAATCTATTGCCAACAATCCACAACTCAAAACATACCCATGGACAACTCATTTAACCAATTATCATACTTTATTATAAACTCCATTAATTCATTCCATCCCTACCCAGGAAACCACTAACCACATCGTCCAACAAGACACATAGCATAAATCACATAGATGAGAAAGACCCATATTAAAACAATTCACTTCACATTTGGACACATTGTAAAAAATGTAATCAAAGCAAAAACAGCCATACCAATAACTTCCATCATCATTATTCAAATTTATTCATCCCAACTCACTACCAAACACATCAAAACCTATAATCACAACCAAACCTGACTACCCCACTATATACCAACACCACACCCAGAAACATAAACATAAAACAACCCAAAATTTTATCCCCACTTCTCAAACACTACCCATCCATTCAATAATTCGTCAATCTCTCAACCAGATATTCTATTACACCACCAAAACAACCCCATACATACATTAGTTCTCCCAACAGAACACCACAAAACCACAAAAGCCATAATATAGAAAGAAAAAAGTTTATCACACACCCACACCATACCAAGAAAGGTGTATTCAGATTTATAAAGAAGTCATTATTTAATTCAACTATGATAATTCAGGTGTTATCATAGAACAAGTTGGATCCTGGGGAATCCATTTATTTAACAAAATATACATGTTTAATCAATTTCATAGATATTTTTTTCAACACATGATCAACAAAAAACAATCACAAGTCATCCTGAGTGCACAAAAAATACCACCAACGACCATGATTTTTAGTAGGCATATATCCTATACAGATAACTATATCAAAAAAAATTAAAATAGAAACATGTGTAACTTTTCCCCAACAATTTTTTATTGGATTAATTCCAATTATATTATCATTATTAAATTTTTATTCAAATACATTCACATGAAAAACATTCATACACCGACCATGCATCATAAACAAATAAAACATATTAAGGGATCCCTACCTTGAAAAACAAATGATCAGCACCTCCTCCTTGCACCAACTAGGGGGTACGAAATGCTCTAGGGAAATGAGGTCCATGGGTGTAGCACATATGAACTTCTACTTAGTGAAGTAAGTATTTGGGGATTCTTAGTAGCATGAGTAAAGGGAAACATACAAGGATGAAATGGTCTCGGATTTAGAAAGACGAGATCCTATATCAAGAGAATAAATGTTTTCAAAAGCAATTAAAGCCGGATCGCAATCAAGAACATGAATTTTGACTATATATAGGCCTCTCGAGCATTAGGAATTTATTTATATCCGATAAAATTGATTCAAAGCCCCTTAAAAATGGTGTTAAACCCAATTTATGTCTAATAAAATGTTAAAAGGTCTAAACTAGAAGAACTGCAAAAACATTTAATTTTAGAACATATGGAACAAACTCATCGGTGGATGAACTACCATTGTATGACTCACCATTAGGTGACCTAAAATTGGATGACTCACCATTGGATGAGTCACTGTTAGATGACTCACTGTTTGATGAGTCGCTTTTGGATGAGTCACCGCTAGATGAGTCACTGTTGGATGAGTCAATGTTGGATGTGTCACTGTTGGGTGAGTCACCATCACGAGTCATTATCAGTGAACTACCATTGAAATTCATCATTGGATAATTCATAATCATGATTAAACATTGTTTGAGTCACCATTGTGAGTCACCTCTAGATGAGCTACCAGCGGATGTGTCATCGTTGGGTGACTTATCGTTGGTGAGCAATCATCGTGTCCCATCATTAGTGACTCGCCATTGTGAGTCCCTGCTCTGACTCACAGGTCCTGAGTCACCGATGTGACCTACTATCTCCACTCACTAGTGGATGACACTCTGAAAGATGAGCTACTTTGAGAGAAACTATATTTTGAAAAACTCTAGAAATCATCCACCATGACCTCTCAGAACACCTAAAACACTGGATTCACACAAATGAATTGATTGGGGAGGACCAAGACATTACATGCGATACCTCTAAAGGTATTCTCTCCCTCAATAATTCAAAACCAAACATAGAATAAGGAGGGGTCTGAACAACAACCCCATGATATACCTCTCAAGTATCATGAAATACTTAAAACATTGTTTTCATCTCATCACACCAAAGTTCAATAATAATCCACCTTGTGTTGTTCAAAATATGGAGTGAAACCTCAAAATCCAAAAACACCTCCTCCGAAATCTTCTAACCCAAAAAAACAGAAGACACACCACAAGCACAATAACCACATTTTCCCAACACATGAATCAGATAATCTCGTCCTTCTTGTCAATATATTGTCTACTCTAGTCAGAACTAAATCACCTACATTGGATTAATTGTATCTCAATTAATGAATCTCAATTAGAAATATAGTCTTCCATATTCCAAATGTTAGGAAATTATCACACATCATATAATAATCATATAACTCAGCTTATAACATACAAGGTTCAAACATAACATTACAATGATAAAAAATAACATAGAAAAAATCAAAAAAACTCTGGGTAATGGGTGAACATCTATGCTTCTCACTCCCAAGAACTCACTTCCAAGCCACCATGTGTCCAAAACACTTGAACTAGGGGAATCCTAAGTTCATGTAGCACCTTCTACAAAAGATCCAAGATCTCTGATGTCCTCTCCATGAATTTCGTGTCATATTTTATATCCATCTCTCCCTAGTAAAAGAACTCATGGGAGTCATCGTGAAGATACTGATGAAGATGAAACAAATGAAATACATTGTAGACCTTATCCAACTACAGTGGTAGTGCCAAATGGTATGGCACCTTGACAACTCTCCCAAACACCTCAAATGGTCTGATGAACCTAGGAGAAATATTTATTCATCTAACAAACCTCTACTTCCCACATCAAGGGGAAACCTTCATGAACATGTGGTCCCCAATGTGGAACTCTAATGGCCTCCTCCCACGATTGATATATGACTTATTACAGTCATGTGAAACCTTCATCCTCTCATGGACAAGCTAAACGTTGTCTATTTTTCTCTTTACTATCTCGAGACCAAGCACAGTTGTCTCCCCAACCTTTGTTTAACACAAGGGAAAATGACATGGTCCTCTGTAAAAGTATTTTAATGTATCCATTACAATAGAAGATTGATAGATATTATTTTAATAAAACTTTACCAAAATAAATTGTGGCACCCAAGATCCACCAATGTCCATGACACATTCCCGTAGCATATCCTACAACATCGGGATAGTTTGTTCTATCTACCCATTTGTTGGATGGTGGAAAGGTAGTGTGGAGGCGTAACTACGTGCTAAAATCATGTGGCAATCCCCTCTAGACACGTGAGGTAAAATATGTATCCCAATCCAAAACAATGGATCTAAAAACTCTATGTATCCATGACATATCATCCACATACCTCCTTTCCAAGGAATCCATTATTCGTAACTCCTTAATTGCTAAAACGTGTGTCGATTTGGTCATCTGAGCCACTACAACCAATATTGCATCACACCCTACTTGAGACCTAGGTAATCCTGTGAAAAAATACATTGATATGTCATCCTATTTTCATTCAAATAAATATATGGACTGCAAAAAAACCATATAGAACACGGTTCTCATCCTTCACATGCTGGAACACTTAGCACTTCGCCACAAACTCTGCCACTACTCGCTTCATCCCGGGTCACTAGAACTGCTCCCTCATGCCAAATTACATCATTAAAACTCTCAGGTGCACTGCCAAGTGATCTATGTAATTCATAGAGGAATACCTCATGCATCTCCACTTGAACATATAGTCTTCCATTGAACAACATCATATTATTACCATCCTATGACCATCCTACTAGAGCATCACCATGGTCAATGTGATCGTGCGTCACCTCTACCTCCAAGTATCCCCACTGAGACATCTCCACCTTCCACATCATAGATGACTGAACTATCAAATGAAATAGATAGCCTCTTCCACTATCCATTCCTTCATCTAATTATAAGGTATCCAAAACCCCCATGACATTCCATGTATCTTCCAATTCTCAAACTACCTCCCTCTAGGACTTCCTGGTCAAGGTATCAGCCACTAAATTTTACTTCCCTAAGGTCTAGGAGATCTAAAATAATATCCTTAAAGAAAATCTATCCACCTTTGATGTTTCATGTTTATATATCATAGAGGAAAGATATATATCAAGCTCTTATGATCCATGATAACCACAAAGCGCTCCCCAGTGAGGTAATACCACTAAAAATTTTGCGTGAACACAACTGCTGCTAGATCCAGATCATGGTTGGAATTGTTACATTCATGGGGATGTAACTACCTACACATATAAGGAATCACTCCCTACATTTCATCATCATATATCTCATGCCTATATGGGATGCATCCCAACACACCTCGAACATCGCCCCTTCCTATGGAAACCAGAGCACTGGAGCACAGAACAAATTCGCCATCAGATAGAAGAATGTTTCCTAGCACAATAGACTCCACACAAAATCTTGGACCTTTCTAGTTAGAGTTGTCAATGGGGCTACAACTCAAGAGAAATTAGTTAAAATCCTATGGTAATAACCCTCCAGACATAGAAATCATCAAACCTCTGCAATATTCTTTGGTGCGTCCCAAGAAAAAACTACCAATACCTTTTACGATTCCACTAATACACCTTTCTACGACACCACATGTCCAAGGAATTGTACCTATCATATATAGAAAATAAACTTGTACAACTTCCCATAGAAAATGTAGTGTCAAAGAACCTCCATGAAATTCCTGATATACTCTGTATGCTCCTCCTCTAGATTCAAGTAGATCAGAATTTCATCGATGAATACGATGATGAACTGGTCAAGGAACCCATGGAAAACAGTGTTCACAAGACCCATGAACATGGTTGGTGCATTCGTAACACCGAACGACATAACCACGAACTCAAAGTGCCAATACATTCCCATGAAAGAAGTCTTTAGGATATAATTTTCCTTTACCATAAAATGATGATACCCAGACCTTAGATAGATCTTAGAAAACCCACTTTCTCCCCTCAATTGGTCAAAAAGACTATCTATATTTTGGAGAGTGTAACAGTTCATGACCATTACCTGATTCAACCTCTGATAGTCTATGCAAAACCCCAATCCACCATTTACCTTTTTCTCAAATAAGACTGGATCACCCCATAGTGACACACTTGGCCGAATAAAACCTGTATGCATTAGATCATCTATCTGAATCCTCATCTCACACAGCTCTAAATGTGTCATCCCATCAGATTCCATAAAAATTGGTGAAGCATCGGGATACGATTCTATATCAAAATAAACATCTCATCGAGGATATAGAGTCACAACCTCCTTAGGGAAAACATTAAAATACATCCCAATAACTCTAGGGACTTCCTTCATTTAAGTATCCACTAATTCCACTAATATCTTGGAAAACAAGTAAATAAGAGGCTCCAGATGGTAAATTCAAACCTTACATATCCTCTCACCCATGATGGCTACAGATTGACTATTTATATATTAAATAATTAATATTATAAGGGATAATTCAATAATAACAAGCATAGAGTACAACTAGTGATGTCAAGGATGACATCGTACAGTTGTATTTGTAATAGGAAAAGACCCCCATGGGACTAATCTGGTCCCATCATCATCCTACATCCTCATAACACATTAAACAAGTCGGTATGAACTCTAACTGGTGAAATCAATGATAGGGGAACGAGAGCCCACTCTACCTCATGTCCCAATGCATGAGATAGACTGGGTGAAACAAAGGAGTGTGAATCTTCTAAATCAAACAATGTGAAAGCAATAGTACTGAATAAACTGATCGTACCTCAAAAGATCTCTGGCCCCACTAGGATTCATGCCTCTACTTCATGCATTTAATCTTATCCAGATCCCCTAACACTCTGTCGATGACCACCTCCCAGACTAAAGTTGGGTCGAGGTCCCTGAGGAACAACCTAAGGTTGACCTCCACCAGCTATATCTCCCCTCAGTGGATTTGAAGCTTGTTGTCCTTACTTTTTAAACAGCATAGCTGGAAACTACTACTGAGGTAAGAACTAAACCTTCCCACCTCAACCATAATGATCTCAAATGAACATCGAGAACTAACTATGAAGATTCCCATGGTTTTCACAAGCGAAACACCTTGGCTCCTAGTTCATGGGGAAAGCACAAGGACCTAAAATCAATAATGTGAATAGTTGAGGTCGACTCTCACTAGTCAAAACCTAGAATTCCATTGCACTTGAGACCGACAAGTGGTAAACTGACCATTCAAAGAACTTTTCTGGCTCCCATCTCATGGTAGAACTCCTCATGAGTGCATCCACTAAACTACATCCACCTTCTACTGGACCTCCAAGTATTTCGATAAGGTAAATGGAGTAATCGTGTACTAGAGTGAAGGACGATGTGCCTCCTATAAGAATCCCACATGAGAATAATCATTTAGAAAGATATTTGATGAAAAATAAATGAGATATTTGAAATGGTTCCCTATCTTCTATAATAACATACTCCTCCTCTAGTGGGAGAGTAACTCCTACCACAGCTCAACCTTTATGGTGGAACAAAGGAATTATTCTCAGAATTCTTTCTTGAAATCATCCTACAAAACATCTACCTCATTCCTCTCCCATGGGTACAAATTCCACCACTGATGCACATAAACCCTCATCTGGATCACTTTAAAATGGACCAAGTACTCTGTCGTAAGTCATATCTAGCTGAAGGTGATCACAAGATCCTCAAGCATGTTCTTTGTCTCTGTATCCAAAACGCTACCCTCGTACTTTACCAAGGCCTAGCTCTAGAAATAACATAGAATATGTTGTGACTAGTCATCCCCTTTTATTAGATCGAACCTCTATTGATCAACCGGATCAGCCTACTGAACCTCCACTACCTGCACGACACGTAGATGATGACTGGGTGTCATAGATAAAAGGTAAAAAATGAACTCCTAATCCTGAGTAGTATGGAATTTTATTTAAGATTTATATTAACAAATTATAACTTATTAATTATCTCAAAATTCAAAAGAAACCCAATTAAAATAATAACACAAGTAATTAAGATGCATGTACCTTTCCAAGGGTCTCAACCCTACAAACTATGTAGCCTCACATAGTCCTTCGATAGACTCAGAGTCCTTGCATCGGATCAAGGGGTCCCTAAATCTCATGTCCTTGTCAGTCTTCCCTAGCCTATGTCATGAACCAATATCACCTAAAACTATTTCCCTACCAACCCATGAAATCCTCACATGTCCTAACTATAAAATCTATCATATCTCGAAACCAACACATTTGATACCATTTTTTCACGACCCCCTCCCTAAAAATATATGTTGGAACCAAGGATGTTCATTACTGTAAATACAGTATGGTTTATGTTTTTTATCAACTCACTTTGGGTTAATCAAGGTGTTTTCATGTCAAGTGATATTAACGTACATGACGAAGTCGGTGTTTTAAGGTGGCTTACTTTCCCAGATTTTTCCATATTTTTTGAGGCTCAAAATCAGGAATTTGTTTTTAGAAAAATTAGGTTTTCTGAAAAATCATCACACAAAATGGGATTTCTATGTATAGCTCACAAATCATGAAATATAGTACATGGAATGGGGAATCTCAAACTAGATAGCAGGAACAGTTTGTGGAATGGAAAAAGATACATGGTCCACATAAGAGGAATTGTTCATAGGGTGAAGTAGGATCGTGGGAAGTCCTATAGTTCATGGAAGGAAAATGGTTCACAGCATGAGATTTCATTCACAAATGTAAGGTGAAGTTTTTAGAATCCATGTAGGGTGTTGTTTTTGAAAATGATGTGGTGATTTTTTCCGCAGTAAATGGATAATGGCGGTATGTAGACTGTGTAGGGAATATAGTTCGCAGGTGATTCATGGTACGTGATAAAGGAATTTCTATATCGAAGATTTGGTAAATCTTTGTCTATCAAAATTTTTATATCTATCTTCATATATAAGGATCACTAATCCCTTAGTCAGAGAGTGGAACTGAGATTAAAAATTTGAGAGGAATTTAGTGAAGTCTATAAGTTATTCAAAAGAATACAACCTCGCAAAGGATACTATCATTAGAAATCCGAAATGAATTAGGTGAAGTCCAGAATAATTTATGGAATGCAGTTTGAAGAAGATGGTTTTTGGAAGATGGTTTGCAGAGGACAGTTCATGGAAGAAGGTTTGTGGAAGACAGTTCATGGAGGAGGGCTCGGTGCATAGGTGGAGATGGTCCACAGAGAAGAATAAATACACAAACTCCATTTACGAAGTTAGTTTTTATTCCTGGTTTGTAGAGGTAGTACGCAGAGGTGGTATGTGAAGCACTGTAGTACACTAAAGAAAAAGAGCAGTTAACTGAGGAAACGTTCGTGAATGAATAGTAAATGGAAAATTATATTATATATATAGGGGAAAACGAGACTTCAAAGGAGAATCTATCCATATTTGATGATGTATTATTTAATGTCAACCCCTTAAAGTGTCTATCATGTTAATAAAATGAGTTTATGTTCTTCCCAACGCATGGAGAATGGGGGAGTCAAAGAAAGTGATCTCAGGGAAGTAGTGTGTTATCCCTAAAACATTGTCAAGGTAGTGCGCCTAGTATAGAGTGACTATGATAAACTTTTTACTCCATAACTATTGAAGATTAGTGGTATTTGGTAAAATTATAAACCTATCAGTGTATGATCCTTGGACTTATCCCTTAGCAGTGAACCAAGTAATTTTTTTTATATTTACTTTATATGTGATTGTTTGTTTTATACCTTTCTCTCAAATAGGTTTAACAGGTTCCTTCTAATGTGGGAACAAGATCCATCAGTTTAAAAGAAAACTTGAAACCCTAATTCACACCACTCTTCTTAGGGCGTTCAACGGTCCTTAAAGTGGTATCAGAGTGTAAAGGTTTCTTGTGTTAAATGTTCCCTTAATTTATACCATGGAAAATATAGTGAATGTCAGGAGTGTACCTCTCTTTGATTGAAGAAACCTTTAGATATGAAAGAATATGATGAGATCTCATCTAAGAACTATTGGAATGAAAATATTGTTATCCACTGCTCAAGGAATACAGATTACTGATCCAATTGGGTTGTCTATGAATGATACAGACAGAGAAATGCTTGGTGTAGATGAAAAATCCCTGAATACCCTCACTAATACTCTTTTTAATAAAATATATCTAAAGTAGATGAGTTTTAATTCTATAAAGTCTATATGGTAAAAATATAGAATATATATAATGGTGAAAATAATATGAAGGAGGAAAAACAACAAGTTTTGAACAACATGTTTAATGATCTGAAGATGCATCCAGATGAAAATGCTGATACCTTTTTAATCAAATTACTGAAGTTGTCAGAGCAATAAGAGGACTTGGTAATGAAATAAAAGACATTGATATTGTAATGAAAATATATAGAAGTATTCCACCACTTTACAATCAACAGGTGTTATACCTTGAGTATAGTGATCGTTACAGTATTTCCTTGGATGATCTAAAGAGCATCATAGTGTAATGTTAGATGAATGTCATACCAGAAGTTGCAATGACTCGAGTAAGCAAGGAAATTACATTCAATGACATGGAAAAACATGAAATTTAGAGAGATAATATTGATGAAGACGATGATGAAAAATAAATTATTTTTCTCATTTCCAAGAAATTAAATAAGGTAAATGATAAATTTGAAGGTAAGTGACCTCTGGCTTGTATTCATTATGGCACAGTTTGGCACATTGCCTCTTAATGCATAAGAAAGTTTGGTAATGAATAAAGTGATGCTGAAGATATGCAGAAGCATAGAAAAAGTTCTTTAAAAATATATATTTCAAGTATGATAAGAAAATACATATTGGGGTTTTTTATATGAGGAAGAAGATGATGATAGTATATTTTTTGAGGAGAAAGAACCAGAATTTAAATTTAGTGCTCATGCTTCAATGATGGTTACCATTGAGAAATCAGAACCATCAGGAGATAAAGCTAAAAATAATCAGTTGAACACTGATGTCGATCTCAGTTTGAAACTTAAGGATTCTTTTGTTAATCATTATAATCTGTTAAATATAAGAAAAAAGTGGAAAGAAATTGTGGAAGAGTCATTAGTATATGTTGATATACTGGAAGATGAAATTAATCAAATTGAGGAAGTAGTAATGGAATGTTAAACAAACACTAAAAGCACTGAATATATAGTTAAACTAAAGCTCAAAATTGAATAACAAGAAAAGTTAATTAATGGCCACACATCTAGACTGGAGTAGAAGTACAAAACTATTGAGGGATTTGAATAAGAGGTTATTACTCTTAGGCGTAAACATGAAATTGAATCAAGTCCAATTTAAATAAATAAGATAATTTTGTTTGGAAAATTATCAGATGTTGAGCTGTTATTGAAAGTTAAACAAGGTTTTTAGGGAGATGAAAATGTTTTTAATGATAAAATACCCTAATTAATTGGAAAAATAGAATTTTTTGTGATGCTGACATATCAAATGATAGAAGTAAAATGGAAAGAAATAATGTAAGATAGAATTTGGACATATCAAAAAGACACATGAAGTCCAAACAAAGAAATTCACAAATTAGATTAAAATACGGACTGCAAACTTTCCTCGAGTCTCCTGAGATGATATATAGTAAAAATATTTTCCTAGGGTAGTTAACATGTGGAGAAATAAAATTGAAAAGACATTTCCACTTATGAAATGTAAATTCTGGGGCTATATGGGTTATACCATCCAATATTGTCCAGAGGTAAGGAGTTATTTGAATGGAAAAGAGCAAAGAATTCAACAAAGGATAATGAATTCATATCCTAATTATAATTGAAGAAACAATTTCTATGGATATTTTTTCCATTATTCTAAATTTATCCATAAATCTATTTATTTCAAGAAGAGGAAAGTGAAGAAAAATTCATAAAAAACTCTAATAAAAGTCAATACTCATCAACTAGATAATGTTTCTATTGAAATGGGTTTTCTCTTCTAGAAGAATAATATGAGTATGAATAACCGACACACATGGAAGAAATATTTGAAAGTCTATATTTATCCTAATTTCAATATAATATTTCAAGTATTTAAAAGAAAAAAAACCTAAAAAATACACCCTTGAAAAAGTAGACCTCAATGATACAAAGAGGAACATCACCTAGATTCTGGATAGTGGATGCTCATCTGATGTGACAAGTAATGAAGACTTGTTAACTAATGTTTAGAAAAAGGTTGATGGAATAGTAATATTTGGTAATAATGGTGCTTTGAAGATCAAATGTAGTGGAAGAATTGAACTGGCTAATTGTAAGATAAAGAAAACTGATGTTCTTTGTGTGGATGGTTTGTATCACAATCTCTTGAGTGTGAGTCAACTCTGTGACTCGTGAAATATTTTAAAATTCATCCTAAAAGGGTTCACTATAAAAATAAGAACCTGGAATTCCTTTATGAAGGGATTCATAACAAATATAAACTTATATTATTTTAATAGTAAAGTGAACATTTGTTCCATGATAGTTGAAGAAGAGAAAATGTTGTGGCATCAGAGGTTGGGTCACATCAATAAATAAGATATAGAAATGATCACTAAACTGAATATTGTCATGGATATCCCAAATCTGAAGCATGAATTAGAGAATACTTCTAAAGTCTTTATGCAAGGAAATATGGTGTGCAGTTCATATCATCCAAGGAATAAAAGAGCATAAAATCATCTTGATATCATTCATAAAGACATATGTATTCTGATAAATGTTTTTGGAACATATTGAGAAAGTTACTTTATCCTTTTCATTTATGATTATAGTACAATGTCTTGTGTGGTGGTTATACCCAGGAAACAACAAGTGCTTGATTTCATGAAAACATATCACCAAATTGCTGAGAATTATAACGGATAGAAAATCAAAGTTTTGTGATCTCACAATAGAGAAGAATATACATCCATTGAGATGGAAAACTACATAGAGAAACATGGAATACATCATGAGGCATATATTGTGATAAATCCATACTAAAATGGTGTTTTGGGGGTCCAAAATCAGTAGGTTAATAGTATGGAAAGTACTTTTCTGATTGAGTATTGTATCTCTATCCATTACTAGAAAAAAATCTATTCAAGTTTTATTTTATATTAAAAACCGAACATGGATATATATTGGGGAAACCAACACACCCTATGAGTTATGGAATGAAAGGAAGCCCCCTATGAAGTATTTTCTTGTTTTTAGAAGTAAATACTTTATTTGAAACAAATAAGGAATCCAAGGAAAGTATGGTGATGTAGAAGATGATGGAATATTCCTTGGATATTTATTGATTTTCAAAGCCTACAAATGATTTAATAAACATATTGGACTTTTTTTGGAAAGCATTGACGTGAAGATCATTGAATATAAACAAACAAATTCCTCAAGGAATTCGTATGCTGATGTGATAAAATATGAGGAAAAATGTGGACATGGAAGGGATCCAAATATATAAGTATATTAAGGGGTGGAAAACACTCAATAATTACATCATGAGGTTTACTTAGAAGAAGAATTAGAAGAGGAAACCATGGCTGAATAAAATTCATCTGAACATCATAGGAGAAATCAAAGAGCTGAAATTGATCAATCCAACATCATTAGAAATTGGATAGCTCCCACAAATACAAGGATAATTAAGAATAATGAAAAATCAATATTCCTATTAATTGCAGAACCATCATTATTTTAATAAGCTACAAATGATGAATCATGGGTTTAATACATCATGGAATAGTTGGATCATATCGATAAGAATCAAACATTAGATCTAATTAAGTGACCTAAAAACCACAATGTGATTTTTATGAAGTAAATTTTCAAAAATAAATTTGATGAGATAGGAAATGTGATAAAAAATAATGTGTGTTTGGTGTGTAATGCCTATTAACATATTGAAGGTATTGATGTTAGAGAAACATTTTCTCTGGTGGCTAGACTGGAGTAAATCATCTAGTTTCATTCCATGAAAATTAAAAGTGGATACCAAGGGTATCAAATGTATATCAATACAACTTTCTTAAATGGTGTTCTTGAACAATAAGTCTATATTAAAAAACCAGTGGGCTTTATTCATGGTAATAATTAAATGAATGTTTGAATATTAAATAAGACTCTATATGCTCTGAAATAGGAACCACATGCATTGTACTCTCAACTTGATTATTATCTGAAGAAGCTCAAATTTAAAAGAGGAGTGGATCACAATATTTTTGTGAATAATTATCAGAAAGATCAGTTCATGGTTCTGGTGTTTTTATATGATATTATATTAGGAGGAAGAAGGAATGGATCAGTGGAAGAATTTTCTGTTCACATAAAATAAGAATTTGAAACGTCTGTTATTGTTCAACCCAAATAATTCTTGGGTCTATAAGTGATTCATAGAAAATACTACACATTCATTTCTCTAGAAAAGTACACAAGAGAGTTGCTGAAAAAATCAATATATATGAATCTAAAGCAATGATGACTCTAATTGAGGTGGAAACTAACTTTGAAAGCATTTAGATGGGACTTATGTAGATCCCACCATGTATAGGAAAATAATTAGAAGCCTAATGTACTTAACAACAACATGGTAAAATATTCCCTTCGCAACATGCTTATAGTCCCTCTTTCAAAGTAATATAAAGGAAGAATATATGACAGCAGTTAATCGAATCATGATGTCCATTCACGTTACGAAAAAGTTTGCATTATACATTGTTGTATGAAAAGATAATGGATTATCATCATTTTATGATGATGACTAAGCTAGAAAACAAATGGTGATTCACTATGAGAACAATAGTGAAATTGATCTTATAAAGAATCGTGTTCATCATTCGTGTATGAAACACATTGAAATCATATATCACATTATCAAGAAAAAGGTGGAACACGAAATAATTAAAATGGATACTTTTGTAACTGATAATCAAGTGGATGACATGCTGGCCAATTCATTATCAGAAAATCTATTTGAGAAACATCGATTGAACCTCAGTGTTCAACCACCTCGTAGTACATGATAAGGTTTCAGTTCCTCCCCTCTCCCTATTTGTATTAACTTTTTTAATTTGTTTGTGAAAGTGATGGAGGTTTATAGGGAAGATACGATCTAGGGGGACTGTTTTTTTGGCTCTACCAAGTTCACATACAGGTCGTTGGATTTATTTCCAATGGGGTAGAATGGATAAATTCATTTGTATAGAGAATGATGAATGGATAATGGAGGAGAATGAAATGTTTTTCTGAAATGTTTTATGGTTACAAGATAAATTAAATGAGTTATAATGGGGGAGAATGAAAATGGTGAAAACAAGACATCTTTCAAGAATTATAAGACAGAATAATCTAATTCATACTTACCCTCCTGTTTTCTGAAAATAGCATTTCTCTTGTAGACTTAGAAATTTTTCTGATTAGTTTCTCATTTATCAGGTTTTGGCTAGTCCTTCATTGAATTTATCTGCAGATTTCTAACAAATCAAAAGTGGGATATTGTTGGAACCAAGGTTGTTATTTTCTGGAAATGGAGTATGGTTTATGTTTTTTGTCAGTTTACATTGGGATGATCATGAGGATTACATGTCAAGTTATCTTACAGTAACGGCCAAAGTAGGTGTTTAAGGTGGTATAGTTTCTTAGTGTTTGTTAAATTGTTGGGCCTCAAAATCAAGAGTTTGTTTTTGTAAAATAATTTTTTTTCACAAATGAAGTATGTGGAATGGAAATTTCAAGAACAGTTTTCATATCCCAAAATATGGTATATGGAATGGTGAACCACAAAACACATAGGGGGAAAAGTTTATAGAATTAAAAATGTTACGTGGACTGCATAAAAGGAATGGTTTACATAGTGAAGGAGGTTTTTAGGAAGGCATTCGATTCTCAGAAGGAAAATGGTTTGTAGGATGGTGTGTCATTCTCCAATGTGAAGCAGAGTTTTCAAAAGTTTTGAAGGGTGTCATTTTCAGAAATGAGGTAGTGATTTGTGTCTCCATGTAGGGAGAATGGCGGTATAGGGACTGTGTAGGGAATATGGTTCACGGGTGATGCATGATATTTGGTATAGATAGTGTCATATCAAAGATTTTTTAAATTTTGGTTTAGCATATTATTCAGGTCTATTTTATTATATAAGGATACCTAATTCAGTCATTAGACATGACTATGAGATTAAGAATCTGAGAGGAATTTGGAGAAATCTAGAAGTATTTCATAGGAAGACAACCCCACAAAGGAGACTTAGATTAGAAATTATAATATAATTTTGTGAAGTCCAAAATTATTTGAGGTAGATAGTGTATAGAAGATAGTTCGCAAAAGAGGGTTCGTGGAGGGTGGTTCATGGAAGAAGGTTTGCGAAAGAATTTTTGAGGAAGACAATTCACGGAGGAGGATTTGGTCTGCAGTATGAGTTGACCCACAGTTAATAAGTAGTATGTGGACACAGTTTTCAAAGGTAGTATGTGGTTGTGGTTTTCAAAGTCAGTATGTGGAAGTGGTACATGGAGCACTGCAGTACGTAGAGGAAGTAGTCCAGTTTGTAGAGGACATGTTTGCAAAAAAAAGTGCGTAGAAAAGTAGATTACATATATAGGGGGAAACAAGACTTAAACATATCATATATCCATAGTTGAGGATGCATTATTTTATGTTAACCCATTGAAGTTACCTTCATGTTGATAAACTGATTTTAGATTCTTCCCAACATAGTGAGCAAGGGGGAGTCGATGGATGTGATCTGAGGTACGTATTGTTCTATCCCAAAAAATTTGTAAGGGCAGTGTGCCTAGTATAGAGTGATTGTGCTAAACTTTTGTACTATAAAACTTGGGGAGATTAGTGTTTTTTTTATGACTAAAAACATATCGTTGTATCATCCTTGGAAGCATCCTTTAGTGGTGAACCAAGTAAAATTTGTGTGTCTTCTCTTTGTATGTTTTTTTTTATTCCTTTATCATCCCACAATTTTAATAAGTCCCTACCAATGTGGGAACAATATCCATCTGGTTAAAAGAAAAAATTATCATCCTAATTTACCCTCACCTCTTAGAGTGTTTTGAGGTCCCTCAGGATTCCCCTCTTGAGATGGAGATGTCTGAAGAGGGATAATGACCCCTCGAGTCCTTCTTTCAATATGTCTGAGGGTGGAACCTAGTACCAATGGTATAGAATCTCACAAAATGGGAAGTATTCCTATTTTATATAAGAAAAAAAAATTGGGAGATAATATGGTTTATCCCAAAAAAACTCCATGAAAGAAATATATAAATGAAATTCAAAAACATCCCACATGCATGTTTAAAATATAACTGTTTCAAAACAATAGTCCCCAAATTAAATTCCAAAAACAATGTTATATAGTGACATGTCAATTAACCCAAATAACAAGCTAGTAATGCCCAGTACTATTCAGGTAGTCCACCTGGAAAACTGAATGAAATTGTATATACATATTGTGAGCATAAAAGTATACTCAATTAGAAAAATCAAATTCTCTCATGCACAAGTGGGAGAAGAATACTAATGCTCCTATGAGAAAACATCAAAAACCAAAAACCCCTAACAAGGAATACTATCCATCCCAATCTCACCAAGCAATTCTCACCAAATAATGCATGTCAAGTAAACTAATATAAAAAAACACTGATGTTTGGGTACCCCACATGACTTCCCATTGGTTAACTACTCATTCCTTAATGGTAAATGTCCTGGAACTTCCACAGTCTTACATAAGACCTATGTAACAACTTTCTTTCATAAACCTAGGACTCATATCCAATCTCACAACATAGGCATACGAATCTCACCACATTCTTCCTGCACAAACATGGGCCCCACCATACCATATCCTAAAGACACTTGGGAGGAACACCACATCTCATCTCGTAGACACCTGGAAAAAGCATACTTGAGCCACAAACACTTGGGCCTCACAACTGCACCACAACCTGCTTAAAGAATATTCTGATACCAATTCCTAGAAAATGTAGAAAGTAAGATCTAATAACCAGCAATCCATCCTCCCATCGGGATATTGGGAAAAGTCATCATCCCCCATGATAATGGGGGTGTTCGGCACATAGTAATCAACTAGGGTGGGGTGCATATAAAAATAACAATAAATTAAAACTATATATATATATATATCAAACACTCATCCCAGCCTATGGGTTTTTTTTTCAAAAAAACATCCAACCCACAAAGATACCTTTGCTGCTACCTCTAAATGCATTTATTAACAACAGAAACGGTCTCTATGGGAGTTGATATATGAAATCCACTACATAGTAATCCACAACTCAAAACATATGCCCAACCAACTCATTTAACCAACTATCACCCTTTATTAAGAAATCCATTTATTCCTTGCATCCCTACCCTAGAAACCACTAACTATAGTGTGATACAACCCACATAGTATAAACCACAAACCTGAAAAAGTTCCACAGTAAAATAATTCACTTCACATTAAGACACATCCTATAACATGTTACCGAAGGAAAATCACCCACACCAACCCCTTACATTGTCATTATTCAAAGTCATTAAACCTAACTCATAGCCAAACTCAGTAACACATCTTATCAAAACCAAACCCAATAGCCCTGCTATATAACGACACCACACCCAACAACCTAAAAAACCCCAATCCAAACCTGTATCCCCATTTCTCAAACACTTCCCATCCATTGAAAAATTAGTCAATATCTCAACATGGTATTCCATTACACCACAAACCACCCCAAACAAATATTTATGCACTCTACCCCATCACCACACAACCACATAATGTAGAATACAGAATGAAATCACACATAGCACACTATCACACCATACTAGGAATGGTGTATTCAAATTTAGCAAACACATGTTCTTTAATTCCAGACTGATAATTCAGGGGTTATCACTGAACAGGTTTGATCCTTGGGGTTCCATTTATTTAATCGAATATATGGGGTTAATAAATTGAATATATACAGTCATTAAACCCATGATCCTCAATAAGCCATCACAAGTTAACTCGAGTACAGAAGCAATGACCACAAATGACCATGATTTTCAGTTTGCATGTAGCCCATACATGTCACAATATCAATAAACAATAAAAAATAAGATTCTGTCACCTTTCTCCATCCCCTATTTATTGGTTTAAATCTGGTTCAATTATCTTTATGAAATTTTGATTCAACTACCATCACATGGAAAACATTCATCTATCCACCCCACATGATAAAAAATAAGATGGATAAAAGGATCCCTACCTCATTAAATAGACGACCAACACCTCCTCCTTGTGCCAACCTTGGGGTTTTTCAGGATCTTGAGAAACACAATACAAGGAGGTAGCACATACAAATGGATCCTTGACACTTGATAGAAAAAGTAAAGAGAAACATACAATGATGAAACGATCTCAATATTAGGAAGGTCAGCTCCTATATCAATGGAAGAAATGGTTTCCAAATCCATTAAAGAATGATAATGATCAAGACCACACATTTTGATAATCTAAAGGCCTCCTGGGAATTAGGAATGTATATATGAATTTTATATCCCTAGAAACGGCATCAAAACCCCTTAAATATGGTGTTAAACCGCATTTATGTCAAATAAAATGTTAAAGGGGAGAAATTTGAAAAACTGAAGAAACTAGTAATTTGAAAATCTATAAAAAAGACTGAGTAGTATATGAAATACCATTGGAAAACTCACCGTTAGGTGACCTACCATTGAATGACTCACCACTGGATGAGCCACCATTGGACGACTCACAGTTGGATGAGTCACTATTGGATGAGTCACCATTGGATAAGTCACTGTCAAAAGACATTTTTGGCAACCTACCCTTTTGATAAATTACTGGATGAGTCACTTTCATGAGTCAATATTGTTAAAGTCTCCATTTTGAGTCACTATTGGATGTGCTACTAGAGGATACGCCACTATTAGCGACCTACCATCGTGTCCCACTATTAGGGACTCATCGTTTCAAGTCACCACTCTGACTCACCAGTCCAGACTCACTAGCACAAACTATCATCACCACTTTCCAGTGGATGACTCACCATTAAATGAGTTACCATTGGAAAATTTTATTTTGAAGAACTATTTAAATGATACACCATAACCTGCTAAAACACCTCAAAAACTGGGTTCTCACAAATGAATGGACCGGGGAGGTCTGATAAACTACATTATGCAGTGGTGAAATGAATTTTCCCTTGTTGGTGAAAAGGAAAAATAGGTAACACAGAATAGACTCACACAAATAAGGTTTCAACCTATTTCTTATAAATTTTCTAGCCTAACCCTCAATGTATACAACGTTAGGAGTCCCTAGTTTCCTAGAGAGGTTGTGTAATTGTAGTTGATCTAGCTAAGCTTGAGATAGAGGAATTTACTAGATTTACTCAAGTATTATTACATTGAGATTGTGTGTGCTCCTTGGAAAGTTGATTTTGTCATAGATTCTATCAGGAGGAGATCTAGTTTGCAGTTACTGTATAAGGCATCAGATCAGTTGGCCTTGTTATGGATATCCTTTGTGGATGGATATGAAGTAGATTACCTCCAGTCATTACTTTTTACCCCTAATATTATAGTGAGTTAGGGGTCACATCTTGGGGATATTTACTGCAAGACTCTACATAATCAGATGTCTATAGGGAAATCCCCTGATGAATATATCAAAATTGGGGAGCACGTTGTTCTTTTCTAAGGATGTACAGTAGTACCAGTGGCTTTGTGGGATGAGTTTTTAGGGTGTTTTATACACCCCTTTTGAAAGTAAACATTGGTGTGGAGAATATGTACTATGACCTATGACATCTATTTTGGTGGCTAAGGATGAATAAGGATGTTATAGTGCTTTTCTCTCAATGCCTCACTTTTTAGAAAGTGAAGGATAAGCACCAGGTTCCAGCGAATTTGAATTAACCCCTTGTGGTGACAGAATGGAAGTGGGATGTGATATCGATGGACTATGTGATGGGTTTACCATGTACATCTAGGGGTAATGATACCTTATGGGTGATCATTTTCTGACTCACCAAGTCAATGCACATCCAAGCCATTCGGGATCACAGTTCAGTATATAGCCTGTGATGCCTCTACATGGAGGATATATTTCGACTCCATGGAGTCCCTTTGATGATAGTTTCATATTGTGATTTTGTCCTTATATCTTGGTTTTGGAAGGGGTTGTAAGAGGCATTGAGAATTCAATTATTCTTGAGCATATCATTTCACCTGTAGAAGGACAACCAGACAACGAGAACCATTTATGTTCTTGAGGGAATGATATGGGCTTGGGTGTTAAATTTTTATCCAGAGTTGGGAGGATTCTTCATGGATGATTGATTCCTTGAGTGTGCATTCAGCCACATCATGGGAATTTTTAAGAGATAACATGGGATTGGGATGCTCAGATTCATGCTCGGTAACCTTTTTTTATGATTATCCATTTTTGTCTTTTGGGGACGTAAATACATACAGTTTTAATAATGTGATATCTCAGATTCTCTCGATTTTATTTTTAAAAATTATTTTGGAAACTTCTAAGACCATGTGATGAGATGGTGTCAAATTCATAGGCCCGGTGTTCCTAGAAAAATTTATTGAAACATTTTATGCTTATAATATAATGCATGTGTGAATTTCATGAAAAAGTGAAATATCATTTAAATGGATTCCCTAATCATAAATCGTAGGGAACTCTTGAGCTCAGAATAGAGATTTTACCCTTGGTGTGACCTAACATTGGATTGCGTAGGTCATTGATGTTATTAATATTTTAATAACTTTTTATATACAACCTTTACTAATTTTATATGAAATGTGCATAATTTTTGTGGAAACTTATTGTTTAAATATTAAATAAAATTTTAGATCACTATTGGAATTCATCCAGATTTCAATCTGTTTAATGTTTTAATAATAACGCTCACCTGACTTATCCATATTTCATGATTCATGTTTTTTAGGGTTACACACTCAAATTATAACATTCAAATAGAATGAAAATTTGTCTAAATCTTCCATTTGGAGGGTCATATGGTCCACAAAAGAAGACCCAAAGAATCTGTGAAGAAACTGGACCAGCCATGATGATTGAGCTACTGGTCTAAATCCTAAATCCAAACTTTTATGAAACTCCACCATATGTTCATTATTATCAAAGAGAATCACGGATAAATATTTTAATGTCCAACTACCTGAAAAAGTATCCCAACTAATGCTTTGATGTCCAGACCACCATTCTGGAAAGGAATTAAAATACAGACACTATTCGTGACATTGCTCAAGGACTAGTCATCAAATCAAGTAGAGACTTTTTAGTGTGAAATAAGATATATAGGAGACCAAAATTTTTTATGAAATAATTTGGATTTGTGGGAATCTACCTATTCAAAAACACATTCACATTTCAGCCATTGAATATACATGGATAGAAATGGACATTTTAACATTGTTTATCAAAACTGCAATAACTATGGCTCCATAAGTCCACATACCTCCAAATTTTGGGTGCCGACTAAAAGCATTAATATCTATAGATTTTAAGAATAAAGTATCTATATATTCTAATGTTTGTAATATGAAATAGTCGATTCATGTGGAGGGGTAGTTTTTGAATTCAAACAGCCCACAATATTGGGCTATAAATAAACCCCCTCCTCTCCTTGCAAGAGGAAGGGATTTCAGATAAAAGTAGGATAGGTTGGCATGACCAAGTAGCTTCCAATGGGTTGGGAGGATCTTTCATACTCAAGTTTCAACTTGAGATACCATTCCTCCTTACTTCTTTTCATTTACTTTTGTGTTCCTCTTCATTTGTAATCTTTTAAGTGTTTGTTTTATAATTCTATTTTAATAAATGTTTCTTTATCATTATATATTATTATAATCCAACAAATATTTTGTAATATTAATTTTCATATAAAATTTTAAACCATGTTAAAATCCATTTTCTATTTTCTTCCTCATTTAATCGAAATTCTGTTTTTAATTCTCATCACCTTTCGTGCCTGTGTGTGTTCGACACACAACTCCTTTATTATCCCTTTATTTTTCTTCTTTTATTAATTCAAAATCATAAATATAATAAAATAAATTAATATCAATCTCAATGGATTAGTAAATATATCATTGGGGTGAGTCAAAATTTAGGTATGTTAAGTGATTGAGATTATTTTCTTGATGAATATTTTGCAAATTAACATTCTGTATGTTGGACTTAACATGTCATGGATTAATGAATTTTTTTTAACATATGGTTTCCATGGATTATTGGAACCATAGATAAACTACCATCAACAATATATGATTGATATTGGAACCCTAAGTTATTTTAAGTCTTGGATTAAATATTTAACACTTAGTAATTCCAATCAATGTTATATTGTGAAGTGGGTGTTAATTTAAATGCAATATTGAGTAAAGCTCAAGGATATCAAAAGATTAACTCCATAATAATGAAATCACCCCAATATTTATCAAATTTTTAAATCAAAAACCAACAATTAATCACTTAATTTAATATTTCAAACAAACCCACCGAATCAAAATATAATCAATAAATAAATCGGCTATTAAAAAGTATCATCGTCCAAGATTCGACCCGAGTGCTGGTATACACATTAGCATAACACTGAAACCTTGAACGGTCAATAGGCAAAAATCGGCTGCACTTTCAAATGGCACATTTTTTGAGGATGGTGCAATTAATTATTAGTTATTTTCTAGTTTTTGTAAAAACAAAAAAAAATTACAAAAAAATTAAGAAACCCAAATAAAAAATCGCATTCTCATAAAAATCATAAACGAAGGAAAACACAAAGAAAACATGTCTTCCTCTTTCTTTGAAAATCTCTCTGAATGTCCTGTATCCTCCCAAAAAATTACTCAGATTTTTTTGAACCTAAAATTTAGAGAGTGCTTCACCAACTTAAGAGGAACATTAGGGATAATAAAATAATTCAAGAACCATTCCTTCGACAACCAATTGAATTAGATATGGCCAATCCTTGGGAACCAACACTTAAAGAACGTTTTTCCCCTAATATGAATTACCATCCTCTTGGTATTCAATATCCAAACATAGAATCTGAATTCGAACTCAAATCAGGTTTGATTCATCTTCTCCCTCATTTCCATGGGATAACTAGTGAGGAACCACATCTCTACTTTAAAGAGTTCCAAGTGGTGTACTCGACCATGAAGCCTCAAGGTGTTTCTAAGGAACAAATCAAACACCGAGAATTCCCCATATTTCTAGCTAACCCTGCTAAGTCATAGATTTTCTACCTTCCTCCTAGTTCTATAACCACATAGAATGACATGAAATGACTCTTATTAGAGAAATTCTTTCCTGATTCCAGTACTCCTTCTATCCAAAAGGAAATAAGTGGTATTCATCAATTCACAAATGAATTCCTCCATGAGTACTCGGAGAGGTTCAAAAAGATTGTGTCAACAGAACCACAGCACAAAATATATGACCAACTCTTGATCTAATACTTCTACGATGGTTTATTGGCTATGGAGAGAACTCTCATTGATGCCGCAAGTGGTGGTGCTCTTGTTGATAAAACCCATGCAGCTACAAGAGATCTCTTAAGCAAAATGGCTGCAAACACACAAAAATTCAATACTCTAGAACATGATAAAGTCAAAATATCTCAAGATATTCAATCGATAGAGCTGAACAAGATGACAGAGTGGATGAGTGAACTTAGTGGTATTGTGTGACAACTAGTTGTGGCATCCAAAGCCCCAAACTCATCTTCTCCACAATCTTTGTTCCCTATACCTATCAAGAACTATGGAATCTACATCTCCCTATCTCATCCAACTCTCACATGTCCACAAGATCAAAAGGATCAATCCAATTCATCCGTACCAATGGATCTCAATGTTGCATATGATGAGAAGAACCCCAACCCTCAACAATCTGGTAAGTTTGTTAGAAACTTCAACCAACCCCATTCTAAGCCCTTATCTTCTACATATAACCCTAACATGAGATATGGGAATACCATTTGTCATCCCCCTCAATACCCTCATCAAAAACCCAACCCAATTCCAATATGGTCAAGGTGGGGGTAACATCCATCAACCTTGTCATTTTCTTCCTCAACCTCAAAGGATCAATCCTCCTCCTAGATTCCACTATCATAGTGAGCATTCCCAATTTCAAAACCAATAAAATATCTTTCCCAAGAACCAAAATTGATGAAACCCGAATTCAGGAAAAGCCTCCCTTAACCAAAAACCATGGGAAAGTGTTGTGGAATATCTTGCCTCATTCACCTATTCCAGCCTTAAAAATATAGAAACAAAAATTGTTCAACTTGCATCTCACATGAGCGAACAACAACAACAAAATTCATCCCAACTCCCAGCTCAACCATTGCCCAACCCTAAGGGTAATGTAAGTTAAATTTCACATAGATCGGGGAAGAAAATTTCTATGCCTCAAGATAAGTCCTCCAACCCCCTTTGAATATTGACCTAGAAAATTAATAGAAAAAGAAACCTGAAAAGTTACCTAAATCCATTACCTCACATCCTTCCATTCCACTTAGGAATCCAATACATTATCTTCAATCCATTTCGAATCCAAATAAGTCGTTTGATCCCAATACTTAAATTGATGACATATTTAGACGTGTTGAAGTCAATATACCCCATTTAGATGCCATAAAAAGAATCCCTAATTATGCCAAGTTTCTTAAGGAATTGTGTACCCAGAAGAGGCAACTTAGGACCTCTGAAAATGATTCCACCCAATATTCTATTCCCATAAAATGAAAATATCATTGGACCTTTACAGTTCCATTCCAAATTGGAAGTTCCAACTTTGATGATTCACTAATAGAACTAGGAGCCTTAATAAATGTCATGCCTAAATCCATATTCTCCCAACTTGGTCAAGGTCCCTTACATCCAATGAGTTTTGTCACTCAATTGGCCAATCGAGGCACTGCTTGTCCTAAGGGTATAATGGAGGATTTCCTTTTTCATGTGAATGATCTTATATTCCTTTTGATTTATATGTCCTTGACCTGGAAGGGGAGACGAACTCTTCTCTATCGCCCATAATTCTAGGAAGAACATTCCTAATGATAGCAAGAACCAAAATTGATGTCAATTCAAGAATCTTATCCAAGGAATTTGGGGACCAACTGGTCATGTTCATCATTTTCCAAGCCACGAAATACCCATTTGAGTATCACTATACATTCTCAATCCATAATTTTGAGGACACTTTTAAGTGTCAATTGACCCTAAATCCATCATGTTATTCATGTTCTAATGATAAACGATCTTGTGAAATATGCACCATGATTAACAAGTCGTAAATGGTGAAGTTGTTGTGGACCTTTCATTCATATACTCCATCAATCTAGAAGTTCTTGAAAACTCTCTTGAATCCCAAATCAACTATGATCTCTAATACTCCACCTTGAACAGTATTAAGGAAAATAAATCGGAAGAAACTAAAAGACCTTCCACCATTTTTAAGTTGTCTAACCCAAAAATGAATGATGAGACTTATCTGAAACCTCTTCTTGAATAGTAGAAATATGCATTCATTTTCCATGATCACACTTATCGTGTAATTATCTCTGCTTCACCTACTGAAACTGAGGAGTCCAAACATGTTCATGGGTTAGAGGAAACCAAAAATTCCTTGGGTTGAACCCTATATGACATACCAGGAATCAACCCTTATCTTTTCGTGCATCATGTCCATCTTGAAGAATCATCCAAAAAAATTAGAAAATCATAAATAAGACTCAATCCACACATACTTGAGGTAGTTATGGAAGAGATCACCAAGCTTCTTCTAGCTGGTATTATCTAAATAATTTTTTAGAGTGAATGGGTTTGTCTAATTCAAGTTGTACCTAAGAAGGGTGGGATAACTGTTTTCACAAATGAATATGGGGAGGTAGTCACAACTCTAGTGAAGAACAAATGGCGTGTGAGCATAGATTATAGGAAATTGAATGTTGAAACAATAAAAGACCACTACCCTCTTCCATTCCTTGATCTGATGCTAGAATGAAAAGCTAGAATGCCACACTATTGCCTTCTTGATGAATACTCCAGCTACTTCCAAATCCCAATCACACCTCAAGACCATGAAAAGACAACTTTTACTTTCCCCATTGGAACATATACATATATGAGAATTCATTTTGGCCTTTTCAATGCTCCTGCAACATTTCAGAGGTATATGATGAGTATTGTTTCTATATTTATTGAACACTTCATAGAATTATTCATGGTTGACATTACCATTTATGGTGAGTCATTTGAATCTTTCTTCAGTTCACTCTCCCTATTCCTAAAAAAGTATTTCATGTGTAACATTGTGTTAAATTTTGAAAAATTTCACTTCATGGTTGAAAATGGGATTGTTCTAGGGTACATAGTTTTAAAAAAGGGGATTGAAGTTGGTCCTACCAAAATTTAAGTAATCCAATAACTTCTTGAATCCACTTATATTCGAGACATCCATCAATTCCTCGGTCTTACTGGTTTCTATCGTCAATTCATCCATAAAATCAGTAGGATTTCCCTCCCACTCAATCAGTTGATCCAAAATTATGTCAATTTTTATTTTGATGAGGTTTTCAAGAGAGCCTTCGTTGAACTCAAAACTGCTCCTAAATTTGCCCTAATAATCCAACCCCATGATTAGTCTTTAACCTTTGAGTTGATGTGTGATGCTTCTGATAGATCCATTGGGGTAGTTCTCGGTCAAAGAAGAAAAAAAATCATCATGTCATCTATTATGCCTCAAAAACATTGGATGAAACTCGATCTCACAACAGTGTGACTAAAAAGTAAATTTTAGTAGTGATTTTTTCTTTATATAAATTATAGACCTATCTTTTAGGTGTCAAAATCATCATCTTTACAGGTATTTCTTCTATAATTTTCATACTCATGAAAAGTTATTCTAAACCGAGGCTAATAAGATGGACCCTAATGATCCAAGAGTTTGACCATGAAATCAATGATAGATCGGGAAAAGAAAACCTCATAGTTGATTAGTTGTGAATAATTTCTAATTCTTATCATTTAGAAATCATTGATCCTGAATTCCCCATAGATCACATTTCAACTCTCACTCCAAAGTTACCATGGTATGCCCCAACTGTAAACTACTTGTTTGCCGGTATTTTTCCTGAAATTTTTTCAAAAGAACAAAAAATGAAGCTATAAAGTGATTCAAAATTATATTTTTTGGAAGATAATAATCATTGGAATATTGGGGCTGACATAGTAATTAAGAGATGTGTTTATGAATATGATTGTTCCTCCATAATATAATTTTTTCACGCAATGCCTAGTGGTGGCCACTTTTGACCACAATGGACATTACAAAAGGACATAGAATCTAGATTCTTCTATCCTTCACTCTTCAAGGACTCACATGAGTTCTATCAATCATATCCCACTTGCCAAAAGTTTGTCCCAATTTCAAAGAGAAATGAAATTCCCGAAAAGCCTTTAATTTTCTATGAAATCTTTAATGTTTGGGGCATCGATTTCGTGGGACCATTCTCCCATTCAAATGGATTTTCATAAATTCTTTTTGCGGATGATTATGTGTCTAGGTTGTTCAAAGCCAAACCCACTAGAAAGGATGATTCACATACTATTAGTGAGTTCTTAAAGACACACATAATCCGCCAATTTGGCACACCACATGCCTTGATAAGTGACTTGAGAACCCATTTTTATAATAGATACATAGAATCTCTTTTGAAAAATAATGGGGTTATACATAAAAATTCAACTGCATATCACCCCCAAAAAATGGAATGGATGAAATTTATAATATAGATGTGAATAGAGTTCTTTTGAGAATTGTAAAACCCACCAAAAAAGAATGGCCTGAAAGACTTAGTGAAGGACTTTGGTCTTATCAAACTGCCTATAAAACACCCATTTGGATGTCTCTATTTAGGATAGTTTTTGGTAAAGCATGTCATTTTCTTGTTGAAATCCATCAAAAGTCTTTTTGGTGTGTGAAAACTTGTAATTTTGATTTTTAAAAATCTAGTGAAGAAATATTGTATCAATTTGCTAAACAGTAAGAGGTTCGAACTGATTCTTATGAGAATTCTCTACAATGAAAAATAAAAGGCACACCATGATAAACACATCATGATAAAAGTATTTCATCAAGGTGAACAGGTAATGCTCTTCAATTATCGATTTCGACTTCACCCAGGTAAGCTTAATTCTCATTGGGATAGTCCTTTTGTTATGACTAATGTTTACCCATTTGTTGTAGTGAAAGTCGAATAACCCTATTCTAGAAGAACATTCACCATTAATAGAAATTGATTAAAGCATCAACATTAGAGAACACACATCCCATAAACCACATCAACTTTTATCAGATCCACAACTTCTATAGCAGACCCACCACCAAATGGAGACAACGATCTGCCAAATCCAAACAAGGGGCACCTCTTTCCCTTTAACTGTATCTCTCTCTCTTCTTATCTCTCCCTATTTATTCTTCTATAAATATATTTTTTACCACTTTCCTCATCGCATTTTTTATTTAAACTTTTTTTTGGTTGTATCTTTATAATAAAAAAATAAAACCTAAAAAACTGAAAAAAAAATAAAAAATATCACATAAAAAATATTGAAAATCCAGAGTCATAATTACTCACCTTCAATTTTTTAAATTTTGTCCAACCATTTTGGGGAGTCCAATTACATGGTTTCATAAATTTTTTTTTGTTTTCATCATATATTTTGATATAGAATATAGTGTCAAAACCAACAAATTTTGAATGCTCAATTTTTTATTTGGAAAATTATTTTCCCCAACCATGAGGAACAACATTAGCTTTTATAAGAATTCCACCTATGTCTATCTTTTCAAAATAGTTTTTTTACCCAAAATTGTGAGTCTTGAGTTTTTGGACCTTCGTGATGAATTTTCTACAATGGTCTGCATTAATATGATAGAGGCATTTTATAAACCTCATGAAAATCACAATAACCAAATAGACTCCCATTACCCTATCATTTATCCTCCTTTTTAAATCCCCTTAGAGTCCATGAAAAAAATTTCATTGATAGCCATATGAAAATCCCAATAAATTATCCCACCCAACATCTACATGGATTTAAATTTCATAATTTATTGAAATTTATGTGTGTGGGTGGATTTAATTTTTGGGTTCCCCTTTATTGATTTTCAATATGTTATCATATGCTTGTGGGAAAGCATCCGTTTTACTTTGGGGGAGAGGTTGTAAGTCAATTAGTTTTGGGGAATTTAATTTAATTTATATATTTTTTTAAATGTTTTTCTCAAGTGTTCAAAAAAATCAAATCAAAAATTAAAAAAAATTAAACAAATGGGTTGTGTATTGGGAAGGTAAAAAATCACTCTTCCAAAACCTTTGATCTTGTTATGACTATTACAATTAGTGTAGCTAAGATATCAATAGTGGGTTGGAATATTTTTATGAGGTATTTTTCAAGTTCAATTTTCAATAATTAAATAAGAAAAAACGAAAATAAAATAAGAACACTTATGTCATTGGGAGAGGTTTTGTGTTTTTTAAATATTTCAACTTCTCATCCCCCTGAAATTATCTTCCTCATTTGTGTCTTGATTCACAAAATTGTTCCCTTGTAAATATGTGTTTTTATTTCTTTCCATGTTTTATTTCAAAAATATTGTGCATTTGTTTCCCATGTTGGTGTTTTACCCCTCTCCTTCTCTCTCTAAGAAATTATATTCCTACTATCCCATAGCCATAGAAAAACCCCTTAACTAGACCTATTTATTCTGGTGAACTTTAAAATAAAAAATGGAAGCTAATAGCTCTTTCAAACTCTATTATTTTCAATTTTGGTGGGTGAATGAGTGAGCCTCCAGAAATAAATTTTTATCACCTTGAGAGGAGTAAGTTTCGAGTGCCCACATTTTCCATTTGTAAATTTGAGCATAAAAATAGTTGTTTTAGAAAATTGTTTTGTAACAATTTGAGGTGGAATTCAATATGGATAAGTGAAATAGTCTAAACCTCCCATAATTGGTGAAAAAAAATTAAATATTTATTGAAAGTAAAAATTATTTTTTCATGGTTTTATATTTATTATACATGAGGACATTTACAAGACTAAGTTTGGTGGAGTTGAGGTTATTAATATTTTAATAATTTTTTATATAATATCTTTACTTATATTATATGAAATATTCATAATTTTTGTAAAATATTAATGTTTAAATATTAAATATACTTTTAGAGCACTATTTGAATTCATCCAAACTCGAATTTGTTGAATGTTTTAATAATAACACTCACCATAATTATCCCAAATACATTATTCTTATTTTTTAGGGTTACATTCTCAAATTGAAACATTCCATTAGAAGTAACCATTGTCAAAATCATTCATTTGGATGGTCTTATTGTCCACAAAAGAAGACCCAATGAATCTGTGAAGAAACTGGACCATCCATGATGATTGATTTTTTGGTATAAATACCAAAGCCCAACTTTTGTGGAACTTGACCATATATTCTTGATTATCTAGAATAATCATAGATAAAAATTTTAAGGTCCAATTACATGAACAAGGTTCCCAACTAATGCTTTTATGTCTGGACCACCATTCTGCCCAGGAATTAAAATCAAGACACTATTCATGACCTTTCTCACTCTCTAGTCATACAATAAATCTTATATTTTTTATTGTAAAATATAAGATATTGGTGGAATACATTGTTGAATAAGGAATTTGGATTTTAGGGCATATTCCTATTCAAAAACCCATTCACATTTCTGCCATTGAAAAATCATGGATAGAAAAGTACATTTTAGCATTGTTTATGAAAACCACCATAACCATGGTTACATAAGTAAAAATTTCTCAATATTTTGAGATCCAACTGATAACATGTATATCTTAAACTTTCAAGAAGAAGATATCTCTAGATTATACTTTCTGAAATATCAAATTGTTGATGCAAGTAGAGGGGTAGTTTTGGAATTCAAACAACTCACAACATTGGGCTATAAATACACCCCCTACTCCCCTTGTAAGAGGTTAAAATTTCACCAAAAAGGATGATTGGTTGGCTTGACCAAGGCTCTTCCAAATTCTTGGGAGTATCTTCCATACTCATGTTTCAACCTGAGATACCATTCCTCCTTTATTATTTTCATTTACTTTTCTGTTCTTCTTCGTTTGTAATCTTGTAGGTGTTTGTTTTATAATTTTATTGTATAACCCGTTTATTTCTCATTAGATCTTAATATAATCCACCCTCTATTTTTTTATTAATTTTCTTAAAATATTTTAAACCAAATTAAAATCCATTTTCAATTTTTCTTCCTCATTCAATCAAAATTCTATTTTTTATTCTCATCACCGTTCGTGTCTGTGTGTGTTCGACCCACAACTCCATTCTTATCCCTTTATTTTTCTTCTCTTATTAATCCATCATAATATATATAATAAACCAAATTACTATTAATCTCAATGTCTGACTAAATATATAATTGGGTTGAGTCAAAATTTAGAAATGTTAAGTGACTGAGAGTATTTTCTTTATGAATATTCTTCAAATTAACATTGTCTTTATTAGACTTAACATGTCATGGATTAATGACATGTTTTGTTTAACATGTGGTTTCCATGTATTATTAGAACCATAAATAAACTATCATAAAAAAGCTATGATTGAGATTATAATATTAATTTATGTTAAGGCTTGGATTTAGGCCTTAACACTTAGGAATTCCAATCAACATTAACTTGTGAAGTGGGTGTTAATTTAAATACAATATAAAGAAATTCACAAGGATATCACAAGATTAACTATGTAATAATAAATTCGCCCCAATATTTATAAAATTGTTGAATCAAACACAAACCACTAATCATTTCATTTGTGCTCTGTAAACAAACCCCCAAATCAAAATACAATCAATTAAAAACAATTGACTATTAAAAAGTATCATCACCAAGGATTCAACTCGAGTGCTACTATACACTTTATCAGACCACCAGAACTAGAACCATCAATAAGTGAAAATCGGCCACACTTTCAAATGGTGACATTTCTAGGGATGGTGCAATTAATTAGTCTTTAGTTTCTAGTTTTTGTAAAAAACAAAAAAAAATACAAAAAATGAAGAAATACACACAGAAAAATTTAACTTCTCATAAAAATAATAAACGAAAGAAAACACATAGAAAAACTTATCTTCCTCTTTCTTCCAAAATATCTCTAAATGCCTCATAGCCTCCCAAAAAATTTCTCAGATTTTTTTGATACTGAAATTCAGTGAACATTTCACCAACTTAGGAAAAAAATTGAGGATAATCAAATAATTCAAGAACCAATCCTTGTCCAACAAATTGAATTAGATATGGCCAATCCTAGTGAAAAAACAATTAAAGAACTTGTTTCCCCTAATATTAATTACCATCCAATTGGTGTTTAATATACAAACATAGAGGTTAACCTTGAACTCAAATCGGGTTTAATTCATCTTCTCCCATATTTCCACGGGCTAGCCGGTGAAGATCCACACCTCCACCTTAATGATTTTCAAGTGGTGTAAACTACCATGAAGCCCCAAGGGGTTTCTTGTGGAAAAAATAAAACTTTGAGCATTCCCTTTCTCCCTATTTGACACTTCTATGTCATGGATTTACTACCTTCCTCTTGGTTCCACGACCACATGGAATGACATGAAGTGACTCTTCTTAGAGAAATTATTTCATGCTTCTCGTACTGCTTCTATCTGAAAGGAAATAAGTGGTATTTGTCAATTCCCAAATGAATCACTCCATGAGTACTGGAAGAGGTTCAAAAAGCTTGGGAAAACATTCCCACACCACCAAATATCTAACCATATCTTGATCCAATACTTATATTATGGGTTATTGGCTATAGAGAGAACTCTCATTGATGTTGCATGTGGCAGCACTCTTATTGATAAAACTCCATCAGTTGAAAATGATCTCATAAGAAACATGGTTTCAAACACACAAAAATTACATACTCATGAACATGCTCGAGTAAAACAAGCCCAAGATAGTCAATCGATAGAGATGAACAAGATGACATAGTGGATGAGTGAACTTTCTGGTCTTGTGTGACAACTAGTAGTGGAATCCAAAGCCCCAACATCATATTCTCCATAATCTCTATTCACTGGACCTATCAAGAATTTTGAGCTTTGAAACTCTCCATCTCATCCAACTGAAACTTGTCCACAACTTCAAGAGTATCAATCCAATTCATTCAGATCAATAGAGCTCAATATAGCATATGCTCAGCCAGACCCCAACCCTTAGCAATCAGGCCAATTTGTTTGAAACATTAATCAACTCCATTATGAGCCCTTCTCTTTTACATATAACACTAACTTGAGATATGGGAATCCCATTTCTCATCCCCCTCAATACCCTTATCGAAACCCAAAAAAATCCAATATGTTCAACATATTGGTAACTTCCATCAACCTTTTAATTTTGTTCCTTAACCTCAAAGGAACAATCCTTCTCTAGGATTCTACTATCCCAGTGATCCTTCCCAATTCCAAAACCAATACAATCACATTCCCACAAACCAAAATCAAATTATTCCCAATTTAGTACAAGAATCTTCTTCCAAAAAAACCGTGGTAATGTGTAGTGTAAGATCTTTCCTCATTCATCCTTTTCATCCTTAAAAACATTCAAACACAAATTGGTCAATTTGCATCCCACCTGAACCAGCAACAACAATCAAAATATTCCTAACTTCTAACTCAACCATAACCCAACCCAAGGGTAATGTATGTGAAATTTCACATAGATTGGGGAAGAAAATTTCCATGTCTCAAGATAAGTCCACCAACCCCCCCCCCTTGGAATGTTGACCTAGAAAATGAAAATAAAACAAAACTTGAAAAGGAACCTAAATCCATTCCCTCACCTCCTTCCATTCCACATAAGAATCCAATTACATTTCTTCAAGCCATTTCTAATCCAAAGAAGACCTTTGAATTCAATTCTGAAATGCTTGACATGTATATATGTGTTGAAGTCAAGGTACCCCTCTTAGATTCCATAAAACTAATCCCTATGTATGCCATGTTTCTTAAGGAATTTTTCACCAAAAACAAAAAACTTAGGACCTTCGAAAATGTTTCCACCTAGCAGTCTATTCCCATAAATTTCAAAGATATAGGGACCTTTCTAGTTCCACGCCAAATTAGAAGTTCCAACATTGATAATTCACTCATAGACCTAAGAGCCTCAATTAAAGTCATTCCTAAATCCATACTCTCCATCCTTAGTCTAGGTCCCTTACATCCAACTAGTGTTGTCATTCAATTGTCTAATCAAAGCACTACTAGTCTTTAGGGTATAATCGAGGATGTCCTTGTTCGTGTAAATGATCTAATATTCCCCGTTGATTTCTATGTCCTCAGCATGGAATGTGAGACGAACTCTTCTCGATCTCCCGTAATTCTAGGAAGACCATTACTAATGATAGCGAGATCGATTATTGATGTCCATTCTAGCATCTTATCCATTGAATTTGGTGACCAACAGGTTATAACACCCCAATATTCCACGGTAGGTTTCTCTTTCAATAATACAATTGCTTGCATTGTACGCAACTTTGAGTTCTAACAAATCACAACCAATCAAACTAGATGTTATGAATAGTAATACCCACTTTTTGAAATTTTATAAATTTTATTTTTCAAATTGGACTTCAATTTTGGATTTGGAATATCAAAATTAGGATAGGGTAAATTTTTGGTATTTTTCTGAAAACATTCAATTTGTGATGTATAGTTAAAAATACTACATTATTTTTTTAACCCAACTTTTTATTTAAATTTATATTAGGTAAAAATAGATACATAATACCTATATATGTCTAATATAATTCATTGGAGTCATTTTTTTATAATATTAGATATATAAAAATTTATTGAACATTTTACCGTCTTTTACCCACCTTCTAGGCGCAATTGCAAATTTTTATAAAACATAATATTACCGCTTCTGTGAATTGAATTTCAAAAATCTGAGAGACATGGTTGAAATAAGTAACTAAAATATAGTTCATTAAGATGAAAATAATTTTTGGTGAATAGTAACTTTTGACTTTTATTTACCACTGTTAAAAGATAATATGGTAATTAAAGGGAAAATGATATTATAATTACCCTAACACAAGTTATAATTCAATTTAATAAGTTTATTTCGACCAAAATTCAACATTTGAATAAAATATTATCCATTTGGTCCACTTGTATTAGATTAGTAAATTTATTATTATTTTATTTAAAGAAGAGTTAAAAGTGTTAAATTCAATGTTTAATAACTAAACTATTTTTTATATAGGGTTATACATAAGATAAATTCAACTATAAATATTCATTAGAAATATAAAAATATTCTCTAAATAATTGTATTTTATTTATAATTTTTAGACATTAAATAATAAAATTTATTTAAGACACAATGATGATACAGTAATTACCTTATTAATGAAAGATTAAAATAATTGATATTATATATATCCAAATAAATATAAATTGTGACTTCTGATGAATTACAATAATTTTATAGGTTAATATGACATTTTAGGGTTTAATAAATAAATTTTTTAGAAGCGATAAATTTTTTATGACTTTCACAAAAAAAATACCAAATAGTGTCAAAATTGAAATAAATGGGTTTTTAAAACAAATATTATATTATTAAATAATATAATAGTCATAAAAATCTATGGTTTGTCCAAATGACATATATAATAATAGATATATAATTAATTAACCACTTGGGGTTTTCTTGTCATTTTATAATAAGATGATTAACCATATAATATAATAACACTAGAATACATGGTAAAAGTTAAACTATTTTACTAAGAGTTAAATCTAAAAGAAATGGTTAATATAGTTACTTAAACCTGTCTTAAACCTATTGGTTGAGAGTTTTTCAACCCATCACCACCTTATCCTTAAATTAATCCTTTTTGGACCATTATAAACAAAAAATTACTATATAATAAAATAATATTTCAATCTTTTCCTAATGTGACCCTCACCTCTCTTCTAAAAGGAAACTTCCCATTCTCTCAAAATCACACCTCCAAATCCATTTGGCACGGCCAGACCCTGACCAAATATCCTCCCAAATATACTCCCTTCAACCTAGAGTCATTACATTGATCATAAATTCAACCTAAGTTTCCCTTTTGATCAAATCAGAAGGAAACACCCGAAGAAGAGGTAATAATTTCACCACCTTTTTCAACGTTCTGTTCTTCTTCCACTTCCTGATTCTTCATTGTTTCCATAAAAAAATAATAAATCTAGTACCATATACATATATTGATGTTATTATAAATATTTTACAACCATATTCATTCTTATATCCATCCTATGAATGACATGTCACAATACATGCGTACGTACAGCTTACCGTCTCCACGTCGTGGTGTTGTTTTTTATTCAAACACTTCATTATTTGGATGGGTATAATAATGGCTGTAACTGATGTAAATAATAAATATAACATTTTAATGATTATGTATATATGATATACCATCCAATTACATAAAATTTCATCATTAATATAATGATATTTTCGCTCGTGCGTACGTATGGATTTTCATCTCCACAAATGTGATGAGATTCATTATCCATCATAATAATTCAACAATAATTTTCATTTTATGATTAAAAATAATGTTTAAGAACTTAATATAAATATTTATATGAATCAAATAAATCCTATCCATAAAAAATATTAATTGTGTAAGAAAACGTATAATGGAAAATGAATGAGTTAACACAGGAAACAATGATACTACTGAAATATTATTAACAATGAAATATTAGAAGATCATATATGATATCATACTTATGTATGTGGTTATTATATAATTTAATAACAATTATTTAACTATTATATAGGAGGTTATTGTACCCTCAATCAAGTAAAAGTGTAATGTAAGTGTTAATTCTACAATCTCTTTATTATTACCACAATCCGTATTTTATGTATTTTAAATAGACACTTTTATTGGGAAAGTGTGAACCCAGTACAACTCCAACTAGATTCCATTAGAAAAAAAACACCATATCCCACAAAAATATCTTCAATATCTGAGGTTTTTTATACGTGAGTATCTACTAGGATCTCTTAATTATCTACATCTGTGTTTTTTAAAAATGTATTTCAAAACATTTTTACTAATTCCTAGACTATGGGTTAAATTCATTTATACCATTGTTTTACTTTTTATAAAATGTTTATAAAATAATATTTTAATCATTTCCCAAAAAAGTTACTTTATGAAATTTTCAACAAAATTAAGGAAAAAATGTTTTTTAACTGGAGAGTTCGGCTATTTTCTACCATTATGACATCTTCGAAGTTTCCCTTACAAGCATATAAGAATATTTTCAAAATAAATGTTTTCTTTTATAATTACGCGACTTTTAAATTATTTCAAAATAGAAATATATATTTATCTCAAATAGTTTTTATTTCATCTATGTCAACATCCTGTGATGGATTTTACACTTTTTTGAAGTTGATTTATTATGATACAATCTTCCATATTGTATTAAAGTTTTTGTGATATGTTTCACTATGGATGTGTTATTTTTATACAATTCATGGTTTGTGGTTAAAGTATTAGCATTTCTTATGCAAGTTTTAATAAATAAAATTTATATTATTATTCAACCTTTTCATATGAGGAATGCATTGGACTTAGTAAGTGATGGGTGGAGCCGCTATAGCTCCTTGATGCATCAGTATGTCTTATGAGACATACTAGTGACTTGGCACAAGACCTTGACAAATCATTTTTGTATTCTGGTCATGAGGCCTTGACTCTGTAGTTATGAGGTCTAGAATTATGCATTCCATCAATATGAAATTATATTTTGATATTACATGTGTTTATTCAACTAGTAGAATATTCATGTGAATATGTAAATGGAATTATTTGATTTATCTTTGCTATATTATGCTGATGTTTAAGTATAGAAGTATTTTGTTTTAGTCTTATACATTTCTTTAAATGTTTATGCTTATTTATGAAAGTTTCCACTCTATTTTTATCCTTACTGAGAATCTAAGCTCACCCCTTTCTATGATTTATTTTTTCTTGGATACGAAGAATTATATTACGACTGACTAGCAGGGATGGCTTAAGGAATATAACTATGTTCAAAGGAGACAATATTGTTGTAGTTTTTCATTTTATAATGTAATGTAAAACTTATGTATCTATCTAGTACTTCCATGGCAACGAAACGAATCAGTCCTTCTGGATTTGACCCCTTGTGATCATGCTAATGTTTTGTAATAATGCACTGACTCTGGGTAACTGGGGTTGAGGTGTTACAATTAGTATTAGAAAACTTTTAGTACAAGCCATGAAATCTAGATTTAGAAAAACACTTATTAGAGAACATTACCCTAAGATAGACATCGATGATTAGAATAGAAGAACTTCATTTAATTTTGGTAATATATAGATTTTGTGAGTTTTCAAAGAAATACATGCTTGTCTGGATATGAGAAGGAAGAAGCGACTCTGGAAGAGATGTACCTAATAGTGAAAACTCCGACAAGGCGTTTTGGGCTTGACCTGGGGTATCTTGGTACATGACAATGGGCCTTGCTGCACTCTTGGTTATGACACTCCCGGGGGATATGCATATGATAATTAACATTTTCATTACAAACCATTATGAAGGATTTATGAGTATATACCTTCTCAAAGAAAACATTTTTATTATTATGTATTATATCCATAAACTATTCAATTTATGTTAAGTTTTTTATATGTTTGTAATAATGTATTGAAAATCAAAAACTAATCTAGTGTATTCCATTGTTTAGTAATGGCACTTAGTGGAAGTAATGGAAAATTTATTAATGCGTGTAATGCATGTAGGTATTTCTATCCTACTCAAGATAATTATAGTGGAGTTGGTGATTTAACTGGTGTTGATTAGCTTATCACCTTACTAAGAAAAATCACTCAGGTTATGAATAATAACCCTACCCATATGGAGCACCGTGATCCACAACATGGTAGGTCAATGTTAGACCACTTCATGAGTAAAAACCACCAATATAAAATGGGACTATGAATCCATTTATAGCTGAGAAATGGATAAGTTCCTTAGAGAAAATATTTCTTGATTTGGGGAGTAGCGAAAGGGAAAAAGTTGTAATGCCAGTTCATTTCCTAACAGGAGATACAGATCAATGGTGGTCATTAATAAAAAACTTAAAGGAAGATAAAGAAGTATCGAATATGGAATTAGGGAGTTTAAAGATCATTTCCTATAAAAATACATTCCCTGTGACCATTGAGAAGATATGGGAATACAATTTCTGAGTCTAAGGAAAAAGGAGGATGAGAATATCGCAAATTATGAGGCTAACTTTACAATGTTAGAAAGGCATGCGGAAAAATATATATGTAACCCAAGGAGTAGGCTTGATAGATTCTTTGATGGGTTAAAACAATTTCATCATCAAGCATTAGTCTCACAATTCATCTCATCATACGAAGATATTGTCTAATTTTGTATCAAGACAAAAAAGGAATTATCTAAATAAAATCAAGAGAAGAAGAAATCTATTGAACACTCTGGAAATAGAAATAAGTTGTATAAAAGAAAAGTTGAATTTCCATTCTGTGGTAAATGTGGGAAGAAACATACTGGTACTTGCCGGAAGGGAATGGGAGTCTGTTACAAGTGTGGTGAAAAAGGCCACCAAGCTCATGATTTCAAGGGAAAAAAGGGGATGTCAGTATTGAATACTAAAATTGTAGAGAACTGGGGAATTACTCAAATAAATGTCCTAATCACCAAGGAAACATTCCTTAGAAAAGGCCGAGGTAGCAAGCCCAATCATATGCAATCACTACTGCTGAGGTAGATGATCTGAAAGATGTGGTGGCAGGTAATTTAATGGTTTCCTAAATTTTAACCAATGTTTTATTTGATTCGGGATCATCACATTGTTTTATATCTTCCCAGTTTTCTAAGAAAAGTAGATATTTCCAATTTGATTTAACAAGGGAGTTTTCAATCACAACTCTTAATTGAAGTATTATTGCAACAATGTTTTGTGAATCAATCCCCATTAGGAAATATAAATGTTCTTTAATTTCTGTTCTCGTCATCATACCCATGATTGGATTTGATATAATCATAGGTATGGATTGGATTTCAGACCATGATGTGAAATTTTGTTGTAAGAAGCTGGAGGTTACAATTTTCGAATATGATAAGAAGTACCTTATATTTGGAGCAGAAATGTCACCACCTGATTCTTATCTAGATCAACCCCTAGTAGCTCTATTAAATTCAATTATTGGGGAGGAAGATAATGAAATAACTATTGGCGAGGAAAACAATTTTCGAATAGAGGACATACTTATTTTACAAGAATATGTTGATGTGTTTCCAGAGGATTTACCTGGACATCCTATAGAATGAGAAATTTGGTTTTCCAATTATTTAATTCCTGGTTCAAGGCCCATATTGAAGACCCTTTATAGAAAGGCCACTGTGGAATTAGTGGAACAAAAGAAACCACTAGAGTAATTAAGTAATAAGGGATTTATTCTCCCTAGTGTTTCCCAATGGGGATCCCATGTTCTTTTTTTAAAAATAAAGATGGATCTATGAGGTTATGAATTGACTATAGAGAGATCAATGATATAACAATAAATAACAAGTATCTCATACCACACATTAATGATTTATTTGATCAACATCATGGAGTTCAATATTTTTCAATGATTGTCCTTCGATCTGGATATGATCAGTTTTGTGTGAAGAAGGAAGACATTCTGAAGACAGCATTTCATACCAGGTATGGGCATTACTAGTTTACAGTAATGCCTTTTGAACTGACAAATGCACCCTCTGTTTTCATGGATCTAATGAATAGAGTTATCATGGAATAAATTGATGTATTTTTAGGTGTATTTATTGATGATATCTTGGTATACTCTAAAAGCTAATATGATCTTGAAAATCACTTGCACACTATTCTAAAAACCCTTAGAATAAATGAATTATATGAGATGTTTAGAAAGTGTGAATTCTAGCTTCATGAAATTTCTTTTCTTATACATATTGTTTCTAAGGATAAATTCTTTGTCGATCCTTCAAAGACCAAGGCAATCCAAGAATGGACAGCACTGACAAGTGTTGGGTCGGAACAAATGAGGAATGATGGCAAGAGGGGGGGGGGTGAATTGCCTTTTAAAAAAGATTAACAAATTAAAATCAAAGTAAAGAATGCAGCGAAAATAAAGCGGCAAGACACAAGAAATTGATAACGGAGTTCGGCCAAAACCCGGCCTATGTCTCCGCTCCCAACTCAACCGTTGAGAGATTCCTACCGCTTGCTTTTCAATGGTTTTAGCAAGAAACCCACTAGGCTTTGAGGTAGCACTAGGACCTATTACAGCTTGCTTTTGGTGGTTTAGCAAGAACCCACTTGCTTTCAATGGAATAGCAAGAACCCACTAGCCTTTTTAACGGGTGAAGGCTAGCTCACCGAAAACTCAAGCCCTTTAAAAGGAAAGGCTTGAAGAAACCTCTTCACACCTTAATGGTGGTGTGAAACCCACAAGAAAGGGAGATGAAGAAAGAGTTTGGGGTTTGTAGGCACAAACCCAAAATGAAGCTCAAAATGAATAAAACAAGCAAAACCGTATTTGAGGAAGTCTTGGGCGCCTTTGATTTATTGGAGATGTTGAAGGCCGCTTCCAAGCTTCTTTGATGGAGCTCCTTGGATGTGGAAGTTGGATTGGAGCACGTTGGGTTCCTTGAGGAAATCCGTCGGAGGTTCGCCAAAATGATCAACAATGTGTCCGGTGGCTTGGGTGAAGTTCCGGGGCTTCCTAGGCCTTTATTTATAGGCTAGGAACCTTCAAGTATCCGTTGGAGGGCTTTGGAGCCATTGGAAACGGCCTCGGAGCCGTTGGAGGCCAAAAGAGGGTTGACTGGTCAAAGCCAACGGCTAGTTTGACTGGGCTACCGGCTGGCCGGTACAGCTCCACCGGCTGGCCGGTGCCTTGGCAGAGGGGTGGATGCTTCTGTCCAGACTCCACCGGCTGACCGGTGCCAGAGCCACCGGCTGGCCGGTGGTGAGACAGTAGCAACCACTATTGACTGGATGCCACCGGCTGGCCGGTGGTCAAGCCACCGGCTTACCGGTGGAACCTGGCAGTGGGCAATGCCTCTACCAGGTCCACCGGCTGGCCGGTGCTATCACACCGGTTGGCCGGTGGACTGAAATTCAGTCCACTTCATGTGCTTCATGGCCCATTTCCTTGGCAAACTTGTGCCTATAAAACAACAACACTTAAAACAATGTTAAACACATATTAAAGTGATTGTGATCATGAAAATCAAAGAGTGTGGGGTACAACAATCTCCCCCTATTTTGATGATCACAATCACTTATCTAAGCAATGTAAAAACTTAAATGAAGGCATGCTTTAAATGAAAAATTGAAAATAAATACTAAGCATGAGAGAAAAGATTCTCCCCCAATCAATCAAGAAATTTCTCCCCCTTTGTGATTATCAAAATATAACGGGGCATAAAACTTGATTGAGGGAAATGTTTGAAAAACTAGATTTTTAAATCAATTGGAATTTTTGAAAATTAAAATGAAAAATTTGAATAACAGTTTGAATTGAAGGTTTTGAATCAAAAACCAATTGAATTTTGAAATTTGAAACCAAATGAAATTTTTGAAATTGAGAGTTTTGAATCAAAAATGAATTGAAAATTTAAATTGAAAAATGAATCGAAATTTTGATACCAAGAGTTGAAATTGAAGGTTTGAATCGAAAGTTTTGAATAAAAAATTTGAAATGAGAATTTTCAATGAAAAATTTTTAATTCACAAAAAGGCTTAAAAGTACCTAACTCCCCCTAAATAAAAACAATAAATCACCGGGGAAAGGGTTTTGGGACCGAAACTAATTTTGGCCCGGAGAGACTTGCCAAAAGAGATTTTTCAATCCAAATTTGTTTCATGGCGGGTCTTCTCCTATAAAACTCATCGGAATAGAAAATAGTCTTTGGCCTACCGTACCGGGCATTTTTTCAATTACATTCATATATCATGTGCCCGGGTTTTTTACAATAATTACAAAATTTAAAACTGGAGCTCCCCCTTACAAAAACAGTGGGTGCATGGGAGGAGGAAGCTATATTGGTGTAGCCTAGCCCTTGGGTGGTTCGGGAAATTCGTTGGGAACCTAGCAAAGTGTTCAAATTTTGTTCCCCTTGGGTGAACTTAGCTAGGGTCTCCCTTAGATCTTTAATGGTTGATTCCAAAGAATCAACATTTGGAAAATTTTGGATTTTAAGGGTGAGTTCCTCCTTCTCTTTGAGAAGTTGGTCTTTTTCGGAGGAAAGTTTTTTGAAATTCTTTTTCAAAGAAACAAATTTTGACGATAAAGCATGAAAACCTTTTTCTAGTTGGTCTCTAGCGTATTGGAGATCCTCATAAGAAAGATGATTTAAAGAATTTGAATTTGAAGAACATGAGGAAGAGGAATCGGAAGAAGTTACCTCATGGAATGCCATTAGGCATTTGTTACCGTTGTCGCTTGAGGAGGAGGAGGAGGAGGATGATGAGGAGGTGTCACTCCATGTGGCCTTGAGGACCTTTTTCTTTCCTTTTTCCTTGGCCCGTTTCTTGTTGAGTTGGCAATTGGGCTTGTAATGGCCCTTTTCGCCACACCCGTAGCATTTTACCTTGGGCTCGGATCTTGCGGTGGGTTCTTGCTTTCGCGCCTTGCGAGATTTCTTCTTCTTCTTGTGCATCTTCATAAATTTGTGCATTTGGCGGGCGAGATTCTCCATTTCCGAGTCGCCGCTTGATGATGAAGAAGATGAGGAAGATGAGGATGATGAGGATGAGCTTACTTCTTTTTTTACCTTGAGGGCAATGTTCTTTGGTGTCTTGATTGGTGTGCCCTCCTTTTGAGCTTGCCTCCTCATCGTGATCTCGTACGTCATTAGGGATCCGATGAGCTCTTTGACCGACATGTTCTTTACATCCTTAGCTTCTTGGATAGCCGTCACCTTAGGTGCCCATGAGCTCGGAAGGACCCATAAGATCTTCTTGACCATTGCTTCAGCTGAAACATCATCACCAAGAGATTTTCTACCATTGCACACGTCAGTAAAGCGAGTAAACATATCGGAAATAGATTCATGAGGATGCATGGAAAATGAATCAAAATCTTGACGATACATGTCCAATCGAGTGTCCGTGACTTTGTTGGTCCCCTCATGGGTAACCTCCAATAGTTTCCAGATTTCGTGTGAGGAGGTGCATGTGGAAACTCGATTGAACTCATTTCGGTCAAGGCCGCAATGTAGAGCGTTCATGGCTTTGCCATCAAGCTCGAAATTTCTAATATCGGCTTGGGTCGATTTGGATTCGTCGGGGGAAGTCAAAGTATAACCTTGCATGACAATTTTTTAAATAGGATATCCTATGCTTCTTAAAAAAGTGGTCATGCGGGTTTTCCAATAATTATAGTCGGTCCCATCAAAAAATGGAGCCCGACCCAATGAGTAGCCCTCGGGGGCGAAAGAGGTGGATGCCATCACAATGGATCTTTGAATTTGAAACCTTTTAAGGTATTACTCAAATTATCCCTCTGATACCAATTGTTGGGTCGGAACAAATGAGGGATGATGGAAAGAGGGGGGGGGGGGTGAATTGCCTTTTAAAAAAGATTAACAAATTAAAATCAAAGTAAAGAATGCAGCGGAAATAAAGAGGCAAGACACAAGAAATTGATAACGGAGTTCGGCCAAAACCCGGCCTACGTCTCCGCTCCCAACTCAACCGTTGAGAGATTCCTACCGCTTGCTTTTCAATGGTTTTAGCATGAAACCCACTAGGCTTTGAGGTAGCACTAGGACCTATTACAGCTTGCTTTTGGTGGTTTAGCAAGAACCCACTTGCTTTCAATGGAATAGCAAGAACCCACTAGCCTTTTTAACGGGTGAAGGCTAGCTCACCGAAAACTCAAGACCTTTAAAAGGAAAGGCTTGAAGAAACCTCTTCACACCTTAATGGTGGTGTGAAACCCAAAAGAAAGGGAGATGAAGAAAGAGTTTGGGGTTTGTAGGCACAAACCCAAAATGAAGCTCAAAATGAATAAAACAAGCAAAACCGTATTTGAGGAAGTCTTGGGCGCCTTTGATTTATTGGAGATGTTGAAGGCCGCTTCCAAGCTTCTTTGATGGAGCTCCTTGGATGTGGAAGTTGGATTGGAGCACGTTGGGTTCCTTGAGGAAATCCGCCGGAGGTTCGCCAAAATGATCAACAATGTGTCCGGTGGCTTGGGTGAAGTTACGGGGCTTCCTAGGCCTTTATTTATAGGCTAGGAACCTTCAAGTATCCGTTGGAGGGCTTTGGAGCCGTTGGAAACGGCCTCGGAGCCGTTGGAGGCCAAAAGAGGGTTGACTGGTCAAAGCCAACGGCTAGTTTGACTGGGCTACCGGCTGGCCGGTACAGCTCCACCGGCTGGCCGGTGCCTTGGCAGAGGGGTGGATGCTTCTGTCCAGACTCCACCGGCTGACCGGTGCCAGAGCCACCGGCTGGCCGGTGGTGAGACAGTAGCAACCACTATTGACTGGATGCCACCGGCTGGCCGGTGGTCAAGCCACCGGCTGACCGGTGGAACCTGGCAGTGGGCAATGCCTCTGCCAGGTCCACCGGCTGGCCGGTGCTATCACACCGGTTGGCTGGTGGACTGAAATTCAGTCCACTTCATGTGCTTCATGGCCCATTTCCTTGAAAAACTTGTGCCTATAAAACAACAACACTTAAAACAATGTTAAACACATATTAAAGTGATTGTGATCATGAAAATCAAAGAGTGTGGGGTATAACAACAAGTATAACTGAGGTACGCATTTTTTTTAGTTTAGAGGGTTATTATTGGAATTTTGTCCAGAATTTTGCTCAATTGGCTAACCCATTAACCAAGATCACACGTAAAGGGGTTAAATTATTTTGGAGAAAAGTGTGTCAAAAATGTTTTGAAGAACTGAAGAAAAAATTATTCAATGCTTCTATATTGACTCTATCATAATCTAATGATGGGTTTGTTATTTATAGTGATGATTTAAAGAAAGGAATTGGTTGTGTCCTTATGCAGAATGATAGAGTAATTATCTATGCATCACAGAAGCTAAAAATTCATGAACAAAACTATCCCACTTGGGATCTTTAGTTACCAGTTGTAATCTTTTCTTTTAAGATATGGAGACAATATCTCTATGGTGAAAAATATGAGATATATACCGATCACAATAGTTTGAAGTATATTTTCTCATAGAGAGAACTCAACATGAGGCAAAGACTATGGCTTTAACTACTCAAGGATTATAATTTAACTATACACTGCCACCCGAGGAATGAAGATAATGTCGTATATGCTTTGAGCAGAAAGGATCATAGATTTTTTAACATAATGAGATTTTAAAGGTATCCTATGATCATGGATTTATTAAATATGGATATGGGAATAATCATGTAAGGTGAAACATCAATACATTTTTAAATGGTTGTGAATCCAACTTTACAAGAAAGGATAAAAAGTTATCAGACCGATGATGAGGAGTTTCAAAAAGAAAATTATAGCAGTGAATGATAGTAGATTGATTGACTTCATATATGAAGGCGGAATTTTGAAATTTGAGAAGAGACTTGGTGTTCCTTATATACCTGATCTAAAAAGGGATTTATTGGATAATGCTTATAGCACCAATTTCTCTATACACCCTAGTAGCACTACGATGTATATATATTTAACGGAACATTTTTGGTGGGAAAACATGAAGAGGGAGATTTATGATTACGTATCAAGATATTTGGTTTTTCAAAAGGTTAAGGCTGGACGACAACATCCTAGAGGAGCCATGCAACCTCTTCCCATACTAGAGTGGAAATGGGATGATATTACGATGGACTTTGTCATGGGTCTACCAAAGACTTCTAAAAGGAATGATGCAATATGCATCATTGTTGATAGTCATACCATGTCAGAACATTTTCTTGATATATGAGAAGATTTACAACTTAAACGTGTATCAAGACTATATATTACTGAAGTTGTATGATTTCATGGAGTGCCCCTATCGATTGTTTCTGATTGTGATCCCTATTTTACATGCATATTAAGGAAAATTATTTAGAAGGATTGAGATACTAAACATTGTTTAAGCACTACCTACCACCCTCAAACTGATGGACAATCCGAACAGACTATTCAAACCTTATAATAAATATTGAGATCTTGTTAACTTGACTTTCAAGGTATGTGTGATCAATATTTACCTCTGGTAGAATTTTCACACAACAATAGCTTCCATTCAAGTATTAAGATGGCATCATATAAAGCATTATATGGACAGAGATTTCTCACACCAACTTGTTGGGATGATGTTGGTGAAAGAAAACTCATAGGCCCAGAACTTGTTTAGAAAACAATAGATAATGTGAAGGTTATCCAAGACTACATCAAAGCTGCTCAAAGTAGCCAAAAGAGCTATGTCGATAACCAAAAAAACAATATTTGGAATTTCATGTAGGAGATCATGTTTTTTTCATGAAGGTATCTCTAGAGAAGGGTGTTATAAGATTTTGTAAGAAGGGAAAATTAAGTCCCAGGTACATTGGACCTTTCGAAATTCTAGAAAAATTTGGAATTGTAGCTTATCATTTGGAAATGCCACCAAGTCTCTCCAAAGTTCATGATGTGTTCTACATATCATTATTGAGAAAATAAATGACTACCCAACGCATGGAATCACCTATACAGAAATAGAACTGGAACCTATCCTCTCTTATTGTGAAGAGCCTATCAGAATTATTGATACCAGAGAACCAGTGTTCAGAAACTGGGAAACTCGTTTGGTAAAAGTTCTATGAAGAAACTATAAGATGGAAGAGGCAACGTGGGAACCTGAGGAACATATAATGAAGAACCACCCAAATATTTTTATACTATAATATTCTAGAAATTTAGAGGAATAAATTATTTGAAGGAGGGAAAATTGTAACACCCTAAGCTTACACGGTACGCTTCTCTTAGAATAATTCAATATTTTTCACTGTACACAACTTCAAGTTCTAACAATCCACAACCAATCAAACTATTCATTATGAAAAATAATACCCACTTTTTGAAATTTTATAAATTTTATTTTTCAAATTGGACCTCATTTGTGGATTTGGAATATCAAAATTATCTTTGGGTGATTTTTTGGTATTTTTCTAAAATCTCTCAATTTTTAATGAATAGTAAAAATCACTGTGTTATTGTTTAAACTTGAATATTTATTTAAATTTATATTATGTAAAAATATAAACATAATACCTATATATTTTCAATGTAATTCATTAGAGTCATTTTATAATAATATTATATATGTATATAATTTTATTGAACTTTTTACCATTTTTTACCCACCTTCTTAGCGCATTTGCAAATTTGCATAAAACATAATATTTTTAACACCCCAAGCTTTCATGATATGCTTTTCTTTCAATAATTCAATAGCGTGCATTGTACGCATGTTCGATATCCTAACACGCCACGACCAATCAATGTAGCCATTATAAATAGTAATACCCACTTTTTGAAATTATATAAATTTTATATTTCAAAATGGGCTTCATTTTTGTATTCGTAATATTGAAATTATCCTAATTTGATCTTTTTGTAATTTTCTAAGAACTTCAAATTTTCTATAAATAGAAAAAAATACATACAAACAACTTTTTTAATCAAAATAATTTATAGTGATAAATTATACTATTGAGTGGTTTTAAAGTATAATTATAATATATTTTTATCATTTTATCCAATGGTGGTCATTAGAATTAATTTCACTTTGAAATTGGACAAAAACAATTGTCAATATTTTGATATATATTATTTCTTAAAAAAATGCTATTTGTTATGACATTGGGAATTAATTATTAAATTACTTAAATAAACTTATATGTTTTTAATTTTGTAAAATATAAATCATTTTTTAATTAGGAATATCAAATATAGCTTAGGGTGAATTTTTTGTATTTTTATGAAAAACTGTAATTTTTTATGAATAGTGAAACCACTAAGTGGTAGTTAAAAAACTAATTTTTCATTTAAATAAAACTTTACCACTTCTGTGAATTTAATTTCAAAAATCCGACATACATGGTTGTCATTATTAATTAAAATGTGTTTTAATGGGTTGAAAATAATTTTTTGGTGAATAATAACTTTTAAGTTTTATTAATCACGATTAAACATAATTAGTGTAATTTAAGTTAAATATAATGTTATAATAACAAGAAATTACCTTTAAACATGTACTAACCTTATTTTACGAGTCATGGTCGATCAAGACAATCCATGGGTCAATGTGGGGACCTCATGGAGGCACTTGGGTAAGAAATGACATTAATAACTTTTTATTTAAAGTAAAAATAAAATTTTCACAAACATCTGTTGTTTTACTAAAACAAATATTACATGGGGTTATATAAGATAAAATTTAGATTATAAATATTCATTAAAAGGATAAAAATATTTCCTACATCATGGTAACTGTTTTATTATTTTTAGACATTAAATAAATTAAATTGTTTATGACACCATGATGATGCAGTTATTACCTCATTAATTAATGATTTAAAAAAATGAAAAGATAATGTAAAATCTAAGACTTAAACTTGTCAAAGACCTACTGTATGAGTAGATTTAGAACCCATATCACCTTATCATATAAATACACAATTATGGGTTCTTTAAAATTTGAAACTCTTTATATAAAAAAGTAACATTTCTTGACTTTCCAAGAGTGTCCCTCCTCTCCTCTTTTAAAAGGCCCCCACCTATACCAACATATTCACACCTTAAAATCCATTTTTCTCTACCAACATCTGCCCAAATAATTTCTAAACTTCCCTATCTTACTCTTAAAAGCCTCATTTTGGGCAGAAGTCATCCCAAGGAATCCTTTGTCTCAAATCAAAAAGAGTTACCCGATTTTAAGGTAATGTCTTCTCTTATGTTCTTTTGTTTTATTTTGCTTCTGTAACCCCTTAAAATATTTTTATTACTTTATTTTTTAACAAAACTAGTATCTTAAATATACTATAATGTTGTTATGATAATTATTTTATTTACACTTACACACACCTTCGTCTAATGGTGAAAGAACATACTGTTTCTGTGGGTGGCGAATTACTGCCTCATGAAACGATGATTGTTAAATCTTCTTTTAACACCTCTCATGGTGGCCATTAAGATGTAACTATATTTATATATGATATATATTTTTTTTATTTTATCATTATGATTCTTTATTTTTCATTTAGGGCATACCTTTATGATTTCCATCATGGGTAAACGCGATAATTTCATTTTAGGAAGTGCGGACTACCGCCCCCTCAAAGTGATTTGAATCGTTAATGACAAATGTGGGACATATAAAGGATGGAGTAAAAGATATTATATATGATATTACACATGAATTATATTATACCTTTCTATCATTATGATTTCCTTCCATTAAATTCGAAATAGAAATGAATGTAGCGTTCATGCGTACGTACGGCTTACCGTCTCCATCAACGATGCATTTCATTTCTTACCTCTAAATGTTATGTAATCTTATAAATGCATGTATTTACTGGATATATATGATATCTACATCATGAATATAATTCTGGATATAATGTATATTTTACCACATGAACAACTTGTAATTATAAGAAATTTATTTTTGACTCAAATACCAAAGATCGAAAAAATGATCGTTATTAACTTAAATATTTACATAATGATCATAACATGGTAATAAGTGATATAAAAGGAATAATTAACTTGAAAAAGGTTCTTAAGAAATTATAAATTAACTCTACTTTATTATTCATGAGATTAAATAACGATTGATTCAAGTCGGACGCGAGGTAAGGGAACTTCTTAACCCAATTAACGTTCTTTGGGTTAATCTACTACTTTTAAATTATATCCTATCTTGTATTTGTACTTTCTTTATGTGTACTTATAGTGAATACACATAATAGATCTATTTTATTTAAAAAATTATCTTTTTAAGGGACTTCATCTCAATCTTCCTTCATTGAGGCATATTTTGTTTTAATACAAGTCTTTCTTTTATATGGTGTATAAAACCCTTTGACTTTACATTTATTCAAAAGGAATATTTTTATATGAATCATTTCACTAAATGAAAAAAGGGGATGTTTTTTTGTCGTACGTATGCGACGACAACGACTTCTCTGCCACCGTGACCATTATTTGAGTTTCGGCTTCCTCTACAAGCCATAACTTTTTTAAAATGAAAAATAAATACCATGTTTTACTTTTCTTTTATTTTGGTATTGAAAATGGTTTTGGTAATTTTTATATTATATCAATGTGTTGTATTGATATCTTGTGATTAAAATGTGGAAATTTTATGTTTTATTTATTCATGTTTTATGTGATACGATTATGTTATGGTTTATGATATGTTTAAACATTTTCATAAAGGGAATACATTGGACTTAATAAGTGACGGGTGGAGCCAGCTACAGCTCCTAGAGGCATTGGTAGGTCTCATGAGACAAACTAGTGTCTTGGCACAAGGACTTGACAAAATCTTATTTGTAGTCTTGGCACAAGGCCTTGACTATGTGGTTATGATAGTATGGCATTATGCATTCCATTATTATGAAAGTGGTTATTGATATTGCATGTGATTATTTGACTAGTAGAATATCCTTGTGAATAATTAAATGGCATTATTTCATTTTCATTTCCATATTATGATGAAGTTCAAGTTTAAAAGGCTTTCGTTTTAGTTATACATTGCCTTAAATATTTATGTTTATTTGTGAAAGTTTCCACGATATTGTTATCCTTACCGAGCATCTGAGCTCACTACTTTCTATGTTTTATTTTTCCCAGGATGTGAAGAAATATTTTATGACTGACCTGCAGGGATAGTCTGAAGGGGATATGAGTTTGCACTATGGAGACTATGTTATTGTAGTTTTTCACTTTATGATGTAATGTAACATTTATGAATGTATCTAGTGTTTCCAAGGCTAATAAACAAATCGGTCCTTCGAGACATGATCTTTTGTGATCATTCCAATGTTATGTAATAATGCACCAACTCTGGGTAATTGGGTTCGGGGCTTTACAGTTGGTATCATAGGCAGTTTAGTACTAACCTTGGAAGTTATATTTAGAAAAACTCTGATTAGAGCACATATCCCTAAGACAGACTTTGAGGATTAGTATAGAAGAACTTCCTAGAATTTTGGTATTATAGAGATTTTGTGAGTTTTCCGAGCAACACATCCCTTTCTGGATACAAGCAGGTAGAGGTGGCTCTGGAACAGATGTACCTAGGGGTAAAACCCGAAAACACTTCTTTGAGCTAGACCGAACGGGAACTGGTGCACGACAACAGTCCTTGCTGCACTCTTGGTTATGACACTCCTAGGGGATATGCTTCGGATAATTCTCAGTTTCTTTACAAACCATTATGAATGGTTTATGAGTATATACATTCTCAAAGAAAATATTTTTATGATTATCGATTGTATCCATAAACTGTTCAATTTATGTTAAGTGTTTTAAAAGTATGGAATTGTGTATTTTGATTCATAAACTGATCTAGTTTATGCCATTGTTTAGAAATGGCACCTATTGGAAGGAATGGAAACTGTATCCATGCATGCACTCCATGTAGGGATTTCCCTCCTGCTCAAGATAATTAGAGTAGAACCGGTGATACAACTGGTGCTGATCAACTTATCACCATACTGGGACAACTCACTCAGGTTATGAATAATAACCTTACTCGTATGGAGCACCCTGATCCGCAATGTGGAGGATCAATGATAGACTGCTTCATGATGCAACAACCACTAACATTCAATGGGATTAAAAATCCCTTATTAGGTGAGCAATGGATAAATTCCTTAGGGAAAATATTCCATGCCATGGGGGGTAGTGAAAGGGAAAAGGTTATCATGGTAGTTAACCGCCTCACTGGAGATGCTGATCAATGGTGGTCATTGATTCAAAACACAAATGAAGATGTTGAAGTATTAAGTATGGAATGGAGGGAGTTTAAGGAAATTCTCTTAGAAAAATACTTTCCACATGACCATCGAGTAGATATGGAAAGGCAATTTCTGAGTCTGAGGCAGAAAGAGGATGAGAATGTCACAAAGTATGTGGAAAAATTTACAAGGTTAGCGAGGCATGCTGCAGATTATATACGTAACCCAAGAAGTAAGATTGATCATTTCTTTGATGGGTTAAAACCGTTTCTCCTTCGAGCATTAGTATCATAATATTTCTCAATGTACGAAGACATTGTTTCAAGTGCTATTAAGACAGAAATGGAATTCTCTAAGTCTTATGGCAACAAAGTAAAGCAAGAGAAGAAGAGAACGGTGGAACAAGAGATAGATAAAGGGAAAAAAGGAAAAGAAGGATTTTCTATTATGTGATAATTGTGGGAAGAATCATACCGGTACTTGCCTAAAAGGAATGAGAGTTTGTTATAAATGTGGAGAAAAAGGACACCAGGCTCTTGATTGCAAGGGAAAGAAAAGGGCTATAAATGGTGAATGCTACAATTGTAGAGACATGAGTAATTGTGAAAATGAATGTCCTAAGAATCAGGGAAACTTACCTCAGAAAAGGCCAAGGGATTAAGGCCAAGCTTATGTTGTTACTACAGATGAAGTTGACTAATTATTGTATTTTTGTTTTTGGACTCAAGAACTATATTATGGTTATAAGAATAATGTGAAATATGTATAATGATTGTGCTACAGTACATGTTGTTTTCATTAATGTTTTAATATGATGAAGGTAATCATATTTTTAGTATGTTACAATAAGATAAACATTACTTTATTTGGGGAATCTGATGTTACAATTGATTTTGGAATTTAGAGACCTTTTAGAGAAAGTCTGGACAGAGGTATTTTGGCTAACTATAAAGGTTGTAATGGATTAATTTTAACTTTGGATATTATTGTTTATGGTTAAAACATTTCTAAAGATTATTTTTGGAATATTATAATACTATAGTTTTAGGAAAAGGACAACTTGGAGGTTTGGGGATAACCCGTCGTGTCGGACAAAGCTGTAGGAATCGAACCCGCAACCATAGTGCGACAGGCCTTTATTACCTACCACTAGCCTACAGGATCTCTCTGGTTATTATAAAATAGTTTTCCTAATATAAATGATATGTGTTAATATTTGGAACCTTGTACAATTAGGATAAATATAATATTTTTGAGTTCTATTATATTTTTGAGTGAAAGATGGGTTTGTGGTAAAAATTTATTAAATAATGAAAAGTATACAAGACAAGTATGTATATTTCCTTACGTTCTTAGTAAATCTCATAAATAAATTCCTCAACTTTATGACAGGTAACATAAAACAAAAATGTTTTCGGTTAACTTTTCCTATTGGGGAATCAATGATCGTTTAACCAATCACAAGTTTTTGATTTTCTTGTAGTTAAACTTTCTCCTAATCTTGTTTTCTATAACTCTACATCAGACCTTGATGGTTTGTTTCTCCTCCATATCCAAATTTTCATATAATCCTAGTATGGCCTATCTCGGGTGACCCTTGTACTTCTCTTTCTATCTTTTAATGTTATAATTTTATAAACCTTATTTCCGATGTGGGTTTTCCACAAAGGTATTTTCTATTTTCAACCTTTTATTTTCGAAGAACATTTTCAAATTTCAAGGCCGCAATATATTTAAGGAGGGGAGAATGTAACACCCCAAACTTTCACGATACTCTTCTCTTTCAATAATGCAATAGCTTGCATTTTACACAAGTTTGAGATCCTAACACAATACGACCAGTCAAAGTAGCCGTTACAAATATTAATACCCACTTTTTGAAATTATATAAATTTTATATTTCAAAATGGACTTCATTTTTATATTCAGAATATTTAAATTATCCTAAGTTGAATTTTTTGTAATTTTCTGAGAATTTCAAATTTTCTATGAATAGAAAAAAAATACTTAAAATAAACTTTTTTAATAAAAATAAATTATAGTGATAAATTATACTATTTAGTGGTTTTAAAGTATAATTATAATATATTTTTACCATTTTATCCAATTGTGGTCATTAGAATTAATTTCACTTTGAAATTGGACATAAACAATTGTCAATCTGTTGATATATATTATTTCTTAAAAACACGCTATTTGTTGTGATAGTGGGAATTAATTATTAAATTAATTAATTCAAATTATATGTTTTTTTTAAATATACATAATTTTTTAATTAGTAATATCAAATATAGCTTTGGGTGAATTATTCGTATTTTTATGAAAAACATCAATTTTTGATGAATAGTGAAACCACTAAGTGGTAGTTAAAAAACTATTTTTTCATTTAACTAAAACTTTACCACTTCTGTGAATTGAATTTCAAAAATCCGACATACATGGTTTTCATTAGTAAGTAAAATGTGGTTTAATGGGATGAAAATAATTTTTGGTGAATAGTAACTTTTAAGTTTTACTAATCGCGATTAAAGGTAATTAATGTAATATAAGGTAAATATAATGTTATAATAATATGAAATTACCTTTACACTTTTCCTAACCTTATTGGATGAGTCATGGCCGACCAAGACAATCCATACGTCAACTTGGGGACTCCATGGAGCCACTTGGGTAATAAAATGTCATTAATAACTTTTTATTTAAAGTAAACAATTTTTTTTTACAAACATGTGTTGTTTTACTAAAACAATTATTACATGGGGTTATATAAGTTAACATTTAGACTATAAATATTCATTGGAAAGATAAAAATATTTCCAACATATGGTAATTTTTTTATAATTTTTAGACATTAAATAAATTACATTTTTTATGACACCATGATGATGCAGCGATTACCTCATTAATTAACGATTTAAATAAAATGAAAAGATAATTTAAAATATAAGACTTACACTTGTCAAAAACCTATTTGAAAAGTATATTTAGAACCCTTATCACCTTATACTATAAATATACAATTTTGGGTCTTATAAAATCCGAAACTCATTAAGTAATAATGTAACATTTCTTGACTCTCCAAGAGTGACCCTCCTCTCCTCTTATAAAAGGCCCCCAACTCTACCACCTTATTCAAACCTTCAAAGACTTTTGGCTCAGCCAAACTCTAGATAAATAATTTCTCAACTTCCCTCTCTTACTCTTAGAAGCGTCACTTTGGGCAGAAGTCTTCCCAAGGAATCCTTTGGCTCAAATCAAAAAGGGTTACCCGATTTTAAGGTGATGTCTTCTCTTTTGTTCTTTTGTTTTATTTTTCTTCTCCAACCCATTAAAATATTTTTATTCCATTATTTTGTAACAACACCAGTATGTTCAATATACTATAATGTTGTTATGATAAGTATTTGATTTACACATACACACACCTTCGTCTAATGGTTCAAGAACGTACTGTTTCTGTGGGTGGTGAATTACTGCCTCACGAAATTATGATTGTTCAATATTCTTTTAACACCTCTCATGGTGGCCATTAAGATGTAACTATGTTTATATATGATATATATTATGTTTATTTTTTCCTTATGCTTCTGTATTTTTCATTTATGGAATACCTTTATGATTTCCATTATGGGTAAACACGATAATTTCATTTTAGGAAGTGCGGACTACCGCCCCCTTAAAGTGATTTGAATCATTAATGCCAAATGTTGGATGTATAAAGGATGGAGTAAATGATATTATATATGATATTATATAAGAATTATAATATACCTTTATATCATTATGATTTCATTCCATTAAATATTAAATTGAAATGAAATTAGCATTCATGCGTACGTACGGCTTACCGTCTCCATGAACGGTGCAATTCATTTATTAACTCTAAATGTTATGTAATATTATAAATGCATGTATATACTGGATATATATGATATATATGATATCAACATCATGAATATAATTCTTTATATAATGGATATTTTACCACATGAAGAACTTTTAATTATAAGATGTTTATTTTTGACTCAAGTACCAAAGATCGACAAAATGACCGTCATTAACTGAAATAATTACATAATGTTAATAACATGGTAATAAGTGATATAAAATGAATAATGAACTTGAAAAAGGTTCTTATGAAATTATAAATTAACTCTAGTTTATTATTCAGGAGATTAAAGAATGATCGATTCAATTCGGACACGAGGTATGGGAACTTCATAACATAATTTCTGTTCATTGGGTTAATCTTCTACATTCATATTATGTCATGATATTATTATGTCCTATCTTGTATTTGTAATTTCTTTATGTGTACTTATATTGAATACACATAATAGATCTATTTTATTCAAAAAATTATCTTTGTAAGGGACTTCATCTCAATCTTCCTTCATTGAGGCATATTTTGTTTTAATACAAGACATTCTTTTATACGATGTATAAACCCCTTTGACTTTTACGTTTATTCAAAAGGAATATTTTTATAGGAACCATTTTACTAAATGACAAAAGGGAATGTTTTTTTGTCATACGTATGTGGTGACAATGACTTCTCATCCACCGTGACCATTATTTGAGTTTCGGCTTCCTCTACAAGCCATAACTTATTTTAAATGAAAAATAAATATCATGTTTTACTATTATTTTATTTTGGTATTGAAAATGGTTTTGATAATGTTTTTATTATATCAATGTGTTGTATTGAAATATTGTGATTGAAATGTGGAAATGTTATGTTTCATTTATGCATATTTTATATGATACAATTATGTTATGGTTTATGATATGTTTAAACATTTTCATATAAAGAATGTATTGGACTTATTAAGTGAAGGGTGGAGCCCGCTACAGCTCCTCGATGCATCGATAGGTCTCATGAGACAAAGTATTGTCTTGGCACAAAGCCTTGACAAAATTGTATTTATATTCTTGGCACAGGGCCTTGACTATGTGGTTATGATAGTCTGGCATTATACATTCCATCATTATAAAAGTGGTTATTGATATTGCATTTGATTATTTTTCTAGTAGAATATCAATGTGAATAAGTAAATGGAATTATTTTATTTTATTTTTGTTATATTCTACTAAAGTTCTAGTTTAAAAGGCTTTCGTTTTAGTTATACATTTCCTTAAATGTTTATGTTTATTTATGAAAGTTTCTGCTATATTGTTATCCTTGATGAGCATCTCAGCTCACCCCTTTCTATGTTTTATTTTTCACAGGATGTGAAGAAATATTTTATGACTGACCTGTAGGGATATTCTGAAGGGGATATGAGTGTGGACTATGGAGACTATGTTATTATAGTTTTTCACTTTATGATGTAATGTAACATTTATGAATGTATCTATTGTTTCCAAAGGGGATATGAGTGTGGAATATGGAGACTATGTTATTATAGTTTTTCACTTTATGATGTAATGTAACATTTATGAATGTATCTATTGTTTCCAAGGCTAATAAACTAATCGGTCATTCGAGACTTGATCTTTTTTGATCATGCCAATGTTACATAATAATGCACCAAATCTAGGTAACTAGGGTTGGGATGTTACAATATTAACACTTCTATGAATTGAATTTCAAAAATCTGAGAGACACGGTTGAAATCAGTAACTAAAATGTGGTTCATTAAGATGAAAATAATTTTTGGTGAATAGTAACTTTTGACTTTTATTTACCACGGTTAAAAGAAAATTGGGTAATTAAAGGTAAAAAATGATATTATAATTACGCTAACACAAGTTAAAATTCTATTGAATAAGTTTATTTTGACCAAAATAAACCATAGGAATAAAATATTATTTTTTTTCTCCACATTTATTAGAATAGGACATTTATTATTATTTTATTTAAAAAATAGTTAAAAGTGTTAAATTCAAAGTTTAATAAATAAAAAAAATTTAATATAGGGTTATACATAAGATAAATTTTAATATAAATATTTATTGGAAATATAAAAATATTTCCTACATATAGTATTTTATTTATAATTTTTAGACATTAAATAATAAAAGTTATATATGACACAATGATGATGTAGTAAATACCTTATTAATGAATGATTAAAATAATTGATATTTTAAAAATCAAAATAAATGTAAATTGAAAATTATAATGAATTTTCCTAATTTTCAAGCTTAATATGACATTTTAGGGTTGATTGAATAAATTTTTTTTGAAGTGATAAAGTTGTTGAGACTTTCACAAAAACACAATACCAAATAGTGTCAAAATTGAAATAATTGAGTTTTTAAGACAAATAATATTTTATTAAATGATATAATAGTCCTAAAAATCTATGCTTTGGCCAATAGACATATTTAATAATATATATATCATTAATTAACCACTTGGTATTCTATTGTTATTTTATAGTAAGATTATTAACCATACAATATAATAATACAAGAATACATTGTAAAAGTTAAACTACTTAACTAAGAGTTAAATCTAAAAGATAAGGCTAATATGGTGACCTAAACCTATATAAAACCAACTGGTTGAGAGTTATTTGACCCATACCCACCTTATCCTCTAAATAAATTCTTTTTGAGCCATTAGAAACCGAAAATGATTCTATTATAAAATAATATATTGACCTTTTCCTAAATTGACCCTCACCTCTCTTATAAAAGAGAACTTCCTCTTATCTCAAAATCACAACTCCAAATCCATTTGGCTCAGCCAAATCCTGCCCAAATATCCTCCAAAATACCATTAATTATACTTATAGGCCTTACTTATATCCTAAATCCAACCTAAGGATACCTTTTGATCAAATCAAAAGGAAACACATGAAGAAGAGGTCATAATTTCACCACCTTTTTCAAAGTTATTTTCTTCTTCCACTTCCTCTTCCTTCGTTGTTTCCATACCAAAATAATAACTCAAGAACCTTATACATAATGTGATATTATAATAAATATGTTAAAATCATATTAATTATTATGTCCATCCTATGAATGACATGTTACAATATGTGTGTACATACGGTTTACCGTCTCCACGTAGTGATGTAGTTTGCTATTCAAACACTTAATTATTTACATGGGTATAATAATGAGTGTAATTGAGTTAAATAATAAATATAACATGTTAATGATTATATATACATGATATACCATCCAATTACATATGATTTCACCATAAATATAATTATATTTTCGCTCGTGCGTACGTACAGATTACCGTCTCCACGAACGCGATGAGATTCATTCCCCATCGTAATCATTCAAGAATAATTTTCATTTTATGATAAAAAATAATTTTTAATAACATAATATAATTCTGTATATTAATCAAATATATTCTATCCATAACAATCATGACTTACCTAAAAAACATATAAACGAAAATGAATCATTTAACACCCGAAACAATGATACTATTTATATATTATTAACAAAGAAATATTAAAAGATCATATATGATATCATATTTTTTTATGTGGTTCTTGTATAATTTAATAAAAATGATTTAACTATTATACATGAGGATAATTTACCCTTGATTAAGTAAAATTTCAAGGTAAGGGTTAATTCTATAATCTCTTCATTATCTGAGATTGCTTATACGTGAGTATCTATAGGGACCTCTTTATCATCCACATCTGTGTTTCTTAAAACTGTATTTCAAAACATTTTTTATATTTCAAAGATTATCGGTTAAATTAATTTATACATTTTTTGACTTTGTATAGAATTTTTATAAATTAATCTTTCCATTTTTTTCCAAACAAGGTCATTTATGACCGTTTTGAAAAAATTATGAAAATATGGTTTTTTAACTTATACGGTAAGTGTGGATATTTTCTGCCGTTATAACATCTTCGAAGTTTCTCTTACAAGATTATAAAAATATTTTCAAAATAAATGTTTTCATTTATAATAATGTGACTTTTAAATTATTTCAAAATAGAAAAATATATTTCTCTCAAATAGTTTGGATTTCATCTATGTCAACATCCATTGATTGATTTTACACTTATTTGATGTTTATTTATTATGATACAATATTCTATATTTTATTAAAAGTTTTGTGATATGTTTGACTGGGAATGTGTTATTTTTATACCATTCATGGTTTATGGTTAAATTATTAACATTTTGTATGCTAGTTTTAATACGAATGATTATGTTATGTTTCAACCTTTTCATATGAGGAATGAATTGGACTTAGTATGTGATGGGTGGAGCTCGATATATCTCGTCGATGAATCGGTAGGTCTCTTGAAGAAATATAGTGTCTTGGCATAACGACTTTACAAAATATTTTTTGTAGTCCTGGAATGAGGCCTTGACTATTTGGTTAGGAAGTCTGGAATTATGCATTCTATCATTATGAAATTGGATATTGATGTTACATGTGATTATTCGACTAGTGGAATATCATTTTGAATAAGTAAATGTCATTATTTGATTTATCTTTCTCATATTATGATGAATTTTAGGTTTAAAAGGCTTGTGTTTTAGTCTTATACATTTCCTTAAAATTTTAGGCTTATTTATGAATGTTTTTGCTATATTTTTACCTTTACTGAGCATCTAAGCTCACCCCTTTCTATGTTTTATTTTTTCCATGATGCAATAAAGTATATTATGATTGACCTGTAGGGATGGTATAAGTAATATGAATGTGTTCAAAGGAGACAATGTTGTTGTTGTTTTTCATTTTATAATGTAATGAAAAACTTATTTATGTATCTTGTACTTCCAAGGCTACTAAACTGATAGGTCTTTCTGGATTTGATCCCTTGTGATCATGTCAATGTTATATAATAATGCACATAGTCAAGAAAAATGGGGTCAGGTAATTACACCGGTCAAGTTAAACATTTTATAATCCATGCAATACCCATTTGAGGATCACTCTGCATTCTCAATCCATGCTTCCGAGGACACTTATATGAATAAATTGAACCCCAATTCATCATGCTATTCATGTTCTAAGGATAAATGATCCTGTGAAATTTTTACCATGATTAACGAAGTCATAAGTGGTGAATTTGATGGAGACCTTTTACTCATAAACTCCATCAAATCTAGAAGAACTTGAAAAATCTCTTGAATCCCACATCAACTATGATCTATACTACTCTACCTTGGTCAATATTAAGGAAAATGAATCTGAACCAACTAAAAGTCCTTCCTCCATTATTGAGTTGTCTAACCCACAAATGAATGATGAGACAAATCTGAAACCTCTTCCTAAACACCTAAAATATGAATTCCTTTTCCATGATCACTCTTATCCTTTCATTATCTCTTCTTCCCTTACTAAAACCAAGGAGTCCAAACTTGTTTAGCTGTTGGAGGAAAAAAAATTCCTTTGGTTGGACACTATATAAAATACTAAGAATAAACCATTCTATTTGCATGCATCACATCCATATTGAGGAATCATCCAAACCAATTAGACAACCACAATGAAGACTCAATCCACTCATACATGAGGCAGTTAGGGAGGAGATCACAATGATTCTTCAATCTGGTATTATCTATCAATTTTTTACTAGTGAATGGGTTAGTCCACTTCACATTGTACCTATGAAGTGTGGAATAACTATTGTTACAAATGAACATGGTGAGGTATTCACTACCCGAGCGAAGAAAAAATTGCGTGTGTGCATCGATTATAGGAAATTGAATGTTGAAACAAGAAAAGATTATTAATATCTTCTATTCCTTGATTAGATTATATAACTATTAGATGTAAAGTCACACTATTTCATTCTTAATGGATACATTGGATACTTACAAATCCCAATCGCATCTCAGGACCAAGAAAAGACAACTTTTACTTTCCCCTTTGGAACATATGAATATAGGATAATTCCTTTTGGCCCTTTTAATGCTACTACAACATTCCATAGATGTATGATGAGTATATTTTCTGAATTCATTGAACACTACATGGAAGTATTCATGGATGACTTTACCATATAGGGTGAGTCATTTGAATCTTGCTTGAGTTCACTCTCTCTAGTCCTTAAAAAGTGTGTCAAGTGTAAAATTGTGTTAAATGTTGATAAATCCACATCATGGTTTAAAATGGGATTGTTTAGGGGAACATAGTTTCAAAAAAGGTTATTGAAATTGATGCTAAGAAAATTGAAGTGATTCAATCACTTCTTGAATCCATATCTATTCGAGACATCCATTCATTCCTCGGTCATGATGGTTTCTATCATCGATTCATCCATAACTTCAGTAGGATTTTCCTCCCACTCACTTGGTTTCTCTAAAATGATGTCACGTTCCATTTTGATGAGGTTTTCAAAAGGGCCTTCATTGAACTCAAAACGTTTCTTACATCTACAGCGATAATCCAACCCACAGATTGGTCCTTAGCCTTTGAGATGATGTGTGATGATTATGATAGTACCATTGGGGATGTTCTTGGTCATGGAAGAGAAACAAAATCCTCATTTCATTTATTATACCTGAAAATGTTGGATTAAACTTAATCTCACAACATTGTGATAGAAAAGGAACATTTAGCCTGGGGTTTTTCCTTAGATAAATTTTTTCCTTATCTCTTAGGTGCATAAATCATCATTTTCAATGACCATTCTTCTATAAAGTTCTTACTCAAGAAAAGTGATTCCAAACCGAGGCTAATAATATGGATCCTAATGCTCCAGGATTTTCACCTTGAATCCAAGATAGACCGGGAAAAGAAAACCCTATGGTTGATCACTTCAGTTGAATTTATAATTCTTTTCATTTATAAACCGTTGATCCTAAATTCCCCATTGAGCGCCTTTCATCTCTCACTCCAAAGTTACCATGGTATTCTCTAATTGTAAACTACTTAGTTGCCAGTATTTTTCATGAATTTTTTTTAAAAGAACAAAAAAATGAAGCTGAAAAGTGATTGAAAATTATATTTTGGGAAGATAATAAACTTTGGAAGACTAGGGATGACATGCAAATTAAGAGATGTGTTGATGAAGATGAATGTTCCTCCATCATAGAATTATATCACTCAATGCCTGGTGGTGGACACTTTGGACCACGCAGGACCTTCTGAAAGGTGCTAGACTCTGGATTCTTCTATACTTCACTCTTTAAGGACTCAGATGAGTTTTTTTCAATCATGTCCCACTTGCCTAAAGTTTGGCACAATTTCAAAGAGAGATTAAATGCACTAGAAGCCTTTAATGTTCTATGAAATCTTCAATGTTTGGGGCATCGACTCCATGGGACCATTCCACCCTTCCAATGGATTATCATACATTATTATTGTGTTTGATTATGTTTCTAGGTGGGTCAAGGCCAAACCCACTAGAAATGAGGATTCGCATACTATTAGTGAGTTCGTAAAGACACACATCTTCCATCGATTTGGCACAACATGTGCCTTGAAAAGTGTCTTAGGAACTAATTTTTGTAATACAGACATTGAATTTATTTTGTAAAAGAATGGGGTTATACAAAAAACATCAACTGCATATCACCCCCAGAAAAATGTCTTGGATGAACTTTCTAATAGAGAAGTGAAAAAGTGTTATTCAAAGAATTTTATAACCCACCAGATAAGACTACCATGAAAGACTTGGTGAAGCACTTTTGGAAAATTGAACATCATATAAAAACCCAATTAATATGTATCCTTTTAGGCTAGTTTTCGGTAAAGAATGTCATTTTCTAGTTAAAATCTAACATAAGCCATTTTGGGTTGTGAAAATTTATAATTTTTATATTGAGAAATCTGGTGAAGAAGGATTGTTGCAATTGGCTGAATTTATTGAGCTTCAACTTGATTCTTGCGATAATTATAATCTCTACGAAGAAAAATCTAAGCCACTCCATGATAAACATATCCTGAGAAAGGTATTTCATGATGGAGAAGTGGTAATTCTCTTTAATTCTCGATTTCGACATCACCTATGTAAGCATAATTCCTATTGGGATGCTCCTTTTTTTATTACTAATGTTTACCCATTTGTTATAGTGAATATCTAAGACCCCTATTCTAAAATAACATTCATGGTTAATGGACATCGGTTAAAGAATAAACATGAGAGGACATGCATCCCAGGAACCACATCCACTTCCATCAGATCCATAACTTCCACAGTAGACCCACCACCTAATGGAGATGGTGACCCTAAAAATCTAAACAAGGAGAACCTTTTTCCCTTTAACTCTCTCCCTCTATATATGTATATATCTCTTCCTCTCTATCCCGCTTTCTTCATATTCCCCTAATATTAATTTTTTTACCACTTTCCTCATCACAGTTTTTATTTACTCTTTTGTGTGGGTTTATCATAATAAAAAACTAAAGAAACCTAAAAACTAAAATAATAATAAAAAAAATAATAATCACTTAAAAAATATGGAAAATACATATTCATAATTAATCATCATAAACTTTTGAAATTTTATCCAAACATTTTGGGGAGTCCAAAGACATGGTTTCATATCAATTTTTTTTTTGTTTTCATCATATATTTGGATAAAGAATATAGTGTCAAAACCAATAAATTTTTAATGCTCGATTTTTTATTTGGAAAATTATTTTCCCCACTATAAGGAACAACATTATCTTTCATGACAAGGCCACATATGGCCATTATTTCAAGATGTGTTTTTGACTATGGATTGTGAGTCTTCATTTTGTGGACCTTCGATCTGAATTTCAAACTTTAGTGTGCATTAATATGATAGAGGCATTTTCTGAACATCATGAAAATCGAAATAGCCAAGTAGCCTCCCATTACCCTTACATTAATCCCATTTTTGAAAGCCCATTCAATCCCATGAAAACCTTTTCTTTGATAGCCACATTAAAATCCAAATACCTTATCCCACCCAACATCTTTATGGATTAACATTGCAATATTTATTGAAATTTAAGTGTGGGGGAATGGATTTCCTTATTGGGTGCCTGTTTATTTATTTTCAATGTGTTATCATATGATTGGAGGAAAGAATCAATTTTAGTGTGAGGGGGAGGTATTCTTTCAAGGAATTTTGGGGAATGTAATTTCATTTATATAATTTTGTAAATGTTTTTTATAAGTGTTCAAAAAATCAAATCAAACAAAATAAAAAAAAAGAAAAAAATGGGTTGTGTCTTGGGCAGGTCAAATATCACACTTTCTAATCCTTTGATCTTATTTTAACTACTACAATTAGTTTTATGGGGAGATCAATCATGGGTTGGGATATGAGTGTGAGATCTTTGTCGAGTTCAAAGTTTGAAAAAAAAATGAAAAAAAATGAAAAGAAAAAAATGACACTTATGTCATTGGGAGAAGTTTTGTGTTTGGTAAACATTTTATCTTATCATCCCCTTCAAATTTTATCCATATTTTGTTTCTTGATTTACACAATTTTTCCCTTTTAAATATGTGTTTCCATTTCTTTCCTTGTTTGATTTCAAAAAATTTGTGCATTTATTTTTCCAGGTTGGTGTTTTACCCCTATTCTTCTCTCTCTTGGATATTATATTCCTACCAACTCATAGCCACAAAAAACCCATTAACAAGAAAAATTTATTCTTTTGAACTTTAGGATAGGTAATGGAAGATAATATCTCTTTCAAACTCTATTATTTTCACTTTTTTTTGTGAATGAGTAGACCTCCAGAAATAAATGTTTATCATCTTGAGAGGAGTAAGTTTTGTGTGCCCAAATATTCTATTTAACAATTTGAGCATGAAAAAAGTGTTTTTTGGAGAAAAAATTCTATAATAATTTGAGGTAAAATTAAATATGGATGAGTGAAATAGTCTAAAACTCCTTTGATTGGTGAAAACAAAATTTTAATATTTATTGGAAAGTAAAACCGATTTTTCATGGTTTTATATTTTTTGTACATGATGACATGAACAAGACTAAGTGTGGGGGAGTTGATGTTAATAATATTTTCATAACTTTTTATATACTCCCATTACCGATTTTATATAAAATATGCATAATTTTTCTGAAATATTAATGTTTAAATATTAAATATAATTTTACAGAACTATTTGAATTCATCCAGATTCAATTATGTTCAATGTTTTAATAATAACACTTACCCTACATTTACAAATTGCATGACTCATGTTTTTTAGGGTTACTTACTCAAATTAAAACATTCTATTAGAAGGAACCTTTGCCCAAATCCTATTTTTGGTGGGTAATATAGTCCAAAAAATAAGACCCAATGAATCTGGGAAGAAACTAGAGAAGTCATGATGATGGAGTTACTGGTCTAAATCCGGAACCCCAAGATTTATGAAAATCCACCGAATGTTAGTGATTATCCAAAATAATCATGGATAGAAATTTAAGGTCTAAATACAAGGTGGCCAACTAATGCATTGAAGTCCAGCCCACCATTCTGGAAGGGAACTAAAATCAAGAATATTCATGATATTTCTGATTCTCTAGTCTTCAAATCAAGTTGATATTTTTCAGTGTGAAATTAGAGATATATATGGATGACTTTATTGAAGAAATAATTCGTATTTTATGGTATCTTCCAATTAAAAAACCCATTCACATTTATGAAATTGAAAATGCATGGATAGAAATGGACAGTTTAACATTGTTAATGAAAAATGACATAACATTGGATCCATAAGTCTTAATAACACCAAATTTTGAGATCCGACTTAAAACTTTAATATATACAATTATGAAGAATATGGTTTCTCTAGATTTTTATATTCAAATATAAAAGTATTGATGCAATTAGAGGTGTTGTTTTGGAATGCAAATAACCCACAACATTGGGCTATAAATATACCCCCTCCTCTCCTTACAAGAGGTTAAAATATGATAGTAAAGGAGAATTGGTTGGAACGACCAAGGATCTTCCAAATGATTAGGAGGATCTGTCAAACTCATTTTTCAACTAGGGATACCATTCATCCTTTCTTTGTTTCATTTACTTATTTGTTCTTCTTCATTTGTAATCTTGTAAGTGTTTGTTTTGTAATTTTTTTTAATACATGTTTATTTATCATCATATCTTAAAATAATACACCCCTATTTTGTAATATTAATGTTCTTAAAAAAATTTAAACAAGGGTACAATCAATTTTCTATTTTTCTTTCTCATTCAATCTAAATTCTATTTTTAATTCCCATCACCATTTGTGTGTGTGTTTTCGACGCTAAACTCCTTTTTATACATTTATTTTTATTCTATTATTATTTAACCATCATAAATATAATAAAAAAGATTAATATTAATCTCAATGGATGAGTAAATATATCATGTGGGTGAGTCAAAATTTAGGGATGTTAAGTGATTGAGAGTATTTGATCAGTGAATATTCTTCAATGTAACATTGTGTATGTTGGACTTAACCTGTCAGGGATTATTTACTTGTTTTGTTTAATGTGTTATTTCCATAGATTATTGAGACCATAAATACACTACCATAATCAAAATATGAATGTGATTAGAACCATAAGTTATGTTAAGGCTTGGAATAAAGCCTCAACACTTAGTAATTCCAATCAACGTTATCTTGTGAAGTGGGTGTTCATTTAAATGAAATATAAATCTAAGATCAATGATATCACATGATTAACTCCATAATAATGAACTCGCCCCAATTTTTATCAAACTGTTAAATAAAACCACAACCATTAATCACTTCGTTTAATCTCTAATAACAAACCACCCAATCAAAATACAATCAATTAAAAACAATCGACTATTAAAATGTATCATCACTGAGGATTCAACCCAAGTGCTGCTATACATATTAGTAGAGCACTGGAACCTTGAATGGTAGATAAGTAAAAATCTTCTGCACTTTCAGTTATCTTAAGAGAAATACACCAAGTATGTAACCATAAATAAAATCATTGAAATAAAATAATTTTATTTTAAAATCCTAATAACTCGTCAACGGTTTCCAAGATAATAAATCTAAGACTAACATTGAGTTTTCATTTTGGTGTTTTCCCTAAGAGAAGCATAATATCGGCTAAAATGGGTGGGGAGTGAAAAATAGTATTTGGGAAGTTTTAAGGAATAAAAAAATGGAGAGTTTCTTTTATTTTAATGTTAAATTTATGTAACAATGAAACAATGTTGTTTTGTATAATAAACAAATAGGTAGGGATCCAGTTTTAGGCTAATAACCTCGAAAATTCCTTGGAGGATTTGGGGAGAAAACTGATGATTTCTCTTAGGGGGAGGCAATGGATCATGGATCAATGATCGACATCCCACTTCATATTTGAAATAACTTCACCAAAAAAGATGATACAATGATACATCATCAGTGACTGGTTCAAATCGAGGTAGGGTGGCTGTTTCATTTTGATTTTATTAACTATTGATTTCTATGATGAACATAGACTAATCCATGAACTGATTAGCTTTTGGATAAATCTTAGGTTTTAGGACAGTTTATTGTGGGTTAGTGGGATTCTATTTAATATTTTTTATAACTCAATCCCCAATATCTTGATCATTGGCCAAGAACACTTGGCCAATGATGTTGAAATAGTTTCTATGTGAATTTTTTCCTCAGTTCTATATGTTCTTCACTATTGGACCCTCATGACCATAATTCGACATTTTCGGAAGGTTATAAATGCGATCAAACCCCTAGATTGTAGGAAAACCACCTCAAAATGTCAGATATGTGTAGATCGGGTAATAACAAGATCGGATCTACAATCACTTTGAAATATAGACACTTGATGTGGCTCGGTGGTCTATGAAGGTAACCACTAGTGTTGGACTGGTGTAGTGGTCTGGCGAGGTGAGGTGATAGTGTTGCAGCGGCGTTGTCGGCTGGAGGTGGCAGTGGCTGGATGCAGCATTACGACAAGTTGAGCCGACATGCCATATGGACAGAGTTTTGGTGTTTTGGGATGAAGAGGCAAGACCAGTTTGGAGCCAAGGGTGGTGGAAATGGATTTTGGGGGAGTTGGGTATAGCGAAGTCATTGATCATATGGGAGCCGTGGGCCCATAGGGTGTGGTGTAATGTGGATGGCCATCAGGGCCAGGCTGGAGCAAACAAGGTGACTGCATGGAATGTGGGCTAGTGGAGCAGGCAACGAGGTCTGTGGGGGATGTGTCCACGCTAGACCAGCTCAGTGAAATAAACCATATATAGTGGTCTTATCCAGAGCTTTTCAGTCAGGGAGAACTGAGATGAGTGGGTCGGGCCTAGTGGACTGGTTTAGGTACAGCGGGTCAGGCCAGACCCCATGACCCCTTTAAAAATTTAATGTTCCATAACATTCAAAGGGAGAATCTTTTTGATGCACCATTAGTGGTTTTGGGACTGTTGTGATGAGAAACTCATTTAAATATATCCTAAGTGTGCTTTTTTGGAAGTTTTCATATGACTTATCTTCTTGTGGAGTGGGTTCTCCCGGAACTAGCGTGGTATGGCCAGAATCCTGTGGATGGCTATGACATTGAGACTATGTGACTCTCTTTGACAATGTGACTTCCCAAGACTACGTGTATTATTGAGAATACTTGTATTACTGAGACTATGTGTCTTATTGGGATTGATTTTCTCATCGATACTACATATCTTATCGATACTGTGTGTTTTTTGGATTATGTATGATAATCCTGTTTGGAATACTATATATTTATTCCTATATAATAAGAATATAATATTTCATTAGGGTATAATTCATGTATTTATTTGTGGTATAAATTTTTTATTTCATTATGGAATACTTTATTTATTTATTTGTGTTATACTTCATGCATTTCCTTGCGGTATGCTTCGTGTATTCCTTAGTAGTGTTCTTTCATGGGATTATTTAGTGGTGTTCCTCCATGGCGTTCCTTCATGGTATTCCTTAGTGGTTTTCCTTAATGGATATCTTTTGTGGTTTTACTTAGGGACTTTCCTTTTTGGTGTTACTTATTGGTGTTCCATCATAGTGTTCCTTCTTGGTTTTCTTTAGCGGTATTCCTTCATGGTGTTTCTTTGTGGAGTTCCTAAGTGGTGATCATTCATGGTGTTCCATAGTGGTGTTCCTTCATGGTGTTTCTTAGTGGATTTTCTTCCTGTTTTTCCTTATTTGTTTTCCTTCATGTTGTTCCTTCGTGGTGTTCAATCACGGTTTTCCTTATTGGTGTTCCATCGTGGTGTCCCTTAGGGGTTTTTCATCATGGCGTTCCATAATAGTGTTCCTTAGTGGTATTCTATCGTGGTTTCCCTTAGTGGTGTTCCTTCATGGTGTTCATTTGTGGGGTTTCATAGTAGTGCTATTTCATGGTTTTCCTTTGTGGTGTTCTTTAATGGTGTTCATTAATGGTGTTCCTTCATGGTGTTCCTTAGTAGTGTTCCTTTATGGTGATCCTTCGTGGTGTTCCATAGTGGTGTTCCTTAGTGGTGTTATTTCATGGTGTTCCTTTAGCGGTCTTCATGTTTGGTATTCCATTATGGTATTACTTTGTAATTTCCTAGGTATTACAAATCCTTTATGGTTTCAGGGTATCCTACTGAGTATTGTTTTACTCACCCCTTCATGAGAATTTCCTGCACGTGTCCTATCTTGTGTAGAGGATTGATGCTTTGATGGAGTCCTAGGTGGTCCAGGACCAGGTGGTTCTTAGATATAACAAATATTTGTTATGTTATCATGCGTCTTAAGACAATTTTCTAGTACATTTCCATTTAGGTAGGGTTTTCTGCATATGTTATTCATGAACCTATGCATTCACTTTTATAGACTCTATATTTTGTTGGCCTTGTATTTTGGACTTATTTACTTTCCAGTTTCCTACTACCATACTCTATGGTTGGTATCATAATATATTCATGCTTTGTTTACATTGTGTTTTTATATTTCATCATTTTGGGGATTAGATATGTGAGCGTGTGTATAGGTACTTAGAAAAATTCCTCCTATCTATGAGATATACATACTTGGTGCTAGTCAATAGCCCATGGCCAATTAGAGGCGATCTTTGGGTAGTCAGGGAATGGACCCCTCTTGGATGGTTCATGACATTTAAGTACCATAATTGATTGTTATAATTCACTACACACATATTCTTAAAATTTCCAAGACAATAAATAAGTAATCTACCCCCATGAAAATAAATTGAGTTATGAAATTCCTTACCACTTGGTAACTATTATGTCAAAATTAATTTGATTGAAATAATTAAAATTGAAACATAAAATACCATGAATTATAAATAAATAATGATATTACATTTTAAAAGGCTTTTATATACATCTTATAAAAGAAATTAGGTTCATAACATTACAATTTTCCTCAATAAAATGAAATTGAGACAACTTTAACTCACATTTCTATTGGGTTGAATAAGCACCAACATCATGTATAATGGTTTTGATCTTACTATTAATTTTCAACAAAACCATATTCATATTTATAATATCATATATGATCCTTTTACATAATCTTATCACCAATTCTTTATTAACAATTCATTATTTTTATTTTTTTGGAGTTAATTTCCTTGTTTTATCATGTGTATCTTGACAAGAACATTTTGGGTCATCGGTATAAGATGTAAATCCATCACCTTCATAGTTATATTAATTTCATAAAGATAACTTTTTTCATTATATTCACATTTAGAATAATTATTAAATTTTTAACAAAAAAAATAGATTACATCGCTTTGTGGAGATGGTAAGTCATACATACGCATGAGTAACATTATCATTCCCTTAAGGGGTGAAAGGGTAGAAAATTGGGTGATATATAAATCTTATATAATAAATATATTCTAAAATATATTACATATATCCACTTAATTTATATTTATTACTTTCCATGTAAGGAATAAATTAAAAATGAATCACATTTCTTTACAAGGTGGTAGTCTGCTCTACAAATGATCCAAGTTATCTTATTTTACATGAAATGGAATGTGAAAAGGTATATATAATGCTATTATTACAGAAATATAAAATTATCATAAATATTATATATATATATATATATATATATTTCAAATCCATTAATATATAAATCATTTAATGGTTATATAAAACAAAATTACATCGGTTTATGAGGTGGTAGTCCACCTTACACATGATCGGAGATTTCATTTCCCATTTGATGGAAAAGGATATGTATATTGGTTATTAAATTAACATAACAACATATAATTATATATGATATAATGGTATTATTTTATAATAATTATTAAATAAATTGTTTTGGAAGTTGAAGAAGAAATAAAATGAAAACGATCATTTAATTAAGAATGTTACCACTTCTTCAGGGAACTTCTTTGGGTTTGCACCAAAATCCTTCCTAGAAAGGATTTAAAATAAAAAAGGATCTTTGACGTTGTTATGAGGTTAAATAAGTGATATGGAATTGTATTGGCTAATATAAAAGTATTTCTAAGTGAAAACATGGGAGGAGATGGTACTTCCTTTATAAGTGAGAGAGAAGACACACATAAAATTTTAAAAAGAATCAATTAAAACAGTAATTAGATCATAGAAAAAGCCTAAGAAATGAGTAATTATCAAAATTTAGAGGTGATAAGGTCGAAATATATCTATCAAATTGGTGTTGTAAAATTTGGTAGGTCATTTGCAACCCTTATCTTCTTACTTTAACCCCTTGGTGAATCAGTTTTTACATTATCTGTAGTAATTGATTTTTAATTCATTTACTATTCATAATGGTAAACCTTTAATAAGAACTTACTAAGTAGAAAAAAAATTATTATTCAAAATACAGAATCTATTTTTTAATTTAAATTAAAATAATTGTGAGAATCTAATTTAACATTATGGCATATGTGAAGAAAAAGTGGGTTTTCAAAGAGTAAATTCTCATAAGTATAGAAGGTTTTAATATCAAAATCCAATATTAAATTGACAAAAAATACCATAAATAGTTAAACTGTAATATAATTGATCTATTTCCACATTAAATCCAATTTAAAATATAATTTAACCTTTCAAATTATTTAAACGAAAAAACAATTTTCAATAAAAAACATTATTTCTCACTATACGTCCAAAAATAAAAAAAATCAGAAAAATATGAAAAATCACTCTAAGATAATTTTTATATAAAAATTTCAAAAACTAACTTCGTATTATAAAATATATTTTCTAAAATTGTTAAAAATAAATTTTAAATCATGTATGGAAAGCGTGGCTAATCCGTCTTTTAGAAAAAATGCAGTTTTTTAAAAAACATTATTTTTTCTTTTAAATGATTCTTATTTTATATATAATAAATAATTATCCATTATTTTCATAATTTAGTTATTATTATTCATACCTAGATATTTAACTTCTCAGTTAAAATTTTATACTATATTATAGTTCATTTAATCTTAAGGTTTCATGTTCTGTAAGCTATCAAAAAGATCAAATTTGAAGAAATATATTTTTCATATTGTTTAATCTTGGTGTTGTGTGTCACATAGATAATAAAATAAAATGTTATTGTTTTATAATTTTAAGGTGTTATATGTAAATACTTCTATGAAACCCCAAAACAAACCATTGTATAAAACTAATAATCCAATTTTTGTACCATGTACCATAGAACATTGTTGATACTCTTTTCATCATATTACTATTGAAGGTAACCTACTTGGAAAATAAAAAACATCCATTCATTGGAATTTACCCATAGTTTGTGCCAAATCGGTCGATTTTGAAGAGAGACTCCACTACTATTTATCTCAAGTTAGTCCCATTAATAGTAAAATAGGAAAAAGAAAAGAGATTCATTGGGAGAGAAGTATCTAAGGATTGGGAAGCTTAGACATGCCTATCTCAATGGTAGAAATTAATTTAATAAACTCATAATGAAATTCCTCAAGTGAAATGCATTTTCACTAGTTTTAAAATGCATTTAAACATTTCTATTATCCATTCATGGAACCATTTAAGGAATTCTTCAACCATCTGACCGTTTCATAATGTGAAACATTTAATGAATATATTTATTGTGTTAAATAACTAAATATTATCTCGTAACATTTTAATAACATATTAGTTATTAGATATCATAATAATCATACAGCATATCTCAAAATATTAATCAAACTCACAAAAACAAGTATATAAACTAATATTATATAGATATTCTTGTAAAAATATAGATAAATTATCTTTCATGTGTAGGAGTTAATTTCACTTAAATTTGAACACATGGTGTGTTCAATATGACTGAAATTGCATCACATAATCTAAATAGATAAATTATGTTACAAGTTTTAAATTACATAGTAATACATATTATTTATGTATTTTGTGGTCTTTTTTACTTATATATTATCATTATTATTCATGTATTAATTATTAATTTATTTTTTATTAACTAATTATTGTATAATATTTATGTTTCATTTATTTTATTTTTGTATTACTTACATAGGAATGGTTTTTTATTATAAGTAAACTCTTATTTTGGTCATGTTAGAGTGGGGTGTTTGACTAATAGTTGTGTAATCAAGCTCTACTATAACGGGTTCTCAAGAATGGGGAATTACTAGAAACTAAATCTTATATGTATTAATGTTATTCTGAATAAGTTAAAATCTATAATGTTTAAAATAAATTGTACATATCAATTTAATTGGAATGTATGAAATTTTTTTAATTTAAATTCATATATAGTATAAATTTAATATAATATAAATTTATTTTGAAATTAGTTATAATTTAATAAATGGTCACTATAGTGTCATATAAATGTAGAAACAAGATTCTCCAACTAAAAGATTTTATAAGTGTTGTAGATTCCAATAATAAAAATAACATTTATCATCAATAAAATAATAATTGATAAATGTCTTCATTATTTGTACTTTCTTTATTTTAGGCTAGAGATTCTTTTAATAATATCTTTTTATTATTTATGGAGACCCATGTATTTAAAAGGTGTTTAAAAAATTAGTTTTTTATATCAATGACTTTAATGATTTATAACCCATATAAAAGTACAATTAGAAGTAGTGATAGACATAAAACTTTCTTATCCATTGATATCTTTATTTATTTTAACATAATCCTTTCCAAAAAATTTCAATGAATCAATGATCATAGATTTATCTTTTATTATGATTTTATACTAAATCACCTTTTTGAGTTTTCTTGATATTCTATTTAGACTTTTCAGATTTCATCCTTATGCTCATAATTTTTTTATTTTAAAATTTTAAAATACTGTTTGGAGTCATATATATCAATTTTTTATTTTTTATTTTATCTCAATAAACATAAATTTTAAAAAGAGAAACTTATAATTAAACCTTATAGTAAACCCTTTCCCAAACCTCAGCATATTTATTATTATTTTCCTCTAGTTGTAGTATGTATGTTATATCCACATGAACTTCCACACTAAATTATTTGTAATCCTCAATATCTTACACATCTATCTCTTATTGTCTTATATATTCATTTGAAAAAAAATGTTCTTTATTTTGAATAAATTATATTTTTAACCCCTTTTTCCATTAACATTTTTTAAAGAGTTCTTAGTGGGTACTTCATCTTCATCATCACCTAAGAATTTATTTTTCTAATTTGGAGCTATATGCTCAACTTTTCAACATAATTTTAAATCAAGTTTAATCGTGAATTTGAATCTTATATTTTTTCTATTTAAGGTTTGAGGGTATGAAATACATCACCGGAAAAACTTCCTTTTCATTAGGATATTCTGGAAAATTTAGTTTCTCTATTTCCATGAACTCTACTTCTGGATAATGCTCATTTATTTTACAATTTTTTTAATTTTTCCTCAACATGTATGAAATTAAAATGCTATGTAAACTATCTTGTATCAATTCCTTTATATCTTTGTCTTAATACACTAAGATATTCATGTTGGAACTTAGTAGTAATATTATCATGATCCTCGTGATGATCTTTATATACCTAATAGATTCTATGAGTTCGAAAATATCCTCAACAAGAATTTTTACCCAATCAAATAATGCATTGATTGTATCAGTTATATTCATCCTAAGATCCTTATACTTATTCATTTAAACTTAAAATTTATCTTTTCATTCTATAAAACCACTTTCATAGATGTTATCAAGCTTTTCCCACATGTTGTTTGAGAATTTATATGGCATAAAAATTATGGATATTTGAATATATAATTCTCCTCCCAATGTATTGATTTATTTGGTGAGGAAATCATGTTCTCTTCTTTCTATTTTGATAATTTCCAACTCTCAAAAATAAAAATAGTACCATGTAGAGGAGATTTGTAGAAGTCCATTTCTGAATTTTAAAAATAGTGTTTCATATGATTCTTCCATATCTAAAAGTTAATTTCATTTTTGATTAAAATCCAATTTTTTATAAGTTCTATTATTGTTTCACAAAGGGAAAGAATCACCAATAACTTACTAGAATAAAAAATCATAACATGATTAAAGTAAAAAATGTTAGTCAAGATGAATTAAAATGTGACCTAAAAGTTGTGAAATTCATAAGTTAGATAATCAAATCATGATATAAGATTATAACTTCAAGGAAACATATGGATTTGTAAAAAACAACAAACATGATAACATAATCATATATCAATGATAACCACCAAGAGATCATAATATAGTGTTATTAGGATAACCTCTCAAGAACCATAAATTGTATCTCATGAGATAACAACATTACCCAATTTATAAGAGAGATATATAATTATGGGACCACCCATCAAATTTTTATTATATATAATAGTTAATGTTCCACATAGATCATATCAAAAAAGAACATATTTCATCAAATTTAATCTAAAAATTAAGTATTGTGGGTTATATACAGGAAATTATTTAATCAATGAAGGTTAGGATTATCTTTGTGAACACCCTTGAGTGGAAATTGGTATGGGTATTCACTGCACAAATGTTTTCGTTAAAAAATAAAACGATGATTTCATTATCATAACTAGAGTACATAAAGATTCACAGTAGGGATTATTGAGATAAAAAGTGGTCTGTAGTCAATTGGAAGTGATATGAAATGTAAGAGTTATGTGTAAAATCACATTACATCAATGAAAATGGGATATCAAAAGTGTTTTAATATAAGGAAGGAAAAGGAGAGACTACCTTACCTTAAGAGGTAACTTCTAAATTTTTTGTAAAAGCATCTTAAGAGATCAATAACACCATGGTAAAGATATAGAAAGGTAAGGGAAGAGTAAATTCATGATCAGATGGTGTTGATATTAGAGAAAGGGGATATTGTTTGTATTTTTATAGCATAAGAGAGAAGAATTATTTATATATTTCTAGACATTGGTTTTGTAATCTATATGATAAAATAATAAAAACCAAAAACCCTATCATAAATTTTACACATGGTTTTTACCAATTGTATATTTCTCAATAATATATATTGACAGGAACTAAAATCATTAAAAAACACCCTCGGTGAACTGTAGGTGAGTAATTTTTATAAATAATTGATTTGAAAACAATAAAATATAATATAGGTCTTGGAGGATTTGTTAATGGTTTATAAATTTACAAAAATAAATTTAAAACCCAATTATTTTAAATGAGAAACATAATTTTGGATAGATATAACATACTGATTTCAGAAAATATATTCATTTTATCAATATAATTATCTAAATTTTATAAATTATTATTTTAAATCAAAATCTTAATTTATTTAGAAATACTAGTTTCTTAACAATAACTGTTTTTTAAACCTTTTAATTATTACATTGGGCATTAGAAATTATATTATCAATTGTATATAAATAAATATTATTTAATATGACAGTAATATGAAAATATTATTTCTCTTAAATTTATTTATTTTATAAAAAATATTACTTTAATTAAAACCATATATTTTTTTTTGAAAAATACAATAATGGTTTCTTTGTATCGATTTTTCATCAACTCATATACATATGAAAATATAGAGTAATAATGAAAAGGGATAAATATAACCATTATTTTCTAAACAATAATAATTAAAAAATCATAATACTTGGGTATATATATCCCCTTATTACACTAGTGTGTATTCTATGGGTAAGGGTTTTGATGGTGGGGCTCTCTTGGGGTGTTTTAGAAAACATGGTTTTGTCTTTCATAACAATGAGATTACGATTATACCATAAATGGTTTCATTCATGATTTATTTATGAATACTTTCTTGGTATTGGTCATGGGTAAATCCCAGTGATTCCATATCCATCCAAAGTTTTGATAAATGAGCTTCATAGGGTATGATCCAATTAAGTTAGGTCATCCCTACTTCTTTATATATTAATTATGAATTACCATAAACCTTAATTTATTAATAACAATGTTCATTATACAATGGATATATTATCAATGGTTATTCATAACAGTATTTTAAATAATATAGACTATATAACAATCCAAAACAATCAAATAAGTGAATTTTTTTTCTACAAATACTTTACTTAATAATGACTTTATTCATTCATAAAGGGAATTTTATTTATAAAAGTTTAGGTTGTTACATTCTTCTCTACACTACAAATTTCACACTTGAAATTTTCATTTCGTACTCTAAAAATGATGAAGGTACTTCTGTTTCATCACCTCTTCTTGTTCCCAAGTTGCCTCCTAAAACTCGTTGTTCCTCCATCGATATTTTACTAGGTGAGTTTTATTATTTCCTATAACTTTGTATTTATTATCTAAGATCTTAAAAATATAATCCTTCTATGAAATATCATTCTCCAAATGTATAGTCTCTAAATTTTGTAAAAGTGGCTGTTCTAGTATCTATTTTTTAAAGAGGGATACATGGAAGACATCTTGTACATGATATTGGTTAGGTAGTAATTTTAGTTAATAGGCTATAGATCTAATGAAATCAAGCATCTCAAATGGTATGATGTATCTTCGACTAATAATTTCTTTTTTACCAAACCTTGTGAATTTCTTCCATAGAGATATATGAAGGAACATTTTAACTCTGATATTAAACTCTAGATGATGTCAATGATTTTGTGAATTTATTTTCTATTGACATTATATATATTTCATATGTAATTGAAGTTTTTAAACCTTTTCTTTCATATCTTAGACAAGATCTAGTCCCATAAGATTCCACTCCCCGATTTCTTCCCAATATATTGGACTCCAAAACATCTTCCCATACAAATCCTCATAAGGTGTTATCTAAATGCAATAATGTAAACTTTTTCTATAACAATTTTATGGGAAGGTGTTGATCCCAACATCCTTGGAAATAAAAAAACACAATCTCATCACAAAATCTAGATTTCAATATGTTATCTCAGACTAACAATCATTTTGGTAGTGATAAGTAATACTAAAACTCATCTCTATATCCTGTGATAGCTGAAGGATTATCTAGAACAACAAGAAAGACCTCAAGTCTAAATCACATAAAACATTGATTTAAAATCCATGTATTGTTAGCTCTTAAATTTTTATATATTAGTGTGTTGGTCATGAACTAAATATTCCTTGATATTAATGAAATATTTTTACTTTTTATGAGATCAACTACCACCCAATTGGTTTTATTGAATTTAGAATTCCTGGATATTCCTATGATAAAATCCATTATTATGTTTCCTTATTTTCATACTGGTAAATGTAATATATTTATTATACCATTTGTTTTCTGTTTTTTTCCTTGAATTTCTAGCATTCCAAGCATCAAGATACAAATTCTTCAATCTCCCTCTTTAAGTTATATCACAAAAAAATTTCTTCATATCTTTATAAATCTTGATGATTCCTAGAATAATAAAGAATGATGATCTATGTGATTAATCCAAAAGTTCCCACATTAGCTCTTGTTTTTATGGGACACATATCCAAGTTCCAAACAATATGATTCCATCTATAGACAACGTAAACTATTGAATATTCTATAACCTTTTTTGAGCACATCATTAACATTTTGGGCCTCCTTAATCCTCTTGTGAATGGTTGTATGAGTACTTTTTAATAAATTTATGATGAATATCCTTCTATTAGTCTTATTTCCATCCTTTTTATGACTAAAAAGATTAGATCCCATGTATTCCTCTTCATGGATAGGGTTTTGGGGTCCTTTTTTACTTATTGTTAATGAATCATATTTATCTTATAACATTATTTCAATATTACAAGTAAGTGATAATTTACATATGATGTATTTACCATGTTTCTGAGGTAATAATATTTATTTTGGACATTAAATTAAGGGTTAACATATTAAAGGTATTAACTACAATTTTAATAAGATGAAACATTACTATAAATTCTAAAAAATGCCCAAATTTATGGGACTTTTAATTGACATGAAATATAGGTGTTGGCCCTCCTTCCTCTCATGTTCTAGAGATTTTGATCAAGTTTTGGGGCATCACAATCCATGTTCTCCCATCCAAACTAATTAATTAACAATTTTGTGATCATTCTAACATTTCAAGAGACTTTTATTCTCCACATTAGCTCCCAAATATCAGATATTCATTTTCGACAATTTTTATAGAGTAAATCTGAATGATCTAGAGGGTTATGATATCTTTTCTTTCCAGAAGAGACCACTGAAAAATGAGTATAACATTTTTCTATTCAAATTTTGAATAATTACACCATAGATTTATTTTTTTTGGTTAAATTGAATTACAATAGGTCCTCCGGTTGTAAGTAATAAATAATAATGCCTTAAAATACACCAGAATGTCGATTGTAGCATAAAAATTTTAAAATTCCAATTTTTTGGGATTTCACAAAACACCTGGTACCTATATTATGTTTAGTTCTTTTGAATAATTGAGAATCTGGGAAGTTTTTTTATACAATAAGAAATTATTATTTTTTCCTAGCCCTAAAAATATTCTTTAGGTGTTGAGACTTTTGGGTTTCCTTTTCTTTTCTCTTATCAATAACTTTTTGGTTGCTGAAAGTGTCATTTTGGAATGAATTAATGCAACCACATGTCACTAGTTTTTATTTTTTTACATTATCATATCTTTTTTGGTATAATTTAAATTATTGAAGAGTTCCATTTTATAATTTGGACATTCTAGAAAATTTTTCTTCTATGCACACTTTTATTAAAACAACATAGTTATGATTGCTATAGGAGTTTTTTAATTAATTTCTTTCATTCACAGTTATTCCGTCACATGAAATGTATATTGTCAAAAAAACATTGTTCATATCTTTGGTGGAACTATGGGAGAAATTTGTTTTTAAGGGTAAGGGAACACAATTTACTAACAGTTTGTAAGAACCATATTGAAAAACTATATATTTATATTTTTTTATCTATTAGAATCTTTACATTTGGTGCACAATTTACCAAACCATTTCATCTGCCCAGATTTTATTAAAACTGGAAGTTACCTTCCTACCCTCACTCAGTTTTAATTTTTTCTCCCTTATTTTTCTATCCTCTAGATTTTCTGATGTAGGTTCATAATGTAGGTTCTATGCCCTTCTTCTTCTTATTCAAATTTTTATCAACTTCCATGTTGATTCCAAGTAGTTGCTCTCTGGTAATCCCTCCTTTTTTCAATATTTCATTGACTTCAATATATCTATCATTTATCTTGCATTTGTTTTACCCCACAAATCCTAATGAGTCTATTCTGAAAATATATGATTTTTGGGTGGGTAATAATCATATGTTTTTATTATTAGGGATTATGATGGTTATGCAATTTATTTTTTAAAAATTATTCATGGATGGTGATACATTATGGAATATTACTGTTGGATTCCACCATGCTAGAAATAGTTATTTTTGTACACATTCATCAAATAACATTGTATTTTGTGGGTGATGATGTTAAATTCTTTAATTTATTGATTCAATGTTTATTTGATAATTATATTGAGTTTCCAAAGTGTGTTAAAGGTGCGTTCACTTGACATAATGGTTTGGAAATTGGATTTCAAGGGGTATTTCTTATTTTCAAAGTACGTGTGTGGTTTCAAAGTGACTTTAAATGTTTTTATATAAAGGATGTTTTGAAATGAATTTCAAAATGTGTTAAAAAGTGTTGAAATCTCAAGATGATTTTTTGGTAAGTCATGTTTGAAATTTTTATATTTTATTTCATATTGAGAGTGAGACCCTCTTGGGATCCCCATAATTTTTGTGGATTTTAATGATATGGATTGTAACACAAATGAATTACTTTATATTATATTTAATAAGATTAATGATAAGGGGTTTTTCTTGCAAGAGTGTGGGGGTGAGATAAGAAACATGGTTATATTATTATTTGATATACATGTATGATTATCTGGAATGTTTTTTTATCTCACATACATTGAGTTCTAAATGGGACCTCAGGTACCTAAGTTATTTTTTTTGTTGCATGTTACTCTATCATGGTGTTTTTTCAATAAATAGTTACCAAGGAGGGTTTCACCCTCCAAGGGGTTTATATTGTACTTATTTACCCTTGGGAGGGTTCCAGGTGCCAATTTTCCTGGTTTAACTATAGGTCTATGTGTATAGATTTTCTAATTATACGAATTATAGAAGATATAATTTTTTTCCCATGACACTCTATGATATTAGAGAGCGAATTCATTTTTTTATATCCTCTTGTTCGATTGACTTGTATTAGACCACAATTTTCATTGGCTGTTGGGTTCATTTTTTATCATAGTTCGAATGGTTATTTAACTGTTATTTTATTATTCATTATTTTATTATTTTACATAAAAGAAGTCATAATTCTAGTTTTTTAGGAAGCCGAATGTTTTTTAGGATTGTGTTGGGGCCACCACCTGTATTTCAATGTGTGCTGGCATGCTGGTTACCCTATATTCCCTCTTTTCAAAGGTAAGATTATTTCATCACATTAATCAATGATAAATAATCCTTGATCAAAATGGTATGATGGGATGTAGGTTCCTCCTTCCATTTATTCCTCCTTGTAACTCGTTTCCTAGTCTGGGTCTCTCTCATAGAGTAAATTCATGTTTATGGAACTCATTCCTGGAACAATATCTTTATGGATGAATATTAATTAAACTACTTAAATCTATAAATTCTTGTGTGTCATGACATAGTAGCAGCCTTAGATCAGGAGAGTTGTCATGTTGGGCATCGTTGGCATGTCTAGACACTAGGTATATTGGTCACCTATGCTTTTCTTCTATAGAGGGAATCTCATGGATGCATTTTAGGTGTAGAACCCAAGGAATACCATGTCAATCAAGTGGTACATAATTTCGAATGAGTATATCCTCTAATGATTTAACCTTAGGCATCCCATGTTTTTCATGAGGTATCTAATTCCATGGTCACATGTCTTATGTGGTTTTCTCCTCAGGAATCCAATGTTTTCCATGACATTGATGATTCCATGGGAACTTATCACCCATGTATTTCACATTAGGCATCCCATATATTATAGGAGATATTTATTTGGGGTCACCAATTTAATTCCATGTGGATAAGGAGTGATTTTATGAAAAACAACCATGGTGGTGGATCAAGGATGTGCATCCCTAAGAGGGAAGATTTCATACCTAGAAGTATACTGGTGGAGGGAAAAAATTACCCATGGAGATAGATCTAGGAGGTGTGTTCTTGAAAGGGAGTATTTCACACTAAAAATGTTGATAATAAATCCCCTTAGGGAGGATAAGGGATTTTTTTCCCTAGAAGTGAGCACATGAAAGGCTTACTTATAGATTGATCAGAACACCCAATAGAGGCGGATATGTGAGGTGTGTCTCATAAAGGGAAGATGTCACATCATGAAGGTTTATTAGACCACCCCTTGGGGAAGATTGAAGAGGTACATTCCTATGAGGGGGAACCTAAAAGGTTTAACATTTTTTTGTATTAAACCTCATATAGGTGTCTTATATACCATGTAGTTCGATGGAACTATTTTTGTTCATGTGATAGGATTGGTCCTTGCAGTTTAACATAATGTGGTAAGAATGATCGTGTCATAAAGGAACACCAGTGATATATGTTATGGAGATTTTGTAGGGATGATACCCTTTGTAAGAGTATTTATCATGGTTGGATGGTGTGGGATATTATGTATAGAAGTATCCTGAGAGACCTAGAGAAGATGTGGTTTCCCATGTGATGGGCATGATATTAATGAGGATGTGGCCCATTGAAAATATGGATGGTTGAAGATGTCAGTTTTGTACCCCAAGGAGGCTTTCAATGTGTCCTAATTATTTTGGAACATAATATACATAGTTCAGAATGGGATGGGTCTTATATCTAGGGATTCCCATTAAAGCTTTTGGTTGGGGTTTATGCATGAAGGAAAACCATTTTAATGGAGTTTGGGGATTATATCTATAGATAAGGTCTATGGTGGTGATTAATGTTTATCCATGAAATTGGCCCATTTGAATGTAGTTTAGGGATTTTATATATATAGATAAGACTCATGGTGGTGATTGGTATGATTTCATGATCATCACTAACCTCTACGACCATCTGAGTCATGCTAATTGTGAGAAAGAAGAGGAAGAAGTACATTCAATGCTCATTTCTTGAAAGAAGCACTTGGGAGATATGGTTTGGGGCTTATGCATGGAAGCTTCCCAAGGATGATTTCATTCCATGTGAGGAGGTTCTCATTCTCTATAAGGGTAGGCAGTGCGGTGACCATCCTATACAACTAACACATGAAGAATTGTGTTCTTATACCACATGGTAATTCCACTATTTAACATCATGTGTTGTGGATGTCGGGACTAGGCAGTTATACATCATGTGGCTCGAACATGGGAGACTCACTTATCATCCCTTTGTATCATGTAACAACTACTCATGTGCCTATGGGAATGGCATGGATTTGGTAATACCAACATGTAATGACATAGAGATGTATTTAATCATGAGGTTCATGTTATGGACCCTATATTGAGAAGCAATAAGGTATACAATACTTATGTTGAGAAGAAAAATGTATGGAAATTCATAAAATGGAGGCATGGGGTAAATCTCATGAGGGAACATGAAATTATTGAACGCAGGTTTGGAGGGGTCCATGAAAGAGGTGTGCATATGGTTTTGGTGTTTCACACAATGGTTGATTGAGAAAGGTTTTGTAATGTATGGGATGGTCATAGAGATTCAAAGAAGGGGTGTGTGAAAGAGTGGATCTTGTGAGAATGGTTCAAGTGTTGTACAGGAGGAGAATTTTCACACACTCGACTTGGATGGAAATAGGTTATGTGATGATTACTCAACTTTGTGCCCAGTAAATTATGGACTTATAGGGAACCAGTCATGTAAGAGTCTCTACATTGGGTATCTCATACATACTCGATGTTGCAGAAGATTGGACTTATGAAGAGTAGAGAAATGCTTCATCATCCAGAGAGTCACCCCAATGAAGTTGGTGTGACCTTCTGTTTATAGAAAAAATCTTTGTTGATGGGAATGAAATAATATGGGCGTGGAAGAGAGTTTTATGTGTAGATTCTTACTTTGTCACGATGACCATATGCATGAGGGGAAGGCTTGATGTCATATTTTGCGTAGAAGAGGATTGGATGTGAATTGGACTCTTTTATCCAATGTTGCTTTTCTTTTGTGTTATTTCCTTCACCATACTGATCAACATCAGTGAAGGGATGATAAATACCATCTTATTTGGAACATAAAAGTTTTATGAATGGCTTCCGATGCACATATTCGTAAATATGTGCACACAACCCTTATCATTCATTGAGTGGTCCATTTAGTCAGATGGTGGCTTTAGATTGCCAAAAAATGGATATGTGCAGCATCAGGTGTAATTCTAGCATGAAACCCCCTGGAATATGAGAATAAATGGGACAATAGTTTTTGGGTTTGAGGGAAATGATGAATAAGGGGATTTTTATCCTGATTTCAGGAAAAATTTGAATTCTTGTTTATAAGGTTCCACACATGAACATTTAAGTTCATGGTTCACACCAATAAATAGGAAGAAGGGGGTTGTGTATGACGCCTTTTCTTTATGAATTATATGAGTCTTTCTCTCTTGAACACTGGCCTTCCTTTTTCATGAAACAATTATCCTCAGCTGGTTATTTCACATAAAGTTTCTCTTTTGTGCACTTGATACCTTGACTAAACCGACATCTTACACACATTGTTGCCTCTTTCACAACTAACCTTGCTTCTTACGTGCATCTTCCTTGATCTCTTCAAAATCATATTAAAAAGATTATCAATATAACCCCACTTATATTAAAGCCACTTCTACTGCTCAAAGAGATAAAAATTCCAAAAATACTGAAATACCTTGATCTAGGAGGGTTTTTTTGGACAACCAGATACTTGTGGTCATGCTGAAAAAGGGACATAAGATCTATCCACTGAGAAACTATCTTTCTCTATGGAACATTATTCTGATGGATGGGGTGATCATTCTAGCCGTTGGGGTTGACACACTGCAATTGTGGTTTACACCTAAGGATGACCTCAATCACTAGAACATCACCATCCAAAAACATCCTACCACAGAGCACGTGTCTATCGTGTCCTATGCACAAAATCAGAGAACCAAGATGGTCATGGGGGAGTTTCTAGAGGTAGAGGAATTTCCTACTAACTACACCTCCGTTTTCTATATCATCATGAGGGAAAATAGCATAGGATCAATCCATGATTGTGACCTGAGGACTAATGAAAAATTTACCAATGAATGGTTGTGGTCATACTGGGTATGCTACAAATTACTAGATTATGGGATTAAGATATATAATATAAGGCTGTATGAGGTTGTTTTGACATCATTGTTCCACTTATACAATCAACACCAGTTGGTACCAGAGCTCCTCATCTAATTTTCCCTGGATATGAACATGTTCCATCTTCTTCATGGGGAAGTCAACATTAGTTTATGGGACATCCACTGCATCAGGGGAATTTCACAAAAATGGTTCTAATATAATTATTTCCTCCCACCAAAAAATTCTAGGAATGATCAACAAGAAAACTCATATCTGAGTGAATATTTTTTTGAAGGTGTTGAAGAAAAAGAAAAAACACGCTCCTATTTTTCATAGGTACATCATATAAAAGGTCTAGTTGGACATGTTTCTAAATAAGGATTAGAATTTGAGGATGTCAGGCTAGGGAAAATAGTGACCAATAGCACCGTAGAGGAGGAGTTTGGAATCATATTATTTAATTCAAAAATAAATACGGTTTCATGACTAGGGGTACAAAATGGTGGAAGGATGGGACCCACTAGTCTTATACACCACATTTCCTGACACATTTATGAGTGGTTGGATGATCTCATTTGGGGGCATATAGATGGGAATGTACCCAGGGACACTGGTGATGGAGGAAATTGTAGATACCGGTAATAGATTCAAGTTGGGTGGTACCTATATTTTCTAGGCTCTACAAACTATTTCGAAAGAGAAAGCATATATATAAGGGTATTTGGTTCATTTTAGTATTTACCTGGCTAGATCACAGTGCATCTTGGGGGTTACAGTTTCCCAAATGCCATCAACATCCTAAAATATAGCCTACGACCATATCTATGATTAGTCTAGTGAGCTTGATGAGGCTAGGGTCACCATTTGGATTGACAACAACGAAATATTCAACTTCAATCCCTTCCCAACTTCGGTTGGTCCAACAGTGGATATCCTACTAAGAACATGGGAATAAAAGGAATAATTTCATATTTTTAAAGATGTAGTGTCAGTGGTTAGGACTGTTGATCATGTCTACAATGATCCACAAAATATTTCCCTCTTTTACAAGCATTTTGGGTGACTTTAGCGAGTGAAAAATAGAGTCTACATTGGGTTCCATGAGGAGGGTAAACCTTGTATCATTTATTATCTATGGTGTATGTAGTTTAAGGAAGGATCAGGGGAAATAATTTTGTTTCATCTAACCAATGTGGATGATAGCATACCAACATATTATTATTGTAACTGGGTGGAATTATATATATACACGAAATCTTTAAGAAGCATATCAAGGAGGTTTGAAACATGGGAGAGGAGTCGGAGTTGCGAGAAGGATGGTGGGATTCCTCTTAATGGGAAAGCCTAGTATCTAGGGCAGCTCAAGATTGAATTATAGTGGGGATGTCACAAGTTGAGGTTGCATCCCCACCTCATAGAGGGGAAGGGTTTAATAATTGACCTAAAAAAGAAATCTAGTGTCTTCTATGATGAGAAGAACATGGCTAGGGAGAATCCTATAAAGAATTAGAGATTCCTTCTATATCTGACTACTGATTCTATCATTCCCTCTCTCAGGAAATCTTGGCAGTCACATTGAATTTCGTTGTATATAAAAGACTTTTTGTGTAATATAAAGTGATATGGGATCGATATATCATAATCCATGCCCATTTGGATCATGGGCAGGGTTCTCTTACTCCAGAGACAAGGATATCTAATTAATATGGTTAATTATGCATTCTAATGAGGTTAGTATGAACCTCCTTCCACCTCGATGTGGGTGTTAACTGGAAATGATGTAGAATGGGAGGAGATTCTAACTGTTGATGTCTCAAAATCTAATTATGAATCAAACAAAGTAGAAGAACAAGCATATGGTGATGAAGAATCATGGGGCTCAACGGGTCATCTAAGGATTCAATGAGAAAATGGAAAAACTACGACCACAAAAGAAGCCTTGATTGAGTTTTTTGAGGTAATCCTTAACTCAAATTCCTTCCATGATCTCTCCTCTTTCATTATCTAGATTATCAGACAGAATCATGCCATGCATAAGATAATCTTGGCAATATCCAATGGGCCCCTGCCGAATGGGGAGAAGGTGCACTAATGGGTATGGAGGAGCATGCTGAACCCATGGCCGATATGGGTAGTGGGGAAACCCAGGAGATCAGGGTGACAACATTAGAACCTTGGGTCCTCCCTATTATCTATGGGGGACCACATACTAGAATCAAAATTGTAGATCCCACTTCTAGATATGTGGTACGCCCGAGATAGATCATCATAAAAATACCTCCATCTCAAGGTAAGATCATTTCCTGAGTCATTCAATAAAAATTGTATTTCCCTAGAGCCTTAATCTATTCTAAATCTTCTTCCCAACCAATGAAATATGATCTTGTTCTATTCATGGAAATACCAAATGATGTCAAAGGGTCTCTTGTGGTGGAAGTCCATGTTGTGACTCCGGATATTAATCTATCGATGCTTAAATCCTGTAAGGCTTTTTCTTTACAAATAAATATTTATCATTTCCTTGTCCGGTTGACTAACATGTTACTATCCTAATAAGTGCTAAAAATGTTTCATTCCCAATGAATGGATAAGGCAGGTAAATCTAGGATACCTTCCTTGATAGTTGCTCTATTCCATGAGGATTTGGTATTTCAAGATGATTCAGCCTCAGTCTTGGGTGAACAATTAGTTGTGACTGTGAGTGATTCCACTTGTCGGATGGAACTCAAATCTAGAGGGGGTGAGGCAACTAAGGAAGTGACAAGTGAGGATAGAATACCTCATGATATGGATCCTAGTACATCCAAGAGGTTTCTATAAGAGGATCCTTCCACCTCCATTTTTATAGTATTTCCAAAATATAAGATTGCACCTCCTAAAGAGTAAGTGGATTTGAGGTATATAGATGTTGAATAAAATCACATAGTCTAGCATAGAGTGTGGAGGCATATACAGTGTTACATCACTCATGCACTGGAACTAGACACAGTGATCCAATTGGGATCCCACCACCACTAGCTGTGTAACTTAAGTACTAGGTGATTTCATCCTCATGATATCAACATGATTTACTGTGACTTCTTTTCTGAGCAGGTGCACGAAGGAGGATATAATTTAGTGGTTTCTTAGAACTAGAAGAGGTCTCACAATAAGAAAAATATCCATAATTCAACAAATAAATTTATTATTTAGAGTATAAATCTAATTTGCATGTTTCCTATGATGATGCTCAATCATTGTTCATTGATCTACTGAGGGTTCATCTTGAGGTGGCCAAGGAATAGATGAGGAATTCACCACTTCAATTATCCAATTTTATAGATGAGTAGAACTGATTGTAGATATTTACTTAATAGCTTTATCCCATTACTAGTGAGTATAAAACCGATCACATGAGTAGGTAGGGGATTTTTTATGTCACACACCAGAGGCTGGAAGAGCTACGATGCATGATTACCAAAGCAGAGCCATAGGGGTAATTTTTTAGGACTCAAGAGTGGATCCAACTTGTGGATGACCATTATCAATTCCCTGGTATTCTTTTTACTATTGAAACTTTCATACATGCGAGGTTGAAATTATATTCATGATTTAATTATTGAACTTCAATCATATTTGTGAGATAACCAATGATCAATCCCAAAGATCACATGATTCATTCTCGTTGTTAGAAACAAGGTATGAACATGTGATTTATTTTTACATGATAATGCTAGACAATCATTGAACACTCCAGGTCCCCTATTATTGAATGAAAATTGAGTGTTTTTAGTCTGATAAAGGTTGTGGATGGAGAACATGGATCTCAGAATAGCTAAATTTATTTTCCAATGTGATCCAGTGCAAGTATGGTATAACACCAAAGGCATTGAATTCGACCCAAAAAAAGGGAATGGGGAGTGTGAATCACAATTCCCAAAATCCAGACCATAAGGGGAGTGGCATGGGGATACAAGACAACTATTTACAATTTTCTAAACATAGTTCATGTACTGTTAGCTATGAATGGGGAAAAACAAATGAGGGTGAACCACAAACCATGTTTGAAACATGGAACATGTGTATTATTATCATCCAAAGTTTTTAGGGGCTTCAGTCTAGGATGGTAGGTGATCATAGTCCAAACACCATTCCTTTAGGGGTCCCTTTAGACGTGGAGGAGTATTGGGATCCAAATTAGGGGTAAACAAATCATGTAAAAAGATTTATGGAAATTTTTAAGGGATTAAAACACTCTTGTAATTATGCCACAATTTCTTAGAAAAAATTGGTGTAGGTGAGGGGAGATCCTTCTTTTCTGTCGACCGATAGATGGAAATATGAATGATGTGGTGGATAAATAGCAACAAAGTAGAGGGCCTCTCAGTTGAGGTCCTAGTGTGACTGATAGTTTTATTCCTTGAAATATGGATTATAGACACATAGTTTAATGTCATATGGTGAGGATGGTGCATGGTACAATTTACCATCATGTGATCAGGTAGCATATAACAGTTTAATGTCACGTGATTTGGACATTACCCACAGTGTAAGGTTGTATGTCCTAGACCATGGGAAATTGTTTAAAGTAATGTTTCACAGATTATGCTTCTCATTTTATGGTCAAACAAATAGACCATGGTGATGGTGCTCTAAATGAATATGTGTGGTATGAAGAGTTGTTAAACCCATTATGAATGAGGCCCAAGGTGGTTTGACACTATACCACATATTCCTATGAGAATTCACACATATTTTATACTCATAATTATCAAACATGAAACATGGTGTGGTAGGAGACTGATTTTGGAATGGGGTTATCCTCTAGAACAAGAGTATTGAATCTTCCCATACTTAGGTATGTGGAATAAAATATTTATATTGGGTGAGGATAAAGTTTAACATTATTTGTTGTGGATGTGGGTGGAAGTATTCCAAAAAATATGTGCATGGACAATCAACCACAACCCATTTTGAATGTGGACCAACCATTCTACTTTTCACAACACACTCCTAGGTAAGATACACACACAATTTAAAATCATGTTATTTGGACTCAAGACTCGTAGTATAAGGTAATTGATCTCAAAACAAGGATTGGTACAAAGTGCCTAAAGGATTTGATGAATTTTTAGTTGATCCTGGTGATGGTAAGTTTAGGCATACCTATATATACCACAAGGACGGGAATCAATCCACACATATTTTAGAAAATGGAACACACAGTTTATGGTTGTACAGTCTAGACCATGAAAAACAATTTTAAATCATTTTTATTAGCCTTTTAGGGGAAATTGTTACTCCTAGAGTATATACATGTTCTGAAAGAATAAAAACCTGATGTGAATGAACCTAAAGAGGCTCATGTACCACATACACACCTTAATGTGAACAATAAATACGTCCAAGGGGATAATGAATTTGTGTTTGGGTTTGGAGATAAGAAATATGAGCATCTCTACATATCCCATGAGGATAAGAATCAAGACAAATTTAGTTCTAGAAAGTGACATGGAAAGAGAACCATGTTGGTAGGGGTGATCCTCTCTGATGAGGTAATTTTATTCATCTCATGGTTATTGCGAGGCATCACATGTTTAGAGCATGAGGTGTGAATCATCTCTCATTAAAAGTAATCTTGATTTTGTATGGGGTAGAATCATTGTCTGAAATCATGTGTTGAGGATGTAAGGATATGCAGTTTAAATTTATGAAACATGGACTATATAGGCTACAAATAGTATAAGGTCATAATTCTTGGAACTGCTGCAAAGAGATTAAGGTAATGTCACCTAGACCATGAGATCTTAGTCTATGTTAATATATTTTGGATCAATGGGGTAGGGGCTTCTCAAAATAGTTATGGTGGGACAATGGAGTGAAAAAATCGGCATGAATAAAGTTCAAGGGGCACCAATAGCCATGAAACATTCCCAAGAAGGCCAACATACAATTTAAATTCACAATGATTAGATTTATATTCTTAGATTAATGTCATAGAGTTCAAACCAAAGAGGGGGAAATTCCTCAAGATATTATATTTAGTGTGTTTTTATGGAAAACACAATTTGAATGGGGTTCAAAGAGGCCGAACACCACACAAAATAGTTTTAAGAGAATCATACATTAAATTTAAAGTCATAGTTATTAGAATTTATGAAAACAGTTTAAGGTCGTGTTGCCTGGACCATCATATCTTAGTTTATGTTCATATAGTTAAGGTTAATGAGCGAATTGATTTATAATAATTCATGTAGTGTTGAGGAGTAACAAACCTAATATGAATGAGTTCCTAAGAGAACTACTTTTATATACACACCTTGAGATGTACTGCATATATTTTATGATAATAATTCCCATATTCTAACTGAGGTCAAGGGGAAAAGGGTTGAATAATTTTTGATTGGGCCTAGAGATAAAAAGTTCGATTGTAAATACATTTCCCATAAGGATGGGAATAAATCCACATGAAGTCCCAAACAAAGCATTGTGAGATACCAGTAGCAGTAGGGGAAATACTCTCCTGTGAAAGAACTACAGCATCCCACAATTATCATTAGGCATCCCATGCTCCAGACATGGGCTATGATTTATTGACCATCCTGTATTAGTTATGTGTGTAATCATAATTTACAATGTGGTAGGCACCCACTCTTATGTGTTTAAGATACATCTTGAACATGTTTAGGGTAGGATCATAGTTTAAAGTCACATGTTGAGGAAGTTGACTCCTATTTTAATGTTTTATAGTTCATACCTATCATCGAGTAATATCTCAAATGGGTGTGTATAGTGTGGCGTCCTATAAAAACTGACATGAAGGTGGATCAAGGAGTCCCAAAACCACATGAAAATTCCTATAGAAAACTCAACAAAAAATTTAAATTCATTATCTTAGAATTAGACTCTTTGTTTAAGTTCATAGAGTTCAAACCCTTGAAAACAGTTTAAAGACATGTTACATAGGCCAAGAACACAGTTTAACATTGTGTGCCTCGAAAATTGACAAATAGTTTAATTTATTATGGTGATAAAGATTATGGGTGTGAAATTTAATGACATGCCACTTGGATGTAGGGTGCTCTTGACATGAAGTATTTCTTATGAATCATTGCTTTTGTAGGAGGAGTGATGTGATTTTGATCCATATTGATCAATTATTATGCATCGATGGGATAGATATTATGAAGGATGTAAAGTAATTCCCATTTGAGCTCTAAATTTTTTGGATTCCTTCATGGTATCATTTTCATTTTAAGGGCTAGTACCATGTCACCATAGAGGAAAGAGAATACGAAAACCATCTTGTTGAACTCTCACTCTATCTTGTTCTAGTGCCCCTCTAGAGTTTTAAGGCCTAGAGATTTCTCTATTAGAGGGATTCAATCTTTCCTATATGAATTTCCACTATTATTTAAAGCATCTCCAAGTTATAGAAATATATTTAGAGTGATGAAAACTGAATCTCCATGGGAAAGACCACCTCTATTCTATACACCAAGGAATATGAAGTCGCCTAAGTGGAATTTTGGGTTGTCGTCCGTTAGGCCCAGAGGGAGTTGGGGATATTTTTTGAACAACTCTTCTTGTTTAGGCCCACCATATTCAAAAAAATATTATATAGTTTCTTTTGAACACATTGATCTAACCATTTTACAGTTCATGATAGAGGGATGTATGTTTTGAATGAATGTTGTAAGTGGTGTAAAACATCTTCATCTCAGCACCCCTAAAGTTGGTATCATTATTGGTGGAAATAACATGAGGGCTTATGAGCCAATAAATGACGTTGGAGATCATGAATTCGATCACTAATAAAGATATTACATCCTTATGTGGAATTAATTCTTCTCGCTTAGAGAAGAAATCATTCACAGATAGAATGATCCTGCATTGGCAAGATGTTGATGGTAGATAGGGTCACATGGCATCGAGTCCCCAGACTGCAAAGGGCCAAGGATACTCAGTAGTGTGTAGGAGCTCTGGAAGATGATGCAAAAATGTTGGCATGAATAATATATGCTTGAAATCTCTTGGCATACTCGATGAAGGTATGGACCATGGTAGGATAGAAGTAACTTAGCATCTAAATCTGGTGGGAGAGCTTCAATCCCTCTTGATGAACACCATAAGACCCGTCATTAACTTCTTGCATGACTTGCAGAATGTCATCTTCTTATATGAACAAATTAAAATTCCATCCAATTTGTGTCTATATGGAGTCTTCTTGAGGTTAGTCCCACTCTAGATGGTGAGTTATACTGCACACTGACAGATTATTTAACATTTATCTTGATCTGGTGGGAGATTTTCATGATGGATATACTTGATGAAATGAGTTTTCCAATCATATATTCCTTCTGATATGGGGGAATTTGGTGCTTCAAACATACAAGCACTAACACTCAACTGGTTTACTTGATAGTAGTCATCATAATCTTGGGTGATGGTAGTGATGGCCCTCCAATATGCCACATGACTAAACATGTTGTAGGACAGAATTATGAACTAAGATTCTCAATTACAAGAGGGGGTGAATTATAAGTTTAAAAACATTCATTTTTAACCATAAGTAAAACTATTTTTTACAAAGTTAAACGTGGTAAATTCACAAGACCACCTTTAGTTCTACAAAAATTCTATGTTTTAGAAATGTGGTTTCAGAAATGAAACTTAAGGAAAGTTGACAAGGAAATTATTCTACCTTAAAGAGTATATAATCTAAATTATTAGAGTTATACAAAAGTACAAGAAAGTATAAGAAGGTTATACATTATTATTTTTATCCAAATACAGTGGTAATAAACATGAAATAAAAAAAGTAATATGTATGAAATATTTTAACACAAAGAGAAGGGTATCCATCAACCATGTATAAAGGTACCTTGATTTATAATTTCAAGAAATTTTGTCATACCCACACTAGGGTAATCCCTCGATAAAAATATTAGAATCTATCTTGATATCCTTGCAAGCCCTCAAACTTCAAGGTAGCCAAAACCACTATCTTCATATCCACATAAGTCCTCAAACATTAAGGTAGTCATCCCCTCTATCATCCCATCACTAGATGTTCTCGATTGTACACAACAACAATTGGGGTTGCATAAAGCAAGCTGAACAAGATGTTCAGTATGTACAAGGCTTGAGGGACTCTCTCTCTAGAAATCACTTCAGCAGCAGGAAATATTTAGATAATTATCAGTGTTTTATCTCTTTTTGATCTCACTCAAATGAGATCCTATTTATAGGCACTTCTCCAATTGTCTGCTCCCTCCTCCAATGGTCATATTTATCCTTGAATTTTGGAAAGACATGTACATGTGTCACTCAAACAACGGTTAGATATTACAACATCATTTAATAACTATAACAAGTGTAAGAAAAATAAGGTTGCTTAATCAAATCAAATTTTTCAGAGTCTGAGGAAGAATAAAGTTTTAAATCTAACCAAATAAACATTTAGAGACAACAACTCATGGTTATTTGGATTATAAATTCTGACGTATTTGTAGTCTGAATTCTGAAGAATTGAGTGTCTGAATTCTGAGGAATTTGATGTCTAAATTCAGAGAAATTTGGAGAAATTTGGAGTCTGAATTGCGAATAATTCAGTGTCTAAATTTCAGATAATTTAGAGTCTGAATTTTAGAGAATTTGGAGTCTGAAATTCAGAGAATTTGGAGTCTAAATTTCAAAGAATTTGGAGTCTGAATTTTAGAGAATTCAGAGTCTAAATTTTAGAAATTCTGGAGTCCAAATTTCAGAGAATTCAGAGTTTGAATTCAGAACCTAAAAACAGAATACTCTATATCTAAGAATTTTTGGGAATTTAAGTTTTTAAAATTGAAACTGAATTTTATAATTAGGAATAAAAATGAGTTATATTTAGAGTTACTATAAAATGATTAATAAAAACATATGTAAGGATAAATTTTCTTTGGGAAGTAAAATTTTCTTTTTTAAGATAATTCATAGGGAAAATATAATTTTCCTTAAGATAGAGTGTTTGTGATTTTCAAAACATAGAGGAATGGAAAAGTCGTAAGGAACCCTTATTGACTCAAGAATCTCCCTTTTTTTGGAAAGCACAAAAATCCTTACAAAAAAGAATATAATGACATAGAATTTTTCATTATTGACATAAAAAAAATAAAAACTTATATCTCTTTACTTATGAATCGTGATTAATACGACTAACTCCCCCTTAGGTTTTGAAATCCATAAGGATCATATTATTGACATCCTTAAATAGATTTTTTTTATGAATAAGAAGAACTTCATTGATGGAACTCCCCCGTAGATAGACTCCCCCTAACTTATGGAATTCAAATTTTTACAAAATATTCTTTTTTATCATTCCTTTCTCTCATTTTTTGATTTTAAAAAGTGCATAAAGAGAATGAAAAAAATATGGTACCTGAAAAATTATTAGTGTATAACAAGTTGCACGATGAACAACCAAAATTTAATTATGGTGGTAAAAAATTCTACAAAGATGGAAATACAACAGAAGATAAGATTGGGGAAAAAATATCCTTATTTATTAAATTCATTACTATGGTTTTTAGCTTCTCTATCTCCTTATGATCATCTTCCACACGCTTGAGCAGCTGATCCTAATCTTTATTTTTCTTTTCTAAGGATTTTAGCTTTTCTTCTTGGGCCTTAAGCATATCTATATGTGCCTTCAAAATATCATCTTGTTTATCATGTTTTTCGTCAAACATTATTCTTAGATCTCTTTACCCCTTATAATTAATGTCTATTGAATTAAGCTTCTCATACAGATCCTTGACATCCTGCTTCGGAGCTGGTTGTTCGAGACTTATATTTTCCTCAAATCTCTTTGTAAGATCATTAAACTTCCCATATTTAGTGTCAAAATCATCCTTCACAATTTCTTAAAAATCATTATGTATTCTCATTTATTCGATTGTTTTCCTTGATCATTTTTTGATTACCTTGGATGATCTTTTCTGTAATTCATATCCAGTGGAGAAGGTTTTGAAATCGTCTTCCAGCCTGAAAAACTTATCCATAAACATGGTAAGTGAATCTGATTTTTGATTAATCAAATTTTGAATCATTTAACACCTCGAGTCTATACTCGTAAATGAGGATATGGTATTATCCAACTTCTTCAAAGATTGATCTATAAAATCATATCTAAGATAATATGATTCTGAATCAGACTATCTGGTTGGTGAGGATTGTTTTTCTATCTCTTCATCTTTCCTTTTCGATGAACCACAAATATCTTTTTTTCATTACATATTTCCTATGTGTATCAACCAACACTTTTTCCCCTTATCATCTCTCAGAATGAACTCTACTACTTTGGGGGATTCATGCTCACTATCGGATAATTTAACAACCATGTCTTCCTCAATATTTTCTTTCTTGGCACCTACCACTAGATCCTCTGGATGAACAAAGTCATGGTTTCTACTCTCTTCTTTAGATAGTTTATTCACTTCTTCATATATTTTTGAAGATTATTCTTTAGACGTTCAGATTGATAGTTATTAGGACTCTCCTTCTCATGATATTCCTACACTTGTCTAATCATTTCATCTGTATCACCACTTCCTTATTCTTCTTCTTCTTCCACTTCTTCATATTGCTCGATTTACTCTTCTTATTCTGGTTCTAGAATCACTATATTTTTCCCAAAGTCAGAGGAAATGATTCTTGCAAAAATGATTCTGGTACTTGAATTTATTTGGAGGCCTTCTCAGTAACCTTGAGAAGGGATTGAACTATCTCAAATTCAGGCATCTTCTTCTTCTGTTTCTCTTCTTTTTATTGCTTCTCAAGATCTTTAGAAACCTTCAACTTCAATGATTTTACCTCAGTATGGTCTAATCCAAAACTAGGATCTCCATCTTTATTATTCATCTTTTCTTCTCTCCATTCAGGAACCACTTCATCTGGATAATACTTTTTCTTCTTTGGCTTAGGTGGTACTGATTGAGTTTCATTATCTACAAGTGTTTTTTCTTTCTCTTCCAGTTCCTTCACCTTCCTCTCTTTTCCACCCTTCTTGGAAGTTTCAGCCACATCCGGTTTCTTTGATAGAGCTTCGATTTTAGATTCAGAAAAATCATATAATTCTCTTGATTCACCAGAAATCCAACCTTCATTTTTATAAGAGTATCATCACCCAACAACATCACATTGAAATTCCATGGAATAGAACTATAAGGGATTTGGAATAACTCCAGAAAAATAATTATAATCTTGGAGAGAATAGCCAGATACATGATAATTTGATATTTCAGAGTTCCGTTCTTGATATTCTCAATTTTGTTCAAGAAATACATTACCAAATATATCTTCCTAAGGTTCACCAAGAATTCCAGAATATAGGTTTCTCTTTTCTTCAAGGAATATTTATCCCATTTTCTTGGAATAATAAAACCATGGACCCATAATTCAAAAATATAAAGGTTTGTAGAGAGATGAATAATCTTCAATGTCTTCACCACTGAAAGGCCATAACATTCTATAGATTTCTACTTATCAAAAGATCTTGCTACATCTGGTAGCTTGTGGGTACAAAATTCTTCTTCCCCATCATATGAAATTTCAATCTTGGTTTTAGCCTTACTGAATAAATGGGAGTAGGTCTTTCCATAGAACTTGAAGGAAAACTTATTTCTCCCTCCTTTGATGAAGAAACTTACTGATTCATAGAATTCAACCAACAACTTTGGATAAACCAGATCTTGTGCCTTTGGTTTGGAAATACAATGGCTCTCCTATCCATTCATCTTGATAAACTTTAAAATAATAGAATCATATTTAGCAAACAATTTCAGATCGACTAACCTTTCTCTATATATCTGTCATTTGGAGATTTCTTTTACTGACGACATTTCTTTCTGAGGACAATCTTTCACAAAAAATCGTAATTAAAGAAAACTTGATGATTCGGAATGGCCTTTAGTATAGGATCAGTACTTCATAATGACAAAGCATTGAATATCAATGTGGGACAACCATCGAGGAGTTCTTATGTCGGTGTTTGAGGCGATGGTGCATCTTCCTTGATTGATTCAATGGTTGAAATACTCTTAATCAGATCTAACAGTTGATATGATAGTCAGAGAAGAAATTTGGTAGGTTATGATCTTTTTAGGTTTTTATGATAAAAAATCAGATTTAAGGAAACATGAATCTGAAAATTTTCAATTAATGAAAATCCCAACATGTAAAAAAATGATTAATTAAATTTAAGATAGGAAACATACCATCTGGATTGCTAGGAAAATTATCTATAATAAAGAAAATATTTTATGATGAACATTAGAATTTGAATTTTTTTTAAAAAAATCTGGTTATGAAAAGTTTGATTACAAAAAAATTTATTACAAAAATTTTGATTACAATAATTTGATTTCAAAAATTTTGATTTCAAAAATTTGATTACGAAAATTTTGATTACAAAAGTTTGATTAAGGAAACTTTGGTTATGAAAATTTCAAATATGAAAATTTTGATTTCAAAAATTTTGATTATGAAAATATATATTACAAAAAAATTTATTACGAAATTTTTTATTATGAAAATTTTGATTAATGGGAAAATTGACTAATAAGAAAATGTACTCCACCTATGAAAAGGAGTTTCTTATTATAAGAGGATAGGTTCCAAAAGAAGTTAATATAGAAGATTACATTACGGTTATCATTTCTAACTTCGGTTTAATGTATTCAAATCTATCAGAGGTAAATATTTTGTGAAAATATCAGTAATTATATCTGGTATTCTGATAAATTGAAGAATGATATCTACTTTTTATGTGATACCTAAGAAAGTGATGCCTAATATCTATATGTTTTGCACGAGAGTGATGTGCAGGATTTTTAATTAAGTAAATGGCACTAGTATTATCACACAATATCTATGCATTTTTAAAACTCATACCACAGTCTGTGAGGGTGTGTAACATCCACAACACTTGGGCACATCAACATCATGCTACTACATATTCATCTATAGAAGTGGAAATTGCTATTGAATGTTGCTTTTTTCATGAGTACGAAACTAATGAATATCCTAAGAAATGAAAATTCCCTGGCATACCTTTCCTATCCATTAAACATCCACCAAAATTAGCATTTGAAAAACTTTTTAAAAAAATCATTTCCAGAAATAAAAAAGAGTCCTAAATCCATGGTTCCCTTTAAATAGAAAAAAAATATTTTCACTTCCTTTAAATGGGATTCCATATGATTGGATTGATATATTTCACATAAGTATACTAAAAATATTAAGTCTAGATGATTAGCTATCATGTATAGTAAACTTCCTGTCATAACTCTAAATGATGTTTGATCTACTAGTTTCCCATCTTCATCAAGAACAAGGTAAATTGATGTACTAATTGGAGTACTTATACTCATAGTTTTGTTATATCCATACTTTTTAAGAAGATATTTAATATAATTATTTTGATATATTATGTTCCTTCTAGTTTTTGAGAAATTTGAAAACCTAGGAAAAATGATAACTCACCCATCATACCCATTTCAAAATAATATTTCATTATATTTGCAAATGAATTGGTTAAAGATTGTTATGTTGAACCATATATAATGTCATAAACATAATTTTGAATAATAAAAACATTTTTCTTATATTTCTTTAAAAAGAGGGTTGGATTAGCATTTCCCTTAACATAACTGTTTTGTAACAAAATTATCATAAGTCTATCATACCAAGACATAGGGGCTTATTTAAGTCCATATAAGGATTTGGTATCTTTGAAAACATGTTCAGGATGTTTTGTGTGTTCATAACCAGAATTTTGTTAAAAAAACATCCTCTTGAACATATTCATTAAGGAAATCACATTTAACATCCATTTGAAAAAGTTTAAATTTGAAGAATGCTGGAAAGGGAAGTAGAATAAAGATAGATTCAATTCTAACTGCTGAAGCATTTATTTCTTCAAAGTATATTTCTTCTTGTTGAGTGTAGCATTTAGAAACTAATCAAGCATTATTTCTTACTATGATTCCATATTCATCGCACTAATTTTGAAGACTCATTTTACTCCAATATCAGAAGTTTACTTATGTCTTTCAACCAAGGTCTAGAATTTATTCTTTTTGAATTCATTTATCTCATCTTTCATAGATTTAATCCAATCATCATCACCTAAATCTTCATTAGTTATTTTTTGTTCTAATTGAGAATGTATTGCTAGATGTTCTACTTCATTTCTTAAAGAACTTCAGTTTCTACAGGTTGATTTACATCTCCAATGATACTATCACTAGGATGATTCTTAAGAAACATGTGATTTGGGTTTTGTAAAACATGTTCATCTAAATATGGTAAGAAATATTCTCTGGTAAATCCTTTAGAAACATTTTCTTGAAAATTTTCCTTATTAGAAAGATCTTCTATAAAGGGTTGATAATCAGTTTTTAAAACCACATCTGATGATGTAGGTTGAGATTGTTTAGAAAAAAAGGATCGGTTTCATCAAATTTAATATGTACTGTTTTTTCAACAGTACAAGTATTTTTATTAAAAACTCTAAAAGCATTAGAGGTTGTGGAGTAGCCTAGGAAAATTCCTTTGTCATATTTAGGTACGAATTTATGTAGATTATTTTTATTATTAAAAATTAATTATTTCCAACCAAATACTTTTAAGTAGGAATGTCTAGGTTTTCTATCATTACACAATTCATAGTGGGTTTTATTAAGAAAAGGTCTTGTCAAAACTTGATTTATAGTATAATGAGAAGTACTTAAAACTTCATCCTAAAAGTGTTTTTCTGTCTAAAATTCACTCAACATGGTTATAGTTATCTCTTGAAGAATTCTATTTCTTCTTTCAACAATACTATTTTTTGAGGAGATCTTGTTTCTTAGAAGCTATGAGTAATGCCTTTTTTACTAAAAAATGCTTCAAAAATGTGATTTTTAAATTCTCCTCTATAATAAATATGAATAGTTATAAATGGATGGTTTTTCTCATTTTTAACTTGGGATCTATAGATTTTAAAATAATAAAAAGATTTGGATTTCTTTACTAGAAAATAGACCCATGTAAATCAAATGTAATCATCAACTAGGAAAAATACATAATATTTTCCTCCAATACTTCCAGTTTGTGTTGGACTAAAAAGATACATATTCACCAACTATAATGCATCATTAGTTGAGAATTAACTGATTAATTTAAAAGTTGATTTATGTTTCTTTCTATATTGACAAGGATTAAAAAATTATTGAAGAATCATATCTAAACTCTAGTTGATCCTTAACAAGTCTTTTCTTAGAGAGTTTCCATAGGTTCCTAACGTTATAGTATCCAAACCTTATATACCTTAACCAAGATTGATCTTCTATTATAAATAAGAAATGTAGATATGGGCTTCTATGGTCTTCTATTTTTATTGTATATATATTTTCCTGCTTATGGGCATAAAAGTTAAACTCTTCCTTGAAATTGTGTACTAAAAACTTATCATTCCTAAAATTCACAAGGTAACCTTCATCACATAATTGAATTTTGTTAATGAGATTGTGATTAAGACCCTTAAAAAATAAATCATTTGAAATCAAGGTTTTTCTAATGTTACCTATACCAATAATTTCTCCCTGAGCATTATCTCTGAAAGTTACTTTTCCTCTTTTAGTCTTGATAATATTTCTAAAGAAGTTTTTGTTACCAGCCATATTCCTGGAACATCCACTATCCACGTACCATGTTTTTCTATTGGTACTATCATTATTTTCTTGAAAATAATAGTATTAGACTTCTAAATGGGTAGTCTAGATAGTAGACTAAGATTATTCTGATCATAAGATTCATATTTTGAGGATTCATCATAAGAGACACAACCATTAGCACTCCAGGTGTCATTGGTTTTCAAATATATCTTAGTTTTATCCTGGTAATACTTCTTTTTATTCCTCTCAGAATGACTTTCCTTTTTATAATTTTCCTTAAGAATAGGAAAATCTGACCTGATATTCCCTGCTCTTTTTCATTCATTGCAAGTGACTTTAGAGTCTTTCTTGTATTTTATTTCTTTATTCTTATATCTATACTGAAGGTCTTTCTTTCAAACTATCTTGTTCATCATTCGAGAAATATTATCTAGTTCATTCTTGCTATGTTTTCAATGACTAGATTCAGATAAAATAGTTACTTTCTTAGACTTAGATCATGTAACCCTTTCAAGAGCCTTGGATTTAGTATTAGTAAAGGATACACTTCCCTTACCATTTTTCTTCTTATTCATAATAATATATCTTTTCATTCTTGTCTCATGTTGAAGAAGAGTTCCAAAACACACATCAAGAGTAATATTAGATATGTTCCTATTCTCATCAATTTTTGTTCTCTTAGATTCCCACTCATTAGGCATGATATCTATAATATTTTCTAGAATATCTTCCGCATCAAGACCTTTCTCACCCATAGACTGTAAAATAATAACAATAGTAATAAACCATTATTGTACCTTGCACACTAGTTCTCCATATAGAAATATAAATCCATGATATTCTGCTCAAAGTATAACTCTTCTAGTTTCTATATATTTGGATATACCAAAATGAGTAGCCTCCAATATCTTCTAGATACAGTTAGCTGCATCACAATAAGAAATCTGACTATATATGTTCTTGGTCATGGAACGCAACAAAGTATTATGTACCATGTAGTTTAGTTGATATTTTGACTTTTCTCGATTGGTGAAATTTATGACTTTATTATCAGGAATCATGTAATCTCTAGAGATCATAACATATTTTTCCACTCCAGTATTAATAAAAAATACTTTATATGATCTCTCTAATATTCATAAACATTCCCCTCAAATATATGTGGTCTAGTAAGATTTAGATTGTCAATCAAACCAATATTCATTCCTATCATCTTAAAAAAATCTTTCCACATAAACTTGTTAGTAGTAAAATTTTGTAAAAAAATTACTAAGCAAGGAAAATATTTAGAACAATGAAAACTAGAGCAATAAAACTTATATTTTAATATAAGTATTTCATATACCTATTCTGATACCAATTGTAGGTTATAAATATGATTGTAGATGCCTAATTACAAGAGGGGTGAATTGTATGTTTAAAAACATTCATTTTTAACCTTAAGTAAAAGTATGTTTAACAAAGTTAAACAAGGTAAATTAACAAGACCTGTTCTATTTCTAAAAACATTATTGGTTCTGGAAATGTGGTCCTGGAAATTAAATATAAGGATTTTTTACAAGGAAATTATTATACCTTAAAGCATATGGAATGTTACTTATCAGAGTTATACAAAAGTATAAGAAAGTATAAGAAGTTTTTACTTTATTTATTTATCAAAATACAGCGGAAATAAAGATGAATCAAAACAAGTAACAAGTATTAAATATATTAACCCAAAGAGAATGGTATTCAAAAACTTTGGATAAAGGTCCCATGAATTATACTTTTAGGAAAGTTTGTCTTACCCACACCAGGGTAAGCCCTCGATAAGAATATTAAAATATATCTTGTTATACCTGAAAGACCTCGAACATTAAGTTGGTTGAAACCTCTATCTTATTATCCAGAGAAGTCCTCAAACTTTGATGTATTTAGCACCTTTATATTCCTATCCCTAGAAGTCCTCGATTGTACACAGCTACAATCACAGTCGCATAAATCAAGTTGAACAAGATGTTCAGTACGCACAAGGCCTGAGGGACTCTCCCTCTAGAAATTACTTCAGCATCATGGAATCTCTAGATAATTCTTATTGTTGTATCTCTTTTTTATCTCATTCATATGAGATCTTATTTATAGGCACTTCTCCAATGGTCAGCTCCCTTCTCCGATGGTCATATTTTTTCTGGAATTTCAGAGGGACCTATACATGTGTCACCTAAAGAATGGTTAGCTTAAAACCAAATGTATGACATCATTTCATAACTATATAAAGTGTAAGAAAAATAGAGTTTCTTAACCAAATCTAATTTTTTGATGTCTAAGGAAAATTAATGTTTGGAATCTAGCCAAATAAACATTCAAAGATAATAACTTATTGTTATTTAGATTCTAAATTCTAAGGAATTCGGAGTCTGATTTCGGAGGAATTTGGAGTCTAAATTATGATGAATTTAGAATCCAAATTCTGATGAATTTAGCGTCTAAATTATGAGGTTTTTAGAGTATAAATTCTAAAAAAATGGAGTCTAGTTTTGTAGAATTCAGAGTCTGAATTCTAATGAATTTGGAGTTTGAATTCTGAGGAATTTGTAGTCTAAATTACGAATAATTAGGAGTGGGAATTTCAAATAATTATGAGTCTGAATTTTAGAGAATTCACAATTTGAATTTCAGATAATTCAGAGTCTGAATTTCAGAGAATTTAGTGTCTAAATTTCATAGAATTTTTAGTCTTAATTTTAGATAATTCAGAGTTATAATTCATAACCTAAAAATAGAATACTCTATATCTTTGAATTTCTAGGATTCCGAGGTTTTAAAAGTGAAACTAAATTTTAGACATAGAAATAAAAATGAATTAGATTTAGAGTAACTATAAAATGATCCATGAAAACATAAGTAAGAATAAATTTCCCTGGAGAAAGAAAATTTTCATTATTAAGATAATTCTTAGGGAAAATATAATTTTCCTTAAGATAGAGTGTTTGTGATTTTAAAAACATAGAGGAATGGAAAAGTCCTAAGGAACCCTTATTGACTCAACACATGTCATCCTGATTAGGCTCCAAAAGAGATGTGTCTATACTATTCATGGTGTTGTCTCAACCACTCTAAAACTAGGGAACATGAGTCACCATTTTTTGAGAAGGGAATTGGGCCATCAGCTGGTGAGTGCACTCTAGTAAGGGCATGAGCTATGGATTTTGGATTGTATAATAAACATTAATCTATTTGATTACTAACTCAAAGTTCCCCTTCACATGAAATGGGGGATATCAATATCAAGTTATAGCTTCAGGATTGTAATGAGAGACTGATACTCTGCCTCATTATTGGTGCATACTTATAATAGTAGGAATGAGTATGACAGAATGTCTTGTATAGGAGTGATGAACATGATCTATAATCCTACATTGTTGAGATTGGGATCATTAATACTACTATCAGATGGGCTCTATGAGTCACCATCAAAATATATCTACTAACTTCAAACAACTTAAAAAATTGAGATGATAGCCTCTTCTTGGAAATCAACATCCCTGAGTGATTCTACCGGTGCCTGATGTGCGGATGTAAAGTTAGAAAAGTCATGGCCTTTGACTGCTTTCTATGAGAGAAACCTGATGTCGAACCACTAAAGGATCACTACATAGCGTACCATCTATCTTATCAACACTAGGTGATTTGGGATATAATACTAAGGGTCTACTGAGGACACCATATGTATCACATGATCATGAAAATAATAATGTGACTTCTGCACTGTGAAAACCTGTGTGAGGCAGCTCTTCTCTATAGGAGAGTATATTGTCTCTATTTTGAGGATCATTCAACTGAGAGAGTATAAATTGTTATATATGCCTTTATTGTTCTTCTGACTAAGTAGGTAACTGAGGTATCTTTTTAGGGAAGTCATATAAAGGAAACAAATATTCCCTGAGATGGGTGGATTAAAAACTATAGGTTATGTCAGAAACATCTTGATTTCCTCAAAGGTGTCATGGAACTATCTATCCCACTGATAGATGTTACCTTTCTTCAAGATCTTGGAAAAGTTATTACACTTACCAACCAGATTTGTGATAGATAGATGTATGTATCATAGGTGTTCATGAAGGACTCGGAGCTCTCATTGGTTTCTTGATGGAGGCGTCTGGATGATGGACTTGATCTTCTCTGGGATGATATAAATGCATCAGAATATGATTGTAAACCTGAGAAAATTAATAGTGGTAACCCCGAATGCACACATAAAATGATTAATCATCAGATATAGGGAGATTATGAAGTCGAAAACTTTCTAGAGAGATCTAATGTGGTCCAAAATTTAGTAGGATTTGGCTACCAAATAATCTACGTATCATTCCACTAACGTTTTGAGGATTGGTTTGATGATGTGATGCATGAACCTCTAATAATTGGCCCCTTCGTTCTTTAGACTGAATGATGTTACCTGGTTGTAAAATTTCCCTTTCGGTGCTTTGAAAGTGGTGGTATCATTATCTTCTAGGTACATACAGATCTAATTGTACCCGAAATATCTATCCATGAAAGAGAGATCACAGAACCTAGTTGTTGCATCGATCAATAGTTATTCCAGTAGAAAGGGAAAATAAACCTTCCGAAAATGGCAGTTGAGGTCTTGGAAGTAAATACAGACACTAATAATCCTTTTCTTCTTCCTAACTGAAATGATGTTAGATATCCATTTGGGGTACAAAAATTCCATGATGAAGTTTTCTTTGATAAGCTTATCAACCTCAGCCTCAACGATGGAACCATGAAAAGGGTTCATTTTCCTAGGAGGATTCTTGAACAAATGATGACTCACTAGAATTCCTTGAAGTTGGATAGAGACCTAAGGGTCTAGTCCTAGAGTCTCATCATATCTCCGAGTGAATAAATCATGATGCTGGTTTAGGAAAGCCGTGTACTATTTCTATTCCTCTTGTGAAATTGCTTTACTAATTGTTGTTGTCCTTGGATCTACCTTAGTGTTGATATTCACAAGATCAAATCATCGACAGTGGTGGATACACCCTCCCCAAATAAGTGAGGAGTGTCCCTCCAATCCTCTTCATCAAATGTGGTAAGAGAATCACTAGGAAGAGACGGTTCATCTAGGCCTACTAATTCTGGGGGAATTTTGGTGCCTACATGGGAGGATAAAAACCCTTATTGGGGGACTCATCCTCCACTAAAACCATGATGATAGTGGTTGTCATTCCAATCCCATTAATACTTTGACCATGGGGTCCATTATTAATATTAAATAGTTGTGGGTTGTATTATGTTGATTCATCTCAGATCAATGAAATATGTGGGTATGACATACAATATAAGACATGGGGAGAACATCTTGGTACCTCAAAAGGGTAGGGTCTTCTATAATCACCTCGACCTAGCCTATACAATAGTATGATGTAATATTCCAATGTTACCTATACATAGGCATGTGGATTCCTTTCCAATGTAAAGTTATAAATAAACATCCTAAATATAGTATCGTACCCTCTAGCCAGTGAATCAGGATATTAAAATCATCATCTAAACCATCCCATGGGCTGGCTACAATGATTCTGTGATCAATATCATTTGTCTGAGATTTCTTCTCCACCCTCTTTTAATATACGTCATCCATGGAGTAAGATTATTATATGTAAAAGTTAGATAAATCAACCAGAAGTATTCCCACTCATCCATTAAGGGAGTACTTGAGTCATTGTTGAAATGAGGAGGGGATTGATACATGAAGATGAAGATAGGGTCTACCCATCAACATATTGTCGGTGTTATCCTATAATATAAACAAGAATTTAGGACTTTCTACTAATCCTATGAAATGGAACTTCAACCTAATCGTTCCACATGTTCTATGGTCAATCCAATTATAACCTTGAATCATCAGGTCATAGGGACTCAAATCTACCTCAATAAGCCCCAACATATGTAGTGTTTGAGTTGGGATGATGTTGATCCTGGAACCTCTTTATCCCAAGAAGTGGCAGATTTCCATTCCATTCAACTAGCCTATGATGTACATCATGTGTATTTAACCCTACATGACCGAGAACTAATCTTTTAAAAATAATGAAATGACGTAATGGAATTATTATTTCCCAACCTCCTATATACATTAGGTCTTAATAGCCACTACCTCCACTTTGAATAGGAAAGGTATTTTCAATGAATCTGTTAGAGCCTCTCTAATCTCTTCTAATTGGTAGAGGACCTCATGGTTTGATATCCTTTCTGGTATACTAGTTAGGGGATTTATCACATTGTTCTTCCATTGCATATGTGCATTTCTAACCATATGGGGTTGTTATTTGGAAGGAGGCAAGATGGGTGTTTCCAGATATACCGTTGGATTCTGGCTGGTGCTAGAAATTTCCTGATTCTCATCTTCTAAATTTCCTTGAACCACTATCAGTTTACTATAGGCTAGATAAGGACGAGATTGAGATATATAGTGATTATCATGACATGTTCATGGTTGTTCTACCAAATACATTATCATGGCCCATGATGGCAGCATGTTTGATCGAGCAGGTTTGGGAGGATTGTGCCTATTGGGCTCGATGGTGGTTTTTTTCCTTGATATTTATCGTGTGTTCTTCTTGGATCTATGAGTTAGCCTAAATATCCTATCATCTTGAATGCTTTAACCACTCATTGGATGACATCGTTCTGAGGCACCCTAGTGGTTTTCCTAGTTCCCTTCATCTTTGGGGACTATAAAGGGATCAACTAACTCAATGGTGTTTACATAGGCCTACTCCTAATCATCACTATAGGGGTCCTCCAATACAAAGCCGACCCTGGGGTTGAATCCCATATCTGGATGGATGAAATCACTAATGGTGTGAGATTTATTTTTCACTAGTAAATGAATTTTGTTTCCCTTTAACTATCAGCCCCTACTCTTCTGATATTTGGAGGGATGTCATGTTGATATAGAAACATCATCTGAAGAAGGCACAACAACTTCATGATTCTCGGTCTATCCTAAGTGAGTGTAGATGAAATTTTGGGAATGAAAAACTTCTCTGTGGGATAACCAGTCATCATAATTTTTCATCCCATAGTTGGAAACCTACCTTTAATCACCTTCGTTGTCTTTGTCAATATCGGCAGAGATGCATGCTACATGTGCGACAACATTACCCATCATGACCCGACCATTGTCCACTTGGTCTTGAAGACAATCCTTGAACATATACAATCATTTGATGGTATGTCTCAGGATCATATGGTAATGGAAATGGTTATATCAATCAATATGCATGGCTTTATGGGTATGTTTGTCCTATGGAAGCTTCAAAATCCCTTGTTCTGTGGCATTGAGAAAATAACTGAGAACATGTGCATATTTAAAAGAATATTTATGGTTCCCCATATTAAATATGGGAACTATGGGATCCTATCCAAGAAAAGGGTTTGAATCCTGACATGGGGTTGGAGATACATTCTCTTCTCTAAGAGGCTATGCTTGGGGGGGTGGTGCATGATAATTCTGTAATGGGAGAGGTTGATCAGGATGTGGATTTTGTAGTCAGTGAGTCTCTACAAGAAGAGGTGTAAATATCTCTAGAGGATCTGGGTCCTCAACCTATATGGAAATGATAATATTATATATATAATCCCTTCTCTTTGGAACTATAGGAGATAATGGATTCACTTTCCTAGACTGCTATAAGGCTTTTTCTAGGCATTGGGAATTGTAAAAAAAATCCTAAAATCTACGTAGGAAGTTCTAAGTGACTAGGTTAGGGACTAGAACAATCATTAAAATCCCTAAAAAATTTCAAAAACAACTCATGTGTTAGTGGAACATCTAGTAAATATGTGAGGCCCTTACACTGATCGAAGAAGCCTATGAAATTATTATTAGGTAGTTATATGAATTTTAAGAGGTCCGCAATTATTTTCTGGTAAGTGGTGGTGCAGAAATGATAGAGGAAGTACCTTAAAATATCATACTGACAAGTGATATAACTTTTGGGAAACTAGCTATAATTTATGAATGTAGGTCCTTCTAATGTATATATGAATCATCCGAGCTTGGAGGACTCTTACCACTCCGGTGTTCCCAACATGGTCCCACACCTTGAGATGAAGTGGGGAAAATACTATAGTGGATCACCCATCCCATTAAAAAGGTAAAACTCGGGTTCCTAAAACATAGGGCGCACTTATTACAGCCACCAATTCCATATATAGCTTTCCATCGGGTGGTATTTCCACCTATTACTTCTCCAAGTCTTTTAGGTAAGTGGTGAGTGAGCTATATAATCATCATGGTAGGGTATTATATCTTGATGATGATCCTTAACTACCATTTCTTCTATAGGCTCTTCAACATGGTAGGTGGGATTACTAGCTCATGGAGTGGATCGATCAAGGTCCCAAAGAGTCTTATCATGTTCATTATGTAGAGTGGATGAATATTATCTCAATACTTATCCATAAAATCTTTACTTTTCACTATTCAGATTCATGGGATGACTAGGATCAGCTAGCAAAAGTGTCCAAGGAGGACTTGGTCCTTCCCTAGTGTGGGAAAAATGGGGTCCCATCAAAATGTTCCATAGTCTGGGTGTCACTTAGTGGGGATTTCATCAATAATATTTTTCGATATGTGAATTTCTAGATCATGTCAGAAATCACGAGATATACCTTTATGTTCTATGAAATATCATGTGGGTCAATGGGCACAATATGTTTATCTCCCTTATTGAAGCTCTAATCGACGGTAAATGATGTGGATGGATCTTTGAGGCTTAGTGCCTACCTTTGTAGGTGAGTTTAGACATGTTCATGAGGTTCTGTTTCATATTATGCTTCCTAAGGGATGAGTTTTCTCTCTCAGACCCTATGTTGTTTCCCTCATCCTTAGACCACCTAGGAATAAACATTTTTAGAATAAAGACACCTGATGGAAAATCCTTAATATAAATTGGCACATAAGGCAACTGCAGGGTATCGTTGAAGGGGAGAGAAGTGTACAATAATCATCCTCAAATGTGAAAATGCATAGAAAGCAATTATATGATTTTTTGGTGAACAATGAGTCTCTAGATGTATACCTATTATGGGTTTTGGTGGTAATTGGGTGATGTGAGATGTAGATCCACTATTAGTTATACCGACTCAATCATTCGACACTACGAATAAATGTCATTGAAGTGCTTCTGAAATCCTGGATGGACTAAAAAATGGTCATGTAGGTGATGAATAATCAGCTAGATTGTTTGGGGGAAACACATGGTATGGTCCTCATTGCGAGACTTTGGAATTTCAAAGTTGTAAGTTTCATTTGGCAATAACATGATAGATAGTTGGTTGGTAACTAGAGTCATCCATGGTCTTTATTACTCAGATGTAGAGCCCTTATCTTCATAGGCACAAACATTGATTAGTGTTATCCAATATAGTAATGGTGACACTGATGTGGATTGACATGACAGTGGGCTAGATGGTGGAGGATTATCTACATGAGTTTACTATTCTCTACACATTAGGTCCTCTCACGAGGGTGGTGCCCACCACTTCATCACATCATTGAAGGATTGGGTGTTCTATATTACCTCATGTGAAAGGGTGATGGAACTCATCACCTGGTCCTCAGGTATCCCACCATATAAATTATTCAACCCAAACTAGAACACATATCCATGATCTTGGGTAGTGGTGGAGAGGGAAACTGAAAATGATAGAGATGGTTGTATCGTGGGACCATGGAAGGGAGCCAGGACTTCCTTCACCTACATGCATATGTGGATGGATTTGAGGATCCTTTTAATCTCATCTTCCAGGATGAAAAAATTCACCTTTCATGTTCTTATCAATGAAATTGATGTTGATTAATGGGGATATGGTTCCATCATTGAATCACACCCCCCCTCAAAATCTGAGAGGTTAAGCGGATTGAAGATGAATCGGTGCTTCCTAGGATTTTTCCTTTTCCAGCATTAGTTTTTTCTTCTTTCTTGGGATGGTTATTCAGGGTAGGTTAATTCTTCATCTTCAGGAGGACCTATGTGATGGTTGGTGATAGTGTGGAGAGTACCTATGATTTTATTAGTTGGGATACTGTGAGGGCCTCCCTATTGGTTCATTTTTCGGAGTGAGGAGGGTCTTGGGGAAGAACTCCATGATTACTGATAATAATGTCACAACGAGTACCTCCATACTAGCGAGTTCAATCACAAGAAGAATATTCTCACAAATCAGAATGTACATGGAGAGGAACTCTATGATGAGGATATTGAATACAAATAATATTTTCATGTTGGTTATTGAAAGTTTAATAAGGATCAACTCATTGGAAAGTGGGAACATGGGGAGTGCCTCCAGGTTGATTATTGATGTAATGGAGAGGACCTCCACTCTGACAGGTTGTGGCATGGAAGGACCTTCGTGTTGGCCGATGGTAATAACATAGGGAGGCCCATTATTCTTATTATTGATGAAGTGGGGAGGACCTTCACATTGATAGATAGTATAGCAGGGAGTACCTCCGCATGAACTAGGAACGGTGTTAGGAGGAACTTCATGTTAATGGGGTTTGACATGGGGAGGGCCTTTATGTTGAATGGTGTTAGCAGCATGGGAGGACCTTCATTCTATTTTTAGAAGTGTGGAGGACCTCCACTTGAACTATGAATGATAAAAGGAGGTCCTTCACACATATTTTGAGAGCAGGTAGAACCTCTTCTTGGGTGGGTTATGGCACAGGGAGGACATACTCACTAAAACTCATCATCTTGGGTTGGTCTGTAATGATTGTTGGTTGTTAGGTTGATTGATAGAGTCAACCCAAACTGCATATAGGGTGGTAGAGGTCTTGGTTTCAATCAAGAAGGGATGGATCCCTACTCATCTATTATAGGAATATGGTATAATGTGTTGGTAGTGGAAAGGGCCACCATATCCATGGAAGATGATTCCCCTTTTTGTAATTCTCATGGGTTTGTGCCCGAAGCTAAAATAGGTTTCTATATACTAAGTCTAGAAGTGAAAATATGTTGTCCCCATGTTCTTTGTCCTAAAGGAATGGTCATTATTGGTGATAATAGGGACTGGTGGGACCCTTCCTGGAAAGTCCCCTATGGTAGTCAAAGCTTTGGTGACTGAGCACCCCCCACCTCCTCAGTGTAGGGGAGAGAGTCATAGGATCTCTCTGGGGAGAGACTCCCAAAGTGATTCTCTATTGAAACATGGAGGGGTTTCTCCTTTCATGACCCTTGGGTGTGGTGGTGTCGGTGAGGTGTTGAAGCCTCCAAGTATTGGGGGTCTATATACTCTATGGTAATGAACCTATCCTACTCATACCAATGTATGAGGGTGTATATAACCCACCTCTTGATGTTATCTAAGAGTGAGACAGGGCTTGGCCACCCAGTAGATGAAGTCAAAGCAGAGGTTATGGGATATGTGGAGTTATGGGTTATTTCTTCATTAACATTTCATCTACCCCTACCTTTCCAAGTGTTGGATAGTATATTTTTTATGGCTAGGATCTAGCAAAGAATTTGTATTTGTCCTATATTATATTTTTAAGTAAATCAATTTCTAATGCCCCATAATTTTCCTATCTTCTGTGGACGGAAATAGACGTTCATGATGACAATTTCGCAGATAATTATCCCCAAAATATAACTGCCCCAATTTCTGGTGAGTACCATTTAGGCCCTCTATTTACTTCATGGTTCCTAGCACCAGATAGTTGAATATGATGACATGCTAATTTGATGATGTATCTGATTCTACTAGTCCCAATATTGAGGATAAAATTTTCACATTATGTTTCCAATTTCTATTTCTAAAGCTTTATCTATGGACATCTAATATGTGTTAATGTGAATTGGAGTACTTGTTACCCCTAATTCTTTCTTTCCAAAGGAAGGTGTATTTAATTGAAGATGAAAAATAATTGATCAAAACTATATGATAGGATTTTGGTTCCTCGTTCTATGGATCCCCTCTATGAACTTTTTTCCTAGTCTGGGTCTCCCTCTTAGATTTAACTCATGTTCATGGAACTCATTCCTTATGCCATATCCTTGTGAAATATTTTTAATTACACTTCTTCTTTATTGAAATTACAGTGGGTCTTCATAGGGAATAAAACTTCAGTCAAGAGAGTTTTCATGTTGGCTATTACTAGCGTGTTTGGATTCTTGGAACCTTGTGTGGGAGCAAAGGTTATTCTTTGCTGGAAATAGAGCATGGTTTGTTTTTTATTTTCAATCCTCTAATGGATGATCATGGATATTGTAAGGAAAGGGATCATACAAGTCAGGTAGTAAGAAGATTTGAAAGTGACATCATTTCCCAATGTTTTCCAAATTATTGGGGTCCAAATTTTAGAGAATGGAATGAATTGACAAAAGTGGTTCTTCTTGAAGGCCTTATAAAAATATGGAAAAGGCAGGAGTTTTGCGAAGATAACCTTCATGAAGAGGATTTCACGGAGATTGGAAGATTTGAGGTAGGGGGTGCTCTGTGATGAAGGTTTTAGTAAGTGATATTGTTATTTGCAAAGAGACATCCAAACCCCTAAATAACACTTTTTATTTTAAGGAATGTGAGGTTCGCAAAGATGGGGGTTCCACATTGGCTCAGTGAGATTCACGAGGATGGTTTCTTTGTGAGGTGGTGATCTTTGTGAATGGTTGTGCTCTGCAATGCTAGGATCTTCGTTAAGGGTTGATCATTTTGAAGGTGTATTGTGAAGGGTTTTTTTCTATAAATGCAGTGTGGCTAGGGTTTTTAGTGAGCATCTACTCAGGTCCTTGATGCAAGTAGTGCCTCATTATGGATAGAGAAAAATACTTCAATTACAATTAATTGAGTTGACCATCAAGTTGATAAACTTAATAAGACTTCTCTCACATCAGTGAGCTAGGTGAGAGGACCAGTTTGGGATATACCTAACACTGAGAGGGGGTGAATCAATGTTGGGGACATTTAAAACCAATTTCAACTTTTATCCTTGTACCTCTTGACCTGTTAGGATCTTGATTCTCTTATTCTCTGTTCCTTGTCGCATGCAAGAATAGAAAACAGTAAAAATATTCACACGATTTTTTCCCAAGGTTCACCACTCAATAATAGTAGCTACGTCTTTTCCATGCATGGGTATGACCAGTGCATGAATTCTCCACTATAATGTGATATGTTGTTACAATGGAGTGGCTATGAAAACAATCATCTAGATAGTGTGAGTCCCTACACTTTAGAGGGGGAGGGAAATAATCAACTTCCCTAGACTGGAAATTACCTAGCCTAACATGCAGCATCTAGATGGTTTATTATACTGCTTATGGATACAATCTTATTCCTTCTTCAAAAGGTAGGTTTTGCTCTTGATCTATTTCAGTACTCTTCACTTGATTACATGCAAAGCAGTGGGCAAGAAATTCTTCTTGTCTTCTTCTTTTCTTCTTCACTAGTGTTAAACTAGTTTCACAAGGACTTCTACTTTTTCTTTAGTGCAATAACAGAATGCACTAACACTTCTCTTATCTTTAAGTAGAAAACCTGTAAGTTTCACACTCTTCTTCTTCTTCTTCTGCTTATTCAATGCAAAACCAACTGCAGTTAAACCTACTCTTCTTCACACGTTCTCTCTTAGTGCAAACCCATCTGCACCGGGCTCTTCTTCTTCTTCTTCTTTCTAGAATCACAAGTTATTTTTGTGATTGTAAAAACAATGATTTATAGATCAACTTAGCATCATCAAAGTTGAACAAAAACGGGTATGAACCTCTAAAACTACTCACAGCTTGCGCGCCAATCCTTACATGCACGACACCCTTCTTGCGTGCCTCCCTACTTGTGCGCATCACGGCTTTCATGCCTCCCTGATTTCATGCCTCTCTACTTGTGCACCACATTGCTTGCGTGCCTCCCTGCTTGCGCGCCACCCAGCTTTCACGCCTCCTACTTGTGCTCCACTCACTACTTGCACACCACTATTATTCACAACTCACAAAATGTGCGCCACCTCAAGAATATACAAACTTCCTTCTTGTGCACCTCTAGAAGCCTGTTTGGAAAAAAAATGCACGGAAAAACATGCGCGACAAAACTTGTGCTGCAAATATTGCACAGAAAAACTTGTGCGGAAAAACTTGTGTGAAAAAACTTTCACGGAAAAAATTACACCGAAAAACTTGCACGGCACCACTTGCGTGGCACCCATCTTGTGCACCTTATAAATAACCCTCAGCTTGCATGCCACTTCATCTTGCGCGTCACTTCCACTAATTGCGTGATCAGAGCTCAAATTTTCTCTTAATTTTTGAGCCTTAAAAAATGAGTAGGCAGGTCATCTATTTATAGGCATTTTGGTGACTTGCGAACCACATACACTTACGCGCCAATACTCGTGCGCCATTCCATCACTTGCACACTGCTTCATCACTTTCATGCCCTTCCATCACTAGCATGAAAAATTTCTTTCCTTTGTAAAATTTTGATATGATGATGTTGGAATATTACTTGCACACCTCTACAGCACTTGCGCACTGACACATGTGTGCCACCACTTGCGCGCCTTCTTCTTTCCTTTTTCATTTTTGGATAGTATGATTTTGAAATTTGTTTTTCCAAAAACACTTATTTACTCTCTCTATCATTCAGACGGCTTGCATCACAAGTTCTCCTAACATATGATATTTGTGAAATACATATCAGAAAAGCATCGTCTGGTTTTTGTCCATTCCTTTTGGAATATGAATTCCATAGTACTTATTCATCCTCACTTCAAATCCTCAATTCCATTTGGAGTGTTAATTCCAAAGAACCCCAATCATCTCTCTTTATTCAAACGTGGAGGCTTTATGCTTCTTCAAATACCTTCTTATAATTCCAAGCCCTTCCACACTCTCTCTACTTCCTCAACCATTATTCTCTACTTCATTCAAATCATATTATTCATTTCTTCATGTAAGCTCTTGCATGGTTCTAAAGCAATCATGAAGCATTACATGGACTTATTTAAATCCTTATTCTTCTTCAATCATCCTTAGATGGATGATACTTCACCATTCTTCATTTTTGTAAACTATGTGTCACCTTTGACACAAGTTCTTTGAACATAGAATTAGTTCAACAATCGTCTAAATTTGCTTCATAGAGAATTGCCCAAGAATGACATTTGATGATATGATTTCATAACAATTCTCCATGCATCCTCACTTCATACAATCATCATTAAATTTGTAGGCCTTCTTTGTATCATTATTCATTTTGACAAATATTGACAACTGTTGACAATAAATACAATCTTCATACACAATGTGGCCCCAATAATAACCCCCTTTTTATTTTGTTGTCAATACCTAAAAGTATCCTCAGATGAATGTGTCAATGTCTAAATGAGAATCTTATCTCTCCCCTTTACTTGTTTCTCTCCCCCCTTTCATTTCAAACTTTCATTTCACTTTCTCTCCTCCTTCTTGACAAGAAATACATGGTTTATGGTAGAGAGGGTATCAATACTTACTTGATCAATGTGACATCAATCATTTCACTCTATGTCTACTTGAGCAATGCTCGGTGTAAAAAAAAGGGGATTTGATTTAGACAACAAAACAATCCATTATCCACTGATCGTGATACCACATGAGATGAGATCTCCTACACTTGTATTCAAGGATTTTCCACTTTCATTCCAGGACAAAAGATATTGACTGTGATAGGAGATAATCAATCCTGAAATTCTTGAAGTCACTTCAAAAAAAGGATTAAAAACATTCAAGTGCAATTAGCAGGATAAGTGGCCATGGGGAACTTTCATTCTTCTTATGCCACTGATTTACTTAGTTACTCCCCCTTTGTAAAAATATATTTATTTTGAGTAACTAGGGATGAGAGATTACGAAATCAAATACCTTTTCCAATGACATATTCCTCAGACAATCTTCAGAGTGGTTGAATTTAGTACTAACTGAAGTTGATACTTATTGAGATAGTGACTCTGGAAACTTATTCCCATGTCTCCCCCTCAGGGGAACATTTCTCATAACTGAATATCAGGTTTTCCCCCTGAGTTCTTGCTTCAACTTCAATTCCCTATATTATCAGAACAAATACAATACACAGAGATTTAAGGGAATAAGGTGGATCCTCCATGCTTCTTTAATGTGAGCAGGAAGGCTGAGATGATTTTCTCAAACAATATGCTTCATTTGCTCCACTCCTAAAAATTATACATTTGATATTTAATTTTGAATGTGGTTATGTGGATCTCAATACATCTTCTATCTCTTTGTGTCTGAATCTTCTTTCTTCAAGAGCTTTCCAATCACTAGAGTCTCTCGGTGCAACTTTCATCCTCTTCATGAATTTTTGTTGGGCTGGAATAAATTCAAAGAACATACTAATAGTATGACCAGCCTTGTTGCACTTCACACAGAAAACTTCTTTGTCTTCATGCAGAATCTTCTTTTTGTTTTTAGCACAATTCTTAGCTTGTTCATCTTCCATCTTTCTCATTTTTTCCAAATCTTCTAGCCAAACCACCTGTATATCATTAGGGACTAAGGAATCAAGATTTGATCTTCTACATGGTTCATTCTGAGTGGCATCCTTCATAGTAGTACTTTTGGATGCACCACCCTTTACCTTCTTAGATTTAGAATCCAAGGAATTCTCAACTTTCCTCCTTGTAATCTTCTTGGGATCATTTTCATCTACAGCATATTTCTGATTACTTCCCAAGATAGATTCTTCATTCTTCACCAGTTTATGTGGTCTTCTATTATTATTAGCTTGTAATACCTTCTGAGATATGGATGCACCATTCTTGTGACCACTCCCATTGCATACATCACATATGTTATCAAACATTCTAAATCTGTGTGCAGAATACAAATGTTTCTGGATCTGTGGATGTTTCTCTTTCTTCTCTGAATTTCTCCTCCTTGAGATGTTCTTTCTCTGTGATTATACATTTATGGGATTGTACCAAAAATCCAATACACAATGCCCAAATATATTACAGCACTAGCATTGACCAATATAACTTAACTTCTTTCTATCTTCTTTATAAGGTTGATGAATCTTCTTCTTGATTAGTTGTGTTTTATGTGGATAGATATCTTCTAAACTCTTTCCCCTATCCACCTTATCCATGGTAATAGGTTTCATATCACTTTTCTTCATCCAAACTTGTTTAGAATTTTTTTCCAACCTGTACTTTTTGTAGAAACAATTTTAGAAACATTAATACAAGTTGGTATGGATGATACGTTTACTTTTTCTACTACTTGTGATGGATCAATGAGTGAAGTCCTGATCTTCTTATCACATTTTGATGTCTTTTGATAGTAGAATCCTCCAGTGAACATTGGGTACTAGTAGCAACTATTTCCTTCTTTTGTGAAGACTCAATATGTGTCTTCTCAAGATTGGTCAACTGAGCTTCAAATTCTAGACATCTCATATTAATGATGACTTCCCGGTCTTAAATCATAGTCATCTTCTCTTCACACACTTTCTTTAATCTTTCAAATTCATCTTCATGCATCCTTACTTTGTTTTGTAACACAGATTCAAGTTCATTGATCTTCTTAGAGTCTTCTTCCAAATGTAATTTCTTGACATCATTGCCCATTTTCATCTCATCTTCAAGTGCATGGATCTTCTCTTATAGAGTCTTATTGACTCCCTCTTTTTCTTCATCATCTTTTAGCCACTTTGAAGAGCTTACTTAAAATTCCCTCTTGGTTTCTTCAAAGGCTCCAACCTCTATGGAGATCTTTAAACATTCAACAATTTTTGCTTGTAAGACTTTCTCCAACACATCAGTTTCTTCTTACAGCGGAGTGATATTTTCCTGCAAACATTGAAATACACCACAAACCCGGGATGCACTTTCTCCAGGAATACCATGCAGAATCATTCTTAATCTATCAAAAGATTTTTCTTGAGATGTTGTAGATTTATCATCACCAATTGTGCTAGAATTTTCATCATGAGGATAATTTCAAAATGTAATAACACATACCTCTTGATTAGTTCAGTGAGAAAGGTTTTCCATCTTATTGGGGGGGGGACTTGATCCACATTCTCATTACTTTCCATGTTTGGTGTGTCTTCAACATCAACCAAATATAGAGAACCAGATGCTTCCTGTTCTTTAAATAAGAAGGAATTCTTCATTAATTTTCTCTTCTCTTTCTTTTTCTTGTTCATCATGGTCTTGGTAGATATTTCTTTCTTCTTAGAGATAGATGGATCTTATGAAGACTGCTCTTCATTGTTGACTCTGGGAAGGAGCTCAAGTTTTCAATAGAGAATAACTTCACTATAGAGAATCCAATAGAGGTGAACCTGTCCCTCTAATACTAATTGAGAGGACCAGTTTGGGATATACCTAAAACTGAGAGTGGGGGTGAATCAGAGTTGGGGACTTTGAAAACCAATTTCAACTTTTATCCCTGTACCTCTTGACCTGTTAGGATCTTGACTCTCTTATTCACTTTTCCCTGTTGCATGAAATAATAGAAAGCAATAAAAATATACACATGATATTTTTACAAGGTTCACCACTCAATAAGAGTAGCTAGATCCTTTCCATGCATGGGGATGACCAGTACATGGATTCTCCACTATAATGTGGTATGTTGTTACAATTGAGTGGCTAGGAAAACAATCCTCTAGCATGTGTGAGTCCCTACACTTTAGAGGGGGTGGGAAACAATCATCTTCCCTGGAATGGTGATGACCTATTCCAACTTGCAGTATCTAGCTGTTTATTTATACTGCCTATGGAGACAATCTTCTTCCTTCTTCAAAAGTTAGGTTTTTCTCGTTATCTATTTCAGTGCTCCTAAATTGATTACTTGCAAAGAAGTAGGTAATAAATTCTTCTTGTCTTCTTATTTTCTGCTTCAATAGTGAAAAACAAGCTGCACTAGGAATTCTTATTTTTCTTTAGTGAAATAATAGAATGCACTAACACTACTCTTCTCTTTATGCAACAAAATTTTAAGATGCACACTCTTCTTCTTCTTCTACTTCTTCAATGAAAAACCAACTTCAATGAAACCTAGTCTTCTTCACATGTTCTCTCTTAGTGAAAAACCATCTACATTGAGCTCTTCTTCTTCTTCTTCTTTATAGAATCATAAGTTCTCTTTGTGATTGTAAAAACAATGAATTCTAGATCAACCTAGCATTATCAAAGTTGAACAGAAGCTGGTAAGAACCTCTATAACAACTCATATCATGCACACCAATCCTTACTTGCACTCCACCCTTCTTGTGCGCCTCACTACTTACGTGCCTCACTGCTTGCGCGCCTCCCTGCTTTCATGCCCCCCTACATGCTCACCTCAATGCTTGCACGCCTCCCTGCTTGTGTGCCACCCAACTTGCGCACCACCTATTTGCGCGCCACTCACTACTTGCGCGCCACTATTCTGCACATCTCACAACTTGCGCGCCACATTTGGCATATACACACTTCTTTCTTGCGCACCACTGGTAGCTTTCATGGAAAAATGTGCACAGAAAAACTTGCACGGAAAAAATTGCATGGAAAAACTTGCACGGAAAAACTTTCACAGAAAAACATTCATGGAAAAACATGCGTGCCACCAATTGCGTAGCACCCAGCTTGCATTCCTTATAAATAACCCTCATCTTGTGCGCCACTTCAGCTTGCGCACCACTTCCACTACTTGCGCGATCAGAGATCAAGTTTTCTCTTAAGTGTTGTGCCTTAAAAATGATGAGGCAAGTCATCTATTTATAGGAATTTTGCTGACTTGCGAGCCACATACACTTGTGCACCAATACTTGTGCACCCTCCATCACTTGCGCGTCGCTTCATCACTTGAGCTCCCTTCCATCACTAACAATTTTTTTTCCTTTGTCAGATTTTGATATGATGATGTTGGAATATGACTTGTGCGCCTCTACAGCACTTGTATGCCGTCACTTGTGTGCTACCACTTGTGCGCCTTATTCTTGGATTTTTCATTTTTGGATAGTATGATGTTGAAATTTGTTTTTCCAAAAACACTTCCTTACTCTCTCTATCCTTCATATGGCATGCATCACAAGTTCTCCTAGCTTATGAAATTTGTGAAATACATTTCAGGAAATCATTGTTTGGTTTTTTTCCATTCCTTTGGGAATATGAATTCCAAAGTACTTATTCAACCTCACATTAAATACTCAATTCCTTTTGGAGTGTTAATTCCAAAGAACCCCAATCATCTCTCTTCAATCAAAAGTGGTGGCTTGAAGCTTCTTCAAATAACTTCATATAATTCTGAGCCCATTCACACTCTTTATTCTTCTTCATCCATCATTCTATACTTCATTCAAATCATATGATTATTTTATTCAAGTAAGCTCTTGCATGGTTCTCAGGAAATCATGATGCATTACATGGCCTTCTTTAAATCCTAATTCTTCTTCAATCATCCTTATATGGATGATACTTCACCATTATTCGTTGTTGAAAACTATGTGGCACCTTTTACACAAGTTCTTTGAACAAAGAATCAGTTTAACAATCGTCTAAATTTGCTTCATAGAGAATTTCCCAATTATGACATTCAATGCTATGATTTCATAACAATTCTCTAGGCATCCTTACTTCATACAATCTCCATTAACTTTGGAGTCCTTCTTTGTATACTTATTCATTTTGACCGATATTGACAACTGTTGACAAAAAATACAATCATCATACAGAAAGTGGTCCCAACACTAGGGAGAGTTTACAGAAGTGTTCCAAGGGAAGTGGTGATTCATCCCAAAGCATTTATAAAGGCTTTGTTCCTATTATAGATTGATTGTGACTGAAATCTTGTACTCCATAACTAGTAAAGATTAGTTGATTTTTGTATGATCGACACACTGTCGGTGTGTGCTCCTTGGACATAGAACTTTGTGGTGAACCAAGTTAAAGTGTTGTGTCATCTCCCTGCTTTCTTTTGTCTGATAGATTTAACAAGTTCCTACCAAAATGGTAACAAGATCCACAACTTTATGAAGAAAATTTTCACACCTTGATTCACCCCTCCCCTCTCAGGGTATTCCATGGTCCTTCAAATTGGTCACTTTTATTTTTCCTATTAATAGGTCATCTCATGAAGGGGTCTTAATAAGAAACCAAAGGCATCCTGTGTCGACTAGAATGTATCTAACACTGAAGGAGTATATCTTAATAATATTTCACCTCAAGACTTCCATGTCTTTTATAAGTTGGCTGATGCCATGGGTGCATGTATTCAAAGCCTTTCACCTCAGGCATCACATTTTTTTATGATGTAGATTACATCATGGGTGCATATATTCCAAGCATTTTACCAATTTCAGCCCTTATTTTATATGAGGTATGTATTTGGGGTCACAATTTTAATGTCATATAAAGACATAGTGAAATGATCAAATACCCCCATGGTGGTGGATCAAGGAGGTGCATCCCTATGAGGGAAGATGTCACACCCAGAATATTATTGGTGGGTGGATCAGAATGCCCCATATAGGAAGATCTGGTAGGTGTATCCCATAAAGGGGAGATATTACACCATGAATGTTTATTAGAACACCTCTTTAGGGAGGATTAGGACGGTATGTTCCTAGGAGGTATCACCTAATGTATTTACCAATGTATGGATTAGAACTCCCTATAGAAGAAAATCTAAGAGGTGTGTCCAATAAAGAGAAGATGTCACACTATGATAGTTGACCAAAAAAACCCCTTGGGGAAGATCAAGGAGGTACATGCCTAAGGGGGAGAACCTAAAATGTTTATCATTGGTTGTTATTGAACCTCAGAGAGGCAGCCTACATACCCCGTTTAGGAGACAGTGATCAAAACCCAAGTAGTTCGATGCCTCAGTTTATGGTCATGTGATAGGAATGGTCAATACAATTTAAGTTCATACGGTGATGATGATCACATCATAAATGGATCATTGAAGAGGGATGATCTAGGGATTATGCATGGAATATTCCCTTTGTAATATGATTTCTCTTTGTTGGATGGTGTGGGGTATTATACATTGAAGCTTCTCAAGGGACCTAGGAAAGATGTTGTCTCTTAGGTGAGGGTAATGATCATGCCAAGGATTTAGCCCAGAGAAAATTAGGATGGATTTAGATGTTGGTTTTGGATCTCTGGGAGGCTTCCTATGTATCCCAACTACTTTGAAATCAAATCCCACATATTTTAGAAAGTGTTGGGGATTATACCTAAGGGGGAGGCCCATAAGAACATGTGTTTGGGGATTACATGTGAAAGTGTACCATTTTAATTGATTTTGGGGATTATAAGTGTAGAAAGGACCGTAGTGGTGATTAGGAGGATTTCATGATCACCTATAACCTCTAATCCCATGCGAGTCATGCTTGGTGTGGGAAATAATAGGAAGAAGTAGATCTGATACTCATGTATTGAATGAAGAACCAATGAGATATGTTTTGGGGGATTATGTGTGGAAGCTTACCAAGGATTAATTCATTCCATGTGTGGATAATATCATTCCATGTGTGGAGCATATCATTACATGGGAGAAGTATCTCATTACCTGTGAGGTTTGGTGGTGTGGACACCCTACCATGTTTCATACACATAGATCATCATATGTTTATTGCATAGGGTAGGTCCATAGTTTAACATCATGTGTTTAGGATTTTGGGACTACGTAGTTTTACATCAATAAAATCAAACATTGGAGACACACACATCATCCCTTGGGCTTACATGACTACCACTCATGTGCCTCTAGGTAGGTCTGTTGACGCTCCTTTCGTCACAGAATCTAAAAATCAGAAAAGGGGAATATCTGAGCTCAAAGTGATTCAACCATTGAAGAAAATATCAAAAATCGACAAAGGCATGAACAAAGGATAAACAGCAACTGCACCGCGCAAGTTTTATCACTGTCGCGCAAGTACACTTGTGCGACGCTCTGGTCGCGCAAGTGACTTGCGCGACCTAAGTGATAACCGCCCGGTAAATGCCCGGGGTCTTCTCCTGCCTATAAATAGACCCTGTGGGCCCCCCATTCGAGAGGAATCTTTTTCCAGAAACTCGGATTGAAGCTCCCGACGCCCAAGTCTCTTCTCAAATCTTCCGGAACACTTCTAAGGTAATTTCTTACCTAGAACAAAAGATCTAAAGAGAGGGAGGAAGGCCTAAGTGTTGAAACTCATCAACACTTACGCGCCTGAATGGCCAGCCCTTAAGGGAACTGGTCATACTTGCGCGCCGCCTTATTCCTTCAATAGAATTTGCGCGTCCCTTTTCTGGAATAACCTCAAGGGGATTCTAAAGGGTTTAAAAAGGAGTCTCTCAAGTATTTGAATTCCGATTGAAAATCGCGCAAGTACACCATGTGTCGCGCAAGGTATACCTGCGCGACCAATACTTGCGCACCCACGCAAGACTTGCGCGCCTTTCAAGACTTGCGCGCCCCTATCTTTCTGGGTGCCCATCTTTCCCATTTTACCCCTCTTAATCCATTTCCCCTTTCCTATTCAAGATTCAGTCTTCAAGATACTCTTCAAAGCCATTTATGGCATGATTTCTTGATTTGACTTCCTTATCTGAAAGGAATTCGGTGGAATATCTCTCAAAACCTAGTGATTTATACATCTTTATGTCACCAAAGATTGAGAGTTTGTTCATTCAACCACATCCTTTAATATTATAGAATCCTTAACCTGGGTCTCCTTTTCAGGAATAATCCCCTGTTATAAATCCTTTAATATGGGCATCTTCCTCAGGAGTAAGCCCCAAATTCTTAAAGTTCCCAAACATGGGCATCCTTCTTAGGAGTAAGCCCCAAGTCCTCTAACCTGGGCCTCCTTTTTAGGAGTAAGTCCCAGTCATAATTATGGGCATCCTTTTCAGGAGTAAGCCCCAAGTCCCTTAATTTCTCTTAACCAGTCCTAATTTACCCTTGATTTGGGTTTCCTTTTCAGGAGTAAAACCCAATCATAAGTCCCCTCCTAACTTGGGAATCCTCCTTAGGAGTAAGCCCCAAGATTAGAGTATTCAAATCTCCATGAAGTACATATACCTTTATGGACACTGTTCATGGATTTTCTCCCTAAACGTGAATCCTAAGCCTTCATTTATCTGGGCAGTCATACATACATAAGCCCCAAACCATTTCTTATGATTGCATCTTTTCATGGCACAAATTGTCTGAATTTTACTAATACCTCTTGTTTCTCACACCGAGCATGACTCACGTGAGCATAGAGTGTAAAAGTAATTGTGACATCCTACTTTGAGCCATCAATCATAAACATCATACCCTTACTGGAACTACGTGGGTTCTGATTCCTTTTCCAAAACAAAGGATACGTAGGTAGCCCATTTATGGGTTCGATCCCAACTTTCAAATAATCCATGTCCTTCTGAATGACGATAAACTTCAAGTGCCCCACTGAGTGGCTTTAAAACCAGCCTGGTCATCATAATGACCAAGAGACTTTTATATAAATGTTTTGAAGGATACCATTGACAAAGAATCTCTAAACAGATATAGATGATTCTCTATTGATGAAGAACCTCGAATACATATAAAATATTCTCTAAATTTCTTGCATATTTAATCATTGATTGTTAAAACTAAAGTCAAGCTCATTTTATACTTGGTAATGTAATAAGGATACACGAACATAACATAAATCTATAAAGAGAGTCCCGGAGTAGACAATAACTCCCCTAAAAAAGGTGTGATGAGTCCGACCTCCCATCCTCTCGACCAATGCAAATTCCTAAGCCTCATCATTCCACAAGATAATGAGCGCCTACCTTTGGAAAGTAGGTCCAAACGGATGTGGAATCATTGGATGTTTCCGGTTCTACGAACAAACTCGCTAGAAACCGATCGGAACGTTTGAATCTCCCATCCAGGAGGTCATCCCCGGATTCCGTGGGAAACAAAAAAAAAATTTCGCAAAGAATCCGGGGATGACCTCCTGGATGGGAGATTCAAACGTTCCGATCGGTTTCTAGCGGGTTTGTTCGTAGAACCGGAAACATCAAATTATTCCACATCCGTTTGGACCTACTTTCCAAAGGTAGGCGCTCATTAGCTTGTAGACTAATGAGGCTTAGGAATTTGCATTGGTCGAGAGGATGGGAGGTCGGACTCATCACACCTTTTTGAGGGGAATTATTGTCTACTCCGGGACTCTCTTTATAGATTTAAGTTATCTTCGTGAATCCTTATTACATTACCAAGTATAAAATGAGATTCCCTTTAGTTTTAACAATCAATGATTAAATATGAAAGAAATTTAGAGAATCTTTTATATGTATTAGAGGTTCTTCATCAATAGAGAATCATCTATATCTGTTTAGAGATTCTTGGTCAATGGTATCTTTCAAAACATTTATATAAAAGTCACTTGGTCATTATGATGACCAGGCTGGTTTTAAAGCCACTCAGTGGGGCACTTGAAGTTTATCGTCATTCAGAAGGACATGGATTATTTCAAAGTTGGGATCGAACCCATAAATGGGCTACCTATGTATCCTTTGTTTTGGAAAAGGAATCAGAACCCACGTAGTTCGAGTAAGGGTATGATGTTTATGATTGATGGCACAAAGAAGGATGTCAAAATTACTTTTACACTCTAAGCTCACGTGAGTCATGTTCGGTGTGAGAAACAAGAGGTATTAGTAAAATTCAGACAATTTGTGCCATGAAAAGATGCAATCATAAGAAATGTTTTGGGGCTTATGTATGTATGACTGCCCAGATAAATGAAGGTTTAGGATTCACTTTTAGGGAGAAAATCCATGAACAGGGTCCATAAAGGTATATGTGCTTCATGGAGATTTGAATACTCTAATCTTGGGGCTTACTCCTAAGGAGGATGCCCAAGTTAGGAGGGGACTTATGATTGGGTTTTACTCTTGAAAAGGAAACCCAAATCAAGGGTAAATTAGGACTGGTTAAGAGAAATTAAGGGACTTGGGGCTTACTCTTGAAAAGGATGCCCATAATTATGACTGGGACTTACTCCTAAAAAGGAGGCCCAGGTTAGAGGACTTGGGGCTTACTCCTAAGAAGGATTCCCAAGTTTGGGAACTTTAAGAATTTGGGGCTTACTCCTGAGGAAGATGCCCAGATTAAAGGATTTATAACTGGGGATTATTCCTGAAAAGGAGACCCAGATTAAGGATTCTCTCATCTTAAAGGATGAGGTTGAATAAACGAACTCTCAATCATTGGTGACATAAAGATGTATAAATCACTAGGTTTTGAGAGATATTCCACCGAATTCCTTTCAGATAAGGAAGTCAAATCAAGAAATCATGCCATAAATGGCTTTGAAGAGTATCTTGAAGACTGAATCTTGAATAGGAAAGGTGAAATGGCTTAAGAGGGGTAAAATGGGCAAGATGGGCACCCAGAAAGACAGGGGCGTGCAAGTCTTGAAAGGCGTGCAACTCTTGCGTGGGTGCGCAAGTATTGGTCGCGCAGGTATACCTTGCGCGACACATGGTGTACTTGCGCGATTTTCAATCAGAATTGAAATACTTGAGCGACTCCTTTTTAAACCCTTTAGAATCCCCTTGAGGTTCTTTCAGAAATGGGATGCGCAAATTCTATTGAAGGAATAAGGCGGCGCGCAAGTATAACTAGTTCCCTTAAGGGCTGGCCATTCAGGCGCGTAAGTGTTGATGAGTTTCAACACTTAGGCCTTCCTCCCTCTCTTTAGATCTTCCGTTCTAGGTATGAAATTACAATAGAAGTGTTCCGGAAGCTTTGAGAAGAGACTTGGGCGTCGGGAGATTCAATCCGAGTTTCTGGAAAAATGTTCCTCTCGAATGGGGGGCCCACAGGGTCTATTTATAGGCAGGAGAACACCCCGGGTGGTTATCGGGCGGTTATCACTTAGGTCGCGCTAGTCACTTGCGTGACCAGAGCGTCGCGCAAGTGTACTTGCGCGACAGTGATAAAACTTGCGCGGTGCAGTTGCTGTTGAACCTTTTTTCATGCCTTTGTCGATTTTTGATATTTTCTTCAAAGGTTGAATCACTTTGAGCTCAGATATTCCCCTTTTCTAATTTTTAGATTCTGTGACGAAAGGAGCGTCAACAAAAGTCCCCCCTCAGAGTTGGATCCAGAGAGAAATGAGGATTTGACTCTGAGGAAATCGAATCCATCCAAAGGAAAAGGGGGGCGCGCAAGTCTTCAGTGCACAGAGGGTGGCGCGCAAGTTTTCGTCACGCAGGCCTTAAGCGCTCTGGGTACGGCGCGCAGATATGCCTCCTGGCCTATAAATACATGGCCTCACCTCCGTACAAGTATCTGGATTTCTGGACTTCATCCCTTCGAGCTCTCGCCGCGCAGGTCACCTTAGCCGCGTAGGTTGCTCTGTTTTCTAGTGTTTTCCTTGATGTCGCGCTACTGTAAAGGTATCTGTACTTGCGCGGTTTATACTTGCGCGTCAAAAACTAGCGCGGCACACGAATACTTGCGCGCCATTGTTTAGACTTGCGCGACTTAATGCCTTAGCCATTTTTTCAAATTTCTTTCACAAATTTTATGAAAAATAAACCTATTTAAGAGTTAATTTATTCATCTTTTGTGTAGATTTAGTGGTTCCCAAGGGAATTGGAACGGCTGATGAACTGGCTAGCAAGTGGATTGATGACATGATGAACATCATTGGCCATGATTACTATGATATCTGCAACAGCACTCTCCCAGATTTGGCTAAGTACATGAATAAATATCATCCTAATTTTCCACAGAGCATCTATCTGCCTCTGTGTGGTCATGGTCATCTGCAAGGAGTCAATGTTCCAGATGCAAAGAACTATACACCTGAAATTCAGTTGCGCTGCTACTCCTTCATTTCAGTTATGTTGTGCATTAAGAGCAACAAAAATGGTGTGAACATTCAAATTCTTCCTCCATGTCATTTCCTTGCAGATATGAAAATAGCAAACCCATTGTAACAACCCAAGATTTTATAAAAAAAATATTCTTTTTAATTTTATTAATGTCTTGTGTTGTACGCTACACCAAAAGGAGCTTGCACAACACACATCCTTGACTTGACTTGCATTACACGCAATCGCGACCTTCCTCGATAGCGTGTGTAGTACGCAATACTGAGTTTCATTAAACAACGATATGCTATTAAGATATTATTAAAACTAGCCGTTATGAATATTAATAACCACTTTTTGAAATTTTGTAAATTTTATTTTTCAAAATGGACATCATTTATGGATTCGGAATATCGAAATTAGCTTAGGTTGAAATTTTGGTGATTTTTGGATAACTTTCATATTTTGATGAATAGTGAAAATTACTAAATTTTAATTAAAAACAAATTTTTTAATAGAAATAATTAATAATGATAAATTATTAATTTGAGTGATTTTAAAGTATATTTAGAATATATTTTTACAATTTAATACAATTTTGGTCATTGAATGTAATTTCACATTTAAACCAGACATAATCAAGTGTCAATCTTTTGATAGATATTGTTTCTTAAAAACACGCTATTTGTTTTAACAGCGGGATTTAATTATAAAATTAATTAATGCAACTTCTATGTTATGAATTTGGTTAAATAGATTTCATTTTTGAATTCGGAATATGAAATATAGCTTAGGATGAAATTTTGGCATTTTTCTGAAAACCTTCAATTTTTGATGAATAGTGAAACCACTAAGTGGTAGGTTAAAAACTGAATTTTGCATAAAACTTAATTTTACCGCTTCTGTGAATGGAATTTCGAAAATCCGACAGACACGGTTAATATCAAGGACTAAAATGTGGTTCAATGAGATGAAAATAATATTTTGGTGAATAGTAACTTTTTACTTTTTTTTTTACCACGGTTAATAGTAAATAGGGTAACTAAGGGTAAATATGATATTAATATTACCCTAACACATGTCCTAATTCTATTGGACAAGTGTAATTCGACCAAAAACAAACTTAGGAATAAAATATGACCATTTAGGCCCACTTGGATTAGATTAGGACATTTATTATTAATTTATTTAAAGAAGGGTTAAAATAGTTAAAATCAAAGTTTAATAAGTAAATCATTTTTAATATGGGGTTATACATAAGATAAATTCGATTGTAAATATTCATTAGAAAGATAAAAAGATTTCCTACATGAGGGTATTTTATTTGTAATTTTTAGACATCAAATAATTTAATTTATTTATGACACAACGATGATGCAGTAATTATCTTTTTAATGAAATATTGACATAATTGATGTTATAAGCACCAAAATAAATGTAATTTGAGATTTTTTATGAATTCCACTAATTTTCTAGGTTACTATGATATATTAATGTTGATTTAATCAACTTGGTTCGAACATTTAATTCTGTTATGACTTTCACAAAAATCATATATCAAATAGTGTCAAAATTGACACAAAATAGTTTTTAAATCAAATATTATATTACTAATTGTTATTTTATTCCTAAAAATCTAAGGTTCGGCCAAATGACTTAGATAAGGATATATATATATTAATAATAAACAATTTGGGGTTCGTTTGGCATGTTATAGTAAGTGTATTAACCATATAGTGAAAGAAAACAAAAAGACACGGTAAAAGTTAAATCTAATTGATAAGGTTTAAAATAATATCCAAACATGTCTAAATTTGATTGGTTGATGAGCTTACAACCCTATCTCATCTAATCTTCGAATATGAGTCATTTTTGGAGGTTTTTAAGTGGGGTTAGATTTATTATAAATTAATATTTTTAAGAATTCCTAAGGTGCCCCTCTCCTCCCCTATAAAAGGACACCTCCTCCCCCTCCTCCTCACACCAATTTGAGCACTCAAGCTCGGCCAACCCCTGCCAAAATCTCTTCTCCACTTCCCTAGCAACATCCTAGAGGTTCTGGTCTTCCTCAAAGACCAATTTTAGTTCCCTAAGAGGAGGTCTCCAAGAGGCACTTCAAAGAAGAGGTAATTACCGTTACCAATTCTTTCATCTTTATTTCTTCTTCCACTTCTTCTTATTAGGTTGTTTCATTATGAAGTAATAACATCAGTATCACTCATATACTGATATGTTATTATAAGTATGAAACAACCCTAATTCACCTTCTATCCATCCTACGGAAAAATGAAATCACCGCGCGTGCGTACGTACGGAATACCGTCTCCACGCCGTGGTGTAATCTATTTTCCACCACCACCTTACATGGATGGGTATAATGGTGTAAAGAATAACTATACATAGTTATTACAACATCATAATGATTCTGATATATTTTATAATCCACTCCAATTCAATTCAATATTTATAGAAATGATATCATCGCTCGTGCGTACGTACGGAATACCGTCTCCACGACGCGATGAGATTCATTCTCCATGTTAACCATTTAAGAATGATTATAATGTATATATAAGAAATAATAATGAAATACATGACATTATAAAGCTACTGGATTTATGTATATATATATACATATGTATGTCATCTACTTACTTCCATTTCAAGACAATAAGGAAAGAAAAACAGCGTTCATGCGTACGTACGGACTACCGTCTCCATGAACGGTGTTTTTCATTTTATTTATCTATCTATTATATATATATATACTGAATATATATGATATATAAATCATATTTTATATTCTGGAAGTAAGTAAATCATGATATAAGTAATAATGATGTCAAGAACAACAAGTCAAAACACCTACGATAAATGAAACGATTTTACCCAAAACGCTTCTTTAACATGGAATTTACAAAAGAACGGGTAATATAATGTCATAAGTGAACTATATATGATATCATAACAATGAATATGATTCTGTAATAAGTCAATGACATTATTTAAATCATTATACAGGAGGTTCGGACACATACGAAGCAAATTGGACCTAAGGTAAGGGAAATATCACAATCTCATTTTTATCCGAGATTGTTTATTCGTAAGTATTTACTGGGGTGTATTTTATCATCCACATCCATGTTTCATCAAAATGTAATATTATTTCCATCCACCTACAATTGTTTAAATCCATTTTTACCCTTCGGTGAGTTTTTAGTAATATGTATGAAAGGAATCTTTTGTCGTACGAGGTACTTTTTGACTTTTCCGACAAAAGTACGAAGAATGTTTTTTTTAAACTTATACGGCACGAACGGATTTCTACTGTTTTATAAAGCCTTATTTCCATGAAGCTTCCTCTAAAAGATTTCATGACTATTTTCAATAAAATCTCTTTCTTTTAAAATTGCATGATGTTTTGTGAAAAGAAATTGATTTTGAAGAAGAAAGGATATTTTCCTCAAGAATTCATTTCAAGTGTTTTATCAGAATTATTTTCCATCTAAGATAATAAAGGGTTCTGTTTCTATCCATATTTTTACATTGATTTGACTATGTTGTGATGGAATTATGTTTATGAATTCCTTTATCTTATATGAATGGTTTTATGATGTCATGTTTTTTAAGAATCCCATTTTTATTACATGGGTTATGAAATGATGTATGATTTATGATTTTGTGGCACACATAAGAAAGGATTCATTAAGAGATGGGTGGGACCTATATCTCCCTCCAATGCATTGGGTAAAGATTTTATATCTCATGAGATAGACATGGCTGGAATGGTAGGTTATACCGGTTCAGTGAAACAGGACTGAAACGAGGATTACTCGATTCAGAAAGGGACTTTGTCCACTAAGATAGTCTTGGCAATGAGTCTTGACTAACAAGAAATGATTCTCTATGATTATGTGTGTATTCCACAATGAGTAATGTTTTAAGTTATGATTTCATTTCACTACTATGATTTATCCCATGTTATGAAATTATGCTCTCTTTTGCAGGTTAAGATTTCCAAAAATGTTATGTTCTTATGAAAATTATGTGATTGATATTTCCTTTGTTTACCCTTACTGAGCATTTGAGCTCACCCTTTTATGTTTTCTTTTCCCCAGGATATAAAGAAAGGTTTTAGGTAGAAAAAAGGGATGACCTTTATGGGAGATATTGAAGAACTTTCACCACGATTAGAAGATTACGTTCCGAGTTTCCAAAGACACTAAACTATTACGATCCTTTAGTGTGTGTTTTTGTTATGTACTAAGTATTCCGCAAATGTAATGTAATGTCCATGTACGTCAAGATACGGGTCTCTACAGTTGGTATCAGAGGAAAGGTTTAGTCAACCTTTGGAAACTAGGATGCGAAAACGTTAGTGAGATTCCTAGAGATATTTCTAAGGTATGTCTAGGGATGTCCCTAAGGATAAGTATACGTATAGGATATATTCCTAGAACTATGGTAATGATATTAGATTAAACCTAAGAAGTTAGGTATTGAGGATACTTTCCCTTTACTATGTTGTTTTCTCTAGCATGATTTTTGATTCTCACAAAATTATTTTTGTGTTTTAGTTAATGGAGGGAACCAAAAGGAATTCAGTTTACATTGAATCCAATGGACAAATTGGTGACTATGAGCAACAAAATTGTGTAATGCCTAGAGAGAAAGATGTTGTGATTATGCCGAATCAATCATCGCGATATATGATTAACAAGGTGAAATTTAGTGGTATTCCTAATTCTTCAAAGAAGAGGAAGATAGACTATTATGCATGTTCGCATGTTGAGGAGCATAAAGAAAGGAAGATTGAGATTTCTAAAGAAGGGAAGAAGAACCTTGAGGAATACCTCAAATGGAGGGACCGATGTTATCTATGTGGAGAAAAGGGTCATAGAGTGAAAGACTGTTATGGAGTTCAATGTCTTATTTGTGGAGAACATGGGCATTACCCAACTCAATGCCCTGACCTAAAAAGTTACTTCTAAATCAAGGAAGGACTTATTCCAGGATAATCATTGATGTGGATGGACTGAAGTGTTTTGGTATTCACGAATAATGTTGTTGAGGTACTTTTATGGTGTATTGAAATATTTAAGTATTGGTCTATTTTGGTTTTCAATAATTTTAAGGTACCAATAACTATGAAAAGTGATTCAAATATTTTGGAAAGTAGATGATAAGTGCATAATGAAAGGATAAGAAGATAATGAGATGTTTGATTGTATTCATGAGCTCATGATTGATATAAGGACTAAGTGATATCATGGTTTGAGTATATAGAATTTTGAGGATTTTGGTATGTGGAAAGTGTTAACTTTAAACTGCATTCATGTTTTCACCAAGGTATTCAAGAGAATACATTATTAAGGACTTTGAATGTTTGGAATGTGACCAACAAGACATATCTTGTGATATGAGGGGATCAACGACAGTATTAAATCTCTGGTAATCGTTGTTACTATATTATGAGAGTGGACTGCAGTATTATGTATAAGCCTAAAGATTAGACTGGATTATGTTGGACATAAGTTAGTATTGTTTAAGGATAGAATATTTTCGATATTATTTATGGGATGTTATAGTAACATAGTTTTAGAAAAAGGGACAACCTGCAGGACGGGCGACAGCCCATCGCTTCGGACAAGGCTGTAGGAATCGAACCCACAACCGAAGTGCGACTGGCCTTTATCGCCTACCACTGGCCTACAGGAAGTCCCTGTTTAGTAGAAACTAGTTTTATTATATTAAGAAGTATGATATATGAAGTATAAGTCCATTTTAGGAACCATATATGATTAATCTCACTATAGAATGACTTATGTATATTTAATAACTTTTTCTAACCTTTTGTTTGAGACAGATGGAATGAACAGTCATTCTATCACATGATCTGCTAACACTTCACGAATAACAAATTCAACTTCATTTATTTAAGAAATGAAGTGGAAATTGTTCAAGGCACGAAAAACAGTGAGATTGTACCAAAATAAAGTAAGTATTTATTCTAATTCAAATTTTCAACTTTAGGGAGATGATCTTGAAAACCAAAAATGTTGTCCTAGTGATCTTATACCTGATGAATCAGATGGTACCTTAGATCATCACAAATTTATGGATTTGTGATTACTGGCTTTTCCATAGCCATGTTCTCTACCACTCTCCATCAGAACATGATGGTTAGATTTCTCTTCCATATCCATATTTTCACCTATGTGGAAACCCAGTGATTAGTTTATTTGGGTAATCGTTACATTTCATACTTTAGTTTTTAAAGCCAAGTTTTGGTATTCCCTTTTACGATGTGGGTTTCTATTAAAGAAACTTTCAAATAGTAAACCATTTATAACCCCGACGAATTTCGAGGGCGAAATTCATTTTAAGGGGGGTAGAATGTAACAACCCAAGATTTTATAAAAAAAAATATTCTTTTTAATTTTATTAATGTCTTGTGTTGTACGCTACACCAAAAGGAGCTTGCACAACACACATCCTTGACTTGACTTGCATTACACGCAATCGCGACCTTCCTCGATAGCGTGTGTAGTACGCAATACTGAGTTTCATTAAACAACGATATGCTATTAAGATATTATTAAAACTAGCCGTTATGAATATTAATAACCACTTTTTGAAATTTTGTAAATTTTATTTTTCAAAATGGACATCATTTATGGATTCGGAATATCGAAATTAGCTTAGGTTGAAATTTTGGTGATTTTTGGATAACTTTCATATTTTGATGAATAGTGAAAATTACTAAATTTTAATTAAAAACAAATTTTTTAATAGAAATAATTAATAATGATAAATTATTAATTTGAGTGATTTTAAAGTATATTTAGAATATATTTTTACAATTTAATACAATTTTGGTCATTGAATGTAATTTCACATTTAAACCAGACATAATCAAGTGTCAATCTTTTGATAGATATTGTTTCTTAAAAACACGCTATTTGTTTTAACAGCGGGATTTAATTATAAAATTAATTAATGCAACTTCTATGTTATGAATTTGGTTAAATAGATTTCATTTTTGAATTCGGAATATGAAATATAGCTTAGGATGAAATTTTGGCATTTTTCTGAAAACCTTCAATTTTTGATGAATAGTGAAACCACTAAGTGGTAGGTTAAAAACTGAATTTTGCATAAAACTTAATTTTACCGCTTCTGTGAATGGAATTTCGAAAATCCGACAGACACGGTTAATATCAAGGACTAAAATGTGGTTCAATGAGATGAAAATAATTTTTTGGTGAATAGTAACTTTTTACTTTTTTTTTTTTACCACGGTTAATAGTAAATAGGGTAACTAAGGGTAAATATGATATTAATATTACCCTAACACATGTCCTAATTCTATTGAACAAGTGTAATTCGACCAAAAACAAACTTAGGAATAAAATATGACCATTTAGGCCCACTTGGATTAGATTAGGACATTTATTATTAATTTATTTAAAGAAGGGTTAAAATAGTTAAAATCAAAGTTTAATAAGTAAATCATTTTTAATATGGGGTTATACATAAGATAAATTCGATTGTAAATATTCATTAGAAAGATAAAAAGATTTCCTACATGAGGGTATTTTATTTGTAATTTTTAGACATCAAATAATTTAATTTATTTATGACACAACGATGATGCAGTAATTATCTTTTTAATGAAATATTGACATAATTGATGTTATAAGCACCAAAATAAATGTAATTTGAGATTTTTTATGAATTCCACTAATTTTCTAGGTTACTATGATATATTAATGTTGATTTAATCAACTTGGTTCGAACATTTAATTCTGTTATGACTTTCACAAAAATCATATATCAAATAGTGTCAAAATTGACACAAAATAGTTTTTAAATCAAATATTATATTACTAATTGTTATTTTATTCCTAAAAATCTAAGGTTCGGCCAAATGACTTAGAAAAGGATATATATATATTAATAATAAACAATTTGGGGTTCGTTTGGCATGTTATAGTAAGTGTATTAACCATATAGTGAAAGAAAACAAAAAGACACGGTAAAAGTTAAATCTAATTGATAAGGTTTAAAATAATATCCAAACATGTCTAAATTTGATTGGTTGATGAGCTTACAACCCTATCTCATCTAATCTTCGAATATGAGTCATTTTTGGAGGTTTTTAAGTGGGGTTAGATTTATTATAAATTAATATTTTTAAGAATTCCTAAGGTGCCCCTCTCCTCCCCTATAAAAGGACACCTCCTCCCCCTCCTCCTCACACCAATTTGAGCACTCAAGCTCGGCCAACCCCTGCCAAAATCTCTTCTCCACTTCCCTAGCAACATCCTAGAGGTTCTGGTCTTCCTCAAAGACCAATTTTAGTTCCCTAAGAGGAGGTCTCCAAGAGGCACTTCAAAGAAGAGGTAATTACTGTTACCAATTCTTTCATCTTTATTTCTTCTTCCACTTCTTCTTATTAGGTTGTTTCATTATGAAGTAATAACATCAGTATCACTCATATACTGATATGTTATTATAAGTATGAAACAACCCTAATTCACCTTCTATCCATCCTACGGAAAAATGAAATCACCGCGCGTGCGTACGTACGGAATACCGTCTCCACGCCGTGGTGTAATCTATTTTCCACCACCACCTTACATGGATGGGTATAATGGTGTAAAGAATAACTATACATAGTTATTACAACATCATAATGATTCTGATATATTTTATAATCCACTCCAATTCAATTCAATATTTATAGAAATGATATCATCGCTCGTGCGTACGTACGGAATACCGTCTCCACGACGCGATGAGATTCATTCTCCATGTTAACCATTTAAGAATGATTATAATGTATATATAAGAAATAATAATGAAATACATGACATTATAAAGCTACTGGATTTATGTATATATATATACATATGTATGTCATCTACTTACTTCCATTTCAAGACAATAAGGAAAGAAAAACAGCGTTCATGCGTACGTACGGACTACCGTCTCCATGAACGGTGTTTTTCATTTTATTTATCTATCTATTATATATATATATATATACTGAATATATATGATATATAAATCATATTTTATATTCTGGAAGTAAGTAAATCATGATATAAGTAATAATGATGTCAAGAACAACAAGTCAAAACACCTACGATAAATGAAACGATTTTACCCAAAACGCTTCTTTAACATGGAATTTACAAAAGAACGGGTAATATAATGTCATAAGTGAACCATATATGATATCATAACAATGAATATGATTCTGTAATAAGTCAATGACATTATTTAAATCATTATACAGGAGGTTCGGACACATACGAAGCAAATTGGACCTAAGGTAAGGGAAATATCACAATCTCATTTTTATCCGAGATTGTTTATTCGTAAGTATTTACTGGGGTGTATTTTATCATCCACATCCATGTTTCATCAAAATGTAATATTATTTCCATCCACCTACAATTGTTTAAATCCATTTTTACCCTTCGGTGAGTTTTTAGTAATATGTATGAAAGGAATCTTTTGTCGTACGAGGTACTTTTTGACTTTTCCGACAAAAGTACGAAGAATGTTTTTTTTAAACTTATACGGCACGAACGGATTTCTACTGTTTTATAAAGCCTTATTTTCATGAAGCTTCCTCTAAAAGATTTCATGACTATTTTCAATAAAATCTCTTTCTTTTAAAATTGCATGATGTTTTGTGAAAAGAAATTGATTTTGAAGAAGAAAGGATATTTTCCTCAAGAATTCATTTCAAGTGTTTTATCAGAATTATTTTCCATCTAAGATAATAAAGGGTTCTATTTCTATCCATATTTTTACATTGATTTGACTATGTTGTGATGGAATTATGTTTATGAATTCCTTTATCTTATATGAATGGTTTTATGATGTCATGTTGTTTAAGAATCCCATTTTTATTACATGGGTTATGAAATGATGTATGATTTATGATTTTGTGGCACACATAAGAAAGGATTCATTAAGAGATGGGTGGGACCTATATCTCCCTCCAATGCATTGGGTAAAGATTTTATATCTCATGAGATAGACATGGCTGGAATGGTAGGTTATACCGGTTCAGTGAAACAGGACTGAAACGAGGATTACTCGATTCAGAAAGGGACTTTGTCCACTAAGATAGTCTTGGCAATGAGTCTTGACTAACAAGAAATGATTCTCTATGATTATGTGTGTATGCCACAATGAGTAATGTTTTAAGTTATGATTTCATTTCACTACTATGATTTATCCCATGTTATGAAATTATGCTCTCTTTTGCAGGTTAAGATTTCCAAAAATGTTATGTTCTTATGAAAATTATGTGATTGATATTTCCTTTGTTTACCCTTACTGAGCATTTGAGCTCACCCTTTTATGTTTTCTTTTCCCCAGGATATAAAGAATGGTTTTAGGTAGAAAAAAGGGATGACCTTTATGGGAGATATTGAAGAACTTTCACCACGATTAGAAGATTACGTTCCGAGTTTCCAAAGACACTAAACTATTATGATCCTTTAGTGTGTGTTTTTGTTATGTACTAAGTATTCCGCAAATGTAATGTAATGTCCATGTACGTCAAGATACGGGTCTCTACACCCATGGGCTGAAATGTTTTCCACTAATGGTTGGTGGAGAGAAGACAAACATGGTATTAGAGCAATATCTGAAAAGAGTACTCTCTCCAAATGGCTCTTTACTTCCAATGCTCCATTCTCAAATCCATGTATCCAGTTGAATGAATGAATTCTAGGTGGTTGCTAATGAAGCTCGAGATGCTGTAAATCAAATGAAGTGTTATGTTGAAAGCCTCTTGTAATTCTTGAAAAAGAGAAGAGACTCCAGTCTGTGGATGTCCTTCTAACTCTTGTGGATCAATGAAAAACACTTTCATCTTCAATCATTTGTACCTGCATTCTTTCACTACCTGCTTCAAATTTACTTAAGCCAATGGGCTTAGTAAGCATAGTTTGATTTTTACTAGGATTATTACAAATAACCCTACAAACATTGAATCTTTTAATTGCTCAATATTGCCTAAATCATACAGAATGTATGTTTAGTGAGATGGAACTTGACTTTTATTCAGAGTTCCTTTGTCTATTTTGTGGGCAGTTTAAAGTCATGCACGCCGGACATAAAGGGGATAATGTTTAAGGTCGAAATAGCTTTGACCAAAATGGATTAAAATGGATTCAATTCCTTGACAATTTATCTGAAAACATATTACCATACTCAAGTATGAGAGAAAATATGTAAACTATGGCTTAAGAATATTTGAATCTGAGGAATGATAAGAAAAAGAGCTAAAAGGCATTTAGAAGAAGTAGTTTCCAAGAATGAAGTTACTATTATTTAACAAAACTCCTTAGGGGGTTGAAATATGCAGGGCCACCTAAGGGCATTGGTTGCATGGTCAAATAAATAGCATCTTTCAGCTGACAAGTCTGTTATGTGGACTGTTTATGCAAGGCCACCTATGGGAACGTGCTGTATAGTCAGGCAAAAGAACTCTTATAAAATTACTTTCCTAATGCTAAAAGCCAGTGAAAGTTTATAGAGATTCAAATTTTCTAAAGTATAGAGTTTGTTGTATGGAAAGAGGTACTTGAATATGGAGAAGATATTTCAGAACCAGAATATCGAAGAACTGGATGAATATTACTCCTACGAAGGTCTGACCCAAACGTAGGGAAGAAGAATAAACCATAGACTTGAATACTTTCAGATCATGAAAAAGGATATGGGACAAATATGTTAAGGATGGCTATTTTTTGCGGATCCCTACATACTGTCGTTTAAGACAAATAAGGACAAAAGAGGCATTCTTCCCAAGAATGAAATTACCATTATTTAACAAAACCCTTTAGGGGGTTGAAATATGCAGGGCCACCTAAGGGCATTGGTTGCATGGTCAAATAAGTAGCATCATTCGGCTGACAAGTCTGTTATGTGGACTGTTTATGCAAGGCCACCTATGGGCACGTGCTGCATAGTCAGGCAAAAGAATTCTCAGAAGTTTGAAATTTTTGTGATTAGAAGTCATGAAAAGGGTTATGAAGATCTGAAAATATTTAAGGTTAGGATTATAACACATAAATATGGGTATTGTCCAATGTATATAGAGATACATAGGTCAATGAAAACCATAATCATGTTGTGGCTGGGTCCTGAATTGAAATTTGGACTTCACTATGTATCTCATAAGAATGAGAATCCAGCGATACGTAGTTCTTGAAATGCAGTTTAACGTCGTGTAGGACTAAAGTATGAGAAATCTTAGTTTAGGGTCATAGAATTCGGAACATAATAATGAATACACAGGGTGTGTTTTCATGAGGACTTTTCAGCTAAGGGACTGAAAGTGAAATTTGGGGTTAGTCCCAAAAGACTTGGGACTGGATTCGAGGGATACTTGAATGTTCCTACGTATCCCATAGGGATGGGAATCAAGTACACGTAGTTCTAGAAATGTAGTTTAACGTCGTACAGGACGAAAGTATGGGAAATCTTAGTTTAGGGTCATAGAATTCGGACCATAATAATGAATACACAGTGTGTGTTTTCATGAGTACTTTTCAGCTAAGGGACTGAAAGTGAAATTTGGGGTTAGGCCCAAAAGACTTGGGACTGGATTCGAGGGATACTCGAATGTTCCTACGTATCCCATAGGGATGGGAATCAAGTCCACGTAGTTCTAGAACTACCCTTTGTACAAATTTGGTTCGTACATGTGAAGGGTGAAAGGGGACTTTAGTGCAATGATGGATTAATCCTAAGATAAAAAGTTTAAGCATTACCATGTATGCACGTAGTCTTTTGAAAATGAAAACCATGATTGAAAAAATCATTGTCAATAATAGTTCTGTAGAGATCCGTATCTTGACGTACATGGACATTACATTACATTTGCGGAATACTTAGTACATAACAAAAACACACACTAAAGGATCGTAATAGTTTAGTGTCTTTGGAAACTCGGAACGTAATCTTCTAATCGTGGTGAAAGTTCTTCAATATCTCCCATAAAGGTCATCCCTTTTTTTTACCTAAAACCTTTCTTTATATCCTGGGGAAAAGAAAACATAAAAGGGTGAGCTCAAATGCTCAGTAAGGGTAAACAAAGGAAATATCAATCACATAATTTTCATAAGAACATAACATTTTTGGAAATCTTAACCTGCAAAAGAGAGCATAATTTCATAACATGGAGTAAATCATAGTAGTGAAATGAAATCATAACTTAAAACATTACTCATTGTGGCATACACACATAATCATAGAGAATCATTTCTTGTTAGTCAAGACTCATTGCCAAGACTATCTTAGTGGACAAAGTCCCTTTCTGAATCGAGTAATCCTCGTTTCAGTCCTGTTTCACTGAACTGGTATAACCTACCATTCCAGCCATGTCTATCTCATGAGATATAAAATCTTTACCCAATGCATTGGAGGGAGATATAGGTCCCACCCATCTTATAATGAATCCTTTCTTATGTGTGCCACATAATCATAAAACATACATCATCGCATAACACATATAACAAAAATGGGATTCTTGAAACATCATGACATCATAAATCAATTCATATATGATAAAGGAATTCATAAACATAATTCCATCACAACATAGTCAAACCAATGTAAAAATATGGATAGAAACAGAACCCTTTATTATCTTAGATGGAAAATAATTTTGATAAAACACTTGAATTGAATTCTTGAGGAAAATATCCTTTCTTCTTCAAAAACATTTTTCCTTTCATAACATGTCATACAACTTTAAAATAAAAGAAGTTGATTAAAAATAAACTTGAAAACTTGTAAAGGAAGCTTCTTTGAAGTAATGTTTTAAAAATCCATTCATGCCGTATAAGTTAAAAAAAACATTCTTCGTACTTTTGTCGGAAAAGTCAAAAAGTACCTCGTACGGAAAAACGACAAAAGATTCCTTTCATATTCTTTACTAAAAACTCACCTAAGGGTAAAATTGGATTTAAACTATTGCAAGTGGATGGAAACAATACTTCATATTGAGGGAACATGGATGTGGATGATAAAATACACCCCAGTAAATACTTACGAATAAACAATCTCGGATAAAAATGAGATTGTGATATTTCCCTTACCTTAGGTCCGATTTGCTTTGTTCGTGTCCGAAGCTCCTGTATAATGTTTTAAATAATGTTATTGACTTATTCCTGAATCATACATATTTATATGAGATCATATATGGTCATATTATTAGCTTCTTGTTAGTATTATTTCATTGTTACTTGTTACTCGGGTCTTTATAACTTTTTGTTCTTATGCGTGTTTTGTCGAATAAATTCTTATTCTTATCTTTAGGTTATAGATAATTCATTTCCAGAATGGTATTAGTGTAGTATATACCATATTCATTCATTCAATTAATTTATATAATCATTATGAAATGAAGATCATGTAGAACGAGTCGCATCACATCGTGGAGACGGTATTCCGTACGTACGCACGAGTGATGATATCGTTCCTATGATCGTGGAATTGTATTGGAGTATATATATATATTATTTCAGTATCAATATTACTTCATAATAATCATATATAGTTACTCATTACACCATTATACCCATCCTTGTAAGGTGATGGTGGAAAAATAGATTACACCACGGCGTGGAGACGGTATTCCGTACGTACGCACGCGCGGTGATTTCTTTTTCTGTAGGATGGATAGATGGTGAAATAGGGTTGTTTCATACTTATAATAACATATCAGTATATGAGTGATACTGATGTTATTACTTCATAATGAAACAACCTAAGAAGAAGAAGTGGAAGAAGAAATAAAGATTAAAGAATTGGTAACGGTAATTACCTCTTCTTTGAAGCGCCTTTTGGAGACCTCCTCTTAGGGAACTAAAATTGGTCTTTGAGTAAGACCAGAACCTCTAGGATGTTTCTAGGGAAGTGGAGAAGAGATTTTGGCAGGGGTTTGCCGAGCTTGAGTGCTCAAATTGGTGTGAGGAGGAGGGGGAGGAGGTGTCCTTTTATAGGGGAGGAGAGGGGCACCTTAGGAATTCTTAAAAATATTAATTTATAATAAATCTAACCCAACTTAAAAACCTCCAAAAATGACTCATATTCGAAGCTTAGATGAGATAGGGTTGTAATCGCATCAACCAATCAAATTTAGACATGTTTTGGATCTTATTTTAAACCTTATCAATTAGATTTAACTCTAAGTTAAATAATTTGACTTTTACCGTGTCTTTTTGTTTTCTTTCACTATATGGTTAATACACTTACTATAACATGCCAAACGAACCCCAAATTGTTTATTATTAATATATATATCCTTATCTAAGTCATTTGGCCGAACCTTAGATTTTTAGGAAAAAATAACAATTAATAATATAATATTTGATTTAAAAACTATTTTGTGTCAATTTTGACACTATTTGATATATGATTTTTGTGAAAGTCATAACAGAATTAAATGTTCGAACCAAGTTGATTAAATCAACATTAATATATCATAGTAACCTATAAAATTAGTGGAATTCATAAAAATTCTCAAATTACATTTATTTGGGTGTTTATAACATCAATTATGTCAATATTTCATAAATAAGATAATTACTGCATCATCTTTGTGTCATAAATTATTTAAATTATTTGATGTCTAAAAATTACAAATAAAATACCATCATGTAGGATATCCTTTTAGCTTTCTAATGAATATTTACAATCGAATTTATCTTATGTATAACCCCATATTAAAAATGATTTACTTATTAAACATTGATTTTAACTATTTTAACCCTTCTTTAAATAAATTAATAATAAATGTCCTAATCTAATCCAAGTGGGCCTAAATGGTCATATTTTATTCCTAAGTTTGTTTTTGGTCGAAATACACTTGTCCAATAGGATTAGGACATGTGTTAGGGTAATATTAATATCATATTTACCCTTAGTTACCCTATTTACTATTAACCGCGGTAAAAAAAGTAAAAAGTTACTATTCACCAAAAAATTATTTTCATCTCATTGAACCACATTTTAGTCCTTGATATTAACCGTGTCTCTCGGATTTTCGAAATTCCATTCACAGAAGTGGTAAAATTATGTTTTATGCAAAATTCAGTTTTTAACCTACCACTTAGTAGTTTCACTATTCATCAAAAATTGATGTTTTTCAGAACAATGCCAAAATTTCATCCTAAGCTATATTTCATATTCCGAATTCAAAAATGAAGTCTATTTTACCAAATTCATAACACAAAAGTTGCATTAATTAATTTTATAATTAAATCCCGCTGTTAAAACAAATAGCGTGTTTTTAAGAAACAATATCTATCAAAAGATTGACACTTGATTATGTCTGGTTTAAATGTGAAATTACAACCAATGACCAACATTGTATTAAATTGTAAAAATATATTCTAAATATACTTTAAAACCACTCAAATTAATAATTTATCACTATTAATAATTTCGATTAAAAAAGTTGTTTTTAATTAAAATTTAGTAATTTTCACTATTCATCAGAATATGAAAGTTATCCGAAATGTACCAAAATTTCACCTTAGGCTAAATTTGATACTCCGAATCCAAAAATGAAATCCATTTTGAAAAATAAAATTTACAAAATTTCAAAAAGTGGTTATTACTATTCATAACGGCTAGTTTTAATAACATTTTAATAGCATATCGTTGTTTAGTGAAACTCGGTATTGCGTATTACACACGCTATCGAGGAAGGTCGCGATTGCGTGTAATGCAAGGCAAGTCAAGGATGTGTGTTGTGCAAGCTCCTTTTGGTGTAGCGTACAACACAAGACATTAATAAAATTAAAAAGAATATTTTTCATAAAATCTTGGGGCGTTACATTCTACCCCCCTTAAAATGAATTTCGCCCTCGAAATTCGTCGGGGTTATAAATGGTTTACTATTCAAAATTTTCTTTGATAGAAACCCACATCGTAAAAAGGAATACCAAAACATGGCTTTAAAAACTAAAGTATGAAATGTAACGATTACCCAAATATACTAATCACTGGGTTTCCACATAGGTGAAAATATGGATATGGAAGAAAAATCTAACCATCATGTTCTGATGGAGAGTGGTAGAGAACATGGCTATGGAAAATCCAGTAATCACAAATCCATAGATTTGTGGTGATATAAGGTACCATCTGATTCATCAGGTATAAGATCACTAGGACAACATTTTTGGTTTTCAAGATCATTTCCCTAAAGTTGAAAATTTGCTTAGAATAAATACTTACTTTATTTTGGTACAATCTCACTTTTGTTCGTGTCTTGAACAATTTCTACTTCATCTCTTAAATAAATGAAGTTGAATTTGTTATTCGTGAAGTGTTAGCAGATCATGTGATAGAATGACGGGTCATTCCATCTGTCTCAAAAGATTAGCAAAATTTATATACATAAGTCGATCTATAGTGGGATTAATCATATATGGTTCCTAAAATGGACTTATACTTCATATATCATACTGCTTAATATAATAAAACTAGTTTCTACTAAACAGGGACTTCCTGTAGGTCAGTGGTAGGCGATAAAAGCCAGTCGCACTTCGGTTGTGGGTTCGATTCCTACAGCCTTGTCCGAAGCGATGGGCTGTCGCCCGTCCTGCAGGTTGTCCCTTTTTCTAGAACTACGTTACTATAACATCCCATCAATAATATCGAAAAAAAACTTCTATCCTTAAACAATACTAACTTATGTCCAACATAATCCAGTCTAATCTTTAGGCTTATACATAATACTGTAGTCCACTCTCATAATATAGTGACAACGATTACCAGAGATTTAATACTGTCGTTGATCCCCACATATCATAAGATATGTCTTGTTGGTCACATTCCAAACATTCAAAGTCCTTAATCGTGTATTCTCTTGAATACCTTAGTGAAAACATGAGTTCTGTTAAAAGTTACCAAAATCCTCAAAATTCTATATACTCAAACCATGATATCACTTAGTCCTTATATCAATCATGAGCTCATGAATACTGCCAAACATTTCATTTTCCCCTTATCCCTTCATTATGCGCATATCATCTTCATTCCAAAAATATCTGAATAACCTTTCATGGATACTGGTAACATTAATCAGACAACAATGTTACAATCCTTACATGTCTCTTTATTCCATAGTACCATGAGATTACTTATACAACATTACACATGATAAACATATAATCATTCCACTACATTCTTAAACCATTGACCGAGCTTCAACAATTCTTTCATCTCACATACCATTGGTAGTCTCTTCATCATCATCCACATAAATACTTCCCATATGACCATACTGATTCTCTTCATGAGTCTTTCCCTTAGGGCATTTGTTTGCATAATGCCCATACATTCCACATTTAAAACACTTAACCATTTTTGATGTCGTAGCAATACCATTATCCTCATCCCTGGTATTAACTGAACCTTTTCCTTTGCACTTACTGGCTTTGTGTCCTTCTTTTCCACACCCAAAGCATCTTCCAGTTCCTTTGAAACATTCTCCTTGATGCCTCTTCCCACATGATTTACATAGGGGAAATTGAACTTTCTTTCCTCTATGATCATCATGAAACTCCATCTTTCTCTTATTAGCCGAGTCAGGAAACTTACCAAATTTTACTTTATTGATCATATTATGAGATTGCTGATTCGGCATAATAATGATGTTTGGACTTCCAAATCCCATTTCATTTGGTTGCTCATAAAGAATATCATTCCATTGTCCATCATTTTCTCCATTATCATGAATCACCTTGTTTCCAGCCATTTTCTAAAACCCAAAAAGAATAGCGTGAGAGGCAAAAATCATGCTAGGGAAAACAACATAATAAAGGGGGAGTACCTTCAATATCCAACATCTTAGGTTTAATTCTATGATTGTTAGCGTAATTCTATTACTATAACCTATACGTATACTTATCCCTAGGGACATCCCTAGACATACCTTAGAAATATCTCTAGGGATCTCACTAACGTTTTCGCATCCTAGTTTCCAAAGGTTGACTAAACCTTTCCTCTGATACCAACTGTAGAGACCCGTATCTTGACGTACATGGACATTACATTACATTTGCGGAATACTTAGTACATAACAAAAACACACACTAAAGGATCGTAATAGTTTAGTGTCTTTGGAAACTCGGAACGTAATCTTCTAATCGTGGTGAAAGTTCTTCAATATCTCTCATAAAGGTCATCCCTTTTTTTTTACCTAAAACCTTTCTTTATATCCTGGGGAAAAGAAAACATAAAAGGGTGAGCTCAAATGCTCAGTAAGGGTAAACAAAGGAAATATCAATCACATAATTTTCATAAGAACATAACATTTTTGGAAATCTTAACCTGCAAAAGAGAGCATAATTTCATAACATGGAGTAAATCATAGTAGTGAAATGAAATCATAACTTAAAACATTACTCATTGTGGCATACACACATAATCATAGAGAATCATTTCTTGTTAGTCAAGACTCATTGCCAAGACTATCTTAGTGGACAAAGTCCCTTTCTGAATCGAGTAATCCTCGTTTCAGTCCTGTTTCACTGAACCGGTATAACCTACCATTCCAGCCATGTCTATCTCATGAGATATAAAATCTTTACCCAATGCATTGGAGGGAGATATAGGTACCACCCATCTTATAATGAATCCTTTCTTATGTGTGCCACATAATCATAAAACATACATCATCGCATAACACATATAACAAAAATGGGATTCTTGAAACATCATGACATCATAAATCAATTCATATATGATAAAGGAATTCATAAACATAATTCCATCACAACATAGTCAAACCAATGTAAAAATATGGATAGAAACAGAACCCTTTATTATCTTAGATGGAAAATAATTTTGATAAAACACTTGAATTGAATTCTTGAGGAAAATATCCTTTCTTCTTCAAAAACATTTTTCCTTTCATAACATGTCATACAACTTTAAAATAAAAGAAGTTGATTAAAAATAAACTTGAAAACTTGTAAAGGAAGCTTCTTTGAAGTAATGTTTTAAAAATCCATTCATGCCGTATAAGTTAAAAAAAACATTCTTCGTACTTTTGTCGGAAAAGTCAAAAAGTACCTCGTACGGAAAAACGACAAAAGATTCCTTTCATATTCTTTACTAAAAACTCACCTAAGGGTAAAATTGGATTTAAACAATTGCAAGTGGATGGAAACAATATTTCATATTGAGGGAACATGGATGTGGATGATAAAATACACCCCAGTAAATACTTACGAATAAACAATCTCGGATAAAAATGAGATTGTGATATTTCCCTTACCTTAGGTCCGATTTTCTTTGTTCGTGTCCGAAGCTCCTGTATAATGTTTTAAATAATGTTATTGACTTATTCCAGAATCATACATATTTATATGAGATCATATATGGTCATATTATTAGCTTCTTGTTAGTATTATTTCATTGTTACTTGTTACTCGGGTCTTTATAACTTTTTGTTCTTATGCGTGTTTTGTCGAATAAATTCTTATTCTTATCTTTAGGTTATAGATAATTCATTTCCAGAATGGTATTAGTGTAGTATATACCATATTCATTCATTCAATTAATTTATATAATCATTATGAAATGAAGATCATGTAGAACGAGTCGCATCACATCGTGGAGACGGTATTCCGTACGTACGCACGAGTGATGATATCGTTCCTATGATCATGGAATTGTATTGGAGTATATATATATATTATTTCAGTATCAATATTACTTCATAATAATCATATATAGTTACTCATTACACCATTATACCCATCCTTGTAAGGTGATGGTGGAAAAATAGATTACACCACGGCGTGGAGACGGTATTCCGTACGTACGCACGCGCGGTGATTTCTTTTTCTGTAGGATGGATAGATGGTGAAATAGGGTTGTTTCATACTTATAATAACATATCAGTATATGAGTGATACTGATGTTATTACTTCATAATGAAACAACCTAAGAAGAAGAAGTGGAAGAAGAAATAAAGATTAAAGAATTGGTAACGGTAATTACCTCTTCTTTGAAGCGCCTTTTGGAGACCTCCTCTTAGGGAACTAAAATTGGTCTTTGAGTAAGACCAGAACCTCTAGGATGTTTCTAGGGAAGTGGAGAAGAGATTTTGGCAGGGGTTGGCCGAGCTTGAGTGCTCAAATTGGTGTGAGGAGGAGGGGGAGGAGGTGTCCTTTTATAGGGGAGGAGAGGGGCACCTTAGGAATTCTTAAAAATATTAATTTATAATAAATCTAACCCCACTTAAAAACCTCCAAAATGACTCATATTAGAAGCTTAGATGAGATAGGGTTTTAATCTCATCAACCAATCAAATTTAGACATGTTTTGGATCTTATTTTAAACCTTATCAATTAGATTTAACTCTAAGTTAAATAATTTGACTTTTACCGTGTCTTTTTGTTTTCTTTCACTATATGGTTAATACACTTACTATAACATGCCAAACGAACCCCAAATTGTTTATTATTAATATATATATCCTTATCTAAGTCATTTGGCCGAACCTTAGATTTTTAGGAAAAAATAACAATTAATAATATAATATTTGATTTAAAAACTATTTTGTGTCAATTTTGACACTATTTGATATATGATTTTTGTGAAAGTCATAACAGAATTAAATGTTCGAAACAAGTTTATTAAATAAACATTAATATATCATAGTAACCTATAAAATTAGTGGAATTCATAAAAATTCTCAAATTACATTTATTTTGGTGTTTATAACATCAATTATGTCAATATTTCATAAATAAGATAATTACTGCATCATCTTTGTGTCATACATTAATTAAATTATTTGATGTCTAAAAATTACAAATAAAATACCATCATGTAGGAAATCCTTTTAGCTTTCTAATGAATATTTACAATCGAATTTATCTTATGTATAACCCCATATTAAAAATGAGTTACTTATTAAACATTGATTTTAACTATTTTAACCCTTCTTTAAATAAATTAATAATAAATGTCCTAATCTAATCCAAGTGGGCCTAAATGGTCATATGTTATTCCTAAGGTTGTTTTTGGTCGAAATACACTTGTCCAATAGGATTAGGACATGTGTTAGGGTAATATTAATATCATATTTACCCTTAGTTACCCTATTTACTATTAACCGCGGTAAAAAAAGTAAAAAGTTACTATTCACCAAAAAATTATTTTCATCTCATTGAACCACATTTTAGTCCTTGATATTAACCGTGTCTCTCGGATTTTCGAAATTCCATTCACAGAAGTGGTAAAATTATGTTTTATGCAAAATTCAGTTTTTAACCTACCACTTAGTAGTTTCACTATTCATCAAAAATTGATGTTTTTCAGAACAATGCCAAAATTTCATCCTAAGCTATATTTCATATTCCGAATTCAAAAATGAAGTCTATTTTACCAAATTCATAACACAAAAGTTGCATTAATTAATTTTATAATTAAATCCCGCTGTTAAAACAAATAGCGTGTTTTTAAGAAACAATATCTATCAAAAGATTGACACTTGATTATGTCTGGTTTAAATGTGAAATTACAACCAATGACCAACATTGTATTAAATTGTAAAAATATATTCTAAATATACTTTAAAACCACTCAAATTAATAATTTATCACTATTAATAATTTCGATTAAAAAAGTTGTTTTTAATTAAAATTTAGTAATTTTCACTATTCATCAGAATATGAAAGTTATTCGAAATGTACCAAAATTTCACCTTAGGCTAAATTTGATACTCCGAATCCAAAAATGAAATCCATTTTGAAAAATAAAATTTACAAAATTTCAAAAAGTGGTTATTACTATTCATAACGGCTAGTTTTAATAACATTTTAATAGCATATCGTTGTTTAGTGAAACTCGGTATTGCGTATTACACACGCTATCGAGGAAGGTCGCGATTGCGTGTAATGCAAGGCAAGTCAAGGATGTGTGTTGTGCAAGCTCCTTTTGGTGTAGCGTACAACACAAGACATTAATAAAATTAAAAAGAATATTTTTCATAAAATCTTGGGGCGTTACAAGTTCTCTCTCAAATGAGGAAATCAAAGAATATTGTAGTTTATTGTCGTACCGGACAAAAGTGTTGCATATTTTAACGTCATATAACAGGGACGAAAGTGAATCAATGTAAAAAATATTGATTCTAGGGGAGGATTCACAAATCAACATCATATGAGATGGTGGTGAACCGATGTGAAGAGATTATTTTTTTGGGCTTGAACCCTGGGAGGCTGCCTACATACCCAGCCTGGAGGGCAAGGATCAAGGTCCGTGTAGTTCAATTAAAGAATGAATTAATGATCAAGTTGTTCTTGGAGACAATGATCTAATTAAAATGTTGTTGGGACTTACACATGGTTAGTGGCCCAAAGGGAGTGTTATGGTTGATGTTCTCTCTAAGCTCACGTGAGTCATACTCGGTGTGAGAAACAAGAGGTAACAATAACCTTAACGATGCACAGTTTAATGTCATGTAGGACATATAAAGGGACTATGTAGTTTAAAGTCTTGCAGTTAGGACTATTGGTGCTGCACAGTTTAGTGTCATGTGGCAGGGACAAAATATAGTTTAATGTCATGTAGGACATATCAAGGATTTTATGTATAGTTTAGCGTCATGTAGTTAGGACGATGGGGATAAAATAGTTTAACGTCATATTGGACGAAAGGGGGACTGTGCAGTTTAATGTCATGCAGTAAGGAAAAAATAACACACCATTTATGTCATGTTGGACGAAAGTACGAATAGTTTAAGGTCATATGCATGGACCGTGGATGGTGCAGTTTAATGTCATGCTAGACCTTTGATGATTATATAGTTTAACGTCTTTCCGGACGTGAGGGAACTTTATAGAGTTTAGCGTCATGTAGTTAGGACGTCACAGTTTAACGTCTTGCTGGACATAAGGGATTTGCAAATAGTTTATGGTCATATACATGGACCAGGGATGATGTAGTTTAAGTTCATTCTGGACGGTTTAGGGAACTTTTTCACAGTTTAATGTCGTGTGGGATGAAGTTGCAGTTTAAAGTCATACTGGACCATTGCTCTATAGTTTAACGTCATATAGAAAGGAAGAACTGGTGATGTACAGTTTAAAGTCATGTAGCTAGGACTAAGGTGAACCAATATGAGGATATCAGTTCTGGGGACTTTTTACAGTTTATCGTCATGATGGACGTTGGAAGTGCCACACAGTTTAATGTCATGTTTCTAGGACATAATATAGTTTAACACAATACAGTTTAGTGTCATGTAGGACATAATAGTAACCAATGTGACAATTTAACGTCATGTTGGACGATAAGGGAACTGACACAGTTTAACGTCATGCTGGACGATGAAAGTGCCACACAGTTTAATGTCATGTTTCTAGGACATTATATAGTTTAATGTCATCTCGGACAAAATATAGTTTAATGTCATCTCGGAAAAAATATAGTTTAATGTCATCTCGGACAAATATAGTTTAATGTCATCTCGGACAAAATATAGTTTAATGTCATCTCGGACATAATATAGTTTAATGTCATCTCGGACAAATATAGTTTAATGTCATCTCGGAAAAATATATTTTAATGTCATCTCGGACATTATATAAACCAATGCGACTGTTTTGGATCTGGGAACAATATTTTGTGTTTATACAAAATACTTCTTCAGAAATCTGGCATTAGTTGGAGTCGTGATGTGTTCTCCATCCATTGAGATTAGAGAATACACCCCATTGGAGTAGACCTTATGTATTGAATAAGGTTCTTCCCATTTTGGTTCAAGCTTGGGAGGCTTCTTTCCTGGTATCATTGGTGCTATGAGAACCAATACCAATTCTCCCTGAATGAATGAACTAAGATGAACTTTTTTGTTAAAAGCTCGTGCTATTCGATTCTGATAGATTTCCAAGTGGTGAAAAGTGCACAATAGTTTCTCATCTAACTGTTCTAATTCATTCAACCGATTTTGGGATTGCTCATCTGTAGATAACTGATCACAAATGGCTATTCTGAGTGAGGTCAATTGAACTTCAATTGGCAAGACTGCTTCTGTTCCATATACCAATGAATATGGAGTTGACCGCGTTGCATTGCGAGTGGTAGTCCGGTAAGCCCATAAAGCATGAAAGAGTTTATCAGGCCATGACCTCTTATCTTTATCCACCATCTTTTGCAGTATATTTGAAAGAGTCTTGTTGAAGGCTTCTATCTGGCCATTAGCCGCTGCATGATATCGAGATGAATGGTTGGACTTAATGTTGTATTCTTGATACAATTTCTTTACCTCTGAAGAATAGAAGTTGGTGTCGTTGCCCGTCAATATGGTATGAGGGACACCAAATCTAGTAATGATGTTAGACTTGATGAAGCTAACAATGCATTTAGAACTGACTTCATTGAGAGGTACTGCCTCTGCCCATTTGGAAAAGAAATCAGTAGCAGTAAGAATGTACTTAAACTGCTTAGCCGTAGCTGAAGGGTAAGGTCCCACCACATCCATTCCCCCTGTGGAAAATGGCCATGAGTATTTAGCTGTATGAAGCAACTCTGGAGGTCGATGAATGAAGTTGGAATATACTTGGCATGAATGACACTTCTTTGTGAAATTAACACAATCTGGTATCATTGAAGGCCAAAAGTATCCAAGCCTTCGAATTTGATCAGACAGTCTATGTCTAGACTGGTGGGCACCACAGACTCCTGCATGCACTACTTTTATGACAGCCATTGTCTCTTCACCATCAATACATCTGAAGATAATTCCATCAAAACCACGTTTGTAGAGAATTTTCTCGAGGTGGTTTGGGCTATCATAAAGAGTAAAATTGACCACAGGTCGCCGGATTTGTTCTTTCCCGGCTCTATCAGGTGGAAGTGTTCCATTTTGAAGGTATTCCCTGATAGGTGAAATCCATCCGGTAGTATGACCATATAGTTCAGGAATGGGACTAATTTCATTAATTTCCTCTGTTCTGACTTGAACATAAGGTGAAATTTCACGACGGTGGGCAATACAGATGGTTGTCTCGTCCCGATTTGGATCTGCTAAAGCTGTGGCTATATTAGCCAGTTCATCAGCTGGAGCATTTTGTGATCTTGGGACATAAGAAAATGTCGGTTATGAAGGGAATTCCGACATTAAATCTCTGACGTAATCATACAAAGGGATTAATTATTCTTTTCTGATGGCATAATCCCCATTGACTTGTTTGATTACCAGGTCTGAATCACCTTTCACCTTTAAGTGATTCACTTGTGCTTGAAGCGCTAACTCCAAGCCTGTAATGAGATCTTGGTATTCAGCTTCATTATTGGTACCACCTTCCCACAACAAAAAGGAATAAGGTAACACTGCCTTATCTGGAGAAATGAGCACAATTCCTAAACCAACTTTGTTGAATTTAGGATTTTCCATTTTCTTCCCTGTTGGACTTCTCGAAGCACCATCAAAATATATTTCCCATGTTTGAGGACTCTCTTGAATAGAGAAAACTTCCTCATCAGGGAGTTCGATATCTGAATATGTGTCTTCCACTGAAGGATGTTCATCCAGGAAATCAGCCAGAGCTTGGACCTTAATTGCCTTTTGAGACACATACTAAATGTCGAACTGCTGTAGAATAACCGGCCACCTTTCCAGACGTCCTGTAAGCATTGGACAACTAAGGATGAATTTGAGCGAATTATTACGAGATACCAATTGGACCTCGTGATGTTGCAGGTAGTGTCTCAGTTTCTGAAATGCAAAGATTAATGCTAGGCAGCACTTTTCAATACTTGAATACCAGGTTTCTGCTTCAAGCATAGTTCTACTGAGATAGTAGAGACTATTTTCATTCCCAGCATCATTATTTTGAGCGAGAAAGGCACCCAATGATCGCTCTAAAGCTGTCACATAGAGGATAAGCGGTCTACCCTCAACATGAGGTATGAGTACTGGTGGACTCAAGAGGTATTTCTTGAGAACATCAAATGCTTCTTGACATTCTTCAGTCCACTGGTAAGTGACTCATTTCTTCAATAATTTGGTAAAGGGTAAACTTTTTCCTTCCAAATTAGCGATGAAACGCCGAATATAGGCTAAGTGTCCTTGAAGTCCTCTTAATTCTTTCAAATTATGAGGAGGTGACATACCAAGGATTGATTTGGTCTTCTCAGGATTGACTTCAATACCACGATGGCGTACAACAATGTCGCGGAATTTTCCTGAGGTTACCCCAAAAGCACATTTTAAGGGGTTCATCTTTAAATTATGTTGTCGAAGCTTGTGGAATATGACTTCCAAATCAGCCAAGTGATTAGAACTTTGTTTGGATTTAACCACCAAATCATCTACATAGCATTCAACAAACTTCCCTAAAATAGGTTTGAAGATACGATGCATGGCGCGTTGATATGTTGCACCTGCATTCTTTAAACCAAAGGGCATCACCCGGTAACAAAACACACCTTGAGGAGCTCTGAAGGCTGTATATTCCTCATCTTCTGGGGCCATTCGGATCTGATTATATCCGGAATATCCATCCATGAAAGAAAGTACTTCATAGCCAGCCGTCGCATCAATTAAGAGTTCTGTAATCGGAACTGGGAAATCATCTTTAGGACAATACCGATTAAGATCTCTGAAATCGATGCAAACCCTAATTTGTCCATTCTTCTTCTTTACATGGACAATATTAGCCAACCACTTGGGATATTTAACTTCTATGAAGAAGTTGGCTTTGATCAGCTTATCCACTTCAGCTTCAATTTTGGAAGCATAGGTTGGGTGTGTTCCTCTCGCGGCTTGCTTAAAACCTCGATGTTCTTTTGGTAAACCCAAATGATGAGTAGCAACATCAGGATCAAGCCCAGGCATTTTTGTATAATTCCAAGCAAAAATATCTTTATTTTGCTTTATAAAAGAAATATACATCTCTTGCTCTTCAAGGGTCATGGCCACACTAATTAAAGTGGGGCGTGGATCTTTCTCTGTACCCAGATTTATTTCTCTGAGTTCATCCACAGTGGTAGAGATAACCTCTTCAAATGATGGAGGAGCATCTCTAAGATCTTCCTCTTCCTCTTCATCATGTGTTATTTATTCCGTTTCTACTAGCCAAGTAGATGAAAAAACGAAATTCTCATGATCATAAGAGATGTCAAAATTTTCACATTTTGAAGAAGAAGCTTCCATTTCCGACCCTATTGATGATAAAGGGTCTTCTTTGGGAAATAAAGAGGATATGATGGATTGAGAATCGACATCATTATTCACCTCTGGTGTTGCTATAACTTCTTCTGGCCTGATTAGCGAAGTATAGACTTGTTGGACTTCAGCAGATGAAATGAAAACATCACCACTTATGCTTTCATCACTGCTTGGTAGGTTACCAATTTCTCCCATGTTGTCTGGCTCGATCTCCGTAATTGACATTATGGATCATTCCATAAGAGTATTTTTTTTGGGCCTATTTTGTAAATTTGACTGATAGGTAACACATAATCTGTACTCACATGTGAAAATGGATTTATTGGAATTTTCTCCAAACCATATAGAGCATTAACTTTGGTAATTTCCTTCATTGTAGATTTTTCTCTTCCCTTCATGTGATAAAATTCCGCCTCAATGTATTGAGACTCACATGTCTTGAACGGGGCCTTATCACCATACAATGTTCCAACTTGACCATCGAAACAGTATTTGAGACATTGATGGTATGATGAAGGAATAGCTGCATGCTGATGTAGCCAGGGTCTTCCAAGGAAGATATTGAAAGCTGAGTCTTGATCAACAATCATGAAATCCGAATTGGATACAAGATCTCCAAACTAAGTTCTGAGTGTAACTTATCCCAGTGGTTCTTGTTCATTTTTATCATATCCTTGTAACATCATGGTAGAAGGAGATAAATTAGATTCCGTGAGGGCCAATTGACGAAGTGTACGAATGGGCATGAGGTTGACTCCTGAACCATTGTCAATGAAAGCTCTTTGAACATCGACACCATTGACTTTGCCAGATAAGTACAAAGGTTTTATGTGCCCATGCACAACATCATCTTCATCTTTATCAGTAAAAGATATCACTGCATGACATTCTGCAGGATTATTCTCTATGTGATAGATTTCAGCTGCAGCAATTTCAGCTTCAAACTCCTGAGGACTTGAAAAAGCTTCGATGAGTGATTCCCGAATATCTTTTGATAGATTAAAAGCACCCAAAATTGATAACTTGGCTGGTGCTTGGGAAAAGTGTTTCAATATATCATACTTTTGATCTAGAGGTCTGTGTTTCCCAATAGGAATATGCGGTTTAGCAGGTACCTTGGAAGCAGATGCTTTGGAAGCTGATGCATCTTGTATTGAAGTTGGCAACATCCTTGGTTTTGGAAGATTAGACTGATTAGATCCATTTACTTGCTGAGATAAAGAAGATGGAACTTTTAATCGGTCTTCCAAAATAACTGTGCCAAAACTGAGTTGGCCATTGGCAGAAGAACTTGCGTGTTCTTTTTGAGCTCGCTGAAGGGCTCTACCACGAGTTTCTGCTGCATATACAGTGCTAGAAGGGGTAAAATTAGAGTAGTGGCTTTGGAAAGATCCACGTCTTCCCCTATATCCTGAAACTCTAGAACCTCCTCGGATTCCCTTATTTGATACAGGGAATTCAGGCTCATCCAGAATGGAATATGGATCTGTTAATTGAATCATATTAACAGAACCAAAGATTAACTCTTCATCTGATAAAGTCTCTGCCTGGTTAGCCTGTTTAGGCTGTGCCGTTTGATGGGGCAGTGCCCGTGGCTTTGAAGTAGATGGCATGAAATCTGCCAGAGTCAAATAAAATTTAGGCTTTGATACATACTCATATTCTCCTGATTCCTCTTTCTTCATTGAATTGTGCTTCCCTTTTGAGGATTTGTCTTCTGATGGAGGCTTTAATGCAGCTTTTGTAGGAGACACAATTGGCTTCTTCAATTGTGTTCTCAAAATGGAATGGGTCCGATTGATTGTCTTTCTGACCATCCAATCATCATATTTTTTCGCAGTTTTGCTTTTGACTTCCTGCCACTCGCCTCCTTCCTCTGGATCTGTAGTGGTAATACACGCTACATGAGCTGAAGAACCCTTCAATTTGACTTGTCCCAAGTCGACCATCTTTTGAAGGAGGTCTTTAAAGACAAAACACTCCTGGATGGGATGCCCCAACATTTGATGAAAGGGAAAATAATTGGGACGGTCTTCATCTCCTTCCTTGTTTGGCCTCTTGGGCACTGGTAATTGAACCAAATTATTTTCCAGAGCTGAAATGGAGTAACCAGGAACTTGCTCACATCGGAAAGAGTATGTTTTACTCTTCAAATCCTCAAATTGTTTTTGTCGTTTATCTCTTTGATCATTTGGACGAAACAACCTTTGTTGTTGGCGTTCAGGAGGTGGAGCCCTTCGAGAAGATGAAGGTTTTGAAGTAGAAATAGGTACAGGTGCTTGTTTAAGCATAACTGTAGCAGTTTCCGCTTTACCCATTCTCATTCCTGGAGCTGATGGAATTATACAAGATTTAACCTTAGCCTGTATAAGGGAATCTTCAATCTGTTGAGCGATTGAAGTAAGGTCTCGAAACCCTCCTGTGTATTTCACAGGGATCAATGGCGTGCGTAATTCATCATGCAAATTTTCCACACAGATTGGCAACAATACATCCTGAGGGAGTGCTAAACTCCGGGAATACGTTAATCTCTTCCAACGAGCAATGAAATCAGAGACTCTTTCATTCTCCCTTTTCTTGCAGTTTGTAAGATCGAAAACTGTCATTTTTGGAAAAGTTGAGCTAAACTGAAGAAGGAATTTTTGACGAAGATCCTCCCATCCGATGATTGACCTAGATTGAAAGCTTGTATACCAGACAAAAGCGGGTCCTTGCAAGGTTCGCACGAAGCATTTGAGTTTCACTTCTTCTTGCTGCTCTGGAGTTCCCATCATAGGATCTCAACAAGACACATAATGCGTCAAATGTTGTTCAGGTTCGCCTGATCCATTGAAAGTAGGGAAAACAGGGTTTCCAAAACTGGATGGAGGAGAAATTGAATCTACCCATTCAGGGTAAACTTTCTTTTCAGGTTGAACTTGCGCCCGTTTCCCTTCCATAGATTCTAACCGAGCTGTTAATGACTCAATAGTAGTTATTAACTTTTGAGAAACATCAGGTTGAACTTGGTTTTGGGTAGGTGCAATGAATGGAGCTTGGACAGACGTGGTGGTTGGTGCTGCAACTGATGGTAGTGCTACCAACCGTTGTTGCATTTGACCCGTAGGATTAGACCTCTGAGGGTGTACTGATAAAGTATGATATTCCTGATCCATCTCAGTAGTTACAAAAAATTCCTTTGGCTGTCGGACTTCAGCATTCTTAAGAAGAAGACTACTCTGAAGTAGTTCTGCATTCAACCTTCTTAATTCTTTCATTTCTTCCTCCTGTTGTGAAAACCTTTGCTCTAATGAGAGCGATTTACCTCCTTCAGAGGAAGGGTGAGAAGTAACCTAATTCTTTCCTTTCCCCTTATTGGATCATTTTCAGAGAGGGGGAAGTGGGTTACTTGAAGGAATACCCAGATTTTGGGTAAGCCTTTGATTACGTGTGTGCACACCTTCATCATTTAGGTCTGTGTGCGCAACTTCTTGAGTAGGAACCTCTTCGTCTGATCCTTCTGATTGAGCCTCATCTGGTGAATCAGCAGCAACGACATTGATGACATTAATGGATGCATATTGCATGGAATCCTTTCTATCAGCATTTCTGAGATATTTTCTTCTTCCATGTCCATGATGAGACATGGCATTCCGTTGACATGATCCCTCAGGAATTTCTTGGAGAACCGTCACTTGGAGAGAATCTCTTGATAGCTTAGATCTTCATTCCTCTTGAGGCTTATTCCCTAATCGAGAGAATACTGACTTTCTCTTAGGGAGAGATTGAGGATTTGAAAAAGTACCCAGTCTGGTGGACTAGGGATGTTCCTGCTGCTTCCGCTCAACTCCTCGAATCCCATTTGTTGATTCTGAGGGTTGGTTTAGAGAAGTCCCCAGTCTGACAAGCTGGGGTGTCTCTTGACATGCCATGTCTGAGATCTTCTTAAAATCTCTCTTGATCTTGCGAATCTTAGTTTGGAAATTAGCTGGATGCATTAACCTGTATCCACTTTTATCACCTGGTTCAACAGACCGTTGGATGATTTCCGAAACTTCTGTCATTTGATGACGTGTTTGCTCCAAATGAGAGGCTTGTGCAATATTCTCGCCTGCTTGATGTAGGAGCAATTCAACAACTTGTTCTCTATATACTTGATTTTGAGAGGAACTAGTTGAATCCTGTTCTTGAGTAAGCTTTTGATTATGAACAAATCCCATTGACTGTGGCTGGCCATGGGCAATAACATTGCATGAAACCATTTTCGGCGGGCTTTGCTGACTGGAAAGCACTGTGAAATGTAGTGCTCCGTGAACACCCCATCCTCTAATATGAACACCAGATGGAGCATTGGCAATTAACTGACGCAATATTCTTAGTACGCCAAGGCATGAACATTGAAGGGTTCTCTGTTTCTTTTTAGCCTTCGGATACCGAGAGACTGATAGAGATGCCAAATCAATCTGACGTTGTATCCCTTCTATTATCTTAAGATGATTTTCATATTCATCATAAGATAATACCTTCTTCTTTAATTGACAAAGAGTTTTCCATATGTTGAGACGAACATCATGGATTCCATCATCCGTCAACATCTTTGGAATGTCGTACTGGGAGTCAGCCAAAGGCCAAAACATGACTGGTACTTGACCTTTTTCCAGTTTTTCCTCATGTTCAGCATTTCCTCTTTATCATTAAATGAAGATTCTTCTACCTGTTTTGACCAGAGTTTGTGTTTCCTTGTTGATTCATCGGATTCAACAAGATTGGTAGAGATATCATTGATCAAACTAGAAGATGCATGACTTAGGGGTTGTTCAGAGAATGACCTACACCCTGGGCTATCTTCTGATTGAGAAAGTATTTCACTTGTTAGCGATAAAGCATCATACATGACTGGTTTCGCATTTGCAAGTGCCTCAAGATAAGAGGGCTTTCTCGGCACTACATTATCCATTGGAGTATTTTTCAGGCAATGTGAATCACTACTACGGAGAGGACTTTCGCAGCGAAGTTCATCATCATGGGGAGGACCACCATAATGGGTTACAGCAAAAGATGATATCTCTTTCTCCTTGGTCTTCTAACCACACAGAGGGTTCCTGTGGCTCTCATCTGAAGAAGAAACTTCAAGATTGACCGAACTTTCATGAAGAAAGCCTTCATGAAGAAATGTCTGTTGAAGACCTTCAAAATTAATGTTCCCATTATTGGGAACTGAGGGAGTAGAATCTTGAATTCTGACAGATAAATGTCTGAGGGCTTCAAGAACTCCAGCATCGAGCAAGGCCTTGTTGCAGATTGGCCTTTGATCTCCTGACTGTGCTGGGCGGATATTTTTCTTAGATGCCTTCTTACTCACTTTAGAAACCACTTGTTGACGAAAGTGGTTACTCTGAGTAGGTGTATGTGCCTAATCAGGAAAGATGGTCAGGTTAGGCCGACGATCTCCACTCAAATTAGGTGTATGTGCCTGACTTGGTTGTCCGTATGATATGAGGGAGTATGCCCCATAACCCTCTTGGAATGGAACAGATGTGTGTGTCTGTTCCGGAGTGAATCGTTGATGTGTCACTCCACTGCTAGGGATAGATTTATGTGTCTGTCCTTGAGATGATGCTGAAGCTATTATGATATCCTGGCAAGCATCCAGAATATGAGCAGGAATTTGCTTCTGCTCTTTCACCATTAACAAAATATGTTTGGTGACTTCAGCCGCCGGAACGGGGATATACGTCCATTCCGGGCTTGGAGTAGGTGTATGTGCCTGCTCCTGTCCTCCTTTTCCTGTCAGTGAATCCTTACAGTACTCAAGTGTGGAGGCATAGAGTTGAGTATGCCTCCTGTTTGTTGTCGAGGCTTTCCGACTGACTTCTTCGTGCGTTACCAAGCGAGACTGTTGGTAATATTGATTAGTATTAGCAGGTGCATGTGCCTGCTGATTACACTTCGCCAAACGCGGTTGACGAGATCCATCATATGTAGTCATACGAGTCTCCTGACTAACTGGTGATGTATAAGCAGGTGTATGTTCCTGCCTATAGTACTCCGCCGGAATTGCCTGGCGGGATTGGCGTGATGCTGCCAGACGAGTCTGTTGGACAGCGGAATTAAAACGGACAAGTGATTGTGCCTGATCGTTATTTTCCACCAAGTTAGGTTGGTGGACTTCTCCGGATATGGCAGGGATGACAACCTGCCCATTGTTAACCGGATTCCGTCTCTGGCGGTTCATCTTGCCTGCTCGGGTTCGAGGAACCTGAGCTGAATGCCTGGAGTCAGTACCCTCATCATGTTGAGGGAACACTACCGCACGAGTCTGGCGGCGTTTGTTGATGGGAGCCCTCGAGAAAGACTCATGTCTTTTTGAATTAAGGCCCTGTAGGACCTGCTCATTCACTTCCTCAGAGTAAGGGAGTGAATGGAAATTGCGTTACGGGGATAACGACCCGAAACGGTTGGAGACGGTAGTCAGCACTGTCTGCTTCTTGATCGTTGGCCGCCATTGTCCGGACGACCAGGTAGAGTTGTAAACTTGGAGGGCTTGACGAGCGGCCTCCAGAGTTGGGATAGTACCGTTGCGACGGTACTCCTTAACCAGTGCATTAGAAACCCAGCATTGAAGACGCTGAGTTGGTGATGTCATCCTCAGAGCGGACGACGTACCAGCAAGAGTAGCAGCATTGGTTTTCACAGCAGCAGACATCACAGTAGAGGTGTTCACAGCAGTAGTATTCACAGGGGTGAATTTAAGAAAAGCCATTTTGCAGAAGATCTTGAGAAAAGAGTGCTTGTTCCATATAACAGACATAATCAAGATGAATCTGGCCACTGCATCTTTTGGATGAGCACATGTCAATGATTGATTTTTTGGCCCAAGGGGCCTAACAAATAAGAAGAACATCATTTTAACTTGGTTAAGGATTCACGTCGGGTTCACCATTTTTTGTTTCGCACGGAATCCGGGGATGACCTCCTGGATGAGAGATTCAAACGTTCTGATCGGTTTCTAGCAGGTTTGTTTGTAGAACCGGAAACATCCAATGATTCCACATCTGTTTGGACCTACTTTCCAATGGTAGGCGCTCATTAGCTTGTGTACTGATGAGGCTTAGGAATTTGCATTGGTTGAGAGGATGGGAGGTCGGACTCATCACACCTTTTTGAGGGGAATTATTGTCTACTCCGGGACTCTCTTTATATATTTAAGTTATGTTCGTGAATCCTTATTACATTACCAAGTATAAAATGGGCTTTCCTTTAGTTTTAACAATCAATGATTAAATATGTAAGAAATTTAGAGAATATTTTATATGTATTCGAGGTTCTTCATCAATAGAGAATCATCTATATCTGTTTAGAGATTCTTGGTCAATGGTATCCTTAAAAACATTTATATAAAAGTATCTTGGTCATTATGATGACCAGGCTGGTTTTAAAGCCACTCAGTGGGGCACTTGAAGTTTATCGTCATTCAGAAGGACATGGATTATTTAAAAGTTGGGATCGAACCCATAAATGGGCTACCTACGTATCCTTTATTTTGGAAAAGGAATCAGAACCCACGTAGTTCGAGTAAGGGTATGATGTTTATGATTGATGGCTCAAAGCAGGATGTCACAATTACTTTTACACTCTAAGCTCACGTGAGTCATGCTCGGTGTGAGAAACAAGAGGTATTAGTAAAATTCAGACAATTTGTGCCATGAAAAGATGAAATCATAAGAAATGGTTTGGGGCTTATATATGTATGACTGCCCAGATAAATGAAGGTTTAGGATTCAATTTTAGGGAGAAAATCCATGAACAGGGTCCATAAAGGTATATGTGCTTCATGGAGATTTGAATACACTAATCTTGGGGCATACTCCTAAGGAGGATTCCCAAGTTAGGAGGGGACTTATTATTGGGTTTTACTCCTGAAAAGGAAACCCAAATCAAGGGTAAATTAGGACTGGTTAAGAGAAATTAAGGGACTTGGGGCTTACTCCTGAAAAGGATGCCTATAATTATGACTGGGACTTACTCCTAAAAAGGAGGCCCAGGTTAGAGGACTTGGGGCTTACTCCTAAGAAGGATTCCCAAGTTTGGGAACTTTAATAATTTGGGGCTTACTCCTGAGGAAGATGCCCAGATTAAAGGATTTATAACTGGGGATTATTCCTGAAAAGGAGACCCAGGTTAAGGATTCTCTCATCTTGAAGGATGAGGTTGAATGAACGAACTCTCAATCTTTGGTGACATAAAGATGTATAAATCACTAGGTTGTGAGATATATTCCACCGAATTCCTTTCAGATATGGAAGTCAAATCAAGAAATCATGCCATAAATGGCTTTGAAGAGTATCTTGAAGACTGAATCTTGAATAGGAAAGGTGAAATGGCTTAAGAGGGGTAAAATGGGCAAGATGGGCACCCAGAAAGATAGGGGCGCGCAAGTCTTGAAAGGCGTGCAAGTCTTGCGTGGGCGCACAAGTATTGGTCGCGCAGGAATACCTTGAGCGACACATGGTGTACTTGCGCGATTTTCAATCGGAATTGAAATACTTGAGCGACTCCTTTTTAAACCCTTTAGAATCCCCTTGAGGTTCTTCCAGAAAAGGGACGCGCAAATTCTATTGAAGGAATAAGGTGGCGCGCAAGTATGACCAGTTCCCTTAAGGGCTGGCCATTCAGGCGCGTAAGTGTTGATGAGTTTCAACACTTAGGCCTTCCTCCCTCTCTTTAGATCTTCCGTTCTCGGTAATAAATTACCTTAGAAGTGTTCCGGAAGCTTTGAGAAGAGACTTGGGCGTCCGGAGCTTCAATCAGAGTTTCTGGAAAAAGATTCCTCTCGAATGGGGGGCCCACATGGTCTATTTATAGGCAGGAGAATACCCCAGGCGGTTACCGAGCAGTTATCACTTAGGTCGCGCAAGTCACTTGCACGACCAAAGCGTCGTGCAAGTGTACTTGCGCGACAGTGATAAAACTTACGCGGTGCAGTTGCTGTTGATCCTTTGTTCATGCCTTTGTCGATTTTTGATATTTTCTTCAAAGGTTGAATCACTTTGAGCTCAGATATTCCCCTTTTCTAATTTTTAGATTTTGAGACGAAAGGAGCGCCAACAAGGTCATGGATTTGAAAATGTTGCTGTGTAACTATATGGAGGTGTGATCACTCATGAGGTTCACATTACAGACTCTATGAAGAGAAAAAATAGTGTTACGGTACGTAATATGAGAAGAAAAATTTATGGAAACACATACACTAGATTCATATGGGACATCTTGTGAGGGGACATGAAATTATTGCATGCAATTTTGGAGGGATGCGCATAATAGGTGTGTGCAAGGTATGGGTCTTTCATGTAAGGGAATCTTGATCATGGTTCTATAACAAAAAGGATTCCCATGGATCTTCAAATAAGCGGTTTTCACAAGATTGGGGCTTGAATGAGAGTTCAAGGTTGCACACATGAGCCTTTTCACACACCCAACAAGAGTGGAAATAGGTTGGGAGAGGGTTACTAAACTATGGGCCCAGTAAGTCATGGACATATAGGGATCCTTTTACACCATAATATCTATCTTGGGTGTCACATCCTTAAAGTATGTCACTATAGTTTGGCCTTACATGAAACAAAGTGATGCTTCATATTTCAGAGAGTCACCCAAAAGCAGTGGAGGTGACCTTCTATTTATAGTTGAAATCTTGGGTGATGGATGACAAATATTATGGGATAGTAAGAGGTTTTTATGAATATATTATTACTTTTCTAGGATTAACAACCATGAGAGGAGCTGGTTTGATGTCCTATTTCATGCGGAAGAGGTTCACGCAGGAATTGGCCTCTTATGCACAATATTTCTATTCTTGTGTGAAATTTGCTTCTCCATCCTAATCAACTTAATTTAAGGGATGAGAAATCATGTCATATTTAGAATGTAAGTCTTTTTAACATGGACTCAAATATTCTAATAACACACCTAAACTTTCATGCGCAACCTTTTGCATTCTTTGAGTGGTTTTTGATTCGGATGGTGGCTTTGGTATTCCCAAAATGGATCATGTGTGGCTTGAGGTGGAATTTCAGTGCCAATAATGAATAAATATAATTCCATTGAAAAGAGGTTTTAAGAAAATAATTATAAAGGGAGATAATGGTTTTAATGTAACATTTTCAAAGTGAATTATTCCTCAAAACATTATTGATTATCACATTCATTTCTTGAAAACATATGTCTTTCAAAATTTTAGTAGATAAATAATATAAAATGTATTATGTAAAATACAGTACAACTTCATATCAAAAAATCCATCTTTGGAAGGTATAGAATCTATGGAACAATATTATCACACCATTAGAACTCCACAACATAGAAAACATTCGTCCACATAAACACCATTCTAATTTATCTTCAATTAAATCTGCATCACAAATAAATTCATATGTAATTTCCTCCTACATATATGTTAATCTATATATCCTTCTATTTATATGCATGGTGAAATAATATTCTTACACTAATAAATATATATGTTGTGAAATAGCTACATTCTTTTTTACGGTGCATGTGAAATCATCATGTCATAGGCTGCTACTCCTGCTCATCTAGTATATATTCCCAAATCAACCTATCCCTAAAATAATGCTTCTCCACAAAACATATTTTTTTCATTTTTCTTCAACTTCAATCAAATGTGTAAAAGATCACCCATATCACAACACTATAATTTTTTTTAATACTAATATATATTGTGTAATAATGGCCATTATGGTGCAACACATATCATTCTACAATCCTCCATGGTCATTTTTAATATAGAATCATAATTTTAGTATGCTCATTTTATATGTATTATTGAGGATCAAGCTCAATTCTGGAGAAAATGGTCACTATACAGTGCATCATCAAATAAATTTGTGAAAATGAAATAAATATCTGGGAAGACACGGTCTCTACAGTGCTTAAAGAAATGAGATCCTACTTCATGATTTTCAATGACATGCTTGGAATTAAAATATAAAAAGAACCTACTAAATTAGATTTTCAATTATTGACAAAACCTACCATATTTGAATCAATGAATCCCAATAAATTAAATTCTAAATCATTATTATTAAAAAAATTATAGTTTTTCATGTGATGGATATTTCAAAGTATTCTTTTAATACATTTCGTGTGATTTTTCCTAGTTTCACACAGATAATGAGTGTCTTGGAAAGTATAAAATTAAATATCCGTTCTAGTGTTAGCCAAATAGATTATACCCTCCCTAATTTTTTGATTATTAGTCACACCAACCTTGTTTCCCTTATCATATTTTAATAATTTTATTCTTTTCTCTGTTGACGTTTGTATGATATGAGATTTTTTTCAAGGTATGTTTTTCTTTATGTTTCAGTTTAAGTCCCTTATTTTTGTTAAATAAGTGTTTCAACTAGTTCATGAGAAGCCTCAGGGGTCTTTTGGGGTTCAGGTCATGAAACAGGAGGAAAAAAGAATTTTATGGGCATGATTCACGGTTTGAATAGGCTTATTTAAAATCATGCAGATCATCCCAGGAAACCATGTAGCCTTGAACCTAGGCTTTTTCACATTTATCGCACAATTAAGATAACTGGGTGTAATTCCTAGGAAACCATGTGAAGTGGTTATTTTGGGACGCTGGCTCATTCATGGTTTACACATGGTTTGGGAAACCGTGTGGGTAAACCATGCAACCCAGTAAAGTTAAGGAATTTACAAAAAATCCATTATGGGATTTTTAACCCCTAACTCATGATTTCCTCCTTTCTTCTCCATTACAACCCTAGAGATGAGGAAGAGATCAAAATAGATTAAAAGGGATATTCTCCTCCATATTTAGGTTGTTTAGAGTGTTTTTTGTTTTTAATTGATGATTTGGGTAAGGCTAATCCTCCTCCTGATTATCGTTTTGGTTTAGGGTTCACATATCTCATGTATCTTCTTCTAAAGCTATAAAACCCTTATTTCTGGGTGAGATCTATGTTGAAGGTTAGAATGGAGTTATATCAGTATCTAAGGAATCATGTGATAGTGTGTTCAATGATGGAATAAAGTTATTTGGACTACTAGTAATATCCCATGGTTTTAATTTAGATTTGGGCATGTGGGGTCTCTCCCCTTGTTGTGTCCTTTCTTTTCTTTTCAAGACCTGATATATTCCATGTTTAAATACAAAATTGAACCCCTAATGATCATTTTGGGAATCATGGAGGATGACTTGAATGCTTTAAGGCCACCCATGGGGGTCACCAACTCTCCCAAATGGGGATAATTGAAGGGTAGGGTGTGAAATTGACTTGTGTTGATGTAGAGGATTTGAAGAATGTGTTAATTGGTAAATATAATGAATTAGGAAGGATTATAGGTAGATTATTACACTATGTATAATGGATAAGGTATTGTTTGGTTGGAATTTAAATGGGTTAAATGAGATTAATGGGAATGTGTAAATGAATTATGTTTTGTACTTGAATAGCTTTAGTCAGTTAGACTTGAGAAATGGGAATTAGGGTAAATAGTTTTGGGATTTAAATGATAAATGTGTTAATGGATTGTGGAATAACAATGATTCCCATTTTAATTTTCATTTTTTTATGTTTCTATTGTTATTGTCTATGATTGGGTTGTATTGTAGTTATGTGTGGTGAAAAAATAAATAATCATGTGCACATGGATTGGTAGAGTGGGATATAGACATGAGGTTCTACGCCCATGGGTTGAGTTGGACTGAGGATCTAAGCTCCACCCCCTTAATTCATGGGTTAGGGATGGGGACGATGTTCTATTTCCCTAAAACTTGCATTCCACCCTGATTGAGGCTTTGAGGTGAGGATAATGAGGTTATTTCAATGTGTTTCCCTTATGAGATAGGATTTGATTAATTCCCATATGCCGTGAAATTAGTGAACATTCCTAATCCATTGAACAAATGAGGAAGGTGAACTAAGCTTACTGTCTTTATAAGTATTGAATCTAAACTTGGTATTGAATTAACTTAAAGGAAACACAATCACTAATGTCTACATGAATTGTTCTCTATTTATTCATACTTATTTAGTTATTTCATTAACTATCTTATGAACTACATATTTTTATAGACACTGTTGGTGGTGTCTTACTAATTTATACTCACATCCTTCATAGGCCGTTGTTGGGTACCTGAGTAGATTTCATGCTTGCTGGTTAGGATAAGGGAAAGGGCCCTATTCTAGGAATTGATTTGGGCTTGGGGAATGTAGGTATGAGGTTCCAAACATTGAGTCTATAAAATTTTGGGGATTCCCCTATTTTTCTTTATTTTTGGTTTTTTTCACTTGGAATGGTAACATGGCATGACATATTTACTGTTTCTTATGATTTGTACCCAGTTTGGGAGATGTTTATCTATTCATGCTATTGGTTATTTGACACTATTTACACTATTTATTTTTGTATATGTTGTGTCTTACTATGATAAAGAGTTTATAGTCTCCCCACATGACCTAGTAGACCCTCACTGCTAGTTGGAAACCTCTGGTGTACAAGGATGCACAGTTGAGGTCTTCTGGCGACCGAGCTCGGGGCACTGATTTAGTGTCACCCATGTCGGGAATGTTACAAAGTGGTATCAGAGGAGGTATTTTTCTATGAATTACTATTTGGGAATTGTATACATGATTTTAAGAAGGTGTTGGGACTTGGTAATGAGCTCATTCCTAGGTGTATTTAACTCAAGTATGGGGGAAAACTCAAGTCACCTTGGGTGGTAAATATTGTTCTTGTTTTCTATTGAAACCTTTGATGATATTTCCCCATTGGGTGGTGCACATGTGGTGTGATGTGACTATTTTAAGATATTTTTCTCATGGTTGGAATGGAATAAAGGTTTTTCATTTATTCATAACTCTAGGACCCTATGTATATAAGTAACATGCATTATAGTAGGCACGCACACATGGGACAAGTGTATGGGACATAGAGAGTAGAATGCATTTTAATTTCATAAAAGTGGTGAAAATTGTGTTTAAAGAAACAATGAAAAAGGGTTAAAAGGGAGAGAAAAATGGTAAACAATAATTAAGGAATTATTCATTCTAAAAGGTGATAATATAATTAAAATGTATTTGAAATAATTTGTGAAGTGGAAATAGTTTTGAAAGGGTGTAGAAGATAGGGCTTGTAACCATGTGAGTTAGTTAATCCATGTTAGCCATGGACATAGGGAGGATGGTTGAAGGTAGTATTCTAGATATAATAAATCCCAATGGTTTATTTATGTATATTGATGATCTATCCCATATACTTTTTGAAAAAATTATGGAATCTGTTCTAAAGCTCGTGTTTTGCAATGTATATAAATGCCCCCATGAATATGTGTGTCGGTCGGGTGATAGAAGGTTGTTTCTGAGAACACTCCTACCATGGTATAAAAAGAGAATGCGTGGATTCTAGATAATAGATAAGATAAGTTCTATGAGAAATTTGAACTTTTTATGCAGATGATAGAGCGAGACCTAGGGCAGGTTGGACCGAGTATGTTCCAGTTGACTAGGGAATTCCAATTGAAACACCCTCTAACCTATACTAGAGAGGGTGGGCTAAAGGTAGAAAAGTACTGGATAGAGTCTATTCAGACTACTATTGATCATATGGAGACCCCTCTTGAAAAGGGACTCATGTTAGAGGCATATATGCTAAGAGTTCAGACGAAGCGTTGGTGGGACATTGTGGTTCAAATGGAGAAGGCTGAAGGAATGATGTGGAAATATTTCCCAAAAAAGGTTCCTTGAAAAAATCCATCTTGAAACATTGATGTTAGATAAGGCTACTAATTTTAAGAGTTTGAACCAAGGTAAAGTTTCAATGATATATTATGCTAGTCGCTTCACGGATTTGGGATGTTTCATCTTGGCACTAGCTGGAGATTAGGTGGCTTTGGAAAAACATTTTCCTAATGGGCTTGGATGCAATATCAGGTTCCAGGTAAACATATTTCATCTAAAAATGTTTTCATAGGCATTAGATAAAGACCTTATATTAGAGGGTAACGTTAAAGGAGTTTCAGGTAGTGAACTTGTGGTGCCATCTAGATGAGCTACTGGTCCGGCTTTTGAAAGCAGGAAGTGCCATTTTGAAAATTTAGATTTAGTGTAAATGCACATAAAAGTTAGAAGAGAGGGTCATCCTCTTAGGGTGGAGACTAGTTATTCTATTATCAATGTGTTAGGACAAGTCACATGCGTGTCATGTGTCCCCAAACACCAGTTGAGTGTCAATCATGTGGTAGGTTGGGCCATGTATAGAAGTTGTCTTAGAACATGTGGCATTCAGGGAATGATGGGGGCCAAAGATAGATGCAGAGTGTAGGAAGGGGGTTGGTGACTCCATATCAATCTCCAAGATCGAGCTCCAGGGGTCAAAATGGTCAAGTAGATTGATGTGGAACTCTAGGGGAGATCTTTCATACAAGCTAGGTAGTATAGTGCAGGTTGATCAACTTGGGGCCCAAGGTAGAGGCATATGTCATCTTCGGGTATTTCAAACTACACCTGAAGGTGGTGAGGTAGAACCATATACAATTTGAGGTACGATTCATGTGGATTACAAAATTTCTAATTATTTCTTTAATATAGGTGTTACGCATTGTTTCATTTCTAATATGTTCTTGGTTTCATTGGTCTTGACTGTGGAAAATGATTTAGGAGTAATGTCACTTGATATTCCATGAGGTGAGAGGATATCATTTTCTATGGAACTTTTTTGTTCATGTGGTGTCAAGTTTTGAACTGATTCTAGGAATGGATTGGTTGGTGTTGTATCAAGCTCATATTGACTGTTTCCAACATAGGGTGATGTTCACATCTCCAGAGGGAAGAACTTATTTCTTTTGTGGTGAGTGGGATGTTTGAGCAGGCTGTGCAGGACCATTTTTTCAATAGCTAAGAGAAATCACATCCCAAGAAGAATGCCTTATATTAGATAATGGGAAAAAAGAGAAGTTAGTTTTCCCTCTCTTCATGGACCAAATTTATGGTGGGTTTCTAGAGGAATTCTCAGGGATACCACCCAAGAGATATTTTGAGTTTACAATTGAACTTATTCTTGGAGTGGATCTATATTTCATTACTCCATACCAAATGGAACTGGTTGAACTCTAAGAATTTAAATTTCTCCTTTGGGAGTTGGAGTGCAAAGGGTTTATCTTTCCTAGTACATTACCTTGGGGATCTCTCGTATAGTTTTCCAGGAAGGAAGACATATCCTTGAGGCTATGTATTGATTATAAGAAGATTAATTAGATGAAATTTAAGAACCAATGCCCTATTCAAAGGATTGATGACTTATTTGAACAACTAATGGGTGATTTAGTGTTCTCCAATATCAATTAAAGATGAGGATACCATTAGTTGAGGGTGAGACCATCTGATGTACCGCAAACAGCTTCCTGAAGTAGATACGGGTTGTTTGAGTTTTTGGTGATGTCATTCAAGTTGACCACTGCACCGACTATGTTCATGCCTTTGATGAACCAAATATTTCATCCATTTCTAGATCATCTAGTATTTTTATTCATTGATGACATCTTTGTATACTCTAAAACTCGTGATGGTCATAAAAAATACCTTCAAATCGTCCTGAGTATGCTAAGAGATCATAGGCTCTACGCCAATCTATCAAAATGACAGTTTTGGATTGATAAGTTTTATATCATGGATCACATAATTTATGAATTGGGTGTGTCGGTGGATCCATAGAAAGTATATGTAGTGGTGTCTTAGGAGAATCCCAAGAACATTTCAGATGTTTAGAGTTTTCTATGTTTGGCTAGTTATTATCAAAGGTTCATTAGGGATTTCTCTCTCTTGGCAGCACCACACTCAATATTAACCAAGAAGGGTGTTATGTATTACTGGTGTGATTTTTTTGAAAATTATTTTCAATAATTTTATAAGTGGTTGAATACCACATCGATTTTGATTTTACCTTAACCAGGTAAGGGGTTCACCTTATTCTGTGATGTGTCTGGTGTGGGACTCGAGACAGTGTTGATGCAGGATGATCGGGGTGTGTCTTATGGGTCAATAAAGTTGAGGCCTCTTGAATAAAATTACCCTACTCATGATCTTTAGTTGGTCATTTAGGATTATGACTAAAATTGCGTGAGGCATTACTAGTTAGGATCACGGTTCCCTGTGTTCATCGATCACAAAACCTTAAATACATCATTTCTCAACAGTTTTTGAATCTTTGGTAGTAAAGGTGGGTAGAGTCCTTGTAATCCTTCTATTATGAGTTTATTTCAACACCAGGGGAAAGGAATAGTGTTGTGGATGCTCTGATATGGAATACTCAGAATTAGGTGGTTCAGGAATCCAACTAGGAGTGGATATTTATGTCCTTGTCTACTGAGATGCATCAGGTGATACATTATTGGAATGGGAAGATGATCCTTTCATCTATAATAGTGGATTCCTCACTACTGAACTACGTCAAGGAGAGTCAGCAGGTGGACCCAAAGTGTTTGGATATAAAGGAAATTCTTAAAGGTGGGGAGTCAACTTCTAGTAGGGCTATTGGTGATGATGGAAGTGTCAATGTCTGTGGTCGTGTGGTTGTACCAGTGGGTATGTTGGAATAGTTAATGTTCATGTTCCATACATCGAAGTGGGATATGAACCTTAGTTTAACTAAGATGTATCATGATCTTTATAGGCAATTCTAGTGGTCGGTAATGAAGAAAGAGTTTGTAGGTTTTGTATCTTGATACTTTACCTTTCAATAGGTAAAGGCTAAGCATCAACATCCAGATGGTTTGATACAGTCATTTTCCTATTTACTAGTCGAATTGGAATGACATAATGATGGAATATGAAGGGGTTTTTCAATGACACCTCAGAATAATGACACAGTCTGGGTGGTTTTGGATCCGACGACTAAAGTGTATCATTTCTTGCTGATCCAAGAGTACTACATAGTTAATCAGTTGGGAGATTTATATGTTTGATATATAGTGTATAATCATGGTATTCCAAGAACCATAGTTTCATATTGTATCCTACATATTACATCACTCTTTTGGTAGGGATTACAGAAGAGGATTGGTAACCAGGTGTTGTTGTGTATGCCTTATCAACCATAGATAGACAAGACCATCAAGAATATTTGATTAAAGTATTAGAATATATGTTCCAAGCTTCTGTTCTAGATATCAATGCTTCATAGTTCAAGAACTTATTACTCAATGAGTTTTCTTACCATAACAGTTTCCAAGTTACGATTCATATTTCACCTTTTGAGTATCTCTATGGGAGACCATGTTGATCTCTATTGTGTTGGTTAGTGGTTGGAAATTCTGAGCTGTTAGGATAGAGTCTCATGTAGAATACATCATTGAAAGATCATTTTACTCATAAGTACACCGTGACATCTCATAGCAGGTAGATATCATACACAGATCAGAATCATATACCACTTTAGTTTGTGGTGTGGAATAGTGTGTTTTGTTGAGTGTCACCAAGGTTGGGTCACCGTCTAATTTAGAAATAGTGAATTTTATCACTCTGGTATGTGGGGTTGTTTGAGATCATGGAGAAGATAGGAATAGTAGCTTACCAATTTTCTCTTCCAAATTAGTACAGTGGGATGTACACTGTTTTTTAAGTTTCCCAACTTCTATAGTATCACCCTGATCTATCCAATGTGATTGATGTTGAAAATGTTAACCTTCATCTTGATGCATCCTTTGAGGTGCATCTAGTTCGTATTATGGATCACAGATATAAGGTATTGAGGGAAATAATTGTACCTTTGGTTCATGTTCTATGGTAGCATGGAAACATTTAGGAAGAAACATGTGAGTGAGAACTATATATGCAGTCCCGATGGCCGATCTCTTTTCATTGGTTTCTCAATGATGCTCGGGAATAACATCTTCAAGACGAGTCTTCCTAAGGTGGGGAGGTTGTAAGATCTGTTATTTTTTTAAAGGTTTGTTTTTGTTTAAATTTCTATTTAATTCCCATATTTTGATTAAAAAGGTGTTCCCCAATTTTAGGAGAAGGCTCAGGGTGCTCAGGGGCGTTGTGGAATGAAATAGGTGAAAAACGTAATATTTTTGGCATGTTGCATAGTTTGTGCACTGTTAGTGCAAACCATGTGATGTATTCTAGATAATTGTGCATCCTTGGATAGGGGATTGCACATGGTTATCACATAGTTAAGATAACCATGTGGAATTCCCATGAAACCATGCAATGAGGTTATTTTGGGAAATTGGCTCACACACAGTTTGCATACATTTTGGAAAACCATGCTGGTAAACTATACACCCTAGTAAAGTTGATAAATTTACAAAACCTCCATTACATTTTTTTTAACCCCAGCTAGGGATTTCTTGATTTCTTCCCCCATACAACACTAGTGATGAAGAAGATCTCCCAATATATTCCAAGGGTGATTCTAATTTATCTCTAGTTAATTTCTACTATCATCATTTGTGAATCGAATATCCAAGTAAGGCTAATCTCCCTCTTTCTTCTCTTTTTAGTTTAGGCTTTTCATCTCTCCTTTATCTCCTTCCGATGATCTAAAACCCTTCCTTCTAGGTGATGTATAGAATAAATCTTCAAAGTGGGTTAGTTTAGGATCTAAGGCATCATTTGAGTGTTTTTTCAACAATGGAATCAAGGTAGGTGGTATACAAGTAATATCTCTTGGTTTTGATGTAGATTTTTGCATGTGGGGTTATTTTATTTCTTTCTCCTCATTGCGTCCATGGTTTATTTTCATGAATTGATATATTAGTTGTTTAAATAACCAATTGAACCCCTCATGATCCCCATGGGATACATAGTGGATGACTTGACTGATTTAGGGCCATCCATGGGGTGTGTTGACCCTCCAGAATGGAGATAATGGAAGAGTAGGGATTGAAATTGACTTGTGATGATGCAAAGTGTTTGAAGAATGTGTTAATTGGTTAATATAATGAATTATGAATGATTATTTGTAGAATTTTCCTTTGTGGATAATGGTTAAGGGATTTTTTAGTGGGCATGTAAATTGTTTAAATTAGATTAATGGGAATGTAGAAATGTATTAGGTTTTTTACATGAATAGGCTCAGTGAGATAGACTTGGGAAATAGGAATTGGGTTAAATGGTTATGTGGTATATATGATAAATGTGTTAATGGATTGTGGCATAATAATGATTCCCATTTTAATTTTCATTGTTTGATCTTTCTAATTCTATTGTCTATGGTTGGTTTGTATTGTGGTCACATGTAGTGAACAAATAAATAAACTTGTTCACATGGCTCAGTAGAGTGGGGTATAGACATGTGTTTTTATGCCTACAGGTTGAGTTAGACTGAGTCTCTAATCTCCACCCCTTTAATTCATAGGTCAGGGAAGGAGACAGAGTTCTATTCCCCTACTGGTTTCATTCCACCCGGGCCGTGGCTTCGAGGTGATGATAATTAGGTTATTATAATGTGTTTCCCTAGTGAGATATGACATGAATTATTCCAATATTCCATCATAATATTGAACACTTCTAATCCATTTAACACATGAGGAAGCTGAACTAATAACATCGTCTTTATAAGTATTGAATCTGAATTAGGTATTAGATTAACATAAGGGAAAGACTATCACTAATGAATTCTTGAATGGATCTCTATTTATTCATACTTATTTAGTTCTTACATGCACTATCTACTGAACTGTATATTGTGTAGACATCATTGGTGGTGGCCTACTAAGTTATACTCACACACTACTTAGTCCTCTATTGGGTACCCAAGAAGAATTTATGCTTGCAGGTCCGGACAAGGGTGAGGGCCCTATGCTAGGGAATTCAGTTGGACATGGATAATGGAAGGATGGGGTTCCAAACATGGAGTGAAAATTTGTTTTGGGGATTTTACTATTTTTTTATTTTGTTTTTTTACTTGAAACTATATCATGGAATGACAATTTACTATTTCATGTGGTCTATACCCATTTTGGGATATGTTTGGATATGAAGGTTATTAGTTATTTCACATTGTTTCCTCTATTTATTTTTTGATCTGCTGTGGATTACTCTAATAAATATGGTATAGTCTCCCCATGTGACCTTGTTAACCCTCTCAATTATTCATAAACCTCTGGAGTACAGGGAGGCGCGCTTGATGTCATGTGACGACATATCTCGGGACACTGATTTTGTGGCTCCCAGGTTGGGGATGTTACTAAGTTTTATTCACCTAAAATACTCAATCTAAAATATTCATAAAACCTCCATGGAATATTTACTTTGTTAGATAAATATCCCAACCAATATTTTAATAACCTTCGTGCCAAAGAAAATTGATATTTCATTAATTATAGGAATATTCAATTCACACATCATGATATCTAAAATTTTCTTGTATTAATTATCATGTGAGCCTCAAAAATTATTTTTTAAACAATTATGATCACTCTAAATCACTACTAATTTTCATTCTTAATATATAGGTTGTGATCAACTACTCTTCTAAACAAGTTAATATTCATTAGACATTGATCTAACTTATAATACCATTCTATGGAATCTTGTTTAACATAATACAAATAATTCTTTAGTCAAAATTTTTTAACTTCATATTCATTTTTGAGAAATCCATTTTAATGATAAATATACACTACCTACTCAAGGTCACCATCCAAGAGAGAATATTTTAGTTCCATTTGACATACTTTGAAACACTTCGGAATTTCCATGGTTTAGAATAACTAGATAGTTCCAAGTCGTGCTATTGGTAAAAACATCACATCAATATCAGTTCCCTCAATTTGGGAATACCCTTTGAAAACAAATTAGGCTTATTTATGAATCACCATGACATATTCATTAAGTTTGTTTTAGAAAAACCAATTATTTCTGATGAAATTCTTGTCACTTGGACTTGGAAAAATTCAGATGTGTTGTTTTTTTCTATTTTTTTAATCTCTTCATTCATGGTCTTGATCCAAATCTTTTCATTTACAACATAGTTAAATTATTTTGTTTCCACAAATGATAATAAATATACTTATTGTCATGACATTATTCTTGTAGTTATAACAAAGGATGTTTGGTCTCCAATAATGTTTATTTCAATTATTTCAACCCTTCTCATTTATATTAATTAACCTTATGAAATTTATATTATTTCTACATGATCTATGTCTTCATCAATGTTATCTTCACTTCTTATAACTCCACTTGAACCTTATTCTTATTCATCACTTTCATATTAAAAAATTTATCAATTTTCATGTGAAATATTCACATGATAAACTTTTATTTCCCCACTTTCATCAACCAAATCATCATTTATCTCAACCATATTTTAAAGCCTCTTGTTACAACACTTTTATTAATTCATTTTTGATGAGTACCCAAGAAATATGTCTTATCCACACTGATTATGTAATTTTATACTCTTCTCTATTTTGATAATAAAACAATTTCTTAAAAATTCTTGAAATCTCTTGGGGATAGTATTATTCCCACACACACACACACAAAATTAGTCCTCACTTTATTTTCACATAGAAATACTATATTTGAGTTATTTACCACTTCCAGAACAACTTCATTCCAATATATATCTTGATTATTCTTATCTATAAGAAATGATTGTTATATTTTAAAAATTATGTGATTTCTTAATTCTACTACCCCATTTTTATGGGGTGTTTTAATGGATGAATCCTACTATTGAATTCTATGTTTCTAAAAATCTTCCTCAACCTGATGATTTATAAATTTAGTTCCATTTTAAATTTAGAATCTTGATTTTTCAAATAATTTATATTTTCATCTCACCTCTACTGTAGAGTGATATATATTTATACCTTATTCTTCTATGTTATTGGTATAATGCATACCTTATTGTAGAAATTGTTAAAAACAACATATAATTCCTTTGGTGTCTATTTAATTGGTTTTGATTGGCCCACAAACATCCATGTGACCAAGATCAAAAATCTATATTCATTCATCTTCATTTTCTAGTAATAAAATGTGATAATAATCCCCTTTTGGCATGAATAACATATATGACTTTGATCATATGTTAGATAGGGAATAAAAATACCCCATTACTCTTTTACAGCCTCTCTAAAGATTTTTGGATCAAATGGCCATACTATTTATATCATAGCCTATTCTCCTCCCCTTTGGAAAAAATAAATATATTTTAATCTAAGAAAATTTATAGGTTTCCTTTGTTTCTTATTCCATATATAATAAGTGAACCATATTTGTTTTTGATAGTATATAAATTTTTATTTAACACCATATCATATCAATAGTCACACAATCAGTTGATGTTGAGAATATTATGACTTAGCCCATCAACTAAGAGAACATCAGTCCTCATGAGATATTCTCTTCTAAAATTTCACTTTCCTATGAAAATAATCATAAGACCCTCATAATTCATGAAATTAACAACACCATTTTTTTGTGCATGAAATTCATGATAAGAGATTTATTTTTCCCATCTGTGATGTACATATATTGTCCAATATCAATGATATCAAAAATTATATTTCCTTCAAGGAAATTTTAGAATCATTATCCTTATATAAACTCTCGTTTATCACCAATTTTAGTGATAAATTTTCTTTCTGAATAGTTGGTTCTATGAACTCTTCTTTTTCGTAAAAAATAGAAAATTTATCTTAAGCTTTAATGATTTTGGATAAAGGATCAAACGTTTTATTTATTCCACTTTGAGTTGTTCTTGATAACATTTTTTGCATTTTTTATGTTCAATTGACTACCTTATACCAAAATAATTCACAAAAAAAGAGTATCTATTTAATTAAAAATAATTATTAAAAATTATGTTTTTCTATTTGGAGTGGCGTTGCTCCTAGAAGGGCCTATTTGAAATAAATATCACATATTAAGTGTGTCCCAAATTTCCATAGAAATAAAAATATTAGTCATTATTAATTATAATTTTATTTCACTACATGATATGTTTCATTTCTAGTAACATAATGATATTCCTTATTTCTAGGATTCAGTGCTTGTGGATTTGAAACAACTATAGATCTCTGCTTCTCTGTCACATTCTTCACCACTAGTTTGAATTTTGGTTTAGACCACTAAACTTCAATAATTGATATACATTATTCATCAAAAAAAATGTCTTGACGTGACGTTGAAACCTTTGTATTCATAGTAATCATACTAGGAGAAAATAATAATTCTTGATCTTCAAACTTCCTACATTAATTCATAACTTCATCTTTATACTCCCCAATTATATTAACTCTTTCCTAGATAATTTTTAGTAAACCATTAATATTTTGGGTTTGTTATTAAATTTTATGTTTCAATTAAACATCATTTACTAAAATTCATAAAATTGAATATTTGATTTGTTAAATATTTGTCTTCCTCTCAAAATTTTCATGTTTATATTTGAATCATGAACCAATTCATTGGTATTCTTAGTCTTTACTATCCTAATATCATTTTCTTGATGGGATTACACATGTTACACCTATATATATTCCCTCACTATTACTCCATCATTATCATCAACAATATTACCATCTCGTGGCTTATCTAAAATAGATATCAATGCAGCATCATCATTACAATCATAAAATTCTTCTACTTTACATTATCTATAACAATTATCTTCTTTTGAAAGATAATTTTCTTTTTAAATGGCCTCCATTGAAAATTATATGTACCTTTTTTGTATTCTTATTGGAAATTTTTTCTTCATCTTCATAATATTTATTTTTTTGTGATATTTATCCAAAAAATATCCAACCATTGTATATATGAATAAATCATTTAAATAACCCAACACTAGTATCCCAGAGTTAGTGGTTACTTTATTACATTAGCACTGGATACAAAAAAACACATCCTGAAGGGATAAATAGTTTAGTGGTCTTGGTAAACTAGATATATACATAAATATATTATTATAATTGAAACATGAAATAAAACATATGATTTTATTTTATTAAACCATTATTCCATTTATAATATCCCTAGATATCAATCATATACACTTTGTATCATTATTTCTAAATGAAATATAAGAATGGTTTGGTCTCTAATACTCAGTAAGGGTATGAATATAGCAGAAGATATCATGAATAAAAAAGGCATAATAAGTACTTCAAGGTATATAACTAAAAAACATTCCATTTAATCAATTTATTTATGATTAAGAATAATATGGTTGGAATAAATGATGATAAAATTGTTCCATATAAATAATCACATGATCTTGAAACTTATCCATGGATATTCTGACTAATTGAGTAACAACAAGGTCATAAATAACTAATCTCATAATAAGGGAATTCATAATGTTGTAAATAATAACTATACAATAAAAGGATAATTCCAATACGTCTTACAGAAAAGGGTAAGGGATTGTCCAAATACCCAAGCTAGTTGTTCTCATGAAACTCTTAGATGAATCAAGGGGCTTTAGCATCCCACCTTATTTTACTAATTAAAATGTATTACTCATATGAAAGGGGAGACACATTATCAACATTAACATTTATATTTAAATTGACTATATCTAATATTATTACATTCCACATTCAATAAAAAAATCATAAATCATCTAGAATAATATTGATAATGCCATTATAATAGTACATCCCTAGTCAAACTGAACATAAACCATCTAGAGAAATAATATGTGTGGTATAATTATGTTATATACCTATTGGTACATAACTAATATAAGGTTTTTCATTGAAAAATATAGATGCGATAAAATGTATTTAAAAATGTTCATTATAAAAATTTTATTTTCACGTTGAAAATAAATTTTAAAAACAAAACATTTCTATAAAATTAGTAAATACATTTAATTTTAAAATGAATATTATAATATTTTAATGGAATCTAAAAACAATTATGGAAGGTAATTTTTTACATGTCGTATTATTTAAAAAAATGTAAATTTTATACTTTTTTAAAAAGGATAAAAATTACTTCTTTTAGAAAATGGTTGGAATATTATTTTGAAACCATTTTAAAAAACAATAACATGGGTAATAATTTATTTATTAAATCACATAGATAAATTAAAAATATTCATGAAAACATTTTTATAAAACATATATATGGGAGAAAAAGGGTTTTCTATTGAAGAGAGAAATGATGTCAGTTTTATTTAAGTACATTATTTTGGTATATTTTTTTCATAAAGATAAGACAATGAGTGGAAAACATGTATTATATAGTAATAAAAATATGATAAAAAAATTCATGTGATTATGCAATTAGAGTTCATAATATTTCATCATTGTAAACTTAATCATGATCAATCCTGATAAAAATGTGATTATAACATAAACCTTTACAAATTTGGTAATAACTTCTTAATCATAAGCCTCATTAAAGAAATAAAATCAAAATAAACATTAAATACCAATAATTTAAATTGATTAAAAATATAATATATCAAATGGACACTATATGAACCACATAAGAGATATATGTGGTTAATTTGGCATACATCTCACAGAAGTAAAAGTGGGGAGACAAACCCTTACCTCAGGTAAAATCTCTATAGTATATGTATCTATCTCTTATATAATAAATATAGAATTTTTTAAAAATACATTAAATAAAAAAAATTTATTTTCACTATATATAATTTACTTATAAATTATTTGTTAAAATCATGATAATCACTTTGTTTTTCATGAGTGTTTTGGTTCAGTAATTTTGTTCCTTTTACTTTGACCATCATTACATCAACTACATAATGTTAATAATTATTTAATTATAATATCTATTCATTATATAATTATTTAAAATGTTCCATAAATGTTATATATTGTAAAATGTGTTACACTATTCATGGATACAATAGGTTGTACGTACGCATGAACATAGTTTCCATTTTTCCAACAGATTGGACATAAGAAAGGTAAATAATATTTAAAATTACAAGAAATGTTATTATTTAAAATATTTAAAGTATATTAATTAAATAAATACTTATTATTATCCATGTAAAAATCAAATTAAAACTATTTTATATGATTATGTGGAGGTGGTACTCCATATGTACACACGAGCAACGTTATTGTTTTCCAACAGATTCGAATGTATAAAGTTATATGTAATATTTTAATTAAATATCTATATTAACGTCATAAAAATCATATAAATATGTCAAATCTATCATTATATCCAACAATGGGATGTGGTGGTGGATTACCAATTGCACCGGTTCAGGAGGTGGCAGTCCACCCTAAACATGATTGATAGTTTTGTTTCTAATTTGATGGAAAAGGATATGGGTATAAATTATATCACTAACATAATAAAATATAGTAATATCATATATACATGTGTTTTTTTAGTATATTTGGAGAATATTTTATGGATTTTCAATAATAATTAACTCAAAAATCATGTTCAATGACTTAACCTCTTCTTGGGATAACCTCTTTATGATTATGCATAAGGCCTTCCTAGATAAGATTTATGAAACAAATTCCTAAAATTTGTGGGGAGGGACTTAAATATGATATTTTCATATATATATATTTTGAACCATAAGGCATTGGGAGTGTGAAAATGAGAGGATATTGGGTGTCCCTTTATAAGTGGGGGTGAGGACACACAAGGAATTTTTGCATAGAAAAAATCAAACCTAGGTTTTCCACAAGACACAAGAGTTAAAAATGAAATATTATATAACCATTTATGATTTAATTTCTATATATTTCCATAAAATAAGAATTTTAATATTTTATATGTCATTTGTTTCCTTATATTTTTATTATAGCCTTATGGTAAACCCGTTTTAACCTAATCTATGATAATTAATTTTTATTATTTTTATTTTTTATTATGAGAAAAAAATAAGTTAGACATACTATTAATATAAATTATTATTATTTATAATAATTAATTCATTTTTATGAATTCAATTCACATAATTGGGAGAATTTAATTAAATATTAGAACCATAGACGTACCTAAAAAGATGTTTTCCAAAAAAACATAATTATATAAAGATTTCAAATTCAAATTCAATATGAAACTGATTATAATGATTTAAATTGTATTGATAATAATAATATTTAAATATAGATACTTTTAAAACAAATTTAAATAAAAATTTATTTCTAATTTCTTTAAATGAAAATGTCTTTTTAAATAAAAAGAAGAATTTTTCGTTATTCATAAGCAAATTAATATTTTCAAAGATTTATCAAAAAAATAAATCGATGATATATATAAAAATTTGATTCCAAAAATGAATTAAATTTTTTAATATAAATTTTATAAACTTTTTAAAAATTATTTTTATAATATTTGGGAAAAGCATGAAAAAATAGCCTTTTTGAAAAATACAGTTTTTTGAAAAATAATTCTTTTTCATTCAAATGATTATTATTTTATTTTATAATAAATACAAAAACATTAAATTTATTTAATAGATGTGTAAATATTATAATTTTCATAATTTATTTATTAATATTTATTCCTTCTAATTTAACATCTACGTTCTAAGAATATACTATATTATGGTTATTTTAGACTCAAGGTTGAATGTACCACAAGTTATAATAGAGATAAAATTTAAAGAAATATATTTTGTTAGTTATTTAAGCTCAGTGTTTCATGTCACATATTCTATCAAACAAAATGTTATTATTTTATAATCACAGTTTGTTAGATTATACCCACCTTCAATAAATTGCATACTAACAATTTGATTTTGTGGTTGGAAAATAATGGTTTTCCATATGATAATACCTTTGTTGAAAACACAAATAAAAATAGGGTTATCAAAACATCATATTAATTTATAGAAAGGTATATATAAATTTTATCTTGCATGAAACGTAAATATTTTTCTATGTATAAAATAATTGTTCCGAAATAAAAATATGGACATGGAAGAAAAAAATAATTAATTATATAGAGTGATAAAGATCATTGATCACATGAAATTGAATGATCAAGAGAAAGTTAACAACCCAGAAACCATAAATATGTGATGAATTAAAATAAAATTGATTCATTAGATATTAATTTAATGAGAAAATTTGTTGATCCCTTATCTTATTCCTAGAGTTAATGGATTCTTTTATTATCAAGATTGAGAACACTAGAAATTATACTTGATATAATTTTTATTTTATAAATATAATTTCATCCTTTCATTGTAATTAGATCATTACAAATTCCATTTCATACTCTAATATATGAATATCTTGGAATAATTATGTGTTTCTGAATCACTAAAATTAACTTCTAGGGGATTAAAATATCCATAAAAAATAAAATTTTATTTTTTCTGTCCATAAATATTTACCAAAGAAAATCAGTTAGGAATTAATCACTAAACACAAAAAATTAATATCTAGATATCAAATTCTTTCATTCCAAGTGTATTTATTTGTTAAATCATTTATGAAAAAATAATTTTATATTAACTAATACCTCATGTAGTCCAGTGGTAGGAGTTTCAGCCTTACCAACCTTCAATTGTGTGTTTAAGCCCCGTGGACATGCCACATTCGACAGGTTTTCACCCAGTATAAAGGTTTTACTTTTTTTAAAAAATATAATTCATATAATGTTCCAAAAAATTTGATGAATATCCTCAAAAATAAAATTAGTCCCGAAATCACTTATTAACCGCAAGGGTTATCAATATCACATATTATTTTTCAATGAAACTGTAACAAATCTTAATTGACTATTATTACCATAACATCAATGATCGTATTGACCCTAAATTTTATCAATAAATTTAATATTACATCCACATAATATAAATTAATTCTTTATTAAATAAAATTCTCACTAAAACATACATCAAACCAATGGGTTGTATTACCATAAATGTCTCTAATAACATCTTTAATTTTGAGAAACTCTCATCACATAAATCTTCAAAATGGGGTGTTTATGACACAAAACTTTTGATCAACCTTAAACTCATAGTCTCATGATGTTATTCATAACTCTTAAGTTAATAATACATGAAGACATATATGATTACAAAATTAACATAATCTATAGATGTTTCATGATTCTTATAAAAAATAACATTGTTAAATAAACTTCTAAAACATAATTCTTTAATATAAATACATAGGGACTTTATTCATTCCATGATGGAAATATTAATAGCATAAGATTGGCCTTCACCCCTTAGTATCATCTAAGGTATATTTCCTTGATTCTTGAAGAATTCATTTTCATAGTTCCCCAAATCCTTATATCTTAAATACTAAACATTAATAGCTTTTTTCTTACCTTTTAAATCATTATCCTGATTTCCTTAATCTCCATTGTTGAAGAAAAGTCGCAATTCCGAGAATATATTAAATGGGTGTTTCTTTCTAAAATTATTACATATTGTAAAATAATTATTTTGATTATTCCCATTATCCATTATTTTTTGTGTCATCCTTTTATTCTTTTACTTCCCTTTAAATTTTAATACATTTAGAATTATTTATCTACCTAGATAGGATATGATATTATGTTTTCATATGATAAAAAGGTTTTGGATACATATAAACTTTGAAGGTTTTTTTTAAATGATCAATGAAATATTAAATATTATTATATATATTATGTATGTAGTCTATATCATTTTTGTAACCATGTAAATTTAGCTTCATTCTTGGAAATATTTTACTCTTCCTTTTATATTATACTCAACAATATTCTCTCCATATCCACTTGTTGTTCATGAGGAAATCATTTTCCATGAAATATACCTTAAAATAATTCCATTCCATTTTTTTCTATATTATTATCATTTTTAGTATATTGAATCAATATCCACCATTGATCTACATCTCCAAAGAGAGATGAACTAACATAACAACCTTCTCCATTTCATTACTTCCTAGAGAAATAAATTTCTTCACTAAATAACTTATCCATTTCTCATATACAAATGGATTTTTAGTCTCATTGAATGATGCAGGATTCTGATTCATGATGTGGTCTAACATTAGTACACTAAATGGTACATCATTATTCTAATCTATACAAGAAATTTTGTTACTCATAACTAATTTCATCTTCTCTAAGATAGTTATAATTTGATCTATTCTAGTTTTTGATAAATCTCTAGCATCGTTATCATTCCCATTATATAAACTTTTACTAGTAATTTCTACATTGATACAATTACCTTTTCTTCATCTATGTTCCATTTCTAAACAATGTAATGAACTAGATTATATCATAACATTATGAAACATAATGTATTATCCCAAAACAAGTGAAACACTTTCCATAAATTGAAAATTTTATGCTTATCAAATATCATAATCATAATCATGGTTTCATAGGGAAAGTTTTAAATTAATAAAAATATTTTCAAATCCATCATAATGGTTTATAAATTAAATGTTAATTATACCATGTATATCCCCCAAGAATATCAAACTAGTTGTGTCGTAAGGCCCATTGTCGTGCCCCAAGTGACGATTAAGTAAAATTCCAATATTCTATTTTATGATTTGTTACCCCAAGGTATAACTATTCTAGAACCATGTCCACTTTTAGTATCTATATAAAGATATATTTCTAGGAAAAATAACATAATATCTTCCCCAATAAAACAATATAATGTTCTTATATACATATCATCAATGTCTATTATAGGGTTATTTTCCTTAATCTATATTTTCCTAAATCTAGTTCCCAAGGTTTGTACGAAACTACCTATGATACAAACTATAAATTCATTATCCCTAGTATCTTATAGTCTATGGTTACTTTATTATTTTATAAATATAAATAATTAATTTAATCCAGAAAGAAAAAATTGTTTAGTAGCCCAAGATAAATAGATACATACATTAATCTCTTATTAAAATTCAAACAAAAAATATAAAATAGTATTTTCAGTGATTACACCATTATTACCTTTATAATATCCCCACATATCCATCATAATACACTTCTTGATATCCTATTGAAAGGAATCATAACAATGGGGTATTATTTAATACTCAGTAAGAGTATGTGTATAATATAATCAATCAGGAATAAATCAGTCATAATCAATATGGAAAGGTAATTAATTGAAACACATTATGTTTAATCAATGACTTGACCATGACGAAAAATATGGCATAAATAAATAATGATCAAATAATTCTATATAAATAATCACAAGGACTTGAAATTAATACATTGATATTTTGAATAATCAAATAGTCACATAGACATACATAACTAATCTCATGATGATGGAATGCATAATGATGGACATTATAACAATACAATAATTTCCTCATTCCAAGAAACCTTATATAAATGGTTAATCAATCTTTGAAAAACTCAAGCTAGTTTGTACCATGAGACCTAACGATCCATCAAGGGGCTATAACAGACCCCTCCCATAACTGCCAACGTCCAATGTGTTCCTAAAATAAAATTATAGAAACATAATAAACATGTAAATTTTTATTATAAACTAGTGTATGAAATGTTAATACATCGCCAATCAATAAAAAAAGTCAAAAACCTACCAGTATAATATAGAGAATGGAATCAGAATAGTATATCCCAAGACAAACTAACCATAAATCATCCATTGGTATAATAAGTATGGTATCATTACAATATATATGTAGTGGATCATAAGTAACATACGGTTTGTTTTCCTTAATGAATAAATATATCATAAAAATGTCGTTAAAACATTCTAGAGGAAAATATCCTCTTCACGTTGAAAATATATTTAAAAAACTAAAAAATTACTAAATATTAGTGAAAACATTTTATTTTAAAATAAAACTTATAAAAATGAAATTTAAGCTTCAAAAAAACCTAAGTGTTTAATTTTGTAAATAACATATAAGTTAATAAATCATTATTTTAAAACTATTGTAAAAGGTTAAAAAGTTCATCATTTATAAAATTGTTAAAAGATTCTTTTCAATATATTATTTAAAAATCTAAACATTGGTAAAAATTAATTAATAAATAATTTGGATAATGTTAAATAATTCATGAAAACATTTTTAGTAAACTTGGATTTGGAAGAAAAAAATTACTTCTACTAAAGAAAGAAATGAAGTTGACTTTATTTTAAAAATGTCATTCAGTATCTATAGATATTAAAGAGAATAAAATGAGAGAGAAACATGTATTCTATAAAAATAAATAAAGTACAAGAAAATTAATATACTTCATGATATATATATATCATAATATTTCATCATTGAAAGTAAATCATGAACAATATTGAAAAATAATCAAATTGTAACATAAACTTTTACCACATTGGTAACATCTAAATCATAAACCCCAAAAACAATACAAATGAAATGTTAATTAGAATGAATATAAAGAGATTCATCCAATAAAATATTAAAGGTGTATTATATACTCTATAAAAAAGAATTATGTGGTGAATATGGCATCCATCTCATGGAAGTACAACTGACATGAAAAACTCTTAACGTTGGTATGATTTTATTCATACATGTTTGTAATTTCATTATAATAAATATAGATTTATTTTAAATTTATTAAAGAACCATTATAATTACACAACCTTGATTCTACTAAAATAATTCCCCAATCTAGTTGGTTATGAGGCCTCAGGTGTGCCTCCCACTACACCAGAGGTTACCGACTAGCAGTGAGGGCCTAGGGTGTGATAATTGGGAGATTGTGCCATCATATCAGAGTAAGAAACAATAGAAATATCTATGTATCATACATGAAAATGATATAGAAAATTATGTGACTAAACGTGAAAATTTTATAAAATCCTAAAAGGGTATGTCATACATAAAACACTAGTCACACACTGAGATGACAATATTGATACAGGAGTACAAAAGAATGTAAAAAAAGTACAGGAATAAATTACTAACTCTAAGCCAAATGACATACCCAGTCTCTAGACACTATTAAACAGTACCATTCTGAATTAAAGAACCCACATGAGTAGCTATTCTTAAACATGAAACTATGGGCCTCAGCCCTATCCACCATGCAAATATGCTCAACCTGAATATAATACAGAAGGTTTAAACATACACTGAGGTGCACTTGAATGGGTGATAAATAATATCAATAGTCCACCTTGATTGTGAAACTATAAAGTATTATAATATAATTTTATTTAAAAGAAAATTGATTCTCCTAACTGAGACATAACAAAAAAGATATGTAAAACCAAAACGTAAAACCACAATCAAACATGGGTCCGCAATCTAGGCCAAATGGGTAAGTTCCACTATGGATTTTCAAATATATATTTGTATACTTGTATATTCCCATACAAATAAATATATATATAAATATTAATATTTATGAGTAAGTTAATGAAATAACATAAAACCAATAAACATTCGATCATTGTTCATGTAATCCTATTTTCCTGGATATATTGTGCAATGGAATTGAGTTAGATGCCATACCACTCGAGACATGTATCATTAATAAAATATTTGGATCTATAAATCCCAATTGACATGTACACTCTTCGTCCATCACTAGATATATATACTCGAGAACTAAGTCACCATAGGGGGGATAGTCATCAGACACCTTGGTTCACCAGTACTCACTTCCAATCACTGTAATGTAGTATTCTTGGGAAGTACATCTGGGAACCCTATAAATGGTCACTGATCTATATTCCATTATTCCCATTCTATTTTAATGTAATCCAATGTATGAACCCTAGGTCTTGGTACATTGGAGGTCATGATATTGTGACTTAGATAAACCCTAAGGTTCATAGAATCAGGAAATCTGTAAGGAGATCTCACTAGTGAGACATCATGCCCAACTCTTGAGAACCAAATTTTAATGTCAAATATATGTGTGATATTCCATGATCAACCACCCATCCAATGTAATGAATCGTTAGACTAATCCCAGATATAATGACTCTAAATCCTCATCATATGAAAAATTTAGGTAGGAATAATCATCCTTCATAAGCCATATGTTGAGGAGAGCATAAGCATCCCCTATAGACCACAAGTTGAGGAGAGTATAATCATCCACCTTCAACCCTGGTTTGAGGAGTGAACAGTCATCCTCATTTAACCCATGATCTGAGAAGATCATAATCATCCTCATTTCTTGGCAGAGTGGAATCATTAATGAGTAACATTATTAGGGACTCTATGCTCTTATATCTTTATAGTAGGCTCAATAGTCCAATACGAGGAAGTTCCATTGGAATTCCCAAAAATTTAATAATCAAATATACATGGTCAACATAAAAATCTGAGGTAGTACCTCTGGGTATACCGATAAACATAATAAATAACATGGATCATAATTTGGATCCTAGGAAGAATATATGGGCATCCCAAAGAGAAATAAAGATTCCTTGTGTAAGGTTCAACAACCACCAACCAAAAATCACCTATGGTAATTATTACTGGATCAAAAATAACCAAGTTAAAGTAAAAAAATGAGTAAGGGTGGATAACCCCCAAAAAACACTACTACTTGCACATATCTATGGGATTATAAGTTTGGAACATGTTCTATGGTGACACCCACTTCCATATTTATCCAAACTCATCGTACTAGCTCTGGGTCAATCATACATTAGGGAACCCACTAGCTCCCTTGAGTAAAACATTGAGAGGAATACTACATGGGATCCTCAATAGAAAAGGTAATGGATAAATCCTCTATGGGATCCTAAAATGGTAATAATGACTAAGGCATCCTACATGGGATCCTCAGAACAACACAAGGGTGAAGGCATCTAATAAGGAACCCTTTATAACCATATAAGAAGGAACATGCATCCTACATGGGATCCATAGAATGGTATATAATTAAATGGATCCTACAAGGGACTCCCTAAGTCATCATATAATAAAAGGAATCCCTTAGGGGCTCCTTGGTATAGAAGAATGATAGAGGAATTATATATGGATTGTCTAGATCCAAACATAAGCATATGAACCCTACTAGGGATCCTTATAGGCAACTACTTTGACGGTGTCATAGGCTAGAAGGGAACATCCCATAAGGGATAAATCCTAAAAGAAATATCTATGAAGGAATATCTTCAAGGGATATACCTCATGGATAATCTAATAACAGTTCTCACTCTCAAGATACAATGGAATATAAATTACTAGAAAAGGAACCTATACAACAACAAAACACCCAAAAATATACCTCAGAGACCTCAAATCACCTCATGAGTCTTACCATTACGATTTACATGAAAATATACATAGAATGGACTAACCATGGGTCCAATTCCAACTCCTTGATTAAAAGAAAAGAAGAATACAAAAGGGTGGTAAAGGAGGAGTACACAGCATGTGTACCCTAGTACATGGTGTATTCCATCGAGGCCCCACCTACACATGTATTTCTTTCCATACATGGCATGTAATTCCCATATGCATTGAGTTTTTACACTATTAAATGTTGTGTTCCCTCAAGGACCCACCTGGGTATGTATTTTTACCTATACTTGGAATATAATTCCCAAGTACACAGCATGTAATATGGGTACATGGAGTGTACCCTACATAGGCTACCCTATGGTGTCCCTAATGTATAAATAGTGGATGACCTAGACCCAACTATTATGGGATTTTGATTAACATATCATGTATAAAGTTAGTTATACATGATGTCATCTTACCATTATAGTGTGGAATTTTCTGCTTCCACTACGGAAATGGTATTGTCTGATGACTAATTATCGTATCGAAAGGGTATAGTAGATCCCATGATATAATGAGAACCTCAAGATACTTTGAAATTAATCTTAAATATATGTTCTATGGTCTAGATGCGTCTTACTAATTTGAAATAGTATATTTTTAACTATCATGTGTCGGGGGATCATAAGCATTGATACTACTTCTCATGAAGTTTGAACTTGGTGATCTCTAGTAGTGAGGTCATGAGGACGAACCCGCCAATAGGAACACCACATGTTTCATGTTTCATTGTATGTTTCTATATATGATCATGTGTAATGGTCTCCTAACTTGAGATCATTTTCATTGTATATCATTTGATCACATAATTTGATGTTAGACAAAAACCGTGATAATGAAATCATGGTGAGGTAGTTTGCGTTGGGTGCGTTATTGATGGAATGACATTGGTGGAATGGTCAAGAAATTATTTTTTCTTTCTGAGTTATGGAATAAATATATATTAGGCTGTGTTGATTATAATTGTATTACCTTCATAAGACCATGGCCATGGAAATTTAGGGTAAATCTGTCCAGTTAGATCAACTAATAATAATGAAAAATGGGTGATGACACCAGTTTGTGTCTGGCTTTATGATATATTAATGAAAATGAGATTATATTTCAAATTATGTGTTTGTGGGATGGTTTTCGCTGTTGTGACATTCCTTATCTCATAAGGGGCCATGATGGGTTGATAAATCACACTCTTGGTATGTGAATACTATTCACTACTATCGAGATAAGGTCCTAGAGGGTTACAGACAATAGCATATTCAAGAATATTCCTTATTCATTTTAATATGAGGTTTTCACATGGTGAGACCCACCAATTTGGTCTAGGATTTGTCCAAAGTTAAACGACTACCAAAGAAATAAATAAATTCATATTACTAATGTTATGAATAATGGGTATTGAATTTATTTATTTTTTGTATTTACAAGTTTTAAGTAAGTACATGAAAGATAATATTTAAACATAAATTAAAATATTCAAGGTTCATTAATATTTGTGGGAGTAAGAGTCGAGTTAATGGCTTAAATATTATCATGTAATATATTCAATATATTAGAAGAATGTGAGAAAAATAATAAATAGTATTTATGACTTAGTTTATTAGTAAAAATATTATTTATATATTGTGATTAATTTTTTAAGGTGTCGGACCAGAATTTCTAAGAAATTTCATTTCACTCTATCAATAGAAGAGGAGAGGAGTTTTCAATGTACTATTCGCTGCCACTATCTCTCCTCCTCTCTCTCCAACATCTTAAAGGGATAGGATCTAGATCCAAGGATCTCAGATGGATCTCTCTCTCAAGCATCACAAATGAAGAGATGTTGTTTCCGACGCTTTCGCCGGGGCGCGCGCATCCGTCTGCGGAGGACGCGCAGCCTGTTGCCCCGCATTCCCGCTTTCCAAAGGCGGGCGGCATTCGCTCCTTGTCAAGGGACGTCTGCTCCTTGATCGAAACGGGATGATGGGATGTCGGTTCTTCGTACTGTGGATTCCTCCTCAGAACTCATCACCTAGTCCGGGTCTCCCTTATAGATTTAATACGTAGTTCGTGAAACTCTTCCCAGTGCCATGTTTCCATGGACGCCGGTTAATTACACTTCTTCTGTCGGGACATTCCAAAGGGTCCAGTCAGGGCAGCAACCTTCGTTCAGGGGAGTAGTCATGTTGAGGCATCAGTAGCGTGTCTGAATGCTGGGGTACCTGGCATATCTGTCTGTTATCCTTGACCACAAGGCTTCTCGAGGGCGTGGAAGCCCGAGGCATCCCACATCGAGCGCAGGGAATTACATGTCATAGACACATATCTGAGGTTTTCCTCAGCTTACCGTGTTCAACACAGGGTATGCCGCGAGTTTAACGTCCAGCGGAGACGGATCAACCCAACCAGGGAATTAGCTAGGATAGATCGGATTGAGGGATCCTCCTTGAAGGGATATCGATACCGGGGCCAGCCTATGGGCGACTTTGAAAAAGAGCGTACCGACCTGGTCTCACCAGGATAAAACAGTCCGGGCGAGAATCAGAACGGGTGGTGGGTTGATGAATGGAGTGGAAGGAGAGTCAAATGGGACCATCGCAGGGGGCGACAGTGAAGTTGGTCTTGAGCCTTGACGAGGATTCCTACGTATCCCCGTGGCAGGGAATCAAAGTATGCGTAGTTCGGGATGGTGCTGGTAAACCGACGTGAAGCTGGACCTTGGCCCTATGAATTTCGCCAGCGTACCGACGTGAAGGTGGACCTTGGTCCGATGAATGTCGTCAGCGTACCGACATGAAGGTGGACCTTGGTCCGACGGGCATTGTCAGCGTACCGACGTGAAGGTGGACCTTGGTCCGATGGGAGTTGGGCTTGAACCTCTGGGAGGATTCCTACGTACCATTCCATGACATGGATCAAAGACCTCATAGTTTGGGGTGGTCACAACAGCTTGCCGTCGGACGGGAATTGCAGTTTAGCGTCGTGCTGGACGGGAGTGTGCAGTTTAACGTCATGCTGGACGCGGGTGTGACCCGACGTGAAAGTAGACTCGTGAGTCCACTAGTGGTGGGCTTGAACCTCGTAGAGGCTTCCTACGTACCATGCCTTGACATGGATCAGAGACCTCGTAGTTCAAATGGGGTTTTTCGGTAAACCGACATGAAAGTAGACCTTGGTCCACTATTGGTGGGCTTGAACCTCGTGGAGGCTTCCTACGTACCATGCCTTGACATGGATCAAAGTCCTCGTAGTTCAGGTGGTGGGTCGCAATGGATTACCACTGGACCGGAATGGGACCCGACGTGAATGAGCGACGGGTGGGCTTGAACCTCGTGGAGGCTTCCTACGTACCATGCCTTGACATGGATCAAAGACCTTGTAGTTCAGGTGGGGTTTGTCGGTAAACCGACGTGAAAGTAGACCATGGTCCACTATTGGTGGGCTTGAACCTCGTGGAGGCTTCCTACGTACCATGCCTTGACATGGATCAAAGTCCTCGTCATTCAAATGGGAATGTAGTTTAACGTCATGCCGGACGAAGATGGGACCCGACGTGAAGAAACGACGGGTGGGCTTGAACCTCGTGGAGGCTTCCTACGTACCATGCCTTGACATGGATCAAAGACCTCGTAGTTCGCTAGGATGGAGGGGTCAGGGTCGGTGTTCACTCTAAGCCCACGTGAGTCATGCTCAGTGTGAGAAACAAGAGGTTGCAAGGACCTGACGATCACGTCGCGAAGGGTGCGTCCGTGAGAAGCGAAGAGGGGCTTACGCGTTGGGCAGCCCATGGTGTTGGGACTTACTCCAGGATGGAGGCCCATATGGGGGTGCCTCGTTCCCTATCACACTCTCCACTGACCTTGGTAGTGTGGAAGTATAGAGATGCATGGGTGCAATCATCCGTACGAAAGGTTAGGGGATTACGCTCTAAGGCAGCCCTTCCCCTGCGAACATACACCACTCCGACAAGGAGGATCTCATTCCATTTGCGGAAGAGTTCCATTCCCGTGGAGATGAGTGGTGTAAAGAATGTTCGACCTGGGGGGACCCTTCGTGAGGGAGACGAGGTTGGGTCACAGTTTAACGTCATGTGTTGAGGATGTGGTGCTTGGCAGTTTAACGTCCTGCAGCTCGGACGAGGTGGTTTCGCTCCCCACCCCTAGGACTTACATAACAGGTACCCTCTGGTCCTTGGCGAAGGGAAGGTGCCTGTAAGGCCATGGTAAAGGGGGGTCGTGGGACGAACCATCGAGGGGTCCACGTTAGCGTGGCTATGCGAAGAAGCAATAGCCGTTAGCGTGCCTATGCGAAGAAGCATTAGGTGAAGCAACGCTATGGGTGGTATTGTCCATGGGACTTTGAAATCACATCGTGCAAACCTGGAGGGTCACACGGAAAGAGGAATTGCTAAGCATAGGAGTGTGCTTTGCGATGTGGGGTGCCTTGGCATTTTCATGGGGCATAGGTGTGAGTGGGAGGTGCTTTGCGAAGTGGAACAGTGTTCGTGGAGCACTGCCTCGCGAAGAAGGGGTTCCTCGCGAAGCAGGGTCCTACGAAGCAGTGTGCTTCACGATGTGGAGCGGTCCTGCCTTAGCATAGGGATCACTCGTATGGGTTGGGTGTTTGGCGAAGCCCAAGTGCTCCGCGGCTGCTCGGGTTCCCTTGGGAATCCCCTTCCTCCGCGAACGCCCTTGAGCTTCGCGAAGGGCATCCCTCCCGGAAGAGGGGCTCAAAACGAGACAAAGCAGAGTCGTCTCGCGAAGTAGAAATACCTCGCGGAGCTCATGATTCCTGGGGCAAAGAGTGCTTCGCGATTCAGGAGAGGAGAAGCCGAAAGGTCAGATTGTCCGTCCTCGGGACTCAGGGGGGAGTCCAGTATTTATAGGGAAGGGGCGTCGCGAAGCAGGGCTCGCACGCCGCCTCTGGTGCTTCGCGGTGGCTCGCGAACGTCAAAGGGGTTCGCGGAGGATTACCGCCTCTGGTGCTTCGCGGCGGCTCGCGAACGTCAAAGGGGTTCGCGTAGGATTACCTCCTCTGGTGCTTCGCGACGGCTTGCGAACGTCAAACGGGTTCGCGGAGGATTACCGCCTCTGGTGCTTCGCGGCGGCTCGCGAATGTCAAAGGGGTTCGCGGAGGATTACCGCCTCTGGTGCTTCGCTGCGGCTCATGAACGTCAAAGGGGTCCGCGGAGGACTACCGCCTCTGGTGCTTCGCGGCGCCGCCATGGTAGGAGCGCTTTGCGGCGGGGCTTCGCGGCGGGGCTTCGCGACGGATCTTCGCGAGGCAGCACGCCGGCCTTTTTCGTTCCTTTCTTTCGGGCCACATTTTTGGCGCCAACAGATGCGGTGATCGTCGGTGTGTCAAAGGTGACATCAGATCTCTGCGCTAGCACATGGAATTCAACTATTAGTGCTCCCATGGATTTCATGATGTGTGTGTGTATGATATATATAAATTCATCCTCAGATTCATCGAGAAGCAATCACCAAGGAAAAGAAAACACTTCACGCTGCTTCAAATCTAAACCGGGTATTTTCTGGTTTTATTTTTGTACTTAAAACTTTTCACACAAGATCCTCATATTAAAATGATCTGCTATTCACCAGTGTCAACAATTTACATCGATCATTGGTGAAATTATTTAAAATACCGCATGTTTGGGGCTTCCACTGCATACTCAGTTTCTTCAAGTGGTATCAGAGAAAAGCGTGTTGATTTTAAGCTAAGTATAAATTAAATTTTCCTTAAATTTAATGAAGGACATCGATATAGTTCCAATTCCATAATCGGAATCACACTCGGAAAATAGATTGACAATCTACAGTCATCTGATGTTTTGAATTCATATTTGATACTATATTTCAGGGATGTTTTGTATTTCGTCCAAAGACCATGTGGTCAAAATACTCACCGCAAAAACAATTTAGCATTTATATTATTTTTTTAAAAATAATTGTATTGTTATTATAATAAAATAATTATTTTACTTTTTTATAATAATATTATTAATTTTTTTATAATAGTATTAATTTTTTTATATTAATAATATTATTAAAATATTATTATTATTTTTCCCAATCCTACTGTATAAGCTTTAGAAAATAAATGGGAAGGTAAGGCCTGCAAGTGGGTCTTTAAAGAAAAATAATAACAATAAAATAACATGGGGTGGCGACTCATGGTAGAGAGAGAAAATAATTAGGTGGGCCCCTTCGTCTCCCTTATGGAGCCACCCTACGTGGATCCTCACTACCCACAGTGGCGCACCACAATGTGGTCGCCCTCTGGCCTGCCGTTACCCCATCTGGTGACCTCCCTCATCCGCGCCACCCTGCACTAGGCACCAATGCCACGCTCAACACCTCATTTCGGTGCCCCTCCCATCCAACTGCATTGCAGTGGCAGTCTCCCCAAGGCTGCCTCCCACCAGACCGGGTTTCCACCTCCTCTCGGTACCATATCGCACCAGCCAGACCACGCCGCACAGCAGTGGTAAGCCACCCCCTTGGCTTTTACAAGGGACCCTAGGCTACACAACCTCCTACCAATGCTCTAAACTAGCATCCTCCCTATTACATGTGCCCTTCACCTCGTCGGAGCCCTTTGGGCTTCCATTTGTCAGTCTGGCCGGGTACCCTACCGGCTCCTATGCATCTCACTGCCACCTCCTGCTTTAAACCCCTATGCACCAGCTAACCCCTGCCTGAACAACTGCTGATGTAACGTCATCAAGTCATCGCTCATTTTCTACAGCCACTGAAATTCCTAGTTTGGGATATTCGTGTGAGGTAACTCATTGTGCTGGTCTAATTAGACCTGAGTTGACCAGAAATGAGAACAGGCAGGTCTACCCAACCAAGAATGGGAGTGGGTGGGCCTGCCCAACATAGATTTCTCTTGCATGGGGTTGGCAGAACCTGGGATGGGCATGTATAGGTTCAGCTCAACCAGGACATGCCTGCCCAAGGGTTTTGGGGCCTGGGTAATATTACATAATAACAGGGTAATTAAAATAATTAATTTAATTATAGTTAATAATTAAATTAATTAATTATTAATTTTTTGTTTAATAATTTATTTGGAATAAATTATTTTAATTGGTGTTTAATTTAATTAATTTATTTATTTATTTTTTAGTTTTAAAATTAAATTAATTAATCGGTACCAAACAACATAATTATTGAATTAAATAATTAGAGTGAAAATTTTAATTCTATTAAATTCCCTCGAAATTATTTAATGAAAGTTTAATTTTTATTCTGTATTTAGTATGTATATGTGAGTTAATGTGTTTATTGATTATGAGCTAGAGACCAACCAATGATTGTTTGGTGTTTGATATTTTATTTAATTTATTTATTTAATTATTGCATGATTTTTTAATAATTAGTTTAATTAATTTAAAGGTGATCTATCTATCATCTTAGACTTGTTATATGTATAAGGGTTTATGTTCCCATTCTCATAGTTTTATCTTTTACCCTGAGAACCCCTCACATGAATGTGAGTACTGTTGTATAATGATGAGAAGAGGTGTGACTCATTTCACACCAAGTAACGGAAACACACCATATAGGATTTAGATGCATTGGGTGGGAATACATTGTTATTACAAGCCACACAACTTATTATAGTGCCCCTAGGGTCAAGGTTGGTCCATTATTTACTCAACGGATCAACTAGTAGTATTGTCTCATGATCAGGTCATCATTTTGATTAGCATGGTCTATTATTTTTTTGAATGTGTAGCTAATGTGCGATCACATAGAATAAAATAAACAATCATGAAAATTAAAATGAACATGTGATACAATGAAGTTTTCTATTTGTTTCATGGTGAGTTGTGAGTGATATTACATAGTCCATGCTTATAAAAATTGAAAAATTATTTCTTTCATCACATAAAAAATAATAAACCCTCAAAGATATATTATGTCATTACAGCCTTCCATCAATCAAATTTGGACTAAACTGGCTATTTGAGGTGCTGGACATGCCATAGCTGAGGGTACCTCTAACTATCGGGGAGTCCTTATAAGAGTAATGGGTTGACTTAACTAAAGTTCTAGTGAGGATTTTATATAGCTCACTTTCTATCATTTTAGAGGCAAGCATTGAGTAAATCAAGTTCTGATTTTAGATACTAGGACTTCAATCAAAAAAGAAAGGATCGTGAGTTCATGCGATTGGCCATCCAAAATCCTACCTTGAACCCTCTATATATTGGAATATCCATAACTTGTAGACTATTAGGGGTATCTCTGGGATCCTTTCCACTCTAATACCATAGATATATAGTATTTTGATTCTAGCATAGAGGGTTTTTAGAATTTGATAAAAATAGTGGGAGACATTTAATGCTTTAATTATTTAATCAAAAATGCTTATCCCTATAATCCCAAAAAAGATACTTATCTTCTAACATTTATTTTTTTAAAATGAAAAATTATACTACAAGTTTAAAAACTCTGATATATATATTGGAAAAAGTAAATTTCCACTCTGGAATGAGTATCCAAGAAAAATACAGGTGCTTGTGTATAGTATTATGATATAAGAAACTCAAGGCACCAGTGTCCCCAACATTGTTAAACTACCTCAAGAAGTGAGATTGAAATTGATAACAGAAGACTGATGTACAAATCATATGATGGTTATGTCATTATTATTTCATCAAATGTTAGTTATGGTCGCTACATTGGGACATTGATTATAAAACATGAAGTTGCATCTCTGAGTTGTTTGAAAGGAGAAAGTGAAGAAATCATATGAATAAGTTGAAGGTTACATTGGAATATGTAAATTGAAATATAGATCATGATATTTAAATGGATCCCTTCCTCATATCATTTTCACCCCTTTACTCAAGTTTTTTTTAAGTTATAAAATGAACAGGTTTTGAGTAAACTCATCAATACCTATTCAGGTAAGGTTCTTTAAGTGAACAATATGTCGAATATAGTTTTATCTTTCATTCTTATGTTGAATAAATTGAAATAAAAGATGAAATTTCCAAAAGGAAAGTAATGAAAATGGAACATTTGAAACATCCTTTAATGAATGAGGTACTAAAAACGTTATTTTCATTTCATATTATAACACAATGTAAGTTTAAATGAAATTAACTAAATTAAAAGAAGCAAGTTACAAATTCTTCCTCTAGAATACTCATCAAATGTACTTTTTTAGGTTTACTACTTGGTTATTGAAAAAATATATTGGTGACATATGTATTCTAATACGATAACCAATTAAGTATAGAAAACTTATTTGAAGTTAGATGTATTCTCCAAGTGACTGAGAAACGGTGATACCTAAGCCAATAGTGAGAAGCACAAGACTTATTAATTTCCATGTGAATGATTCATGTAGAACTATTATTTAGTAGAACCACAAACATTAATATCATGTGTCCTTGGACATAAGGAGACATTCTTCCATGTTTTGGAATGACTGTTTTTTTTGTATTTGAAACTCAATCACTAGTTTAGTAATACATGAATCATAGGAAATGGGTGATGAATATAAATTTAATAATTATAGCAAATTATAAAAAGATAATTCTATGTCAAGTAATACAAAAATTAGACATCAATAATATACCAAGTATGGTATTTAGGCTCTGCATAGCTAAATACCTTTGGTATTATCGACATCATTAGTTTGGACAAATGAACTTTTAAAATGAAGGTATGTCAGAAAGCTTTTTGAAATAGTTCAACAAGTGAACGTGAACTATTACAATGGTAAAATAGATGTGTATATTTACTTAATATAGTTCCTTTAAGTAATTATGTAATGATAAAATAAGTTCATGGTTAGAAGATATTATCCTCTTAGAGCTGAAATGCTGAAGAATATCTTGACTGTGCAATCCTCGATCATGATAATATAGCATAGAATAATTCCTAAAAGCAGATTACCTTATCCACATAATAAAATTTATTTTAATGAGGAGAATATATGATGAAGTATTACATTTTAACATTTATCAAAAAATTATATCATGGATTAATTCCTAAATGCACATTTTATACATCAGAGTATTGATGTAAGTATATAAAAGTTGCAACTTGCAGAAACTTCCATTATATTTCTTGATGTGCTTCGCAAATAATGGAGAAATACCATAATAATATGGGAACTAAAATAAAAATTAGATATCATACGAGTCATAAAATGATGATAAATCCATTATATGAACATGTGTTTGGTTGCAAAGAGTTTTTTAGGACATAAAAAAACTAGCATTAGGAACAAACATAATGTGCAACTATTGTAATTATCCTAACAGTTCATTAGGATGTTACCTAAATCCCTAAGATAGAAAAGTAGGTAGTAATGTAATATACTACATTTATATAAAATGTTCAACATCTCTATTAGAGATATTTGGATCTATATTGAATTGGGTTTAGTCAATTCTCAAGATGCATAAACAGTTGGCATAGGAACTAGTTCCACAAGTGCATGTGGATTGGAGTATGTTCTAGTGACACAGACTGCGTGGGAAAGATAAAACCATGGTGATGGTTTTTATATTCAACACGATCGATGATTTATTATTTAATGTGAATAATATTTCCTACAAGTAATTAGTGTATGGAAATTATATAAGATTGAAAATACAAATAACAATTCAAAAATAGACTCTATGTATCAAATTAGAAAGCAGATTATAAATTGAATGATGTAGTGGGTATTCAAGTGATTTGATACATGGATGGTATAAAATTGGTACAAATAAGGCTTGATTGGTTTGACAAAGTCATTATTCAAAAATCCATTAGAATTTTACTTGCCACATCTAGTTTTGTTGATCATATTATTTAGCATTGTATTTCACGACCACCAATCGTGCACGGTGTCTATACGAGGAAACTAGAAAGGGATGGTCACATCACAGAATGCTAATAAAGGTTGTGAGTTACTGAAATCTGGTTTACTATTAAAGTAAACAACAATATAATAGAATATACATTTGAAAAAAATTTCCTCCATGTGTCTACTAGAGGTTAGTAGAAGCACCAATGTTTTCCAAGTAAAATAAGTTCGACAACATATGTAAAACAGATGGTCTTTTCAAGTTACTTAAGACCAAGATCAAATTTATTCTGTAATGATTGAATTAAAGTAGAAACCTAAGTTCTAGGTAGCATGATCTAATGAGGTAGATATATAGGTTTCTTGGTCCAATTAAATCATACGTATAGTGACATTATAATGAAAAATACAAGTTGCAACAATTCAAGAGATTAATTTTTTCATATGTCATAGGGCATAATCTCTTCAGGTTGAAATGTCTAGGATATGGGAAGAGATAAATGTGGTGAGTTGAAGTCCATAATATTAAGAGATATATTAATCATGTATTACATAATATAAACAAGTATTGATATTGCTATGATATGCTTTATAATAGGAAAAAATCAGTTATATCTAGGAGCACTTCAAGGGATTCAGTCAGAACTATCTAATTGTACTTTGGGAAGTACAAAAGATAGTACTTTCTAAGTGGATAAGAAAGGATATTAGTTTTTAGGGATACAAACTCGTCTTCCATAAGTCCATGTGATCTACTATAATAGTTAGACTAATGGCGATGATAGAATCAAACTCATATAAGCTAGTGGTATCCATACATACAAATATCGAGTATGTTGCATATTTTAAGGAAGCTAAGAAGCTGTTATTAAATACAATGACTTATTCTAGTTCTTGGAATCCCACCTGGTGAGAAAAGTATTATCATAATTTAAATAATGATATTATTACTAGATAATTTGTCAAGTTATGATTGGAGATAAGTGGGATATACTCAGGATACCATCTCTTGAGAAGTTTTACTCAATGATACAAGGTCATAATAGCAAAATACCCACACGGTGGAACTCTGGATGAAAGTGTAGATAAATCCATCACTCAGAAGAATCATGATGTTCATAATGTGAGTAGCTAACAAGTTTGGTTAACAAGTTGGCTCTAGTGAAAGTTGTAGTGTTGAAATAGTGGTTCCCTAGACACAACTATTTGGTGCTTTTGATTACCATATCGTGTATATAGTTAGTTATACATGATGTCATCCTACCATTATAGAGTGGACTTTTCTGTATCCACTATTGAAATGGTAATGTCCAAATATTAATTGTCATATCAAAATGGTATAGAAGATCTCAGGATATAATTATAACCTCGATATAATGTGACATTAATCTTAAATATATGTTATATGGCCTAGATACATATTGCTGATTGAACATAGTAGATGTTTGACTATCAGGTGTTGGGGGATCATAAGTATTGATATTTCTTCTCATGAAGTTCACATTTTATGATCTCTAGTAGTGAGGACATGGAGAAAACCCATCCAATAGGAACACTACATGTTTTGGGTGAATTTGGATGTTTCTATCTACAATAATTTGTAATGTTCTCCTGACTCGAGATCATTTCTAGTGTATGTCATCTGATCGCGTACTTTGATTAAAGATAAAAACCATGATGTTGAAATCTTGGTGAGGTAGTTTGTGTTAGGTGAATCATTGATGGCATGACATTGGTTGAATGGTGAAGAAAGGATTTGTCTCTTCCTAGTTATAGAAGTAATATATCTTGGGCCATGTTGATCAGGATGGTAGTACCTTTATAAGACCATGGACATGGTAGTTGAGGGTAAATCTGTCTAGTTGAATCAACTAATAATTAAGAAATAAAGGGTGATGACACACGTGTTTTTCCTTCATTATGAGATATTATCGAAAAAGTGATTAAATTAGATAGTATGTGTTCATAGGCCTGTTTTCACTGCTGTAGCATTCCTCATCTCTTCAGGGGTCATGATGGGTTGTTAGATCCCACTCTTGTTCTATGAATACTTTTCAATACTATTGAGATAAGGGCCTAGAGAGTCACACACAATAGTGTATTCAAGAATATTCCCTATTTTGTTGAATATGAGTTTTGGATATGGTGGACCCCACCACTGGGGTCCAAGATTTGTCCAACGTTAAACGATCACCAATGTAATAATTAAATTCATGTTATTCAAGTTATGAATAATGAGTATTGAATTTATTTATTAATTTTATTTACTAGTTTTAACTAAATATATGAAAAATATTATTTGAACGAATATTAAAATATTCAAGGTTCATTAAGATTTTTGGGAGTAAGATCTGAGTTAATGGATTAATTATTATCACGTAATACATTTAATATTTTAAAATAAAATTATAATAATAATAATAAATAATATTTTTGACTCATTTTAGTATTAAAAATATCATTTTTATAGTGTGATTAATTGTTCGGGGGTGAAGCTGGCATTTCTATGTAATTTCATTTAACTCTATAAATAGAGGAGGATAGGAGTTTGACATGAACTATACACTGCCTCTCTATCTCCTCATGTCTCTCCCACATCCAAGAGAGGGAGTCTATGGATCCAAGGAGCTCAGATGGAGCTCTCTCTTAATCATCACAAGAAAAGCGATGTGGTGATCTTTGGAGAGTTGAAGGTGACACCAAATTTCTCACTAGCACCGAGAATTAAACTATCGATGATTCCATGTAGTTTTTGAAGCCTATGTGCATGATAAGGAGGAATTCAGACATAGATTTGTTGAGTGGAAATCACCAACAATGACTAGAAATCTCCCATGGATTTGGATCTTAACCAATTTTTTTACAGTTTTATTTTTGTGCTTTATCTTCTTCATGAGTGATCCTAAACTTAAATCGAGTTGCCATTCGCTGGCGTTGACAAGAATACATCGATCTTCAGTGAAATTTATTTAAAATCCCACTTGTTTGAGGCTTCTACTACATGCCATGTTCTGTCACCTAAAATGGAATGTCACTGTAATTATCTTGTTTGTGTACTTCTACACGATGTGTGACCCACAGAAGGACTAGCCGTGTACTCTACTTGGCCATGTTTTCCTACACGGGCAGCTTGACCAGGTACTTAATTACAGAGATGAGTACCATTTCACAACATGCACACCCTATTACATGGAATGTACATCAAAAAATTCATCTTCCCTAAATATGAAGATCATTTTGTGTGTTGAAACTGAACCACATACAGTGTAAATGGGTTTTCTCGAATAGAAAACCCCTAAATTTCCCCAAAACATCTGTTTTCATCGAAAAATCATTAGATTGGGACACAAGGGGTCGTATGAAAAGAATATAGCGGTTTTAAAACATGAAAACAATTAATTTCCATTTATTTATAGAAAAACATAAAAATTCCATACCTTTGGGCCAAATCCGCTAGAACATCGCTCATTTCTATGGTCCGTGGTTGTCATATGTCGATCTGGCACGTACTGAGTTCCATGATGGTACCTCTCTCTCTCCCTCTCTATTTCTTTTTCTCTATCTCCCTATCCTATTTATCTTGGTTACATGAAGGAGAATCCATAGTGGAATACATGAGAATCTAAGAGAAAATGAAATAAAAGAAAAAGAAAAGGGAGAAATGAAAAAGAAAAGAAAATGGGGATCATGCTAGCCCCAATGCCCAACTCATGTTTATGCCCCACCATGGAAAAACTCCCCATTCCAAAATCAATAAGGGATATGGAATATCAACCAGATTCTCCACTCAAAATTTATCATTGATGGAACATGTGTGAATAAAATTATATTTAATTAATTAATTATTAATTATTAATTATTCTATTAAGATTTTAATGGCATAAAATTACACAAAACTCTTATAATAGGGTAAAAATCCTTTTCTACAACAAACTATGTGGTTAGAAAAATTATCCTAGAACATCCCCTGGTGAAAAATACCATTTTACCCCTGAAAATCATTTAAATGCAAAAAATAAAATTTTCCCCAAATATTCAGTCAAGAAACACACAGGTCCTTAGAACCTCTCCACCATAAACCATCTCATCCCTAAGAATCATAGTGGTAAGACTAGAGTCCATGATCTCTACCCTAACAATATTCACAACCAAACTATCAGTATTGTCTAATAACCAATCATATAAAATCCACATCCATCTACTTCATAGAATATGTTTAACTATGATCAATATGGTACTCCCCACCCTAAGAATACCCTTATGGTCACCTCAAAATCAAGCTCCAATCCCAAAAGCCTATGAAAATTCCGTATTTAAACTAAAAACAAGGGTCACTACCCCCAAACGGCCAATGTTATACTCCCCTATATATGGTTTACCTTAAACCACTCCTCAAGAATTAAATTACAAGGTTACTTTTTCAAAACCAAAGGAGACCTTTAAAAAATAAAATAAAATAAGATCAGTGTTGGGATGATGCTCTCTCAGTGCACTAAAGATAAGGTCAAGAGAGATCGTGACCATCTCTAACCATGTGTACAATAACATTCCACAAAAAATTGATGTACATCTATATCTGATCCACACTCATAACCTGTCAATACCTTACCATGATTCAGCCACGGTTCAACTGTCTTATGGTACCCCATTCAATCATGATGACACCTCTACTATATAGGGACATTCAAAATTAAAATCCCAACTCACATGCAACAAATATGACATCATGTTCTGAAAACATCTTCCCACATCTTTCACATAGAAACTCACAAATTTATAATTAAATGGTACCATGAACAACTGATGTATACCTTTATCATCCAACTCGTACTCCTACATTTCATCCAAAATGATGCTAAGCTGGTCGTGCTACATGTAATATTAGTTTCATCAAGACAAAATATCTCTTAGAACTTCTCTTAATAATTGGGAACCTCTATTGTACCATTATTAATTTCAATGACAACTTGCCACCCGATATCATTCTTGTCATGAGAGTCCACCCACACTTTGATTATATTAACAATTGTAGAAACACTAGTAGACTAGGATAGGCACCTAAAAATTCCTACTCATCATGGTCAATCATGATACCAAATCACAAATGGTTCTTCATTAAAAGCTGAACACATTAATATGCCAATAGAACAAAACATGGGAACCTATGATCCATTGATCTTGAAATAAAGATAAAACCAAACTCACTTCCTAAAAAGGAATTTTAAAACTCATTGCAGCCTATCTCACACAATTTTCCTTAAAAAAAAATAGAATTCAACCTGTAAGGGTATGAGTCCAAATTAATTGTCTATAGGTATCCCACCTAACCATACAGAATAGGTCTCACAACTGGGTCACAAGATCTAAACACTAATCCCAAAAGATAAAACCTTTTCAAATAAGGTAATGATCAAAATTTTCTATAATGTTTAAAACTAAAAACACATAATATAAGGGCCTTATCCTCATCAACAATCATGATAAGGAATATCTCCCCGGAGGTCACAATACCAATGTAGAATAAGAGACTAAACTAACTCTCCTCAAACATATGTAGATGAAAATACCCCCTAGAGGTCAATTTCATGAGGGAATTCATGTTATCTAGTGGAATCTTACTCAAAAATTATTCTAGATAGCCATTACATGAGAAACTACACTCTACAAGGGGTACAACAGAATGGATTCATGTACCATATCAACTTACTAGGGTCACTACCCCTCCTGTTAATGAAGAATGACTCATTATCCTCAACACTAATGCCTCAATTTAGATCCACATAACCTACCATCATAATGATATATATATATATATATATTTAATCATAAGAACTAAATATTCCTCAAACATCTATAAAGTAACACACTAGAATGCCTAAATGACCTGAATACTATGTGTTGAATATGATGCATGAGACACCTCTTTCCATTGCCAGCCAAGAGTCGAAATCCCTCATTAGCATCTTTCTAATGGCCAAGTGCCAGAGACCCAAAATAAATCATAACATCCAAACAACATGAATTTATATTTAGGAGAAAATCATATACAACTATAACATATTAGTTCAAAACTAAAATCCCAAACCCCTATAAACTAGGAATTCTTACCAGAAAAATTATTCTTGATGCGCCAGTGTGATATAAATCATAGGTACTGATGCATTCCTAATGATCCTATATACTATATCAAAAATAGTAAAGACCATGAAATGAATACTCTTATACCACTTTGTAATGTCCCAACCCATATTTCACTAAAATGGTTCCTCGAGCCGATTGGTTGTGAGGCCTCAAACGTGCATCCATGTTTGCTAGAGGTTGTCGACTAGTAGTGAGGGCAAAGGGTGTGATAGTGGGGAGACTATACCCTTATATCATATTAATAAATAGTGTACATAACTTTGTATCATACATAGTAGTAAATAAATAGAGTACAGAAAATGTAAATAAACTATAATATAACATGTTGTAATAATAAATGAAAATTCTATAAAATCATGAATAGATATGTCATATATTCAACACTAGTCACCCACTAGGATAGCTATATAGATACATCATTATAAAATAAATCGAAATTAAAGTACAGGGATCTACTATTAACTTTGATCCAGACCACATATTCTGTCCTCATACATTGTCGAAGTGCATCAGAACAAATAGAAGAACCTACACGAGAAGATCATCTCAAACATGAAACTCTCAGTCTCAACTCTATTCACCATGATGTTATTATTAACCTGAAAAGGTAGACATAAGTACTACACATACAATTAGGTTCACATGCATGTTTGAGAAATAACCTAAGTATTTCATCCCAAAATGAATAATGTATGCTGCTATAAGTGTATACAAAAGAAAACTGCTCAACCTAGATGAGACACCTAAAAATATAAGTAAAACAAAAATGTGAAACCACAATCAAATCTAGCTCAATAATCTTATACAACTGGGAAATTTCCACCATGGATGTCTATATCTATATTAATATACATTTATAGTCCCATACCTACAATTATATAAATAAAAATTATAATTCATGTGTAAGTGAATGAAATTACATAAAACCAATCGCCATTCAATCATTAGGTCTATAATTCTAATCGACTGGACATTATGTTAAATGGAATTGAGCTAGACTTCATTAAACATAAGTTGTGTATCCTTAATTTCGTATCTGGATTCATAAATCCCAATCTGCATATACCTGCTTCGGCCATCATTGAAAATATATCTGAGTAAGCTACGTCGTCAAAGGGGGGTACTCATCAGGCATCGGGGTTCACCAATACTCACCTACAATCACTATAATGTGTGATTTCAAGGAAGTAAATTTAGACATTTGATAAATGGTAAATTATCTAGATTCTATGCTAATCAGGCCATGTAAATCAAGTTTAATGTTTGAACCCTTATTCTAATCTTGTATGTTCTCACAATATTGTGACTCATAAGAACCCTAATGATCAGAACCATATGATACCTGTAAAGAGTTATCACTAATGAGACACCATACCCAGCCCTCAATATACAAATATGAATGTCAAAAATATGTGTGAGATTCCATTCTCAACCACCCTAAAAAAGTAGGGCCTCATAAGCAAGATCCTAGAGATAACTTCTAAATATCCTCATTTTTTGAAAAATCGAGGTGAGCATAATCATCCTTCATTATCCATAGGTCAAGGAGAGAATAATAATCCTCTATAGACCAAAATAATGTTTGGGCTTACCATAGAAAAATAAATATGCCTCAAGTCAGGCTCAATATACACTAACCTGGAAGCACCTCTAGTAATCAACGTTGCCTCAGTAATAACCATGTGAAAGTAAAAAATGAGTGATGGAGGCAAAATTCCAAAAACTAACATTACTACTGCTACCCCATGGGGTTACAAGTTAAAAATTGGTTATAAGGTGACACTTTCTACCATTTCTACCCAAACATGGCATACTATCTTGGGTTTAGTCACACATTGGGGCACCCACAGGGCCCCTTAAGTCAAACACTAAGAGGAATCCTGATTAGCCAATAAAAAAATATTTTAATTACATTTTAATGGTATTAAATGTTCGTTTTTGATCTTATGGGTTTGAGTTAGTGGATTTTAATTTTGAACATCTGTTCTCATCATTTGTGCACTTCATGCCTAATGTACAACAATTTAGGCCTAATGATTCATATGATTTTAATGAATTTAATTTTCCATATTTAAATTTGATATTTTTTAAAATGTACCTAAACAATAATATGAACATTTTTCATTCAAGGATCAGTGGAAGATTCATAATGTATGATGGGGATGTTTGGAGATGAATATAAGAACTTCTAGAGAAGGCGGATTTGACACCAGCCCACTGATTAGATGGTGGGGCCCATAATAACAGCCCAATAAAGCCCAAATTTTGTGGGATGCTTGAATAAATATATAGGAACAAATCATTATTTAGGAGCCCATGATAATTTGGTATCCATGATAGCAATTAAGGAATCCCCAATAGAATATCAAAATCTGGGCCAGAATATGCGGACCATAATGTTATCCCACTAAATCAGCCATAACTCCCAATTCACAACTCCAAATGGGCCCAAATTTATAGTCGGTTAGGAGGAAGATAGAGATAAATTTTTATCCTTTATCTACCACTCTAATTCGGCCATATATAAGTCCATTACAACACGTCTGTTCGGTGGATACAAGATGGCTCCCACTTTGGGTCAAAGGAGGGAGTCAATTTTTATCCACTACTTTCCTCCACCCTAAGGCCTAAATTAATTTAATAATTGGGAATACATTGATTGAGGCTCAGCCTATGACATCCCAATTGCCTATTTAAGGCAATGGTAGTGAGGGGGAAGATATCATCTCTTGTTTTTTATGTAATGTTATTATGATAAAGTTAATTTGTGATGTTTTCAATTGCCTTAAAACTTTCTTTTTGTATTTCTATGTTCTTAATCAATATATCTCTCTTATATTCTTCCCATTTCATTCATTAAACTATATAATCACAAAGAATAGTGATATCTCTACGATTTGGTGAATTAGTTCACACATAGGTGTGAATTTCATTCACATACATGGAGGAGTGCTCGTTATTTCCACAGTTTTAATTTTCCAATCCAATTCTTGTAAGCCATCTTCCACCTACCACTGAGAGTATACCATAAATGGATGGATAAACCATTACTGGGATGTTCTTAGGAAGTTAAAAAGGAAATATTTAATGTTATTTTTTGAATTAATTGTTGTTAATGGGTTAAATAATTTCATACTTCCATTCTTCAGTTATTTCCACTCTTCATCTTCACTGTGTTTGAGGAAGCTAAATCTAAGTAATAAAACCACCATATACCTTGGAGAGATCATTAATTTGGTTTTCTAAGTGTATAGGGGATTATTAATTGAGTTTATTTATCATTAATCCATAAAATGATGAAGGTAGTGTTATTTTGAAGAATGGATTCATCAAGAATTAAAAAACCAAAATTGTCTAAAGAAGTAAAATTCATTCAATCCACCCCAAGCATAATCCTAAGATCAACCCATTTTCATTAAATTGAATTCACCTAGGTTTTTTAGTGTTCTTTAAAACCATATAAAATCAAAACCATGTTTTCCACTTCATAGACAAAAATCCATCTCATAGGTTGTGCATCTTAGGTATCTTCATAGGTCTCAATAGATTCGACAAACCAAGCTAGACTACAAGGACCGTTCTACCTTCATATCTTGGGTAAATTTGAGCATGAATCAAATACTACTTGGGATAATCATCAGAAAAAATGGAATCTTACAAGGGATACTCAAATAGTAATAAAGACTGAAGCTTTTTACATGAGATCCTTGTAACAAAACAAGGGTGAATGCATCCTACAGGGGACCCTCTATAGCCATATAAGAAGGTAGAGGCATCCTGCATGGGATCATTTAAATGGTATATAGGTAGGGGAATTATACAAGGGACTCCCTATGTCAATATATAAAGAAAGTAATCCCTCAGATAATCCTTAGTAAATAATGAAGATAGAGGCATCCTACATTATCCTCTAGGTCATAATACAAGAAGAGTAATGAAATATGGGATCCTCAGAAACAACTAGTCTCGCTTCCACATAGTCTAGAATGGAACATATCATAAAGGATACATCATCAAAGTAAAATCTAAGAAGTTATAAGGTCAAAGGAGATAGCTCATGGATAATCTCAGAATAAATCTCACTCTCAGGATACACTATAATATAAACTACTTGAGGAATAACCTCTCTAATAAGAAATTTTTTGAAATGCGACATAAGATTCCGAAAATCACCTCATGGGTATAACCATTGTGATCTACATGAAATGATACTCATAATGGATTAATCATATGTTCAATTCCGAAACCTGGTTGAAAAGACAAGATGAACTAAATAGGGTAGCAAAGGAGGATTAAATGGCGTGTTTACCCTAGTACAAGGTGTGTGTACCCTAATACAGGCTTATTCCTTCAAGGCCCCACCTTGGTGTGTACTTTTTCCCATACTTGGTGTGTAAGGCCCAATTACATGTCATGTAAGATGGGTACACGATGTGTAAAATCCATGAGATACCTTCCCAAATCCATTAAATGGTATGGCCACATACTTTTTATGACCTTGTACTTCTACATGGTGGGGTATGGTTGTGTACTCTACCTGTTTATGTGCCCCTACACAGGCAGTAGGTCCGGGTACTCAGATGCACATCTTATTACCAATACATGATTTTTACACCCTAGTAAACGTTTTATACTTCAAAAACCTCATCTTTCCAAAACAGAAATAAAAAATGGTGTGTTGGTTCTGAACCACAGGCCATGTAGATGGGTTTTCCCAGATGAGAAACCCCTAATATGCCTCAAAACCCCCCATTGTAACAATAAAATCAGTAGATCGGGTCTTAAGGGTCCATAACCAAGCATATAAGGGTTTTAAAACTTGAAAATAGATAAACTATGGATATTTGTGGCAAAACATTGAAAAAAACTACCTTTGGGTAGAATCCACTGAAGCTTCTCCCATTTCGGTGGTCCACAATTTCAACATATTGATCCCACGTGTCCTAAGGTCCACAATGGTACCTGTATCTCTCTCCATGTGTCTTTATCTTTCTACCTCCCCCTATATTCTCTTTATATGTTTCACTAAGGGGAATTTATAGGGGAGTACACAAGAAAAATAAATAATCTCTGAGGCAAATAAATAAAAGAAAAAGAAAAGGAAGAACATGAAGAAAAGGAAGAAAATGAAGAAAAAGAAAAATAAAGGAAAAAGGTTCTCAGGCTTCCCCATCTACCAACTGAATTTTATGCCCCTCCTAGGAAAAAATCCCATTTCAGGAGTCAAAAGTGGAGACCAAATCTCAATCTTATGATTCATTCAAAAGTTATTATCGAATAAAACTGGGCGAATAAATTAATATGAATTTAATTAAATTTTAAATATTAATTATTATGCTAAAATTATAACATCTTATAATTCTAAAAAACTTCTATCGTAGGGTAAACACTATTCTGGGTAAAATTAGTGGTCCAAAAAATTATCCAAGATCATCTTCTATGGGGAAAAGACCATTTTACTCCTTATAAGCATTTGAAAGCAAAAATTCACATTTCTTCTCAAAAATTAATTCCAAAAAAAAACATGGGTCCTTAAAAACATAATAATATATTTAATACCATACATTATTTACGTACATTCTATTATGACCCATTTGTTAACAATTATTTGTTAAATCACTATTTTCAATGATAATTGTTTCATTTTTCATATAAATTTTTGTTCAATAATTTCAGTCCTTTTACATTGATCATGGTTCCATCATATCCATAATTTTAAATATTATATAAATATACTATATATTCATTCTATAATATTTTATAATACTTTATAGAATTTAGATATTTGAAAATGAGCTCTATCATTCATGGAGACGGTCGGTCCAACGTACGCATGAACATTATTTCTATTTTTATGACAGATGGAATGTAAGAAATTTAAATACTATTTAACCTCAAATAAACATTATTATATAAATATTTTATTTTTTATTCATTAAATATATCCTCATACTACCCAATTAAAAATTAACTAAAAAACATTTCACATCGCTACGTGGAGGTGATATTCCACACATACGCATGTGTGCATTTATTATTTTCCAACGGATTGGAAGGTAAGAAGGTTTATGTGATATTAAAATTATAAAAGTATAGTATTTTTATAAAAACCATATAAATATATTAATCCCATAATTACATCTAGCCATGTGATGTGGTGATGGAAAACAAATTACATCAATTCACGAGGTAGTAGTTCATCGTACATATGATCAATAGTTTCATTTATCATTTGAGAGAATATGAGGTAGATATAAATTATTCCATTAACAAAATAAAAACTCAATATATGTGATATAATCATGTTACTATTTTATAATATTTTTATAATATTTTAAGTAGTTATAATAATTATTAAAATGAAAAAACATTGTTTAGAACATTACCTCTTCTTCGTAAAACCAATTTTGGTTTACATTTAAAGCCTTCATAGATTAGATTATAATAAAAGGAATAAACCTATGAAATTTGGAGGGGTTTATAGAATATATTTTAGTAGGTATTTTTTGAAAAAATGATTTTGGGTGTGAAGAGTAGATGAGATGGGGGGCATTTTATAAGTGGGGGAGATGACATAATTGAATGTTTTTAAAAGAAAAAATGATACCCTCATTTTTCACATGCCACAAGGATCCAAATGGATCATTATAAAACCCTGGATGAGTTAAAATTTAAACATGTTCATAAAATATGGATTTATCAAGTTTTTATTTCATTTTAACATTTATCTTATAATTTTAACACCCTGGTAAACTCGTTTCAACCTTTACAATAGTAATTATTTTTTACACTTTAAATATTCATTATGACCAAGGATTATGTTGATATTATTATATAATATTAATTATTATGATTAAAATTATAGAATCCATTTTCTTCAAATAAAATTCACATATGTGGATGCAATTAATTTAAAATTTAGCGCATGGACTAGATGAAAAAACGGCTTTCCAAAGAAAAGTTTCATAAGTATTCAAAGTTTTAATATAAAAATTCAATATTAAATTGGTTACAATGACTAAAATTGAATTTATTATAATATAATTGAACTAATTTTACTTGTGAAAAAATTTTAAATAAAAAAAAATTAAATTCTTTAAATTAAATGGAAGTTTTAAATAAAAACCTATATTTTTCACTATTTATCAAAAAAAATAATCTTTTCGAATAATTCTCAAAAATTCAATCTAAGATATTTTTTACATTATGATTTAAAAAATGAAGTTTATTTTTTAAATGTTTTAAATAAATTGGAAAAAAATAATCTTAAAATATGTACACAAAGGGTGTTGAGTTCCTCTTTTAGAAAAATACAGTTTTTCAAAAAGCAATTATTTTTCATTTAAATTTTTTCTTTTATTTAATATTAATAAATAAACGTTGAATTTATTTTATAAATTTTAAAACCGTATAATTTAAATAATTTAGTTAAGATTATTCATACCCACTAATTTAACATCCATTTTATAATAGTGTAATATTATACAGCTCTTTTAGACTCGGGGTTACATGTACCACAAACTATCAAATATATTAAATTTAAAGAAAAAACATTTTTAGGTAATTTATGAATTTATTTTGTGTCCAATACACTATAAAATATAATGTTATTATTTTTCAATCTCAGGGTGTTACAAATAAATATGAATATTACCCCTAAACGTTTCCCTTCGACTCTTAAGATTGGATGACTCAAATGAAATTACCTCATTAAATTCAACAACGTATGGATTCTCCTTGATAAAGAGATTATTCATGGAATTATTGGACACCTCATGAATAATTTCCTTCATTATTGACTCATTATCATTGTTTATCATCTCATAATACAAAAGATTACAATTCAAACTATCGGTTGAAATTTTATTTGGATCTTTATCTTCCTAACACATCTTTATTGAAATGAGGAGAGGGTATTCTCATGATCCCCCTCACAATATTCTCACCTTTGAGATCTTCACTATGAACTCAAATATCTTCAACATGAATATTTATATGATCAAAAAAATTCTTCATTCACCTGAATATAATTCGTTCTCAAACCATCATATTTTTTCCATAGAACATAATGCTTTTCAAGTTGAACCTTCAGATTTTATTCATAAATAATTAAATTATTTTCCCACAATACATGAGAGGGTTTTTACATTATATTGTGGAATATAGGATTTTAAAGTGAAAAACCCAAGGGAATTATGGATTTATCATCAACATACAATTATCAATGACCTCTATCCATTATTGATCAACTCTATATATCATTTGTGTCTCCATAAATGTTTATTGTATATAAATCAATTCCCAAATACCTAAAATACTGTTGCTTTCATATTTTCCACAATTGTAAATTTGATGCTTATTATATGGAAATAACTTTTTTTTAATAATCTTCACTAATATTCTAATATATACGAATAATAATCATCCCTTTAATAGAACTTTTTATATTTTATAGAGGATTACACCCCAAGTGGGGGTGAATTAGGGTAAAAAACATCAAAAATGGGGATATTATTCTTCGGCCTTGAGGATCACATCAATTTCATTCTATTTTTTCTCTCAATATGTGCTAAAATTAGAAAATTATATAAATAATTTTACTTGGTTCACCTATACTGGGATACATGAAAGGGGCATGGATGAAAATGTGTTTTTTCACCATATTCACTAAAATATCACTACCTTAAAAGAAAAATTTGAGGTGTTCACACTGACCCTCCAAGTAAACTACCATGAAAAATTTGAGAACTCACTTCCCTCCATTAATAAAGAACTCACTACTATATTTTTTGTTGTTTTTCTTCTAAAAAAAGATAATACAAACATACATAAAAACAGTGTCTATACAGAATATACAATGTTGACTTCTAATGATATTATGGAACTCTTGGAATAGAATATTTATCAATATTCAACCTTCCAAATGATATCTAGAAAGATCCCCAGTTCTTCTGCCCCTCTTATTCTTCAAAATCATAAAACATATCTATATATGTCTCCTCAAAACTTCTTCTATTTTTTAAAAATCCCTCTATTGATTTGTGTATCCTTCATATATTCAATACATGGATTAAAGGACTTCAAAAATGTACATCAAACCATCCACTATGTGGAATTTAAAAAATCCATAAAGTCAAATAGTTGGTGCCATCTTCCTTTCTAAATATGAAAATTAAAACATCAAAATGTATTTTGACACACCAGGGTATAAAACATCTTTTCTTTTTTATTTAACACTCACAAAACCATGGTAATATCCTTGTATTGATTCTATTTCTCATAGGTATACTTTTTTATGATACACAACCTTTGAAATGGCCAGAGTGTGGACTTTCATGGCTCATTTAGCAAACCAAACCCCTCCAAGGAAAGTGAATAAAATTCTTCTCACACATGTTTTTGAATATAAATATTTTATATCGATGTAGAATAAAATCACAACTATAAATTCCTATATATGGCCTTGGAAAAAACTATTATCTATTTTGTCACATCTATGATCTTATTTTGAGGTATTTTTATCTTTTATTATTGTTTGTCTGGGTTCTTTAGATTTCTCAAGTGTTTTGGAGAAAATGGAGTTTTTTACATAATAGAAGGTGCCTCATGGTTGAAACATGGTTAGTATAAACCATATTCTAGTCAATAAGAGACCATTCACCCTTGATAGTGGAACTATCTAGGCCACAAAGCATGTATCATGGGCGTGTGGCTAATCATGTTCCAAGAACAGTGGATCTTTATGAGCTGCATGGTCAACCTCAAGGGTATGCACCATCCCCATAAGAACCATGTGGCCTCATTCATATTTGGACAAATATGTATGTGTGGTTTCTGCATGGTTTGTAAAACTGTGCGCCAAAACCATGTGGCTGGACCAAAACATAAATAATTGAATTTCATATTCTACATCTCCCCAAATTTAACCCCAAATCTACCCTAATTCACCCCATTTGGGATTCATTTACTGGGTTACACCTCCCTATCAAATTGGCTCCCTAGGACATTCAGATATTGGGTGTTTTTGGTATGGAATATTTATGATCTCATTAGGTAATCCACTTCTCCTATAATTTCCTTATTCTTGGTTTTCTTTTTATTTATTCTTAGGTTCTTCTTTCTCCAGTGGTTTGGTTACCCTAATATGGTTTTAGCCTTTGTTCTTGAGTTAAATATTTATTTTTTTGGTATGAATCATACCTTTATAGGGTCCCCTTGTGGTTTGGTTGGGTTTTCCACCAGATTCTTGATGTTTCCAAGATTGAGGTCAGTGGTTCACTGATTTAATATTATTTGATGATTTTTATATTCTTTATTTTATTCTTAAATGTGTTCTTAGGATTATTTATGTGGTTTGAATCATGGTTTCAATGTTTTTTTTCATATTTATGGGTTTAAATATGATTTTACAAAAAAAAATGGTTGGTTATCATGAATGTTTCTCATATTGGGAATGTGTGTGTATAAAAAGGGTTTTGAAATTTATTTTCCTAATGATAATGGTAGACTGGATTGGGTTTTTTCAATTTTGGAAGTGTGATTGTGTAAGTGGTGGTTCTTGTGACATTAGAAGTTGAAATAGAACCTAAAGGTAATCCTAGGTGACTAGATGGGCCAACTAGGACCTGTATGCAAGTCAGATTGGTAGGGATGAGGACTTATTTCTTCTAGAATGGTTGACTCTATAACACTAACTAGACATGTGATGAGTATTAGAGATCAATAGACCCTGGGATGTGTGTTCCCTATAGTGGCTCGTGAACAAGGACGTTATGGTTTATGGTTTATGTACCGTGTTTACCAAGGTACGAGGTTCCTTGGGTCCCAATAACACCAGTTTTTAGGGATTATTCCTTATTCTCATGTAAAAATATTCATGCATCTTGGATCTTGTTTGTACATTATTTTCTTTATAATTTTCAAATCATGTTTATTTAAAATCTTTTCTCACTTTTTCTTTAAAATTATCATAGTGATTTGTCTTATAATTTTTTAGCATATAATCCTTCTATTTGGGTGATATTTTACTGATATTTGGATCACACCCTAAGTAAACTCTCATGTGTATGTAGACTATGTTTTGTTTCACCTAAGAAAAGGTAAGATGTTTAGTGGTGGGGGTGATGGATTTTTCTGCTAGTGTACCTCTCCTTATAGGTGTTGGTGGAGGCGGATTGAGGGTATTATCCCTCTTGTTTCATTGAGGTTTTTGGAAGTATGGTTTTCCCCTCCCTGTTTTTATGTTTTGGTTTTGTTAAGGATTTATATGGTTTAAATAATAATATAAGTTATTTTTTCACTATGGTAATTGATCATGTGGTGTTGTTTATTCTTATTGGGTGTTTATAGTTATTTATTTGGGTGAAATCATTCTTAATTATGTTGGTTAATTCACATGAACTAGTTTCTATCCCATGGCGATTGGAAATTCCCATTGGGTCATTCCACAATGTGATTCAGGTTTCGAGTCAAATTGAATCCTAGGCCAGTTTTTAAAAAAATAGTATCATAACCTTGTTTATCCCTTTATTTGGGTCATGTTTTTTGGATGATTGTGGATGGATAATATCTAGGACTATTGGGGATTCAGGTTTGAAATATGGGTGGGGTTTCTAGTAAAAAAAAACACATTATATACCTTGGGTCACCATTAGAAGCTGGGCATCTTTGTTGAATCAGGTTCCAGGTGAAATATACAGGCTACAAACTATGCATCGACACGAAGTGGGGGTGGATTGGTAAGATTTTTTATTGTGTTTGTTTTAGTTTTGGTATTAATTTATAAATATGTTTAAAAGTTGAATTTTATGAAATAATTTCATAATATTGTGTTTATGGTATTATCATGTGTGTTGATTGTTATAATATAATGCCTCCTTATAGACTTCTTATCAAACTATAAGGACATTCCAGAGATATTCCCCCCTTGCTAGTTGACCAGAGAATAGTAAAAGAGTGGTTCAAGCTACCCATGACTTGGGTTAGGGAGTTTTCCCCCATCCTTCTCAAGTTAGGGAATCCAAACAAGGTCTAGGAAAGTACAAGGCTTTGGAGTTCATTAAGAACATGTCTTAGTCATTTCTAGGTATCATGGACCCATTGGAAACATAGGATTGTATTGAGAAAATAAAGTGTATGTTTTGGTTTCCTTCCACTCCTGATGTATTCAAGGTGAACTGTGCTTCATTTATGTTGGAAGGTACCAATAAAAGGTGGTGGGACACCATGGTTCATGCTGGGAAGCATGAGGATATGGGTTGGAAGGAATTCAATGTTTTTTTCAATGAATATTATTTCCAATATAATATGGACATCACTAAGTCCTAAACGATTTTAGATCACCACCAGGGGATACAACTATGTTAGAGTATTCAAACTGCTTCACTGAGTTAGTTTGATTCACACCTGAGGTATCCTCCAATGAAAAAATGAAGGCACAATAGTTTGAAATGGGTTTACTTCCAGATAACTAATCCCATGTATTTCTATTCATTTTAAATACATCTGTTATGGTGTTTAGCTATGCTTTAATGGTCGATATAGAAAACTCTAGAATGATTGGTCTCTTTAGACTAGTCTCTGCAAGGGGTTAGGGTTGTGGTTTTTTGTTTGAAAATAAGAGGGGGGAGGGTTTCAGGTTTCTATATTACGAAATCACTCTATCAAGGGTTGAGAAGGAATGGAAATTCCACGTTTTGGAAATGAACCTTTTTTACATGATCATTTGTATATATTGGAGTGTGTGTTTCCAATAGAATCTTGATTTCTACCACTGATAGGTGAGTTGTATTTCACATGATGGGAGTGTGTAGGTCTTAAAATGTGAATGGGATCCTCGATCAAGTTGTGTTGGACCAACACTTCTAGAATTGGGAAATCTTGTTTTTCGGATCCCATTTCTCATATTGGAGGAATATGGTTGTGGTCCGGAAGGTGAATTACCTCATGTGGTGGATGAGTTCACAGAGATATTTCCAGATGATTTTTTAGGGATTCCTCTTAAGAAATAAGTGGAATTCCCCATTGATATGTAATCGAGAGCACAACTAATATAAATTCCCTCAAACCTTATGGTCCCCGTTGATTTTAGGTAATTGAAGATGAAACAAGACGATTTGAAATACAAAGGATTCATTTTCCAGAGTGTCTCACCTTGGGATGCCCTGATGATGTTTTCTAAGAAGGAAAATGGATATCTCTATTTGTGCATTGAATTCTAAATGTTGAATAAGGTAATGATCAAGAATGAATATCCATTTCCCCACATTGATGTACTTTTTTTCTAGATCAAGGTGGAAAGGTGGTTCTCCAAGATTGATTTGTGTTTTGGGTATAACCAGGTTAGATTCCTAGAGACATATGTTATGAAAATGACTTTCCAAATTAGGTACACCAACTTTGAGTATTGGGTCATGCATTTCAGGTTCTAGAATTATCTAATAGTTTTTATGGTGCTCATAAATAGGGTGTTCCATGTGTACCTCAATTCCTTTGTTGTGGTGTTTGTGGATGACATAATCTTGTACTCTATGATTAAATAATAGCATGAGAAGCACTTTAGTATCAGGTTGGGAACTCTTCAAGATCATAGCCTTTATGCTAATATCTCCAAGTGTACTTTCTAGATTAAGGGTGAAAAGTATTTGGGTCATGTGATCTGAGAGCATGGGGTTTTTTTGGATCCCATGAAGATCATTTTCATGATTTCGTGGGAGCATCCAAATTTTTTTTTTGAAAATAAGATATTTTTAGGCCTGGTAAGATATTATAGGTGGGTTTTTTGGGATTTCTCTTGGATTTATTCTCCCATGAATTTGCTTACTGAGAAATAAGTAAATTTTGAGTGGAGACCCGAATGTTTGGGTTCCTTCAAGGATCTTAAGTGATAGTTCACTAAAACCCATATTTTGATCTTTCCAAAGTCTGTAAAGCGATATGTTGTCTACTGTGATAAATCATGTACGGGTTTCAGGTGTGTGTTGATGAAGGGTGAGAACATTATGGTGTATGGTTCTCACCAAATCTGAACACACTAAAATAATTACCCAACCCATGACATAGAATTAGAAGGATTTAATCATTCTCTGAAGACATGGTGTCATTACCTCTTTGAAGAGATGTTTTTGGTCTATTCATATCATAAGAGCTTGACTTACTATTTTTGATTCTTTCATTGGGGTGCACTACATCATTTTTTTCTAGGATGATAATGACATGATTGTACCCAAAATTACCTCTTTCCAAAGGTGGTGTACGTTCATCCCTTTCTTGGTGATGTCTACTTCTCAGTCAAAATGGGATGATAGGATATCGATTCCTCCTTCCATGTATGCTTCCTTTGAATTCATCACTTGTTTTGGTCCTCTCTCATAGATTAAGACGTGGTTTGTTAAATTCAATCCTGGTGCCATATCTTTTTGGACTCTGTTTAATTATGCATATTTTGTCTAGACATTCCAAGGGGTACTGATAGGGTAGAGAACCTCGTTTGGGAGAGTAGTCACATTGGGAATCATTGACATGTATAGATGCTCAAATATTGGTCACCTGTATCATCCTTATAATATGGAATCTCATAGAGGCATCTCGAGCATGGAACCTTTGGAATCTCATGTTCATCATGGGGTATATTATTCCAAAGGCATGTATTCTGAGGTTTTCCTCAAGAATCACTTGTTTAACATGAGGTAGTAGTGTGATAAGTAGCAATTTTAACATCTTATGGAGATGAATAAAATGTTATTAAGATTCCCTGTGAAGGAATATCAATAAGGTTTATTCCTTGGAGGGAGTTCCTTGAATTTTTACCTAATGGATGGGTTAGAACATCCAATTAAAGTGGAACCTAGGTGGTGTGTCCCACAAATAAAATATGTCACTTCATGAAGGATGATCTAGACATTGCTGTAGGTGAATCAAAGTGGTGCACCTCTAGGAGGGTAACACTAAGGTTTACAATTGGTAATGATTGAACCTCAAAGAGGTGTCCTATATACCAAATTTTAAATACATGGATCAAAACCCGCATAGTTTTATGGGGTATTGGGGTATTACGCAATGAAACATACCTTAGTAAGAGGATTTCTCTAAGTTTGATTGTGTGGATTGTATGGGGATAATGTATTGGAGTTGCTTGGGAGCTACTAGGATCAGTGGGGAAATGGACAGGTTTTACATGTAGAAATGACCCAAATGGGTGGAATGATCTCACTAGGATGTGGTGGCCTGGTTAAAATCATTATGGATGTAGATTAGGTGTTGGGAGGAGTGGGTGAAATGAATAAAATGGTTGAAGTGTTGGGATTTAACCTTGGGGAGGTTTCCTACATATCCTGGCTAGTTGGGAATAAAAGTTGATGTAGTACTGTAAGGGGTTAGTGAATGGATCAGGACACCTTAATGAGGGGGATTCAAGAGATGTGTCTCATAAAGGGAAGGTGTCACATCATGTGGGGACATCACTAGGATAAACTCTTGGGTTTTCCATTGGTCATGATTTAACTTCAAAGATGCATCCTATGTACCATTCTTATGAGGTAGGGATAAAAATATACATAGTTAGATAAGGGTAGTTGTGGATTACACCTATGAATAAGGCTTTTAAAATCAAAGTATGTGCTTGGGGATTACACATGGAAGCTTCTTGTAAGAGAAGATAATGATGGTGCTCACACCAACAGGGTTGTCAATTGAACATGATGGGGATTATGTATAGGAGCGTCTCAAAGGAAAGAGTATTTTATAGTTATCTCTAACCTCTAACTCCACATGAGTCTTGATTAGTGTGATAATAAAGAGGAAGTAGTAGACATAACTTTCATGTTTTGAAAGATGTTTTGATAAAGGTGATGTGGGTATTATTCATAAGATATGCCTGGGTAAGATGTCATTCCATAAGAGAGGGATCTCATTCCATATGAGGAGGATCTCATTCCACATCACACATACACTAATAATCCTTTTAATGGTGTTTTGGGTATTATATATGAAGACTACCTGAGGAAAACATGGGGATAAAGCCTAATGGGAGGGGTACAATGGATTGAGAGTGCTGGAAGTGAGAGATTATTAGTGCCCCTGCCATATATGATTTTATGTATTATATGTCACTCTATTATAAGAGAATATTATTCCATTTCAATTATAAATGGGGACATCATGGGATTTCTGCATAAGGTGAGATCATTGTTTAACATATTTTGTTGAAGATGTTAGTGCTAGGCAGCTTTAAGTCCTGCAACCTGGATGTGGGGGACTCACTCCTCACCTTGTGGTCTTACATAACCATGGATCATCAAACAATATAGGGATGGATTTAGAAATTCTATATTTTAATGATGGGTAGGAGGAGTGGTAAGTCATGGGTTCCATGTTATCATACCTATGAAAAAAATAAAAAGGCATTATTTCACCTACGCTGAAAAGAAAAAGTCAAGTCATCACAATAGGGGACACCTAACGAGGAACCAAGAAATCACTACATGATATCTTGTAGTATTATATGGAGGAGGATAATACATGAGATAAGGAATGAACACAATGGGGGATCAAAAATGGTGCCCTGGAGTAAGTCACTCTATGGAGTTTTAAATAATAGGTGTGTGCAAGAATGGAGGAATGCGTGAAAAAGGAAGGGTTTAGCGCAAGAATGGGTGAACACAAGGAATGAGGTGTGTTCAAGTGGAATATTTTCAGTGCACTTCCCTTGTGATCAAATGAAATTGGTGAGGGTTAATCCATAATGGTCCCACATGAAGGTGGACTCCCAAGGAACCTGTCATCAAAAATATTGTACCATGAGGATTCCATGGGTTGCACAATGTGATGGAAGAGGTGTCTTACGTGCAGAAATGTAATGGTTAGACTTTCATAGGATCAACCTAAAGAAGGGGGCATGAAATTCAATATATTTATAAATTATTCATTGGTAGTGAATAATATTCTAAGTGTGAAAGAGGTATTATGTGAAAGCTTTCCTTCAGTCCAAACTAGGCATGTGCACAAAGGGCCCAATTGACATTGTATTGGGTGCGAAAGCATATTCGATATGGATTCCTCACTTTCACGAACACTGAAAAACATGTGCATTCCTTCCTTGGGATTATCATAATGTTTTATTTATTCTAAGGGATCTTTTTTGTCTTACCCAGAGATGGTCATTATGGATATATGAATAATTTAGTGCTAAAAAATTACCCCCTTATAATATGATCTGAAAGGGGACTAGAAGGTTGGGTTATGAGGGAAATGCCAAAGAGAGGGGTCCATCTACGGATGTGTGTGAAAAAATAGTTATGTACATGAATTTTACCTTACACATGTGGGGAGGACCTGGTCTACTCCTATATATACATAGGGCCCCAATGCACAATACCTTGACTTTCCATACAATAAGTGTTTTTTCTCACATGCGCGCATGTTTCTAATTTTTATGAGGAAAACTGAAACTCAGATGCTGACTTATGTATATCCACTAATTTCATTCATTCCTATACCTTTGTGAAGTATTTTACCTTTTGTTTGATATTCATTTTATCTTATGTTATGATCTTCCTTTTTCGCACCACTTCCCTAATCTTTCGCACATCATCCTTTGACTTTCAAAATGAAACCAAATTGGTCAGTGAAAAAAATTCTACTAAAAGAGAGGTTTTTGATGCCTTGTGGGGGGAGGAGATGATTGGGAACTCTAAAATACTTCATGTTAGGAGGGTTATATCAGATAATCAAATTATTTTTGGCATTTTGACAGAGCCCCAAAAATATTCTCTTCTGAGTGATATCCTTCCACTAAGGAATTCTGACATATACTAAGAAGTATCAATCCAAGGATTTGAAACTGATTCACTACAATCATGATTCACATGTGAATAGAGTCTTCAGTGACAAAATATCTATTTTCATGACCACATAGAAAGATATTATCAGGATATGGTCATCTACATCTTAAACGCAAAGAACAGGATGATCAGAAGAGATGGACTGAAGGCAGAGGAGTACCCCAACCACTATGATAGTACATTCCAAGGAAATATGGGGGATGAAAGTGTTGGAAAGAATAATTACTAGGACCTGAGGCATAGGGAAACTTTACAAGTGAATGGGCATGGAAATACTAAGTATGCTACATGTTTTAGGATTTCAGAGATGACAGGTGTAACATTAGGTTGTATAAGGCTATATAGACATCATAGTTCCAAATCTACAACCAAAAGGATCTAATGTCTGAGAGGCTCATCCAATGGTCTCCTTACACAAACACATTCTACATCCACCATGTTGAGGTTGGTATCATCTTGTGGGATATTCATTTTATTGGAGGTATTCCCCTTGAGGGTTTCCAATACGATGAGTTCCTTCTACTGGAGAAAACTTAGATGGATTATGGGTGGACACCATCCTTAAAGTGAAATATATTGGAGGTGATGAATGAGAATATAAATATCAATTATAGCCCTAAAAACATCCCATTCCTATCATTTTTTGACCTATTCACCAAGATGGATAAGAAGTTGATGATGTAAGGCTGAGGGAAGAAGTTCTCTAATGTGTTAGAGAGGGGAAAGGTTGGATCATACAGAGTGGTCCTAGAGGTGGGACAATATCAATCATGGGGGGTATAACATGGATGAGAGATTTAACCCATCGGTTTGATATGTTTCCTTTCTTACTACCTTCCTAAGTGGGTGGTTGTTTTTGGTGAGGGACATGAGATTGGGGGTCCTCTTAGGACCTTGATGATAGTGGGGAACATGGATTCCTATAGAAGGGTCAACCTAGGAGTGCCTGTCTTGGAAATAATTTATAGAATTATGGGATTCATCTTGATGCGAAGCATGCCCAGTGGTCCATTATAGATTTCACATGGTTGTATTACAACTCATCTTGAAAGATATTACTTTCCAAACTGCATTCTCCCTCCAGTTACCAGTCTATAGACATCCCTTATGAATATTGTCAGGGTTCATCCACTAACCCTATGTAATAAATTACACATGATCTATATCAAAGACCACAGAAATTTAAACTTTCATCCTTTCCACATTCTTTTCATCCAGATGTGGGATAACCTAAAAGGTTCATGGGAAAAGAGGGAGTACTTAAAAAAGCTTCAGGAATAGTGTGCTAGTGATCCAAATCAATGGAAATATCCATTTTGAACCATATATGTCATCCTAACTTAATGGAGAATTATGAATCCTTAAGAAGGTGGTGAGGAAAATGTACATATGGTTCTATGAAGATCGACACCCCTATATCCTCTGTCGTTTGTAGAGAATGATGACAATTGCTGGCTTCGACAAGACTATAATGCTGCTGCCTAGGGATTTTGATGTCATCCTATCAACATAATACACCAAACACGGGGTTATGATATATTAAGAGGAAATAATTTGAAGATGAATTTGGTAGATCAAAGTAGTGAGTGTGGTTCTAGAGCAGCAGGATGGTAGGTGGGCATCCACCCAACAGGAAATCCCATAGGCATATCAAGAAACCAGGGTGACATGAGTTGGAACCACAGTGGTGGGGGTGTCATAGGGTGTAGCCACACCTCTTCCTTCCTTAGAGAGATGGTACCAAAAATGGACTCAAGGGATAGGCAAAGAAGATCCTAGAGATAATATAAGGTATCTCTTACAACCATTTACTGATGTAATTTTCCCAAACCTCTAGTTTTCTTAATGTACATTATGATAATCTTTATTAGCTGAAGACCTATAGTGGAGGATGAAGCATGGTAGGCTTGAATTTCTAAAAAAATGGGCACATTCAAGTGGTAGAAAATGTTATATTTCATCAGAGGTTCATGTATCTGATATATTTGGATAGCTAAATATTCTATAGGAATAGATATCAGTAACCTCACAACATGGTGAAGTTGATGCTTGACCAAGAGGTAGATTGATAGGATACACAACCAAAGGATTACAACGAAGAAAAATAAGAAGTAGAAGAAGAAGTAGAAGGAGAGAAAGAGGTGGAGGAGGAAGAATAATTGAAAGAAATAGAAGAATAGGGACCCCAATGAATGTGTTCTCATTAAGAGATCCACCAGGAGAGTTGTAAAATTGTGGTATATAAATAATATTTAACTGGATTTCTCTTGGTCAGCTCAACTTACTCATATATTCACTTGAATTATATTTTATCCACATAGATCTACTAACCAAAACTCATCCTGAACAAAAGAAACTCAACTCTGAACAATATGCACCCACTATAAGAGGTTAATTTCACTATTGGATGTGGGGGGAGAATTTTCTAGGCCATATATATAGATCCTACATAGGGGGTGAGCTAGCCAAGGATGAGGCGGCTAGCGGTGGGCCAACTAAGGAGATTGTGGTGACAAGATCAGAACCTCAGGTCCTTCATGTCATCTATGGGAGACTACATCCTAAAATTACCTTAGAGAAACCTAATTAAGTAAAACAATAAATAATGGTCATAATAAAAAGCCCTCCTCCCATGTAGATGAAAATCATGAACTACATGGATATAGCTAGGATCTATGGAGTTTTGACATCAAAGTGATCTTATCTCATGAATATATAACTCAAATGATGTAAGGAGGAATAGTTAATGTCATTAACATGTGAAGCGGTGAGGGATATCCTATGTTGGCAGTCCCTATGGTGACCCAAGAGCTTGACCTAATGGTGATTAAATACTATAAGTCTTCAAACTCTCAAATTCATATCTATCATTGATTGTGTGGACTGAAAAAGGTGATTTGTTCCTTGAAATACTCATATGTATGAAACCCCAATAAGTTTATGTGGTCAAGGAATCTATTATATCCCTTCTTATGGTGGCGTCCATTCACAGGGAGTCAGTTTCTAAAACAGATCTGGCCTTGGTGGTCACAGAAGAATAGGAAGTTGTGGCTGTGAGTGATGCCACTAGAGGTGTGGAAATAAAGTATTTTAGTGTAAATGCTACTGAATATGAATAAAGTGAAGATGGAAACTCGCATGTTATTTTTCATGAACCCACATAGAGGATATCCGAATAAGATATAGTTGTTGAGCTCCTTTCCACCATTCCAAAGCACGAGCATGCTAATCTGGAGGATCATAATGATGTTGACTTCAACACAGCCAATAAAACCATATCATCTAGCATAGAGAATGGATATTCATCCAATGCTTCATTGCCTAGGACCCTGAACTAAAATGGGTGGGATGAATGGGGTCACTCCACGATTGGTTGTGCAACCTGTGCACCAAAGGGGCAGATTCTAAAGACCTACATGCATTGGTTTGTGATTGTCTTGGTGAGAAGATGCGAGTGGGGAGCCAGTATCTAGGGGTTTCCTAGTGTCAGGAGAAGTCTGATAGAATGTGACAACTTCATGAAGTCACTCATTATATCCATCAACTAGAGGTTAAATCATGTGATAAAATTGGTTTCCTCTAATCCAAATTGGAAATCATATGCAATTTGAGGGATCATCTAGAGGAGACTAAGGACCAAATGAAGTAGGAAACTACTCAAATTGATGATCTTTAGGCTGAGTAGATACATAAACAAACAAGATTTTATGAGCTTCATCCAGTTACCAATGATGTGGAATTGGTGTTTGTGAGGAGGAAAAAGTCATGGGGTCGTCATGCCAATGTTTGGTGGAGCTGAAGCGGAAGATTGATTAAGTATAGTTATAGGGTCTATTTTTAAAAAACTCATAACTTTTTCATGGAACATGATGTTTGTATGAACACATTTATTCTTTAATTAAATTATCACATTTTGATCATATATTTGGTATAAAAAATAATAAATCTCGTATCTCACATGGGTCATTCCTGGTGTGAGAAAAAAGGTATGAGCACATAAATTTTCACTTTGTATGTGAGTGTCAGATAATCATTAACCAGTCAAGGACTACAATTATTGACAAACCACCAAGAATATTTGGGTTGAGAGAGGATGTGGATATATATTAGGGCTCTCAAAACATCCAACTTCTTTTTCCAACATGCACTGGTGCACGAATGGGATAACACCAGGCGCATTCGAATCGATCTGAACAAAGGGGAATGAAAAGTGTGAATCTTGATGCCAAAATTCAGAAAGTGGGGATGATGGAATTATGGTATAGTATGAACACTAATTGTGGTCAAAACATATTATCAATACCACTCACCTGAAATGGGGACAAACAAATGAGGATCGACTACTAACCATGTTTAAAACATGGAACATAACTCAAATGGTGTCTGATGTCTTCCAAAATTTTAGTCCAACATTGTAGGTGAGTTGAAGTGGAATAACCAGGCCACTAGTGGATCCCTTCAGACATGAAATGGGATGAGGATCAAAATAAGGGGCACAAAAATCATGGTATTAGAGTGATGGAATGTTCGAATGGATTCCAACACTCTCGAAATTACACCACCATTGATTAGACTACATTGGTTTAGGCATATTGGTCTAAACAAAGATCAAGTGCATCCATTAGGGAAGAGCTCTTAGGTGAGGTCCTAGGATGTCTTACAGTTTTACATCCTAAAAATAAGGATGGTGAACACGTTTTTTAACATTTTATGGTGAGGAAGATGCATGGAATAGTTTAACGCCATGTGATTAGGATGTGTCACACAGTTTAATGTAATGTGACCAGGATGCGGCACATAGTATAAAATCATACTTCTTAGACCATGTCCAATAGTTTAAAGTCATGTTGTTCATACCTTAGAAATTTTTATTCTAGATATAATTATGTGTCATGGAGGAAATAAAACTAGCATGGATGAGGACCAAGGAGGCACGTGTACCATATAAGAGTTATGTAATATAAGGGAAGGAAGAATATGTGATACGGAAATGGGTGAATACCACAGTGAGGCTCTTAGTTTATGTTCGTAGATTTTGACCACAAAAGTAGTGATCAGTAAGTAAGGTCAACCATTTTCCATGTTCGAAACATGGGGACCATTTCTATACCAATAAAGAGGGAGTGAACAAATGTGGGGTCAACCGTTGACTGAGTTCGAAACACATGACCCACTGTTTGTTACCAAAAATCCATTAGGGTTTTTTCCTAGGAAAGGAGGTGAGAAAAAGGTTTCATGAGACCATCACCGTTATTGTGTCCATATAGATGTGAAATATGGAGGAATCATTAATCAAGAAAGACTTGAAATGTGGAATGAATCATACCAGAAGGTGGAGTCCAAACTCAGGCCCTGTAATAAGTTTAATGTTTTGATTGCTTAAAATAGGATTCTAGTTTAAGATCATTGTGTTTGGACCATAATGACCCTATCAGTTCACACCTTACCAGACTCCTTGGATCGTGTGAACCATGATTGATGTGGGAAACACGGAATGGAATTGGGGATCTTCTGACATGTAGGTGTCCATAGGGAATGAAAATGAAGTAAGTTGATATTTTCATGATTTTTGTCATAAGGATGATTAGTGAGTGAGAATAGACCACTGAACATGTTCAAAAATGTAGAAATATCCACAAAACCATCCAAGATTGTGGAATTAAAAATGAAAAATATACTATTTACCCTGTTAGAAAATGTTGGATCTGTAATTTGTTATTATATATCCAGTAGGGTGTTAGACCAAAATTGGAGGTGAGATAAAAGTTGCATAAGACCATCACCATAAAGTGGGTTTGTCTATATTCTAAAGAGTATTGAAACTTAGACTGAGAAGGGATCATAGAGTTAAATGGGAAAGTAATAGAGAATATGAATCAAACCCAGTCATTTTGGACAGTTAAAGGTCATATTTAATGGACCATAATCAAGTCCAAGGGGAAACATATTTGAGAGGGCCTATAACTAGGCCCAAAGATGAAATTTCAGGGAGTCTCTATGTATCCCATGAGGAATGGAATCATTCCACATGTAGTTCTTGAACACAGTGGGGAAGGAGACTGACACTGGTAGGGGTAGTCTTCTCTGATGAGGAAACTAAAGAATTCTATGATTATCATGGGGAATTATGAACTCTATTAGGTTAAGGTTTCAGTTTAATGCCATGTATTGAGGACATAGACTCTTATTTTGAGGTCATAGAGTTTGAACAATAATGAAGGTATCCTAATTGGACATGTATAATGCAATGTTATGACTAACCCAACTTTAATGAGGCCTAAGGAGGCCCATTATCACACAAAAAATTCTAGATAACTCCCAATATATAGTTTATAGTCATCTCATGTAGACTGTGATGAGGCTAAGGGGATAAAAGATCTACAGATCTGTAGATGGGCCCAAAGATGAAATGTCTGAGCATCGCTGTGTATCCCATGCGAATGAAAATTAAGCCACACTTTGTTCTTAAAATCACATGAATGTTAATTTCATGTGGTATAGATGAACTTGAATCAATTTTAAATAAAGTAAATGAAATAGTTGGTCTTTATATTTATGGTCTAAGCATCACTACATATCCCATGAGGATTAGAATAAATCCATATACAGTTCTTGATGGGAATCCCCCCGGCATAGGTCTGATCCGTACATAGATAGGGGAATGGCGATTGGATTGTTTTGACTAGGATATAATGTACAAGAATCTCCACATATCTTGTATGAAAAAAATCAAGTTGTTCATAGTTCTTAAGGTCCATTCTGTTTAACTTTATGTGGTATGGATGTTGGTTTCTATGTAGTTTGTCATCGTGCAGCTAGAATATTGGGGGAGAAGAATTTTCTTAAGTGATGTGTATATGTGACCGCTATAATCTAATGTGAATCAGGGCCTGAAATGACCTATGACACACCACACACTCCCAAGGGAAACATGAGATAAGGGAGGATAGGGGTTTATTTTCCAGCTCATCCTAACGAAGAAATGTTTGGGTGTTCCTACATATCCCATAAGGATAGGAATAAATCCATATGTAGTTCTCGAAAATGGAATGGTAGTTGACTAATGTTAGGGGAAATGTCTTCTTTGGAGAGAACATTATGGTTTTGAATAGTTTTACATCATGTGGCTATAATGATGGTTATGCCATTTAAGTTCATGCAAAAGACCAAAGATGCGACATAGGTTAATGTTGTGCATCTAGGATGAGAGGAAAAAGATCTCAACCCCAAAAAGGATATGTCAGAACATAAGTAATAACTCAACAGTAATGAGTCTGAAGGCGTCCTGTGTCAAATCGTATGATCATGAGGAGAGTCATACACATTTTAGAGTCATGGTAAAGGTACTTGGGGGTGAGGCTTCTAAGAGTGAATACATGGTGAGGTGTCATGAAAACCCTAGCATGAATGAGATACAAGGAGGTTTACCATCATACAATACATTCCCAAAAAATGCACATAGTTTAAAGTCATAAGGTCAAGATTTAGGTTCCTAGTTTAACATCATGCACTTGGGATGTGGGTACATGCCTTTTAAGGTTATTCAAAAATGACCATAAATGTTATTTAATTTAACATCATGTAGCTAAGATGATGAACATGATGTTTAACAACATAGAGTAAGGATGAAGTGGATGAAGTGTTCCAAGAGGTATGTTTAGGGTGTGACTACTATAAACTAACATGAATGTGGACCAATGAGTTTGAGTTCCACACCATACATTACCAAATGTATCTTTTACATAGTTTAAAGTTATGATGTTTGGAATCAAGCACCCAGTTTAAAATCGTGTGCTTCAGACGTTGGTTTCTACATAATTTATCATCCTATGAGTAGGATATTGAACCCCATTCATGAGAATTACTACTTGAGGAAGCTGGTATTGGTTGTGTAACGCCCCGACCCCAGCTACCCAGAGCCGGTGCATTACATTGTAAAATTGGCATGATCACAAAAGATCAAGTCTCGAAAGACCGATTAGTTTAGTAGCCTTGGAAACACTAGATACATTCATAAATGTTACATTAAATCACAAAGTAAAAACTATAATAACATAGTCTCCATAGTCCACACTTCTATCCTCTTCGGACTATCCCTGCAGGTCATTCATAAAATACTTTTCACTTCCTGGAAAATATTAAAACATTGAAAAGGGTGAGCTCAGATGCTCAGTAAGGTTAACAATATAGCGGAAGCTTTCATAAATAAACATTAACATTTAAGGAAATGTATAACTAAAACAAAAGCCTTTTAAACTTGAACTTCAACATAATATGGAAAAAGTAAAATGAGATAATGCCATTCACTTCTTCACATGGATATTCTACTGGTCGAATAATCACATGCAAGATCAATAACCACTTTCATAATGATGGAATGCATAATGCCAGACTATCATAACCATGTAGACAAGACCTCGTGTCAAGACCACAAATATGATTTTGTCAAGGCCTCATGCCAAGACACTAGTTTGTCTCATGAGACCTGCCGATGCATCGAGGAGCTATAGCAGGCTCCACCCGTCACTTATTAAGTCCAGTGCATTCCTCATATGAATAGGTTTAAACATATCATAAACCATAACATAATCGTATCACATAAAACATGCATAAAGGAAACATAACATTTCCACATTTCAATCACAAGATATAAATACAACACATTGATATAATAAAAATGCTTTCAAAACCATTTTCAATACCAAAATAAAATGAAGTTAAAACATTGTATTTATTTTTCATTAAAAAAATGATGGCTTGTAGAGGAAGCCGAAACTCAAATAATGGTCACGGCGGCGGAGAAGTCGTTGTCGCCGCATAAGTACGGAAAGAAAAACATTCCCTTTTTGTCGTTTAGTAAAATACTTCGTATAAAAAAGATTCCTTTTGAATAAACGTAAAAGTCAAAGGGGTTTATACACCGTATAAAAGAAAGTTTTGTATAAAACCAAATATGCCTCAATGAAATGGGATTGAGAAGAAGTCCTTAAAAAGATCATTTTTTTAAATAAAGTACATCTATAATGTGTATTCACTATAAGTACACATAAATAATGTACAAATACAATATAGGACATAATAATATCATGACATAATTTGAAAGTAGGAGATTAACCCAAAGAATGAAAATTGGGTTAAGAAATTCCCTTACAAAGATCATTTTTAAAATAAAATAGATATATTATGTGTATTCACTATAAGTACACATAAATAAAGTACAAATACAAGATATTACATAATAATATCATGACATAATTTTAATGTAGGAGATTAACCCAAAGAATGGAAGTTGGGTTAAGAAATTCTCTTACCTTGCGTCTTGTCCTGACTCGACCGTTCTTTAACCTCCTGAATAATAGACTAGAGTTAATTTCTATTTACTTAGGAACCTTTTTCATGTTCATTATTCCTTTTATATCCCTTATTACCATGTTATGAACATTATTTAATTATTTAAGTTAATAACAGTCGTTTTGTCGATCTTAGGTACTTGAGTCAGAAATAACATTCTTATAATTACAAGTTGTTCATGTGGTGATATATCCATTATATCCAGAATTATATTAATGATATAGATATCATATATATGATATATATCCAGTATATACATTCATTCATAATGTCACATAACATTTAGAGATAAGAAATGAAATGCACCGTTCATGGAGACGGTAAGCCGTACATACGCATGAACGCTACTTTCATTTCTATTTCGTATTTAATGGAATGAAATCATAATGATATAAATTTATAATATATTTAGAGTATAATATAGTGTATAATACCATTTAATCCATCCTTTATACATCCCACATATGGCATTAACGATTCAAATCACTTTGAGGGGGCGGTAGTCCGCACTTCCTAAAATGAAATTATCGCGTTTACCCATAATGGAAATCATAAAGTATGACATAAATGAGAAATACAGATGCATAAGTAAAACATAAACATATTTTATATCATATATAAATATAGTGACATCTTAATGGCCACCTTTGAAGGTGTTATATGAGTGTTGAACAATCATCGTTTCGTGTGGCAGAAATTCGCCATCCACAGAAATCGTATGTTCTTTAACCATTAGATGTAGGTGTGTGTAAGTGTAGCTCGAATCCTTCTTATAAAAACATCCTAGTATATGGAGGATACTGGTGTTGTTACAAAAGTAATTAATAAAAAGAGTTTAGGGGGTTGGAGAAGAAAAATAAAACAAAACAACATTAGAGAAGACATTACCTCAAAATCGGGTAACTCTCTTTGATTTGAGCCAAAGGCTTCCTTGAGAAGAGTTATGCCCAAAGTGAGGCTTCTAGGAGTAAGAGGGGGAAGTTGGGAGAGTATTTGGGTAGAGGTTGGCCGAGCCAAATGGCTTTATGGTGTGAATAAGGTGGGAGAGGTGGGGGCCTTTTATAAGTGGAGAGGAGGGGCTCTTTTGGAAAGATTGAAATGTTACATTATTACACAATGCTTTTCGGATTCTAAAGGTCCCACACTTATATAATTAGTGTATAAGGTGATAAGGGTTCTAAATATACCCATACAATAGTCTTTGGACAAGTGTAAGCCTTGGATTTTACATTATCTTTTCATTTTATTAAAATCGTTAAATAATGAGGTCATCGATGCATCATAATGATGTCATAAATAATTTAATTTATTTAATGTCTAAAAATTATAAACAAAATACTATGATGTATGAAATCTTTTTATCTTTCTAATGAATTTTTATAGTCAAAATTTGGACTTGTGTAACCCCACTTAAAAACTGTTTTAGTAAAATAACTCATGTTTGTGTCAATTTAATTTTAACATTAAATAAATATATATTAATGTCATATTCCAACTAAAGTGGCTCCATGGGGTCCCCAAGATGACCCATGGGTTGTCTTGGTCGTCCATGACTCATCCAATAGGAGTAGGACAAGTTTCAAGCTCATATCATATTATTAAAACATTGTTTTTACCTTAAACTACACTAATTACCTCTAATCGCGATTAAGAACTTAAAAGTTACTATTCACCAAAAAATTATTTTAATCTCATTGAACCACATTTTACTTCTTAATGACAACCATGTATGTCGGATTTTTGAAAATCAAATCACAGAAGTGGTAATATTTCATTTAAACGAAAAATCAGTTATTTAACTACCACTTAGTGGTTTCACTATTCATCAAAAATTGAAGTTTTTCATAACAATGCCAAAATTTCACCCTATGCTATAATTGATATTCAGAATTCAAAAATGATTTCTATTTTACAAAATTCCAAACATATAAGTCGCATTAATTAATTTTATAATTAATTCCCGCTGTCACAACAAATTGCGTGTTTTTAAGAAACAATTTATATCAAAGGATTGGCAATTGTTTATGTCCAATTTCAATGTTAAATTAATTCTAATGACCACCATTGGATAAAATGGTAAAAATATATTCTAATTATACTTTAAAACCACTAAATAGTATAAATTATCACAATAAATTATTTTGATTAAAAAAGTTGTTTTAAGTATTTTTCACTATTCATAAAAAAATTGGAAGTTCTCAGAAAGTTACAAAAAATTCAGCTTAGGATAATTTCGATATTACGAAATCAAAAATGAAGTCCATTTTGAAATATAAAATTTCTATAATTTTAAAAAGTGGTTATTACTATTCATAACGGCTACTTTGATTAGTCACGGTGTTTTAGAACTCGAAGTTGCGTACAATGCAAGCTATTGCATTATTGAATGGGAAGCGTATCGTGGAAGCTCGGGGTGTTACATTCTCCCCTCCTTCAATAAATTGCGTCCTCACAATTTGAAATTTTTCTTTGAAAATAAAAGGTTGAAAAGATAAAATACCTTTGAGGAAAACCCACATCAGAAATAAGGTTAATAAATATATAACATTAAAAGAAAGCAAGATAAGTACAAAGGTCACCCAATATAGCCCATTCTAGGATTCTATGAAAATATGGATATGGAGGAGAAACAAACCATCATGGTCTGATGGAGAGTTATAGAAAACAGGATTAAGAGAATGTTTAACCACAAGAAAATCACAAACCTGTGATTGGTTAAACGGTCATTGAATCCCCAGTTGGAATAGTTAACTGACAACATTTTTGTTTTAAGTTACCTTTTATAATGTTGAGGAATTTATTTAGGAGATTTACTAAGAACGTAATGGAATATACATACTTGTTATGTATACTTTCATTCGTTAATAAATTTTTACCACAAACCCAACTTTTACTTCAAATGGTAACGGAACTCAAAAATATTCTATTTATCCTAATTGTATAAGGTTCCAAATGTTAACACATACCATTTAGATTAGTAAAACTATTTTGTAATAACCAGGGACTTCCTGTAGGCTAGTGGTAGGAAATAAAGGCTTGTCGCACTATGGTTGTGGGTTCGATTCCTGGAGCTTTGTCCGACGCGACGGGTCATTCCCCACCCTGCAGGTTGTCCTTTTCCTAAAACTATAGTATCATAATATTCCAAAAAATAATCTTCATAAATTTTTTAACCATAAACAATACTATCCAAAGATCAACTTAATCCACTCCAACCGTTATATTTATCCAAAATACCTCTGCCCAGACTTTCTCTAAAAGGTCTCTTAATTCCAAAATCAATTTATCAGATTCCCCAAACAAAGTAAAGTTTCTCTTATTGTCATATACTAAAAATATAATTACCTTCATAATATTAAAACCTTACTGAAATCAACAAGTACTACAGTACAATCCTTATATATATATATCACATTATTCTAATAACCAAAATATAATCCATGAGTGCAAAAGCACCAATACATTAGTTATTATGCTTCAACTGTAGTAACAGCATATGATTGTCCTTGATCCCTTGGCCTTTTCTGAGGTAAGTTTCCCTGACGCTTAGGACATTCATTTTCTTAATGACCCATTTCTCTACAATTATAGCATTCAAATTTGATAGCCTCTTTATTTCCCTTGTAATCACGAGCCTGGTGACCCTTTTCTCCACATTTATAACAAAGTCCCATTCCTTTTAGACAAGTACCAGGGTGATTCTTCCCACAATTATCACATAATGGAAAATCCTTCTTTCCCTTTTTCCCTTTATCTGTCTCTTGTTCCACCGTTCTCTTCTTCTCTTGCTTTACTTTGTTGTCATAAGACTTAGAGAATTCCTTTTCTGTCTTGATAGCACACGAGACAATATCTTCATATGATGAGAAGGATTGTGATACTAAAGATCGACGGAGAAATGGTTTTAACCCATCAAAGAAACGATCAATCTTACTCCTTGGGTTATGTATATAATCGGCAGCATGCCTCGCTAACCTTGTAAAGTTAGCCTCATACTTTGTGACATTCTCATCCTCCTTCTGCCTCAGACTCAGAAATTGCCTTTCCATATCTGCTCGATGGTCACGAGGAAAGTATTTTTATATGAAAAGCGCTTTGAACTCCCTCCATTCCATATTCGATACGTCATCATCTTCCTTTGTGTTTTGAATCAGAGACCACCACTGATCGGCATCTCCCGTGAGGCGGTAAACTGCCATGACAACCTTCTCCCTTTCACTACTCCCCAAGGCATGGAATATTTTCTCTAAGGAATTTATCCATTGCTCAGTTACTATAGGATTTGTACTCCCATTGAAGTTTGATGGTTGTTGCCTCATGAAGCGGTCTAACATTGATCCTCCACGTTGCGGATCAGGGTGCTCCATACGAGTAAGGTTATTATTCATAACCTGAGTGAGTTGTCCCAGTATGGTAATAAGTTGATCAGCACCAGTTGTATCTCCAGCTCCAGAATAATTATCTTGAACAGGAGGGCAATCTCTACACGGAGTGCGTGCATTGATACAGTTTCCATTCCTTCCACTAGGCGCCATTTCTAAACAATTGCATAAACTAGATCAGTTTATGAATCAAAATACATAATCCCATACTTATAAAACACTTAACATAAATTGAAATATTTATGGATATAATCCATAATCATAAAAAGGTTTTATTCAGGGAAGTATATACTCATAACCGTTCATATTGGTTTGTAAAAAAATGAGAATTATCCTAAGCATATCCCCCGGGAGTGTCGTAACCAAGAGTGCAGCAAGGCCCGTTGTCGTGCACCAGTTCCCGTTCGAGTCTACCTCAAAGCGGTGTTTTCGGGTTTTACCCCTAGGTACATCTGTGCCAGATCCGCCTCTACCTGCTCGTATCCAGATAGGGATGTATTACTCGGAAAACCCACAAAATCTCTACAATACCAAAATTTTAGGAAGTTCTTCTATACTAATCCTCAAAGTTCATCTTAGGTCTACGTGCTCTAATCAGAGTTTGTCTAAATCTAGCTTCCAAGGTTTGTACTAAACTGCCTCTGATACCAACTGTAACGCCCCGACCCCAGCTACCCAGAGCCGGTGCATTACTTCGTAACATTGGCATGATCACAAAAGATTAAGTCTCGAAAGACCGATTAGTTTAGTATCCTTGGAAACACTAGATACATTCATAAATGTTACATTACATCACAAAGTGAAAAACTATAATAACATAGTCTCCATAGTCCACACTTTAATCCACTTCGGACTATCCCTGTAGGGCATTCATAAAATACTTCTTCACATCATGAAAAATATTAAAACATTGAAAGGGGTGAGCTCGGATGCTCAATAAGGTTAACAATATAGCGGAAGCTTTCATAAATAAACATGAACATTTAAGGCAATGTATAACTAAAACAAAAGCCTTTTAAACTTGAACTTCAACATAATATGGAAAAAGTAAAATGAGATAATGCCATTCACTTCTTCACATGGATATTCTACTGGTCGAATAATCACATGCAAGATCAATAACCACTTTCATAATGATGGAATTCATAATGCCAGACTATCATAACCACGTAGCCAAGGCCTCGTGCCAAGACCACAAATAAGATTTTGTCAAGGCCTCGTGCCAAGACACTAGTTTGTCTCATGAGACCTGTCGATGCATCGAGGAGCTATAGCGGGCTCCACCCGTCACTTATTAAGTCCAATGCATTCCTCATATGAATAGGTTTAAACATATCATAAACCATAACATAATCGTATCACATAAAACATGCATAAAGGAAACATAACATTTCCACATTTCAATCACAAGATATAAATACAACACATTGATATAATAAAAACGCTTTCAAAACCATTTTCAATACCAAAATAAAAGAAAGTTAAAACTTTGTATTTATTTTTCATTAAAAAAATGATGGCTTGTAGAGGAAGCCGAAACTCAAGTAATGGTCACGGCGGCGGAGAAGTCAGTGTCGCCGCATAAGTACGGAAAGATAAACATTCCCTTTTTGTCGTTTAGTAAAATGCTTCGTATAAAAAATATTCCTTTTGAATAAACGTAAAAGTCAAAGGGGTTTATACACCGTATAAAAGAATGTTTTGTATAAAACCAAATATGCCACAATGAAAGGGGATTGAGACGAAGTCCTTAAAAAGATCATTTTTTAAATAAAGTACATCTATAATGTGTATTCACTATAATTACACATAAATAATGTACAAATACAATATAGGACATAATAATATCATGACATAATTTGAAAGTAGGAGATTAACCCAAAGAATGAAAATTGGGTTAAGAAATTCCCTTACAAAGATCATTTTTAAAAGAAAATAGATATATTATGTGTATTCACTATAATTACACATAAATAAAGTACAAATACAAGATATGACATAATAATATCATGACATAATTTTAAAGTAGGAGATTAACCCAAAGAATGGAAGTTGGGTTAATAAATTCCCTTACCTTGCGTCTTGTCCTGACTCGACCGTTCTTTAACCTCCTGAATAATAAACTAGAGTTAATTTCTATTTACTTAAGAAACTTTTTCATGTTCATTATTCCTTTTATATCCCTTATTACCATGTTATGAACATTATTTAATTATTTAAGTTAATAACGGTCGTTTTTTCGATCTTAGGTACTTGAGTCTGAAATAACATTCTTATAATTACAAGTTGTTCATGTGGTGATATATCCATTATATACAGAATTATATTCATGATATAGATATCATATATATGATATATATCCAGTATATACATTCATTCATAATGTCACGTAACATTTAGAGGTAAGAAATGAAATGCACCGTTCATGGAGATGGTAAGCCGTACGTACGCATGGACGCTACTTTCATTTATATTTCGTATTTAATGGAATGAAATCATAATGATATAAATTTATAATATAATTAAAGTATAATATAGAATATAATACCATTTAATCCATCCTTTATACATCCAACATATGGCATTAACGATTCAAATCACTTTGAGGGGCGGTAGTCCGCACTTCCTAAAATGAAATTATCACGTTTTACCCATAATGGAAATCATAATGTATGCCATAAATGAGAAATACAGAAGCATAAGTAAAACATAAATATATTTTATATCATATATAAATATAGTGACATCTTAATGTCCACCTTGGAAGGTGTTATATGAGTGTTGAACAATCATCGCTTCGTGAGGCAGAAATTCGCCATCCACAGAAACCGTATGTTCTTTAACCATTAGATGTAGGTGTGTGTAAGTGTAGCTCGAATCCTTATTATAACAACATCCTAGTATATTGAGGATACTGGTGTTGTTACAAAAGTAATGAATAAAAATAGTTTAGGGGGTTGGAGAAGAAAAATAAAACAAAACAACATTAGAGAAGACATTACCTCAAAATCGGGTAACTCTTTTTTGATTTGAGCCAAAGGATTCCTTGAGAAGAGTTCTGCCCAAAGTGAGGCTTCTAGGAGTAAGAGGGGGAAGTTGGGAGAGTATGTGGGTAGAGTTTCGCCGAGCCAAATGGCTTGAATGTGTGAATAAGGTGGGAGAGGTGGGGGTCTTTTATAAGTGGAGAGGAGGGGCTCTTTTGGAAAGATTGAAATGTTACATTATTACACAATTCTTTTCGGATTCTAAAGGTCCCACACTTATATAATTTTTGTCTAAGGTGATAAGGGTTCGAAATCTACCCATCCAAAAGTCTTTGGACAAGTTTAAGTCTTGGATTTTACATTATCTTTTCATTTTATTAAAATCGTTAAATAATGAGGTCATCGCTGCATCATAATGATTTCATAAATAATTTAATTTATTTAATGTCTAAAAATTATAAAACAAATACTATGATGTTGGAAATATTTTTAGCTTTCTAATGAATATTTATAGTCAAAATTGGGACTTGTGTAACCCCACTTAAAAACTATTTTAGTAAAATAACTCATTTTTGTGTCAATTTAATTTTAACATTAAATAAATATATATTAATGTCATTTTCCAAATAAAGTGGCTTAATGGGGTCCCCAAGTTGACCCATGGGTTGTCTTGGTCGGCCATGACTCATCCAATATGAGTAGGACAAGTTTCAAGCTCATATCATATTATTAAAACATTGTTTTTACCTTAAACTACACTAATTACCTCTAATCGTGATTAAGAACTTAAAAGTTACTATTCACCAAAAAATTATTTTAATCTCATTGAACCACATTTTACTTCTTAATGAAAACCATGTATGTAGGATTTTTGAAAATCAAATCACAGAAGTGGTAATATTTCATTTAAATGAAAAATCAGTTATTTAACTACCACTTAGTGGTTTCACTATTCATCAAAAATTGAAGTTTTTTAGAACAATGCCAAAATTTCACCCTAAGCTATAATTGATATTCTGAATTCAAAAATGATGTCTATTTTAAAAAATTAAAAACATATAAGTTGCATTAATTAATTTTATAATTAATTCCCGTTGTCACAACAAATAGCGTGTTTTTAAGAAACAATTTATATCAAAAGATTGGCAATTGTTTATGTCCAATTTCAATGTTAAATTAATTCTAATGACCACCATTGGATAAAATGGTAAAAATATATTCTAATTATACTTTAAAACCACTAAATAGTATAATTTATCACAATAAATTATTTTGATTAAAAAATTTGTTTTAAGTATTTTTCACTATTCATAAAAAAATTGGAAGTTCTCAGAAAGTTACAAAAAATTCAACTTAGGATAATTTCGATATTACGAATTCAAAAATGAAGTCCATTTTGAAATATAAAATTTCTATAATTTTAAAAAGTGGTTATTACTATTCATAATGTCTACTTTGATTAGTCGCGGTGTTTTAGAACTCGAAGTTGCGTACAATGCAAGCTATTGCATTATTGAATGAGAAGTGTATCATGGAAGCTCGGGGTGTTACAGGTTGGGGGAGTGATGTTCTACCCATCCATGGTGAACAAAGTGTATTAACTATTGGTATAGACCTTATGAATAATGTATGACCCCTCCCACATGTGTTCAAATATTGGTGGATTCCTTCCAGGTATCATTAGCACTCGTAGATCCAACACTATATCACCTTAGAAGTAATGTCATAGCATTAATTTCTTGTTGAATGCTCTAACTATCATTTTCTAATGCCTCTCTAGATTATGAAATTATTGAAGCCTACTTTTTTTAAGCATATCATGTTCATCTAGACAAACTTTAGATACTATTTCTAATGTCTTCTAATTATATAAAACTATTCAAAGTGATGGAAACTAGATCTTAATGGGAAGTACTACCTCTATTCCATACACTAGGTAATATGGATTCACCTTGGTGGAATTGCGGGTTGTCATCCAATAATCCCATAGGGAATTGGGGAGACTATCTAGAAAACATTTATTGTTCTGAACCTCCATCTTATGTAAAATGTTGGAGAGGGTTTTTTCAAACACGTATATCTTCCCAATTGCATTCATGTAATAGAGGGAATTATGGTTGGACCAAATGTTGTACTTGTTGTACAACCTCTTCATCTCAACAACTTCATTGTTGGTGATGTTGTTGGTGAGAATAGTTTGAGGAACTCCAAATTTATAGATGATTTTGGAGCTCATGAATTCAAAAAGCGATCATAATTTGACTTACTTGAGAGGTATCACTTCTTCCCACTTAGAGAATAAATCCTTTACAGTCAGAATGAACATGCACTAGTGAGTTGTCGCTGGTGGATATGGTCTCATGATGTTCATTCCCCTAACAACAATAGGATAAGAGTACTTAGTAGTATGGAGAGGCCCTGGAAGTAAATGTACAAAGTGTTAATGGATATGAAACCTATAAAATCTCTGAGAAAACACAATACATTCATGGACTATAGTGGGCCAGAATTTTCCCATCCATTAAATTTGATGGTAGAGCTTCAGCCCTTTATAATGAGCACCAAAAGACTCACATTGAATTTCCTAAATAACCTGAGGAATCCCATCCCCTTAAATTAAATGGAGGACAATTCCATCAAACCCATGTTTTAGAGAGTCAGATGAAGGTTTGGTCTACTCTAGAGGAATAACTGAGCTACACACTGTTGGACTCACTCATGTTCAGCTCTATCTGCTGAGAGAGTTCCATGCTGAAGATAATCCATGAACAGGGTTTTCCAATTAGAGATTTATTCAACTATGAGGGGATCCAGAGGCCCAGATGTAGAGGAATGGGTGGTTATGTTGTTTACTTGTTGGATCTCATCAAGGTCTAAAATGATAGAATCATTGAGTATTTGGTGTGACAGATGAATGAAAAAATCATCTTGGTCAGGATCTGGAAGAGAAGTAGCAAGACTATCCAAGGAATTAGCTCAACCAATCTATGAATGAGGTACATGACTCTAATTTGGATGATAGGGGAATTAATCCATCAACTAGATATAATTCCTGAGAAAAGGAATGAGCTCTAGAAACCTGATGATGTAAACCATTAATCTACTTGATGTTTAACTCAGAGCCCCCTTTCACATGCCATCATGGAATCTAAATCTTGATAGAAAACTCGAGACCAGTAATTGGATCTTGATACTCTGCCTCATTTTTCATGCAACCTTCACTTAGCATTAATGAATAGAGAATGAAGGCACGTGTCGGGGTGATGAATATGATTTATACACTAACTCTATTGAGCTTCAGATCATTGATAATTTTACCAGTTGGTCTTCAAGGGGACCATCAAAATAAATCTTATAAGATTACATGGATTAGTCCATGGAGAGGATAGCCTCATCTAGAAAATCAACATCTAGAGGATTCTCCACAGGGGGTAGATAAGATTACAGAATTTTTTCTAGTGCTTGACTCCTAAAATCCTTCTATAGGATGAATAAAATGTCAAAATGATGACGATTTACCACCCAGAGTGCTATCTAGAATTTCGAAATCGGTAGATTCAAGATATACTTTAGTGGATCCACACGGGACACCATCTGCATCTCATGATCTTGAAGGTAGTGTTGTGACTTCTCCACTGGAAAACCAGCATGAGGTATCTCTTCTCGATGGGTGAGTATCTAGAATCTGTGTGGAGGAGCATGAGACTAAGATAGCATAAACTATCATTTATCCCTTTTTTGTTCCTCTAAGAGATAAGGGCGCCAAGGGATAATTATTAGGTGGTCACATAGGGGACCAGATGCTTCCCTGTGATGGGTGGAATCAAAACCAAAGGCTGTAATAGATATTGCATAATCGACTCAAATGTTGTCTAGAACTCTTCATCCCACTAGTTTATGGAACATTTCTTCAGGATCCTAGAAAAGGGGTTACACTTTTTGACCAGATTCAAGCTGAATCAGCGTATGTAGGCTAAGTCACATTGAAGGCCTTGTAAATCCTAGAGGTTTCTCAGAGGAGGCATTTGTATGATGTTCTTGATCTTCTTATGGTCGATCATGATGCCTCTATATCTAACATTGAAATTGTGGAACATCCTATAGGTAACCCTGAAATCACATTTTAAGTGGTTCATCTTCAACTTCTAGGAACCAAATAAGCTGAACACTTTCTCAGGATCTCTGATATGGTCTTGAAACTGGAAATATTTTACCACAAAATTATCCACATATCTTTCCACAAGAATTTTTATGATATGTTTGAAGATGTGTTTCATGGATTTTTGATATATATCTTCTATATTTTTCAGACCAAAAGGCATCACCTAATAGAAAAGGGTTACTTGTAGAAATATTAAGGCATTACACTCCTCATCTTTTGAGGACATCCAAATTTTCTTTTATTAGAGTACCCATCCATGAATGAGAGAGCATGGAACCCATCTATGAAATCGATCAACAACTCAATCATTGGTTGGAAAAATCATCCTTTATACAGTGGTGGTTGCGATCCCGAAAGTCGATACAAACTCTGATCTTCATATTCTTCATCCTGACTAGGACCATGCTGGCAAGCCACTAGGGGTACAAAACATCCTTGAAGAAGATTTTATGTTATAATCTTGTCAAAATCATCCATAGACATGACACCATGTAATGGACTCATCTTTATGAGAGGTTGCTTTCACCCATGATGGATTCCGGGGAGACTTACACAACTAGAAAATTAACCTACGACCACAGTTCCAAACCATGGCCGTAGGCCCAAAAAATGTGGAGATATCATATGGACATCATTTAAGAAAAATATGGCCACTATCACCATGGTAGTAGAAGCCTATATCCACAGTTTTAATCGTGGCAGTAAAGACATAGATCCATGGTTTAACCATGGCATTAGGGTGGTTAAGGCCACTATTAAAATCATGGGAGTAGGGGCATACTTCCATGGTTAAAACCGTGGAAAGATACCCCTTAATGCCACAGTTAAACTATGGATATAGTCCCCTACTACCATGGTTAAAACTATGTTGATATAATTCATATGGTATAAAAACAAATTCAGTCCCCCAGCCAGACAGCCCCTTGCACCCCCCTGCACCCCCAAAACACCCCTTGCACCCTCATGCCCCCCCTAGACAAAACCCTTTCACCCTCTTTAACACCCATTGTACATACCCCGTGCACCCCCCATCCCCTCCTGGACAGCCCCCTTGCACCCCCTATAGAAATAGCTTTTATAATAATTAAATGAAATTTAATTTGTATTGATATAAACATCACTTTAAGTATATGAAAACAACATGATATTCACCCAACAATATCAAAATAACACATGAAAGTAGTGAAAAATAAACTCAGCATGGATTATGAATTTAAGCGAAATGAAGAGAGCAGAAAAGTAAAGAAGGAAGAATACTCCCCTGAGTGACAGCTTCCAATCCCAAGACTCTCTCCTCTATCTTTGTTGAAAAAATCTGGTATAAATATTGAATCACATGTAAACCATGAAATACCAGCCTATTAGAATCTTATTACCATATATAAAATAGTTCAAACCAATAGAAAACTCAAGGTTTAGAAATTATAATTCCGCTTGATAGTTCACATGAATATAACTAATTCAAATTCAAATGGTATTTAAACAAACAAAGCATGTAATGTGCCCCTCACAACATGAAAATGATATCAACATGGCATAAAGGATGCACATTCCCAGAATACCATAACATAAATTTCAAATGAATATAATATCTATAATTTACGCATGGAGAGAAGTAAATATTATCAGGGAGTTGCAAATACCAAACATAATCTACAATTTTATCATCATTCAATATTTCATTTAACATTTTATAGTCCCCCTACCCTTCCCCCCCCCTTGTCGTCCCCCTTGCACCCCCCTGGACAGCCCCCTTGCACCCCCTAGACACCCCCCGGACACCCCCCCCCTGCACCCCCATGCCCCCCTTGGATACCCCCCATGCACCCCCTGCACCCCCTCCCTGCCCCCTGCACACTGCCCCATGGACACTGCCCCCCGAGACATCCCCTTGCACCCCATGCACCCCCACTCCCCCATGGATAGCCCCCTTGCAATAGCACAACCCCCCATCCCCTGCCCCACCCCCTTTCCCTCCCCCTCGCACCCCCCCCCCCTTGGACAGCCCCCGTGCACCCCCCCTAGACACCACCTGGACACCCCCCCCCCCCCCCCCCGCACTCCCATGCACCCCCTGGACACCCCATGTGCCCCCCCCCCCCACTCCCTGTCCCCTGCACACTGCCCCTGGACAGTACCCACCCTAAACATCCCCCTTTCACCCCCACCCTAATTCCCCTAGACAGCCCCCTTGCACCCCTGCAGTAGCCCACCCCCTCCCCCTACACCCCCCTGCACCCCCCCAGACACACCCCCATGCCCCCCTGGACAGCCCCTGCACCCCTACCCCCCAGCACCCCCACCTCTCCCTTTCTTTATATGAATAATCATTAGGATTGTTCTGATTTCTTGAGATGATATCGAATGAGGAATCACATTACCAACAGAGTGATCATGTGAAGAAGTAGTCATCACACAGATTTTTCCATCATTCTAGCAATTATGGAGATGCTGAGAATATCGACATTCATAAGATCCCGAGATCCTCGGGCATTTGAAGAGTTCCTTGAAACACCTTAAAAAAAGAAGCAACATTGCCTATATAAACCAAATAAATACCAAGATTTTGTTGTTTTTTGTTTTCTGAAAACTCAATAGTAACTCTCGAAACTATTGAGCTCGCGTGATTCAATCACGTGAAGAAGATCTCACAAAACCATCTTGTTTACGTGATGGTAAGAAGGAGGAACCAACAGAAAACCCATAGTCCCATGAAGGTTATTCTGTTCACATATCTACTATCTCACAAAGGAGTAACCTGAAAGACCTCGGGTTTTGTGAAGAGGTGGAGGAGAACTCACAGACACACCATATGTCATGCAAAGCATTTATGCAAGACATATTCTAATCTTACAGTGGTTGTTTGTGGAGACAACTGTGGACACACCCAATTTCATGTGAATGACAACCTGTAAGCCATACATTTCTCATGAAGGGGTTGAGGTGACACCAATTTTCTTGTGAAGCACTTGAGGATACACCTTCTAAACAGCTATATCTTGCAAAAGGATTGAAACAGAACCCATATACTATGTTATTGAGATCCTGTGAAGCATATGTTTTTTTATACGAGGAAATTTGGTGATCCAAACTTTGGGTCACACGAATGTAGTCAAGAGATCACATATCATTTCTTAGATCATACGCTTTTCATGATACACTGAAGAAGAAAGGATGATAAAGGTTGCATGCAACCCATGCTACCCATGAAATCCATGCAAGCATAATTTAGATACTTGAAACAAGACTTTAAATGACACATACAGTAATAGAACATATAGACAAGTGTGTTATTGATTCAGATTCCATACAACCCATTCCCCCTTCACCTTGCACTCCCCCCTGCACACTACCCCCCAGACAACCCCTACACCCCATGCCCCCTAGATATCCCCTTGCACCCCCTACACCCCACCCCCTGCAATACCCCCACCCCTCATACCATCCCTACCCCCCCCCCCCTCTACACCCCACTCCCTACCCCCCGCACACTACCCCCTTCCCCCTTCACCCTGACTACCCACTACACACTGCCCCCCACCCGGCCCCCTTCACCCCCTGACACACTGCCCCTGCAACCTTCACCACCTACAAAATGCCCCCTACCCCCTTGCCCCCAACCCCACTAGAGAGAAAATTTTGATTTATTTAAGATAAATATATAAACATCCATATTCATCTACTACAGTACTATATGACTTAAGAAAAAAATGAGGGTGACAAAGGCCATTTTCAGTAAAAATCCAGTAAAGAAATAGATTCAAACTCAGTTGCAATATTCTAAAAATACACTACCTATAGTAAAGTAATATGAAAACAAATAATCAAAATAAAAAATGAAAGTAGTGACAAATAAACTCATCAGGCATTATTAATTTAAGAAGAAAAAAGAGAGAAGAAATGTAAATGAGGTATAATAATCCCCCGAGTGACATATTACAATCCCAAGACTCTTTCCTCTTTATCTTTGTTGAACAAATATGGTATAAAAATTGAATCACTTTTAAACAAGGAAATAGCATCCTACTGGAATCTTATTCCCATATATAAAATAGTTGAAACCAACAACAAACTCAGGTCATAGAAATTATAATTCATCTTGATAGTTCACATGAATATAACTAATTAAAATTCAAATCAAATTTCAACAAAAAAACATGTAATGTGTCTATCACAACTTGCAAATGATATCAACATGGCATAAAGAATGAACATTCCAAGAATACAATAACATTAATTATAAACAATTATAATATCTACAAGTTAATCATATAGAGAGGTAAACATTATCAGGGAGTTGCAAATACCAAAGATAATCCACAATTTGATCATTATTCAATATTTCATTTCACATTTTCCAGTCCCCCCTACCCCTGCTAGTCCCCCCCCCCCCTTAGTTCCCCACACCCACTACCAGTTGGCCCCCTCCCCTTACACACCCACCCCCTACTAGTTCCCCCCACCCCTTGCACCCCCTTCCAATCCCCCCTTCCCCTGCCCCACCCCCTTTCACCCCCACCACTTGCACCCCCCTCCATGCCAGCACCCCTACCCCTGCCAGTCCCCCCTACCCCTGCCAGCCCACCACACCCTGCCCTCCCCCATACACCCCCTCCTCCCTGCCCCCCCCCCCCCTTGAACCCCCTACCCTTGTTATTCCCCAACCCTTCCCCTACCCTCCCCCCTTGAACCAAGAACTATAAACAAAAGATTTTTTCTTTCATCGTAACTAGCATGGAATCAATAAAATTGAATACAGTATTTAACTTTGATGCTTGGATATTAGCAAGGTGGACATTATTCTTGATTGGGAAGATGTTGTCCCATATCTACCATCACCTTAGAGATTCTCCTGCGTAGCTCTTAGAAACATCAGATTCAGGTGAAGTTCCATCAATCTCCAAGGAAAACAGCAACGTAAATACCTGAAAATTATCATTTAAAAATGAAAAATTGGATTTGAAGGTGAGCATACTTTCTCTAGTGTACCAGTAAGTCTGGTCTCCCCATGGTAAATGTCAGCCTGCAGAAACTGATAATACAATAAGCTAAGAAACATCCAACCCTAGAAATCAGTTGTCAAAGTCAATTCTGAACCTCAAAATGACGAAGCCAATTCTTTCTAACTTATATCATTTTTAGATGTGCTCCCCCCCTCACCCCCTGCTCATCCCCCTGCCCATGATTGTTCCCCACCCCCTCCCCACTACACAAACCTAAAGTATAAAAATACACCATACACATACACCTACAACTAATTCCAAAAACCATTATAGCATCTCATTTCCACATAAATAAAAAAACAACTAATACATATAAAATTGAAATTTTTTAAATAATGAAAACAAAATGTTTGATACAAAAACTTTCAATAATTTTACTCCAAAATTTGATTTGAATCATCCTCGTCATCAACACCAATATCAATAGCATCAACGTGTGTACCACCATTAGTAGCATCATCATCACCATCAACAACATCTTCAGCCTCTCCACAATCCACAGCATCTTCAGCCTCTCCACCATCAGTATCATCTTCATCCTCTCCGCCGACATCTTCATATACACAATCATCGTCATCCTCATACATCGAGAAAAAACTCGATAAACATCCATCCATTGTTGTTGCACCCTCTGGTGGAAGTGAAGATCATATAGCTGATATCAACTTGAACAATTGTTCTTTTTTTCCCCGTCTTTTGAGACTCTTTTCTAACTTCTTGATTTGTTGTATCAATGGCAGAATGTAATTGTTCTTTGGTAACAATTCATGAAATATTTCTAAAATATTCAATACCTAATGACCAATATTTAGATGGCCTGATTTTCTTTCTAGGTTTACAACGAACTCTGCCACTATGCTCGTTGCCAAGAACCTGATGTAAATAATCATTTGGTCCAAATGTGTCTAGTTCCTTTTCCATTAGAGATTAAATAGAATCCTATAAAATGGCGTTACCATTTTAATAGATATTCAAAAAATAAGTGCAGTTATATGTCCATTGAAATTCTCATACGTGTTATGATAAAAATGTCTACAACCTCCTTTTCTGATGAAATCTAGACCAAAGCATAAGTAGTGTATGTCCTATTAAATTATTTATATTAATTTTAAGAGTTTTTATAACTTATATAAGTATCTTGGGATGGTATTTGGGTTTAATGATATATTAGTAGTGGTTATGTACCTACATGAGAGTCTAACCCTTATTAATAATTGAATGTATTTCAGATGTCCTTTTTAAACCTTATCAAGAATTGAAATTATTAAATTATAATTAAGAATACTAAAGAGAGTGGCAGATAATGTATTGTCCTATATAATACCATAGGAACAAGTTATATAATTGACTCAAGAATTATCATTCTCTATGAGGAAAACACAACTCATATAATTTTCAATGAATGAAACTGCATATTAAAAGCTAAAAAATTAAAAACATTCTTACAATTTTTTCCTACGCTGCCTGATTCATAGCAGTTCCATCTTTCTTTTTCCTACTAGAACAAAATAATAATGATCGAGGAACATGTCCTTAGAAATTTAATGCCTATTTATACATTAAAATTGAACATAAATCAACGAACAAATAAATGTATATTCAATGTTAAATCATATATTACCTGTGGCAGTTCATGATCCGGTAGTGTAGTTTTCCCCAGAGTATGATTATATATCATGGTTCCCTTATTTCTTGTGTTTCTTTTAGATGAATACTATTAGTAAACAAAAATAAACTAGCATTTCCACAAGTCAATGAGTTCAAGACATAACTAAAATAACCAAGTCTGGAAAATAAAACTGAACATAATCACATCTAATAAAATCATCCACTGCAGAAAAATATGATTACTGAAACAAATAAATTTATTAAAAACATTAAGATTATAAATTACCTTGAAAGAGGAACAACTCCAATATGCAATTAATTCTTTGTATTGTGAAATTGGGCATTCATTGAATATTGGATCATTTTCAAGAGGAGTACCTATTCTTTTTTTCTAGCCAACATACAGGTCATGCCTGTAGGCCCACCAAATCTCCCCCATTTCCATTAACCTAGCTTTCTTAGCATGGAGACCATCTTGGAATTTATAGTGAAGCTTAATATTCAAAAAAAATTCAATAATAATTAATAAAGAAATTGAAAACTAATTTTAAAAAATATATTACCCAAATTTCCGCCCAAGACTTGTCTTTTATTTCTTTTCTAATTTTTCTCCACTCAATTGGTTGAAGTGGTACAATATTTCTATGCTTGTTGAGTGTCCCCATGAAACTCTAAAATTCTTTACTATTTTTTTCAATAATTTGAATTTACTTATTATACTGAACCATAATTTGCGTGTTTCTATTCCACACTTTATGCATCTTTGTATGACCACGTATTTTAGTAGAAGATGATCCTGAAAAAAGAAACAAATATTTTACACATATATATTTAAATTTAAAGATTTATTAATTTCATTACTTTTTAAAAATTTACCAGTAGGACTATTTTTTGTTGCTTGATCATGCACACTATGCTGAGGGGCAACAACTAGCGAAGTTTCCTACATAGTAGACTGTGGATGTTGAGGTTGGGTAGGAGGGTACGGGTATACAGGGGGCATAACCAATGGAGGTGTACCCTCCATAGTAGAATGTGGATGCTGAGGATGGGTAGAAGGGTATGGCTATATAGGGGGAATAACCAATGCAGGTGTACCCTCTAGAGATGAAGGTGGATAAGGGTAAAAAGGCTGAGGGATAGAAGCAGATGGACTACCCTGCATGGTAGGAGGAGGAAATGCATAAAAATTATGAACGCCCATGTATGGATAAGGAATATAAGTGGGGGGAATGATGGGAGTAAATCATTCCGGTGACTGCAGAGCCATGGACTGTGAGGCGGTACATGAAGGGGGGGCTGAATGTAGGGTTGGTCCTATACTCTATAGTGCCTGAACCATCTTCAGTGAACACAAGTTTCCTCCTCAATGATTCATGTTCATATTATATATTATTTATTAAAAGTTCATACATAATCAATAAATAAATAAATAAAAGACTCACTGAAACATCATATTTTTCAGGCCAATTCTCTATGTCAGCGATCGTTTTCCTCCATTTTTTTTCTCTGAACCTCCTCATAAGACATAATAATCATTAAATGCCAAAAGTGATGTGAAAATTTTAAAAATATAACAAATCATTAAATAACTATATGTATTCCAGGAAAATTCATATTATTTTTCAAAACTTTACATCTTTCATTAAGGTATTTTCATTATGTTGTTTACTCGCTAAATGAAGACATAAAAAAAAAAGAAGCTGATACTTTAAAAGTTTAAAAAAACACACACCAGGCCAGAATAATATAATCTGAATAATTTGAAACAAGTAACACTAGGAATTCTCTGTTATAATTTCCGGTTCATAATCCATTATCACAATTGAATCATTTGTATCATCAAATGATATATTTTACTGAATACCAATTGGTTCAACCAAAACATCACATTCATCCAATCCTTCATCAAAAATGTGTTTGGAAATAACATCAACAATAACACCAAATTGTTGTTTTAAAGGGTCATTTACATAAAATACTTGTCCATCTTGTGATGGAAGAATATAAGGCTCATCTATTCACAGCTGACGTTTCATATCAATCACTCTAAAACTGAAATTATCTATATACAAGCCTTTTTGTGTCATTGAATCAAATCACTTGCATTTTATCATAGCGACACAACCATGTGCATAGTAATCTAACAAAAAAACTCTCTCAACAACCCCATAATGTTACATATTTTCTGATCGAGGATGTCTATCTGATGCACTATCATAACAATTTGTTGTAGAAATTATTGTGACACTGTCATGTTGTGTTTCAATCTTATTAGAAAAACTATTTATAATGAATTTAAAACCATTGAAAACCATTGCTTTAAAATCATGAACCACATTGTTCGGACCAAATGACAATTCCCTTATTTCAACAGATACATCATCCATCGGTAATCATTGGACCTGAAATATATTGAAAAATATTATTGAACAACTACCAACGATTTGATAATGTAAACAAAAGAATTTGTTAACTTTAACTTCAACCAAGAAGGAAATTCCATCTTGTGTAATTGCTCCTTCCACTTAATAAATATAGTGATGTGATCTTTTTATAATTTCACTATGTTCGTTGAAAATATAAAAATTTAATGATTTCAAGAACAATGAAAAAATAACCCACAAATATATATATATTTATAATTATACTTACTTGATTTAATCTTCAACCACGCCATAGTTAAATAATACCATATGATGAGCCATTTCCCACTCATCCCTATTCAAAGTACACAACTTGTATGATCCAGATATCCCTCTAGTTTGAGGCATTGATGGAAATGTTGGCTCAATGGGATCATATTGCTCATCTTCAGTTCTCAGGGGCTGATTAGATCTAGTGGTGACATTATGCAAATACATTGAAAAAAAATCCATGAATTCCAATGCTAAATAACCTTTCACAATAGATCCTTTAGGAAGATTCTTATTTCTCACATAATATTTCAATGTAAACATAATTCTTTCTATTGGATACATCCAGCGACTAGAAACGGGACCACCAAATAGAACTTCTGTTGGAAGATACACAATCGTATATAACATAAATGTAAAAAATGATGGGGGAAATATTTTCTCCAAGTCGTAAAGAATGATCGGTGCATCTTTTTATAGTTTTTTTTACAACACTTTTCTTCAATATTTTAGCACAAAGATCTTGATAAAAGTTTAATAATCTAATCACAGTGACCCTGAAATTATGTGATAGTAAATGTCGAATGGAAGTAGGAATCATTTCATGCAAAAAGACATGGTATTAATGGGTTTTGAGGTATTTTAGATTAACATCTCATCTATTCACTCATTTAGAAATGTTACTCAAATAACCATCTGGAACCATTAAAATTTCCAGGACTTGAATAATTTTTTTTCTCTGCATTAATCATCGAAAAACAAGAAAAAGGGATTTTCCACTGATCTTAACCATTTAACTCAGGATGAAGTCTTGGTTTTATACCCCATTACATTAAATCGCGATGTGAGCGCAAATCATCTATTGTCTTTCCCTTTAAATTTAAAATAATTTAATGTAACATTTCACACACATATTTCTCAATATGCATTACATATAAGTAGTGATGCAGAAAATTTGATGACCAATATGGAAACTCATAGAATATACTTTTCTTTCTCCAATTATTGTTGGAATTCAAAGGAAAATTCTTCTACTAGTTGGAATTTAACTGGCCCTTTCTAAGAAAAAAATTCAAACTATCAAGTTCTTTAAAGATATCACCCCCAGACATTAATTGAGGTATTTAATCTATCTCTGTAGAATTATCAAACTAGCTTCAATTTTTTCTATATGGGTGATCCATTTGTAGAAATCGTTGATGCCCTATGAAGCTAAAATTTTGTCGAAACTTTAATCTCATAGAACATGTATTTTTCATACATATTGGTCTCGATAATATCCCCTTGGTACTCCAACCATACATCATTCCATATGTAGGGAAATCATTTATTATCCATAGTAACATTGCATGGCACATAAAGTAATCCTTTCTAAATGAATCATATGTCTGCACCCCAACAGTCCAAAGCTCCTTCATCTCATATATTAATGGTTGCAAATATATGTCTATATCATTTCCAGGAACATTGGTTCTAGAAATAAATATACTCATGATAGTAACTGGATTTTTCATACACATCCATGATGAAAAATTATAAATATGAATAAAAACAGTCCAAGTACAATGTGTAGTAAGCATCTGCTTAAATGGGTTGAAAACATCACATGACAATCACAATCTAACATTCTGTGGGTCGGTTACAAAATCAGGATGTAACCTATAAAATTTTTTTCATTCTAACCCATCATTAGGATGAACTATATCATCATTATCCTTATTTCTTTCATCTTTGTGCCATATCATATTCTTAGCCATTTGTTCTGAAATAAAAATATTTTGAAGTCTGGGAATCCATGGAAAGTTCCAAATCACTTTCTCTGGTACACAGGATTGAGTTCCATCTTTATTAGACTTACATATCAATGTACTAAATTGTTTTAACTCATTTAACTTGACATTATCCTTCCATAATAGACAACAATATTCAGGGCATGTGTGTATTTTTATACTTTAAAATCCAAATTTTTCAACCAACTTTGATGCCATATAATCATTTTCAAGAATACATGAATCATCAGGTAGAAAGTCCTTAAAAAGAGTAAGTATATAGTCAATCGCAGTATTATTTAATCCATACATTGTTTTTCCATGATACAGTCACATTAAAAACTCTAGTTTGGTCATTTTTCCCATGACTGGTAAACTGGGGTATTTGTATCTTCTAACAACTTTCTAACACCCTCAATGTCATCATTCTGATCATTAGATGAAAATTTTGTTCCCGAATTCATTTCCTCTTTAACTTCTCTACATGAAGTGTTGGATTGATAAGAAAATGAAAACCTATCAGAAATCAAACATTCCATTCTGATCCTTTCAACTGAATCAACGTCATTCTCCATTTGTACTTTTTCTCCATTGTGATACCAAACATGATATCCTTTTTGAAAAACTTTTTTTTTGTGATGTGGTAACTTACTTACTCATGTGTTAATCATGGTCTTCCAATGAAATCAAAACATGGGCATTGAATCAATCCACCATCTGAACCATTGTTGAATGAAAAATCCAAAAAATATTGAAACTCCTTCTGAAACTCATCAGTGATCGAATCAACATTTTACATCCATCTTCAATCCATTCTAATATGAATAAACAAATAGTTAGTTAAATTTTTGATTGAAAATAACAACATTGAAACTCATTAATTATTAAGAAAAGTAGTATATGGACTCATTCATAGGCTTTTATTCCTTACATGATTCTTGAGAAACATTAGTAAATGTTCAAGCTAAATGAATCAAGTATAACATTATCATTTACTAAAGTATATGAGATCTTTAAATGATAATCATATAAGAACTATACTCCACTAATTAATATTTTTTTCATGTTAAGAGAATACATAATGAAATCTCTTACTATCAAATATTACAACATGATAGGTCAACCTTGGGTTGCTAGCAAGTTCTTAGATTTCTAGATATTGGTAAATATTCTAAATGAATCTATCATAATCATCAGTGATTTACATTATCTAAAAAATAAGATACTAAAATACATGAGATACTAAAATACATGAGATACAATGGGAGGTAACATTTTATATCCTAATGAAAATATAATAATACGTATGAAGTGTATCATTCATAGATACTTATATATTGGAAAATGAATCAAATGTTGGATTCATGTGCAATGCATCATATTAGAATGACACAATTAGAGTGGACCATGGGGTTTATATATTAGGCATGGTTTTTCTAAGAATATTGGGTTGTAATACATTTATAAGAGAGGGGCTGGTGTGCAGGGAGGGGGAGGGGCTAGGTAGGGAGAGGAGGGAGAGGGGCTAGGCAGGAAGGGTGGGGGCTGGGTAAGGGGGACGAGGGAGGGGCTGGAAAGGGTAGAGGGGGAGGGGACAGGCTGGGTAGGGGGGGAGTGGGCTGGTGGGGTGAGGGGGAGGGGCTGGGTAGGGGGGAGGTTTCCATCGCGAAAGAGGCAGGGAAAGGGGAAGGGGTTCGATCGCAAGAGAGGCAGGTAAAGGGGAAGGTGCAATGGGTTCGATTGCTAAAGGCAGGGTTCAATCACGAGAGAGGCGAAAAGTAGATTTGGAGTGTTTGGAGATGAGTTGAGGTTAATTGAATAATTTCTATGTTTTATTAATGTTATCTATAAATTATATTTGGAAAATATAAGTTGTCTATGTTCTGAAAATTTCAGGACTACTTATGGGAATATCATATAAATTATACAGTTTTTGTAAGTCTTATAGTGATTTCATAAACTATGTTAGTAGATGTGTGGCAGTAGGAGATCCATAGCAAAGACATTCAGTTGTAGTCAGTTCCTTTAAGAAATGCATGGTGCAAGGACAGACTGGTAGAAACTAAGACACTATTTACCCAAGAAATGCATAGAGCTATCGACCCCTGAACACTTCCCCCTGCCCCCTTTACCCCACTGCCCCCACCCTTCACCCCAACTCCCCCCACCACTTTCACCACCACTTCCCCCACCCTTTACCCCCCCCCCCCCTTGAACCACCACTCCCCCCCTTTACACCCACTCCCCCACCTACCCCCCACTACCCACCCCCCCCCCCACTTGCACCACCCCCACCACCACTGCCCCCACCCCCACACACCTACCCCCCCCCACTGCCAACCCCACCCCCACCTGCACCCCCCACCTACAAACTACCCCCCCACCCCACCCCTACTTCCCTCCCACATGCACACTGCCCCCCCCACGGCCTCCCCCCCACACCCCCTCACCCCCAGGGCCCCCCACCTACCCCCCACTGCCCACCCCCCTCCCACCCCCACTTCCGACCCCCCACCTCACACTATACCCCCACCCTTCACCCCAACTCCTTTGAAATCTCCCCTTCACCCCCACCCCAACTCCTTTGATATTATTACATATAGTTATCAGATGGTTATGAAGATATAGAGTGGGAAATTCTAGATCTAGTAATTAAGGGTTATTTAAATCCAAAATATTCATTTTGTTTAGTGAATGCTAAAAAAGAAGAAATTATTGTTTTTATATATGATATATATTCATGCAGTTTGAAATTGAGACATGTGAAAGTTTGAAACTATTATTCAAGATATAATTTATATGAACTATGTAAAATAGTCATAAGACCCAAAAATGCAGTCCTATAACTTTCCTAAAATACCCATATGACCATTATTTCCATTTCATGATCTACTTCACATTTCATTATCATGAAATCTAGCATGGATCCCTCATGATTTGAATAAGGCACTCTATATGGGTAAAGGACACTTGTCATCATGACTATAACTTTGATGAAAGAAGTGTTAAGGGACCAATATTCATATATTCCTATTACAATAGTGTTAAATAATATCCCAATAATGTCATTTATGCATAACATAATGTCATATGGAAACTAATGATTTTTCTCTCCACAAAATTTCATATCTTCCACACACACCATAGGACCCTTTAGTGACAATTTTTGGACGAGTTATTTCCATTAAAGGATCCAATCAAGACCATATGCCATGTAATGATGGTGGATATGCTGTTTTTGACTTTATAGGAAATAGAGAAAAGTTGTTGGCTGAAATAAGGGGGATTTAAGGCCATATAGGATCCAATTTTGGTCTTATGCCTGATTTCTTGCATATCCATACAAGTGAGGATGCCATAGGGAAAATTAAATAAATTCATGGAATGAAGGTTCAAGTTATGAATATTAATGAAATTTTTTCATATATTAATGTCCCTAAAACTTTATAGATGATTGAGGATAGAAATAAGAAGTAAGAGTTACTAGATCCTTTATATGCCCACAACTTATTCATTATGTTTGATGTTTTAATCATGAAATGTCTATTTCGGTATCTTATCTTAATTTATAATATTTCTTAAATAATATGGAAAAAGGGAAAAAAATTCCACATCATTCTCAACTGAAGTAAATTACAATCTTAGAATTGTGTGTGGAGACATCCCAAGAGCCTTCAATACTAATATCTGATAAAATTGAAGTAAGTGTCTCTCGTATGTTTTTATATTCTCATGATACTAAAATAGTGATAGAAAGTGACACCTCAAATCATGTTCTTAACTAATCAACAAGTAAATATTTTCATCTATATCTATTGTCTCCATTATCTATATATTTATCCCAAACCAATATTAACAACTTCCTACATTTATCTTTCACTACCATGGACATCGGTAGCTGCATCAGAGGGGGTGGTATCTATATCCACTCAACTAATATCTCATGGAGAGGGTGATGTTGCTACATGTAAAAAAATATGATTCATGTTCATGTGAATTGATTCTGGATTACCATTATCCTTCCAAAAGTGTCTTCAAGATGAAAAAAGTTCAAATTAGGGTATTCTTGGTTTAGAGTAACTCTTACCAATTCACCTACTGGAATGGGTGAATGAAAATAGAAGGAAGCGAATAGGGTTTGTCTGCAAAAGTAAGGGCGGGTAGGGTTCCTTAGAAAAATTTGGAGAGGGTAGGATTTCATGAGAGCAGGGAATTGGTAGACTTCCTTTGTGTGCACCTATGTCACGGGAGTAGGGAGCGATCGTCTGAGAGAGGGTTATTCACAAGAGAAGTGGGGGGTTTTATCATTCGGAGGGCTTTGATCATAGAAGGTAGGGAGATGGCTTCAATCGTGGCAGGTAGGGAGATGTATATGATCGTGCGAGTCAGGTAGAGGCTTCAATTGTATGAGGCAGGCAGAGGATTTTATCGCGAGAGGATCACGAGAGGCAGAGAGAATCACGAGAGGCAGGGAGGTTCCGTCAAATTACGTAGTGGGATGTGGCCACAGTTCATATAAAAACTGTGTGGAAATACTTATCTATTGCCACGATTAATTAAACCATGGCAATAAAAGTGTGGCAGTGTCCATATATTCTAGTTGTGTAATATGGTGGATGAAATACTTATGTTCCATCTCTAGAATTTCATCATAGATCTAGGAAAAGAACATCATGGTGACTCTTCAATAAATACACATAATTATGATGTTACTTTGCAGGCATGACTGAATTGATCAACGTTGTCATTAGATCTTCCTCGGTACCAAGATTCATGTAAACCATCTCATCAATGGTGGTAAAGATGCCTTCCTCAAATTTAGGGGGCATCATACAAGTCCTATTCATTATTTGAGGAATGGGGCTCACTAAGAAGAGACATTTTGCCTATGATAAATAATTCTGGAGGAATGCAAGTGCCTTCTTGGGTAGTGATGGTATCTTCACCGGGAGACTCATTCTCTATTGAAGTCATGGCGATAGAGTTTGTCATACTGATTCCATCAAGACTTTGACCAAGAGGTATATTCTTGATGTCAAAGTAATGGTGATGGGTTGGTTTGTGTCAGTTCAACCTGGCTTCATGAAACAAGTATGTCTGGAGGATAGTTTTATCTATGGGGAGAATATCTTGATATCTGATAGGAGTAAGAGGTTATTGCATCACCTAAGCCTGACCCATGTCAAAATATGAGGTAATATTATGATGTTCCTTGTACCTAGGGATTTGGTGGAATCATCTCTCAGAAATGACAAAGATGTTCCCCAATTATGTCATTGTAGCCTGCAAATGGTGAATCAGGAAGATGACTATGTCATCCAAATCTATCCACAAGCTGGTTATGATAGGGGTGTGTTCTAACTCATTGGTCTTCACTTTCTTGTTCATGGTTTGGTAATAAGCCTCACCCATATAGTAGGCATCACAAGATGTAAAGGGAGAGGAGCTAATTTGGAGTATTCCTACTCGACCATTGAGGGAGTACATGAAAGAAATGGTGATATGAGGATGTGACTACTATGTGAAGATGGATCTGGGGCCTTTCTATCAACACATTATAAGTTGTGTCTTGTGATATTACTATGCATTCAATTTTTTCTACTAAACAGATGAATTGGGTCTTCAAATGGATCTTTCCACAAGGCCTCTTTTCGATCTTGTCATAACCTTGAATCTTTTTGTCAAAGGGTGTGAAATCTTCTTTAGAGAGTCCCAACCTATGGATAATCTGGTTCAGATCGAGATTATTCACAGAATATATTTTAACTAGATAGTGACAAACCTCTATTCCATAGAACTGACTGGTGATGTAAAACGAGTAGATGTACCCTTATAGAAGATAAATATCATATTCTTTAGAGAAATAGATGAAGGAATTGAATTCTGATTCCTATATCTCCTTAGTGTATAAATTATTGGCTTCCACAACCTCTATTTCAAACTAAAGGGGGATTTATAAGGATTCTGTGAGGTATTAGAACATCTATTCTAATATTTGAAGGGCCTCGATGATTGAGATATTGGTGGTAATGTTGGCAAGATGATTCAACACATCATACTTTCTTGCTAGATGAAAATTTATACCCATAGTAGGTCTCTCTATGATGGTAAGTAAAAAAGGGTATTGCTACCAAAACCACTAGATACCAGCTAGTGCTGGAAACATTCTTCACAGAGCTACAACTAGCTTATTTTCACCTAACTTATTCCTTATTGGATATAGTTAATCATGATGCAACTGTGGTTGTTATTCTTGGTCACTAATCATGGACAATGGTTGAAATAATTCTAGTAAAGAGGGCTGGAAGGACTATTCATACTGAACTCTATGCAGTGCTTGTTGTCTGGTCTCAGTGGTATGCACAACCTAGCTTGAAGCACTAAATTGAAAATTATGGTATCCTATATATCCTTGAATTCTTCTTCAATTTCATTATATGGGGAAATTTTGAGGGCTCTCCGGAAACTCCTCATCAATGGGGATCATTTAAATATCCACCAATTCAATAGTATTCGTAGAGGCACACTTCCGCTCATCCTCATGTGAGTCTTTCGATGATAGATAGACTCTGGGTGAGCTTCCCATTACCATAAGAATGAAATACGTGATAGTATGGTATGTACACGACATTGGTGGAGGAATTTGATTTCCATTTCACTATATTTTCCTACTCTTTCAATATGTTGTAGGCTGGGAGGTGTATACCGAAGTGACAATTAAAGATTGCATAATGACTTTTGTAGGCTCATGATGGACTAAACGAGAATGGATAATATCATGGGATCAATAGACTACCCTTTTGGAAAACCAATCATCATACTTATGAGTCCCACAGTTGGACACTTGCTTACATTCACCAAAAACTTCATTGACACTATTAGATTTGTTCGAGAAATTAGTAACATGTTTCGGGACATCGGCCAGCTTGACCACACTGTTATCCACCTGGCCCTGAATCTAGTCCCTGAACACATAGCACTACATGATGTTTTGTACAAGGATTCTATGGTAAGGTATGCGATCAGTTTCATCATTGATCTCAACGTCATTGGGATTTATATATTATGGAATCTTTAGAAATCCTTGTTTTAGAGAATTATGGAAATAATCCATAAATGTGGCCTCTGGGAATGTGTAGGTTCAGTTTCTCCTATATGGAATAAGAACTCTAAGATCTTGTCCTTAATGAGTATATGGAGGTGGACTGGGGTCGGAACCACATTATCCTTTTTAGGTGGAGGTGTATGTTGAGGAGGCGTTTGCCAATTCTGGGGATGGAGAGACACAGCTTGCTGAGGTTGTTATCCTCGAAGAGGTGGTGCTTGGATAAGCTCTATAAGAAATCTCTCTAGTAGTTTTGGAGGCCCTAACTACAATATGGCATCAATATATATCTTTGAATCACTTCATTCAAAATATGGAGGAGTAAAATGGAATTCCTACTTGTCTTGCTTCAAGGATTCCTCCAGGTGTTGAGCCTTGACAGAGAAATCCCAGAATACACCAAGAAAATTATGAGTGATGAGGGTGGGGTCCAATTCAATTTTAACATTCCCCACACACATTGTCAACAAATAATCTTGAATCAGTTGCATTTCAAGTGAATGTAAGGCCCTTCTCCCTAGCGATGAATTCTATGACACGCTTGTCTAGAAACTTTTTACATTTAAAGAGGTAGGCAATACTCATCTTTCACATAGTGGCATAAAACTGGTAGAGAAACTGCCAATAGAGGTCTTCCCATCTAGTGATTCACCCAATGGGTAACTAGCTATACTGGATTAATATAGGTGCTTCCATTGTCTGATTGAAACATCAGAGCTTAGCTGATTTATGCTACTTTGGAGTTATTAACATGGTACTGTAACTGGTGCTGAAGTGAGATAGATGTTGTATCGATTTTCCCATCCCATCGAAGTGGGGTAACAATGGAATCCCAAAATCTGAAAGTGCTCTCATATCTTCCACCCACATAAGATATGGATTTCCATTAGGTGGGATTTCTACATATCACATTTAAAAGGAATCAATTCGAGTAGTGAGGGTAGCTATCAGGGTGTCCTGGAAGGGATTCCATTCATGGCGAGTCTTCCTGACCACTAAGGCATTGATCGGCTCATCAACATGGTAGACAGGCTTAAAGGATCATGGATAAACCTGTAGAGAAGCCTGTATAATAGCTTAATCTGGAAATTAAAGAGGATTCTCACTCTATTTGGGAAGATTTAGTGATGCATACCATGGTCACATTCTATACCCATTAGGTTGAGTGGGATCAATAGGATCAAATGGGAGAAACTATAAAAGGAAAAACTACAGCTTCCCATACTATCATGGTGGAGGCAGAACATACTCATTCCAAGGATCACCATAATATGGATGTTATTCAGTGAGGAGATCATTGTTGATCTAGTACTGATCTGCAATATTCTATAATAGAGCATAAATTTCAGGATCATCCTCTTTCCTCTGTATAGAATTTGGTGGATCTGACATCTCGAGTTGACCCTTACCCTTGTTCAGATTTTGACTAATGGGAATAAATGCAGAACGTTCTTCTAGTTTGAGGGAATGCCTTTGCTGGAAAGTGAGGACGCATGTAGGGTCTACGTACGGTGCTACCCTAGTAGGCCGATTCTCTTGGTCGGATCCTACACCGATGTCCTTGTCCTTGGAAAGTGTGAGTTCATCCATGTTTACATTGATGACAGCTAGAGTTTCCTTGATGTCATCGGTAGAATCAGGTTTCCGCTTGATAGGACTAAAGTGGAGAGTGGTGTAATGTCCTCAACCACAAATCTACACATGTAGAGATGCTTCTTCAATTCTTCTTCAGAGTAAAGTGAATCTCTGAACATATCTATGTTGACTGTTCTGGTGTTAATTGGGTGACATTGGATGTTGTTCCATGGGAATTGTTGCCAACTCAACCACGTGACATTGTTGGATGATATCATCAATGTTCTCTATGATCTTCACGTAAACCAAGTAATAGTTATAGAGGAAAATATGTGTCTCCCATATGTTATAGAAAAATCATGAGAATTCATTATTAGTGAGGGAATCTTGAATGTCTAATTCGAGAACATAATTTGGCTAGAAAACTTTTGAAAGTTGTTTTCAGCTAGGGTGTCCCATAATCTTCCATATTTTAAAGCAAGACCCAGCTCTTGGCTTCCCCAGGCTCCGATCGGTGATAGATAAGGAACTATAAATTACACGGATGTGGACCACATCGGTTGTGGATTGGATAGTAGAGACTACTGCAGTAACTGACTGATAACTGCATGTTGGGTCTTCTTTGAGAGGCAATGCTGACGGTATCATCACATCTATGTATGACAAGGTGCCAAACACCACCTCATGTGAAAGGGAAATGGAGTTCATCTGTAGATCCACTGGGTACCCACTGTCTATCATATCCCAAAACAATTCTCCTTGATCTTGTGATTAGGTCGTCAATGAAGCTGGTGATGATATACATGATTATAGCATGAGACCCTATAAGGGAGCCATGTCTTCCTCCTCCTTCATATACCAATGAATGGATTCAAGGATCTTATGATATTCACCTTACAAGATGAAAATTCACTCATATCGGGATCCTTTCCTAGATTTTGAGGCATAATACTAGGGGGAATGCATCATTATCGGGTCAAACACAGATTTATAATCTGAGAAGTGAATAATATAGGCAATGACCTGAGATTTCCTAGAGTTATTTCATTGGATGTGATGGTTCTCCATTCTGCCATGGGATAGTTTTTCAAGGAAGGGAACATTTTCGGCATGAGGATGACCTTTGTGTTGTGTGTTGTTTTATATGGGGGCCTCCGCATTGATTTTTTGGGATATAGGGAGGACCTCTATATTGGCCATTACTAAAGAGGGGAAAACCTCCGCTTTGGATCCTGATGTAGTAGGGAGGACCTTTGTTGTGCTCATCGGGAACATGGAGATGACCTCCATGTTGGGTAGTACGGGTATGGGTGGGACCTCCATACTAGTTAATGGATGCATGGGGAGGACCTCTATGTTGTCTGATGATGAGGGAATGATTATTATATTTGTACTGATCATTGATGGAGTGGGAAAGAACTCCACTTTGGTGGAATCTGGAGAAGGAAGGACCTACGCTTGAGCTGGGGATGATGTGAGGTGGACTTTCATGTCATTGGTCGGAGACATGGGGAGTACCTCTGTATAGAATCCCCGCATTTTGATCACATAAACTTTCATTACATTTTACAAATCTGAGGATCTTTAAGGTTTAGTGTCTTGGAAACCAGGAACTTTAAACATGAAAACATAAAACATTCTTCTAAAACACTTGAAAGGCTTCTCCTCATGTTCATCCTAGGTTCATTACTGCATCACATAACCTGGGGACATACATCAAAATAAAGGGTGAGCAAAAAGCCCGGTAAGGGAAACAAGAGAAACATTTTACATGTGAACTTGAGATACTTCAATAAGGTCATGAAAAGAAATTTAAGGCATGAGAATGAAATCATGAGGAATATCATAAAAAAATAACATTTTCATAACTTGAAGATTTGGATACATCATTTAACATAGACAATCATGAACATATCACCAAGGTCCATCCCCAAGGTGTCATTTGAAATTTACCAAGGTTATTCACCAAGGTATCGTGAAAATTGTAATCTCTAGTGGTTACATCATTACACAATGCATTGTAGCGCTATCAGGGCGCACCCTTAAATTTGCCTTTATTATCATGTGAGACACATATATCATCATCAAACATTTCATAAATAACCCACATAGCATAAAATAAATGGGTTTCATTTCATAATCATAACGTTTTAAAAACTGCTTTAAAAACATGATCTTTACGTCACTTTAAACCCACGGAAAGGGAACGAGGGTTTCATGTATGTAAATCCCAGAATTTAAAATAGAAAACTTCGATATATATGTTAATACCCATGTAGAAATAAGAGCATTTAGTATTCACTTAATAACATAAAATAATTTTGATAAAAGAGAGAGGCATTTTGAGATGAAAATTCTGCAGCATAACGGCTACGTTTCGGGGTTTTAGAAAACATTGAAAAGAGAGGGGACATGGGTCAAACATTCATAAATGACCCATAAAACAGTAGAGGGACATAATATGAAGGATATATGAACATGGTAATGAAATTTTAATGATGTAACATATAAAATGAAGAACATGAAAGGAAGACAAAAATAAGATTTCTCTTATGAAAATTCGGCAGCCTAACGGCGTTACATAAACTTCAACCAAAAATGAATTGATGAGATAAAATAGGGTATCTCATCATATTAACATAAATGATCAGTATGATAGATATAGAGATCATACCCCAATATAATAAAAAGGAACTTGCAAGACTTGACATGGATTTAGAACTTTGAAAAGGGAGAAAGGTGCAAGGACCACTTAAACTTCAAAATACTGAATTGAAGAGATAAAATGGGGTCTCTCATCATATGGTCATAAAAGATCAGTATGATATATATAGAGATCATACCCCAACATAACAAAAAGGAACTTGAAAGAATTGACATGAAAGTAGAACTTCAAAACGAGAAGGGTGAAGAACCACTTAAAAATTCGACAGCCTAACGACGACACTTAATACTTCAATATACTGAATTGAAGAGATCAAATGGGGTCTCTCATCATATGATAATAAAAGATCGGTATGATAAATTTAGAGATCATACCCCAACATGACAAAAAGGAACTTGAAATACATTACATGAAAATAGATCTTGAAAAATGAGAAGGGAGAAAGAATCCGTTACAAAAAATTTGGCAGCCTAACGGTGCCACTTAAAACATCATAAAACGAAATAATGAGAGTAAGAGGGGATCTCTTATTATAGGAACATGAAAAAGGCAGTAAGAGGAGTATAAAAGAACACCCTTTAACATAAGAACATGGAGCATAAAAGAAATTACATAAAAGAGATTTCTTGAAAAGAAAGAGAGAGATCAGATCCCTTACCTTAAAACGTAACTCTTAAAACTCAAAGGTTGGGACCTTGAAGGCTTGGGGCACCTTAGGAGGACTCCTTGGGAGGTAAGGAGACCAGAACTTCATTGGGGTAGAGTGGGGAGTCGAATGGATGAGAGGATGGCTTGGTATTTATAGGGAAAGTGAGGGGACAAGGCATTAATGGCCAAGGGACACCTCATTAGTGGTTTTGGCAAAACCATGGGCTTGCCCATGGTATTTTCCCATGGTATTGGCCACTTGGGACACCTCATACCTTATCGTACTATTCATAAGTCGAACATATTGATTACATACTTAGTACATCATTTAATGATGTCATTAAACACTCGTAACTTAAAAACTGTATTTTCACTATTCATCGAAAATTCAACTTTCTCAGAATAATCCCAAAATTTCACCCTAACCAAATATAAATGCTCTGATTTCAAAAATGAAATCCATTTTATAAAAATAATTTTCTAAATATTTTTAATTAAATTTTTAATTAAAAACACTATTCATCGAAAATTTATTTTTTCCAGAAAAATCCCCAAAAATTACCTTAACATAATATCGATGCTCTGAGTTCAAAAATGAAGTCCATTTTATAAAAATAATTTTCTAAATATTTTTAATTAAAATTTTAATTAAAAAACACTATTTCTCTGAAAAAACAAATACATGAATAATAATTTATGAATCCGTTATTTAACCATTTTATTGAACCACATTACTTAATCAAAGTGCCTAGATTATTTTAATACTTTCTTTAAGTGAGATTACTAATCCATTTGGACAGATTACTAATCCTAATCATAAAATCACTATTCATAATTTACTATTCATCAAAAATCAAGTTGATCTTATTAGACTCTAGATTTCATACTAAACATAATTGTAGAAGACCATTTTTCGAAAATCATTACACATTTTTAATTACTTAAGGTTTACATAAACATTTTTAAAATATCCTTTTTCTAAAATTCATCAAAAATATGCATACTCTATTTATCCGGTCATTTAAAAATTCATAAACATCATCATAAGAATAAATCCCAAATTTTATTTAAAACAAAGGATTACACAAGGCAGTTACGGTCTCCTTACATAGCTCCTTATCACACCAGCATAGGACCTAAGTGTAAGGTGCGCTAAGGTGAGAGAATCTGAGGGAGGCTCGGCTAACATCGCACGAGTAGTAATTTCTATCAGTTTGAACTTCTCGCGAAGGTGATTCCGTTCTAGCTTCACATGATGACGTTCGGCTTGGGGTTGGTCTAGAGCAAAGCCCAATGGTGCTACCTCCTTCCCAAGTTCTGTTAGATGGGCTTCGATCGGTCCAAGACTACTAGGTGAGGCCATCGAATCTTCTTTCTATAATAATTAACCAAGATTACTTGTATTTAGAGACAATAATCAAAACATTTTGTTCACAACGGTCATATTGACCGATGGTCATATAACAGTCAGAACCCAATGGTATCATTTTAATTATAATCATGTTTATCAAATAAAACATTTTTGTTGAGTATAAAAATAAAATAAAATAACACATGAAATTAGGAAACAAGATTTATTCAAAGTTTCGGGCCGTTACAATCATTCCCCCATAAGAAATTGCGTCCTCGCAATTTAAAAAATTGGGGTTTTGAAATTTCATTGAAAGTCCCACATCGGAAAAAGAGTCTGTGACACCGTTACTTTAAAAGAAAGAAAAGGAAGTACAAAGGCCACCCGAGTTTACTCATACTAGGATTCCATGTAGGAAAGATGGACATGGAGGAGAAAACAAAGGGTCAAGTCCTAAAGGAGAGTGATAGAAAACATGATTAGGAGGAAGTTAACCACCAAAAAATCCAAAAATTATGATGTTTGCAAGCGGTCTTTGATTACCTAGTAGGAAACGTAAACCAACAACGTTTTTGTTTTACGTTCATTTTCATAACTTTGAGGAATTCATTTACTAAATAGAACAAAAACATAAGAAAATATACCTACCTTCCTGTAGAGTTTCATCCTTTAACAAGTTTCTACCAAAACTAATCTTTTCTCCAAATGATGAGAATTCAAAACTGCTTGGTCTCATCTAAACACAAGAATCATCTTTTAGAGAATCACATAATCCACAAAAGATTAACTATCTATTTCTTCTATCATTAAACATTATCCCCAAAACAGAAAGGGTAAGGTAAAACACCTCTTCAAAAAGAAAGAATCCCATAGGAAGGGAAACTATTTTTAAATCTTCAAAGTTCCATGGTACTACCCAAAGTTCATCATAGACCATCCCATAAATAACGGTCCTTAAAATTCCTCAAAATAAACCAAACTTACATTGAAACCCAAATACAAGAGGGATTTGATAACATAGTCTTCCAAAATAAACTTCATTGTTCATCTCCAAACAACATCAACCACACCAAACATCTTATAACAAAAGTAGCTAACCTAAACATATTTTACCCAAGATAGGTTAATCATTTCCATAAGTAACCTAAATTACTATAAGTCCACCTTAAATTCATTGATTCTTCAAAATATAAGTCAACATTACTCCTCAATGAAAATACCGTTCTAATCTATTTACCTCGATCATATAGGGTCCCCAAAATAGTGAACGTCTTCCAAAATAAAAATCATATTTTAATCCCCTAATCATCCCTGTCATATTAATACGACAATCGTTGCATTTCCTATCACATTGTTTGTTGGGACATGTTCTTCCATTTTCCACCATTCACTAAGAAGAGAAAGCATAATTAGGGGCTTAAGTACGTAGCCAATAATCATGAAAAGGAACTGAAAGCATATAAGGATAACTTGTAGAAGAAAAGTATACCCTAACTTGGGATCCCCTAGGTTCCAATCTAGGTTATCCATGATCATATATTCTTATGTGAATATTTATTTTATTTTATCTTTGTTCCTTTAACAATGGTTCATACCTAGCTTATGAATTTACCAAAGCATATCCCCCGGGAGTGTCGTAACCAAGAGTGCAGAAAGGCCCATTTTCGTGTACCAGTTCCCATCCGAGTCTAGCTCAAAGCTGTGTTTTCGGTTTTTACCCCTATGTACATCTATGCCAGAGCAACCTCTACCTGCTCGTATCCAGACATGGATGTATTTGCTTGGCAACCCCTTACTCAATACTCACCAAAATACCAGGAAGATTTCCTTTATTTTAACTTTTATATAGGCTTCTTCCTAAAGTTTTCATATCCTAATTTCCACAAATAACTAAACCATCCTTTGATACCAACTATATCTTCCCGCCTTTTTATCACATAAACTTTCATTACATTTTAAAAACCCGAGGATCTTTAAGGTTTAGTGTCTTGGAAACCAGGAACTTTAAACATGAAAACATAAAACATTCTTCTAAAACACTTGAAAGGATTATCCTCATGTTCATCCTAGGTTCATTACTGCATCACATAACCCGGGGACATACATCAAAATAAAGGGTTAGCAAAAAGCCCAGTAAGGGAAACAAGAGAAACATTTTACATGTGAACTTGAGATACTTCAATAAGGTCATGAAAAAAACTTTAAGGCATGAGAATGAAATCATGAGGCATATCATAAAAAAATAACATTTTCATAACTTGAAGATGTGGATACATCATTTAACATAGAAAATCATGAACATATCACCAAGGTCCATCCCCAAGGTGTCTATTGAAAATTACCAAGGTTATTCACCAAGGTATCGTGAAAATTGTAATCTCTAGTGGTTACATCATTACCCAATGCATTGGAGCGCTATCAGGGCGCAACCTTAAATTTTACTTTATTATCATGTGAGCCACATATATCATAATCAAATATTTCATAAATAACCCACATAGCATAAAATAAATGGGTTTCATTTCATAATCATAACGTTTTAAAAACTGCTTTAAAGACATGATCATTACGTCACTTTAAACCCACGGAAAGGGAAAGCGGGTTTCATGTATGTAAATCCCAGAATTTAAAATAGAAAACTTTTATATATATGTGAATACACATGTAGAAATAAGATCATTTAGTATTCACTTAATAACATAAAATAATTTTGTGAAAAGAGAGAGGCATTTTGAGACGAAAATTCTGCAGCATAACGGCTACGTTTTGGGGTTTTAGAAAACATTGAAAAGAGAGGGGACATGGGTCAAACATTCATAAATGACCCATAAAACAGTAGAGGGACAGAATATGAAGGATATATGAACATGGTAATGAAATTTGAATGATGTAACATATAAAATGAAGAACATGAATGGAAGACAAAAATAAGATTTCTCTTATGAAAATTCGGCAGCCTAACGGCGTTACATAAACTTCAACCAAAAATGAATTGATGAGATAAAATAGGGTATCTCATCATATGAACATAAAAGATCAGTATGATAGATATAGAGATCATACCCCAATATAATAAAAAGTAACTTGAAAGAATTGACATGGATTTAGAACTTTGAAAAGGGAGAAAGTTGCAAGGACCACTTAAAAATTCAGCAGCCTAACGACGCCACTTAAACTTTAAAATACTGAATTGAAGAGATAAAATGGGGTCTCTCATAATATGGTCATAAAAGATCAGTATTATAGATATAGATATCATACCCCAACATAACAAAAAGGAACTTTAAATAATTTTCATGAAAGTAGAACTTCAAAACGAGAAGGGTGAAGAACCACTTAAAAATTCGGCAGCCTAACGGCGACACTTAAAACTTCAATATACTGAATTGAAGAGATCAAATTGGGTATTTCATAATATGATCATAAAAGATCAGTATGATAAATTTAGAGATCATAACCCAACATAACAAAAAGGAACTTGAAATACATTACATGAAAATAGATCTTGAAAAATGAGAAGGGAGAAAGAATCCGTTACAAAAAGTTTGGCAGCCTAACGGCGCCACTTAAAAGTTCATAAAACGAAATAATGAGAGTAATAGGGGATCTCTTATTATGGGAACATGAAAAGGGCAGTAAGAGGAGTATAAAATAACACCCTTTAACATAAGAACATGGATCATAAAAGAAATTACATAAAAGAGATTTCTTGAAATGAAAGAGAGAGATCAGATCCCTTACCTTAAAACGTAACTCTTAAAACTCAAAGGTTGGGACCTTGAAGGCTTGGGGGCACCTTGGTAGGACTCCTTGAGAGGTAAGGAGACCAGAACTTCGTTGGGGGAGAGTGGGGAGTCGAATGGATGAGAGGATGGCTTGGTATTTATAGGGAAAGTGAGGGGACAAGGCATTAATGGCCAAGGGACACCTCATTAGTGGTTTTGGTAAAACCATGGGCTTGCCCATGGTATTTTCCCATGGTATTGGCCACTTGGGACACCTCATACCTTATCTTACAATTCATAAGTCGAACATATTGATTACATACTTAATAAATCATTTAATGATGTCATTAAACACCCGTAACTTAAAAACTGTATTTTCACTATTCATCGAAAATTCAACTTTCTCAGAATAATCCCAAAATTTCACCTTAACCAAATATCAATGCTCTGATTTCAAAAAAGAAATCCATTTTATAAAATTAATTTTCTAAATATTTTTAATTAAATTTTTAATTAAAAACACTATTCATCAAAAATTTATTTTTTCCAGAAAAATCCCCAAAAATTACCTTAACATAATATCGATGCTCTGAGTTCAAAAATGATGTCCATTTTATAAAAATAATTTTCTAAATATTTTTAATTAAAATTTTAATTAAAAAACACTATTCATGTGGAAAAAACTAACACTTGAATAATAATTTATGAAACCGTTATTTAACCATTTTATTGAATCACATTACTTAATCAAAGTGCCTAGATTATTTTAATACTTTCTTTAAGTGAGATTACTAATCCATTTGGACAGATTACTAATCCTAATCATAAAATCACTATTCACAATTTACTATTCATCAAAAAATCAAGTTGATCTTATTAGACTCTAGATTTTGTAATGAACATAATTGTAGAAGACCATTTTTTTAAAATCATTACACATTTTTAATTACTTAAGGTTTACATAAACATTTTTAAAATATCCTTTTTCTAAAATTCATCAAAAATATGCATACTATATTTATCCGGTCATTTAAAAATTCATAAACATCATCATAAGAAGAAATACCAATTTTTATTTAAAACAAAGGATTACACAAGGCAGTTACGGTCTCCTTACATAGCCCCTTATCACACCAGCATAGGACCTAAGTGTAAGGTGCACTAAGGTGATAGAATCTGCGGGAGTCTCGGCTAACATCGCACGAGTAGTAATTTCTATCAGTTTGAACTTCTCGCGAAGGCGATTCTGTTCTAGCTTCACATGATGATGTTCGGCTTGGGTTTGGTCCAGAGCAAAGCCCAATGGTGCTACCTCCTTCCCAAGTTCTGTTAGATGGGCTTCGATCGGTCCAAGACTACTAGGTGAGGCCATCGAATCTTCTTTCTATAATAATTAACCAAGATTACTTGTATTTAGAGACAATAATCAAAACATTTTGTTCACAGTGGTCGTATTGACTGATGGTCATATAACAGTCAGAACCCAATGGTCTCATTTTAATTATAATCATGTTTATCAAATAAAACATTTTTGTTGAGTATATAAATAAAATAAAATAACACATGAAATTAGTAAACAAGATTTATTCAAAATTTCGGGTCGTTTCATCTGTATCAGGAACCATAAGCACAAGGAGGAACTCCATACAAGAAATCGATGAAGTGGGGAGGGCCTTTGATTTTTCTGATGTTGGGAACATGGGGAGGACCTCCATGTTGGCTGTGAGATTGGGGAGGACCTCCACTCTCACTGGAGACTATATGGGGAGGGCCTCAGTACTCTGTATCATCATCACAGATTGCTTCATAATGGCTGCTAGAGATGTGAACGGCTGAATGAGTCATCCCAACCTGCCGATGAGGTGGTCAAGGGCTTGATCCCAATTGGGTGTTGAGGAGTCCCTACTCTAAAGTAACAGGGACTAAGTAGAATGCATAGGTAGTGTTTGGGGGCACATGACCTATGGAAGATGATTCCCCCTGGTGGTCATCCTCCTAAGAATGGGGTTAATGTTGGAATTAGGTGATTTGGACTAGTGCTGGAAAAGTAGGGGAATGATCCACATATTTCTCTTCCTGGAATATCAGTCGTTGGTAGTGCTGACATGACCTGGTAGGGCCCTCCTGGGTGACTCCTAGGTGGTGTTCATTACTACGGTGACATGAGAATCCCCTACCTCATCATCATAGGGGATAAAGTCAAAACATCACATTGGGGAGAGGCTTTCAAAGTGGTTCATAATTAAACTGGTGAGCAGGGTCTCCCTATGCGGCCCTTAGGGGTGGTGGTGTCAGTGATGTGCAGACTTCTCTAGGTCCTAGTGAGTTATATACCTTATGGTAATGACTCCCTTATAATCATAATATCATATGAGGGTGTCCATAAATATCCTATGGAAAATTTCAGAGGGTGAGAAAGGGAATGGTCACCTGGTAGCTGATGGCGTAGCAGATGTCGTGGATGAGGTGGTGTCATGTGGGATTTCTACATCGACAGACCTCTTTCCGCTGCATAATCGAGGATTGGATTATCAATTCCATATATCTTGGGTACTTTAAATCAATAAGATTCATATGTCAATATGAATTCTAGGAATGCAATTACGAATTCCCCAGCATTGTTCAATCTCCCATGGATGGATAGAGAGATCCAATCTGAAGACATCACAGACTAGAATGCCCAATGTTCAATTTCCCTAACTACTGGTGAGTTCCACATTGGGCCCACTATTTTGTTTAGAAGTCATTGGAACTAGATAGATAGATCTAGTGACATGATTATCTGTGGATCAAATCTATTTAACGTTACTAGTCCACACATTAAAAATAATTGTTTCATGTCAAGTTCCCCATTTCAGTTTCTAACTCCTTCACCGAGACGCACCGCCAAATGTTTTTATTTTATGTTGATGACTGTATTGTACCTTATATTAACTCTTTATAAAGGTGGTATACATTCATCACTTTCTCAGTGATGTAGTCTCCTTGACCAAAAATGGATGATGGGATGTTTGTTCCTCCTTCCATGGATTCCTCCTTGGAATTCATCGTCTAGCCCGAGTCTCCCTAATAGATTAAGATGTGGTTTGTGAAACTCATTAACGGTTCCATATATTTATGGATTCCAATTAATGACACTGATCTGTTTAGACATTACAAGGGGTATTTAAAAGGATGAAACCATTAGTCAGGAGAGTAGTCGTGTTGTGCATCGCTAACATGGTTGGATGCTGGAACTTTAGTCTCATGTATCTTCCTCAGAATAGGGCATCTCATGGAGGCATCTTGGTCATGGAACCCAAATATTCCCATGTTTATCCCAATTTATATTATGCTAAATTAATGTATTTTTAGGTTTTCCTATGTATCCCATGTTTAACATGAGGTAGTAGTGTGACAGGTTTCAAGTTTAATGTCATGCAGAGACAAAGAAAAGCCGATCAAGATTCCCAGTAAAGGAAAATCAAGAAGGTGAATCCCTATGATGGAGTGCCTAGTTAGATTACTAGATGGATGGGTCCGAACACACAATGATAGAAGACCTGAAGTGGTGTGTCCCATAAAGAGAATATGTCACACCATGAAGGTTGATCTGGGCACCACTGGAGGTGTATCAGAGAGGTGCGCCCCTAGGAGGAGAATACTAAGGATTATCATTGTCCAGGATTGAACATCAAATATGTGTCTTAAGTACCCTATTTAGAAGATAAGGATAAAAACCCATGTAGTTTTATGGCATGTTTGGATATTACACACTGAGACTTCCCTTCACAAGAGGATTTATCTTGGTTAGATTGTGTGGATTGAATGGGGCTTTTTCATTAGACCTGTATGTGTGCTATTAGGAGTATTAATGAAACAGATGAGGATTTCTTATAGTAATGACTCAGATGGATGGCATGATCTCACATAGATGTGAAATCATGGGTAAAATCAGTATGGATGTGAATGAGGTGTTGTGCGGAGTGGATAGAATGTATTAAATAGTTGAAGTGTTGGGATTGATCCTTAGGGAGCTTTCCTACGTATCCCATCTAGTTGGGAATCAAATTCCACATAGTTCTAAAAGGGGTTGTTGAATGGATCGAGACACATTATGTAGGTTGATCTAAGAGACGTGTCCCATAAAGGGATGGTGTTGCATCATGAGGGTATGTCCCTAGGAGGGATCACCTAGATTTACCATTGGCTGGGATAGATCCTCAAAGAGGTTTCCTACATACCCTACATATGAGGTAGGGATAAAAACCCATGTGTTTTGATAAGGGTAATTGGAACTTCCACCAAGGGAGGAGGCCCATGGAAGTGAAGCATATGGTTGGGGATACACATGGAAGATGCCCGTAAGAGAAGGGCATGATGGGGATTACACAATGAGGGTATTCCATTTGACATGTTAGGTATTAAGAATAAGATAGGCCCAAAGTAAGAAGGAGTTCATGGTCATCTCTATACTCTAAGCCCATGTAATTCATTCTCTATGTGAGAAACAAGAGGAAGCAGTTGACCTGACTATCATGTCATGAAAGATGGACTAAAGAGAGGTGGAGTGGGGCTTATTAATAGGATCTTATTAGGTAGGATGTCATTCCATATAATGGGGATATCATTTCTTATGAGGAGGATCTAATTCCATGTAATAGAAACATGGATCATCCTATCAAAATTGCATTGGGGATTACATGTGGAGACTACTTTAGGTGCACATAGAGATAAATCCAAAAGGGAGGGGGTGATGGATTTAGAGTACGGGAAGTGAGAGATTCCCAATGACCTACCCACTCAAATACTTTGTGGATGATGTCACTTAATGTGAGTTGAATCTCATTCTATATCAGTCATATGTAGGGAAATCATGATCTTATCACACAGGGTGAGATCACTATTTAATGCCATGTGTTGAGGAAATTAGTACTAGGCAGTTTTATGTCCTACAACTCAAATATGGGGGACTCACTCCTCACCTCATGGGCTTATATAACATTATCTCATCTGACCTTAAGTGGGTGGCTTTAGAAATTATATGTTTTAATGACAGGGTGGAGGAGTGGTCAGTTTTGGATTCCATGATAGAATACCTATGCTACGAATTAAAATCCATTAGCTCACATATGTTTAATAGAAAAAGGTATTTCATCATAATAGGGAGCACCTCATGAGGAACCAAGAAATCACTACATGATTTCCTAGAGGGTTTTTATAATGACCCATACATTACATATATGGTTATTACATCATAATTGAAGCATACTTATTACAACATATAATTAAACCATGATACGACTGTATAGGTATAGTGTCATTATAAACTGGGAAACATAAACAATTGGTTTATAAATAATCTACATTGTCTCCCGTTTATCGTATCTAGAGTACCTTTTGGAATATCCTACTTAATACCCTTCTTCCTGACCTGTGGAAAGGAAATCATACAAAAGGGTGAGATCAAATGCTCAGTAAGTGTAAGTAAAGGAAATATCAATCATATCATATTCATAAGAACATATCATTTTGAAAATATTAACCTACAAAAGAGATCATAATATCAAAACATGGGATAAATCATAGTAGTGAAATGTAATCCCAATAATCCTAACATAAAACATGAAAATTTGTGGCATATACACATAATCATATGAAATCATATCATATTATTCAAGACTCATTTCCAAGACTATCATAGCAGACAAAGTCCATTTCTAAATTGAGTTCACTCCTCATTCTAGTCCTGTTTCACTAAACCGGATTAACTTGACGTTCCAGCCATGTCTATCTCATGAGATATATATCTTTACCCAATGCATTGGTGGGAGATATAGGTCACACCCATCTCATAATGATACCATTCAAATGTGTTCCAGAAAATCATAAATCATACATCATAGCATAACCCATGTAATAAAAATGGGATTCTTGAACATCATGCCATCATAACATAATGTATATAAGATAAAAGGACTTCATAAAAATAATTCCATAATAACATAATCAAATAAATGTAAAACTAGGGATAGAAATAGAACCCTATATTATCATAGGTGGAAAATAATTTTGATAAAACACTTGCACTCCATTCTTGAGGAAAATATCCTTTCTACTTCAAAAACATTTTTCCTTTCTTAACATGTCCTGAAATTTTAAACTAAAAGAAGTTAATTAAAAATAAATTTTACATTTTGTAAAGGAAGCTTCCTGGAAATAATGTTCTATGAAATCATAAAAATCCATTCATACCGTATAAGTTAAAAAACATTCTTCTCGTACTTTGGCTGAAAAAAATCAAAAAGTATCTCGTACTAAAAACGACAAAAGATTACATTCATAACTTTTACTAAAAAATCACCAACAGATAAAATTGGATTTAAAAATTTTTAGTAGGATAGAAATAATATTACATATTGACGAAACATGAATGTGGATGATAAATATGCCCCAGTAAATTCTGAAGTATAAATAATCTCAGATAAAAATGAGATTGTGAGATTTTCCCTTACCTTAGGTTTGATATGCTTCGTAAGTATCTAAACCTTCAGTATAATGATTTAAATAATTTCATTGATTTATTATAGAATCATATTCAATTTTATGATATCATATATGGTCATATTCTTATCTTTTTATTAGTAATATTTCATTACTACTTGTTATTCGGGTGTTCATTGCTTTATGTTCTTATGCGTGTTTGGTCGAATAGATTCTTATTCCTCTTTTTAGGTTATAGATACATCATTTATTGAATAGTATTATTATAATATATATCATATATATTCATTAAATTCACTTATATAATCATTATTTAATGAAGATCATGTAGAACGAGTCGCATCACATAATGGAGATGGTAGGTCGTACATACGCATGAGAAATGATATTATTCCCATAATTATATTAATGGAATTGGAGATGATGATATAATATTTCAGAATAAATAAAATTTTTTAATAATCATATATAGTTATAGTTTTTACACCATTATACCCACCCATTTATGGTGGTGGTGGAAAACAGATTACACCACGATGTGGAGACGGTATTCCGTACGTACGCACGCGTGGTGATTTTGTTTTCCATAGAATGGATAGAATTTGAAATAAGTTTGTTTAATATTTATAATAACATATATTTATATGAGTGATACTTATTATATTACTTTATAATTAAACAAATAAATTAGTGGAAGTAGAAGAAGAAAAAAACTTGAAAGAATCGGTAGGAGAGATTACCTCTTCCTTGACGTGTCTCTTTTAAACTTCCTCTTAGGGCACTGGATTTGGTCTATTGAGAATACTAGAATATCTATGATATAACTAGATATGTTGATAAGAGAAATGGGAAGGTTTTGGCCGATCATGAAGGCTCAAAATCATGTGAAGAGGAGAGAGAGGAGGTTCCCTTTTATAAGGGAGGGGAGGGGAACCTTAGGAAAAACTTAAAATATTATTTTATAATAAGTCATATTCAGTTTATAATGGCTCCAAAGTGGATTATTTAAAATCTAGGGTGGGGATGGGTCGAAATCCTCTCAATTAATAGGTTTTAGACATGTTTAGGTTACCATTGTAAGCTTATCATTTATATTTAACTTTTACCATGTCTTCTTGTATTCTTACACTATATGGTTAATAAAGTTACTATAAACTTCCAATAGAAGCCCAATTGGTTCATTAATGTCATATACATTAATATATAAGTCTTTTGGAAGAACCATATATTTTTAGGAATAGAAAAACAATTAATAATATAATATTTGTTTTCAAACACTCTATTATGTCAATTTTGGCACTATTTGGTTTTTTTGTTTTTGTTAAATTCATAATAGCATTATTACTTAGAAAAAAATTCATATAACTAACCCTAATATGTTGTATTAACCTAGAAAACTAGTTTAATTCATAAAAAGTCTCAAATTACAATTTTTTGGGTATTTATAATATCAATTATGATAATATTTCAATAATAAAGTAATTACTACATCATCATTGTGTCATAAATAAATTAACTTATTTAATGTATAAAAAATATAAATAAAATACCATTATGTATTAAATCCTTTTATATTTCTAATTAATATTTATAGTCTAATTTATCTTATGTATAACGTTATATTAAAAATGATTTAGTTATTAAACATTATTTTTAACTATTTTAACCCTTCTTTAAATAAATTAATAATAAATGTCCTAATCTAATCCAAGTGGACCTAAATGGTCATATTATATTCTTAAGGATGTTTTTGGTCTAATTACACTTATCCAATAGAATTAGGACATATGTTAGGGTAATAATAATATCATTTTTACCCTTAATTACCCTATATACTTTTAACCGTGGTAAATAAAAGTAAAATATTACTATTCAGCAAAAATTATTTTAATCTTATTGAACCAAATTTTACTTACTGATATCAACCGTGTCTCTCAGATTTTTAGAATTACACTCACAGAAGTGATAAAATTATGTTTAATGTAAATTTTCAAATTCTCCTAGGAGGTGGGTAAAAGACGGTCAAAAGATCAATAAAATTTTTATATATCTAAATTTATTATAAAATGACTCCAATGAATTACATTGAACTTATATAGGTATTATATATCTATTTTGACCTAAAATAAATTTAAATAAAATAAATAATTATTTAAATAAAAATTCATATTTAAACTATAACTCAGTGTTTTACACTATTCATCAAAAATTGAATGTTTTCAACAAAATACCAAAAATTCACCCTAGGATAATTTCGATATTATGAATTCAAAAATGAAGTCCATTTTGAATGATAAAATTTATAAAATTTTAAAAAGTGGGTATTACTATTCATAATGTCTAGTTTTAATAACATATCTTCATTTAGTGAAACTCGGTATTACGTACAATGCAATCTATCGAGGAAGGTTGTTCTTGCATTCAACACAAGACAAGAAAATGTTGTGTGTAGTGAAAGATTCCTTTGGTGTTGCGTATAACATAATACATAAAAACAAATTATATCTCATAAAATCTTAGGGTGTTACATTATACCCCCCTTTAAAGAATTTCACCCTCGAAATTCATCACTTTGTAACAAACAGATGAGGATACCGCCCCCTTATCATATCCTCAAGATCCCATGTAGCTTCTTCTAAATGGTGGTTCCTCCACAAAACTTTAACCAAGTGAGTGGTTTTGTTTCATAGAACTTTTTCACTATGATCCAGAATCGTAATCGGTTGTTCTTCATAAGAATGATCTTGCTCCAGCGGTACAACTTCTAAGATTAGTATATGTGAAGAATCAGGTATGTACATTTTCATGAGAGATACATGGAACACATCATGAGCTTGAGAGAAATTTGGTGGAAGTTCCAATCGATAAGCTACCTTCCCAACAAGATCCAGTATTTCGAAAGAACCAATATACCTAGGGCTCAGCTTTCCCTTCTTTCCAAATGTCATTACTCTCTTCCAGGGAGATATTCGTAAGAACACTTTATCACCCACTTAAAACTCTAGGTCTTTTCTTCGGTTATCGGAATAACTTTTTGGTTGACTCTGAGCTACTCTTATGTGTTGTTGAATAGATCTGACCTTTTCTACCATCTCATCAACAAGATCAAGTCCTAATAGATTTCTTTCCCCAAATTCATCCCAGAAAGTTGGTGTTCTACATTTCATTCCATAGAGAGCTTCATAAGGATCCATCTGAATACTGGAGTGGAAGCTATTAATATAAGAAACATCCACCAAAGGTAGGTGTTTATGCCAACCACCTTTGAAATCCATAGATCAAGCTCTCAACATGTCTTCTAGAGTTTGAATTTTCCTCTCATAGTGACCATCTGTATGAGGATGATAAGCAGTGCTAAAACTCAACTCTGTATCAAGAGTATGCTGAAGACTTCTCCAAAACTTCTAGGTAATCCTCGGATCCCGATCAGATGTAATGGAAGGTTGTACTTCATACATTCTTACCACTTCCTTTACATATATCCTTTAAATCTTATCAAGAGATAAATCCTCTCTAATAGCAATTATGTGTGCCTACTTCGTAAGACGATCAACTATAACCAAGATAGAATTATTTCCTTTGGATTTTTTGGGAATTCTAGTGACAAAGTCCATAGTGATGTTTTCCTATTTCCATTCTGGTATGTGTAATTGTTGTAACATCACCTTAGACTAATGTCTCTCAACTTTAACTTGCTGACAAACCAAGCCTTGAGAGACATATTCAGCAACATCTCTTTTCATTCCATCCCACCAGAAGTAATCCTTCAGGCCCTTATACATCTTCGTGCTTCCTGGGTAAATAGAGAATGAAGAACTATGAGCTTCATCCAATATTTCCTTCTTTAAATATGGAATGGGAGGAAAAAAACCCAATTCCTAAACTTTATTATTTCATCGCAATCAATGTGGAATTCAGGAACATTTCTCACCTTCTTTTGTAACTCTACATATTTTTTCTATGCCTCTTTAATCTTCACATGTATAGATGGTTGAACATTAATTTGAGAAATATAAGATTTCCCCCCTTCAATTATAATTCCAAGATCCATCCTTTCTAAATCCATAAATATTTTATCTTTTGTGATCCTCATCATGGATAAGCTAGCATGGTCTTGTCGACTTAATATGTCTGCCACCTTGTTTGCTTTCCCAGGGTGGTAATGAATTGAGCATTCATAATCTTTAATCAGCTCCAACTATCTTATTTGGCGCATATTCATCTCTTTTTATGTTAAAATATACTTTAAAATTTTATGATCAGTATAAATATCACTCCTTTCACCATAAAGATAATTCCTCCAAATCTTTAATGCAAATATTATGGCAGCTAATTCCAAATCATGAGTTGGGTAATTTTGATCATGGATTTTCAACTGTCATGAGGCATAAGATACCACCATATCATTTTGCATGAGAACACACCCCAATCCCTTCTTTGATGCATCACTGTAGATCACAAACCTTTCTCCACTACAAGGCAGTGTGAGCACAGGTGCACTGGATAACCATCTTTTGAACTCCTTGAAATTCTCTTTACACACCTCCATCCAAACGAACCTAACTCCATTTCTAGTCAACCTAATGAGTGGATTATATAATCATGAAAAATCTTTCACAAAACTTCGATAATATCCAGCCAAACCATGAAAATGTCGGATCTCAGTTACTATTTTTGGTCTCGAGCATCTTTCAATAACCTCTATTTTTGCTAGATCCACAGATATCCCCTTTTTGAGATTATGTGACCCAAAAATGAAACTTTTTGAAGCCAAGATTCAAAACTTAGTAAATTTGGCATAAAGCTTCTCCTTTCTTAGGGTCTTTAATACAATTCTCATGTGATATTCATGTTCTTCCTTTCTCTTTGAATAGACAAGAATATAATCTATAAAGACTACCACAAACTGATCAATATAGTCTCTAGTGACTCTATTCATTAGATCCATTAAGATAGCAGGGGAATTAGTAAGACCAAATGGCATCATTATAAATTCATAGTGTCCATACCTTGTACGAAAAGTCTTCTTTGGTATATCCTCCCTTTTGACCCTTAATTGATTATACCCTGAATGAAGATCAATCTTGGAAAAGTATTGAGCTCCACGTAGTTGGTCAAATAAGTCATCAATGTGTGGGAAAGCATATTTTTTCTTGATAGTGATCTTGTTAAGTTCTCGATAATCAATACAGAGTCTCATTGATCCATCTTTCTTCTTAAAAAATAGAACGAGTTCTCCCCAGGGTGATGCACTAGGGAATATGAATCCCTGATCAAGATTCTCTTGGAGTTGCTTCTTCAATTCCGGCAACTCAATTGGGGCCATTCTATAAGGTTTCTTTGAAATGGGCATAGCACCCGGTATGAGTTTTATTGACAAATCAACTTCACTATTTACTGGAAGACCTAGCAATTCCTCTGGAAAGACATAATCAAACTCCCATTAAATGGGTGTATTCGTAATTGAGAGTTTCTCTCCAACCATTTGAGATAAATAACCTCCATTTATTTGAATCAAGACCCATAAGATAGAATAAATTTCCACTGGAAGGTTATATTCATCCTTGTATCGATAGATGATCATAGATTGATCAGGAATATGAAATGTGACTTCCCTTATTTGGAAATCGATATGAGCTCCATATAAGGAAAGACCATCCGTGCCAAGAATCACATCAAATTCCACTATAGGTAGGAGCACAAGATTTTCAGGAAGCACATTCGCACAAACTTCAATCGGAGAATAATTGTAAACGTTTGATGCAACTATTGTGCCATTAGGGGTTTTCAAAGCTAACTCAACATCTAATAGTTGAGGTAATACAGTGATACCCTTAGAAAATTCTTCATAAATAAAATAGTTGGAGGATCCTGAATCAAATAAAACTTTTTCTACTTTAGAGTGGATGGTAAGTGTACCTTTCACCACTTCATTTTCATACTCCATATCGTTAATAGAAATTTCATATGAATTTACTTTTTCTTTATCCTTAAGAGTTTGTTGATGTCGATCATCATCAACAACCCTTGGATTAGGGCATTGATTAGCATAATGCCCCCATTTCCTTGCACTTGTAACATTGAAGTGTAGGAGGTGCATTCTGTGTAGCCTTTTCTTCTTTCGCATCACTAGAGATCGTTTTCCCATCATTGCGGCATTCAAATGCCTGATGACCTACTTTTCCACATTTCAAACATTTACTTGGCCCTTTAATAAAATTCCCTCCATGTTTCTTTCCACACTTTGAGCATAATGGAAAACTCATCTTCTTTTCAGTGTGGTCTTTAGATTTCCCTATGAATTCCATTTTCCTCTTCTTATCAAACCCATATGACTGATGGGTTACATCAATCTTCATCTCAACCTTGAGAGCACATCAAAAAATTTCCTCATATCTATTGAAGTACCTTATGGCTAAGGACCTTTGAAGACTTGGTTTTAAGACACTAAAGAATCGATCGATCTTACTCTCAGGTTGGATAATAATTCTGGAAGCATACCTTGCAAGTATTGTAAAAAAAATTCGTAGGTACCTACAGGTTCATCATCCTTTTGCTTTAGTTCAAGAAACTCCTCCATAATTGTTCTAAGAATATGATTGAAGGACTTATTGAAAAATAAGTTCTTGAACTAGTCCCATTCCATGGACTCAATTTCATCTCTTTGCCTCGTATTCTTGAAAAGATTCCACCATTTATTAGCTTCACCTTCCAAACGATATACTGCTAAGATGATTTTATCGTGTTTAGAAAATTGAATAACTAAAAATATCTTTTCAGTGTTACTAATCCATTTTTCATCCACTAATGGATCAATAGACCCGTTGAATGAGGGTGGACGCTGCCTCGTAAAGGATTCAACAGAATGTTGCTCCTTCTTTTGCTCATTTGGAAGTCCTGCATGAGTCATAGCTTGAGAATGTTGTGTGAGCATGGCTACAAGATTTTGCATTCCAGTTCCCATAACATTTGGTTACTTAGGGGGATAATCATTGCATTGCCCGTCGATTTTAGTATTAACACGGTTCCTTCGGGTTCCAGCCATAGACTAAAACTAATAAGAATAGTGTGAGAAATAGTAATTATAATAGGAAAACCACATAATCAAGAATAAAATTACACACTTAAGTTATTATCATAGCTTATTCATGGCCATTTCTAAAATAATAATATTGTGTTATGTGATTATGCATATCCTTTGGGTTCTTACTAAGGATTTCTCATCCTAGTTTCCAAAGGGTGACTATACCATTCCTCTGATACCAACTATAACGACCCATACATTACATACATTTTTATTACTTCATAATTTAAGCATACATATTACATCATATAACAAAACCATGATAGGACCGTATAGTCATAGTGTTTTTAGAAACTGGGAAACATAAACAACTGGTTCATAAATCATCTACATAGTCTCCTGTTTATCATATCTAGAGTCCCTTTTGGAATATCCTACTTAATACCCTTCTTCCTGGCCTGGGGAAAAGAAAACATACAAAAGGGTGAGCTCAAATTCTTAGTAAGGGTAAGAAAAGGAAATATCAATCATATCATATTCATAAAAACATATCATTTTGAAAATCTTATCCTGCAAAAGATATCATAATATCATAACATGGGATAAATCATACTAGTGAAATGTAATCCCAAAAATCTTAACATAAAACACGAAACTTTGTGGTATACACACATAATCATAGGAAGTCATTTAATATTTTTCAAGACTCATTTCCAAGACAATCATAGAGGATAAATTCAATTTCTGAACCAAGTTCACTCCTCGTTCCAGTCCTATTTCACTAAAATGGATTAACTTTCCGTTCCGGCCATGTCTATCTAATGAGATATAAATCTTTACCCAATGCATTGCAGGTAGATATAGGTCCCACCCATCTCATAATGATACCATTCTTATGTGTGCAACAAAATCATAAATCATACATAATAGCATAACCCATGTAATAAAAATGGGATTCATAAACATCATGCCATCATAACATAATCCATATAAGACAAAAAGACTTCATAAAAATAGTTCCATCATAACATAATCAAATAAATTTAAACCAATGGATATAAATATAACCCTATATTATCTTAGGTGGAAAATAATTTTGATAAAACACTTGAACTCCATTCTTAAGGAAAATATGCTTTCTACATCAAAAACATTTTTCCTTTATTAAAATGTCAATAAATTTTAAACTAAAAGAAGTTAATTAAAAATAAAATTGAAATATTCTAAAGGAAGCTTCATGGAAATAATTTTCAATGAAATCATAAAATTCTATTCATTCCATATAAGTTAAAAAAACATTCTTCCCGTACTTTGGCTGAAAAGTCAAAAAGTATCTCGTACTGAAAATCAAAAAAGATTCCATTCATAACTTTTACTAAAAATTCACCAATAGGTAAAATTGGATTTAAACAATTATAGGAGGATAGAAATAATTTTACATATTTAGGAAACATGAATTTGGATGATAAATATTCCCCAATAAATTCTAAAGTATAAACAATCTCAGATAGAAATGAGATTGCAAGATTTTTCCTTACCTTAGGTCTGATATTCTTCGTACGTATCTGAAACTATTGTATAATGATTTAAATAATGTCATTAACTTATTACAGAATCATATTCATTATTATTATATAATATATGGTCATATTCGTATCTTCTTATTAGTAATATTTCATCACTACTTGTTATTCGGGTGTTCATTGATTTATGTTCTTATGCGTGTTTTGTCGAATAGATTATTATTTCACTTTTTAGGTAATAGATACCTAATTTAAATAATTTTATTAGTATAATATATATCATATATATTCATTAAATTCATTTATATAATCATTATTCAATGAAGATCATGTAGAAGGAGTCGCATCACAACGTGGAGACGGTAGGTTGTACGTATGCACGAGCAATTATATCGTTCCCATAATTATATGAATGGAATTGGAGTTGATGATATAATATTTATGAATCAGTACCCTATTTTAATAATCATATATAGTTATTTTTTTACACCATTATACCCATCCAAGTAAGGTGGTGGTGGAAAACAGAATACACTACGGCGTGGAGACGGTATTTCGTACGTACGCACGCGCAGTGATTTTATTTTCCATAGGATGGATAGAAGGTGAAATAGGGTTGTTTAATATTTATAATAAAATATCAGTATATGAGTTATACTTATTTTATTACATTATAATGAAAAAAATAAATAAGAGTATGCAGAAGAAGAAAGAAACTTGAAAGAATCGGTAGAAGAGATTACCTCTTCCTTGACGTGTCTCTTTTAAAATTCATTTTAGGGAACTAGAGTTGGTATTTTGAGAAGAACAGAACATCTATGATATATCTAGAGATGTTAAGAAGAGAAATGTTCTGTTTTTGGCTAAGATTTAAGGCTAAAAATTGTGTGAAGATAAGAGGGAGGAGGTTCCCTTTTATAAGGGTGGAGAGAGGCACCTTAGGAAAAACATAAAATATTATTTTCTAATAAAGTCATATTCGGTTTATAATGGCACCAAAGTGGGTTATTTAGAATATATGGTGGGTATGGGTAGAAATACTCTCAAAAAATAGGTTTTAGACAAGTTTATGTTACCATTTTAACCTTATCGTTTAGATTTAACTCTAAGTTAAATAATTTAACTTTTACCGTGTCTTTTTGTAGTCTTATATTATATGGTTAATAAACGTACTATAAACATCCAATAGAACCACAATTGGTTAATTAATTTCATATATATTATTATATAAGTATTTTGGCTGAACCTCTTATTTTTAGGAATATAATGACAATTAATAATATAATATTTGTTTTAAACAACTCTTTTATGTCAATTTTGGCACTATTTGGTATTTTGTTTTTCTTAAATTCATAATAGCATTATTACTTCAAAAAAAATTCATCTAACTAACCCTAATACGTTATATTAACCTATAAAACTATTATAACTCATAAAAAGTCTCAAATAATATTTATTTGGGTATTTATAATATCAATTACGGTAATATTTCATTAATAAGGTAATTACTGCATCATCATTGTGTCATAAATAAATTAACTTATATAATGTATAAAAATATATATATATAATACCATTATGTAGGAAATATTTTTATCTTTCTAATGAATATTTATAGTCTAATCTATCTTATGTATAACCCTATATTAAAATTTAATTATTTTATTAAACTTTCATTTTAACTATTTTAACCCTTCTTTAAATAAATTATTAATAAATGTCCTAATCTAATACAAGTGGACATAAATGGTCATGTTTTATTTATAAGGTTTTTTTGGTCGAATTAAAATTATCCAACAGAATTAGGACATGTTTTAGGGTAATAATATTATTATTTTTACCCTTAATTACCCTATTTACTTTTAACCGTGGAAAATAAATGTAAAACCTTACTATTCACCAAAAATTATTTTTATCTTATTGAACCACATTTTACATACTGATGTCAACTGTGTCTCTCGGATTTTTGAAATTCCACTCACAGAAGCAGTAAAATTATGTTTTCTGTAAATTCGCAAATTCTCCTAGGAAAAGACGGTCAAAAGTTCAATAAAATTTTTATATATCTAAAATTATTATAAAATGACTCCAATGAATTATATTGAACTTATATAGGTATTATGTATCTATTTGTACCCAAAATAAATTTAAATAAAATAAATAATTTTTTAATAAAAATTCGGTTTTAAACTATAACTCAGTGTTTTTCACTATTCATCAAAAATTGAAAGTTTTCAGAAAAATACAAAAAATTCACCCTAGGCTAATTTTGATATTCTGAATCCAAAAATGAAGTCCATTTTGAAAGATAAAATTTATAAAATTTCAAAAAGTGGGTATTACTATTCATAATGGCTAGTTTTAAAAACATATCGTTGTTTTGTGAAACTCGGTATTGCATACAATTTAGGCTATCGAGGAAGGTTGTTCTTATGTGCAATGAAAACCAAAACAATATTGTGTGTAGTGAAATAATGTTTTAGTGTTTCATATAAAATAATACATAAAAACAAAATATTTCTCATAAAATCTCAGGGTGTTACAGTTTTGTGGAGGAGGTTCATGAAAGAGATGAGAGATACATGAAAGAGGAGTTTGAACATGGTGATTTAGAGTAAAGGAACAACATGAATCTTCAAGGAAGTTGTGTTGAAAAGAATGGAGGACTATTCGAAAAAGGGAGGTTTTAGCACAAGAATGGATGTATACATGGCAGGAGGTGCGTTCAAGAGGAATATTTTTGATACACTTCCCATAGGATCAAATGAAAAGGGAGAGGGTTAAGACACAGTGGGCCCACATAAAGGAAGACCCCCAGGGAACCTATCATAAAAAAATATTATACCCTGAGGATTCTATGACTTTCACAATTTCACAGAAGAGGTTTCCTACATGAAACAGAGTGATGATCAGACTTCCATATGATCACCCTACGGAAGGGGGTGAACTTCAATATATAGAGAAATGATTCAGTAGTGGCACATAAAATTCTTGTTGGAAAAGAGGGGTTTTGTCCAAAATTTCCTTTAGTCTACACTAAGAAGACATCCAAAGAGCCCACTTTATGTCGCATGGGGTGTGTAATAATCTTCTGCATGGATTGATCACTTTTTTCACACAAGGAACCTTTTGAAAAAATCCCATGGGCTTATCAGAATGTTCTGTTGAGTCAAAGGTTTCTTTTAGCTTACCTAGATATGATTGTTATGGATCTATGTGGAATTCAACGCTAATAATTACATATTATCCTAAAAATGATATGAATTTAAGGAAATGTATTTGGGTTGATTACCTACAGGGGTTCAATTTTGATATCATTTATACCTTGAGAAAATGTAATGTGGTAGCAGATTCCTTGATTAGGAAAATATCAGTGTAGGCAGTAAAGGAGTATAGTGATGAATATGCCTTGATGGGTATTTTTTCTCAAATGAATCTAGATACCTAGGAGCACAGTTCAAGTTTTTTCATTGCCATTGTTCAGCTGACACCCACCCACCATGAGTTATTTTGTAGGAGAAGTCTAGTGATAAATTTTTCCAACGATAGAAAAAATTCTTAAATTGTTGGGAGGTTCCAAACCTTTGGTCCTTTTCTTTATATGGAGTTCTTTGCTTCAAGGGTTGTGTGCCTGGGTCATTTATACTATAGAAGGTGGTGGTATAAGATTTACATTAGTCTCAGTGGTAGTTTCTTCCAAAGACCACCAAGATGTTCTATAATGTGCATCATCAATCTTGAGGATCAAAATACATTTTTGTTCAATGATCAAAATTTGGGATGACTTTATGAGGGAAGAAGATTTCATGGTTGGGATAATTGTCACATCCATGGTCTTATTTTCAGGTAATTTTCTCTTTTATTCTATTATTATCTTGGTTATATTTCTTTATAAACCATTTTTGGAATAAAAATGTGTTTTTAAACATAAAATCAGGTGGTGCATGGTTGGTGCACAATTAATTGAAATTGTACGACAGCCTAGTGGAGACCGTATACCCTGGATAGTGGCACTATCTAGTAGAAACAGACTTCCACAAAAGTTTGTGGCTAACTGTATTCCCAGACTAGTGGTTTTTTCTAAGGTGCATGGATAATCATACATGCATGTTACCTCCCCCTAAAAATTGTGTGTCCTCATTCCTCTTTGGATAGAGTGGGACACATGGTTGCCCTGTGGTTTGGAAAACTATGTGACAAAACTATGTGTCTTTCCCATAACTTACAAATGTAGAATTTCCTATTCTACCCTTCCTTGAATTTAACCCCAAAGCCACCCTAATTTATCCCATTCTGGATTATTCACTATATGATCACCTAGATGTCCTATTGGATCTCTTGGATCTTCAAACCATGGGTGTTTTGGTGTGAAATATTTAATATATCTTTATGTAAGAATATTCTCCTCTCATTTACTCCCTTCTTCTTGGTTTCCTCCTTATTCCTTCTTGGGTTTTTCTTTCTCTGATAGGTTTATTTCCCAAATATGGGTTGAACCTTAGTTATTGAGTTAAATATTTATGTTTATGGTATGATTCATTCTTTTATAGGTTCCCATTATGGTGAATTTGTGGGTTTCCATTATATTTAAGAAGTTTCAAAGCTAGAGGTAGGTGGTTCCATGCTTTATCATTATTTTATGATTTTGGTTTGTTTTATTTTCTTCCTAAATGTATTATATGGATTGTGTGTATGGTTTGAATCATTTTTTAATGGTTTTTAGTGTTTTTATAAGTTGAAATATTATTTTCCAAATGAAAATGGTTGGTACTCATGAATGTTTCTAATGTTGGGAAAGTCTATGTATGAAAAAGGGTTTGGAAAATGGTTTTCCTAAAGATAATGGTTGATTTATCTACATGTTTTTAATGTTGTATGTTTTCTTCTATAAGGGGTGGTTCTTGTTACATAAGAAGTGTAAATAGAGAAAAAATGGAATCCTAGGGGACTATATGGGAAAACTAAGACTAGCATGCTAGTCAGATCAGTGGGGTCGAGGCTCGGTTCCCTCTAGTAGGATTGATGCTAAAAAACTAACTAGACAAGTGATGATTATTGGAGACCACTAGACCGTGCGTTTTGTTACCCTCTAGTAGAACATGCATGAGGATTTTTTTGGTTTATGGTTTCTATATAATGTTCACCAAGGTACAAGGTTCGTAGGGTCCCACAGACACTAGTTCTTAGAGAATACCTATGGTGCTCATGTGATGATATGCATGTATCTTGGATCTTGGTTGTATGTGATATTTTTTATAATTTTTAAATAATGTATTATTTAAATAAATTATCTATTTTTCTTTAAATCTATAATGGGGATTTTTATTATATTTTTTTAGCATGGAATCCTTCTATTTGGGTGATACCCTACTAGGATTTGGCTCACACCCTACATACACCCTTAGGTGTATGTTGAAATTTTTATGTTTGACCTAGGTAAAAGACACATGTTCTAGAGTGGTGGAGGTGTATCTGGTTTCTAGTGTTCCTTTCCTTTCAAGCATTGGTTCATGTGTCTTGAGGTTTTTTTACCTCCTATTTCATGGAGGCTTTTTGTAGTGTGGTTGGATCCCCTCCACATTTTGATTTTTTTAAGGATTTAAATGGTTTAACTTGTGATATATGTATTTATTTTAAATAAGGTTATTAATTACGTGGTGATGTTTTATTATTATTGGGTGTTTGTGGTTAATTATCTAGGATAAATAATTGCCAGAGTGTGTTTGATTCTCAGACAGTAGTTTCCTGCTGGGGATCAGGAACACCATTCAAGCCATGCCACAGTCTGGGTTGGGTGTCAAGTTGGATGGAATCTTGAGCAATTTTATGAATCATTTTCCTCTAACACACCCATAATGATGGGTGTATCCTTTAGTTGGAATCCATCTCACACAAAAAGTACACATGTCAACCACTAGGTAATCTTCATCAGTGTTTTGTAGACCCACTTCTCCAAGAATGGGAACCTACTACATTTTACTTCCCAAAAATCATTTTTGTCATCCTTGTAAAAAAACAACCCAAAGCGCCTTAGTATATTTTTTTATAATACAGATAAAAGATGAAAATATAAACTATGTTAAGAATTTGGTTTAACTCTTAATAAAATTTAATGATAATAAAATGTAATTTCAAATTATAATTCCCACATCAAGAAGTGGCAACACCCCCACTTCACTAAAATATAATTTAAGGTCATGACTGCATAAAAAAATAAGGAATGAATACCTTATTTTTTATTATTTATTTGAACTGTAAATATAAGAGAACTTTAACATCCACCACCCAACCACAAATCATCAAGATAATTGGTCCAAAATGGTTATTTTTTACCCTCCAGAGTCACAACCCATATTTTTCCAAGTCTTTATTATTTTATTTCTTTTTGGAACTAATTTTTTTTCAGAGGGGTAAAAATGAAGTATAGTGATAGAGTAACATGTACCTTCCCCAAAACCCCTGGAATCACCACAAACATTACCTCCTCGATGGGAAATCATCCCTTCAACCATGAAAAACCACTCCCACACACTTGAACAATTTAATATCATGAAAAATAAAATTATTAATATGGTAAGGGAAAATAACCTTGTAATGAGGATCTTCCATAAAATTATCATTCATGGGTTTTATAAGATAAAATAAGATAAAATGTAATTTTTGGTCTCAAGGATGAGGTCATAATAAAAAATTCCTTCAATAATATTAAAAGTAACTTTTTACAACCAAATCTTTAATAAGATACAAATGCATGTTCTAGTAGGTTTACATGTCTCAATATATATCAAGAAATATGATATAATAAATAATAGGAAAAAATAGTTGATAATCCTATTGTGAATGGGAACATATGTTAAAATTAAATAAATCACAGAATGGTATAAAATTAATAAACAAATTCGCATGAATTTCAGAAATTCAAACCATGATAAGTAGAAGGTAATCCCATCTATGAAAATTAATTACCCTCCCCCCATCATGAATTATCAAATTAATACCCCATTTTTATCTATAATAATTCATCCCCAAATCCTACTCATTCACTCTAATTAACATTGAAATATGAAACATGAAATACTAGGATTCCTAAGTAATTTTTTTCCCATATCAAAATTATAAAATATGTAAGTGTGTGTATGAACATTTTAACTAATAATCATAAACCACAAATAAAATATAGAGTGAGGATAAAAACATAAATTTATACTACCATTTCATTTTGAGGATATTTCATTTATTTTTTATGTTACTTTTTTCATTGTTATATCCCATGTATATGGATGGGTTTGTGAATTTAGAATGAATTTTAATTTTCAATTTAGTATACATGTTGAATTTGGATTGGAGATTTGGAATAGAATTATGAGATTTGGAACATCTTAATGTAATGTTTTTGGACATGGTTTTAATATTAGGGGGTAAATCAGGTGTTTAGGTGAGTCTCCGGAGAATCTGTTTGAGTGTTAAGAGTTTTATATGTTTCTTAGGTAGGGTTTTTGGTTTGTTGTTCATAGTTTTAGAAAATACCTACGACACCAACAGCATCGGGAGGTTTTTAGTTAAATGTATTTAGGGAAATTTTTTCCGAAATGTATATTTCATGGTTTTAAGGAAACCATATTGATCAAAAGGAAACCCCAATGTATTATTTTAGGATGGAGTCCTGGAATGTATTTTTAATAAAAACAAGAAAAGTGTTTCAGACTAGATAGTACAGATTCACACATTTGGAAAATGGTTGGGAGAATTATGTGGCCCAACCATGTGAGAATAATTTTCATGGAATGATCCTTCCACATGGTTGGATTATTGTTTATAAAACATTTTTTTGAAACCATGCATCATTTTAAAACAAGTAAAATTACCATTCCACCCTAATTTTCCTAAGGGGAATCCCCCTTTCTCACTTCTCCTTCCGTCGTGTGAGCTGGCCTCCATTTTTACTTTCTCTCCTCATTCAAACCCTTAGTGATGGGGGTTTAAATGGTTTATTATCTGTGATTTAAGGTATTTATCGTCCCTAGTCTTCATCTATTGGCCTCAACTTACCTCTGTTCTAATTTTCCACATGGAAAGAATAATTTTTTATTAGTGATTCTATTAAAACATGGTTGAATCACCTTATTCTAAGGTGTTTTTTTTATCCTAAAAAAAGGTAATCCTAGGATGGTGTATAATCATGGTCATTGTTTGAATCATGAATGTTATATTGTGTTATATATTTATTAACTATTTCTATTTAAATTAAATTAAATTAACCATTCAACTATATATGATTATTAGAGGAATGGATGGGTTAATTTTAGGGGTTTGATGTAGAAATTCCTTTAGTTGTTGGATTTAGTTATAGTGTGGTGAAGTGAAGTGGTGATGTTTTAGTGATTACACCATACCACATGAAATTTCTTTTAAATTGGATAATTAGTTTTAATTTAAATATAATTAATTATTTTGGTTCTTTTTTTATAGGAGCACTGGTCATTGGTGTGGGTTTGGTTGATCATGGATGGACCTTAGAAAGCATCAGTGGAGCTGTTGAGCTACTCTTAAAAGAGAAACTGCTTTGGTTTGAGGTTGGTGGTCTTGTATACTACTCCTATTGTTTTTTTGAGGTTCGTGGACTTGTTTTTTATATATAGTATGAGGTGTATGGGCCTCCATCGTATGCAATTCCATCCTATTTAATTGGAATATTTAAATTGAATCCAATATTTGAAAAGGTTTTTTTAATTAATGGGATTCTCTGAGCTATATGAATTCCCTTCTAAGATGTGTTTTTATTAGTGAACCAGCATGAAACCTTGTCTTTTAATGGTCAGGACCATGACCTGACACACATGGACCCCCATGAGGGGTTTCTTTTTTAAGAATTATATATCTCTGACCATGAAAACCTTGATAAAGAGATTATGGTATCATATTTATTGATCTGTTCCATGAATTGATAGGGAAGTACCTAAGAACACCTGATACATGCTTATCCTAGGTGGATAGACCATTAGCTATGGGTGATAGGTTGGGTGAGTAGACTGGCCTAGTGAGACCTTGAAGAGTGAGATGGGTCATGGTCCATCTCTGTAACCATTTACCATGTGATATACCTCATGTATATAGTGAATCTATGATACATTGAGGATGATATCAAATGAAATAGTATCCTTTTGGAATCAGGTGTTGACTTGAATCCATATATAAGATCAAGGAACCATTTGGGGTTCCTCTACCATGTTGTGACCTAGGGGTCCCTAGTGGGTGACATGGTGATTGAATGTCCCTAAGTAGGTTCTTTTGGATTGGGTAGTGATGGTTGTGAATGTCACCCTAGACCCTGAACTAAAAATTATTCCCAATTAATGATGGTATACCAATGATTGGTGTAGGTGATCCTCTTTACCTTGTGATATGTTTATTTTTCTTTAAATTTATTCTGGATGATAGGTTATTTCACACGACTCCTCGGAATAATCCTCTGGTCCTATCACTAATGTTATAGACTAGGAATTCCCAATTATCGCTTATTGATTTGGATGATGCCCTGGGATTCTTGATATGATTTGGGTTCAGTCTCATGGTATATTGGTGGAATTTTCCTTTATCTACATGATTCCATAGATATGGTTTATGTAGGAATATATTCCTATATGTGGTATATTGGATCCATCATCAGAGCTACATGATTGTGCATGTATAGAAATGATCAAGATGGTATGGTTTCTTAAATATAGTGATACCATTGTCAATTTTCATATGTGAGGATATAAATCAAAATATCCATAGTCTATTTTGAATACCCATGATTCATGGAATTAAAATGGGTGTATGAGATGTCGTGGGGGGGGGGGGTATATCCCCCAAAATGGCTGTTATACATCCTAAGGGTGATTTTTGTGTCCCATTAATTAATGTGATCAATACCCCCTATCATTAGGTGGATGCACCCCTAATTGATCATCCAATGGGATATGAGTAATTGTATTCCCCTAACGTAGACTTTGTGATCTAGGAAGGTAATTCACTTTGATTTCTTAATCCTCCAAAGAATCATTCCCAAATAGATGTATAATAGTTTCTAGTTTCTTCCCCTCCTTGGAATCATTCTTTAACCATAAATCAAGAAAAATAGTTATTATCATAGGGTTCATCATAAGATCTTATGGATGAGGATTTACATTGATTCATAAGTATCTTATATGCATCATGATACAGGTGTGAAAAAGAAATCCCAAATTAGTGAATATAGGTTCCCTTGAGGTGATGCTCTTGCTTAAAAACACTCTAACAATATCTGGTGTAGGTATAGTCGATCGAGTTCATGGACCTGAGGATTGATAGAAACTATTGGGAATGTCCCAGGTTATATGTGTACACACAAGGGGGAGTGGTGATACTGTAGAGGAAAAATCATCATAACATTCTCAAATACTCTATAGCATCAAACTGAATAAGTTGATAATGATTTTATTTATACATTATGTTTTCTCTATTTTTTAATTATTTATTTCTAACTAATAATATCACATGAACATATCAAAATATTTACTAGATACTAAGAGACTATGTTGGTGTTAACCTACTGAGTTTTTTAATCACACCCTACTCGAGCTACTATTTCACACCAGTACCCATGTAGATCTCGTGTTTATTGAAATCACAGGTTGTGATGAGGCTTGTGTTTAGGTCTGGAATGGTAAAGAGGGATGGATTAGGTGATTTTATGAGACTATGATGTGGTATAGATTAGAGTAGCTATGTAAGTGGCATATTTTTTTATTTTATTCTATATTTTATATTTAAACAGACTGATGGGATGTCACTATATGTTTTAGTAGAGTAGTTTGGACCTCTAATTTATTTTATTTATCTCAAGTATTATTTTCATTTATGTATTTCACTTTCAGATTATTTTTATGTATGTGACATGGTTATTTTTTTAGTTATTTCTCACTCTAATATAGTGGGTTCAGTCTCCCAATGTTATTACCCTTCACCCCCACAACTATTCAATATCCCTTAGCATTGAGGGAGGCATGCATGTGGTCACATGGGTAATTATTATAGCTATTATTCTTATATTAAGCAAATTCATGATGTTATAATGTGGTTTCATATAATTTTATCATTTTTTATTAATTTTAATTTGTTTAATTAATACATAGGAATATTTTATAGGTGGTGATGAAACATGGATTGGAGTGTCATGAGCTCCTTATCCGATGGATTTCTAGGTTTCCATTGGTATAAGATTGATTCATTTCCTTGAATTTTTATGTATGTTTTTATTTTCACCTTGGGTAATGAACATGATGAATGATATTTGTGTTTTATGAGTTATTGAATTTTTTTCTCTCTTACCCCATTGAAAATAAATTTATTCTAGATTTTTGTTACCAACCTACAAAGGAAAGGTGAATATCATGCATTATATTAGACACATAGGATACCATTATATATAAATTATAGTGTGACTATCATTGCATATGATTGAGCCTCAACTATTGAAAATTTTCAACAAAACCTATCATACAAAATTTTCCCATATAAGTGCCTGGCAGAATTCTACTCCATTTGGTCTAGTTGTATATATATGGTTTATTCTTATGGTAGGTCTTATGGACCCTATGGTGAGAATAGTTTTTGAAATGATGGTGTTATAGTCCCATCAGTAGGGGTGAGTAGGGACCCTGAGGGGTCTATATGGGAAATTAATCCTTATAGATTAACCACTATGGGTGATTATTATTTAGGTTTTATTACATATAATACCAATATAAACCTATATGATTATTTTGTATATATTTTGGTATCATATTTTACTCATGTAATCATGTTATTTTGGTTATCACTTGATATGGATCATCCATGATTATGGCTTCAGGTGTGATAGTGGTGTGGCTACATCCTACTGGTAGTAGTATGTTTTATAATTTCTTACACGGTTAAATTTCCATTGGATCAATTATTTAAAGTTCTATTAACAAAATATATGGTATTTTACCATATATCTTGTAAAAGAAATATTCTGAACCAGAAATCATGAAAATATTTCTTTTATATACATCATCTCGGATGATGTTGTGGGGTACCAGTTGGAGTTATTGATTCATGAAAGAGTAGTCATGTGTATTATCTTAGTGAAAATAAAAAATTTGGAATTTTTGATGTCATGGTATATTTTATATATTAATTTTGTGGTGTTGATCAATATTTATGAGCTTTTTGAGACCCAACATGTTTATGACCTAGGTAGGAGGACCTATATACCCTTGATATATGACTTAGTGTTTAGTGATTTAAAGCCTGGTGTTGATTGTGGGAAAACAATATAATGGATAAAACATGTTTTATTGGTTCCATAGAGGAATGGATAAAATTTAGGTTCTTTCATTTGATATTAGTACTCATGAGGTTCTACTAGGATGTGGTATATGTATATAGATTCCTTGAGAAATGTTTTTGAGGAAAAACATTTTTTTTATTCCTTTAGAAATAAAAAATTTGTTCTGAGATCAAGATCAGTAGGATTCTTAGCCTTAATTATTTATGAAGAATTTTTTATTGGTGTAGTAATAGATCATGGATGTAATGTTGTTATTTTTGGGACAAGACTAGTTTTTGGATGATTGCATGTTTTTTTCTCATCAGGTGAGGGTTGTTGAGTTTTTGGAAAAGAGAATATAGGTTCTTTTTTTGGATGATACTTGACATGCAGGAAGGTATGTTCAATGGGTTTATGTGAATGATTCTATCTAATAGGATATATGACTCATGGGATCATGGTATAGGTTGATTGTTTTTTTGAAAGGATATTTTACACCAACATCACTAGATGATTTGGGAATGGTACATCCCATTTGAACGTTATACTTGTTTAAATTATAAATATATTAGTCTTCATGTGTAATCCAAGGGACAAGGAGCTTTTGATAGTCATTTTTGAGAATAATGGCTTAGGGTTCATTCTAGGATTATTTGATATCGCTTTATGGTAAGTGAGTCATCGAAAATAATTATGATATTGCTAAATGTCATTGTTGTCATTCATGTATTCTTAAAATGGGCTATATTTGATGTCAGGATGGAAAACAGGTGACCAAGTTTGGTCGATTCTAGTTATCATGTTTGGGGATGTACAGGGAATGGTTCCTGGTGTTTGGGAGTTGATCATGTGATGAAAACATAAGGTAACTCAATTGTAGGGGAGTGTCATATCTTCCATGAATGATATGACCATGTGTGGGTAGGTTCGTGATTTTTAGAGACTGGTTGGTGGAAGGTTCTGATGGAAATTGGATGCCAATTAACATGCAATTACCTAACATAAATTTGGATTTCATAGAGAATAGAATATGAGTGTTATAATAATGATGAAAATGATTTGTGGTAATCTGAACATGATCACTTGTATCGATGGTGTATTAGAGGGTGAAGTTGAGTAGCATTGACATTAGTCAACTAGAGGGGGGTATGATCAATGGTTGGCATGTATTAAAATTCAGAGATATAGAAACCGCATTCAGTGTAGCGTTTTATATATGATGGGTTTCTTTTGAGTAGTGTCTATAGATCTATTAGATAATATTTGGTGTGATCATGTTATGATCAAATGGTAGAATCGTTATTATTTTGTCTTGGAAATGTGATTTTATATTTGTAATTAGTGTTTTATTGGCGTTCACAAGGATATTTATGTGTGTTTATTTGGAAACTACACAACATGAATCCATAGGATACATAATTGGATCTTTGAAATGAAATTCCTATGGTGTGGAGCACTTTGAGATCTAGCATCAATCGAATGAGAACACATTGGGTATCTCATGATGAATGGAAACTATATTGGTAGTTTTCTTATGGTGTTAGGTGGTTGCATGAATTTTAATGAGATGGTTTCTGTGTACTTGGTGTTGCACAATAGAATCTAGTTTGGTTTTCAGTAGTATAACACAATGGTTTGGATGTTAAATGATGACTAATATAGTTCAGGACATGTAATTGATGACCCCTATAACATCTAAAGGATAATAATTTTTATGATGGGGTGTTTTTAGTATCCCTTATGTAAAACCAGTTTGGGAATTCAAAAGGAATTTGAATTTCCAATTTGGTGGAGGGGTTGATTTTTGACCAAATATTCAAATAGAATTCTGAGAGTTGGAATATCTTAAATTAATTTTTTTTGGAAAACATTGAGGATCTTGAGGTTCCTCAGGTGTTCAGGTGATTCTTGAGACCTTTGAGTTGTGTTTCATGGGTTTTGGAGGTTTCTTGTCATATTACATAGTGTGGTGTCTGTACATTAGGAGAAAACATGGGATATCCTAAGCTTGATGATGTTTTCATTTCAATTTTAATAGCTCATGATTTTATGAAATACATAGCACAAGGTTTGGAGTAATCCATACAAATATCATAGTATAATGTGTGTAATGGTTTGGGATATAGGCTCGGTGCATGGTTTGTGCATAGTTTTAGACAAGTTGGGTAAAAAAAATTAAACTAGGATTGTTCCAATTCTCACTCTCGGTGCATTGTCTGGTTAGCAGTAGTTCCCACCCATTTGAGAGTGTTGTTCTTTGATATATCATATCACATGTTTGTAGAATAGTTTGCTAAATCATATGGACAAACCATGTTTTCTATTTAAAATTTTAAAATTATCACCACCCTCTATGATTTTATTAATGAAGAAACCCATTTCTCACCTCCCCTTCCCCCACATGAGTTGACCTCCCATTCTATTTCATATCCTCTATTAAACCCTTTAATAGAGGTATTAAAATGAGTGTTTCTTATTGATGTAACATATAATTTTTCCTCCATCATTATCTATCAATATCCAAGTCTATATATTTTAATTTTTCACTCATCCTACTTAGGTTTTTGTTGATGATTCCACTAGAGCATGGTTGAATCACCCGATTCCCTAGGGGCTTGTGTTCATCCAAGATAGAGGGTGTATCATGATGGTATTCTCCCATATTCATTCGTAAAATCCTAAAATTTATATAGCATCATTTAATTATTCAATTTATTCAAGTAAATAAATTAAAATAATTGTTCAATTGGATCTGACACTTAAGGATTTGGCCAGGTTTGTTCCAAGGGTCTATGTTGGATCTCTCACCAACTATTGGACTGGGTTCTAGAATAGCACAAAAATATGATGAAGTTTCAATGATTATTTCATACTATATGGAATTTTTTAAAATTTATTAGTTATAAATAATTTTGTTATAATTAATATTTTGGGTTCCTTTGGATTGATATAAGAGTTTAAGTTGTTTTACCAGGTTCATTTGATCTTGGATGGGCCTTATAAAGCCTCACCAAGGCTACTGAGTTATATTTAAAATAAGAAAAATGTTAGTTATATGTGTTTGTATATTATACTATCCCTATGGTTGATATTATTTAGATATATGGAATCATATTTATTGGAAACTATCATTGATGGTTTCCCCCTATGAAATTGGAACATTTTAATTGAATTAAAAATTCATACTAGAATGATTAATTAAAGGGATTCCTTGAGGTATGTGAATAATCACCTTGTCTATGTTGGTCCCACAGTGTCTTCATGACACCTTGGTCACTGATGGTTGATTCCTTGACCTGGGTCATTTGAAACCCCATGGGGGGTTTCCTTAGGATGAATTAAATTATAATGACAAAGTAGGATCTTGTGGTCACCTCCATGTGGAGGTGTATCTTGACATGATAAAGACATCCACAATAGGTTATAAAAAAACCATTCATGCATTCTTATCCTAGGTGTATAGACCGTAGTCTATGGGTGGTGATTTGGGTCATAGAACCATCATAGTTATTCCTTGATGAGTGAGATGATCCATGGACCATATCTTTAACCTTTTTATATGTAGCATACCTCATGTAGTTTGTGATTCTGATCCACAATACTAATTAAACTGAAGGATAAAGTATCCTTTGGGCATCAAGTGCTGGACCAACATCCTAAATGATATCAATGAATCATTTAAGGGTTCATCTAATGTGTTTTGGCCTTGGAAATAAATGTGGCTTCACCAATTAATGACCAATCAGAAAAAGAGCTTTTAGAAATTGGTAGTGATGATTGTGGGTGTCACCTGAGAACCCAAACTGACATGTATGCCTAACGGTGTATGGGATTATAATGATATATGCAGGAATTCATCCCACCATTATGGTATATTTATTTTGATTTATATTTTTGATTGATAATAGTTGATTTCCTATGATTATGAGGAATCATCTGTTGGGATTAACGCTGATTTGATTTTCTAAGACACCTAAGAAACATGTATTTAGATTTGTGGTACCCTGGGATACCTGATATGTTTGGTTTCGGGTCTCACTATATATTGAGAGTGGATTCCTATCCTTAAAATCCTCCATTTATATAGTTTATGTATGTGAATATTTCAATACATGGTACCTAGGATATTTCATTAGAGTTATGTGATTTTGAGCACACATGAATTCCCAATATGGTAGGGGTTCCTTCGGTATAGTGAAAAAATTATTAATTCCTAGGTGCTGATATTTTAATGAAAATACCAATAGAACATTATGAATTTATTTGATACTTGGGATTATATAAGATTTATGAGATATTTAGTGGGTTTATATCCTTAATCATGGATGTTGGAAATCCCATGGGTTATTTTTTTTATCCCCTTGATTGATACCAAGGATACAGCATAAGATCTAGTGTACTCACCTCTTATGGTTTGGTTTAGGAGCCATGAGTAATTTTATGGCCATAATATGAACCATGAGACCTTAGGAGGGTATTCTATTAGATTTATTAGGTTATGAAATAATTATTAATTACATTATGTAAATGATTTCTTATGGCCTCCCCCTCCTCAGAATCAATTTTCAACCTGACATCGATAATTCCCATGTTGTACCGTGGGCATCAACATGGGGGCTTAAAGTTTTGGGGTTCCTAGTGAATACATAGGGTCTACTACTCTGCACGATAAAATTTGGATCATAGGATCATGAGTGAGTGAATAATGGTTCCTTGGGGTGATTATCATTCTTAGAGACAGACTTTAACTTTCCATGGAATGTATGGTTGACAGGGTCAAGGACATGAGGAATAATGATGGTTTTTGTTCATGGATTGGGTTATATTATCACTCCCATTGGGAGATGTTGATATTATTGAAGTGTGGTGATAATGAGATAATTCTAGACACTTATGTATTATGCTGAATCTTCTAGTGAAGTGATTATTTCTTTATTATTTAAAATCTATAGTTAATTTATTTATTAATAGATTAGTATATCCCATGCACATTTCATAACTTAAACCATTTATCATGGGACCATGTAAATGGTTTCATACTTATTTTTATATTTATATATTGACCTGTTCATCATTGAATATGGGTACTAGGAAAACCCTCACATGGATATTTCAAGCACATGTAAGGTTGAGGCTCAGGTTCTAGTTTGGAATGGTTAAGTAGGACATCTTGGGAAATATTAGGAGAATGGGATGAGGTATTGTTTAGATCAATTATAGATCCAATATATTTTACATATTTTTTTACTTGTTTTTATATCAAACTAGACTAGTGGGTGGTAAGTGTATATTGCGTATGACTATTAAAGCATTTACTACATATCATGTATTACCAATTTTTTATATTTATTCCTTCTTTATTTAGTTTATTTCGTTGGATGAGACTTGGTTATATTAATTTTAATTTTACACTCTAATATTGGGGTATAGTATCCTCATTTTAATACAATTGAACCCACTACTAGTCAGTGGTATCTGGTATATGGGGATGCACACTTGAGTTCACGGGGTGAACTATTCCGCTAATTATTCATAAAGTGATATGGAATGAGGCATTTTACTTATCATTACTCTGATAATTAGAGACATAAAAATAAAAGATAAATAAGTAATGCATAATATCCAATATCATATATGTTAAAAAAATATTAAGGGGTCATACTAATTCCTAAAAACAATAAAAGTTAACTCCTACAATCCTATTAATTAAAATGCAGGTTTCCTTCTATATGATATTTTATTGAGGTGATTAACCATTAACATACTTCATTGAATTCAAGTGATATGGTATTGGAAGGATGATTATCAATATAGATCTATGCATGTAATAAGTTTTTATTCAACTATATATATGGGTTCCCTTACCTTTTAAGAAATTGGCATCAGTCTTCCATAAGGAAACACCTTATCCACCTCCATGGTCACAATCCACTAGTGTTTTTTCAATTTTGAAAAATTAAAGGGAAGTTCATTAACATCCCAAACTCTCTATCCTTCCATGAATTCATATTGTTAAAAATTACTTCTATTTTCCCCATTATTTTCCTGCATATTTTACTCCTTCCTTTCATATTTTTTCATTATTTTATTTCTTTCATAGTAACAAATACGTCACCTTTTTAACCCATAATAGAAGAATACCCAAATTTGGATTTGTTACCCTCACATAGATCATCCTATCTTCATCATAATTTTATATTTCTCATAACATGATAGAATTAACTTTTTCATCACCCTCTATTAAAATTGTCTCTAAACATTATATTTCAATCAAGTCTCTTCCTGTAGACAACAATGTAATTTCCAAAATTATGGGTGTTTTCTCCTCATCCATGTATAACACTAGAATGTCGGGAAGTAAATTTTTTCCATTTTGACTATATAATCTTTGAGAAATCTTTATGGATGTATCACCATTATTTATTTTAGTTGTATTAAAAATATTATGGGAGTGAACTCCTTTAATCCCAAGCTCTTGAATATATATTTTGACATAATATCTACACCCACTCCTAGGTCATAGAAGGTTTTTTCAAATTAATTGTACCCACTATAAATTTAATTTATAAATGTATGAGGGTCTTATTTTTTCTATATTAGAATACTCAACAACATTGTGGAACATTATCTTATATGTGGTATCATGTACTAATTCCACTAATATCTTCTTATTTGATACTATATCTTTCATGAACATAGTATAGGTTGGAGTGTTATATATTTCTTCAAAAAGGGAATTTTAATATATATATTTTTAAAATCATCTAGAAATTTGCCACTTTTTTTCAACCAATTTGCCTTACTAAATCCTACCCAAAAGAGGTAGTGGTAGCCTATAGGTGTGTTAGTCTAATTAATGATGGATCAAGTGGGGATGAATTTCCATATAAAAACATTTTAAAAATTATAAACAAAATATATGGGGTTAAATAAATTAATTTGACCAAAATTTATAGAAGTTATGAATAAAATAAAGAATTGTATGTGAATAAAATTAAATAAATGAGTTAGGGAACTAAAATGATATGTTAAATACAAGTCATAGTATGATAAATATTATCAGAAATAATCCACTATGGGATCCATGTGTATCCTCCCCTAAACATCCTTAAGAAGTTTTTGTATAAAACCATGAATTAATTAGTATCTAAAAAACCATTATAATTAGTATGACTCTTTATTTCTAGTGGTTATATCCTGAAACTTGTTTATAAAAATATCATTTTATAGGTTTTTTTAGAAACCCTAATCCCCAACACTATTAATGTTAGTTCTCACGAACACTACTCACTCAATGATAATGAGCACCCAAATAATCACACCCAATGTAAGTGAACACCCATGAAAAAGAAAAAGTGGTGACATACATTATGAAATCCATATAAATAACATTAAATATCCTTATAGTAAGATACAATAAGATTTGAGTGGGAGAGAGTGAGAAAATAGTGAATATAGGTTGATAATGACACAAAGTAGCACATGATAAATCTAAAATAATCATCAAATTGTATATATATATTCATCCAAGAATATATTGGGATATATTTATAGACACAAAAAATTATGATCATTATAGAGGTTTTGGGGGTCAAAGAGATCCTTTATGAGGAAAATAAAGGCATCAGGGTCCACTAAAATGGAGTTTTTGTCCAAATTCCACCAGATAAAAGATGGGTGGCACTTCCAAGCCATTGGTATCTAGATAGAACTACAATTATTTACAACACCAATAGTCTAACTAGTTCCAACCTACTAGATATCCATTGGTTTCATATTTTATGGTGCATCAATTGATTCCTTAACATGACTCCTAATCCCTTCTTTCAATCAAGAATGTTTTTAAAATGATTTATCATCATAAAATAATAAAATAATTGAAATAGAAACAATAGAAACACAATTGGTTGTTTATCATCATAAAAAATAATTAAAATAAAGAGGTAAAACATTCTACTCCTTTTTTATGATCACAAAACATTAGTCAATTAATTAATATAATGATAGGAATGATGTAATTCTCTTGATTATAACTAAAACAATTGGATATTTCATAATCAAATTGAACTGATCATTATCAATAATTTTAAAAAGAAATTTTGGTAAGGTGTTAAAGAATTATTTAAAAAATGATTTCATCAATAATTCAATTTCAAATATTCTCCCCCATTGTGATTATAAATAATTAAATATTAAAAAAACATTCAAAATTGAAGAATAATTCAATTTTAAAGACCATGAAATTTTATAATTAATTGAAACCATTCATGATACCATTGAATCTATAGCCATTGTACCCATAAAACTAACATAAATGATTTTTTGATGTAAAAAAATACCTCCCCCATTTAATATATAAAACCATAAATAAGAAAAATATTAAATTTAAAATAGTTTGAAATCTATTTTAACAATTATAAAATATTTATTAAGAGGCTAAAATATATCCACGCATTATATTTTATAATCTTCTTCCAAAAAATAAGTTTAAACACTGTATTAAATAAATAATACCTTTAATTTCTTGGTTGAACCATAATATATAAAAAATGAAAATCTCATTATCTGTAATGTTCCATCAAGAGGGGTCTGAGGGAAAACAAATTAAGTATCTAAATATTTTAACATTCTAAAAAACAATTATAAAACTAAAAAATTTACATTCAAAGTGTTAAAACATTCAAAAACATTCCTTATATTTTGAGAAAAAATAAACACATAGTCATGTTTTAAGAAAAATATAACATTGAAAACTTAACATTATTAAAAAGAGTCTCTCTATTAGAATATATTTAGATAAAAATATAATTGGGATCCCATATAATCATATTATAAAAACCATAATATAGAAATAACTATTCCAAATAAAACTCAATAGGGACAAAATTACTTTAATAAAATGAATCCTATATTCCCAAAAAAATTTAAAAAATTAAAATACTAAAAAGATTAAAAATTAAAAAAAAAATTAGTACTAAAAACAACAAACCCATTGTCATTAAAATCAATTTTCAAAACTACTGAAGTATAAAATAGATTTTATCATGAAATAGTTCAATCAAAAATTTATTATTTTCTATTTAAATACATTTCATATTCAAAATGGTTTGGTTCCCCCCAATTAATTCAGACATTGAATGTATTGAGAATCTAAATGAAATTTTAATCAATAGAAAATTGAATAAAAGGGAAAACAATCTCCAAATAGAGTGAAGAAATTAAACCAATAAATAATACATTTAAGTAAAAAAGATAAATGAATCAATGATCAAAATATTTTATATAGATAATTTTAATTAATATAATTCAATATTTTAATTATAGATCAATGATTTATGATTCTCAAATAAGGCACATTATTCAATTTATCCCAAGGTAAAATTAAAGAATACATCAGAGAAACTCATGGTTTATAATTTTCTAACATAGGAAACTTTCATAAAATTTTATCTCTCTAAAAAATAATTTAAACATGAAAACCATATGAAAATTATTATAGATATATAATTGAAGTTCAAGAGGATTTAAAAAAGGTTAAATAAATACAACTATGAAATAAAGATTAAAAAAGAATAAAGTATATAGATGAAAAAATTCAAGTGATAACAATGAATAAATCAATGGATAAATTTAAGATAGATCAATTTCTATAGTAGAATGATCAAAAAGGTTTTTTGGACAATTATATTATAGAATTATGAAAAAAGGGTTAGTTACCTCTAAAATAGGGCATTAAAAACACATTGGTCTCTAAAATAATGATACTCAATATCAAAAATCAAATGAATTTAAATATTTTATAATTAAATTAAGAGATATTATAAAAATGGGTTGAGGATGAAAATATAAATTTTTCATAATGAAATAAATTAAATAATTTAAATTCTATAAAACAATTTCAGTAAAATAGGAATTTCAATAATATTTCCAAGAGAACCTTTAGAAAAAATAATGATTCCTTTCACTTCATTCTTCCCCTTTAATAACTTTTAGAAACAAGGAAAACATCATTACTTGGTGAGATAAATAAATTATAATTCATAAAAAATAAGATTCATACATATCCAAATAAAAAATTTTAGAATAAAAAATTATTAGATAGTAATTTAATAAGATATAAATAATTTCAATCCAAGTTAATTTAGAAAAATAATTTTCAAAATTTAAATAAAAAATAAGATTGAATATCATGATTTCAAGATTTTAGATATTTTAAATTACTTATAAAACAAAATTCATGAAATGAAATAAGAAAATTATAAAATATTTATGACAAATTTCATATTTGGAAGAAAAATCACCTCTAAATGAGATTAATTTAAAATATAAATTTAATAGACAAAGCATGGTTCTCATTCTATCCTTTATGATTAATTTTAAATTTATTACTCATATTAATGAAATACTAAAGTCTAAAGAAGATATTTTGGTAAGGATATCTAGGTGAAAAAGATAACATAAAACCTCCCATTATAGTTGTACAAGAGAGCATGGAAATAGAAAAATAGTTAGTCTGTGAACTATATCATCTGTATAATATATAAAAAATAGAATGGTTTTGAAAATCACAACTGACAAAGCATAGTGGAAGCACCAGATACCCAATGGATTCGTAGTTAGCCTAAATAATAATTCAAATTTCTAAATAATAAAAATAATAATTTTTAGAAAATTTGTTCTAAAAATATATCAAAAATTACTAAAAATCTAACTAACCATTTACTTTCTTCGGTCATGGTATAACCTCATGTGTACCCTCCTTTGGGCTTGGAATAACTTCCCATATACCCTCTTTTTTTTCTTGGGATAACCTATGGTCTACCCTCTTGTTTCAGGATTAGGGTAACCTTATGTTTAACCTTTAGTATCCTATAACATTAATATGTACCCAATTCATCTTTTGGATATATAATTATTGTCCCACCTATCAAATAATCATAAATACATTCATAGGTATGTCTCATGATCAAAAAAAATTCATCATAGCTTAACCTATGGAAAAGAAAATGGGATTCATCAATGTTTTATCAACATAACCCTAAACCATTTATAGAAAGAATAGTCGATTTTATTATTGGATCACATCCCAATAAATGATAAGTTACATAAAAATATATTATGATATATGAAAATTTAATTTGAAATAGCATGGTAATATTTCTCAAGGAAAATTCCATTTTCAATTTTTTTAATCACATAATAAAATATAAAAATATAAAAAATATTAATTATTTTAAAAAATAACCTTTAAAATGTTTAATTTTATATTCAAGCCATTGAGTGGTCATGAAATTAGGAAATTTCATTCATGTCGTCTCTCTTAAAACAAATATTCCTTTTACATTTTTAGTAAAAATTCAATGGTAACTCATTTCAAATCTGAAAAGAATATTCATTATAAAAAAATTTTAAAAATTAAAAATTGGTCAATTTGACTTTAAAAAATTTTATTGGATTATTAAAATATTCATTAAAAAAATTAGAAAATAGGGATATGGATAAAAAATTATTTTCAACTAAAGAGAAAAATACTGCCATTTTTTCATAAAAATATTTTTTCATTATCTTAAGTTTATAAAGAGAGAAAAATTAAGGAAAACCATGTAATATATATAAATAATCACATAAAAATATAATTAATTATATTTTTTAGATATAAGTTATATAATTTCAACATCATATACTTGATCATAAATAATCCTGAAAAATAATGTGATTGTAACATAAATCCCTTACCTCAAGTTTGATGTGCATTGAAGGTTATCTAGCCTCATGTATGATAAATTATAATTTATTATAATTATATAAAAAATAATTTACATATTTATAATATCATATATTATCCATTTATAAAATTTTAACAAATATTTGTTAATAACATTGTATTAAAATCATTATTTTTGAGTGTTGATTGTTTCATTTTTTCATGGGAATTGGGGCTCGGTAGTTTTAGTCCTTTTAATTTGACCATGTTTCCATAATCTAAATTTATTTAATAATGATATAAATATCATATATATTCACTATATATATATACATATATTCATCCATAAAATTTAGAGATAGTAAAATTAATTACACGTTTTATAGAGATGGCAGGTTGTACGTATGCATGGACACTGTTTCACATTTCAACTGATGGAACAAGAAAAAAGAAAATAATAATTTAATTTTCCAAAATTATTATTATATATTATATACCATATAAATTAATTAAATCATTCCTCGTTACCATCCATTTATAGTAGAATCAAAAAATAAAAAACATCGCTTTTTGGTGGCGGTAGTCTACACGTACACATGAGTGACGTTATCACTTTCCAAATGGTTGGAAGGTTAGAAGTTATATATGATATTATAATTCGAAAATTATAATTATATAAAAAATATAAATAATAACAATTAAACCCACCATAAAAATCTCTTGTGAATGAAGGTGATGGAAATCGAAATGTATCTCGATGTGGAGTCGGTAGTCCACACATATGCACGAGTAATACTTTTACTTCCCATTTGATGGAATAGAGGTTGTATAATGGTGGTTCTATAATAATAATAAAATTTAATTATCTTTAGGATACTAAATATAATATTTCATGATGAATGTTATAGATTTAGAGGTGGTTAAAGAAGAAATAAATTGAAAGAGACCAGGCAAGATGATGACCTCTCTTTGGTATGAATCCTTTGGATCCCTATTAAAGATATTTGGAACGATTTTTAAAAAATATCATAACTTATAATTAGTGGATTGTGAGTTTTATATAAGAACTGGGTAGGGGTTTTCTAATTTATGTGGCTCAATTTGGTGTAAGGGAATGAGAGAAGGGGTGCCTTTTTTAAGGGAGGGAACTGACAAACTTGGAATTACAAAATATTAAAATATAAAATATCCATTCTAAATATAAATGCTTAAAAATGGACATATATTAAAATAAAACGAGTATTAGGTAAAAATATAATCATCAAAGTAAATGCAGAGTGATTTTTGTATCATTTTAAACAATATATTTTCGTTTAATCCCTTGGATAACAAATTTTAATCTTAACCATAATAATGACTTTATTAATATTAAATGGTTATAATTTTACTTATAAGGTGATAATCAGATACTATTTCACCAAGGGATGATATTTTAGACAGTTTATAATCTTAATTCCACTATTTTAAAAAAATTTAAATAATTTATTAAAATATTATTTAACATAAAATATCATTAATTTAATTCATTCCATTATTCATTTAGTTTGTCTTTGAAGATAAAATGATAGTAATATATTTTTAATATAAACCATTAAAACATTTAGTATATATAATAATTATCTAAAACATTTGTCTAATATATTAATTCATACAAATTGTAATACGTTTATCATTTTAAATATCATTTATGTAATTTTTCTTTTAATAAAATAAATATTTTGTCGGTGTTGTGTAAGAATTTAAAGAAATTATATAATAATAAAAAATATAAATAAATTTAAAACATTAAATTATCTTTTCTCAAAATAACCTTTAATATTCCTTTAAAACATATTTTTTTCATATGGGAACATATAAGATAAAGGTAAAAATAGGAGAGTGGCATTTTGTATTTTTCATTACATAAATTATTATATAGTTCAATTTCAAAGACAATTGTTGCATATACATATAAATATTTGGCCTAAGGTGATAAGGGTATACATTACATCATCCAATAAAAATTAATAAGAAAAATGGTGGCCTTATCACATAGTTTGAACATAGGTCAACCTGGTTTACCCATTTACCCTGGTGGAAATTTTTTAGTATTTTTATTATTCATTATGACCAAAAAATAAGTTCGCCAAATTAAATAATATTAATTATTATGATTCAAAATATGGAATATATTTTAAAATCTTAAAATCTATAAGCAAAATATATTCATTTAATAGTAATCTTGAAGTGCGTGAAAAAAACTATTTTATGAAGAAAAGAAAAAAAATTATGTCTAAAAGTAGTTTAATATAAATATCAGTGTATTGATAATAAATATGTAATTATTTATACTATTTCCAAATAAATTTTACTTATATTAATTTAAGATAAAATTAAAAACACCATTGATCTTTTTCAATTAAATTATAATGCAATTTTAAAAAAATCGTTGTTTTTTATTATCCACTAAACTATCAATCATTTAAAAAATACCATATTTCCGCCCTAAAATAATTATGATGTGCTGATTTATAAAATGATATTATTATTATAAAATATAATTTCAAAATTTTCTATAAATTAAATATAATACTCTCTCACATAATGTAATAAAACCCATTTTTGAAGAAGATGTGTTTATGAAGAATAGAATAACTTTTCTAAAAAATGATTTCTTATTTTCAAAGAATTAATCAATAGATTTGTATTAGATATTAACATTATATATATTTAAAAATGTGTCAAATCATATTCATACCCACCGAATCAACATCTAGGTTTAACCTACAACTATAAATAATAATATTTCAATAGTACAATGCAGTTCGTTTAAACTCTGTGTTGCATTCATGGTAGGATATCAATGAAATAAAATTAATTTATAGAAAAATATATCATAAAATATCATAGTGTTATATTAGACCCATCTAAAAATTAATTTCATCCTCAAAATTCAATCAACCTAATATTAAAAATTAGTATATCTTTGTTTCATCAGATCCTCAGGTTCCTAATTAGCTTCTATGAATTTATGATTCCACTATAGAACATTAACAAGATGAGTAGTATTGTTATAAATAAATTTATATCTGTGATAAAATATTTACACTAGTTTTATTCATAAGAATGATCATACTCTATTGGTATGATCGATTAGTTTATAACATGTGAAGGATTATTTGTGAACATCCAAATGACAGAAGTATGGAAGGAATAATAAACATGAGAGAGTTATAATGGAAGATCACTTAAATAATATACCACACATAATCAATAATGAATATAAAAGGGGATAATATACCTAGGTCTTAGATTTTCTTTATTTTTGAATCTAATAATATTATTCCATGTAGAAATTCATAGGAATACCTTCTCACCAATCATGAATTTTAGATTTCACTATTGATTGCCAGCATAACATTTCTATAAACTCTAAGCAGTCTTGATGGGCTACAAAAAGGTTCTTAATTATCAACCACTTTTTTCATCTAGATCAATTCCCAATAGCTTTATTTCTCTAACTTTATTATATCATTTTGGAGTTCTACACTTCATTCCATAGAGGTATTCATAAGTATCCATCTAAATTATCATGTGAAATCTTGAAGGCTTTAATAAAGTAAAGTGTTGATTGAAACCACCATTGAAATAAATAGAAAAAATATCATCATATCCTATATGTTTTTAATGGTTCTCTTAGATTTACCATCTTTATGAGGGTGATATTTAGTATTGATACTCAACTTTTTATCTAGATGATATTAAATACTTCTTTATAACTTCAAGGTAAACCACGAATCTTGATCTCAAATAATATAATGTGGTACCCCATTCAACCATACCACTTCTATAATGTATATTCTAGAAATCTAATTAATAGACTAATATTATCTGATAGAAATTAATTTCACTAACTATGAAACACAATAAACTATATTCTAAATAGAGTTATGGAAATTAGATGTTTTGGGTAGTCCTATGACAAAATACATGGTGATGATTTCACATTTCCATTATGGTATGGGTAATTGTGGAAAACTCCCCCTTAGACTTATGTCTCTCCTCCTTAAATTACTGGAATACCAAGCATCGAGATACATAATATAAAATATAATTTTTTCCCCAACCATAAATAAATTTACATATATCAATATATCTTCAAAATTATAGGATGAATAGAGAAGGAAGAGCTATGAATGTTATCTAAAAAATCTTTTTTCATGTCTAGTATTAATAGAATAAATACTCAGTTCCAAAAACTTATCATTTCATAATAATAAAGTTCGAACTCAAGACTATTTCTAGCTTTCTTTGGTAGTTCCACATATTCATTTTCTATCTCTTTAATCCTCACATGGATAGATGGTTTAACATTCATTTAATCCAGATAATATTTTTCCCCTTTATGGTTTATAGATCCAAATTTTATAATCTAAAAATATAGGATCTTTTGAGATCCTCAACATAGATAAGCTAGCATGTCCCTTTCGACTTAAAGCATAGACCACTTTTTTCTATTACCTAGTGTGGTAATGTATTGAGTTGTCATATTATTTAATCAAACCAAAAAATCGTATGTATTTCAGGTTCACAAATTTTTGAGTAAATATACATTTTAAAAATTTATGATCAGTATAAATATATATATCGCACATTTCTTTGTAAAGGTAATTCCTCTATATATTTAATAAAAAATTTATGTAACCTGACTCTAAATCACGTGTTGGGTAATTTTTCTCATTAATAATCAATTGGTGTGAGGCATAAGATGCAAATATATCATTTTGTATGATCACATACCCCAATTATTTCTTGAATGAATCACTAAATATCACAACCCCTTCTCTACTATATGATAATGTAGGCATATGTTCACTAAATAAACTTCTCTCTGGTTCCTTTAAATCTTTATCACATTAATCTGTCTAAAGAAACATGGATCCCTTCTGAGTTAACATTGTGAGTAGATTTAATAGCCATGAAAAAGTCTATAAAAATTATTGATAATATTCATCCAAAACAATAAAAATATAGATTTCAGTCATTTTGGTTGGTCTACACCAACATTTAATAACCGCTTTCTTTGGTGGACCCAATATATAACTCTGCTTCAGATTATATGACCTGAAAATTAAAATTTTTGTATCTATAAGTCAAACATTGTAAATTTTTCAAATAGATTATCCTTTTGTAGGGTATTTAATAAAATCATCAATTGATCTGCATGATATTCCTTTCTCTTTAATTATATAATAATATCATCTATAAAGACTACCACAAACTAATACGAGTAATCTTTGAAGACTATATTCATTAAATCCATTAAGAATGTATGGGTATTAGTAAACCTAAATGGAGTCACTATAAATTCATAGTTACCTAACCCTATAAGGAATGTTTTATTGGGTATATATTCCTTTTTAATCATTTATTTATAATATCAAAAATGGAGGTGAATCTTGGAAATGTATTTATCTCCATTTAGTTGATCAAATAAGTCATTCATATAGAAAAAATGGTACTTATTATTGGTTTTCATCTTTATAAGATACCTATAATCAATAAAGATTCGCATTAATCCATCATTATTATTAAATATAAAAATATGTGCACCCAAAATTGATGTACTTGGATAAATGAAACTCTTTTCAAAATTCTCCTAAAGTTATTTCTTCAATTCCTAAAACTCACTCAGGGCCATTCATTATAGATTCTTTGACATAGGTGAGCACCATGTATGAGTTATTTCGAAAACTCAACTTCAAAATTCAGTGTAATATTAAGAAACTATTATAGAAATATATAAAAAACTCCCATAAAAATCAATATATTCTAGGTTGATTTTATATCTAATCATATGAGATAAACACCACTTTATAATAGTAATAAAGACCCATAAAATGTATTTTTTTCATTGGAAGTTCATATTTATCATCGCACTAGTAGATGATCATAGGTTAGTTTGAAATATCTAACATTACTACCCATCCTCAGAAATTGATTTGGGATTTCTATAAAGAAATTTTATCCAAGCCTAATATAACTTCAAATTCAACTAAAGTGATAATAATGAGATTTTTAGGAATCAAATTTCTACATCTTCAAATAGAAAATAACAATAGACTTGAGATTTGATCACCATGACTTTAGGGGTTTTCAATTATAGTTATGTATCTAATAATTGAGGTGGTATTGAGATACCCTAATAAAATTCTTTAAATATTAAAAAGTGGGAAGATTTATAATCAAATAAGACTTTTTCTATTCTAGAGTGGATGGTAAGTATACATTTCACCACATCATTATCATCCCCCTCAATAGAAATAGTGATCACATGAGATTTACCTTTTTATGTAGGATTAAGAGGTTTTTGATGTTGTTTATCATCACTAACCTTTGGTTTTGATAATGGGTTAACATAATACGCAAACATCTTTCATTTGAATCACAAGAGTGTAGGTGGTGCACTATATTATTCTTTTCTTCCATTATTGGCTAAATTCTTTCCATCACTCCGGTATTCAATATCCTAATGACCTTAATTTTAAAACGTAAATAATTTAATATAACATTACGATAATTTCATCCTTATATCTATCCAAACTCTATGCATAATGGAATGACCATCTTCTTAAATTCATGATCTTTATTATAATAACTTTCCTTTGATTTTAATATTTTTTTTATTACCAAAACAATGATATTTATGGGTAAATCCAATCTCTATTTCCACCTTGAAAGCACATAAAAGGATTTATTAATAGTTTTAGAAGTCTATTATGGATAACTTCCTTCAGAGGCTTCATTTTATACCACTAAAAATACATTAACCATACTTTTATGTTGAATGATGACACCATAAGTGTAACTCACATGTATTGAATTTTTTCCTCATATATGCTAATGGATTTATCATCCTTCTATTTTACCACCAATAATTGTCCTCTAATTTCATATAAAAATTAAGATTATTTTACTTATTAAAAACTAATTTCTTAAACTCAATGCACACCATTGAGAAAATTTATTCATGTTTCCCCATATTCTTGATAATATTTTACCACTAATCTACTTCTCAATAGAAATGATAAAAAACTAAAATAAATATTTATTATTATAATAAATGCATAATGAAAAAAATATTTTTTGTGGTACATATACATTTATCAGAAACTAGTGTATCAGTGGACCAACTAAAATAAGTTGGATGTTGCATCATGAAAGACACAACAGAATGTTTACCCTACTTATCTTTTTTGGAATCATGGAATGATTCATAGCTTGAGTAATCTACATAATCAAACCAAAATGATTTTCTATACTAACTCCCATAAAATTTGGTTTCATAATAGTTCAATCATTTAATTGTTTGTAACATTTAGTATTAATAAATATCCTTTAGGTTTGAACCATTTAATAAAACCAAAAACCATAATGTTAGAAACAATAATCGTATTAGGAAACCACATAATCATTTATAGAATGTTCAAACCATGACACCTTCTTTTGAATATATTACACCTAAGGTTTAACTTAGGATATTAAAGTCATTATCTATTCAAATAATTTATAAATTTTTATAAATAAAATTTGAATTATCCTAAACTACTGCAAATCATTTTTTTTCCATTTTCAGATGCCAGTTTTAGCGTACCGGTAACCCAAACCGGTTTAAGGTAAACCAGAAACCTCACAACACTTCCCAAGATTTCATCGCCATTCAAAATTCAAATTTCAAACCAAACAAATTCAGCGCACACCACATGTCCATCATCACGCGGGCCCATCATCACGCGTCCAGTCTCGAGCTGTGCAACCACCGATCAACGTCGCCACCGACAATCCATGTGCTCCACTCCGAGCCGCGAACCCGTAATCGCGTCGCCTCGAGTCGCGTGACCACCTCAAAATGTGAAAACCTCCTCGCCGCCAAACAAGCCACCGGTGAGGTTCTCTGGACAGGCCTAGAACCTAGCGCATCATCCATATCCACGTCACCGGATCACCGGTGAGGGTCACCGGTGTCCGTTGTCACATTGTCGCCCCAGTACACTGCCGAGGAATCAACAAAACATCATTCATGGAGATGCCAATGCTTTCCCACCATTCATTCCCATCACCGGATCGCCGGTGAGATACACTAGCGTCTGCTAACATCCTCATCTCCATAGAGGATTCAATACAACATTGAATGAAAAACTCAAAACAACAGAAAATAACCCAAGGAGATGCATCCCGAGTCGATGCTCTATCTCAACAGCACGTTCACTGAAAGGTTCACCATGACACAGCGGAAGAAAAACCAAATAAAGACCAGAAAATCCCGCCGCCACCAGATAGAACAACCAAATCAGACCCACCGAAATCCTAACATGATCACCTAAGAAGATGTGGAACCCCACAACCACCAGCTCATGATCGCAACCCCCAACCGCGAAGAAACTCACCATAAGACAAAAACGAGCTGCAAGATCAGAACCGCAAGCGCTCCGAAGAGTGTGTCGTCAACAACCAGTCTTACACCGACGGATCTGAGCCCACAACCGCAGAATCCCGAAGAGCATCTCCCCAGCCTGAGAGAAGACCACGAATCCCTGAATTAGAGAACCACCACCAACCCACCGAGCACGAGAAGGAGACGTCGCGCCATCCGCAGCGCCGGAGCTGGCGGCTGCAAGAGGAAACCATAGGACGATAGAATCCCTTTATAGGCTCATCATTGAATTATCCTAAACATATCCCTTTGTACTGTAAAACAAGGTGCACCGAAAGGGAACTCTCACTCTGTGTGAAAATGATGATCAAGATGTACTCAGCTAACTCTTGTTGGGGTTATACTCCCAAGATCCATATATTCAAAAACCATTTCCACTCTTAGTATCATAATGAGGATATATTTCTAGGATAACCACATAATATATACCTTAACAAACCATTAAAATTTTATCTTATACTTGACTTATCCCTTGGGTTTTTTAAGAATATTTGAATAATAATTTAAACCTAACATGAGCATAACAGGTATAAGTACACGTTATTAACCTTATAAAATCATACCCATCCATTCTTAGATAAAAAAAATTATTTAAGGAATAATTCTCAGTAGTTTATAAGACATGAATCATAAAATAATTAAAGAACAAGATACAGGAGATCATTTCATAAATGTGTGGCATCATAATAACATGGAAATATTATTTCAATACTACCCTACAAGACATTCATAGCATGTTATGATTGGACTAACTACCCATGTATATACTTCAGTCTTAGGATAAACTCTTGTGTACAATATTTTTTATCATGGGATGATCTCCATTGTCATATCTTATTTCAAACTTCAGATAACCTACTATGTACCCTATTATTTCAGGGTTGCAACAGAAACCCATTTACACTCTTGTTTCAGGAATGGGATAACCTCTAATGAAACCTATAAGCTCATATGACATTAATATTTCAAAAATTAATTTTAGGGATATATAATTATATTAATACTAGCTACATAATCCTAAATCCATTCATATGCACACCATGGGATCATAAAACATTCATCATAACTAATCCCATGGAAGAGAAAATTGTTTTTATGATATTTCATAATCATAACCATACCACATATATAAACATAATGCAGAAGAAATCATTGGATCCTATCATAAGTAATGTATAATAATCAAAGGATGTTACTATGGGTGAAATTTTCTTTTAAAATATCTTGGGAATATTTCTTGAAGAGATACACATTTCTTTTTTTAATCACATATTAATATTTAAAAATTTTCCAAATATTAAAGAAAATATTTTATTTGAAAATAAAATTTGATAATTTTAAATAAATATTCAATTAATTGAGTGTTCATTATTTTAGGAAATTTTGTTTTTTTTTGTTTACATTAAAACAATGATTACATTCACATCTTTGGTAAAAAGTCAAAAGTTAATTGATTTGAAAGATGATAAGAATATTCATTTAAAATAATTTTTTAAAAATTAAAACATTGGTAATAATGAATTTAAAACTTCATAGGATTTTATTTAAATATTGTAGAAAAAAATATAAAATGTGTAAAATGAAGAAAATGTATTTTAAACTAAAGAGTGATGTAGTTATAGTTTTCCTTAAAAATATTCCTTTGGACTCCAGAGTTATTAACAATAATAAAATGAAGGTAAAACATGTGATATCTAGAAATGAATATGGTATTAAAAAATTTAGGTGAATCATGAGAGATATTTCATAAAATTTCTCATATGAAACATGATTATAAACAATTCTTAAAATTATGAGATTATAACAAAAATCCCTTAACTAAAATTTGACTTGATTAAATGGTGTTAAAAAATCATGTATAATAAATTTAAATTTATTATAATTATATAAAAGTGTAATTTAAAAACTTATAATAACATTTATTATCCAGTTATTACATTTTAACTCCCATTTATTAATAAGATTTTACTAAAATCATCATTTTACAGTGTTAACTTTTTTTATTCATTAGATTTTGGTTCGATAGTTCTGGTACTTGTAATTTAACCATGGAATAATCATCTCTAAAATTTTAATAATGATATAAATATCATATAAATTTTCATTATTTATATATTTCTATTATTCCTTAAAATTTAGAGATAAAAAATTAATTACATCATTTATGGAGACGGTAGGTCATACATACACATAAACATTGTTTCCCAATTTCAACGGATGGAATGAGAATAGGTAAATAATAATTAATATTTATATAATTTTTATAATTTTAGATATATAATATATATTAACTAAAAATATACTTCTTTCCATCCATTTAAATGGGAATCAAAAAATAAATCACATTGCTTTGTGGAGGTGGTAGTCCACACATACGAATAATCGTCTTTATAACATTACAATTGGTAGTAAGGTAAAAAGGTTGATGTGATATTATAATTAAAAATTATTATTATTTTACAAATATCATTTATATACATTAAATCCATCACAAAAACCATCCATGAATAATGGTTATGGAAAATGAATCATGTTGTGTTGTGGAGGTGGTAATCCACACCTATGCATGGGCGATACTTTCACTTATCATTTGATGGAATAGTGCATAAATATTAGTGCTAAAATATTTTTAATAAAATTTTATTTTATTAAAGATACTGAATATATTATTTAATTAAAAATAAAACATATTTATATTGTTTATAAGGATAAATAAATTTAAATAGGTTGGGTTAGATTATTACCACTTCTTTAGTAGGCCTTCTTTAAATCCCTTCTAAAGGATACATAGATTGATCTTTAAATAAGAACAAAACCTCTAATTCATGGAAAGGGTAGTTTAGAAAAAAAAAATTGGTTGGATTTTTTATATATATATGGCTCAAATTAGGGTAAGGAAATTATAGGAGTGTCCTTTTATATGGAATAGAAATCACACACTTGAAATCCCAAAAAATAATAAAAATATAAATAATCAATTCTCTAGAAAAATGATTCAATATGGATAGATATTAAAAAATTATAAGGTAAAATTATCATCATACACTAAAATCTAGTAATATTTTAGAGTCATATTAAACCAAATCTTTTGGTTTAACCCCTTCATTAACCAATTTTAATCTTAATTATGAAAATAACTTTATAAATATTAAAGATTCTAATTTTACTTATAAGGAAAAAATTAAATCATAAGTGGATTAGGGATGAAATTTTATACCATTTATCAACATAATTATCCTATTTAAATATTATTATTATTATATAATTTAGTAAAATATTATTTCACATAAAAATATCATTAATGTTATTTTTTACATTATGCATTTATTTTTGCTTTAAAGATAATAAGATACTAATGGGTCTAGAATATAAACCTTTAAAAATTTTCAAATGTGTTACATTTATCTAAAAAATTCAGGGAATTCAATATTTCACGAAAAATGTATTTCATTTAATATTTTTTAAAACATTTATTTTATTTTTCAATGAATTCAATTAATACCATGTCAGTATTGTGTAAGAATTTAAAAAATTATATAATCTCTAAAATTTATAAATAAATTAAAATCATGAAAATAATTTCATTATTATCAAAATAATATTTAATATTCATTGACACCTTATTTGTATCCTAATTTTGACATATAATATGTATTTAAAAATAAGAGAGTTACATTATTTATTTTTCATTACTTCAAATATTATATAGGTTATTTGTGTGGAAAATAATCCCATTAATAATTAAATCATAAGACATAGGTTATAATTTTCAAGAAAAATTCATCCAATATGAATTAATAAGAAAAATTATGTCCTTATAAATTATTTTTAACCCTGGTTAACCTGATTCACAAATTTATTGTGGTAACAAGTATTAAATATTTTTATAATTCATTATGGAAAAAAATTAAGTTAACCTTATTAAATATTATTAATTATGAATATTGAAAATATGGGATATATTTTTACAATTTAAATTTATTTATTTTATAGAAATTAATTTTATAATAATACCGCAAAGTGTGACAAAAAAGGGTTTCATGAAAAAATGGATTTTTAAGCCCAAAAGTAATTTTTTACCAAGATTAGTATGTTTTTAAATTCCTATATAATTAATTGTATTATTTATAACTAAATCATAATTATATTAATTTATTATTAAATTAAAATAATTATTTTTGTTTTTCAATTAAAATAAATTGTAGCATTATAAAAATTAGTATTTTCACTATTCACTGAAAACTCAATCTTTTCTGAAAAATAACAAAATTTCACCCAAAGAAAATTTTGATATTTTGACTTGAATATTGATATTGTTTTTATCAGATAAAAATTATAAAGGTTTTTGAAATTAATTATAATATTCATTTAGATAAAGCAATAAGAACCATTTTAGAAGAAATTGTATTTTTGAATATTAAAATAACTTTAATAAAAATTGAGTGCTTATTTTTTTAAAATTAATAAATATATTTATAATGATTGTGACCATTCTATATATATATTATTTTATTAATCCTATTCATATCATACAAATTAATTGATTTTTTTATAACCATGACATTAAATGATAATATTTTAATAATATAACATAGTTTGCTTAAACTTGGTGTTTCCTATATAGAAATATATCAATGAAATCAAATTTTTTATAGAAAATTATATCATAACATTTATGGTCATTATATTTAAACCCAAATAGTTTGCCTCTTGTTTCATCCTTCTTAGGACTTCAAGTGAAGCCTCTTTGTGCCTTTTAGTCCCTTTGTTCAGTCCAATAATTTCTTGGAATGGCTTATCAATATAAAAAACTAAAATAAATGAAATGAGAATATTAGGAAAAAAAATTGTGTTTTTGATCATTAAAATGACTTAATAGAGCGAGGTGTTATATTACCTCCCTTTTTTATTACTAGAAACATTTATCTAATTAATCAATATAATGGTAGGCAAGATGTCATTTGCATGAATATAAATAAAAAGGATTCAATATTTCATAATGAAATTCAATTTAAAAATTCAATACTTCAAAAAAGGGATCTAGGAAAAGTGTTCAAAAATGACTTCAAAAATTATTTCTTCGATAATTAAATTTAAAAACTTATCCACCTTTGTTATCATCAAAAAATCATAATCTAAATACTTTCACAATTTAAGAATATTTCAATTTTAAAAACATCCAATTTTTTTAATGAATTGAAACAATAAATGATACTAATAAAACTATAAACTATTTCCCCTCAGAACCAATTTTAATGGTTCTTCAATGTCAAAACTATCTCTCCCTTGAAGATAAAAATCCATAACAATGAAAATTCTTGAAATTAAAACTATTTGAAAAATAATTGTAACCATTTAGAAATATTTCTTACAAGACTTGAATATATCAATGCCTTATAATTCATAATATTCTTCCCAAACTTAACTTTAATCATTATATTATAAAAATAATACCTTTAACATCAAAACCATATACCCCAATATAATTATCATAAAGTTTAAAAACAAGAGATATAGAAAAAAGAAAATGTCTTCATTGAAATATTTCATCAAAGTATAAGAGAGAAAATATTAAAATCTCATAAACTTTCAAAAATGAAAATATATTTGACTTCATGAAAACATTTGACAATAAAGAACACATTTATAAAACTAAAAACATCACATTACATGTGCTGAATCATTCAAAATAATTCCATAAAATTTGATAAAAATTAAACACATTAGCATATTTTATAAAAAATAAAACATTGAAATCATAACATGATCGAAATGTGTTTTATCTAGGTATCTTTTTAGATATAAAAGGAAGACTAATAACCCTAAATTATATAATTAAAACCACAAGTGGATATAAACTATGTCAAATTAATATTAATTGATGTGATATTATTTTAAAAAATGAATCCAAGATTTTAACAAAATAATATTTTAAAAAAAAATTCAGATATGGAAAACATCCCATGATTAAATATAAATTTTGAGAACCAAATATTTCACACCCATGTTCTTTGAAATTCAATTTTAAAAGATATTATAGAATAAAATGTATTTTATCATGGTATAGTTTAATCATAAAAATAGTATATTCTATTTAGATGTCAAGACTCGTCCCCTGGGACCCGTGTCGTGACTACCACAAGACCATTTTCCATAGGCTAGGGGCTAGTGACTAGCACCAGAAAGGCATATCCCAAAAAGGGAAGGAATTTCTTATAAACTTGTATACACACAGATAGGGAATACTACCCAAAGAAAACAACAAATCAAATTAAATAGTACAACCACCACAAAGTACCACCACTGAGAGTGAAAGGTGTAAATTGAAAGTAAAGGGGACGGAAGTCAAGACCAACTGAAAGGAAAGTACAGAAAAAGAAGGGCAAGCTCTGGCGGTCATCCACCAAGGATACAACCTGAAGGGTTGGTACAGATCACTGCTGGATGTCACTACGGCACACCATGTCTATTGATCCACCTACGAGCATCATCTAGCCCTGGATCCCTAATGTCCCAATCAAAGATTTATGTCGTCGGCACAAGACACAATAGATGTGGGAGAAGCCCATGCAGGGGAGAGTATACCAATACTCAATAGGGACCCCAAGTCCCCCAAAGGTCTCTCAGAAATCCACAACAGAAAATACCACAAAGAAATATCTCAACATAAAGCATAAATAAAATGACATAGATCACACCTGGTTTAACTTAAGTACAGAAGTAAAGATGATTAGTCATAAAGCTAGATCATCTAATTTTATTGATAGGCTCTGCTACTCATTCACAAAGAGTCTCCAAGTGTTGATCCACACAGGGTCCCTGAGAGATGATCCACAATAGGTCGCTGGGTTCTGATCTTCATAGGGTCACTATGAACTGATCCACATAGGGTTTCTAAGTGATGATCCACAGAGGGTTTTTATGAATTTATCCACATAGGGTCTCTAGGTGCTGATCCACACAGGGTCTCTAGGTGCTGATTCATATAGGGTCTCTAGGTGAAGATTCACACAGGGTATATAGGTGCTGATCCATGCAAGGTCTCTTGGTGTTGATCCTCACAGGGTTTTTATGAGATTATCTACACATGTTATCTAGGTGTTGATCTAAACAGGGTCGCAAGTCTTCAGGACTCAGCCAGCCACAGGATTCCCGCACAAAGCGTGCTTGATTCTGGGATAATCTAGTCTTTACGAAAATATTATTATTTCAACATTACATAAAAGTACCTAATAGAATAACCAAAAGTATTGTATCATCAAAAGGGTCATAATGAAATAGACTTTACGTCGAACAGACGCTCGGTCTGTATGATATAGGCATTATTGTAAAAAGGGCTCAGTTGGATTCGAGTTTGATCCAACCTAGCCAGAATCTAAACTATGCTAAAAATAAAATAGAGTATATCAGAAGTAATTCCTCATCGTAAGGGTCCTCATTCTATAGATGGTGCGTCAATTAGATGTCAGGTCTGAGAGATATCGTCGTTTTTTGTAAACAGGGGTCCGTTGCATCTGGGCCCGGTCCGACTCAGTCGGACCGATCTGATCAGTCTCGGCTCTGGGTAATGCATGACTTGTCTTATCTACATGGACCACTAGGCATCACTGGACCCAACTCAGTTTGGTCGGGGGTCCAATCCACTGGGTCACCCAACAACCCAGTTTTATCCAACCCGGACTGCTTTGGGGGGTCGGTCTCTTTTTCCTGGTCGGACCGCATAACGGCCTATGTGGCTTGGCTTTAACTCACTGGCCTAGTCCAGTAAAATGGTCCAACTTAAGGGACTAACTAGGCTACTCTATCATCCTGGTCCAACTAGCCCTACCCGGACCAACTCGGTCGGTCCGGTTGGGGGTGTGTGCGTCCAGTCAACCCAGCCCCCCACCTTAGTCAAATGTAGCTCGCGGATGCGGGCCACTCTTACACATAGTGCCTAATGGCACTGTGTCTCCATCACACTTATGTGACTATCAAGTCGCGGCCTCCTACTGCTCCACCACAGCGCGGGTCAAGCACGCCGCTTCAGCCAGCTGCCAGCCCATGTCGGTAGCCCTTACCGCACTGCCACGACCACCTGGTTGTGTCTTTCTTCCATCACGGTGCACCGATGGGAATGCCTCCACCCTCCACCTGAAGCCATCGACGCGGGCCACTATCGGACATTATTGACACAGTGGTGGTTATTCTATAGGCCACTATAGTTTCTCATGTGGTTTGTTTCTTGAACCGTATTCGCCTACGGGATCATAGCGATACTATATTTTTTAGGCATCTTCGAAATCACCTAGCCACCACATTGAAAATTCAACCACGAAGAATGAAAAATAACATGCAAGGTGGAGAGACTTGGGCCTTGTCCGTTTCGGCCTATGCCCTCTATGTTAGAGGTGTATAATCAAAGGGTGGGTTTGGGATTTCAACACATGAATCTTACCCACCATCTAAGTCCTCAAATTTAACAACCCTCCCTAAAAAACTCATGATCTGCATATCAACTTGTTCGTGGGTTGATCTGCGTTCTTTATTTTATAATAAAGGGGAAGGAAAAGTAATCACAAATAAATATTAATCCCTACTTGGTTTGAGGATTAATCACTGATGAGTGCTGAAGCTTCAAGCTATCGTCAAACCTCGCTCTGTTAGCGTCTGTCACTATTTGTTGTCTCTCGAATCTGTCCCGCAAAATTTTTTCCTTATCATTCATCATCTGAGGTAGATGGAGAGAGAAGTTCCACATTCGACGAAGGAGGAAATTCCACCAAATTATTTTACAAATGTTTTATTAAAAATAAAACATGTCACAACGTTTTTGTTACGCTGCTATATCGCATCATTACAGTGTTTTATTTATGAAACAAAATTACTATAACGCCTGCACAAAAATGTTCCCTTATGAGTTTCATTTAATGTTTCTCATTTCCATGCCATAGCGTCATAGTCCACCGCTCAACCGTTGAGAAAATAAATAAAAAAACTTTTTTTAAGTTATTTTATTATTTTCCAAAAAAGTCCGAAGAAAATAACTTTTCCGTCCAACCCCTATCAGTCGATGTTATGTCCTTTCTAGGTGAATCCTAATGTTCCAAGTTCAATGGTGCCCTTGGATTTTTTATTTGGATATTGGTTTAAAAGTTATAAAAACTCGTTCGCATGTTAATTTAAATTTACCTTAAAATAGTCCAAAAATTAACTTTCACTCTCAACCCGCACAAGTCGAGGTTAGGCTCCACCTAAGGGGTACACGCCCCCACTATCTCAACAGTACTCTCGGATTTTCAATCTGAGTTACCCTTTAGAATTTATAAGGATTTGATAATAAAACAATTGTTAATTAATTATTTTATTTATATCCAAAAACTAAATTCCATTGTTGACCCACATCGGCCAGTGTTAGGATCTTCCTAAGGAAAGCATACCCTTAAGAGCTCAGTAGTGGTCTCATATTTTTAATCTGAGTCACCGTTCATGAGTTATAAGACTTTGAAAATTAAAATAATTTATTTAATTATTTTATTTATGGTTATGTCATTTTCAGTTTTTCTCACTAGAGGTATGTGCCGACTAAACTTAAGTTGCACCTAGGGTACACCCACCATCATGGACTCAACAATACCCTCAAATTTCTAATTCAGGCACCCATTTAAGAGTTATTCCTCTTTTTTAGGAAAATCACTCACGTGTGAAATTTAAAGCTTAACTTTTTTTGACGGATTATTCCTGGAAATCAGAGTCGCAGAATCACATGTCATCTCAGTGCTTGGTCTCAAAATAATTCCATTTAATAAAAAAATTACATGAGATTTCTGATTAATTACATTATTCCCCCTTTTTGGGATTCACGTTCTCGTAATGCAAAACAAGGATAAATAATCAAATGGGGTTATAGAGCACGAATCTAAGCCTCTCTCTCCCATGTGCTCTCCTAGAGATTCTGGTGATGCCACTAAACGTGCTCCAAAGGAATCTACAATCAAAAGTACCCTCTCCTATAAATCCTCTATCTCTATTGAGAAATTCCCAAATGTTGCCTCATCGTCAATGTCCATCCCACCTCAATCGATTGATGTGTGTTGGATCATGCACACACCTCCTCAGATGTGACACATGGAAAACATCATGAACCCAGTGCATCTATGGGGGAAGAGCTAAGTGGTATGCCACCTCACTAACTCTGATAAGAATCTAAAAAGGTTTGATGAACCTCAGAGATAACATGATTTCCCAACCAAAACTCTGCAATCATTGTAAGGGTGAGACTCAAAGGAACACATGGTTTCCCTCCTCGAACTCCAAGAGTATTTGTCTCCTATCAGCATATGATTTATGAAATCTTTGGGTAGTCATCATACACTCTTTAATGATCTTATCCTTTTCAGTGGTATCCCATACCAACTCTAGACCCATGAGTGCTAACTCCCTTGGGTATGATTAGCATAGAGGTGATCTGCATGGCTGCCCGTACAAGGCCTGAAACGATTCCATGCTAATGGTGGAGTGATATATGTTATTGTATGTAAACTCTACCACCACCTCTTGTAATACCACTAGATCTATGGTGAATCCTCTTAAAAGGATTATGTGGTCCCCACCTACCGAAACTCTATCGGGATGTTTTTTAAGGATAATTGTGCATGTTGGGCATCGCATTCAACATCCACAAGTTGTCTCTCCCTAACTCGATGTAAGAGTGGAGGAGTGATTTCCATTGACTGAAGGTAAGCTATTTTATCATCATCCACAAAGGATAACTACATTGCGGCTAACTGTTATGTCACTTCACTCAGTATTTGTAGGCCAGACCTCTTACTCAGCGCATCTACCACCACGTTCCCCTTCCCTAGAGTATAGACAATCTCAAATTCATAGTCCTGGATGAACTCCAGCCATCACCATTGTCTCAAATACTAAAAAACCTATGTGAAAATTTCCATCCACACGAGAGGCCATCCCTTTTAGCTGATTGATGTTCCCATCGACCCTTTCGTAGTGGGTACTCATTCCACACGACCACTTGGTTAATGTGTTGGTAATCCACACATAACATCGAACACTTGGTCTTATTAATATCTTTATATGCAAGTCCCCCATCTACACCCCCTGATTTTGAAGATCTACAAAAGACCTCCAATATACTAATACTGAAATCAGTTCCATCTCAGGGTGTAGAATGATGCAAAAGTCCCTCTCCCTGTGGGAAGTTAATACTATAAACATCTTTTGAAAGGACATTCCTGCACTCCTCCACTACTAATGGGAACTGAAAACTAAAAACATCCGCTACCAAGAGGGTAAGGTTTTCCAACTCAAGAGTGATCAGCTACAACCTCCTATGAATGGGTTTATCATGTGCTGCCTGGGTTTCCTTTTTCACCGAAAATTAAAAAACTCATTCCAACGCTGAAGATATACCGTATCCTTTTTCTTAAAATATCAATCTGAGAATGAATTGTGGATGACCAGTCCATACCCATACTAACATCATAAGGCCTCGATGCTTCTACCAAGAGGTTCCAATCGAAACTCTTGCCTCAAGTGTCATATCACACCATCATCATATGTGTGATTATCAAGTCTCCTCCCATAGGTATCTCCAGATGTAAGGATCACGTCAATGGTTTAATCGGAAACCTTAGGTCTTGAAAAAGATATGTGACAAGAAGAAATGATTATTACCTATGCCTATTAATACGAAAGCTATTGGTAGACATAGATCAAACCTTGAATCATTCTTAGAACCCTTGGGTTATACTCAGTGACTGCATGCAGCTACTCCCTTCCCCTGTCCTCCAGCTCCCTAAGCCTAGTGGGGACCACATTGGGGTGGTGGTTGTAACATGTCGAAATGTATACCACCTCCTGCTGCTCTCCTAGATTCTATTCCACATCTGCTTCCCTATAGATTCATTTATCCTTGTCACATCCCCTTCTCAAAACATTTTAGACATCCAAGTCTCTAAGACTGACATTGGTTAACTACATTCCCAATGTTAACATTCACTGGATGTATCTGGTCAACCAAATAACATTCAACCACAAAGGTTCTCTATATAACCCTAATATAAGTAGGAATTCACATAGGAATAGTTTTGGCTCATATGTCCATAAACATATATCGCTCATAGGTCTAAGCCCGGATGAATTGGTCATATCGTATTCATCAAGTCCCTGGAATAGTCGGTTTGCCTCGATGAATACTCATCTACCGACATGTCGTCCTGCCAAAGCTATAGAAGCTCTTGGGAACACATAACCATTAGTTTTTTATGGTAAAAGACCCCTTCTTTGAATGATTTTCTCAAGATTTGACCACATAAAATTCACATCATCGTAAGATCAGGGTAATCTAAACCCTATCATCGCCCTGCTGAGCCAAGTAGAAGGCTCACTTCCAGGACCACCATCTGATCTTATCATGCCTGGGCTGGATGGAAACTTTGTCACAACATCAAGACAGTCCCTATAAGATTTTGAGTCAACATAACATTAGATGCGGAGGGGAATCTATCACTAAAACTTGAGTAAGGAATCGATCCTACATGTGTCCTCTACCGGTTGCACTGGTAGTAATTTCTAACCAACTGGTAGTGTTATTGTTGGGAAACCACTCGAAGGTACCATATGGGGCAATAGTCGTGATACCGAAGCCTCATCACTCTATAGACCATCCTCAGGGACACACACTGGAATCCTGGTTGGCTGTCTTCATGGAGGCATCTTGAAAGAGAATTAAGATGAAGCATGGTCAATAAGTTATACCTAGTGATATGACTAAAAAGATATCAAGAGAAAAAACATTTCCAAAACACATGCAACAATTTTTTTTATATACCGAGTCAGAAAATAGAATTTAGGGTCTTGTGGTATTGATAAGTCATCCACCACACCAGCACTGGACTCACCGAACTGAAAGTCAAACTCAAGACACATAAAACTATTGCCCCATCAAAAATAAACAATCTTAGTTCTTCTGGAAGAACCGACTGCCCTCTAATACTACTTTTTTATAACCTTTCCCACAGGACACGTGTTGTGACTACCCCAATCCTACCTTCCATAGGCCAGGGGATGGTGACTAGCACCAAAAAGACATCTACAAAAAGTGAAGGCATTTCCTTTAAACTTGTACACACACAGAAAGGGCATACTGCAGAAAGGAAATCACAAAGGAAATAAAATAGTACAACTACAACAAAGTACCACCACTGAGAGTAAAAGGTGTAAACTAAAAGTAAATGGGATAGAATACAAGACCAACTGAAAGAAAGGTATTGCAAAAGAAGTACAATCCCTTTTGGTCATTCGCCAAGGATCCTACCTAAAGGGTAGGTATGGCTCAATGTCATATGTCACTACAGCACACCATGATTATCGATCCACCTTTGAGTGTCGTGTAGTATTGGATCCCTAAAGTCCCAGTCAAAGATGTCTACCATATACACAAGACACAATAGATGTGGGAAAATCTCATGTAGAGGTGAGTATTCTAATCAACAGTAGGGACCCCGAGACCCCTAAAGGTCTATTAGAAATTGAAAATGGAAAATAACAAAAAGAAAGATCTCAACATAAATCACAAAGAAAAAGACACATCTCACACCATGTATAAATTAAGTATAGAAGTAAATATGATTAGTCATAAATCTAGATCATCTTATTCTGTTGAGAGCCTCCTCTAATGATCCACACAGGGTAACTGGGTGTTGATCCATTTGGGGTTGCTAGGATTTTATCCACCGAGGGTTGCTAGGTGTTGATCCACATAAGGTCGATATGATTTGATCCACACAAGGTCGCTATAAGCTGATCCACGTATGGTCGCTGGGTGTTGATCCCCACAAGATCTCTTGGTGATGATCTACTCATGGTCACTAGATGATGATCCACACAAGGTCGCTATGTGCTGAACCACACAGGGTCACTAGGTGTTGATCCACACAGGGTCGCTATGAGCTGATCCACACAGGGTCGCTAGGTGCTGATTCACACAAAGTTCCTAGGAGCTGATCCACATAGGGTCAATAGGTGATGATCCAAACATGGTCACAAGTCTTCGAGTCTCATCCAGTCACAGGATTTCTGCATGAAGCGTGATTGATTCTAGTATAATCTAATCCTCAAGACAATTGTCATATTTCAACTTCCATAAAATTCCGGTATAGAATAACCCAAATGAATATCTCATCATAAAGGTACTAATTCAATAAACGGTGTGTCGAATGGATACACAGTCTATAGGATGTGGGAATTTTTGTAAAATGGGTCTGATTGGATTCAAGCTTGATCCAACCCAGCCTTATTCCATCCTCCTCGAAAACTCAATTAGAGTGTCTCATAATGAATTCCTCACTTAAAGGGTCATCGTGTTGTAGACAGCATGTCAATCGAACACACATTCTGAAAGATATTGTCATTTTTTGTAAATAGGGTCGATTGCCTCCAGGCCTGGTCCGACTCATTCGGACCGACTCAACCAATACCAGCTCTCGGTCCCACAGGACCTATATTGTCTGCCTAGTCCATTAAGACTCACTGGACTCAGCTTAGGTTGGTCATGGGTCTAATCCCTTGGGTCACCCAAAAACACGGTTTTATCTATCATGGCCCGCTCTGGTGGGCTAGTCTCTTTTCCCCGCCCAGGCCACGTAGTGGCCTATGCAGCTCGGATTTAAATCACTGGCCTAGTCTGCTAAAATGGACCGAATCAAGAAACTAACTAGGCCACTCGGGCAGCTTGGTCCAACTCGCCTAGCTTGGCCTACTTCAATTGGCCAGGCTCAGCCTGGCCCGAAGGGCAGGCCTAGATAAGCATGGACTGGCTCAACTGGTCCGGTTTGTTGTGTGCACTGTCAATCAACCTGAACACCCCCTTTGGTCAAATGTAGCCCATGGATGTAGGGAGATCCTCCAGGTGGTTCCTAGTGGCACCGCGTCTCTAGCACATAGATGTGGTCATCGGGTCACGACATCCTACTACTCTTCCACAGTGTGTGTCAGGCGCACTACTGCGGCTTGTCATCAGCCCATGCTGGAGTCCATTACTTCACTGCCGCGACGCGTCGATGGGCATGCCCCCTCCCTCCAACCACAACCACCAGTGCACCAGTGGTTCTTCTGCGGGCCACAATATTTGCTCTGGTGGTTTGTTTCTTGAACTCTCTATGCCTATGGGATCATAGGGCTTCCACCCTTTCTATGGCAGCTTCGAACTCGTCTTTCCGCCACTTTGAAAATTCAGCCACGAAGAACACAAAATAAAACCCATGATGGAGGGACTCGGTCCTTGTTCATTTCAAATTGTGCACTCCATGTTAGAGTTGTATAATCAAATGGGAGGTTTTGGATTTCAACACATTAATCTACCCCTCAATTTATGTCCTTGAATTTAACAACCCCCCCCCCCCCCACAAGAACACATGATCCACATATTAACATGTTCATGGGTTGATCCACATTCATTATTTTATAAAAAATGACTGGAAATGAAAAGAAATAAAAAATAAAGAATAAACCATACTTGGTTTGATGATCCATCACTGACGAGGGTTAAAGCTTTGAGTTATCATCGAACCTCATTTCGTTAGCATCTGTCACTGTTCCTCATCTCTAAAATTCATCCTGCCAGTGTTAGTTGTTATCCTTAGCCATTGGATGGATATAGAGACAGAGGTTCTATGTTTCTCGTCAGAATAAATTCCACCAACTAATTTCCCCAATGTGTTATTAAAAATAAAACATGTCGCAGCATTTTTGTTACGCTACAATGTCGTGTGGTTATGCTATTACATTTATGAAATAGTGTAGCTGTTATGCTTACACAAAAATGTTATATGATGAGTTTCCTTTAATGTGCCTCGTTACAGCACCGTAGCATTGTCATCTACCACTCAATAGTTGAGAAAATAAATAAAAATAAATAATTTTATTATTTTATTATTTTCTGACAAATCCAAATAAAAAAAACTTCTATGTCCTACCCCTACTGATTGAAGTTAAGTCCTTTATGGGAGAATCCTAGTGTTCCGAGGTCAATAGTACCTTCGGATTTTGGATCCGGGAACCGATTAAAAAGTTATAAAAACCCTCTTGCACATCTATTTATATGATCCTTAAAATAGTTAAAAAATAGCTTCCACCCTCAACCCACACCTATGGAGGTTAGGCTCCTCCTAAGGGGAACACGCCCTAACAAGCTCAATGGTACTCTCTGATTTTCAATCTAAGTTTCCATTTAGGAGTTATAATGATTTAACAATAAAAAAATTACTTAATTATTTTATTTAAGGCCAAAAACTAACATCCACTATTGGCCCACATCGGCCAATGTTATGATCTGACAAAGGAAATTATACCCCCCATGAGCTGAGCGGTGGTCTTGAATTTTTAATCAGAGTCATTGTTCGTGAGTTATAAGCCTTTGAAAAATAAAATAATTTTATTTAATTATTTTATTTATGATTATTATTATTTTGGGTTATCTCACTAGAGGCAAGTGTCGACTAAAATTGAGTTGCGCCTAGGGTAAACCAACCATCCTGGACACAACGGTGCCCTCATATTTCTGATCTGAGCTCCCGTTTAAGAGTTATTCCACTTTTTTAAGAAACTTACTCACACATAATTTTTAAATCTTAACATTTTTTATAGGATCCTTCTTGGCACTCTGGGACTCGGAATCTCATGTCGTCTCAACACATGGTCTTGAAATAATTCCATATAATAAATAAAGTTATATGGTATTTTAGAGACATTATAGTAGAAACAGTCCATAATAAATAAGTTTCCGATCCCACTCAATTGATTTATCCATTGAAATTATTAATGATCCACATGAAATGATAATTAGTAGTTAAACAAATAAAATATAAAATAATCCAAACTCCATCACGAAGGTGAAACAAATCAGAAAATAAATTCAATATTTAAATGAAAAAGGATAAATGAATCAAGGAAATCAATATTTTAAAAAGAGTTTTTTATCTATATAATTATTCATTTTAATGATACATTAATGATTTAAAAATTTAAAATATGTAACATAATTCAATTAGGATCAAGATAAAACTACATTATACCTCAACAAAGCAGAAGGTTGAAATTTTTCAAAGAGGAATGTTAGGTGAAAATATATTTTTATAAACAATCATTAAAACTTTAAAACCATAAGAAAATGATTAATAATATGTCATTGAAGTTCAAGAGGATTTAAACTAGAATTGAATAAATAAAATATTTAATTTAATATAAATAAATAAATAAAAATATTATAAAATTCATGAGATAAAATGAATAAATGAGGGGGATAATATCAATATAGGTCAATGGAATCAAGAGATTGATAAAAAAGTGTTGTTTACACTAGAAAGATTTATATTTAAATAAAAAGTTTGTATCAATCTTTTAAATAGGGAATTTAAAAAATCATGATCCATGAAACAACGATACTCAATATAAAAAATCAGTGGAATTTCAATATTTCATAATTAAATTGAAAAAGATTATAAAATATGGTTTTAGATAAAATTTTAAAAAAGTTATAATGAAAATAATTATATAATTGAAATTATATAAAATAATTTTAGCCTCATAGGAATATCAAAAATAAGTTAATGTGAACCTATAGATAAATCAATGGTTCATTTTTCATTATTCTTTCCCCTTTTTTAATTTTTGCAAAAAAATGAAATTACCGAATCAAAGTGTGGTGAACAAAGTATAATGAATAATTCATAAGAGGAAAACATTTAAAAAAATTATTTTCAATATAAATGGTTTTTAGATCATAAAAATACTCAATAATAGATTTAAAGATTTATTCCAAGATAATTTTTTACAATAATTTTGAATTTTCAAATAAGAAATGTGATTCAATTCCATGATTTTATTATTATAAAATTTTGAAATGATTTCCAAAACCAAATTCAAAAATGTAAATTAAATAATGATAACATATGTTTAATAAATACCATATTTGGAATAAAATTTCCCTCAAATGGGAATAATTGAGAATACATATTTGAGTAACAAACATTGCTTCACATTCTCTCCTTTATGATTCATTAGATAAGTAATTTCTCTTATTATAGAAATATGGAAGTCCAAATATGATAGTGGGAAACATATATAGAGAATTAAATCATGTATAAAACATTCCCATTAAAAGAGGCCAAGAGGACCTTGAAAGATACTACCATTAATCTAATTGGTTATATTGTTTGTCCGAATGATGGAAAACTAAAACATGGTTCTTAATATAACCATTAACAACCCTATAAGGAATCATTAGTTACTAATTAGCTTCCTAGGTAGATAAAATGGGAATTCTAATTTTGATTAAATTAAAACAAAAAAAATTGATTAAAAACAGTCTCAAAAAATATCAATAATACCCAATAATTTTATATTCAAATAAAAATATACTTAAATATTAAAATATATCACTACATTCATATTTAAAATACTCTATTAAAAATTTATCCAATGAATTTTGATATCCATTTAATGGAGAAAATGGATAATTTATTAAAAGATATATTTTTAAACATGAATATTATTTTCAAAAATAAAGCAATGATAATAATCAAAATGTAATTCTCAAGATTAGCTTTAAAAAGAATTTTTATAATCAATAAATTGATAAACCATATTAATTTTTAATGTTAATTTCATAGGATAGTTACACCTATCACTCCTAAATATTATAACATTATTCTTGAAGTTGTGTGAATAGTTTGAAAAAAACATTCAAACAATTAGTATAAAATAAATTTAAAATGGATTTCAATAATTGCTTACATTCAAAATGTTAAGTCACATATGTCTTCAGCTATATCTATCCATGTTTAAAGAATTTTGTTAGGAATATCTGAACATATATTTTTCCTAAAAAAATTATGAATTTCGATATATTGGTTCCCAAAAATTGGGTGGAAAAGTTTTAGATAATAAATAATTATTAACACACATTTTATTATCATATGAATTTCCATAGAAGATATAAAATTTTCAAGAAAAATTATTTAAATATAAATGAATAGATATGGACGACCCATAATGGGAATTTTTACAATCGAAATTATAAATAATATTATATGATTTATTAAAATAATTGTGAAATTTATTTTGAGAGATACCTCTAAGAAAAGTTTCCTTTCCCATGTCATTGGGAATCCAAAATTAAATAAAAATTATGCTAACCTTTGGTAAACTTATAAATATATTACTTAAACTCTTTAATTGTATTTTTATGTTTTCTAGTATTGGGTTGGTCCTTTAAACAAACCCATTTACATTTTATTTTACTCAATTAATTTTTTCATGCATTCAATTTCCTCTAATAACACATTGAATCTTCATTCTTTTCATTCAAAATTTTTTGAATGAATATATTTCTATTTTCCATGTTCATCCTTTAGTTTATAATTTTATTTTATAATTTCAACATTTTTAATAACAACATGATTGTATTTATTTTTATGAATTTTGAATTTCCGTGTATGATTAAAAAAATATTATTTATTTGATCTCAAGAAAATATTAGATATTTAAATTTTAAATGTATATACAAGCTATAATAAGTGTAATACTTTACCTCACGGATCACGCCAATGTCATCCATGAAACACTTAGGGAATCCTTCACTTGAGTATTATGATGAGAGGAAGTAGTCACTTTCACTCCATATTGACACATTGAAATCATTATTTATTTATTTCTTCTTCTTTGTCTTATTTTTAAGAGTGGGTAATTTTAGCTTTATAAGAATATTTTTTGTTTCACTTATAACATCTTAAATCATGTTTAGATTTTTTCCTCTCCTTCTTGTCATAATGATATTCCTTTTTTTTCTTGGGAGGAATCCTTGGGAGGTAAAAAGTCCAGAGCTTCTTTGAGGAGGAATTTGGAATGAAAGGAATAAAATAATGGGTTGGTGTTTATAGAAAAAAATGAGGGAATATTTTATTAATTTATAAGGGACACCTCGTTAGTAGTATTTGAAAAACCATGGGCTTTCCCATGGTATTGTCCACTTGGAACACCTCATAACATGTTGTATTACTCAAGAGTCGACCATCATTATTAACTCATTAATGATGTCATTAAACTTACTAAAAACTCAAAACTATTTTAATATCTCGAACCCGAACATCCACCCAAACAGTGTTAAATGGGTTGGGTGTTACCACCTTAAGTGAACCTCCCTAAATGAAAATGGCTTAAGACTATCAGAGAGGTTGTAAACAGGTATAGTTGGGAGGATATACCCTCTCTAAGAAAAATAAGATACTGGTCTGAGTATAATATAAAATAAAAGACTATGCAGACTCGAACTAGACCCGCATAGCGGAAGCACAATCAATATTAGATAAACCAGTAGAAGAAATATAGAATCAAGTGTAGTGGAATGTACAAAAAATATCTTGTTGAAAACCACTAATAACATCTACTAAAACAAAAAAAACATTCACCCACAGTAGGTTATACATATCAATAAAAAATGGCACCCATGGCTAACCAATAGTAGCTACGAAATAATGTAAGCATTCCGATACATAACGAAATATAAAACAAAGTAAACTCTAGCTAGGCATTACCTCAAGGTCTATATCATCTCCATTCAATAGCTAATATGATCCATCTCCTGAAGCTGATCTTTGTCCGACACATAAATCTGTAAAGTCTACATGCATCCCGAAGGGCCCGTGTAGGGTGTGAGATGAATATCAGTAGGATACCACCCTATGGTGCATACCAAGTATAGTTTTTTAAGTAGGGATGCATCTATATATAAAGTAAACAGTATGATGTGCGGTGTAAACACAATTTCCAATGGTGCTCAACAGCCACCATAGAGTGTCACCGACTTCAGCCAACGTAGGAATCTCAATCATATAACCCAGCACCACGTGCCTTCTGATAGCTCATGTCTCAAGTACCTATGTCATGATGTCACATTCAAACAATAATAACCCATGATCAAAATATCATGTCTTCCCATGACACAACAACCAGAGGAACAACCATGCATGTCCTCAGATAATAATCAGAGAAACAACAATGTTTGTCCTCAAATAAATAACTGGAGAAAATAACGATATCTTCCCTCAATATCATAACCCGGTAGCCTCATCACTACCACCCGAAGGCTCATCACCTTCCACATGGCTTCCTATGGAAGGAACCACCAAACCAATAGTACCTAAACCAGAACTATCGGGGCCTCTACCCACACGAGTGGTCAAAACCACCTCATCACGGAGTCAAACTATGTGCACATGACTCAAGTCACATGTGATAGGTAGTCATCAAATAAATAACCCAAGCCACAACATCTCTGAAACCTCGTGTCCCTACGACCATGTCACTCAAATCTGATGGTCTTTCCATCCATGTAACCCAGGCCATGCCCAACCTGACAGTCACATTGCCTCAATCTGATGTCCATGATGCCCAATATTATGGTCAAACCACTCAAGTAATTCGGGCCAAGCCCAACCTCTAATTAACATCACTAAAGAATATTCTTTCCATTCCCAAAATAACCCAATGGTTCTAGTATATGAAATTAAAAAATTACATATTTATCAGATTTAAAAAAATCACATAAACTGGAAAAACAATCAAAACAGTTGAATTGAACTTTCCCAATGGCTATCACATAGTAGCATTGAGGTCTTGAATGCCTCTAAAAAGCCTAATTCTGCTTTACCAAATTAAAAATACCAATTTAAAAACAAATAAGGCCAATTATAACCATTTCAGCATCTCGATCCAAAATTTCTCAATGAGTGTCGGCCTCTCACCCAACCTTGCTCAAGAAATTTAGGAAATAGGGTATTCCCAAAGGCATCCCAGGGGTCTAACGATTAATTCAATATGAAATAGGTGATAAAACGGGTCCCACTCAAAAAAACTGAAGATGTGCCAAAGGTCGTGCCACCAAAATGTCTACGAAAGCACAAAAAAGGTATGCACCACCTAACTCTTACTCGTATGATGATCCTCATCTGGTAACAACCTCTAATTTGGTATAAAACACAATAGATCTACAAAACAAGCATTAATTCCCAAAACCCCTATAACTCGATTTAGAACATAAATCAAGATAAAGGCTCAAGGGGAATAAAGAGTTCACCTATGGGGTTTTAACGCATCCGACGACGATCAAAATGAAGTTCAAATGGATGATCGGAAGTAAAAAATGAGCTTCAGTGCTGCTTGTTCATGAACCCAGATGTAACCCTCAACTCTCTGCCTCAAAACGAGGCTACTTCCAGTTTTACTGAAAAAAATAAAAATACGTGGCAAGTATATATTTATACAAGCCATGTGTTTCATTTTACTGTTCCTAATATGATAGAAATTTCACTGAGGACCTGCTGACCTGACTACATGGCGTGTACCAGGCTGTACACGATGTTTCCTTGGTTTTTCCCCTCTAACTCATTGACATACCTACAAGCCATGTATATTTCCCAAACACGGCTAGAATACATGGCATGTACTAAGAGTACACAATGTGTACTTGGTTAAAAATCTCTATCCAGCAAACATGCCTACACACCATGTATTGCCTTCTCGCATGGAAAGGGTACATGACGTGTAACCTAGAAATCTCCAAAACTTCCCAATTTTCCCCTGTTATCTCAAAAACAGCTCAAAATAGAATGAAAAAAAGAAACTCGTACCTTAAAGTAAGAATCAAGTTTTTATAACTATATTTTTACTATTCACCAAAAATTCAACTCTTTTAAAAAAATCCCAAAAAATCACCCTTATCATTTTTCGACATGTAGAATCCAAAAGTGAACTCCATTTTATAAAAATTAATTTCATTCTAAATTAAATAAAATAAATAAAATACTAATACATGACTATAATTTTTTAAAACATATATATACTTATACTATTATATAATTTTATCACATTACCACTTTAGATGAATAAAATATATTTATACCTCCTTAGGTGATGTTAATATTCTATTAGTAAAATTACCATTCAAAAGGTTAAAAATAATATTCCAAAGGGTAATGTTACTATTCACCAAAAAAACAATTTTTCTCTTATTGAACCACATTTTTCACCTTGATTACAACCATGTATGTCAAAAAATTTAAAATAATTTCCTAGAAAAATTTATTTACTAATAAAATTTTTCATTACAATTCATCAAAAAACACTATTCATAAAATATTATTCATAAAATGACTATTCATCAAATATTATTCATCAAATTAAAACTTCTTAAAAAACTTTTAAAAATTCAACCTAGGTTAATTTTGACATTTTAAATTCAAAAATGATGTTTATTTTACCATAATAATTTTCTATTTATAAAAAATCTCTAAAAAGTACAATTATTTCTTCTAAAATCAATTTTTCAAAAAAAATTAATTAAACATATATTTTATTAAGAAAATCAATTCCTAAAATAGTAATGATGAAATAAAAATTTTATTTATTCTAAGGGATTACACAAAGTAACTGAGGCCTCATTACATAACCCCTTATAATGCCCACATAGGACCTAAGAGTAAGGTGTAGAAAGGTGATATAATCTTGGGGTGGCTCAGAAAACATTGTCCGAGTGGTGATTTCTATAAACTTTAACTTCTCTCTTAAGCAATTCTATTCAATATTAACATGTTGAAGTTCGGCTTGGGCTTGGCCCAGAGAAAAACCTAGAGATTCCACCTCATCCCCAAGCTCTGACAAATGGGATTCGTATGTCTTGAGTATACTAGATGAGTCCATCGACTCTTCTTTCTGCAATAATAACTATTTTCAATTCTATTTATAATTACTAGTCTTAATGTTAAGAGTATATTTTCCAATGGTTATATTGACCAATGGTCATATAATAGTCAAAACCCAACGGTCTCATTTTAATCATACTCACCTCATTAATAAAATTATAATATTTTGTTGAGTACAAAAACATAAATTCAAAAAACAATTATTATTCAAAAAATTTGGGTCGTTACATTATCCCCCCTTATGAAATATCATCCCTAAAATTTCAACTCTAACCCTTAGAAGAGAAACGGTGTGTGTACTTCTACCTCATAGGCTCCTCTGGTTCCAATGTGGCTTCTTTATATTTGTGGTTCCTCCAAAACACTTTAACAAGATGGGTAGTATTGTTTCATAGAAACTTGTCTTCATGATCAAATATCACCATTGGCTGCTCCTCATAAGGGAGGTAATGTTCCAATTGTACTACCTCTAGATTCAGTACAAGTGAAGGGTCATGTATGTACTTCCTCAAGAAGGATACATGGAATATATCATGAACTTGTGCTAGATATTGAGGAAGTGAAATCCGATAGGCCACTACTCGTACGTGATCAAGGATTTCATAAGGTCCAATGTACCTAGGATTGAGATTCCATTTCTTCCCAAACATCATGACTCTCTTCCAAGGTGAAATTTGAAGAAAGACCTTATCACTAACATCAAACTCTAAGTCCCTTAGATAGATGTCAACATAGCTCTTTTTCTGACTCTGAGAAGCCTTAATGTATTGTTGGATGGCATGAAACTTTTCTGTCATCTCTTTCATAAGATCAGGACCAAGAAGCTTTCTCTCAGCAGATTTATCCCAACAAGTAGGTGCTCTACATTGCTTCCCATAAAGACCTTTATAGTCTTTCACTTGAATTCTAGATTAAAATTTGTTTTTGTAACAGAACTCAACTAATGGAAGGTGTTGATCCATCCATCTTTAAATTCCATTGAGCATGTTCTCAACATGTCCTCAAGTGTTTGAATAGTCCTTTCAGATTGGCCCTCAGTTTGAGGGTGATATGCCATATTGAAATTCAATTCAGTACTTATAAAATGTTGAATAATTCTCTATAATTTTGATGTTAACCTTGGATCATGATTATATACGATAGAATGTGGAACTTCATGCCGCCTTAACACTTCTTTCCCATAAATCCTGGCAATTTGATCAAGAGAGAAATCTTTCCAAATAGGGATAAAATAGGTAGTCTTGGTGAGATGGCCCACTATAACCCATATCTCAATGTTTCCTTTGGATGTTCTCATAAGACCAGTGAAAAATCCCATGGTGATATTGTCCCAAATCCATTCTATTAAGGGTAGTGTTTATAATACCCTTTTAAAAATTGGTTGCTCTTCCTTCACTTGCTAAAATACCGAGCACCATGTAGTGTAGTTAGCAATCTCCATTTTCATATTATCTAACCAAAAATGATCATGAAGGCACCTATAAATTTTTGTGATTCCTACATGTATAGAGAAAGTATATCGGGGAGATTTATCCATCAACTCCTTCTTTATTTCCGAAAAAAATTGAAAACATAGTCTTGTACAGTATTTTAGTACACCTTCTTGAACAAAATTGAACTTAGGAAACTTCCCATCTTTCATAGCCTCAAACTTCTTCTGTAACAAATGATCTTTTTGTATATTTCTTGATATTGTCTATTAATGATTTTTGATAAATAATTTGGATTAGGGTTGATGATGTCCCTTCCCTTACAATTCCCATATCCATATTTACTAGGTCATTGATCAAAAGACCTCTTGGAATCATCATCATAGACAAACAACTGGGTCTTTCCAACATAATTCATTAGTGAATTTGTTTGCTCTTATAGGATGATAATGAATTGAATAATCATAGTCTTTAATAAGTTCCAACCATATCCTTTGTCTCATGTTAAATTCCTTCTGTCTGAAAATATACATCAAACTTTGATATTCTGTGTATATATTACATTTCTACCGATAAAGATTTCTACTCTATATCTTCAGAGCAAAAACAACCGCATCTAGCTCAATATCATACGTAGGATAGTTCTTCTCACGATTCATCAACTGTATTGATGCATAATAAATCACCTTTTCATCTACCATTAGGACACACCCAATCCCTTTTAGAGATGCATCACTAAAAATAACTAATCCTTCTCCTCTTGAGGGTAGAGTTAGCATGGGTGTAGTAAACAATATCTTCTTCATATCTTGGAAACATTCCTCACAATCCTTTTTTTAGAAGAATTTAACACCTTTTTGAGTTAACATTGTTGTTTGATAAAAAAGTCATGTATTTATTTTCACTAACCTCCTATAATATCCCACTAATAAAAGGAAACTATGAGTCTCAATTATTGTTATAGGATGAGGCCACTCCTCTACAACCATTGTCTTTGTATAGTCAACTGTGATTTTTTTATTAGTTACAATGTTCCCCAAGAAAGAAACTTTTTGTAACCAAAATTCACATTTTATAATCTTTCCAAAAATCCTCTCCTTCTATAGAGTTTGAAAAATAACTCTTTGAGGATCCTCATGCTCCTCACAACTTTTGGAATATATCAAAATATCATCAATAAAATCAAACAAAAAGTTATCAAGGTAGTCCGTAAATACTCTCTTTGTAAAATCCATAAAAATAGTATGAGAGTTAGTCAAGAAAAAGGGCATAACAACAATTTAGTCCTTAAAGGAAATCTTGTTTTGGATTGTTTCCAGTGTGGTAATGTAGGTCACATTTCCACTTAATTCTCAAGGAGAATCGATGATGTTGAAAGTAAAGATAAAATCATAAATAGGCCTCAGAGTATGTTCCTACAAAATGAATTCTTCATGTCAGGAAATAAATTATAGATAAAGAGATTCTTATGAAAATAGGAACAAGATAATAATGAATTTTTAAAGGATACAGAAATATATATTAAATATGATATTGAAGACTCCATGATGGATACAATTGAAAAGGTAAAACCTATAAAAGATAAAGACAATCAATTGAAAGGTGTTGTAGATCTCAAGTTAGAACATCAAGGTTCTATTGATGATATTCGATTTCGAAGAAAGAAAAAAAGATATTTGGGATCCATGTTGAAAGAGTCATCTGAGTATGTGGATCATATTGAAGCAAAGATTGACCGACTTCAAGGAGAGGCAGAATAATATTGGGAAACTCTTGAAAGATTGAAATGGGTTTTGGATTTTAAAATCAATATTGAATAATAGGAAAAATTCATCAATAACATGAAATAAATATAGGAGAAAAGGATAAGATAGTAGAGAGCCAAGAAAAATAAGCCATTTCTTAAATAAATAAACTAGAAACAAAATCCAAATCAAGGGTAATGATGAATAAATTATAGTTTTGAAGGTATTCATATGCAATGATTTGGGAAAGAGTTAAACACTGCTATAAAGGAGTAGATAAATCCTTGAATGATAAAAGATAAGAATTTATGGGAAAAGTGGAACTGGATGAGATGTAGAAACATCAAAAGTTGGATAAAAGATGAGTCAAAGAAAGGGAAGAATAAATTTGTACATATCATAAAGGCACCTAATGTCTAGAAAGAGACAGCTTCGAACCAAATAGAGAATAGAGATAAAAATACTACCCAATTATCCTTATAGTATCACTAGTAAAATACCAACAAAAAACAAGGGTCAATTTGGAGGAATGTAATTGAGAAGATAGTTCCTCTCATAAAATGTCAATTCTATGGATTCCTAGGCCATACCATTTATTACTGTGTAGAGGAAAGGATCTATCTAGATGGGGAAGCACCAGGAAGTAAACAAAGTACAATGATACCAAATCCTTCATCATATAGAATAAATAATTTATACGGATATTATTTCACTATTTTAACACTGGCCATAAATTTATTCATTACAGGTAAAGGAAAGGTGAGAAAAATAACTAGATAACTCTTAGACAAGTCAATAATGATCATCCAAGTAGAATTACCCTCGAAAATATATATCCTACTCTAGAAGAAGAATACGAGTATGTTTAAACCATGCATGTATAAAAGAGATTTTAAGTAACATATGTTTCCTCCACTCAATCAGGAATCTCAAAGAATGAAATAAAGAATATTGAGAAATCCAACCAAGAATAATTCACTCTCAAACCTACAAATAAATTTAGCACCTAGAATCTTGATAGAAGATTCTCATCCCACCTAATAGAATTCAAAAATTTGTTTAAAAATGCTAAGAAAAGGGTTGATGTAATAGTGGGATTTAGAAAATTTGGTTCCTTAAAGAACAAAGGTAGTGAAAATATAGAATAAGTAAATAATGATCTAATTAAAATAAAATTACTCTATATGGAAGGATTGTGTCACAATATCCTCAGTGTGAGCTAACTCTATGACTCAGAACTGGTAGTGACATTTGATCAGAAGGGGTGAACCATTAATGCAAAGATAGGTAATTCTATCATGAATGGTTTTTTGGATAAATGGAAATTTATTCCAGGTAGATAGTAAACAAAACACTTTTTTATTAATAGTTTAAGTGGAAAACAACTTAAGGAACTAAAAATTGGGTCACATTAATCAATATATAATGGAGAATTTATCCAAGATAAATGTTATTGTTGGAATTACCATTATAAAGAATGATTTATAAAATACATTTGATGCCTACAAGAATGGAAAGACAGTCAAAAATTCTTATCGGTCGAGGAACAAAAGGACATTGAATCAACTTGATCTTGTCCACACAGATGTGTGTGGTCCAATAAATGTGGTTGGAACATATAAATAGAGGTAAATCAATCTTTTTATTGATGACTAAAGTATAATGGAATTTTTGATATGTATAAAACACAAATAGGATGTTATTGACTACATAAATTGATATCTATAAATAGTTGAGAATGAAACTAGCCACAAAATCATGATATTACAATGTTAAAATGGAATAGAATTCACATACATTGAATTTAAAATTTATCTTGAAACATAGTATGAAACATGTAGTATCTTCAATGATAATACCTCAACAAAATTGGGGTTTTGAATATATAAATTGACAGGTGAATAATATATCCAAAACCATGCTTCTTAAGAGTTGTGTTTCTCTTCATTACTAAAAATAGATTGTTAAAGTTATGTTGTACAATAAAAATTGAATAGGGATATTTATAGGAGAGGAAAGTAAACCATATGATATATGGAATAGAAGGAAGCCCCCACAAAATTATTTTCATGTTTTTGTAAATAAATGTTTCATCTAAAATAAAGAAATAAATCAAAGAAAGTATAGGGATTCCACAGATGAGGGAATGTTCCTTGGATACTCAATGAAGAGTAAAGCCAAAAAATTATATAATAATTATCTTATAAATATTGTGGGGATTAATTATTTAAATATAATTTAGGATAAAACTATGAATAACTTAATGTGATTATATATTGATATGATTGAAGATGAATAAGAAAGTATTAAATGGACATATTTAAATAATGAAGTTGTGTAAGGATATAACAACAATTAGGGCTCTCAAAATAATGATTATTGAGAATTAAAATTAGGAGATGAAACCATTATTGAAGAAACTCTACAAGAACCTCACAAGAGAAATAAATAAGTACAAGATTATCAATCCAACATTATTGTGGTTTGGACTGCGCCTACAAAAACAAAGAGAATGAGATATGAAGAACAGTCTTCCCACCTATAAATTGTGGAACCAACCTCTTTTAAAGAATAAATAAAAGATGAATCATGGGTTAAGGCCATGAATGAAGAACTGGATAAGATTGAATGAAACTGGACTTGGAATCTTGTTAAGTGACCATAAAATCACAATGTGATTGGAACAAAGTGGATATTAAAAAATAAATTTGATAATTTAGGAAATTTAATCATAAAAAGGTTCATCCGGTGTGTAAAGAATATTCATATATTGAAGGCACTAATTTTTATGAAACATTTTCTCAAGTAGATTTATTGGCATCGATTAGGTTCTTCCAATCCATGAGAATTAAAGTAGGGTACAATGTGTATCATATGGATGTCAATATGGTATTATTAAATGGTGTTCCTGATGAAGAATTATACATTTAATAAATAGTTCTATTTATAATTGTAAATGCTGAAATAAAGGTTTTTATATTAAATACGGTTATTTATGGTATAAAACAGGAACCATGAGCATGGTATTCCTGACTAGACACTTATTCGAAGAATCTACAATTTAAAAGTGGATGTGTAGATCATAATATCTAAGTCAAAAATCCTTAAGGTGATCAATTTATTATGATTTCGTATATGGATGATGTTATATTTGGAGGAAGTAGTCATGGATCAGTTGAAGAATTTGTAGATCATATGAAATCAAAATTTCAAATTTCCATGATTGGTGAACTCAAATTATATTTTGGGGATGTAGTTGATTAAAAAAAGTACTACACCTTCATTTCTTGGAAACATTATTCAATATAGCGTCTAAATAAATTCAACATACATGACTCCAAACCAAAGTAGACTCTGATTGTGTTTAGGAAAATACTTGGAAAGAATGAGGATGGGAAATCTATAGATCCCACCTTGTATAAGAGGATTGAAAGAGAAAATTTATGTGAATATTTTTAATGAAATTATAAATATTTTTAAAAAAATTTCAATGATAAAACCCATGTATTTAATAGTTTTATAAAAATAATGGGTAATTTTAATTATATAATAAAAATGGGATAAATTGTAAAAAGTGCATAATTCTAGATTTTTTATAGGTTTTTTCAAAAAGGTTAATTTGGTCCTTTTATTAAAAATATAACTCTAAATGGGATGATTCATTTTTTGTAAGAAGACTTGATTTATTTAATTCGGATTTCTCTTCTGGACTAGGGGTTGATGCGAGCATCTAGAGGCCTTATAAATCAATGAAGTTGAAGAATTGTTCGGGCATATAGCGTGGACCTCCCCATAGTAACGGAAGCCCATCCTGGCCTACACACCTCTAATGGAGGTAATTCTACCTATAATTGAATTAGGACACATAGAGTAGTTTATAAAATTAATTTGAGAGAGTTTTGAAGTAATTATGGTTTCTATTGGACATTATACTTTTGAGGAAATCTTCCTAGAACCTTCATCCTAAAGAAGTAACAGTCAATTAAAAATTCATAACTCTTATATCTGGTGGAAAATTAGCTAAAATATTTAGAGGAGACTCACAAGAAAATGGGTAACAACTTTCATGAAGGTTAACAAGTGTGAATTGTAAATCTTATGGGTAAAAAACGTGAATCTTTTTGGAGTACAGATTCTGACTGTAATAAAAGAGAGCAGGTCCTACCTCTCTAATCATTCCATTCCACTCAATCTCATTCGAGGCACCAAGGAGGAGATCTCCACCGAGGGAGGCTAGCAAAAAATCTTCCGATTTTCTTATTTTCCATTTTTTTACTTTTCTTTATTTTTTTTATTTTCAATTATAAATTAAATTTTAGTTTTATTAATCCATGATTTTGTGTTTCTCCATCCCTCCCAAAATATTTTTTTACCAATTATCTTATTTTAATTATAATTTTTATCATCATTATTATTAATATTTATATTAATAATAATAATATTATTATTAATGATATTAATAATATTATTATTATTATTATTATTTATACTATTATTATTATTTTCATTATTCTAATTATCACATTATTTTTTTAAAACAATTTTATTTTCTTCCTCACTCCTTTTTCAAAAAACAATTCTCTTAATTATAATAATATTATTAATTATTATTATTATTATTTTAATAATAATTATAAACTATTTATTATTCTTCTCACTCGCTCTCCTCTCTCTCTCTCTCCTATCCATCCACCATTGTGATCCCTTACTCTCGAAAAAGACACACTAACCCTGAGAATTGATTCGGTGGGAGGTCAAGGTGTTCATGAATTTTCTTTAAAGTTTATTTAATTTTTTGGTAGATTTGAGTAGCCAGCTTGGCTGGGGAAATTTTATCAATGTGGTGACAACCCCCAAATGATATTAAATTATAACTATTTCTATTCTGGAAAAGAATAGTGATTAAAACATGAGATTTCATGTTTGGATTATCAAAATAAATAAAAAACATGAAGGAAAATAATGATTTAATCCCCAACTGAACCCCAAAACCAAGTAATTTCTTCCTAACATCATTTTTTTAGAATTTAATCTTAGTATAAATTTAGAATTACTATTTTACATTTCATTTTTTTAATAATCAAAAACCAAAAAAAGGATAGTATATGTGATATAGAAGAAGTAGGTGAACTACATTGAGAAGGATCCTCAAGAGAGATGACCCTGGCCAGCCTCTATGTGTCACTAAGAAAAATTATTATTGATTTTTTTCTTTCCCTGTGACAGGCATGCATCCAAACTGGCACCATTTCCATGAATCCAATCAATATTTCATTTAAATAATCTTTTTTCACATATTAAGTATATTTCATTTCATTTTTATAAAAAAATTCTTCTCCCATGATGTTTTCCAGAACCATTCCTACAATACATGTACAAATTAATCACAGGTGTAGGAAGAAGAAAAAAACTATACAGGGGATGAACTGAAACGAATATTTGATTCCCTTATGATAATTGCCAAGAAAAATATATAATTCATTGCGACATGGATCCCACATCAACCTTTGACGAGCCTGATCGATCAAATTCGAATTGACCTACAAAGATTCAAGGCCAAGAAGGAAGTTCCATTGGTCATTCCTGATTTCACTAAAGACATTAAATATTTTTAGGCCAAACGTGAGGTGGGTAAGCCTGAATACCTACCTACATCTAGTGGAGATCGAATCCAAGAGGCACTTTCAATTGAAGAGGAGATTAAAGTCAAACCGACTCAGGGAGATGATACAATCCGGAACTCAAAATATTTTAATATTGGTGAAACTACTTTTAGTTTCACCCCTTATAGTTTTGAGTTTTAATATTCATCCATCTCATATTACTCCCTAGAGGATGAGGAGGAAGAAGATTACCTGTTGAGGAACACCTAATCTCCCAAAAGACATTGAATATTCACTACAGGGAGTAAAAGAAGAGAATGAAAATGTTGCACAGGTAGCAATTGAATATGAGGAGGTTTAATACTTAATCCTACCCCCACATTAAAAGTTTTACCACACTTTAAAGTGGGAGGATCTAGTGTACTTTATCCAGGGAGTCCTCCTCAATAAGAACAAAGAAGTGGATACTCGTAAAATCCACATGTGGTGGTTAATTTCAAAGAAATTCCAACTACCATCAAACTTAGGATAACAGCTGGTACTACCATCTAGAGGTAGTAAAAGAAACCAGGGCCCACTTGGGGGATATTAATAAGATTTATCTTTACATAATTTCTAGGAATTTGGAATTTAATATCATTTCTTAGAAAGTAGTCTAGCATGCATCCCCTCCCTATATCTTTTTGAGCTTAAATGATATGGTCCTTGTGTTAATTGAGTTGTTTTATTTTATAGGTTCATAATAGTAAAAGTTATTCCCAAAAAGTGAAGGAAGAGGACTAAAATTCATTTCAAAATTGATTTTAGTTTTAGTGGTTATCCATTTAACTCTTTACTTTTTCTGCGAAACAACATTTTTTGTGATTTGAAGTTAAAATTTCATTCCCACACTTAAATTATGTTTTACTTAACTAATATAGGATAAATGATTTTCTTAAGAATCCAGTGATTCCATATTTTAGATTTCAATGTTGATATGATTAAATTAGTAAAATGGATAATTAAAATTTTAAAGTGAAGCATTGATATTAAAATGGGGAATCATGATTTTAGGGAACAAATTGATTCAAGTTAATGAAATTCCCCAACCATTTTTTCATGATGTGATTTTCTAAAAATCATGTGAATGTATCTATTATTATGTAATGCCTCAACCTTGGTTACTGAAAGTTGGTTCATTATTACTTAACATTGGAATGATCTCAATATATCAAGTCTCAAAAGACAAATTTGTTTAGTACCCTTGAAAGTACTAGATACATACATAACATTTACATTACATCATGAAATAAAAAACAAAAACATTGTGTCCCATTTGAACACACTCATATCCCTTAGCCTATCCCTATAAGTCAATAATAATATACTATATCACATCCTGGGAAAAAGAAAACCTATGGAAGGGGTGATCTTAAATGCTCACTAAGGATAACAATATTGAGGAAACATTCAAAAATAAGCATTAACATTTAAGGAAATGTATAAGACTAAAACACAGTCCTTTTAACCTTAAACTTTAGTATAATATGGAAAATATAAATCAAATAATTCCATTTAATTATTCACAAGGATATTCTACTACTCAAATAATCAAATGTAATATCAATATTTAATTTCATAATAATCAAATGCATAATGTCGGACATCATAACCACATAGTCAAAGCCTTGTTCCAAGAATAAAAATAAGATTCTTTCAAGGCCTCATGCCAATACACTTGTTTGTCTTGTGATACCTATTGATGCATCGAGGAGCTATAGTGGGCTCCACAATTCACTTACTAATTCCAATTCATTTCTCATATGAAAAGGTTGAAACATAACATAAACATTCATATTACAACTAGCATACGAAATGTTAATACATTAACCATAAATCATGAATGGTATAAAAACAAAACAACCACAGTCAATCATATCACAAAACCTTTAACACAATATAGAAGATTGTATCATAATAAATCAACTTCAAACTAGTGTAAAATCCATCAAAGGATGTTGACATATATAAAATCAACATTATTTGACAGAAATATCTCTTTCTATTTTGAAATCATTTAAAAGTAACGTAATTATAAAAGAAAACATTTATTTCGAAAATATTCTTATAAAATTTTAAGGTAATCTTTTATGGTGTTATAATGATAGAATATAGCCACACCCGCCACATAAGTAAAAAAACATTCTTACCTTAATTTGTCAAAAGGGTCATAAAGTACCTTTTTTGGAAAATGATGAAAGGATTCCTTTCATAAAATTTTATATAAAGTAAAAAAGGGTATAAATGAATTTAAAACTTATTATAATAAATTGTAAAAAAAATTCAAATACATTTTTAAGAAACACAGATGTGGATGATAAAGAAGTCCCAGTAGATACTTACATATAAACAACCTCGGATAAGTAAAGAGATTGTAAAATTAGCCCTTAACTTGTACTTTTCCTTAGTATAGGGTAAGTTAACGTCATGTATAATAGTTAAATAATTTTTATTAAATTATACAAGAACCACATACATAAATATGATATCATATATGATCTTCTAATATTACATTGTTAATAATATTTCAGTAGTATCATTGTTTCAGGTGTTAACTGATTTTTTTTCCATTATATGTTTTGTTACGTAAGTAATGTTTGTTATTGAAAGGATGTATTTGATTCATAAACATAATGATATTATGTTCTTAATTATTATTTTTAATCATAAAATGGAAATTATTCTTGAATGGTTACTATGGGGAATGAATCTCATCGTGTTCGTGGAGACGGTAATCTGTATGTATGCACAAGTGACAATATCATTCTATTGATGGTGAAATCGTATGTAATTTGATGGTATATCATATATATAGAATCATTAACATGTTATATTTATTATTTACATCAATTATACTCATTATTATACCCATACAAATAATGAATTGTTGAATGAAAAACTACACCTCGACGTGGAGACGGTAAGCCTTACGCACACACCTATGGTGACTTTGTCATTCATATGATGGATAGAATAATGAATACAGTTAAAAAATATTTATAATAAAATCAAAGTACGTATAAGGTACTAGATTTATTATTTTGGAATGGAAACAACAAAGAAATATGAATTGGAAGAAGAAATCAACTTTGAATGAAGTGATCAAATTATTACCTCTTCATCAGGTGATTCCTTTTTTATTAGATCCAAAGGGCCACTTAGGTTGTATTTCTGATCAAATTAATTACTATAGGTTTAATTTAGGGTAGTTTGGAATATATTTGAGTAGGTTGTTTCTGAGACTAATGGATTTGGAGGTGTGATTTTGAGAGAAGGGGAAGTACCCTTTTATAAGAGAGGTGAGGGACACTTTAGGAAAATCTTGAAATATTATTATATAATAAAATTATTTTTGGTTTATAATGGCTCAAAATGGATTTATTTATAAGATAAGATGGGGATGGATCTAAATCCTCTCAAAAAATAGGTTTTAAACAAGTTTAGGTCACCATATTAACCTTATCATTTGGATTTAATTCTTAGATAAATAGTTTAACTTTTAGAATGTCTTCTGATATTTTTATATTACATGGTTAATAAACTTATTATAAAATGACAAGAGAACCTCATGTTGTTACTTAATGACATATATATAATTATATAAGTCCTTTGGATGAACCATATATTTTTAGGAATATTATATCATTTAATAATATATTATTTGTTTTAAAAACTCATTTATTTCAATTGTGACACTATTTAGTATTTGGTTTTTGTGAAAGTCAAAAAAACTTGATTACTTCAAAAAAATTAATTAAATCAATACTAACATGTACTATTAACCTAAAAAATTAGTTTAATGCATCAAAAGTCTCAATTTACATTTATTTGGATATTTATAATATAAATTATTTTAATCTTTCATTGAAAAGGTAATTACTGCATCATCATTGTGTCATAAATAAATTTAATTATTTAATGTCTAAATATTATATATAAAATACAATTATGTATTGAATATTTTTATTTTTATAATTAATATTTATAGTTGAATTTATCATATGTATAACCCTATATTAAAAATGGTTTAGTTATTAAAATTTGAATTTAACACTTTTAACACTTCTTTAAATATAATAATATTAAATGTCCTAATCTAATCCAAGTAGATAAAAAAAGATCATATTTTATATCTAAGGTTTATTTTGGTCGAAATACACTTATCCAATAGAATTAGGACATGTGTTGTGGTAATTATAATATCATTTTTACCTTTAATTATCCTATTTACTTTTAACTGTGGTAAATAAAATTCAAAGGTTACTATTCAAAAAAAAACAATTTTCATCCTATTTAACAATATTTTACTTAATTATGTCAACCTTCTCTCTAGGATTTTTTAAATTCAATTCACAGTAGTGGTAAAATTACATTTTATGCAAATTATCAAATGTGCCTGGGAGGTGGGTAAAAGTCGTTAAATGGTTTAATAAAATTTTATAAAATGACTCCAATGTATTAAATTGAACTAATATATGTATTATGTATCTATTTTGACTTTAAAATAATAATTATTTAAATAAATGTCAGTTTTAAACAATAACATAGCATTTTTTAGTATTTATCAAAAAATGAATGTTTTCAGAATAATACCAAAAATTCACCCTAATATAATTTTGATATCCCAAATTCAAAAACGATGTCTATTTTACCAAATTAAAAATATAAGATTTAAATTAATTAATTTAAAATTAATTCTCGTTGTTAAAACCAGAAAGTAGGTTTTTGAGAAGTAAAAACTATCAAACGATTGGTATGTGTTTATGTCCAATTTAAATGTGAAATTATATCCAATGAGCAATATTTTATTATATGATAAAACAATAATCAAATTATACTTAAAACCATTAAAATTAATAATTTAACACTATAAATTATTTTTATTGAAAAAAATATTCAATTAAAATTTTGTATCTTTCACTATTCATCAAAATATAAATGTTTTTATAAAAACCCCAAAAATTTATCCAGACAATATTTTTATTTCTCTATTATAAATAATAAGTTTATTTTGTCAAATTTAATATATTAAAGTGTCAAATATTGTATTTAAATAGTGTTCTCCATTAAAAGGTGGTAACTTTTTATTTTTTTGAAAAATACTTATTTTATCTGAAAATTGAATTTGTTCTTATATAATGTCTAAGAAAAAAATAATATGGATTTTAAATTTATATTAATTATATAAAATTCAAAATTTAGTTATTACTATTCATAACTTCTTTTTGAACTGCTAGTTTGGTAAGTAGTGGTGCGTTCTAACACGGTGTTGTGTGTAGCACAAGCTATTAAATTACTTTAAAGAGATAATGTGCTATGAAATCCTAGGGTGTTACATATTATAAATAACTCCTTGAGTGATTGTCCCAAATCATATGTATCGTTTCTGAGAGGAATTATAGAGAAAATATTTCATATTTTATCTTGAACAAATTTCTTGGGTGATCTTGGGACATGCCACCTTCCAGAACTTGTATTGAAACCTGTAAAAGCTATGATTGTGAAAAAACACATTTAAATTTATTTGGGTATATTTTTAAAAACCCTTACATAAATCTTTCTTTATCCCATAAAGACCATGAATGATATTTTAGAGATGAGCCTTCTTTTAAGCCATTTTTATCCATTCCGGCCCTCCTCTTAGTATTTTCATGATATTTTAAAGTTGAAGTGTGGGGGTAAATGGAATCATGGTGGAAGGGATGATATACATTTTATGGAAGAATTATGGTTGTTCTATTGTGTTAATTGTGAAATTTTGTTGAATCATTCATTTTACTTCATTTTTTTCCCTTCTTGAATTAAAAAAATGTAAAACAAATGAAGACCAAAAGAACCAAAAAAGGGAAAAATGGATTGTGGTTTGGGAGAATAAAAAGTCACCATTTTCTAAACCTAAGATATTCTAAATGTTTTTTTTAGTTGATGGATTTGAGGTTTTATCTATTTTTAACTTTCAAAAAAAGAAAAAAAATTAAAAAACTAAAAATAAAATATTTAAGAGGGTACACAAATCAATCATTATTCTTACTTGATCATAACCCTCACTTTGAGTTTTTGGGAAGTGGGTGTTGCTACTTTGAAGAGGATAACTTCATTAAAAAAATTTATATCCTAAATTGTACTTAAGAGATAAAAATCATACTTGAGCCTTAATTTTTAAGGCATAAAAACCTACAAACAATAAGCCTCAGAGTAATTTGAACCTTTATGGAAAGTCCTCATGATTTTATGTTTCTTGTTTCTTTACAAAGTAGAGAAAGTATTTCATTTAAAATACTATGGATAAGGACCATGTTCTCATTATATGAGAAATACCATACATTAATTTTATCATGAGTGATGAGGGAAAAAAATCAAAAGTGAGGTTAATCATGACTTGTCATGCTTAATAATAATGAATTCAGGATCTTGAATGAATTAAAGTGTAAGTTCCATCACTTTTCAAAGAGGAAAAATAAAAGTCATTATTTCATTATTTATTTGAAAAATGGAAAATTAAATTGATATTTTATTTGAATTTTTGAATGTTCTATTTGAAATTGAATTGTTTTTATTTTATTGTAATTTGAATATTGGTAACATTGGTGTCATCTGATTTCTATGTTGATATTTTTTTCTTGAGGAGAGGCATGGTTTAAGTGTGGGGGTATTTAATAGTGAAAATTTATGCGCATATTTTTAATCAAATAATGAAAATATTTTATTTTTTTCAATGATAAAACCCATTTATTTAATTGTTTTATAAAAATAATGTGTAATTTGAATTATAGAATGAAAATGGTCTAAATTCTGAAAAGTTCTTAATTCTAGAGAAGTTTTTACATAAAGGGTATTTTGGTCATTTCATTAAAAATATAATTCCAAATGTAGTGATTAGTTTTTTTATAATCCTTTATTTATTTCTCTGAACATTTTCTTCTGTGCCGGGGGCTAATTCGAGCATCTAGAGGCCTTAAAAATAAATGAAGTTGACGAACTTTTCGGGTAGACAGGGTGGACCCCACCACTGTAACATAAGCACGTCTCAGCCTAAAAACCTAAAATGTATGTTATTACACCTAGAATAGAATGAGGACCCAAATGGTAATTTCTAAAATTAATTTTAGGGAGTTTTAAATTCATTATGGTTTTTTTTGGATGTTATACTTTTGAAGGAATCTTCCTGGAACTTTTATCTATAAAAAATAACAGTCAATTAAAAATTTATATCTCCTACATATGGTGGCCAAATAAGATGGAATATTTATATAATATGTACAAGAAAATTTGGAACAAATTTCTTAATGTGGACCATGCATGAATCATCAAGCTAATGGGTCAAAACCATGACAACCTTTGGAGTACAGATTCTTCCTATAAAAGGAGAGGAGCTCCTACCTCACTAATCATTCTATTCCACTGCATATCATTTGAGTCACCAAGGAGGATATCACCACTAAGGAAGGATTGTATCAAATATTCCCCTTTTCTTCTTTTTCATTTTTTTACGTTTATTTATTTTACTTTTATATTTAATTTTAATTTAAATTTTAGTTTTATTCATCCATGCATTTGTGTTTCTCCATCCATCCCAAAATTCTTTTTTCCCAATTATCTTATTTTAATTATAGGTATTATCATAATTATTATTAGTATTAATATTAATAATATTATTATTATAAATATTTATTTTATTATTATCATTATTTTAATTATCACATTCCTTTTTTAAAGCTATTTTATTGTCTCTCTCGCTCATTTTTAAAAAACTATTTTCTTAATTGTAATAATAATGATATTATTAATTATTATAATTATTTAAAAATTAATTATAAATTATTTATTCTTATTCTCTCTTTATCCCCTATCTCTCTCTTCCCATCCATCTACCATTGTGATCTCTTACTCTCATAAATGAGAGGATAACCACGAGACTTGGTTTAGGGGGAGGTCAAGGTGTTCATGAATTTTCATTAATGTTTATTTATGTTTGTGGTAGATTTGAATAGCATGCTTGGATGAGTAAAATGTCCCCGATGTGGTGATGTCACCCCAATGACATGAAACTCAAACTATTTCTATTCTGGTAAATAATAGTGATTCAAACATGAGATTTCATGTTTGTATTATCAAACTAAATCAAACACATGATGAAAATAATGATTGAATCCCTAACTGAACCACTGACTGAACCACAAAACCAAGTACTTTCTTCCTAACTTCATTTATTTTAGACTTGCTTCTTAGTATAAATTTAGAATTAATATTTTACATGTCAATGTATTTAATAATAAAAACCCACAAAAAGATATATTATATGTGATATAGAAGAAGTAGGTTAACTACATTTAAAAGACACCTCAAGAGAGATGACCTTGGTCATCCTCTCTATTGCTCTAGGAAAAATTATTATTGGTTTTTTCCATTACCCATGATAGAAATGCATCAAAATTGGGTTTTTTTCATGTATCTAATAAATAGGTCATTTAATTTATCTATTTTCACATCTTAGGTAGATTTCAATTCATTTTAAAAAAAATCTTATTCCAACATGCTTTCAAGAGACCATTCCTACAATATATAGAATAATTACTCACAGGTTCAGGAAGAAGAAACTACCTCTATAGAGGAGGAAATACAATGAAGATTTTACGCCCTTATGATAATGTTCAAGAAAAACCAATGATGAATTGCAACACAGCTCCCACATCATAATTTAATGTGCATGATCGATCAACTTCGAATTAACCTGCAATGATTCAAGTCCAAAAAGGAAGATTCACTCATCCTTCAGGATTTAACTGAAGACATTCAAGATGTTGAAGCTAAACTAAAGGTGTGAGAGCCTTACTATGTACCTCCATCCAGTGAAGATCAACTCCAAGAGTAAATTTCAATTGAAGAGTAGATTAATGTCCAACCAACTCACGGAGATAACAAAATATTGAACTCAAAATATTTTAATTTTATTGAAAATAATTTGAGTATCACCCCTAATAGTATTTAATTATTAAATTCATCCATCTCTTATTAATCCCTCAAGGATTATGAGGAAAAATAAATTTCACATATTGAGGAACACCTAGAGATCCCAGAAGACATTGAATATTCACTAGAGGGAGTAATATAAGAGAAAAAGAATGTTGCACAAGTAGCAATTGAAGAGGAAGAGGTTCCATAATTCCTCATACCCCCACTATAAAAGCTTTACTATAATTTGAACTGGGAAAATCTGTTGAAATCTATCCATGGAGTGCTCCTCAACAAGATCAAATAAGTGGAGGCTTGTAAAATCCAAATTTTTTGGTTCATGTCAAAGAAGCCCCAACCACTATCAGACTTTGGATAACATCTGGTACTACCTTCGGAAGGTAGTAAAAATCCATGTCTCACATGGGGGATTGTACCAAGAATTATATTTATATGCTTTCAAGGAATTTAGATTTAAATCTCATTTATTAGGAAGTAGTCTAGCATGAATCCCCTCTCTCCATATTTTTTATCTTAAATGACATGATCCTTCTGGTTAATTGAGTTATTTTATTTCCTAGGTTTGTGATGGTAGAAGGTAGTCCCAAATATTGAAGGAAGAAGACTAAGATTAATTTCAAAATGGAGTTCAATTTTAGTGTTTATCTTTTTAACTCCATAATTTTTGTGTGAAACATCATGTTTTGAGCATTGAGGTGAAAATTTCATTCCAAGAACTGAATTGTGTTTTAATTGACTAATCTATGATACATGAGTTTCTTAGGAATACATTGATTCCATGTTTTAGATTTCAATGTTTATATTATTAAATGAGTAAAATTTATAATTAAATTTTATAAGTGAATCATGGATATTAAAATTAGGACTCATGATTTGAGGGAACAAATTGATTCATGTGAATGAATTTCAAAAACCATTTTTTCATGGTTTGATTTTCTGAAATTCATGTGATTTGATCACTTGTTATTATTCATACCTTGAGTGATTATACCAAAACCTATGTTTAATTCCTTAGCATATTTCTATACCAAATGTTTCTTATTTTATCTTGAGAATATTTCTTGAGTGATCTTGGGGCATGCCACCTATCAGAATTTGTATTGAAACCTGTCAAATTTATGATTGTACAAAAACACATTTAAAATGATTGAGGAATATTTTTAAAATACCTTATACTTAAAATATTTCCTTTAATCAATCCTTTTTTATCCCATATATTCCATGAATTACATTGTTCGGGTTGAGATATGTTTCAATCCATTTATATTCATTCCTACCCTCCTCTTAGTATTTGCATGATATTTTATAGTTAAAGTGTAGGGGTGAAGGGAATCATGGTGGAAGGCATGATATACATTGTAAGGAATAATTTTGGGGGTTTTATTGTGGGAATTGTAAAAGTTTGTGGAATAATTCATTATAATTCATTTTTTTCCTCTTTAATTAAATAAAATAAAAAATGATGACAAAAAAGAACAAAAAAAATCAAAATGGGTTGTGATTTGGGAGAACAAAAAGTCACCATTTTCCAGACCGATGATCTTCTGATCATATGTGCTTCGATGATGGATTTGAGTTTTGATCTAATTATAACTTTTAAAAAAAATTAAAAAATATATTCAAAAGTAAAAATAAAATATTCTAGAGGGTTCACAAATCATTCCTTATGCTTACTCGATCATAACCTTCACTTTGAGTATTGGGGAAGTTGGTGTTGATACTTTCAAGGGGATAAATTCATTAAAATATTTTATATAATTAATTATACTTAAGAGATAAACATTCTCCTTGAGCCTTAATTTTAAAAGAATAAAATGCTACTAACTTTAATACTTATAGTCATTTGAATATTTGTTTCAAGTCCTCATGATTTTATGTGTCTTTTTTCTTTACAAAGTAGAGAATGTAGTTCATTTAAAATATTATAGATAAATAGCATGTTCTCATGATATAAGAAAAACCCTACATGAATTGTATCATGAGTGATGAGAGAAAATAATCAAAAGTGCATTAAATCATTACTTGTAATTTTTAATAATAATGAATTTAGGATCTTCAATGAATTAATGGATAAGTTCCATCATTTTTTAAAGGTGAAAAATAAAATGCATAATTTCATTATTTCTTTGAAAAATGTGAAATGAAATTGATATTTTATGTCAATTTTTGATTGTTTGATTTTACATTGATTTTTTTTTGATTTTTTTGTATTGAAATTTGAATATTGGTAACATCTGTGTCCTCTGATTCCCATGTTGAGATTTTATGCTTGAGGAAAATCATGGTTTAAGTGTGGTAGTATTTGGCAGAGAAAATTTATCTGCATATTTTTAATCAAATAATGATTTTTTTTTTAATTTTTTCAACGATAAAACCTATGTATTCATTTATTTTATAAAAATAATGGTTAATTTGAATTATAGAATTAAATTGGTCTAAATTATGAAAATTTCTTAATTCTTGATTTTTGATAGGTTTTTACATCAAGGGTATTTTGGTAATTTCAGAAAAAAAATATAATTCCAAATGGAATGATTAATTTTTTTTTAATACAGGATTTATTTCCTTTAACATTTTCTTCTGGACTAGGGGATGATTCGAGTATCTAGAGGCCTTACAAAATCAAAGAAGTTGAATACTTTTCTGGGATGATGGTGTGGACCCCACTATAGTAACAGAATTATATCTCATCCAACACACCTCTAATGGAGGTAATTCTACCTATAATAGAACGAGGACAAATAGGGTCATTTCTAAAATTAATTTGAGGGAGTTTTGAAGTCATTAGGGTTTTCATTTGATGTTATACTTTTGAAGAAACCTTCCTAGAAAATTCTTCTAGAAAAATAAAGAGTAAATTAATAATTAATAACTCCTTTATATGGTCCCCAATTGAGCTGAAATATTTATAGGGGACGCACAAGAAAATTGGTAACAACTTTCTTGAAGGGGACCATGCGTGAATCATCAATTTAATGGGTAAAAAATACAATGACATTAGGAGGATTTATTCTGCCTATAAAAGGAGAGAAGTTCCTACCTCTCTAATTATTCCATTCCACTCCATCTCATTCAAGGCACCAATAAGGAGATCTACACCGAGAGAGGCCATCCTCAAATATTCCCCTTTTATTATTTTCATTTTTTTCTTTTTTTTCTATAATTTAGTTTTATTTTCAATTGTAATTTAAATTTTAGTTTTATTAATCCATGTATCTGTGTTTCTCCATCCATCCCACATTTATTTTTTCTCAACTATATTATTTTAATTATAAGTATTATCACCATTATTATTAGTATTTATTATTATCATTATTATAATTATCATATTATTTTTTTAAATCTATTTTATTTTTTCCCTCACTCTTTTTAAAAAAAATATTTTCTTAATAATAATATTAATAATAATTAATATTATTCTTATTATTTTAACAATAATTATAAATTATTTATTCTTATTATATCTCTATATATCTTATCTATATATCTCTCCTCCAATCCATCCACTACTGTGATCTTTTACACTCGGAAGTGAAAAGATAACCACAAGACTTGGTTTGGGGGAAGTCAAGGTGTTCATGAATTTTCATTAAAGTTTATTTAATTTTATGGTAGATTTGAGTTGCATTCTTGGGTAGGGAAAATGGTGACCCCCCCCCACAACATAAAACTGAAACTATTTCTATTTTGGAAAATAATAGTGATTCATATATGGAATTTCATGTTGGTATTATCAAACTAAATCAAACACTTGAAGAAAAATAATGATTGAATCCCTGACTGAACCCCAAAACCAAGTACTTTCTTCATAACTTCATTTTTTTAGACTTGAATGTTAGTATAAATTTATAATTACTATTTTACATGACATATTTTTTAATAATCTGAAACCAGAAAAATATATAGTATATGTGATATACAAAAAGTAGGTTAACTATATTGAGAAGTCTCCTCAAGAGGGATGACCCTGGTCTTCCTCTGTACTACCCTATGAAGAATTATTATTGCTTTTTCCCACACCCTGTGACAGGAATTCATAAAGGATCATTAGAATCTTATTTTACATGACTAAAAAAATTCCAGATATCTTCTTTTCAACATTTTTAGTGGATCTCTTCTATTGTAATCCAAAGGAATGTCATTTTACAGATGTTAAAAGAATCATCAGATATATTCAAGGTACTCATGATTTTGTCGTATACATTGTAGCAAGAACAGATAATGATTCATCACTATTTTATGATGCTAACTAGTCTATAGATATGGAAGATTTAAATTCAATCAGTTGGGGTGAATTCATCAATCAAAAAAATGATTGGGCCTGTTGAGGAAGAAACATGAAAGTACTTATCTTAGTATAAATAAAGAAGAGTATATCTCTGTGAAAAAGGCATACACTCAGCTATTGTGGAAAAAGAAACAACTTACTAAAATTATTGATGAGGTGAAACAAATGAAAGTGGTGCACTATAACAAGAATAAAGTGATCAATATTACATAAAATCTAGTTCAACACTCTTATACAAAACATATTGAGATCAGATATAACTTAATTAAAGAAAATGTTTAATAAGGGATGTTTAAAATGGAGTATATTAGCACTTCTAATCAAGTTGATGACCTAAAAACTAGGAATTTTGTAGTAACAATGTTCAAGAAACATCTATTGAACCTTGGTGTTCATCCACCTTCCATTGTATGAGGAGGTTACAATTTTTCACCTCTCTCCAATTTTGTTAACTATTTTAATCTTTTTGTGGATATGATGCAGGTCTATGGGGGAGATACGATCTAGGGGATACTTTTTTTACATACTAAGGTCACAATATAGATCCTTTGGGATTATTTAAAATGGGGGATAATAAATTTCAATTAATTTTAGGTTTATAGGATTGGTGGATTCTTTGGTTGTCTCTCAAGACATGAAAATATTTTTTCCCGCTATTTCATTCTACATTCAGATTTTCTAAAATAGTTTTATAGTGATGGATGAGTTATATCACACCAATAGGGTTTTTTTATCAAGGCCCATACATTATTAAATTTATCTGTAGATATTCATAAAACCTAAATGGGGATATTTCTGGAATAAAAGTTTTTCACAATTAAAAATGGAATATTTTTTGTGATTTTTTTTTTCAAACCACACTGGTTTTAACATGAAGTTTTAAAGTAAAGTAATCTTATAGTGTATGTGTATTTAGTGTTGATGGTGGAGTTATTTCCTAGTGTTTTTGTAATTTTTGGGTCTCAAAATCTAGTAGAAGGAGTGAATTATGTGAAAGTTGGATTTCCAAGACTAACACTTTAAGAATATGGAAAAGGAACAATTTTTGAGAAGATTGAAATTTCAAGCCAATATAGGGCTTCATGAATGAATCCAGTTTAAAAAAAATTTGTTCGTTCACAACAGAGGCTTTGTGAAGAATGTGGCATGATGGAAATACATTAATATATGAGACTATGAGAACCTTCTTGAATGGAATAATTTCACTATGGTTTCGTGAATAAAAATAGATTCATTAACATTAATGAAGACGTTAAGAAAAAAATAAATGGTGAAATTAAAAGATTCCTGAATAAGAAATGTCTATAAATAGGTGGCCACTCATCATTCGAGGTATAAAGATAATTTTGAAAAAGGATGAATCATTCATATTTTGTGGAGTTCTTATGAGAAGAAAATTATTTTGGAATCATTAACTCTTCATGAGAGGAATAATCAAAAAAAATAATGGTTATGAAATAATTGAAACATAGGAATTTTAGAAAAGGGGGTTTCATGAACACTAAGAGTTTTGAGATAGTTTAGAATTTTGAGAAGGCTGGAATATTTGTGATGGTTTGGAGTTTCATGAAGGATAAGATATTTTCTAAAGTATGTAGGTTCATGAAGGATAAAAAAATATTTGAAAAAAGAGGGTTTCTCCAAGGAGAATGTATTTAAAGAGAACATATATGAAAAACTAGTTTTGAAAATCTGTATTAAGTGAATAGTTCATTCAAGTGCATAAATTAAACACTATAGTGTAAGTAAAGTCTCATACTAATTAGGTAAAAAAACTTATTTAGCTAGTTTAATTAGGAAACCTTCAAGTTCATAAACTAAGTAAGACTTCACCTAAGGACGTAGCAAAGGGAGGGTCGATGGAAGTGATTTGAGGGAGGCAATGTTTTATCCCCAAAATTCTTATAAAGGTAGTGAGCCTAGTACAAAGTGACCATTTCTAATCTTATTTAATCCAAAATTTCATGTAAATATTAGCAAATTTAGGTATGACTAACACCATATTAGTGTATCCTCCTAGGACCATCCTTAATTGGTTAATGAAGTAAAACCACTATGTTATGTTTCTATTTCATCATATGGGTGTTTATTATTTTCACCTTTTCATCAAACATGTTTATCAAGTTCTTACCAACATGGGGACAAGATCCTTCTCACTTAAAGGAAAATATTTACACCCTAATTCACCCCTCCCAACTTAGGGTGTTCTAGTATCCTATAGTAAACTTATTAATGGGACAAATTTTAATTTTAATAAGTTTAAACAAAACTATAAATGAAAAAATAAACCCAAATTCAAGGAACTATTCATTCACACGAATTTTAGAGGTTCTCTCTTTTTCCTATAATGTTCTAGAGAGAGAAACAGAGGTTTGGGGCTTGCCCATTCCTATTATCCCACCAAGATCAAATAAAAAATGATTTCATGGTCATTTTTACTTTGAACATGCCACCAATTCTCTACACTAGCACGTGAAGATCAAAAATTAATCATTAAGAAAGCATCTAGTGTGTGTGTGGATGATATAGAGGGTTCAAATTTCATACCTTAAGAATTATATCTATATATCATATTATATGATATATCCAATATGAATCTTGTGAATGTATAGATTTAGGGCATATATAATTATTTCATTAAAGTATTATATTAAAATTGTGAAATAGTTTAAAACTTTTGATCATTATGAAAAACATGTGGCCACCTCACATTTTTTCAACCCATATGTTTTATCGATGGGAAGCCCTGATGACACAAAATACTCTAAGGTGGGATGTATTGGCACACGACCCATTCAAAACAAAAACAAAATAGGTTATAAGATAAAAAGTTCTTAAAAAAATTAAATACAAAAAAAATATAATCAATCATGATTGGAAAATTATCGTGAAAAATAACAGTGAGAATGATAATAAAAATGATATATATATGAGAAATAACACGTTGAATTTATACGGTTCATATATTTGATCATACTCTATAGAAATAATACCACCCACATTCATTTTTCTTATTATTAATAAAATAAAAAAATAGACATATTGAAATAGGAAATAGAGAATAGATAAATACAATAAAGAATAGAAAATAACTGTAAGAGAAACCCACTTCAACGTGTATATGAATAAATAAGCAGAAATTAATGAACTAGAGAAAAATAAAATTAGGAACCTAAGAAAAAAAGCTTGAAACCCCTTATTAGGGGTGGCATCACCTATATAAGAACCCTCAAAGAACTATTACTTCCAATTTATCCACCACATGAACTCACATAGCCATGAGATCCCAACCATAATAGTACTCCTAATACTACTGTGTTTTGAACCACCAATCAAATATCCTACTAAGCTCTCCCTCTCTAGATAATCTTCTTTCCCTCTAAGTATTTATCTCACCTTCAACCTTATAGATTTTTTTCTATCTCTTTCTCGACATGGAACAATTATAATTCTTGATCATTTAAAACATGAAGGATTAAAACCCTTTAAAAACCCTTTAATAACCTAGGACAAATGGCCATCCATGGAGCTTTCTAAAGAAGATATGGCAACAAATTCTGAACAACCAGCAATTTTTAAGGGTCTTCAATATGATTATACATGTATAGGTCACTAAGGTGTGCTATATAAGGGTTACATCCTCTCTATGTAATGGTCTTAAACACTATTTAAGGGTTTCTTAGTGTGCAATATAAAGGTCTTCACCCATAGTCTAGGGTTAAAATAGTGATTCATAGGGGTTAGTTAACCTCTACATAAGGGTTCACACCTGCTACATAAGGGTAGCTCAATCGATAAGTTATACACACATGATTAACTATGACCATAACTAAAGGTAAAACATGCAATGATATTCCCATGTAAGGGTAATCATGGGCTCACATAAAGATAGTCGGTTCCCATGCAAAGGTAACCAGCACCATTCCACTACCATGTAATGATTAGCTTAAACTTAGGAAAGTGTTATTACCCACTTATACTCATTGGATTGAGAGGGTGGTTATCCATTACTATGCCTTATAATACATCCCCAATACGCAAAAGGCTGGTAATAATTGTTGAAGGGTTTCAAAGCACGTGGGGGAAAATTTACCCATTAAGAATAAAACCATTAGCCCAACAATCTATAACCAAACAAACCATTATATGATGCATGAATAAATTGAAGACAACATAAACTTATCATTTATATCAAAACCACTCCAAAGTGTACTAAAGTGGAAGGAAAACTACTCATCAAAGTAAAAAAAGGATAAACAGCTAATAAAACTCTAAGACGACCAAGACTCCATGATCCACCAGCTTCATGTCCCAACATCACCAAATAGCTCAAGTATCACGAGGTGGTTCTAAGTACATGTTATAATTTACCTTTTCCCATATCCTAGAAGATAGCGACAATAAAAAAACCAAAGTTCCAAAGTAGGGGAGAGTATAAAACTCATTAGTCTTTCCCCAATGACGTCCCCACTCACACCACTAGGATAGAAAAGTTATTAACATTTACATAAAACCATTTATATAATAAAAATTCAAAACAGGTTATAACTAAATATAAAAAAGTTCCAAAAACCATTTATAACCAAGAGAAAACAAGTACTATTTTTAACAAATTTTACATAAAATTATATTTCCAAAAAAACAACCAAATAAGGCTTTCAACCCATTTCTCAATATCATTTTGGCAAAAACATTCCATGGTTCACATCACACCCACACATGCAATCTTTTTTGACAGTTCCATACTCATGGGAGGTATCTCATCCAATTACCTTGTGTCCCACTAACACACAACCCCAATACAAGGTCACACACCTTTTACCCCATTGATACACATCACTTATTTAGGGTCATGTTGAACATAAACTCACACAACCCATATGTGGTGAAACCATTTAAAATAATCCAATTCAAAACATTTCCATAAAATCATTAGTTTATTAAAAACCATTAAACAAACCAATTAAAATCCACCATTCCATTTAAAAAAACATTACTTTTATTGAAAAAAATTTAATCAAATTCATTTACCATAATTCTAGAAAAATTCCATTTTAAATTCTTCATTTTAAAATCAAGAATCATGCACTTTATTCAAGAACACTAGTTTCCAGATTTCCAAAAAACATCACCGAAGAGGGTTTATAACAATATTAAAGTAACAAATTCAAAATAAATCCACACAATGAAATAAATTTTAAAGTATGAAAATTAGTTCTACTAAGAAGAGTCAAGAGTGAAGCCACCTACCTGGACTGTTTTGGTGAAAACTGAAAATGGATGATGAATGCTCAAGAAACCAGGTAAGAATTCCCTGAAACACACTAGATTTATTCCGACATCATGATAAAGACCAAATTTAAACTTATTTGGAATCCATGAACCTTTATATTTCCACATTAGGTGAATATATAATAATCCAAGAGGAGGAGTGAAGATGATCTAAGGAAACATGACAAGAACAAAGAAGAATGATGACATACTGTAAGAATCGGGATTCAAAACAGCAAGGGAAGGTCTTGATCGATATCAATTCATGTGGTAGAGGTTATATATCCTTAAAGAGAGAATAATATAGAATTAAATATGCATATGAGGAGAAAATACTATAGAGTAAAAAACGTGTGAGATCCACTTTTTTAGGATCACACTTTTACCCCGCATATGATTGTTCTGCATGGTTAGACAAACAGTGCATTAGATACTTCCGAGGATGAAAATTTCATGGACTCCTTTCATGGTCTCCATAACCATGATCCCACAATGACAAATATACTATCCAAAATATTCCAAAGTGCATTATTTCTCATAGTATTTTTTCCTAGTTTAGACAAACTGTGTGTAGCTCGTGTGCTTCTCCTTTAGCCCTAAAAACTCCTTCAAAGATCCAAAAACTCTCCCAACCTTCAACTTTATACTTAATATACACAAAAATAACAAATAAATGGTTAAATACTAGAAACTGGGGTGTAATACATTCCCCCCACCATTGGTCTTTCCATCCTCAGAAAGTAAAAAACCATCATTTTCAGGAAAGAGTTCTGGTCATTTCTCTTTCAATTCCTTCTCACATTCTCAAGTATCTTCCTGAATCTGACCATGTTTCCATAAAACCCACACTAGGATGATGGTTATTTCATGAAATAAAATATCCTACCTATCCAAAATCCACACTAGGGAATTTACCAATGAAGCATTTGGCTCTAGGTCAATGTGATCCTATATGATCACACAGTTAGGATCAAGATGATACTTTTTCAAATGAGATATGTGGAACACATTATACACCGAACTAAACCACTGTATAAAAGAAAAAAGATATTCCACCTCTACAACCTACTCCAATATAATAAAAGGTCTAATGTATTGAGGAAATAACATGCCCTTCTACCCAAATGATGATGTCCAATCCTTGGAGAAATCCGCAAGAACACATGATCACTTACTTCAAAGGACAATGGTTTTTGACGACGATCCTCATAAGATTTATAACGACTCTGAGTCAAATCCATTATCTTTAGGATCAAATGAATATTATCTATTGTTTCTTGGACAAGGATCTTCTCAACTAATGAGTTATCATCTATATACACCCAAAAAGGTGGAGAAAAACAAGGACACCCATACAAAACTTTAAACGGAGCCATATGTATTGAGGCCTGGTAGCTATCATTATATTATAACTCCAATAAGGGTATACGCTCCTCCCATGAACCACAAAAATCCATTAAAAACCTACATCATGTCTTCCAAAATTTGATTCATCCTTTCTTATTGTCCATCCATCTGATGATGATACACCTTACTAATAATCAACTGAGTCCCAATGTATTTCTATAAGGATTTCCAGAAATGAGACATCAACCTTAGATCTCTATCTAAAAAGATAAAAATTGGTATTCCACGTCTATTAAAAACTTCTTGGATTTAGATTTTAGATAGATCCTCCACAATATTAGTTTCATGAATGGGGATGAAAGGATTCAAATTTTTAAGCAATCCACTATCACCCATATGGCATCGTGTTTTAGTACCATTCTTGTAAGACCTCTAACAAAATCCATCGTGATCTGCACCCATTTCCACACTAGAATAGGTAAATACTAAAAGATACCTACTATTAATTAATGTTATGACTTAACTTGCTAACAAGTTTAGAACCTTGAAACGAACTCAGCCACATTTCTTTTCATACCAAATAACCAAAATTGCACCTTCAATTCCCTATAGATATTTTTTATTATCGGATGTAAAATACCTTCTTGAGTGGTGGTAAGAATGAAAAAGTTGTTCCTAACAAGGATTAGGTAAAACATTTGATCTATGAACCACAAAACAAAAATCCCATCAATTTTACAACCCTCAATGGTCTCCCCACCAATGAGTTTTGAACTTATAACCAGGCATTCTGTATCAGATGTTTTTTCCTCTTTAACCATATTTACCAAATCAATAATCATGGAAAATGAAAAGAAACCACAATATTACCTTGGTCTTCACATTCCACAATAATGTTGGCTAGTACTGACATCAACAGCCACTATTCTGATGCTTATTTTTTCAATTGATTATATGACTTCTTGCTTAATGCATCGTCCACCGAATTACCTATTCTTGGTGTATACATCAAGTCAAAGTCAAAAATCTAGAGGTACTCCATCCATTTCATTTTCCTCATATTCAAATATCGTTGTGAGAAAATATTTTTCATGATCTTATGGTCTATGAGCATAGTTAATTTCTCACCAAATAGATAGTGATTCCAACTCTTTAAAGCATGGTCAACAGCAGCTAACATCAAATCATGTGCTGGGAAATTATTCTTATGCACTCTCAAATTACTTGAACCATAAGAAGCCATATGTTATCCTTGCATTTGAACACATCCCAAACTATATCCTAAAGCATCATAATAAATAACATACCCCTGTCCCGATTGTAGAAAAATCAAGATAGGTGCTGATGGAATAAGAACTTTTAGCTCTTGAAAAGACTTCTTTCATTCCTCACTCCATTGAAATAGAACATTCCTCTTTGTCAAAGAAATCATTGGAGAAGATAATTATGATAATTCACAAAACAAAAAGAATCGGCAATAACCTTCTAGACCAAGAAAGCCTCATATCTCAACGACATTTTTCTACAGTTTCTAAGAGATAATAGTTTATATCTTCTCTAGATCTACTCAATCACCTTTTTTAGAAATAAAATGTCTAAGAAAGAATATATATTGTATCCAAAAATAAAAATTTCACAATTTGGCATACAACCAATGATCTTTCAATATTCCCAAGACTATCGTCAAATGTTACTCATGCTCAGCTCTTGTCTTTGAATACAAAAATATGTCATCCAAAAACACCACATAAAAATAATCCAGATATCACTAAAATATCAGATTTATCAATTCCATAAAGATTGTTGGTTCATTATTAAGACCCAAATGCATTAATATGTATTGTTAATGTCCATATATGCTTCTGAAATCTATCTTTATAATATCCTCCTTCTGAACTCGCAATTAGTGATATCCTGACTGCAAGTCAATTTTACAGAACCATTGAGATCCCCTAAATTGATAAAATACATCATAAATTCATGAGAGTGGATATATATTCTTGATCCTAACTTGGTTAAGCTTATGATAAACAACACACGACCTTATAGTTCTATATTCCTTCTTTATGAACAAAACTGGTGCTTCTCACAATGATGTGCTTGACCGAATGAAACCTTTCCTTTCCATCAATTACAAATGTATTTTCAATTCCTGTTAACTCTATTGGTTTCATCCTATAATACAAAAGAAAAATAGGAATGGTCCCCTAAAGGAGATCAATCGTAAACACCACTTCCCTTATAGGTGATAACCCGAATAATTTATTGGGAGAAACATCTGGAAATTGATCTACTACTGCTGGAAAACTGCTATCATCTATCTCATCCCTCAATGAAATAGTCTAGGTCGCCAATTGGTAAGAGGTTTTTCCCACTACTGGTTCTAACCAGTCCTTTGTACCTATCTTTATAACCCATTTTTCATTGAAGAGATACTCTACGTTATCCTCAGTTGTAAAACTAACTTTTTTTCTATTACATTCAATGTGAGCCTTGAATTTTTTCAACCAATCCATACCCAAGATTACATCAAAGACATACATATACAAAACTAATAAGTACCACTTAATCTCATCTCCATAAGAAGTTCTAGAACATGATATACACATAAATTCTCTACATTCTCTTTTACTGAGAGGAGTTTTATGTTTTATCATAGAAGAAATCATCTCAAGTTTTAAAATTATTAAATCAACAGAATGAGAATAAATGAATTATTTTGATATAACATTACCAAATAGCACTTATATAAGGGTATACTTCAATAGAATCATACCTCTCACCATAAATAGTCCAGACTAATAATCTACAGTCACCTACTCAGTTTCATACAATTTCTTTGTCACTGAACTTTTCACTATATTGATTTGATGAGATTTCCCTTACTGAGCAATCATGGTATTCCATGAATCACAATGTCTAGATATATTCTATTGATGATGATTATTATTCTGTACTTTTCTTTTTGTAGAATATGATTCTTTCGATTCATGAGAAGTGTCTCGAGCACCTAACCTCATAGCACTACAACAAGAGCATTGAAGATACCCTATCTACTTGTAGTTATGTCATACTCTAGGTTGTGTCGTACACTCTCCCTTGATGTGACTTAGTGAACCACAATAGAAACATACATGATTTTTCATTGGTCTTGGAGGAAGATTACATGATCCTGTAGTCCTATTCTGGTGTTTTCGACCACTTTAATAATTGGTTTCCCTCTCTTCTTTTTACTCTTAGTGCTAGAGTTCTCACCTCCTCTAATGAAGACAATAGTGCTTCCTCCACATCGATTTATAGCATTGAAAGATATAATAAAAAAGTGTATCCAGTTGTAATCATGGATCAATGGTTTTAAAAAATGCATGATGCTTTAGGCCAACTATTGGTTCCCTTCTAGATCGGGTGAAACCAAATTCTCAATGGCCTCTTTCGACTTGTTCATATGATTCCTACTAGGTTCCATCTCCTAAAAAGACAAAAAACACTATAAGGATCACTCTCTGGAAACTAAACGCTTAGAATTTCGAATTCTATCACATCATCTATCACATCATTTCTTTGTAAAAACTATATTATTAACATTTAACCATTTTTTAAAAATAAATTATACTTTTAAAAATCAAACCATTTTAAAAATACCTCAATCTTTCTCTTTACAAAGTCTTTTATTTGAAAATTGTTTCTTCATTTTTCAAAAATCAATACAATGCATCAAATCATATATCATTTCTCAAAATGAAATATGAAATCATAGTGGGAAGTCATTACTCTAATGCATGTCATGCTCATCACATTAGCTAAACCCATGACAAAGAGATTTCCATAATCTTATAATTTTCTCCAAAACACTTATGTACCCAACTCCCTAGTAAATTGAAGTTCAACATAAAAAGGTTAGCTATGTATTTTTATGATTTATATTTCAAGTCCCAACAATCCTAGTCCTTTTTAAGATTCCATCTCAAGGAATATATAAGAATGAGTTCAACTCCAAGACAAATAAACTAAAGACCAGTTTTTAGGAAAGGACCAAAGAAGCTGATACCATTTGTAATGTACCACTTATTCTCATTGGATTGAGAGGGTGGTGAGACATTACTAGTCTTTAAGTGACATCCCCAAGATGCCAAAGGCTGGCAATAAATTTCAAAGTGTTTGAATGAAAGTGGGGGACAATTTACCCTTTAAGAATAAAACCATTGAGCTAACAATAAATAAATATAAAAACCACTATATGATGCATGAATTAATGAAAGCCAACAAAAACTCTTAATTTATATCAAAACCACTCCAAATTGCACTACAACAGAAGAAAAACTACTCATCAAAGTAAAAATTAGATAAACAACTAATAAAAATACAAGATAATGAAGACTCTAGGATAAAATAGTTCCATGATCCAACATCAACAAATATCCCATGTATCATGAGGTGGTGATAAATACATGTGATACTTTACCTTTTATCATGTCCCAAAATATAGCACCTATAAAATCACAAAAGTTCAAAGAAGGGGTGAGTATAAAAATCAGTATGCTTTCACCCAATGACCTCCCTACACGCTCTACTAGGATAGAAAATTTAGAAACATTTATATACAACCATTTATATAAAACAATTCTTCAAAACAGTTTATAACTAAATATAAACAAGTTCCAAAAACCATTTATAACTAAGAGAAATCAAGTGCTAATTTCAACCAATTTTTCAGCAAGTTATATTTACAGAAAAATAACCCAAAAAGTCTTTAAGCCCATTTCTCAATATTATTTTAGCATAACCATTCCATGGTTCACAACACACCCACACATGCATGTTTTTTTGACAGTTCCATAATCATGAGCGGTCTCTCGTCTAATTACATTGTGTCCCACTAAAACACGCCCCCGATCCATGGTCATGCACCTTGTACCCCTTTTTTATACATCCCTTATTCGGGGGCACAACAAATATGAACTCACAAAACCCATATATTCCAAAACCATTTCAAAAAAACAAATTCAACCCATTTTAATAAAATCATTCTTTTATTGAAAACCATTAAAAAAAATTCTAATAAACCATTAAATTTCAACAAAATCAGTAATTTTATTGAAAAACATTAATAATATCCAATTATGATAATTCTAGAAAATTTCCATTTTAAAATCTTCATTTTAAAATCAAGAATCAATCAATTTATTCAAGAACACCAATTTTATAGATTTCCACAAACCATAACTAAATAGGGTTTCTAAAAATCATAAAGAAACTAATTCACAATAAAATACACACAATGTAATCAATTTTAAAGAATTTCAATCATTTTTACAAAGAGGATTTAAGGGTGAAGCTACCTACCTTGACCGTTTTGGAGATAACTGAAAACAGACAAAGAACACTCAAGAAATCGGGTAAGAATTCCATGAAACAACCTTAGACTTCTTACCCTATAATGTTAAAGACCAAATATCAACTTATTCAGAATCTATAAACATAGATATTAACACAACAGATTTAGATCTAAGAATTTAGGAAGATAGAAAAACAATATACAAGGAAACATTACAATAACAAATAAGAATGATGACATACCGCAAGAATCGGGCTTCTAAACACCAAGGGAAGGCTCCTGATCAATATTAATTATCTTGGGAGAGGTGTTATAGCCTTTATGAGAGAATAATCTTCAATTAGGGCCTCATAGGATGAAAAATGAAGCCTATAGAGTGAAACATGTTTGAGATCCACTTTTTTAGGATCTCACTTTGACCCCATGCACGGTTTGTATGAACAGTTAGACAAATAGTGCATTAGCTACTACCTAGGATGACACTAGCTTGGCCTCATCAAATGGTATCCCTAATTGTGTACCCACTTTGTCGGAGCTACTATCCAACGTATGCCAAAGTGCATATTTTTCCTAATATTTTTGTACGGTTTATACAAACTATGTGTAGCTCGTACGCTTCTCGTTTAGCCCTAAAAACTCCTTGAAAGATCCCAAAACCCTTCTAAACTTAACCTTTATACTTAATATACATAAAAATAAAAATTTAAGGGTTATATACCATAAAGTTTGGGTACTTCAGTAAGGGTGTCCGGTATATGGCCATGGATACGTAAGGTCACCTCAACACTTATGTAAGGGTACTGAAAAAATACATAAAAGAAACTTATACATTCAAAGTCTTACATAAGAGTACAAACCCACATATTTAAGCATCGGTTGAGAAAAAAAGAGACACATAAAGGTAAACATTCCTCACAGAAGGGTAACCTTCCCTTGTGTTAGGGTAACCAAAATCAAACTAGAAAATTTATTCCAAGAAAAATAAAACCAAAATAAATGGGGAAAATATTAAAAAAAATAGATAATTCAGGGTATCACAATTTAAGAACAATTACATTTTAATTTTTAATGATCAAATTTCCAAATTTAATAATTTTCCACCTTAAAAAATAAAATGTAAACAAAACATGGTTGATGTTCTTGTAGGCATACTCTATCTTAACTTATCAGTTAGTTCAGATGATTTTAATAAAATAATACCCTATGAAAATTAATGATTATCCTAGAATAACCAACTACTTGTAATATACCATAGTGTAACATGTCTCTTTGTACCAAAACATATATTACTAAATACTACTAAACAAGCTCAGAAAACAAATAATATAAGAACAAATATCAACCATAACTAATACCTTCACTTACTTGAGATTCTACACCATATACCTAAAAGGATCTATACACATACAATCAGAGGTCTCGGCCAGCTATCATGTTCCTAAAAGACACCCAAAGAAACCTATACATTACCCAATTCCTCAACCATATTGAAACAGGTAAAAAGTAAAGTTAAGTATAAAATATCAAAAGTGAAATAGATATATAATGAAATAAGTAATAAAATTAAAGAAAATATAAATAAAACAATAATATGAGGATAAAATTCTCCACCTTATCCCAAAGAGATTTGAAAACAATCCCTACCAAAACCCTCTCTTCCAACTAAGGGCCCTTATAAATAGCATGAAGGGTCATTCCTAGTAATATAAAAGAAATGAAACCTATGTAAACACAAAAAATATAAAAACTAAGTCTAGATAGACTCATATAACATCAAATCTATCATAAATTTGGTATACCACATTGTTCTAGTCTATACTATCCCTAAATGGATCCTTTGGGGGGTATCTCTTAATGTGGTTGGAATTTCAAAACTGATAACACGTAAACTTATAAAACTAACTATCACATTTATTATCTTTTCTTTTACATTTAAATTGAACCTTTACAAAGTTAAATTTAGGCCCATATGTTATCCCACTTCACTTCGCCTTTAAACTATAGATTTGAATATCCTTAGAAAATGAAATTGATTTTACTTCCTCTGAAGTGATAGAATCCCCACCATACATCATAGAATCATTAACCAGATTAATATATTCATCCATGGAATTCAATAAAAAGATTTTTTGTCCCTCATAAGAAATTTCATCATCCATATTAGTTAATTAATTATCATTAAAACTATCTAAATGAGTCCTCATAGACTTTATAGGGATTATTTTTAAATTAAAAGATTCATTTTCTTTTATAGCCTTCCTAAAAGGGTCTGAGTCATGTAACGATTCTCCAGGTTCAACTAGACCTCACTAAATGATATTTCAAATTCCACTTCTCTCAAAACACTATCACCTAGGTTAAAATAAATAGGTAATTGTATTTATTTAAAATATTTTGGTCAATAACCTCAAAATATGTTATGGTCTCCCACGTATGAGAAAAATTGGTAGTCTTTCTCCTAGATCCTGCTAAATCCTCCTGAAGCCCAGTGTTGACAAGAAGAACATACATTTTAAATATCCAAAATTTAATATCATTCTATCCATCAAACTTCTCTACTACTAATCTGGTTGAATACATTATTAAACTCCATTAATAACCCTCTTATACAAATTATTGTTATGGGTGGGAAGCCCTGATGAACCAAAAATCTCCAAGATGGGAGCAAGTGACACATGACACATCCAAAATAAAAATACATAAATATCGGAGATAAAAAGTTATTTAAAAAATAAAATAAATACAAAAAAACATAATAAAACTCAACAGGAATAATACCTTGCAAAATAACCAAAGATGAACAATAATAAAAAAAATATTCCGAAGAGGGAAATAACACAAAATATTTACATGGTTCTGGTATTTGGTCATATTATAAGGAAATAACACCAACCACACCCCTATTTATTATTTCTAATCATAGAACAAAAAAAGTATATTAAAACCAGAAATTGATAATAGTTAAATAAAAAATAGAAAAGAACTCATGTAATGACCCAATTCTATATGCATATGAAAAAATAAGTCGCAACAAACAAATCAGGGAAAAGTTCAATCAGTAACATGAGAAACTAAACTCAAACCCCCTTAGAAAGTTCATCCTCACCTATATAAGAACCCTCTAAGAATTTTTGTAGATTATTTTTCTACCACAAGAACACACCCAACCCTTGATATTTCATACAAAATAGTGATCTTAGGACTACCATGTATGGTGTCACCAATCAGGTCCACCAGCAAGCTCTCCTACTCCAGATCATCTCATTTACCACTCTTTATTTCTCTAGACTTCACCCTATGATATTTATGATCATTATATTTTTATACTTGGAACAACAAGAGATATCATACATTTAAAACATGAAGTAATAAAACCCTTAAAACATTTAACAACCACATGACATATAGTTAAATATAGAGAATTTGGAAGAAGCTATTCTGAAAAATCCCAAATGACTGGAATCATGTAAAGGTATTAAATGTGTTTCTCTATATAAATGTCATCAAGGTTCACTATGTAAGGTTATCATAACCGCTAGGTAAGCTTATTCAACACTGTGTAAGGGTCCTTTAATATTCTATTTAAGCGTCATCACCTATTTCATATGAGTAAATCTATGATGCGTAAGGGTCAGTTGACCACCAATTAAGGGTTGGAACCCACTACGTAAGGATACATCAACTAATAAGTTAGCTGCATAAGGGTAACACTGACCATTATAAATGAAAACCCATAAAATTATCTTCTTGTGTAAGGGTAATGTCAATCTCGCATATAGGTAGTTTTCTCACATGTGAATGTAAATAACACCTTCCTACTTCCATGTAAAGGTAATCTTGACCTTATTTAAGGGTAGACCACATATTACCCTAGCTACTTAAGGGTACCCCAACCCTTTCATAAGGGTACTAAAACCCATATATAAAGGTAACTTATTCATTTAATGAACTATTTAAGGTTAAAAACCCATGTACATAAGGGCTAGTTGAACAAAATAGAGACCTGTAAAGGTCAATAATTTTGCACATGAGGGTAACCTACCCTCATGTAAGGGTAACTAAAATTAATCTAGAACTTAAAAATAATATATTCTAATAAAAATAAAACCAAAAAAATTGTAAAAAAATTAAAATAATATATATTTGATTTTATAAATAAATTAATGAAAATTAAATTTTAATTTGTAACAATGAAAATGTAAAATTTAACAATATTAATAAATATTCATAAAAATATGAGATATAATTTAAAAAAATTATTTTTTCTCCCACCATATTAATAAATAAAACAATTAAATCTAAAATTATAAATATATACATGAAAAAATATGATTAGAAAAAAAATTCCTTTCATTGACATAGTCAAAGAAATTGGGGAAAAATATATTTAATAAATGTTAAAAAGGATCAATTATCATTTGAAAATATCCTCCATGGAATGGAAATTTATTCCATATAAATCTTAAGCCTTTCAAATTCCCAACATCCCAATGAATATTTTTGATGATTCCATATTGGTATGTTCTTATACTTCTACCTCTTATTTTATCATCAGCTCAAGGTATGCCAAGTTGTCGAATTTAACATAGTTATGAGCTTATTGAAGATTCCTCTTATGGCCACATTCATTTTGTTCAATTAAAAGGAACCATATATTTTATTCCCATGAGGAATATTTAACAGACTGTATTTATGGACATTATTATATTATAAAATCACATGTTTCACTCATCTACAGTAGCTGTATATTATTTATTTTATATAAAAAACATCTATAGTAAATTTCTATATATATATATAGTAGGATTTAATTTTACTAATAATGGAATTATTTTCTTCATTTAATTTTTACTTTCTTTATTTAGGTATTCCAATCATAGGGCCATGTGGAGGTCTTTCACTTCACCCAATTAGACTATATGCCACCCAACACAAAGCCTACCATGAAAAAAACCAAAACTCCCACACACAAATAATAATTTCTAAATAATAAACTTGTATTATCTTGGATGGCATGAACCATACTTCTATTATAGGTTATTTGAAACTTCAAAAATGGTTTGCTTGAAAATTTTGGCACTGGATGTTTGGGAGACACCTGTTGTACCATATATATGAACTTTTTTGTGACTTTTTTTCATTTTTATGTGTTTTAATCCCTCTAAATAGGGTGTGTTGTATGTTTTATAAGATAGTTCCAAGTTAAAGAAATAAAATTGGTTCTTCCATTAAATTGTTTTCCTTCATACAATCCTCTCTAGTGATCTATATATACATTTTCATTCCTTCAAATAGTGGTATCTAAGGTTTTTAAGGTGATCTATAGTGTGAGGTCTAAGGAAACTATGAAAAAAACATTTATAGAATGTGGGAGGAGGAATAATATAAATATTTAATAATATTTGTATAGATTATCAGTTTCATTTTGCTATTTCCATCATTTTTTTAATTCCCACTTTACTTCTTCTTTCCCCATTTTTTCAATAAATAAAGTGTTAAAAAATCAAAAAAGTTAATTTCCCTTTCCATAAGCCTCCCATATCACATAAAAAAGCATTGTTCATTTTATTTTTGTCACATAAACAATTATTTTTCATCTTATGGAATGATGGGTCAACTTATGCTTACCACATAAGGAATAAAGCATCATTTTATTATCAAAAAATAATGAGTGGATGGTTTGGGGATACTATAATATCTTCCTTGTCTTAGGGTGTGATGGAATATAATTTTATTCAAATAACATAGGATACTTTATATCTTCCTCATGATAGATCATAAGGTTATCTTATTTTTATAACATAATGGTGAATGGTCAAGTCATCCTACAATCATCACATATGTAAATATTGGCATATTATTCTCGACACAAAAGGAGGGATGAGTCATCTTATGCTCATCACATAATGAAGGAGGTTTTGTCTTTCACGCATCATATAAGTAATGAGTTTTTATCTTATTCTCACTGCATAAGTAATTAGAGTTCATTTTATATAGATCACATAAATAATTATATATCTCTCTTAGGATAGGGTGTGAGGGCATCTTATTCACATCATATAAGGAAGGAACCTTATGCTCATCACATAGAAAAAGGTGGATGCCTTATGCTAATAGCATAAGGAAAAGTGATGCATCCTCATGTCATCCAAAGAATCCATCTTATGATTATGGCATAATGAATAATGTCATATTCTCATCACATAAGAATGGATGGTTCTATGTCTTCCTCATGTTAAGTCATAAGGGAATATTATACTTTTCGCACAAGGGAGGACATCTACACTCATTATATAAGAAGGTATTTTTTATCATCTTCATGTCTATCCATGAGTGAATATTTTTTTCATCACATACGGATGGATAGGTGTAGTAGTTCAAATCTAGGCATGGAGGTGATCATGGGTTATTTTATAGTAGGGACACTCTATAATTTTCGATGATTTCTAGGAAGTTGATCCATTCTATAGGAGTGCACTTGTCGAAGGGTATATTGAGAGGTTATAGTGTTTGGATTAATCCTTAAGGAAGATCATTATATATACTATTAGAACTGTAGGTTCTAGGCACAGGGGAAATACAGTTGGGCCGAGACCCAACTTTAATTTTAACCATGATCGATAATTATTATGGGATCAATAGGATGATGAACCGCAATCTCCATGTAATAGAATCAAATATTTAGATAAAGATGGAAGAGACAGGAAACATTTAGAGAGCATATTATACATCATGTTTATAATTAATTTAATGAATTTCATAAAGAAAAGAATACATGGATATTTGGTACATTATTTATTCATGATGTTGATCATCTAGAATGACCCTTTTGGATTGTCTCATTGCACATACGAGGATCCAAAGCAAAATTTCTCTAGTAGTGATCCACACGTGCTCCAAAGGCCTTCGATTGACACCACTCATTCTTTGGGTACTAGCGTGGTGAATTGAGTGTCTTGTGTCAGTCATTCTTCATCACTTTTTCTTCAGTCTTGAATAACATCTCTCATTATTGAGAGGGGTGGGAAGAGGATTCGGGAGAGAAATCGTTTAGCTCAACAATTCTCAATTCACTGGACATGCATTTCAGTGAATGGAACAATAGACGTACATGTCTATTTATTGACACGGGGCTTCAGTTACAATTTTTAATTGCGTAACAGTAATTTAATACATTTATAACCTTATAGGAAACCCATTATTTTAATAATAATACTATGTAATTATTTTTGGTGATCCAACTTGTGCAAAACAAAATTATAAATAAAATTCTACATCAAAAAATAATATCCATATTATTATTATTTTAACTTATGCCAACTAGTTAAATTATTTACCATATTGAAAATAATTATTTTACTACTGGACTGGACTTGGTCCTATCAAACTAAACTTCTATTTATTGAACACCTGAATAAATAAAAATAATAATTTATTCTATTAAATTAATATTTTATTTAGAAGCTAGAAAATAAATATTTATTAAATTTTGAATAAAATAAATAAATATATTTTTCCAAGAATCCATAGAATAAATATTTATTTAGTTTATGAAATCATTTTAACTTGAATAAACATATTCCACTGTCATGAGAATAATATTTATTCCATTAATTAAATTCAAATAGAATTTAACCAAGGCCAACAGCAACACATAGTGTGTGACCCTCTAGGATGATTTCTTTTTGGCATTAGGTGGGCTTGCCTAAATTCCAAGTTTACAATCTAGAAACGGGTCAAGGAACCCAAGAGATAGAACCCAATGTCATAACAATGACATCCACATAAGAATGATCGTTGTCTAAAATAATCCATTTTTTCTCAATATCTCATAAAGTAGGTTTCAATATAGTGTCATCAACCTCTGTGCTTGATACATCGTTCTTTGACTACCTGAAATAAAATCGCCATTACACCATGGTCATGTAATTTCGCGCGACAGTTCTATTTCAATCAATGTTCTGAGATATCAACTTCCATAAATTGAAGGAACAAATCCTTCCTCGATTTATCCATTAATAACATGCCAGTCGTGATGCACCCAACGTACCCTACTTTTTGCCAATATATGGTGTGATAATTTTCATCTGTAAATCAAAGTGTGTGATTCATGACACATATTAATGATAATCTTAATTTCTAGGGACTATTACACATTCTCACATGTAGGAATATATGATGACACCAAAACATGTGGAATTCTTACTAGCGTGTCTATTCTCATAATCTCCCATCTTGGAGATTTACAAGTACAAACTTCATGAGAGGAAGTCTCATCTACTTATGAGTACTTGCACCTGACGATTTATATAATTTGTGTCTCATTATAGTATTTCATCCAACCGCAGAACTATATTTAAGAATATTGATATACCATTTCAAGGTTCTCATAATAGAAGGGAACTTACATGACCTTCTCCATGCAACAAATACTCTAGGACATTATTACATCATAGTCATGTAGAACAATGAGAAATATGTAATAATATGTTTAATATTTAAATACATTAAATATCCATGTAATCGATGTACAAAAAGTTGGTTCTAGGACACCAACTCTAACAAACTCCCACTTGTAATAGAGCCAACAGCTTATGACTTTTAGTCTGCTAGACCTCGCATAATGACCATGTTTCAGCTGACTCTCAAGGGGTCTACCAGGTTGTCTTCAATGGAAGTATTGATCACTTCATCTTCACCTATCTAAGATAAATCCTTCAAGATTTGACACTTCTGAAGTATGTGTTTCATCTGCTGATGTGACCTTGGCTCTTTTGTGAGAGCTACTGTTGTAGTATTATCACAGTATAGTGTGATGGAATCTTTACTGCTAAGTATCACATCCAGTTCCTACACTAATATTTACATCCAAAATTCTTCTTTAGTAGCCTTAAAATCTTCGATATACTCAGACTCTACTGTAGAATATGCGACTATGCTCTACTTTGAGCTCTTCCATCTCATTATACCTCCATTCAAAGTGAAGATGTATCCAATTTGTCACTTTATGTCATCTTGATCAGTCTAGAAACTAGAATATGCATATCCTCTGATGACTATTTCATCATCTCCTCTATATACCTAGAACATATCTATATTATGCCTTAGATACTTTAGGATAGTCTTGACTGCCATCCAATGGCAGTCATCTGGGTCAGCTTGATATCTACCTACCACACTCAATGCTTAGGTGACATCCTGCGTAGTACATCGCATGACATACATAACTAACCCAATCACTGATGCATATAGATTCCTTTCCATTATCTTTCTTTCCTCATGTGTTTGGGGAAACATTTTATTGGAAAGATTAATTCCATGTGACACTGGGAAGAATCCCCTCTTGGATGGTTCCATAATGAATCTCTTTAGTATCTTATCAATGTATGTACTTTGACTTAGGCTCAACAATCTCTTGCATCTATCATGATTGATCTTGATCCCAATAATATATTCTACCTATCCCAAGTCCCTTATAGAGAAGAATTGATTCAAGCATGCCTTAATAGACTGTATGACTGGTATCTCGTTTCAAATAAGTAATATGTCATCAACATATACTATTAGGAAAACAACTAAAGTCCCACTAAACCATTTGTAGATACAAGGATCACATTCGTTCTTGATAAAACCAAATTTTTTTATGGACTCATCAAAATGAATGTTCCATGACCTAGATAATTTATTTAAACCGTAAATGTATTTCTTCAACTTTCATACCTTATTAGCATCCTTTGGAGTCATAAAACCTTCAGGTTGTTCCATCTAGACATGTTCCTGAAGGTTCTCGTTGAGGAAGGATGTTTTAACATCTATTTTCCAAATCTCATAGTGATGGTAAGTGGCAATGGCCAATAGAATTATGATGGATTTCAACATTGAAACTGGTGAAAAGGTTTCATCATAGTCAATGCCTTGACGTTGCATGAACCCTTTTGCAACCAGTCATTCCTTATAGGGATAGACTTTTCCTTCCATGTTTAATTTCTTCTTGAATACCAATTTTCAACCAACATGATTTACATCAACTGGAGGATCTACCAACATCCAGACATGGTTTTGTTACATGGAATCCATTTCATAATTCAAGGCTTCTTTCCACTTAGCAACATCTATGCCACTTACTGTTTCCTTATTGGTTAGAGGATCATTATTATCAACTAATAATGAGTCACCATCCTCAATAACTAGAAAAACATACTATTCCAATTCTCTAACCTCTGTTGTAATCCTATATAGTTCTTGTGTCTATGGAAGAGTGTTTTCTCTCAAGGGACTTTGTGGAATCGGTTCTTGTACCAACTCTTGTATACCTTGAGCCTCGACTTCATCAAAGTCTATCTTTCTCCCACAATCTCTTTTGGACATGTGATCCCTCTCAAGAAATATAGTGTGTATTTCCACTATAACCTTTTTTTATGACGGTTGTATAGGTAATATCCCCTTGTTTCCTTAGTGTGTTCTATAAAGGCACACTTTGTACCTAGGGGTGCAAGTTTGTTACCTATAGAGACCTTAACAAACAAATCACATCCCTACAAATGTAAATTCGATAACATTTCTTTATTTCCACTCCCGAACTTGTATGAAATACCATTTATCGATTTAGTTGGTACTTGGTTTATTATGTATGCCACTTTTTGAAACGAATTTCCCTAAAAGGATAATAGAATACTCGCATGACTCCTCATTGATCTCACCATATCCAAAAAAGGTGGGGTTTCTCTTTTCGCTCACACCATTCCACTAGGGTAGGAGGAGTGAGTTGGGATAGGATCCCAAAATCCCGTAAGTAATCAATGAAGTCTTGATTAATAAATTCTCTACCTCGGTCTAAGCAGTATTTCTTAATCATCTTACGAATCTAGTTCTCAACTTCATAATTGTATTCTTTGAACTTATCAAAATAATCTGACTTACACCTTATTAAGTAGATATATCCATATCTACTAAAATCATCAGTAAATGTTATGAAGTATGAGTACCCTCCCCTTGATTCATTTGGAAATTGTCAACACACATTAGTATGAACAATTCAAGAATATATTTAGTTATTTCCCATTCCCACTAAATGGGACTTTGGTAATTTTTCCTTGTAAACATACATGACATACGCCAAATGGTTTTAGTTCAATAGAATCTAAATATCCATCTTGATGTAACTTTATCAAGAATTTCTCATTTACATTACCTAGCTAGTGATGCCAAAGTTGGGTGTGGTATGAGTCATGTGAAGTATCTTTTTTATCGATTGTCATTACTTGGTTTGTGTAATCAAACACAAAAAGACCATTGTATAAATCTGTCCTACCAAAATAAATGTTATATTTGTAAAAGAAGAAACATTCATTTACAAACCTGAAACAAATCCATATTTATATAATCTAGATACATAAATAATGTTTTTATTAATAGCAGTAACATAATAACAACCATTTAACACCTAGATCATCCCAGTTTCTAACGTGAGGTTGTTGTCTTTAATAGCTACAACAGAAAGTCTGGCTACATTGGATGATTATAGATCTACCTTCCCTCGGTCAATATTCCTGAATCTACTTGGTTCTTATATTTGGTTACATATGTGAGATCCACAATCTATATATAATAACCAATTTGTTTAAATAGATAGATTTCATTCGATAACAAATTCACCTGAAGATTCCCCTTGCTTCTTAGGCTGGGTTTTGTTTTTCTTCCAGTGGCCCTTCTTGCCACATGTAAAACAAACAGCCTCTTATTCCCTTGCCTCCCCTTTGATATTATTTTTCAGGGAAGGGCATGAAGAAGCTTTGTTCTTAAAGATATTTTCCTTCCCTTTCCTTTTATTCACCATAAGAAAAAAGGCTTGTTGCACCTCATATCTTTGTCCACTTGGAGAATGAGGATAAGAAGATCAGATAGAGACTTTTCAATGTATTTTATATTAAAATTATTAACAAATCTAGAGAAGCTCTAATGAAGTGATGTGAGAATGAGATCAGTGCTCAGTTATTTTTAGAGTTTAAACCTGAGAACCTCCAGGCGCTCAGTGTAGCCAATGAGATTGACTACATGAGGCCCATCTGGGGAACCCTCTACAATATTACTCTTAAAGAGTGCCTTGGAGATCTCAAACCTTTATAGTCTTTCTCTCTCCTAGTAAATACCAAGGAGGGTCTTGAGCATTCTATAAGAATCCATGTTTTTGTGAGACTTCCTGAGCTCACTAGACATTGATGATAGAATCAAATATTAAACATTGACTGCATCATTCATATTTTTCCCATATATCAGTAAATCCTCATCACATACCTCTTTAGAAGGAGGATTAGGTAATGCCGACAATAATATGTAGGACTTCTATTCATGGAATAGGATAACCTGAAGGTGTCTAAACCATTCCTGGAAGTTTATGCTAGTGAGTATGTTGTCTTTATCCAGAATTGATCACAGGGATAGTGTGATTGAAGAGCATTACATTTTTATTCTAGAATTAAAAGAGAAGATTAGTAGTACTTTATTGATTGCATTTTATGGGAAATAAATTAATTTTATTAAGTCTCCAACTATTTTATCAAGTCCCAATAGACCTCACCATTAAACTCATAATTTCTTGTTGACATGACATTCTAGTGGTAAGGATCTATATTCCCCTTCACATAACCCAAAAAAGGTTTATTCAACATATTTGAAGGTATTTAGGTAGGTAGGTCTTTTCCAAATATGGGATTGCATCTCCTTGATCTATTGAGTGAACTCCCCAATTCTAAAAACCTAATTTTGGATTTCCCCAACTCTTGACTCCAATATTATACCATGTCTAGAAAGGGATACCCCCCTTGATGTAATATGGTTAAGTCAACCCAAAACCATTCATGAGGGATTCCTATATAAAAGTAATTTTCCAAACAAGGGTTGGTCAAGCACATAGTTTTATTGAGTTTTTCACTTAATCAAGTAACGGAAGGATTGGTATTACAAAATATTTCATTTGAGGGATTTTTATTTCATATGTCTGAAATGCTTATTATCATTATCACATGATTATTAATATTAATTGATACTTACTTAAGTGATTAACCATGTCTTGATAATATTTATTCATAATCCTGGTTTATTTTAGTTCTATCTTGCATGCTTATTTAATTCATTAATTATGTGATTGTGACAACACATCTATAATGATAAAAAATGAAAATGACATAAGTAAAATAAAGAAAAGGGCATGATCATGAGCTTTTATAATGTTTATTTTATCTATCGGTTGATAAACTAAGCCTGACCTAGGCAAGAAACTCCTTGAACCTTTTGGGTTCATGTTTACAGCTTTCCACCTGTCCACCTCTGTATCTCCTGGTATTTGTTTCGTCTCATCTCTAGCTTGAACCACCTCCACTAGATTGGGAGTTCCATCCATTACATGTTCATTTTTAACTCACATGAATGTGAGGGGTAAAAGGGAGGGTTTATGTAAAAGAAACTATGAGCACATATGCCCTACATATTAATGAGGAGAGATGGCCTGCATGACAACCATTAATTTAATAAATAAATTAAAAGGAAATCAGTCACATACAAAGGTCTTGGTCTAGCTCAAGATCACCCATATACATGAAATGAATTACATATTTAATAAAACAAGTATTCAATTTTTTAATCGTTCTTATTAAGATAAATTGTGCTTGAATTGATTAATTATTATCTTTAATTAATCAATCTTTTTATCTTAATCATTTTCTGAATTTCCTTGAGATTAATATCGTTGTACATAAATGAACCTTGGAGGTAATCTGGTGAATTCCCATTCAAATATACCCAACATGTATTATATTCATATACTATTTTACTCTTATAACATATGGAATACATGATGCTTCAATGCATGGAGTAACAACATGTAGTATTATTTATACATGATAAGCAGTTCTGAACATTATACAAACATTAAAGCTTTAACATTGTGTAATTTGGTAAAGTACACAGCGTGTAGTTTTGAATACACAGCGTGGAGTTATGACTACACAGTGTGTACTACCTTCATTGTCTTTCCAGAAGTACATGCCTAGGGACTCAGTGTGTGTGGCGTACTTCATAAATTTAGGAGTACACGGCATGTATAGTGGGTTACACATCGTGTTGTCTCCACGTTACATGGTTACCGGTTGTCTTAGACATATATAGGATACACAGTTTGGCCCCTAACCTAAATAGACTACATGTCGTGTCTAATGGGACACATGGTATGTAATCTGGAATCTGTGTGCCTATGTGTCTTGGATAACACGTGGCGTAAAATTAATTGAACCATGTGTAATAAATGAACATGGATTGAGTAATTTCTAAATTACTCTAGATGCATTGTACACGACTACATGACATGTAGTCCAGATTACACAACGTTTATGGTAGAGAACATGGCAAGGAAATCTGAACATGTGGCGTGTACTTTTGTGTCTCATGGGTAGAATTGTTGGTGCCTCCTAATGAGTTCTCCATTTTAACTTTAATTAAAAATCATTTGTTTCTGTGAAATCTGTGTGAAACGAAAAGAGGAAGAATAGATCTCAAATTCTAGATTACATGAATGATTATCCTTGAATGAATTATTAAACTGTAATTCATCAGTGAATTTTTTAAATAATTATAAACTATTATGTAACCCCTCTGATACCACTTGTAGGTTCCGGGTGGAGCGAAAGAGTAGTTGGACCAATACCCAACATTAATTTTTACCATGATCAATGATTATTCTAAGATCAATACGATGATGAATTCTAGTCTCCATAGAATAGAATCAAATATTTAGATAAAGAAGGAAGATTCCTGAAACCTTTAGAGAGGATCTTCCACATCATGTTTATAATTAATTTAATTAATTTCAAAAATAAAAGAATACTTAGATCTGCATTACTTTCTTCGTTGATGATTTTGATCATCTGGAATGACCCTTATGGATTGACTCGTTGCACTTTTGAGGATCCAAACCAAAATCCCCCATTTAGGTGATCCATACGTCCTCTAATGGCCTTCGATCGACACCACTCGTTCTCTGTGTTCTAGTTCGGTGAAGCAGGTATCTTGTGTCATTAGTTCTTGATATATTGCTCCTCAGTATTGAAAATTTTCTCTTGTTCTTAATAGGGGAAGGAAGAGTATTCGAGAGAGAAATCATTTAGCACAATAATTCTCAATTAACCGGGTTTGCATTTTGGTGCATGGTACAATAGATGTACATGTATATTTATCGACATAGGGATTCGGTTACAATGTTTAATTACATAACATCAATTTAATACATTCATAACCTTGGATAAAACCCATTATTTTACTAATAATGTCATGTCATTATTTATGGTGATCCAACTTGCGCAAAATAGAATTATAAATAAAAATCTACAGCACAAAATAATAGCAGTGTTATTATTATTTTTACTTGTTCCAATGAGTTATATTATTTACCATATTTCAAATAATTATTTTACTACCAAATCATCCACGGTCTACTTGAACTATACTTCCATTTATTAAACACCTGAATAAATAAATAAATAATCTATTCCTATAAATAATTTTTTTCTTTACAAACTACTAAATAAATATTTAATAAATGTTAAATAAAATAAATAAATATATTTTACTCACAATATAGTAAATAAATATTTATTTAATTTATGAAATGATTTTAACATGAATAAAACTATTCCACTGTCTTGAAAATAATATTTATTACATTAATTAAATTCAAATATAATTTAACTGAGACCACGAGATAAACTTACTGTTTGACCCTCTAGGATTCTTCATCGTTCGAATTAGATGGGTCTGCCTAAAGTCCAAGAGTACTATCTAGAAACAGGTCAAGGCACCCAAGAGAAAGAACTTATTGTCTCAAAAATGAAATCCACATACGAATGCTCACTGTGTAATATAATCCCTTTGTCTCAATATCTCATCAAGCAGGTTTCATGATAGTGTCATCAACCTTGGTGCTTGATACGTCATTCTTTGACTACCTGAAATAAACTCATTGTTACACCATGGCTATGAAATTTCTCACAAAGGTTCTATTTCAATCAAAGGGTCAAGATATCAACTTCCATAAATGGAAGGGATAAATCCTTCCTCGAATTATCCATTAATAACATGTCACTCATGATGAACCCAACAAACCCTACTCCCGCCAACATATGGCGTGATGGTTTTTGTTTTTAAATCAAAGTGTGTGAGTCGTGGCACATATTAATGATAATATTAATGTCTAAGGACTATTACACATGCTCACAAATAGAAATATCTGATGACACCAAACATGTGAAAGTTCTATTGCCCGGTCTGCTCTCATAATATCCCATCTTAGATATTACCAAGTATAAACTTCATGAGGGGAAGTCTCATCTGCTTACGAGTACTTACACCAGATAGTTTTTATATTATGTGTTCCATAATAGTATTTCATCTAACTGCAGAACTATATTTAATAATATTGTTATACCATTTCAAGGTTCGCATCATAGCGAGGAACTTACATGACCTTATCAATGCAACAAATACTCTAGGACATTATTTAATAATAGTCATGAAGAACAATGAAAAATATGTAATAAGATGTTTAATAATTAAATACATTAAATATACATGTAATCAAACTACAAACAGTTGGTTCTAGGACACCAACTCTAACAAACACAATAATCAAAACCCCTATAGTTTAAATTGTACAGTTTATGATAATATAACAGTATTGTTCCATACAGTTTAATGTCATGCAGTAATGGTTTTGTATCATGAAAGGGGATAGTATAAGGGATTGAATGGGGTTTACACATTAGTCTGATATGATCCTTCTTGGATATATTAAGGATTTGTGGGGGTGTGTGAAAATATTACTCGACCCTTGGTTGATACCAAGGTAATAGAAAATTCTAGTTCTTTAAATAGAGTTTGAATAAATGAATCAAGAATATGATAATTTGGATCCCATGTGTCATCAAATCTTGGGGATGTTTTTTTATGAAGAAGGCATCAAATGGGTTATTTTGAAAACATACTTGTTCAAGAAAGGCATTTCATAAAACCTTGTCTGGATTATGACTTTAGGATATTGGACAAAGGTTTTTCTATATAGAATGTTTTTTGTGTAATTTACACATGTTTATTTCAATTTATTTGAGGTATTATGCAATTTGGGTTGCATAAGAATATTTCCTTTTCCAATTATTTTACTTCTATTGATTGTTCTTCAAACTTTTTCTATCTTGGGCATATTTTTTTATCACTAAGAGGAAGTAATAAGAGTCCAAAAAATAAGGAAATCATTGTTTAAAACTCCAAAACATGATGTTGTATAAAATTATTAAACCAATTTGAGTATCATGCACCATAAATCATTGTTATTTCTCTTTTCATCATATGCTTGGTAAAGGTCACCTACCAGGAATTCAAAATGCATCCCTCCTTTTTTATGTATCCTTAGGTTGTACCGAATCAGTCAACATTTGAGAAAGATTTTTCTACTCTCCATCACATACATATGTCCTTCATGGTAAAAGGAGGGAGAATAATAGATCTTCACTATGAGAGGTATCTAGCCATGTCTTGGAAACTCAGACACACCCATCTCAATGGTGATGGATCCTTCTATAAGCCTGGAATAACAGTCTAAAAGTGTCGCATATTTTCTCATGTGTTATAACACATGTGAAAATTCCACTTTGTAATTTGTGAAACCATTGTGTGAATTAATTAACCATTCTACAATTTTATTATATGAAACATTTAATGATTATAATCATTGGGGTAAATATCCAAATATTATCCAAGAAATTATGAATATGATATTAGTCACTGGATATGAGATGAATCATACAATGTGTTTCAATACACCATGACACGACATGTAGTGAAATACAATATCTATATAATGTATTGAAATGATATACGAAAACTGCTTAAGAAATTATTTTGCAACATATAAATCGTAAAAAAAAATTATCAAGATTTTATTACATAATATCGTCAACATGCATCTCATGCCAGTATGGATTTAGAGAAAATCTACTTATAATACTATAGAAGTGATGATAAACAATTCTATCCTTTATTAGTTCGTTTTTAGGTAATGATAAAGGGTGGTGTTTATCAATGCTTAAAAGCACTAAAAAGGGTATATTTACTATAAAATGACATTAAAAATTATAATTAATATATAAATAAATTTATATTGAAAAAAATATAAAATATTTTATTAAATATAATTTATGTATCAGTAAATATACATTTACAGTAGATATATAAGATATTTACTTAAAAATGGAATATAAAAATTTTATATATTATTAAAAAAACTATTTTATATAGAAATATATATTAATATATATATATATATATTTCTTAAATATTTTTTTATAATAATAATTAATTTATTGTAAATCATTTTTATGAGTCATATATTTAGTGAAAAATGGATTACAATTTAATTAAAATTAATTTTAATCAAACACATTAACGAATTAGTGTCTATAAACATTTAATAACATTTTTTTATCAATGAAAATTTTTTTCTCAATTTTACATATATATATATAATAAATTTTTTATTTTTAATAAAATAATTGACTAAATATGTTACACTTGATACCTCGTACAAAAAATTAACAAGTACATATATAAAATTAATTCAATTTTGTAAAGAAAAACATATACAAAATAAAAAATTATAAATATTATTCTTTTAGATTTTTATTTATTAATATTTAGTACTTATATATTATGATTGAAATTATAAAATTTGATTCATTTTAATATTTAAATTTAATATGTACTATTTATGAATTTATATATATATATATATATATATATAATTTATTCACATTTAACTTTTCTTTGTTTAATTTTTTTGTAAATTTATACATTTTTAAGATTTATTTATATTTATTGATTAAAATTCCATATGTTATTAATACATTTTTAGTTTATATAATTAATATGTGTATTTAGTTTCATTTAGTCATATTTTTATTTTAATTTTAAAAATAATATAAACAAAAACTGTAAATTATTTTTTATATATTTTTCAATCTATTAAACTTTTAATTAAATTTATCTCATTTTTAAAATTTATTTGTTAAAATATTATCTATTCATTATTAATGTTAACTGTTTTTTTATTTTTTTAATTGTATATCCATTTTAAATAGTTATTCGGATAATATTTGTATAATTTGTTCAATTTTAGTATTTTTATACATAAATATTCATTAATATATTTAATAATTATAACAAAGAAATGTATTCAAATAAATATAAATACATATAATATTATGTTTTTATTTTAAATAATTCATGTATTTAGTGAAAATGGTGTATAACTAAAAACTAATATTATTTAGAACGATAGACTAATTAGTATCAAGTAATGGAAATTTAATATAATGTCTTTTTCTTTCCCAACTTAACATATATCAAACTTTGTGACATTAATATCACACACACATATACTTAAATAAAAAAGGTGTATATAAAAACACACAAACACATATAATATTTTGATAATTTATTGATTTTTTAATATTTATTGTAGAATTTTATTTACTGACATAATATATTTAACATATATTAATTTTCAACTTATAAATTTTAAAATTTTTTTATTTTTATTCAATATATATTATTTATTAATTTTTAATATTTTTTCAAATTTAATCATTTTTATTATTACTTATTCATTGATAATCTTAACTATTTTTAGTATTTTTTTTAATTTATTCATTTAAAAAAAATTTTGTTTAATGTTTTTTTAATTTATCAATTTTTATATTTATTTATACAATTTAAACCATTAAAATTTAATGTTTATAAATATTTGTAATTTATGTAATTAATATGTATTCATTCTTTTAAAAAAATATTCTTTTTTAATTTTTCAAACAATCTATATAATTTATAAAACATATTCATGTTTTAACCATTTATGCAATATAATATTTTTTTAATTTCTAAATGTCACTTTTTTTACATTTATTCATTTAATATTATTGTTTCAGACGCTTTCGCCAGGGCGCGCGCATTCGTCTGTGGGGAGGATGGGCTGGTTGTTGCCCCGTATTCCCGCTTTCCAAAGGCGGGCGACATCCTTTCCTTGTTCAGGGACGTCTTCTCCTTGATCGAAACCGGGATGATGGGATGTTGGTTCTTCCTTCCGTGGATTCCTCCTCGGAACTCGTCACCTAGTCCGGGTCTCCCTCATAGATTTAAGATGGGTTCGTGAAGCTCATTCTCGGTGCCATGTCTACATGGACGCCAGTTAATTATGCTGCTTCCGTCGAGACGCTCCAAGGGGTCCTGTCAGGGCAGGAACCTTCGATGAGGAGAATGGATACGTTGGGGTGTCGTTTGCATGTCTGTCTTCTGTCCCTTATCACAGGGCATCTGGAGGGCGCGGAAGCCCGAGGCATCCCACATCGAACGCGGGGAATGTGTACCATCTGAGGTTTTCCTCAGCTTCCCATTCGTAACACTGGGTATGTCGCGAGTTTAACATCTTGCGGAGATGGATCGGGCTGAAGGACACCCAGGGGGAACACCGATGTTGGGGCCAGCACATGGGTGGATTCTCAGATGTCATGGAGTGGGATGTCGTGGCATGATCTCAATGAGATGTGGCGGACCGGGTAAGGATCAGGATCGATGGTGGAGTGACGGGCTTGAACCTCATGGAGGCTTCCTACGTATCCCCATGGTAGGGAATCAAAGTCCGCGTAGTTCAGTTGTATGGTGGGACGCCTAGAGAGGTGACCCGTGAGAATGAACGCATGGATTAGAGCCTGGAGGAAGTAAGATCTTCGAGCTAGGGCTGAGCTTCCCAAGGCACGTGGGCTCAAGGGGAAAGTCATGATGAGACGTGGGTGTGAGACATGGGGCTTACGCTCTAAGACGACCCAAGAGGGGGAATACAGTTTAATGTCATGCGGGACGAGATACAGTTTAACGTCATGCGGGACGAGATACAGTTTAACGTCATTCGGGACGAGGGCATATAGTTTAACATCATGCGAGATGAGGGATTTGGGGATTACACTCTGAGTCGGCCCATGGTGGTAGGGGAACCGACGTGGAGAGTTCAGAACAACCGGGTGGTGGGATTGAACCTCGTGGAGGCTTCCTATGTACCATGCGTTATCACGGATCAAAGTCCACGTAGTTCGCTGGGATGGGGATTACGCTCTGAGGTTGCCCATAGAGGATTTCATGGTCGATGCACGCTCTAAGCCCACATGATTCATGCTCGGTGTTAGAAACAAGAGGCAGCAGGGACCAGACGATCACGTCGCAAAGGATGCGTCTGTGAGAAGAGGAATGGGGCTTACGCGTTGAGCGGCCCAAATAGGAAATAGGAAATTATGTGTGGTTAGGGGCCCTTGGTGCTGGGGCTTACTCCAGGGTGGAGGTCCGTGGTGCGATAAAGCACAGTGGGAAAGGGACTCCATTGGCCTTGGTAGGGGGATGTACAGAGATGCACAGGTGCAACCTTATGTTGAGAGGCTAGGGGATTATGCTCTGAGGCAGCCCTTCCCCCGTGGAAAAACGCCACTCCGACAAGGAGGATCTCATTCCCTGCGAGGAAGAGTCCATTCTCATGGAGACGAGTGGGTGTAAAGAATGCCTGAGCTGGGGGGACCATGCGTGCGAAGCACGGGGTCGGACCACAGTTGAACGTCATGTATTAAGGACGATGTGCTTAGCAGTTTAACGTACTGCAGCTTGGACGAGGTGGGTTTTCTCCACACCCCTAGGGCTTACATGCCCAATTCCCTCTACCCCTTGTGGGAGGGAAGGCATTGGAAAGGCCGTAGTGAAGGGGGGCCGCAGGGTGAACCATCGAGGGGTCCACGTTAGCGTGGCTATAGGAAGAAGCAATGGCCGTTAGTGTGCCTAAGCAGAGAAGAATTAGGAAAAGAAACACAACGGGAAACACCGACCAAGGGACCTTTAGGATACTTCGTACGAGCCTGGAAGGCCGTATGGGAAAACAACTCATGGCGCGCATGCCTGACAGGGGAGACATCAGGTGCCAGTGCAGAGAGGCAGCCAAGGGGAGTCAAGGTGAGGGGTCCTGGGTTTTGCGCGCAAAGAGAAGGTTTCCACGCAAAACACCGGGATGGCGCGCAATAGGGACAGAGAATTGCGCGTGGAAAGGGGATTCCGCACACTGTATTGCGCACACGGAAGGGGATTGCGCGCGCGGGACACGGATTGCACGCAAGGAAGGAACCTGGAGGAGGGGGCAAATTCACATAAGCTAGTGGAGTTGCGTGCAAAGGCGATCCCTGGGGTAAGGTTGCATGAAAAGGGGAATTACCTGGAAGTCATATTGCGCGCGGGGGGAGTCGAATTGTGCGCACGGGAGCCGATCTGAATTCTGCAACCCACAAGACGCTTGGGGTCGCCTTCTATTTATAGGCATCGACCGGCACTGAATCTAGGCGATGCGCGAAATTTTCCACGCTGGGAGACGTCTGGGCGCAAAACCTAACCGCGAAGAAATGGGGCGCGCAAAAATTGTGCACCTCATCGGCTCTATTACACGAATCCCGGGGATACTTCGCGTGCATAAAAATATTTCGCGCGGATCCTCCATGATTTCATGCACCACTTCCTGGGCCTCTGGATCGGGCCTCTGATTCTGAATATGACTTCGCTCCATCATTTCGAAACTTCCTCCGGGAGTTACAGACTTTTTCAGCGTCTACAAATACCCCCCCCCCTCAGAATTGGAATGATGAGAGGTCGCAACGATCAGATTTCGAGGGAAATTCTGAAATGCCGAAGGGCTGGGCCTTCTGGGCACTTTGCGTGCAAAATTCCAACAAAGCGTGAAAAGCGACGGAATCGTGCGGAATTATCTTTCCGTGCGGCGCGGAACCCTGGCCTTGCCTATAAAAATGGGCGCTCGGTCCCAAATCTGTACTTCAGCTACTTCCACGTGATAGTCTTATCGCTCTCGTGCACGAAATTGCTTCCGCGGATGCGCGTAAAAACGCTCTGGCAGCGCGGAATTCCTTCCGAATTTTGGCCATCTTTGCGCGCCTGCACGGGATATTCTACGCTTAGAATGCCGATTGCACACCCATCTCCTGGATTTTTCACAACTACTTCAGATTTCGAGCAACACTCTATGATTCCACACACTGCATCTTGATTTCACGCAACTCCCGAAAAATTCGAGATGGCCGCAAACCGAGTTGATGAGGGGGAAGTCGCCGCTCGTAGGGGTGAGATGGTGGCAAACGAAGATGTTTATGGTGCAAAGGTGATTGTCTCCAACAACCTGACCTTGTTCAATCTGCTGACTCCGGCCCAGAAGATGTATCCCCTATCTGACAACCTCCCGCTCTGGAACATTGGCATCCTGGAGGAGGTGCCTCTGTCGGGCTTCAAGGTGGACACTCCGCAGTCATGGGTGACCCGGGAGGACGAGCTTCCTCACTACAACATCACCAACAATGGCCATCCTGTTAGGCAAACCAGACATATGGACGTATAGGTCGTAAACCTGAGGACGGGGACCATCACCGGGAACAAGCCTGTCGCAGAGAATTATCCAGCCCTCTATGCGAGCACATTCTGTCAGAGTGTCACGGATGACACGAAGGGCTGGCTGAATGATTGGGACCTGCGGTCCGGGGGAAACTTCACCAGTGAATGGGCCTGGGCGTTCTGGGTTCCGCATACCTGCGACCATTTCGGGGATGAACTGCATTATATCAGCCTGTTCGAGGTGGTATGGACATCGTAGTTCCACTCTAATCTTCAACCTGAGCTCGGGCCGGAGCTATTCACCAGGTGGTCTCTTGATACCAATACATTCCACCTTCATTATGGGGAAGTTGACACCAGTCTCTGGGACGTTCACTACATCATAGGTATACCACTAGAGAGCTACCAATATGACGAGTTCGTTCCTCCAAAGAACACCTGGGAAGTCAGTTCACGGACGCCTATGCTAACGTGGCACCTGCTGGAGCTGGCCAAAGAGGGGCTGGGGGTCAAGGACATCCTGAAGGACATTGCCTCCAAGGGATGGTTCAACATGTTCCTTGAGAAGGATCTATCCGTCAAGATGCCGAGAGAGGGTAAACGGTGCCCCACCGCGGCTCAGAGGAGCAGGGATGGGTCATACTGGAGGACCCTGGAGGTGGGGAAATACCAATCATGGGGCTATCGCGTCATCGAGGCCTGGGACCCAAACGTCTGGTATGTCGGGTTCCTTGTCTCCTTCCTGAGCGGGTGGCTCCTGCCGGTGCAGGACGAAGGGATGGGCGTTCGTCCATCAACACTGGTGATGGCGGGCACCATGGCTGCCAACAAATGGTTCAACATGGGGGTCCCTATTCTGGCCAAGTTGTATGCCATCCTAGGATGCATCTCACGAGGGGGGTCGCCTCAGAGAGTATGTGGTCTTTTCTAGATCTTCCACAGCTAGGTGGCGGCTCATCTCGGCGGGTAGACCTTCCCAAATGCCATATGTCCTCTAGGCAATGGCCTGCGACTGTCCTTGCTGAACATCGCAGGGGTGGCGCCGATGACGCTCAATGAGGAGGGCGTGAGAATCCACATTGGAAACCACAACAACTTTCACTTCAGCCCATTCCCTACCCCAGTCAGCCAGATGGTGGACAATGGGCGAGGCTCTCTGGAACAGTAGGAATATTTCCAGAGCATTCGGGGTGGGGTGCTCATGGATCAGATCGACGGGAAGCTGATCTGTGAGCCTTACGTGCCATCCTGGTTCGCCAGGCAGTTCGGGTGCCTCCAACGAATACCAAAGAAGGTATTCACGGCTGTCTGGTAGGAGAAGAATCATTGTGTCTTGCGCCAGATGTGGTTGATGTTTACCACCTTCGGCTCTGACGATGTCGTTACTCTTCCTCCCACCGGGGTCGATGCTGGCCTAGCAACCAAGTATGCCAAGCACTGGAATATTGCGTACCCTGAGGGGATTTTACGCAAGCAAGTCTGGCAACTCGAGGTTACACGCGCATAAACTGGGTGATGGGAAAGAAGACAAGGTGTTGCTAGGAGGGGGGAACCAAGGGTGCGTCAGGCAGTGATGCATGCGCAGGTCGGGAATTCAGTAGTGGGAACATCACATAGCGCCTCCGCGACCTCATTACCCATGAGGGGGGTCACATGAGGCGGCCAGGGAGCTTCCCGGGAAGAAGATAAGATACATGCTCGAACCTTCCCAAGATTCAATTCTCCCGGCACTGTGGTTGGCCTGGATGACCCTGCGGAAATCGCTGAGCATTGAAGACATCTGGTAGAAGATCATGCAAAACGGGATCCAACTTCCAGAGGTCGGGCTCGTTCGAATTACTGACCAGGTGAACTTCCATTTGCGGTATGCTTATCTAACGGCCATGTACACATACGCATGCCAAACGGGTTGCCGTGTGGAGCCACCATTCCTAGTGAAAGTTATGCTCGGCTAGGAGCATGATCCGGAAGCAATTTTTCCAAGATAAGGTGACAGTGACGAGGAGTTGGAGGGGGAGGAGGAGATCGGATAAGAAGAAGTTGAAGGAGAAGATGATGAAGAAGGAGAACCCAAAGATGAGGGGTCGCAAGGAGTGACCTACCAAGGGAGTCTCCAAGAGAGCGGCGAGATTTTCTGCTCTGATCTCGACATAACCGAGATACTCAAAGTATGTCTCTATATTCATTCAGTTTCATTCTTCATCCATTCTCCTTTTAAACTTCTAACCCATTCCCCTGCCTCACTCAAGAGCAGTTGAGTGTTAGACGAACATCCCCACCAGAAGAGTGAGGAGAGGAACTGGCGGGACATGATGGGGATCTGACACCCATCATTGAATTCACAAGCACAGAGGGGTCTCCCATCATGGTGGCTCCTACAACAGTCGGAACACTGGAGACCGACACTCTGGATTATTGTAAGTCTCACGCTTCACTACTGGCTCTTGGTATAAAAAAATCCCAATTAATCAGTGCACACCTTGCACAGTGATCTCAACATTGGAGGCTCGTCAGGCTACAGAGCCCAGGCCATCCGCGAGTGGACCAGTGGAAAACATACTACCTCATTCAGAACATGCTCCCTATACTGAGTCGGTCCCGAAAATTGGTGAGTAGGGGGCAGCAGACATCAGCAGCACTGTTCTTGAGGCGAGGTCGGAAGCTGATGGGGGCATCGTTGCTGCTGGGGAGAGAGAGGAAGTTTGCCTGGATGTCGAGGATTCTATTCCTCATGATGGCGTCCCTAGGGCAGATCCTGCTATCGATCTTCTGGCTGCCTTCCCTATGTACCGACCTGTTGACCCTGAGGAGATAGATGACTCAGACTCAGAAGCAGCCGAGGAGAGCCGGATGACACGGCACAAAGGGTGGAAGTTTATCCAGTGCTTTCTCAGATAGCCCCAGTCGAATTGGCCGAGGGGATGGGATCACTATAGACCTGGATGCGCTTCCTGTGCACCATAGGGGCTGATGCTCAGCGCCTTCATCTAACGGTCTGTGATTACATGGATGAAAAGATACGTGAGAGCATCCAGCACACTGATGTTTCCCAATGCCGGGAAGGATCGGCGAGTTCCCAAGCGTTGCTGAGGGCGGAGCGAGAAGTCCGGCACCTCGAAGGGTAGGCGGCAGATAAGGAGGCCTTCATTGCAACATGCTCTGAGATTATGGAGAAACTGACGGCCCAGCTGGCTGACTCACAGGAACAACTGATGGAGGTGAGTCACCAGATGACCATACTTCAAACTGAGCGGGCGCAGGCACAAGCTAGGGTTGGTGAGCTGTGCTCTGCGATGGCTGATGAGGAGAGAGTCTTCAAGGAGCGAGAATCAGTCCTGGAGGCTACCAGCCAAAGGGTAGCAGTGCTGGAAAGATCGATTCAGCACGCTGATCCCTACAAACTTTGTTTTGGCCATCTCATGAACTTCTTTATTGTACTGCTCATCATATCAATCCAATACATGGCCAAATCCATTCATTTGTACCCTTGGTTTAATATTCTCAACCATAATTCTGAAACGAATAACAACTCATCTCTAATAACCTGTGAGTCACACCCAATGCGAGAAGCAAAGGATGCTCTTGCTATCATTTCGTCGAACTGTGGGGTATTGACCAAGCTTCAGGAATCTAAAATTGGGCCCGGATTTCTGAGGAGACCTCAAACTGATTATATATCACCTTCTCAATGTGCTCTAACACACGAGCGGGGAAATGCCGGGGGCATTGAAATCCATCCAAACATAGGGAGATGGAGAGGAGAAGTGAATCACGCTGCCCAAATTCAGAATACTATGGGGCGTGACGATGGAGGATAAATATCAACCATGGTGGAAATACAGCATCCATATCGTGTTGGCCTATAATGGGGATAATAAATGAGGTCTGACCGCTGACCATGTTCACAACACGAGGCCTAACTCAAATATCGTCGGTTTGTTTTTCGGAACGTTGGCCTAGGACAGTAGGAAGACCATAGTTCTATCATCCATATTGGTACAATAAGCGGACAAATGGTCTATCATCCATATTGTGGCAGTAGGCGGACCAAGGTCAATAATCCATACTATTAGGGGGTCCCCTCAAACATGACCAGTCCTCCGGAATGATGGCCCAGGACAGTAGGCGGACTATAGTTCTATCATCCATATTGCTACAACAGGCGGACCAAAGGTCTATCATTCATATTGTGGCAGAAGGCGGACCAAAGTCTATCATCCATATTGCTACAACAGGAGGACCAAAGGTCTATCATCCATATTCTGGCAGCAGGCGGACCAAATTCTATCATCCATACTGTTAGGGGGTCCCATAAAACATGAAAGGAAATGAGGATCTGAATAAAGGGGCACACAAATCATGGAAGGTGGAGTGGTGGTTTGTTCGAACAGAGTCCAAAACTCCCGAAATTGTGCAACCGTGGTAGAGGCGCATTAGGAAGACGTACCAAACTGATCACAGGTCGTCCCAATTTCCAGGTAGGACCTCCTTGGTGAGGGAACTGCCACTTCCCATTATTACTTATGGGCCATCATGAACTTATTCGGGGTAGATGTCACGATTACACCACTTCCCATGAAGTCGGGCTGAGGGGCCAACAATAAGGAGGGATGGGGTTTGGTAATCCCTAGGGCTGGACCCAAAACGAAATGCCAGGGCATTCCTACATATCTCATTAAGATGTGAATCAAGCCACACGTAGTTCTTGAAACACAGTTTAACATCATGTTGGACGAAATACAGTTTAACGTCATGCAAGATGAGGGACACATCTCATCTGGGGATAGGCATGGCACGACGAGTAACATGACGTGAATGAGGACATAATCCTACACCACACTGTACAATCCCACAAGAGAGAGCGAGTGGTAGAAAGCCAAAGAAAGGATCTTTGTTTTAGGTCTTAGAACTCGGACCAAAGATGAAGGGGAATGGGAGACACACAGTAAAGCAATTGCAAAACCCAACATGAATGGGGGAAAGCCCTTCTTACTATGTGATCCTAGGGACACGTTTAGGACGAGGGACCAAGCGCGAAAAGTTAGGCTGGGCCTATGGGGAAGTTCCCAGGCGCTCCTACGTATCCCACAAGGATGATAATCAAGCCATATGTAGTTCTTGAAGGGCAGCATGGTGCGATTTGGCGCATGCGCAAAGGACGAAGGAGTCGTGCGGGTCTAGTCCTCGCACCAAAAGAAGCGACATTTGATATATCTTTTTTGTTCTTGAAGGTAAATGGTTTTTCTTTTCTAGGGAGACTGGCCTAGGGTAGAAATTCCTGGCGTCTCCACAATAATCAAGCCATAACAGGCGTTGACAAGCATCATGGTAATCGACCAATACCTGGCATGATGTCCCTTATAGGAAGGTCATCACAATGCAGCGCCATTTTTCGTCATGTGGCTAGGACGATATCGTCACAGTTTAAGGTCGTATGGCTTGGACTGGCGGCACAGTTTAAGGTCGTCTGGCTTGGACCAACAACACTCTTTATGGTCGTATGGCTTGGACTGACAGCACAGTTTAAGGTCGTATGGCTTGGACCGACAGCACAGTTTAAGGTCGTATGGCTTGAACTGACACCACAGTTTAAGGTCATTTGGCTTGGATCGGGGGGAACACGCAAGATGCGATACCATCACTCCGCGTGATTCCGAGAGAGGAGCCTCAGGCCAAGGGGCCGGAGAGGGTCTAACCATTATGAGGGGGACATGAGATGCTAGCTCCCAACTATGCTGGGCCCGAAACACAATGACCGGGTGAGTCCTCATTTCTCATGGGGATGAGGGTCAAGCTGCACTCAACCTGAAAAGAAGAAACCCAAGCACATACTCTAGCGCTCAGATTGCGGGAGCCCCGAGAGACACCTTTACGCAACTTGGTCTGTCTGACTAGTGGGGGTGTACTGAGGGTTAGTACAAGGAGTGTCAAGATTCCACCTTGACACGGTGGGGTGGAACGTAATGTGAATCATGCAACCAACATTCAGGGCCCGGGAAAGCCGATGTGACGACTGAGGATAACTGCTGACCACGTTCGCAATAGAGCATCCTATCACATTATCCATGGGGACAAACCTATGAGCATCAAACGCTGACCATATTCACAACGCGGGATTTGTATCAATTTGTTTTCAGAAACCCTCGGGGGCGTTGGCCCGTGACGGTAGGAGATCCCTTGGGCGTTGTATCCAGGCCGTTCTTGGGGGTCCCTCCAGGTGTGAAGGATGATGGGGACCCGAATAAAGGGGAACACGAATCTTGGAAAGTGGATGGAACTTTCCTAAGTCGAATATAACACTCTAGGTCCTAGACTAGAGTACACTGAACACATTAGTAGACCATTGGAAAGGGTCAAAGGGCTCAGTCTAAGAGCGGCCAAAAGATGGCGAATCCCCGGGAAAAGGGGGGCGTAATGACAAACACCCTGGCAACCGGGAGATCGTGGGATCTCTTAAGAGATGGGGATGGACCTGACATCTAGGTGTTCAGGTGGTCCTACGTATCCCATAAAGGTGGGAATCAAGCCGCACGTAGTTCTAGACAGTGCCTTTTAATGTCATGGGGAACCTGACATAGGAGGGCTAATCCTGAGGACAGGGTGCGCATGGTGCAGCTGTTGCAAACCCGACGTGAATGAGGACATAATCTCATACCACGCCACGCGATCCTGTGGTCAAGGTCCCAAAGGTGAGACAGACACGATAGTGAACCTCAAGCTGGGCCCAAAGACGAAAGGTCTGGGCGTTCCTACATATCCCATTGAGATGGGAATCAAGCTAGACGTAGTTCTAAAAACACAGTTTCACGTCTTGTAGGATGAAATATGGATCTTAGTTGTAGGTCTTAGTACTCGGACCAAGGTGCAGTTTAGGGTCGTGCAGGACCGTACAGTTTAAGGTCACGTAGGACCATAGAGTTTAAGGTCATGCAGGACCATACAGTTTAAGGTTATGCAGGACCATAAGAGGATCTTGGTTTTAGGTCTGAGAACTCGGACCCAAATGCAGTTTAGGGTCATGTGGGACCGTAAAATTTAAGGTCATGCAGGAACATACAGTTTAAGGTCATGGAGGACGATACAGTTTAAGGTCATGCAGGACCATACAGTTTAAGGTCATGCAGGACCATTAGAGGATCTTAGTTTTAGGTCTTAGAACTCGGACGCTAGGGGCTCAGGAAAAATACAGTTTGAGGAACCTGGCGTTTGTGGGAGGAGTGACATGATCACCATCCATAGTCCCCAGGGAATACGCGCTATTGGGATAGACCTTATGGACAATAAAAGGCCCCTCCAACTTGGGCTCCAACATGGCTGGTTTCCTGTTGGGAATCATTGGCGCTCTGAGAGCCCGCACCAGGTCACCTTGCAGGAAAGAGCGGAGGCAAACCTTCTTATTGAAATCTTGAGTCGTCCTGCTCTGATGCCTTTCTATGTTATGTAAAGCGTGAAGCCTACTTCCGTCCAGCGCTTCCAATTCGGCTAGGCGGATCTCGACAACTCTATCTGGTACTTGCTGGTCATATACCGCTGTGCGCAATGAGGGAAACTGGATCTCGATGGGCAGGACGGCCTCAGCTCCGTATACCAAGGAATACAGAGTCACCTGGGTGGAGTTAGGAGTCATCGTCCTATAAGCCCAGAGGGCGTTGGGGAGCTTGTCCGACAAACATTTCTTGTTCTGACAAACAATCATTTGCAGAATGTTAGAGAGGGTTTTGTTAAACTCCTCGATCTGTCCATTCACCTGTGCATGATAGCGGGAGGTGTGGTTAGAGAGAATGTTGTACTTAGCGTACAATTTCTTCAACTCGGCTTCTCGGAAGTTTGTTCCATTATCCGTGAGGATAGCGTGAGGTACTCCAAACCAATAGATGATATTGGAGCTCATGAAATTAGTGAAAGAACAGGCCTTTACTTCCCTGAGCGGGATTTCCTCTGCCCACTTTGAGAAGAAATCTGTAGCGGTTAAGATGAACCGGCACTAGCGGGTCGTCGCCGGCGGGTAAGGCCCTACGACATCCAACCCCCAGACTGCAAAGGGCCAAGAATACTTGGTATTATGGAGAGGCTCTAGTGGCCGATGTACAAAGTTAGCATGAACTTGGCACGCATGACACCTCTTGGCATACTCGATGCAGTCATAGATCATAGAGGGCCAGAAGTACCCCAGCCTCCGAATCTGGTGAGACAACTACAACCCGGCCTGGTGGGCGCCATAGGAACCAGTGTGCACCTCTTCCATGACCTGTGGAATCTCGACTCCTTGAGGTCAACGGAAGATAACACCATCAAACTCGCGCCTGTAAAGGAGCTGCTCAAGGCTGGAACCGCTTTGAAGGGTGAACTGCGGCACGCGGCGTCGGATTCGTTCTCGCTCGGCTCAGTCCAGTGGAAGATTGTAATGCTGGAGATATTCAACCAAGGGCGTCCTCTAGTCATGAACTGTCTCGATCACCACACCTAAAGCCCTCGAGGATCCTGACGTAGGGGCGCCCGCGGTGAGATGGTTCACTCGTGGGCCACGATCGCCCTCCGGAATAATAGGGGAAATGACCCTACGGTGTGCCACGTGGATGATTAGATCATCCTGTTTGGGCTCCGCAAGTGATGCGGCCTGGCTGGCCAAAGCATCTGCTCGACTGTTCCGCGACCGGGGAATGTGAACGACCTCTGGCTAGGAGGGGATCTTAGCCATTAGATGGAGGATGCACTCTAGCAATGACACGAGTTTTGGCTTTCTGACAGCGTAGTCACCATTGACCTGTTTGATGACCGGCTCAGAGTCCCCCTTTACAAACAGATGGGGTACGTCAACCTCCAGAGCCAACTCGAGACCAGTGATGAGGGCATGATATTCTTCCTCATTGTTGGTGAAGCCTTCTGACAACAGGAATGAATATGGCAGAACAGCTTGCTCCGGGGTGATGAATATGATACCTAGACCCACTCTGTTAAGCCTAGGATCATTGATCCTTCTACCGGTGGATCTCTGGGAGGCACCATCAAAGTGCATCTACCAGCATGGGATGACATGATCGACTGAGATGATTGCCTCATCAGGAAATCCTAGATCTAGCGGGTGGTCCGTGGAGGTTTGGTGGTCAGCTAAGAAATCTGCCAACTCCTATCCTTTGACGGACTTCTAAGGACAAACCTGATGTCGAACTGCTGGAGGATCACCGCCCAGTGTTCGAATCGGCCAGTCAACATAGGTCGGTTCGGGATTTATTTCAACGGGTCTACCCGAGAGACCAGCTATACCTCGTGGTGCTGCAAGTAATGCCGCAATTTCTGCATGGCAAATACGAGCGCCAGACAGCTCTTCTTGATGGGAGAATATCTAATTTCCGCATCGAGGAGCATGCGGCTGAGGAAGTAAAGGTTATTCTATATTCCTTCATTGTTCTTCTGGGTGAGAAGGGTGTTGAGTGATCGCTCCAGGGCAGTCACGTAAAGGACCAGTGGCTTTCTGGGAACGGGTGGCATGAGGACCGGAGGATGAAGTAGATACTGCTTGATTTCCTCAAAAATGACCTGACACTCTTTGTACCATTCATAGGCGGCGCCTTTCTTCATGAGTCGAGAAAAGGGCTTACACTTGCCGGGCAGATTCGCGATGAATCGGCGTATATAGGCTAAGTGGCCTTGGAGGCCTCGAAGCTCCCGAATATTACTCGGGGGAGGCATTTGACTGATGGCCTTGATCTTCTCTAGGTTGATCTTGATGCCTCAATACCTATCAATGAAGCCAATAATCTTTCTGGAGGTGACCCCGAAGGCACACTTCAACGGGTTCATCTTCAAGTGGTGAGAACGGAGGAAGCCGAACACTTTCTCATGGTCTTTGAGATGGCCCTGGCACTGACGAGATTTAACCACCTGGTCGTCTACGTAACACTCCACCAGTGTCTCAAAGATTGGCTTGAATATGCGGTGCATAGCCCATTGCTAGGTGACACCCACATTCTTCAGGCTGAAGGGCATAACCTGGTAGCATAATGTATCCTATGGGGCCCTAAAGGCAGTTAAATCTTCATCCTCGGGGGCCATCTAGATTTGGTTGTACCCAGAGTACCCATCCATGAAGGAGAGGGCTTGGAACCCGGCTGTGTCATCGATCAACAACTCTGTCATGGGAAGGGGAAGTCATCCTTCGGACAGTGGCGATTGAGATCACGGAAGTCGATGAAGACCCTGATATGCCTGTTCTTCTTCCTGACTGGCATAATGTTTGCTAGCCACCTGGGGTACAGGACTTCCTTGATGAAGTTGGACTTGATGAGCTTATCAACTTCGGCCTCAAAAATGGCACCATGAGAGGGGTGTATCTTTCTGGGAGGCTGCTTGAACCCGCAATGGTTTGCTGGTAGGCCAAGGCAGTGGATGGATACCTAGGGATCTAGTCCCAGCATCTCGTCATAACTCCAGGAAAACACATCATGATGTTGTCTGAGGAAGTCTATATACCGTTTTCATTCCTTAGGGGGCATAGCGACACTGACCAATGTGGGTCTCGGGTCCTCCTCGCTACTGAGGTTCACCTGCACTAACTCGTCGACCATGGTGGAGACGCCCTCCTCAAAGGCAGGAGGAGCATCTTCCATGTCCTCCTCTCCACTTGTGGAAGGATCGTCCATGGGGGGAGCCGTTTCGGGGCTGTCAGACCCTGATGGGAAGCTGGTGCCAGCATAGGCGGCAAAGGTCGTCACGTCCGGAGACCCATGCACTGCGGAGACCATGGCAATGAAGGTGGTTGATCCAATCCCATCTGGCCTCTGGCCCAAGGGGCCACGCTTTACGACATCAATGCCGTAGTGGCGTGTTGGCTTGAGCTGGTCGATTCCGGCCTGGTGAAACAGACGCGTATGACGTACTACCGTTTCCATGAGCCCAACTTCCCGATATCGCACAGGGGTAGGAGGCTCGGGGATCACCTGAGCCTGGTTGGTGTAAGAGTACGAGGTGATTTCCCACCGTCTCATAAACCCGAAAATATACCTTCCTCTGGTACCCGAGTCAATAAAGGACTCTCTCATATCGGGGGTCGTAGCCTCCAAACGATGGATTGGGAAGACATATGTGTCATCCAAACCTGCCCAGGGATCACTCACGACAGTGGCGGGCTCGACCTCACCTACTAGGATCTTCTTGTCCTTGCTCTTGTAATAGCCAACGTCCAGGTAACGGTCTTCACAAGAGGAAAACGGACACGCGTCTCCTTGGAGCATGCCCACTCGACCCTTAAGGGAGTATTTGAGGCACTAGTGATACGATGAGGGGACCGCCGCGTGGAGGTGGAGCCACGGCCTGCCCATCAACGTGTTGTAGGCGGTGTCCTAAGAGATAACCATGAATTCGGTATCGGCAATCAGGCCACCGAACTGGGTCTTCAGAACAATCTTGCCGAGTGGAGTTTGCTGGGTCATGTCATACCCCTGGATCCTGAGGTCAGAGGGAGTTAAATCATCCTCAGACAACCCTAGTTTATGCAGTGTCCAAGTTGGGATCAGGTTAATCCTGAAACCTATGTTGACAAGACAGCGGAGGACTTCCACGCCATTAAATTGGCCAGTGATGTACAGTGGGAGGATGTGCCCGTGTATGGGAAGGTCTTCATCTTCACCGAAAAATGAAATAACCGCCTGACATTCGGCGTCCTCAATCACCTCGGTGTGGAAGGCTTCTGTGGCTGCTACCTCCGTTTCAAACTGGAGGGGGCTCCTTAAAGCCTCGGCGAGCGCCTCACACATCTCAGACGACAGAAAAAGGGCCTCAAGGATAGAAAGCCTTGCTGTAATGGTGGCCAAGTGCTTCAGAACATCATAATTTCGATCCAAACGCGACCTTCTTCTTACAGGAGGTCGCTCAGCGATTGGAGGTGTGACGGGCCCTGCTAGCGGGGCCGGTGACTGACTAGTACTAGGCACGTCCAGCTGTTCACTAGCCGATGCCCGGGAGGTGGTTGTCGTGCTAGGATCGGAAGGCTGCAGTCGGACGGTGGCAGGGTAAGGCTGTTGCGACACGGATGAGGTGGTTCCGCCTGATCCAACAACACAAACGGAGGTGCAGGGGAACCTATTAACACCGGGTGAGGGAGCCACGTGTGCAGCTCTCTGTACCGGGCCTGCTACCTGGTCTCGGTAGCGTGCACCGCTTGACTGGATGTGACGACTACCGTGCCCCGGCGATTCACGTATCCACAGCTCCGCTGACGTTGGCAGCGACATGGGACATTGGGGAGGTCCACCTGGCGTTCCTCATCGTCGGGATCCAAAAAGGGATTTACCATCTCTACGGTGTTAACTGAAGCATACCTTGGGCTTTCACTCGAGGATTCATCCACTACCAGATAGAGTGTTGGAGGTATCCCCATCTCTAGGGGCATAAAATAGCCAAGCATACGGGAAGATGATGGCACTGGCAGGGCGCGTTCTTTCTTCTTGCGCCGCTGCTTGCTCTTCTGGGAAGAGGTAAGCCGGGAAAACTATGCTGAAGCGGTGCTCGCAGACTCTGAGGGCCCTAGATGACTCAGGAGGGCATGGATGATTCCATGGGAATGGGCGACCGTCCTGCCGGCCATCCATTCGTTATAATTCCAGGACCCACGATCGGAAACCTTTTCCCACTCATCCCCATTGTCACTGCTGCCATCTAATCTCACAAAAACACATGCCACCTGTGATGGGGTCGGGCCCAACCTGACAATGTTGTTGTCAATCTGGTCTTGGAGCCAGTCCTTGAACACATAGCATCACTGGATGGTGTGTCCTAGAATCTGGTGATAAGGGCAGTAGTTAGGGTGATCAGTGAGACATGCCTCTTCTAGCTTCCGGCACTCAGGAAGTCGCACGATCCTCTACTCCAAGGTGCTACGGAAATAACCGGGGACCTAGGCCTTTCCAAACGAGTAAGTCTGATTACTTCTGTCTGGGAAGGTGGATCTTGGAGGCTAACCTTGACTAGGGGCTAGAGGAGCAGGCAGAGGAGGAAGAGCATGATTATCTCACCTAGGTGGTGGCAGTGCGTTACGCGGATGCGCCTGACGGTTTTGAGGCGGTCGCTCCTTGGATGGAGGCTGTGCTCGTGGGGGTGGACCCCTATGAGGCAGCTGATCTTGCCTTAATGGTAGCAACTCTAGCTGTTTGGGGGGCCTCTATCTAGGCCACAGTAGTGGGCTCGGCTCTGGCGGCTCTCCTGGTAGAGATTACAGGAGGCGGCAGACGTGCCTGACTGGCCTGTTGCAGGGCTTCCTCGAGGCGCTGAGCCTTGTCTGAGAAGTCCCAAAACCCTCCAGGGTAATTATGATTGATCAGGGAAGGAACCAACTCTGCCTTGGCATTCCCTACACACATTGTCAGTAATTGCTCCTGAGTTAGTGTCATGTCAAGGGAGTACGTGAGTCCCTTCCACCGGGCGACGAAGTCCGTGACTCGCTCATCGGGCCTTTTTTTGCACCTGAAGAGGTCTGCAATGTTCGTCTTCCAGGTTGTGGAACTGAACTGGTAGAGGAATTTCCGATGAAGGTCCTCCCAGCTAGTCACAGATCCAACAGGGAGCTGGCTGTACCAGACGAATGCTGGTCCTTCTAGTGTCTGAACGAAGCAACAGATCTTTGCAGCCTCTTGCTGCGCCCGAGTCCCTAACAGAGGCCCACACCACGAGTTGAAGTGGGCAGGTGTTGTGGCGGGTCTCCGGTCTCGTTAAAGGGGGTGAAAGTGGGGTTCCCAAATCCCGACGGGGCCGGCATATCATCCACCCATGTTGGGTACGGCATGCCATCCGATGGGATTTCCACCTGCCGAGTTCCGAGGGCCTCCAAGCGGGCAATGAGTACTTCCATCAGATCGTCCGGACGCTGATTCTTGTTCTGACAGGGATGTCTAATCACAAGGGCATTTCCAGGATCTTTGATACGGTAGTCAAGCTTAGCAGCTCGCGGGGCGGCTAGCGGAGTGACTCTCGGGGCGGCGGGAGGAAACCGAGTAGGGTCCCCAAGGTGGTCCTGCCGCTCGGGAGGGTTCGGCAAAACATATCGCGCCCTCTTGCCATGGGTTCCATCCTCTCCCATGTTGGTGAATGCAACATGGTCACAGTTTCCTGGGGGAATCTCGGCAAGGGGTAGATGCTCCTGCCCCTGCTTTCCTGGTCTAGGGTTACCGTAGTCAGGCCGGCGCTCTGCAATGCGTTCGGCCAAGAGCTCATCAACCAGCCTCTTTTTCTCAGCAAGCTGTTGGAGTAGAGTGGCCTTCTCAGGATCTTCCTCTGCCTTCTAACCCGAGGTAGATGGGTCGGTGAGTTTGACAGGCCTGATGGGCTCTTTACCCTTGCTGATGTTTCGGCTCAGTGTCAGTGCCTCCGTGGGTACAGGGAGACCTTGGAGGCTCCTCTGTTGGCGAGTAATCCTCCCAGATGGGTCTAGTAGTGGCTTTTCCTCAGGGTGTGAGTCCTCATCGAGGGGATCCACACCATTTCCCTTATCTTAAAGGTCATCCATGTTGACTGCCACTACCCTTGGCGACGTTCCCTCAGGACTGCCCAGTGAATCGGGTTGTCGGCGGATCACACAAAAAAGAAGGGCAGCGTACTGCCCCCATCCGCGGACGTGCGCGTCGGAGTTGGATTCCTCAATAACTTTGTAGAGTACTTTAAAACTCTGGACACATTGTTGCTGGAGGGCCCCGTGGTGGCCTAGTTACTCAGGGTGCCGAACCGCAGGGAGCGCTGCCAGGTCGACCCGATGGCACTGCTCAACGATATCCTCGAGATGTGCTTGGCTCCCGGGATAAGGCGCTAGCTGATGGTGAAGACTGGAGTGAGTCACCCGAAGAGTCTGGTATAAGCATTCAAACTCTCCCGGGGTGAGTGACTCTGGCATATCAAAATCTGATCCTGCGACTGGTCAAAACTTCTCAGGGAAGTGGCCCGCTGCGAGGATGGTCCAGAAGCTCCATGACTCTGGTTCGGGGTCTGGACCTTACTGCCCTTGCTCGTCAACAGAGAATAGTCGGGGAACTGGAAACGGCGTCGAGGTAGGTCAGCGGGCCGGTGGGCTGGCCGGAAGGGAGTACGGCGAACAGGACGATTAGCCGTCGATCCCTGAGTCATCCTTCAAGGGTTGCAGTGCCATGGCTGCCACGTCGCGATAGGATGGGTCGACGAATGGGCCTCCTGTCACAGCATCGTTTCTTGCTGAGGGTGTGTCACCTCACGACTCATTGGTCGGTCCCCAAAAATGTTCCCCACCCTTCCTAACAGGGGCGGAAGGTGCTTCTGGGGAGGCCAGTGGCAACTGCGGGTTTGACCCCTAGGGGTACGCCAAGTCCTCATCCTCCTGGATATACCTTCGGAGGGAGGAGGTAATCATACGGATCATGCATTCGGGGAGTACGAGACTGACTCTCCGCATCCCCATCCCTGCCCTCAACTCGAAGGGTTGGGGTGAAGGTTCCATCATCGAGTCGTACTCCACCTCATAATCCGAGAAACGGACTGGTCTTGTTTCTATCCGGACTCCCCTCACATTCCTCTTACAGCAACGACGCCCGACCTTCCTTCCCATGGGTGGCTCCTAAGGGTAAGGATGATTTCCATTAAGGAGTACCCTGGCCGTGATAGAGATGGGGAAGAGGGGACTGAAGGCCGGGGTGTGGGAAGCACCGGGACAGATGTCGAAAGGGACATTGGGAGGACCTCCATGTGAGTGATTGACTGGATATGCAATGGCTCCATACTCGCGGCCAGCAGTAGGGAGAGTGACCTCATACCTAGTGTACTGGGAACTGGATAGAGTCATACACGAAGCGTAGTCGTCACGAAGAAGACATAGGCTTTCTAGATCAGTTTCATGGAATGATCCTTCATTGTGGGTGGCACTACCGCGGATTGGTCCGCGGTGGCCATTTCCAGTGCCTGCGACCGGGAGATTAGACCCAACTTGCCTGCAGGGCGTTCGGGGGTTCGATCCCAGTCGGGCATGTGACTGCCCCTACTCAACGTGTGCGGGAGCCTGGTAACAGAGGTCAGTAGTGGCTCGGGCCACAGTGGTTGCTGATGTTGGTGCCACAGGATAGGCATTCTCTTCCGCTCGCGCCCGACGCCGGCGTCGGGTCAGATGGGTCGGAGTCGGTGGTGTGGGCATGAAGATTGCCTGCTCCTCAGTTCGAGGAGTCGGGTGGCAGCATCGACGTTGCCCGGCAGGGTTTCTTGCTATTAACCCCTGGGACAGGTCTCCGATCTGGCGGACCCATACATCCCCTACCTCATTGGCGTAGGGGAGGGATGTGTCAAGGTACTCCGGGGATAGACTCCCAAAGTTGTTGAACATCAGAGTGGGGAGCGGTGGCTCACTGCACGGCCCTCGGGGGCGGCGATGGTGGTGAGGCGTAGCCGCCTCTAGATCCAAACGGGCCATGCCCCTGGTGGGGATGATCTCTTCCTCGTCGTACCTACGAACCAAGTTGTTGATCACCCTTCGCTGGATGATTTATTTACGGGGAGAGTGGGTATGAGCGCCCGAAAACTAAGATGGTCGGAGTTGGAGAAATCGTGGAAAGGGTGGGACCGCGCGGGGTGGCCACGTCGGTACTTCCCATGCCCCTGCGCCGATGGGCAGGTGGCGATCGAGCTCTGAATGCAGTGATCTGATTCCTGTAAGCAGGGAGATGAACCCATTAGTATCAATAGGAAAAGAGATCAACAACCAATAGCCCAGCATCATTCCGTCTTCCATAGTCGGCGAGAGGGATCCACACTGACGACGTCGCAGAACGGAGTGGTCAACATCCTGACAGCCTCGACCTCTGGCGGGTTCCACGTCCTAGTGATAGGTACCCGGACCTAATGACATGCTAATCTTATGACACCCCGAACTCTATAATTCTTCGTATTGGGGAGAATATCTTCATGTCGGGTTCACCATTTTTATGTTTCTGACACTTTCACCGGGGCGCGCGCATCCGTCTGTGGGGAGGACACGCTGCTTGTTGCCCCGCATTCCCTCTTTCCAATGGCGGCCGACATCCGTTCCTTGTTCATGGATGTCTACTCCTTGATTGAAACCAGGATGATGGGATTTTGGTTCTTCCTTCTGTGGATTCCTCCTCGGAACTCGTCACCTAGTCCGGGTCTCCCTCATAGATTTAAGACGGGTTCGTGAAGCTCATTCCCAGTTCCATATCTACATGGATGCTAGTTAATTATGCTGCTTCCGTCAAGATGCTCCAAGGGGTCTTGTTGGGGCAGCAACCTTTGGTGAGGAGAATGGTCACGTTGGGGTGTCGTTTGCATGTCTGTCTTCTGTCCCTTATCACAGGGCTTCTCGTGGGCGCGGAATCCTGAGGCATCCCACATCGAATACAGGGAATGTGTTCCATATGAGGTTTTCCTCATCTTCCCATGCTTAACATGGGGTATGTCACGAGTTTAACATCTTGCGGAGATAGATCGGGCTGAAGGACCCCCAGGGGGAACACCGATGTTGGGGCCAGAATGTGGGCATCTTCCCAGATGTCATGGAGTGGGATGGGGTGGCATGATCTCACCGAGATGTGACGGCCCGAGTAAGGATTAGAATGGATGGTGGAGTGACAGGCTTTAACATTTTTGAGGCTTCTTACATATCCCCATGGCAGGGAATCGAAGTCCGCGTAGTTCGGTGGTACGGTGGGACACCTGGAGAGGTGAACCGTGAGAATGAACGCATGGATTGGAGCCTAGAGGAAGTGTGATCTCCGGGCTAGGGCATTAGATTCCCAAGGAACGTGGGCTCAAGGGGAATGTCAGGATGAGACATGGGTGTGAGACATGGGGCTTATGATCTGAGACGGCCCAAGAGGGGTAATAAAGTTTAATGTCGTGCGGGACGAGATACAGTTTAACGTCATGCAGGACGAGAATCAGTTTAACGTCATGCTGGACGAGGGCATATAGTTTAATGTCATTCTATATGAGGGATTTGGAGCTTATGCTCTGAGGCGACCCATGGTGGTCGGGGAACCGACGTGGAGAGGTCGGAATGACCGAGTGGTGGGTTTGATCCTCGTGGAGGCTTCCTACGTTCCATGCGTTAGCACGGATCAAAGTCCATGTAGTTCGCTGGGATGTGACTTACACTCTGAGGCGGCCCATAGAGGATGTCATGGTCGATGCGTGATCTAAGCCCACGTGAGTCATGATTAGTGTGAGGAACAAGAGGCAGTAGGGACCAGATGATCACCTCACAAAGGGTGCATCCGTGAGAAGCGGAATGGGGATTATGTGTTGAGCCGCCCAAATAGGAAACAGGGGCTTACGCGTGGTTAGCGGCCCTTGGTGCCAGGGCTTACTCTAGGGTGGAGGCCTGTGGTGCGACAAAGCGCAGTGGGAAAGGGACTCCACTGACCTTAGCAGGGGGAAGTACGGAGATGCACGGGTGCAACCTTCCGTTGAGAGGCTAGGGGGTTACGCTCTAAGGCAGCACTTCCCACGCGGACAAACGCCACTCCGACAAGGAGGATCTCATTCCATGCGAGGAAGACTCCATTACCGTGGAGACGAGTGGGCGTAAAGAATGCCCGAACTGGGGGGGGGCCTACGTGCGAAGCATGGGGTCGGACCACAGTTTAACGTCATGTGTTAAGGATGAGGAGCATAGCAATTTAATGTCCTGCATCTTGGACGAGGTGGGTTCACTCCACACCCCTAGGGCTTACATGCCCAATTCCCTATACCCCTTGTGGGAGGGAAGGCATTGGCAAGGCCTTAGTGAAGGGGGGGCACAGGAGGAACCATCGAGGGGTCCACATTAGCGTGGCTATGTGAAGAAGCAATAGCTGTTAGCGTGCCTATGCGGAGAAGCATAAGGCAAAGCAACGCAATGGGAAACACCGCCCAAGGGACCATGAGGTTACTTCATACGAGCCTGGAAGGCCGTACGGGAAAACAATGCATGGCGAGCATGCCCGGCAGGGGAGACATCAGGTGCCGGTGCAGAGATGCAGCCAAGGGGCGTCAAGGTGAGGGGTCCTGGGTTTTGCGCGCAAAGAGAACATTTGCACGCAAAACACCAGGATGGCGCGTAATAGGGACAGAGAATTGCACGTGGAAAGGGTATTGCACCCACAGTATTGCGTGCACGGAAGGGGATTGCGCACACGGGATACGGATTGCATGCAAGGAAGGAACCCGGAGGTGGGGAAAAATTCACTTAAGCCAGTGGAGTTGCGCGCAAAGCCGAACCCCGGGGCAAGGTTACACGAAAAGGGGAATTACCTGGAAGTCATATTGCATGCGGGGGGAGTCAAATTGTGCGCACGGGAGCCGATCCGAAGTCCGCAACCCCCTAACCGCTTGGGGTTGCCTTCTATTTATAGGCATTGGCTGGCGCGGAATCTAGGCGGCGCATGAAATCTTCCGCTCCGGGAGCCGTCGGCACGCAAAACCTCGCCGTGAAGAACCGGGGCATGGAAAAATTGTGCGCCTCATTAGCTTGATTACGCGAATCCCGGGGATACTTCGTGTGCACAACAATATTTTGTGCGGATTCTCCTTTATTTCGCACACCACTTACCGGGCCTCCGGATTGGGCCTCTAATTAATTATTTCCTAATAATGCTGATTTTCTTACTTTTCTTTTTAATTGATTCATTTTTATAGTTATTTGTTAAATTTTTTTTTATAATTTATTCATTTTTAATATTTTTTTAAATATTTATTCTTTAAAATTTAATGTTTTTATTTGGTTTTAATGTAAATATATAATACGAATTTATCTTTTTTTTCATTTTTTAATAATTTATATAATTAATAATATTTATTCATTTTTTTTATTTTTATATATTTATTTTTAGATATTGAATTACACTTATTTATATCATTTATATATATATGATTATTTTTTCATTATTTTTTAAATTTTTTTAATTTTTTTACAATTTATTCATTTTTAATATATATATATTTAAAAAATTATTTTATTTTATATAATTCTTATTAATGATTTCTAAAAATTGTTCATAATGATAGGTTTAATCAAATATAATATACAATATTTTGATAAAACCTATCTTTATGAGCACCAACTTTGAACATAGATAGTGTTATGTTTTATGAGTGTTAAAATGAATTGATAAAGACTCGTCTTTAGAAGAGCTAGGAGTCAACACTGATAAATATTAGTTTTATAAGAAGTTTTTATTTTTTCACTGATAAAGCCTATATTTATCCATTCATTTTATAAATAACTTACCACTCTTTATTCCTATTAAATAAAACCCTAAAATAAAACCTCGTCTCTAGTGCCATCCAATCTCTCATAGAATTGAACCTTCACCAGCGCTCACCCTTGAACTTTTCGGATGAATCGAAACTCTCAAAACCCAAGGTATGTGATTCATTCTTCTCATTATTAGTTGACCTTGCATTATTTGTGTGTTTTTAATTTTTCGAAAGGGTTTAGGTTTGTCACGTGATCCATAGAACTCAAAGATACTTGAGACCTGTTAATCCAAAACGCCTCATGTTCCCCACTCTCATGCCAAGTATACCATCTCCTACCCAATTTTCCTCCCAGGGAATCATTTTAGTTTTATTTCAACTTGATTGATCAATCTTTAATGTAGCATAAAGATAAACCTTCCATAAACCAGGGACCAAATAGCCATGATTTAATATTCTTTTTTAGTGTCATGTCCTTAGAAGTAAAAAACTAAAATTTAAATAATTACATGGTTGGATAGACCTCAAGTGTGGATTTTTACATGCAATGATTTCATAATGAAATCTATGTTTTAATTCATTTTCATATATTCTAATTTTTTTTTTAAAACATTAGTTCATATTGATAATAATTATCTATCACTATAATTAATATGTTTTCTACTATGAAAGCTAAACCATACCATGAAAATGATTACAATAATAACTTGGAACCAGTTTTTTCTATTATGTGTGGAACACACACACATTCATAATTAAGGGAAAACCCCACTTTCAATCACAAAAATCCTTTTTGGTTAAATCGTATCCAATTTAATTTTAATTAATTTCTACCAATTATAAATAGTAATTTTATTATTCTAGTATGGTTAATTAATACCAATTATTAATGCATTGATTATGTTTTTATTATTTCTGATGGAAAATGTTGTAATTTTGAACTCCCAATAATAATTTATAAATTTATATCAATTTAAATTTATTTTTTATTTATTTTTCCTATGTATATATTCACCCTTTTATTTTAATTTGATTGTTTTATTTTCAATTAGGATAGAATATATTTTAAATTTGAATATTCTTTATCATCTATTGTTGATTAGTCACCATTTTATTTTTTGTAGCTTTATGTTTTCCTAAATTTGAAAATACCAAATGCTTCCTTTCTTAATTTTTTTATTTTTTCAGATATACATATATTTTTTCATATTTATATATTGATTTTATATATATATATATACATAAGATTAATTATCGATGAAATGGATTATACTAGTTAAATAGATTAATTTCTATTGTTTTCTTTACACATTCTCAACAAAAATTCATATTGTTGTTGTATGATATATAAATGGTAAAATATGATAATTTTGATTCATTCATTTGAAATCATGTTTTATGAATTATATTTTAAATTTTTTCCTTTTTTATTATGAATATTTTAATGCATAGTCATATCTTAGAATCCAATAGATTTTGAGTTTTCTTCATAAAAAATATATTATTCATTTTCTATTTCATGGATAATTTTCTTAAATTCAATTGCTAACAAGTAGAAATTATCCAATTTAAAATTAATACCATGATATTTTTATAGTATTTTTTGATAGTGTGTAAACATGAATTATTTATCGAAAATTAAATCTATAGTATAATCCAAGAACTATAGTTGCGGCAGCACTATAGCAAGTACTATAGTAGACCGAGGTACTATAGCAGAAACTCTCATGTTGGTAGGCACTGTAGCAGCCCAGGGTAGTATATAATCACTATGAACCAGTGGGCCTTTGGGTAAAAATACGGGCCAATGTGTTAAGTAATGGTATTTCATGCCCACTAGGCCTACGGTCTATGTAATGGGCTTCATGCCCACAGGGTGTAATGACCCGAAATTTTGAATAAATCTTGTTTCCTAATTTTGTGTGTTATTTTATTTTATACTCAACAAAACTGTTTCATTTAATAACATGAGTATATTTAAAATGAGACCGTTTGGTTTCAACTTTTCTATGACCATTGGTCAATATGACTGTTGGAAACTAAATGTTGCGATTATTGTATCTAAATAAAAGTGATCTTGGTTAATTAATATAGAAAAGATTCGATGGCATCATTCAGTAGTCTTGGGACAATAGAAGCCCATCTAACAGCAATTGAGAAGAAGGTAGCACCACTGGGCTTTGGTCTGGACCAAACCCAAGCCAAACTTCATCGTGTGAAGCAAGAACGGAATCTCTTTTGAGATAACTTCATACTGATAAAAATTACTACTCATGCAATGTTGGCCGAGCCGCCCTTGGATTATCTCACCTTATCACACCCTACACTTAAGTCTGATGATGGAATTATAAGGGGCTATGTGACGAGCCCATAACTGCCTTGTGTAATCCTTTGATTTAAATAAAAATTGTGATTTCTTATTATGGTGAAGTTTGTGAATTTTTAAATGTCCGGATAAATATAGTATGCATATTATTGATGAATTTTTGGAAAAAGGATATTTTAAAATATTTATGTAAACATTAAATAATTAAAAATGTGTAAAGATTTTCAAAAAATGGTCTTCTATAGTTGTGTTCAGTATGAAATTTAGAGTCTAAGAAGATCAACTTAATTTTGATGAATAGTAAATTATGAATAGTGATTCTACACTTAGGATTAGTAATGTGACTAAATAGATTAGTAATCTCACTTAAATAGTTATTAATATAATTTAGGAACCTTGATTAAGTAATGTGATTCAATAAAAAAGGTAAATAACTGTTTTAGAAATTATTAGTCAAGTATTTGTTTTCTCAAGTGAAGAGTGTTTTTTAATTAAAAATTTAATTAAAAATATTTAGAAAATTATTTTTATCAAATGGAGTTCATTTTTGAATTCAGAGCATCGATATTAGGTTATGATGATTTTTGGGGTTTTTTCTAAAAAACTGAATTTTCAGTGAATAGAGTTTTTATTTAAAAATTAAATTAAAAATATTCAGAAAATTAATTTTTATAAAATGGAGTTTATTTTTGAATTCAGATCATTGAAATTATGTTAAGTTAAATATTTGGTATTTTTCTTATAAAGTTAAATTTTCGGTGAATAGGGAATTTTCAGTTTAGAGTTTTGGGTGTTTAATGACATCATTAATGATGTATTAAGTATATAATCAATATGGTCGACTTATGAATAGTAAGATACATTATGAGGTATCCCAAGTGTCCAATACCATGGGAAATCCCATGGTTTTTCCAATACCACCAATGAGGTATCCCTTGGCCATTAATGCCTTGTCCCTTCACTTCCCCTATAAATACCAAGCAATCCTCTCATCCTTTCCATTCCAAAATCCTCCTAAACTATTTTCTGGTCTTCTTACCTCCCAATGAGTCCTCCCAAAGTTCCCTAAAGCCTCCCAAGGTCTAAAACTTCAATATTTTCAAGTTACTCTTCAAGGTAAGGGATCTTACCTCTCTCTTTCTTTCCGTGTACTCTCTTTTATATCATTTCTTTTATGTTCCATGTCCTTATGTTGGGGATGTTATTTTATATTCATCATAAAGTCCTTTTTATGTTCATTTGATTAGATACCCCCTCTTGTTCTCATAAATTCATTTTATGAATGTTTAAATGGCATCATTAGGCTGCCGAATTTTTAAGGGATTCTTTCACCCTTTTCATTTTCAAGTTCTATTTTCATGTCAAGTCTTTCAAGTTCATTTTTATTATATTTGGGGATGATCTCTATATCTATCATACTTATCTTTTATGTTCATATGATGATATACCCTATTTGATCTCATCAATTCATTTTTTTATGTTTTAAGTGACGCCGTTAGGCTGCCAAATTTTCATAAGGGAAATATTATTTTTGTCTTCCTTCCATGTTTTTCATTTCATATGGTATGTCTTTAAAATTTAATTACCATGTTATTATATCCTTTATATTCTGTCCTTATACTATTTTATGGGTCATTTATGAGTGTTTAACCCATGTTCCATCTCTTTTCAATGTTTTCTAAAACCCTGCAACATAGCCGTTATGATGCCGAATTTTCGTCTCAAAATGTCTCTCTCTTTTTCTCAAATTATTTTATTTTATTAAGTTATTACTTAAAACTATTTATTCTACAAATTTATTAACATATATATCAAAAAGTTTATTTTAAATTCTTTTATTTACATCCATGAGACCCGCTTTCCTTTTCTTTGGGTGTAAAGTGACATAAAGATCACGTCTTTAAAGCAGTTTTTTAAATGTTATGATTGTGAAATGAAACCCATTTCATTTATGCTATATGGGTTATTTATGAAATTATTGATGATGATATATGTGTCTCACAAGATGATAAATACAAATTTAGAGGTGTGCCCTGATATCGCTTCAATGCATTGGGTAAAGACTTTATCTCTAGAGATGACCATTTTTAACGATACCTTGGTGAATAACCTTGGTAATTTTTAATGACACCTTGGGGATGGACCTTGGTGAAACGGAAATGATTGTCTATGTTAAAACTTTTAGCCACATCTTCAAGTTATGAAACATGTTATTTTTATTATTATATCCCTCATGATCTCTTTCTCATGCCTTAAAGTTATTTTTCATGACTTTTTGATGTATATCAAGTTCACATGTAAAATGTTTCCCTTGTTTCCCTTACTTGGCCATCTACTCACCCTTTCCTTTTATGTATGCTCCCAGGTTATGAGATGTTGTAATGAATTTAGTATGAACAATGAATAAGCCTTTCAAGTGTTTAAGAAGAATGTTTTATGTTGTCATGTATTAAGTTCCTGGTTTCCAAGACACTAAACCATAATGATCCTCAGTTTTGTATAATGTAATGAAAGTTAATGAGATAAAAAGGCGGGATTCTATAGTTGGTATCAAAGGATGGTTTAATTATTTGTGGAAATTAAAATATGAAAACTTTAGGAATAACCATATATAAAAGTTTAAATATTTGAAATATTTCTGGTATTTTGGTGAGTATTGATTAAGTGGGTTCCAAACAAATAAATCCATGTCTGGATACGAACAGGTAGGGGTGGATCTAGCACAGATATTCCTAGGAGTGAAAAATCTGACAAGGTGTTTCGGTCTTGACCCAGGGTAACCTTGTGCACGATAACGGGCCTTGCTGCACAATTGGTTTGACACTCCCTATGGATATTCTTTGGTAAATTCATATGCTTTGTATAAACCATTACTAAAGGCATAAAGATCAAATAAAATAAAAATCCACATAAGAATATATGATCATGGATAACCTAGATTGGATCCTAGGGGATCACAAGTTAGATTATACATTTCTTCTACAAGTTTATCCTTCTATGCTTTAAGTTTCCTTTTCATGATTATTGGCTAAGTATTTAAGCCCCCTAATTATACTTTCTTTTCTTAGTTAATGGAAGGAAATGGTAGAACATGTCCCAACAACCAATGTGATAGGAAATGTGATGATTACCCTATTAATATGATAGGGATGAAGAGATAACAAGTTGAACATATTGTGATTATTCCAAACTAGCTATCAAAAATCACAATTAATAATTGGTACCTAGTTGAATGCCCAAATTCATCAAGGAAGAAGAAGATGAAGTCTCAAGGATGTTCATCTGATAAAGTTGATAAGTGAAAGAAGACCCAATTTACTTTGTGAAAAAAGTGTGGAAAGGGGCGCCAAGGATAAAGTCACAAAGGAACCAGGAGATGTCTTAAGTGTGGGGTGATACGGCATAAAGTAGCCAATTTCTTTAAAAATGGATAATGTGATGAATAGAGATAAGGTTCGATCTAATGTACCTTATACTTTTCAATGTCGTAAATGTGAAGAATTTGGACATTATCCAAGGAAATGATCTCTTAGAAGGGATGAGAAGCATGACGAGAATCAAAAATCTTCAAGGACATGGGAACAATGCAACTCATATGCTGAGATGGATCATGATGACTAAAGTACATGTAACTTCTTCTTAACAATTGTCTATGTCATGTTGTATTTTAGTTCATGCCCTATGAGCATATAATTAATGTTTTCTAAGAACATCAAGTCACTAACTAAGATGGTTATATATAATTAAGGGAAACATCTATTGTTATGTACCACATGTTGATGCTGTGAAGCAGTTCTTTTTGAAAAAAAAGAGATGATTAGGAGATTAAAAGATGATTATTATTTTGGAAGACGTTCACTATTTTGGGAACCCTATATGATCGGGGTAAATAGATTACTACGGTATTTTCTGTGAGGATTAAAGGTTGACTTATATTTTTAAGAATCGATGAATTTAAGGTGAAATTATAGTAATTTAGGTTACTTATCTAAATGATTAACCTATCTTGGTGAAAATATGTTAAGGTTAGTTACTTTTGTTATAAGATGTTAGGAGTGGTTGATATTTTTTGTAGATAAATGATAAATATTATCATGGAAGACTATGTTATCAAATCCTTCTTGTATTTGGGTTTCAATCTTAGTTTGGTTTATTTTGAGGAATTTTAAGGATAGTTATATATGGAATGGTCTATGATGAACTTTGGTTAGTACCGTGGAATTTTGAATATTTAAAAGAAGTTTCCCTTCCAATGGGGTTCTTTCTTTTTGAAGAGTTTTTTATCTTACCCTTTCTATTTTTGGGATAATTTTTAAAGATAGAAGAAATAGATAGTTAATATTTTGTAGATTATTTGATTATCTAGAAGATGATTCTTGTGCTTTTGATGAGACCAAGTGATTTTTGAATGCTCATCGTTTGGAGAAAAGATTAGTTTTTGTAGAAAATTATTAAAGGATGAAACTCTACTTGAAGGTAGGTATATTTCCTTATGTTTTTATTCTATATAGTAAATGAATTCATCAAAATTATGAAAAGGAATGTAAAATAAAAATGTTTTTTGTTTACGTTTTCTACTGGGAAATCAAATACTGTTTAACCCATCCCAAGTTTTTGATTTTCTAGTGGTTAACTTTCTCCTAATCATATTTTCTATCACTCTCCATCAGAACTTGACCGTTTATTTTCTCTTCCAAATCAATGTTTTCCTACATGGATGGGTTAACTCAGGTGACCTTTATACTTCCCTTTCTTTATTTTAATGTAATAGTTTTACTGAATCCTTTTATGATGTAATACATTAAATGAAATTTCCAAGCCCAATTTTAAAAATTACGAGGATGAAATTTCATAAGGGGGAAGAATGTAATGACACGAAATTTTGAATAAATATTATTTCCTAATTTTGTGTGTTATTTTATTTTATACTCAAAAAAACTGTTTCATTTTATAACATGAGTATAATTAAAATGAGACCGTTGGGTTTCGACTTTTATATGACTATTGGTCAATATAAACATTGGAAACTAAATGCGGTGATTATTGTCTTTAAATACAAGTGATCTTGGTTAATTAATATAGAAAAGATTTGATGGCCTCATCTAGTAGTCTTGGGCCAATTGAAGCCCATCTAACAGAACTTGGGAAGGAGGTAGCACCACTGGGCTTTGCTCTGGACCAAACCCAAGCCGAACTTCATCGTGTGAAGCTAGAATGGAATTTCCTTTGTGAGAAGTTCAAACTGATAGAAATTACTACTCGTGCGATGTTGTCTGAGCCTCCCTCGGATTCACTCAACTTAGCACAACTTTTACTTATGTCCTATGCTGGAATTATAAGGGGCTATGTGACGAGACCATAACTGCCTTGTATAATCCTTTGATTTAAATAAAAATTGTGATTTCTTATTATGGTGAATTTTGTGAATTTTTTAATGTCCGGATAAATATAGTATGCATATTATTGATGGATTTTTGGAAAAAGGATATTTTAAAATATTTATTTAAACCTTAAATAATTAAAAATGTTTAATGATTTTCAAAAAATGGTCTTCTACAGTTGTGTTCAGTATGAAATTTAGAGTCTAAAAAGATCAACATAATTTTTGATGAATAGAAAATTATGAATAGTGATTTTACGCTTAGGATTGGTAATGTGACCAAATAGATTAGTAATCTCACTTAAATAAAGTATTAATATAATTTAAGAACCTTGATTAAGTAATGTGATTCAATAAAATAGGTAAATAACTGTTTCAAAAATTTTTAGTCAAGTATTTGTTTTCTCAGGTGAATTGTTTTTTTTAATTAAAATTTTAATTAAAAAAATTTAGAAAATTATTTTTATCAAATAGAGTTCATTTTTGAATTCAGAGCATCGATATTTGGTTTTGGTGATTTTTGGGGTTTTTTCTGAAAAAAATGAATTTTCAGTTAATAGTGTTTTTATTTAAAAATTAATTTAAAAATATTCAGCAAATTATTTTTTATAAAATGGAGTTATTTTTGAATTCAGAGAATTTATATTATTTTCAGGTAAATTTTTGGTATTTTTCTGAAAAAGTTGAATTTTCGGTGAATAATGAATTTTCAGTTTAGAGTTTCGGGTGTTCAATGACATCCTTTGTAACACCCAAGACTTTTATATTATATAAATCATCAAAGGAATATTTTTCTACACACAACACTTGCTTGGCTTGCTTTACACGAAATTGCAACCTTCCTCGATAGCTTGCGTCGTACGCAATACTGAGTTTCACTAAACAATGATATGCTAAAAAAATATTATTAAAACTCGCCATTATGAATAGTAATAACCACTTTTTGAAATTTTATAAATTTTATTTTTCAAAATGGACTTCATTTTTAAATTCGGAATATCGAAATTATCCTAGGGTGAAATTTTGGTATTTTTATGAAAACTTTCAATTTTTGTTGAATAGTGAAACCACTAAGTGGTAGTTAAAAAACTGAATTTTTCATAAAACATAATTTTACCGCTTCTGTGAGTGGAATTTCGAAAATCTGAGAGACACGGTTGGTGTCAGTACGTAAAATTTGGTTCAATGAGATGAAAATATTTTTTTGGTGATTAATAACTTTTTACTTTTTTTTACCACGGTTAAAAGTAAATAGGGTAATTAAGGGTAAATATGATATTATTAATACCCTAACACATGTCTTAATTCTATTGGACAAGTTTAATTCGACCATAAACAATCTTAGGAATAAAATATGACCATTTAGGCCCACTTGGATTAGATTAGGACATTTATTATTAATTTATTTAAAGAAGGGTTAAAATAGTTAAAATCAAAGTTTAATAAGTAAATAATTTCTAATATGGGGTTATACATAAGATAAATTCGACTATAAATATTCATTAGAAAGATAAAACGATTTCCGACATAATGGTATTTTATTTGTAATTTTTAGACAATAAATAATTTAATTTATACATGACACAAATATGATTTAGTAATTATCTTATTAATGAAATATTGACAAAATTTGATGTTATAAACACACAAATAAATGTAATTTGAGACTTTTTATGAATTAAACTAATTTTATAGATTAATATGACATGTTAGTATTGATTTAATTAAATTTTTTCTAACTAATAATTCTGTTATTATTTTCACAAAAATTAATTACTAAATAGTGTCAAAATTGACATAAAATAGTTTTTAAAAAAAATATTATATTAGTAATTGTTATTTTATTCCTAAAAATCTAAGTTTTGGCCAAATGACTTAGATAAGGTTATATATATTAATAATAAACAAATTGGGGTTCGTTTGTCTTCTTATAGTATGTTTATTAACCTTATAGTATAAGAACACAAGAAGACACGGTAAAAGTAAAATTATTTAACTTAATGTTAAATCTAAATGATAAGGTTAAAATAGGAACCTAAACCTATATAAATTCTGTTGGATGAGAGGATTGAGACCCATACCCACCTTAGCTTCGAAATAAATCAATTTGGAACTATTTAAAACCGAACGTGACTTTATAATAAAATAATAATTTTTTTTTCCAAAGGATCATCTCTCCTCCCTTATAAAAGGGCACTTCCTCCCCCTCTTCCTCACTCCACTTTGAGCCTTCAAGCTTGGCCAACCCCTGCCAATTTCTTCTCTACAATTCCCTAGAAAAATCCTAGAGGTTCTGGTCTTCTTCAAAGACCTATTTTAGTGCCCTAAAAGGAGGTCTCAAAGATGCACTTCAAAGAAGAGGTAATGTCTGTTATCGATTCTTTCATATTTATTTCTTCTTCCACTTCTTCTTATTTAGTTGTTTCATTATGTAGTAATAACATCAGTATCACTCATATACTTATATGTTATTATAATTATGAAACAACGCCATTTCACCATCTATCCAACCTACGGAAAAAGAAATCACCACGCGTGCGTACGTACGAAATACCGTCTCCACGCCGTGCTGTAATCTATTTTCCACCACCACCTTACTTGGATGGGTATAATGGTGTAAATAATGACTATATATGACTATTATAAAGCGATATGGATTCTAAAATAGTATACATGCACTCTAATACAATTCCACGATCATAGGAACGACATCATCACTCATGCGTACGTATGGAATACCGTCTCCACGATGTGATGTGACTCGTTCTACATGATATTCATTTCATAATTATTATATAAATGAATTGAATGAATGAATATGATATATATTATACTAATACCATTCTGGAAATTAGGTATCTATAACCTAAAGAGAAGAATAAGAATTTAGTCGACAAAACACGCATAAGAACAAAAAGTTATAAACACCCGAATAACAAGTAGCAATGAAATATTACTACTATGAAGCTAAGAATATGATCATATATGATATCATAAAAATAAGTATGATTCTTTAATAAGTCAATAACATTATTTAAATCATTATACAGGAGTTTCGGACACGTACAAAGCATATCAGACCTAAGGTAAGGGAAATATCACAATCTCATTTTTATCCGAGATTGTTTATAGTTTGAAATTTACTGGGGTGTATTTTATCATCCACATCCATGTTTCCCCAATATGTAATATTATTTCCATACAACTAAAGTTGTTTAAATCCAATTTTACCCTTCGGTTAATTTTTAGTAAAGGATATGAAAGGAATTTTTTTTCGTTTTTCGTACGAGGTACTTTTTGACTTTTCTGACAAAAGTACGAAGAATGTTTTTTTTAACTTATACAGAATGAATGGATTTTTTAAAAAATTATTTCCAAGAAGCTTCCTTTACGTTTTTTAAAGTTTATTTTTAATCAACTACTTTTAGTTTATAATTGTATTACATGTTAAGAAAGGAAAGGTATTTTTGAAGTAGAAAGGATATTTTCCTCAAGAATGGAGTTCAAGTGTTTTATCAAAATTATTTTCCATCTAAGATAATAAAGGGTTATGTTTCTATCCCTATTATTACATTGATTTGATTATGTTGTGATAGAATTATATTTATGAATTCCTTTATATTATATGAATTTATGATGTCACGATGTTTAAGATTCCCATTTTTATTACAAGGGTTATGAAATGATGTATGATTTATGATTTTGTGGCACACATAAGAATGGTATCATTATGAGATGGGTGGGACCTATATCTCCTTCCAATTCATTGGGTAAAGATTTTATATCTCATGAGATAGACATGGCTGGAATGGTAGGTTATACCGATTCAGTGAAACATGACTGAAACGAGGAGTGAACTCGGTTCAGAAATGGACTTTGTCCACTAAGATAGTCTTGGCAATGAGTCTTGACTAATAAGAAATGATTATCTATGATTATGTGTGTATGCCACAAAGTTTCATGTTTTAGGTTATGATTATTAGGATTACATTTCACTACTATGATTTATCCCATGTTATGAAATTATGATCTCTTTTGCAGGTTAGGATTTCCAAAAGTTACGTGCTTATGTATATGAAGTGATTGATATTTATTTTGTTTACCCTTACTGAGCATTTGAGCTCACCCTTTTGTATGTTTGATTTCCCTAGGTCAGGAAGAAGGTTATTAAGTAGAATATGCCAAAAAGGGACTCTAGATATGATGAAATAAATGGGAGGCAAAGTAGATGCTTTATGAACCAGTTGTTTATGTTTCCCAGTTTCTAAAGACACTATACCTATACGGTCCTTTCTTGGTTTTGTTATATGTTGTAATAAGTGTGATTCAATTATGAAGTAAGAACAATGTATGTAAACTATGGGTCGTTATAGTTGGTATCAAAGGAAATGTATAGTCAACCTTTGGAAACTAGGATGTGAAAGCCTTATTAAGAACCCTAAGGATAAGTCTAAGCATAGAACACAATCTTAGTGTTTCAGAAATGGCCATGAAAAACCTAGGATAAGACCTTAAGTGTGAAATTTTATTCTTGATTATGTGGTTTCCCTATTATAATTAGTGTTTCTCACACTATTTTTATTGGTTTTAGTCAATGGCTGGAACCCGAAGAAACCGTGTTAATGCAGAATGCGACGGGCAATGCAATGATAGCCCCACTGAGAAACCAAACGTTATGGGAGCTGGAATGCAAAATCTTGTAGCCATGCTCACACAAATTTCTCAAGCTATGAATCATGCCGGACTTCCAAACGAGCAAAGGAAGGAGCGACATTCTGTTGAATCCTTCATGAGACAGCGTCCACCTTCATTCAGCGGGTCTACTGATCCATTAGTTGCTGAACAATGGATTAGTACTACTGAAAATATATTTTCAGTTCTTCAATGTTCTGAGCATGATAAAGTCATCTTAGTAGTGTATCATTTGGAAGGTGATGCTGATCAATGGTGGAATCTTATTAAGAATATGTGGAAAAGGGATAAAATTGAGTCCATGGAATGGGATGAGTTCAAGAAATTATTTTTCAATAAGTACTTCCCTCATATTCTCCGAACAAAGATGGAGATAGAGTTTCTTGAACTGAAGCAAAAGGATGATGAATCTGTTGGTACCTATGAAACAAATTTTACAAGACTTTCAAGGTACGCTTCTAGTATTATTATCCAACCTGAGAGTAATATCGATCGATTCTTTAGTGGCTTAAAACCAAGTCTTCGAAGGGCCTTAGCCATAAGGGACTTCAATAGCTACGAGGAAATCATTCGATGTGCTCTAAAAGTTGAGATGGAGATTGGAGTAACCCATCAGTCATATGGGTTTGATAAGAAGAGGAAAATGGAATTCAATGGAAAATCTAAAGAGAACACTGAAAAGAAGATGAGCTTTCCCTTATGCTCAAAGTGTGGAAAAAACACGGAGGGAGTTCTCCTAAAGGGACAAGTAAATGTTTCAAATGTGGAAATGAAGGTCATCGGGCATTTGAATGCCGCGATGATGGGAAGAAGATGTCTAATGATGCAAACAAAGGAAGGGATACACAGAATTAACCTACTACACTTCAATGTTTCAAGTGCAAGGATATGGGACATTATGCCAATAAATGCCCTAATCTAAGGGTTGATGATGATGGTCGACTTCAACAAACTCTTAAGGCTAAAGACCAAGGAAAGTCACATGCAATTTCTATCAGCGATGTGGAGTATGATAACGATGTGGTGAAAGGTACACTTACCATACACTCTAAAGTAGAAAATGTTTTATTTGATTCTGGATCCACCCACTCCTTTATTTCTAAAGAATTTTCTAAGGGTATCACCGTATTACCTCAACAATTAGATGTTGAGTTAGCTGTGACAACACCTAATGGCACAACAGTCGCATCAAAAGATTATAATTCTTCTCCGATTGAAGTTTGTGGGAAAGTGATTCCTAGAAATCTTGTGATCCTTCCTATAGTGGAATTTGATGTAATTCTTGGCATGGATTGGATTTCTCTACATGGAGCTCATATCAATTGCCAAATAAGGGAAGTCACATTTCATATTCCAGATCAATCTATGATCGTCTATTGATGCAAGGATGAAAATAACCTTCCAGTGGAAATTTCTTCCATTTTATGGGTATTGATTCCACTAAATGAAGGTTATTTTTCTCAAATGGTTGGTGAGAAACTCACAATTAAGAATATTCCCATTGTACGGGAGTTTGATGATGTCTTTCCAGAGGAATTACTGGGTCTTCCACCGAATCGTGATGTTGAGTTTTCAATAGAACTAGTATCGGGTGCTTTTCCTATTTCAAAGACACCTTATAGAATGGCCCCAATTGAGTTGCAGGAATTGAAGAAGCAACTCCAAGAGAATCTTGATAAGGAGTTCATACGCCCTAGTGTGTCACCTTGGGGAGAACCTATTCTGTTTGTTAAGAAGAAAGATGGATCAATGAGACTCTACATTGATTATCGAGAACGTAACAAGATCACTATCAAGAACAAATATCCTCTCCTGCGCATTGATGACCTATTTGACCAACTACACGGAGCTCAATACTTTTCCAAGATTGATCTTCATTTCGGGTATCATCAATTAAGGGTCAAAAGGGAGGATATACCAAAGACGGCTTTCCGTACAAGGTATGGACACTATGAATTTATAGTGATGCCATTTGGTCTTACTAATGCCCCTACTATCTTCATGGATCTAATGAATAGAGTCTTTAGAGACTATCTTGATCAGTTTGTGGTAGTCTTTATAGATGATATTATTGTCTATTAAAAGAGCAAGGAAGAACATGAAGATCGCTTGAGAATTATATTGAAGACCCTGAGAAAGGAGAAGCTTTATGCCAAATTTACCAAGTGTGAATTTTGGCTTTAAAATGTTGCATTTTTGGGTCACATAATCTCAAAAGTGGGGATATCTGTGGATCCAGCAAAAATTGAGGTTATCGAAAGATGGTCGAGACCAACAACAGTAACAGAGATCCGAAGTTATCTTGGTTTGGCTGGATATTATCGACATTTTGTGAATTATTTTTCACGATTATCTAATCAACTCACCATGTTGACTCGGAAAGGAGTTAAGATTGTTTGGAAGGAGGAATGTGAAGAGAATTTCAAGGAGTTGAAAAGAATGTTATCCAGTGCACCTGTGCTCACACTTCCTTGTAGTGGAGAAAGGTTTGCGATCTACAATGATACATCCAAGAAGGGATTGGGGTGTGTTCTTATGCAAAATTATATGGTGATATCTTATGCCCCACGAAAGTTGAAAATACATGAGCAAAATTACCCAACTCATGATTTGGAGTTAGCTGCTGTAATCGTTGCATTAATGATTTAGAGGCATTACCTTTATGGTTAAAGGTGTGATATTTATACTGATCATAAAAGTTTAAAGTATATTTTCACACAAAAGGAGCTGAATATGTGCCAAAGAAGATGGTTGGAGCTGATTAAGGATTACGACTGCTCAATCCATTACCACCATGGGAAAGCAAACAAGGTGGAAGATGCATTAAGTCGATAAGACCATGCTAGTTTATCCATGATGAGGATCACAAAAGATCCAATATTTATGGACTTACAAAGGATGGATCTTGGAATTATAATGAAAGGGGAAAATTGTATCTTTCTCAAATGAATGTTCAACCATCTATACATGTGAAGATTAAAGAGGCATAGAAATATGATGTCGAGTTACAAAAGAAGGTGAGAAATGTTCCTGAATTAAACCTTGATTATGATGGGATAATAAAGTTCAGGAATTGGGTATGTGTTCCTCCCAACCTCGAATTAAAGGAGCTGCTGGATGAGGCTCATAGTTCTTCGTTCTCTATTCATCCTGGAAGCACGAAGATGTATAGGGACCTGAAAGAGTACTTCTGGTGGGATGGCATGAAAAGAGATGTTGCTGAATATGTCTCTCGATGCTTGGTTTGTCAACAAGTTAAATCTGAGAGACAAAAGTCTAAGGGGATGTTACAACCATTACCCATACCCGAATGGAAATGGGAAAACATCACTATGGACTTTGTCACAGGACTTCCTAAAACATCGAAAGGCAATAATGCAATCTGGGTCATAGTTGATCGTCTTACAAAGTTTTCACACTTCATTGCTATTAGAGAGGATTTCTCTCTGGATCAGCTTGACAGGATATATGTAAAGGAAGTGATAAGATTTCATGGAGTACCACTTTCTATTATATCTGATCGGGATCCGAGATTTACCTCGAAGTTCTGGTGAAGTCTTCAGCATACTCTGGATTCAGAGTTGAGTTTCAGCACTACTTACCATCCTCAGACAGACGGTCAGTCAGAGAGAACAATTCAAACTCTAGAAGATATGTTGAGAGCTTACTCTATGGATTTCAAAGGTGGTTGGGATCAACACCTACCTTTGGTGAAATTTTCGTATAATAATAGCTATCACTCCAGTATTCAGATGGATCTTTATGAAGCTCTCTATGGAATGAAATGAAGGACTCCAACTTGCCGGAATGAAGTTCTGGAAAGAAAGATATTAGGACCCGATCTCGTTGATGAAATGGAAGAAAAGGTAAGATCTATTCAACAACACATAAGAGGAGCACAGAGTCGACAGAAAAGTTATGCCGACAACCGAAGAAAAGACCTAGAGTTTTAAGTGGGTGATAAAGTGTTCTTACGAATATCTCCCTGGAAGAGGGTTATGAGATTTGGAAAGAAGGGGAAGTTGAGCCCTAGATATATTGGTCCTTTCGAAATACTAGATCGTGTTGGGAAGGTAGCTTACCGATTGGCACTTCCACCGAATCTATCTCAAGTTCACGGTGTGTTCCATGTATCTCTCTTGAAAAGTACATACCTGATCCTTCACATGGACTCAGCTCAGAAGTTGTACCGCTGGAGCAAGATCTTTCTTATGAAGAACAACCGATAGAGATTCTGGATCGTAGCGAAAAAGTCCTATGAAACAAGACCACTCGATTGGTGAATGTTTTATGGAGGAACCACCAATTAGAAGAAACTAAATGGAAGCTTGAGGATATGATGAGGGAGAGGTATCCTCATCTGTTTGTTACAAAGTGACGAATTTCGAGGGCAAAATTCATTTTAAGGGGGGGTAGAATTTAACACCCGAGACTTTTATGATATATAAATCATCAAAGGAATCTTTTTCTACACACAACACTTTCTTGGCTTGCTTTACACGAAATCGCAACCTTTCTCGATAGCTTGCGTCGTACGCAATACCGAGTTTCACTAAACAATGATATGCTAATAAAATATTATTAAAACTAGCCATTATGAATAGTAATAACCACTTTTTGAAATTTTATAAATTTTATTTTTTCAAAATGAACTTCATTTTTGGATTCGGAATATCGAAATTATCTTAGGGTGAAATTTTGGTATTTTTCTAAAAACATTCAATTTTTGATGAACAGTGAAACCACTAAGTGGTAGTTAAAAAAACTGAATTTTTCATAAAACATAATTTTACCGCTTCTGTAAGTGGAATTTCGAAAATCCGAGAGACACGGTTGATGTCAGTAAGTAAAATGTGGTTATATGAGATGAAAATAATTTTTTTGGGTGAATAGTAACTTTTTACTTTTTTTTACCACGGTTAAAAGTAAATAGGGTAATTAAGGTTAAAAATGATATTATTAATACCCTAACACATGTCCTAATTCTATTGGAAAAGTTTAATTTGACCAAAAACAACCTTAGGAAAAAACTATGACCATTTAGGCCCACATGGATTAGATTAGGACATTTATTATTAATTTATTTAAAGAAGGGTTAAAATAGTTAAAATCAAAGTTTAATAAGTAAATCATTTTTAATATGGGGTTATACATAAGATAAATTCTACTATAAATATTCATTAGAAAGATAAAAAGATTTCCTACATAAGTGTATTTTATTTGTAATTTTTAGACATTAAATAATTTAATTTATTTATGACACAAAGATGATGCAGTAATTATCTTATTAATGAAATATTGACATAATTGATGTTATAAACACCAAAATAAATGTAATTTGAGACTTTTTATGAATTCCACTAATTTTATAGATTAATATGACATGTTATTATTGTTATAATTAACTGTTTTTGAACTAATCATTCTGTTATAAGTTTCACAAAAATTAATTACTAAATAGTATCAAAATTGAAATAAAATAGTTTTAAAAACAAATATTATATTAGTAATTGTTATTTTATTCCTAAAAATATAAGGTTCGGCCAAATGACTTATATAAGGTTATTTATATTAATAATAAACCACTTGGGTTTTGTTTGTCTGCTTATAGTAAGTTTATTAACCTTATAGTATAAGAACACAAGAAGACACGGTGAAAGTAAAATTATTTAACTTAATGTTAAATCTAAATGATAAGGTTACAATTGGAACCTAAACATGTATAAATTATATTTGATGAGACGATTTCAACCCATAACCACCTTATCTTCTAAATAAATCAATTTGGAGCTATTTAAAGCGAACTTGACTTTATAATAAAATAATATTTTTAGTTTTTCCAAAGGAGCCCCTCTCCTCCCTTATAAAAGGGCACTTCCTCCCCCTCTTCCTCACACCACTTTGAGCCTTCAAGCTCGGCCAACCCCTTCCAATTTCTTCTCTCCAATTCCCTAGAAACATCCTAGAGGTTCTGGTCTTCTTCAAAGACGTATTTTAGTGCCCTAAAAGGAGGTCTCAAAGAAGCACTTCAAAGAAGAGGTAATGTCTGTTACCGATTCTTTCATCTTTATTTCTTCTTCCACTTCTTCTTCTTTAGTTGTTTCATTATGAAGTAATAACATCAGTATCACTCATATACTGATATGTTATTATAAGTATGAAACAACCCTATTTCACCATCTATCCATCCTACGGAAAAAGAAATCACCGCGCGTGCGTACGTACGGAATACCGTCTCCACGCCATGGTGTAATCTATTTTCCACCACCACCTTACATGGATGGGTATAATGGTTTAAATAATGACTATATATGACTATTATAAATTGATACTGATTCTCAAATAGTATACATACACTCCAATACAATTCCACGATCATAGGAACGATATCATCACTCGTGCGTACGTACGGAATACCGTCTCCACGATGTGATGCGACTCGTTCTACATGATCATCATTTCATAATGATTATATAAATGAATTTAATGAATGCATATGATATATATTACACTAATACCATTATGGAAATGAGGTATCTATAACCTAAAGAGAATAATAAGAATTTATTCGACAAAACACGCATAAGAACAAAAAGTTATAAACACCAGAATAACAAGTAGAAATGAAATATTACTACGAAGAAGCTAAGAATATGACCATATATGATATCATAAAAATAAATATGATTCTTTCATAAGTCAATAATATTATTTAAATCATTATACATGAGGTTTGGACACGTACAAAGCATATCGGACCTAAGGTAAGGGAAATATCACAATCTCATTTTTATCCGAGATTGTTTATACTTTGAAATTTACTAGGGTGTATTTTATCATCCACATCCATGTTTCCTAAATATATAATATTATTTCCATCCACCTACAATTTTTTAAATCCAATTTTACCCTTCGGTGAGTTTTTAGTAAAGGATATGAAAGGAATCTTTTGTCATTTTTCGTACGAGGTACTTTTTGACTTTTCCGACAAAAGTACGAAGAATGTTTTTTTAACTTATACGGAATCAATGGATTTTTTAAAACATTATTTCCAAGAATCTTACTTTACAAGTTTTAAAGTTTATTTTTAATCAACTTCTTTTAGTTTAGAATTTTATGACATTTTAAGAAAGGAAAAGTATTTTTGAAGTAGAAAGGATATTTTCCTCAAGAATGAAGTTCAAGTGTTTTATCAAAATTATTTTCCATCTAAGATAATAAAGGGTTATGTTTCTATCCCTATTATTACATTGATTTGATTATGTTGTGATGGAATTATATTTATTAATTCCATTATCTTATATGAATTTATTATGTCACGATGTTTAAGATTCCCATTTTTATTACAAGGGTTATGAAATGATGTATGATTTATGATTTTGTGGCACACATAAGAATGGTATCATTATGAGATGGGTGGGACCTATATCTCCTTCCAATTCATTGGGTAAAGATTTTATATCTCATGAGATAGACATGGATGGAATGGTAGGTTATACTTGTTCAGTGAAACAGGACTGAAACGAGGAGTGAACTCTGTTTAGAAATGGACTTTGTCCACTAAGATAGTCTTGTAAATGAGTCTTAACTAATAAGAAATGATTCTCTATGATTATGTGTGTGTGCCACAAAGTTTCATGTTTTAAGTTGTGATTATTGGGATTACATTTCACTACTCTAATTTATCCCATGTTATGAAATTATGATCTATTTTGTAGGTTAATATTTCCAAACGTTATGTGCTTATGTATATGATGTGATCAATATTTCTTTTGTTTACCCTTACTAATAATTTGAGCTCACCCTTTTGTATGTTTTATTTCCCCAGGTCAGGACGAAGTTTATTAAGTAGAATATGCCAAAAAGTGACTCTAGATATGATGAAATAAATGGGAGGTAAAGTAGATGCTTTATGAACCAGTTGTTTATGTTTCCCAGTTTCTAAAGACATGATGCCTATATGGTCTTTTCTTGGTTTTGTTATATGTTGTAATAAGTGTGCTTCAATTCTGAAGTAAGAACAATGTATGTAAAGTATGGTTCGTTATATCCTTAAATATATATTAAGTATATAATAAATATGGTTGACTTATGAATAGTAATATAAGGTATGAGGTGTCCCAAGTGGCCAATACCATGGGTAAGTCCATGGTTTTTCCATACCACCAATGAGGTTTCCCTTGGCCATTAATGCCTTGTCTCTTCACTTCCTCTATAAATACCAAGCCATCTTCTCATCCTTTCCATTCCAAAATCCTCCTCAACGAATTTCTGGTCTCCTTACCTCCCAATTAGTCCTCCCAAGGTTCCCTAAAGCCTCCCAAGGTCTCAAACTTCAAGATTTCGAAGTTACTCTTCAAGGTAAGGGATCCTACCTCTCCCTTTCTTTCCAAGTACTCTCTTTTATATCATTTCTTTGATGCTCCATGTTCTTATGTTGTGGATGTTATTTTATATTCATCCTAATTTCCTTTTCATGTTCATATGATGAGATAACCCCTCTTGCTCTCATCAATTCATTTTAAGAATGTTTAAGTGGCGCCGTTAGGCTGCCGAATTTTTAAGGGATTCTTTTACGCTTCTAATTTTTAAGTTCTATTTTCATGTCAAATATTTCATGTTACTTTTTATTATATTTGGATATGATATCTATATCTATCATACTTATCTTTTATGTTCATATTATTAGATACCCTATTTTATTTTGTTAATTCATTTTTTTATGTTTTAAGTGACGCTATTAGGATGCCAAAGTTTCATAAGAGAAATCTTATTTTTTTCTTCCTTACTTGTTTTTTATTTCACATGGTACATCTTTAAAATTTCATTACCATGTTATTATATCCTTTATATTTTTTCCCTCTACTATTTTATGGATCATTTGTGAGTGGGTGACCCATGTTCCCTCTCTTTTCAATGTTTTCTAAAACCCTGCAACATAGCTGTTATGCTGCTGAATTTTTGTCTCAAAATGTCTCTCTATTTTTCTCAAATTCATTTATATTATTAAGTGAATACTCAAAACTCTTTATTCTATAGGGGTATTCACATATATATCAAAAACATTTATTTTAAATTCTAGTATTTACATTCATGAGACCCACTTTCCTTTTTCTTGGGTGTAAAGTGACATAAAGATCACGTCTTTAAAGCAGTTTTTAAAATTTTATGATTGTGAAATAAAACCCATTTAATTTATGCTATATGGGTTATTTTTGAAATTTTTTATGATGATATATGTGGCTCACATTATTATAAAGAAAAATTTAAGGGTGCGCTCTTATAGCGCTCCAATGCATTGGGTAAAGACTTAATCTCTAGAGATGACCATTTTTAACGATACCTTGGTAATTTTTAATGACACCTTTGTGATGGACCTTGGTGAAACAAAAATGATTGTATATGTTAAATGTTGTAGCCACATATTCAAGTTATGAAACACATTATTTTTATTATTATATGCCTCAGGATCTCTTTCTCATTCCTTAAAGTTATTTTTCATGACTTTTTGATGTATCTCAGGTTCACATGTAAAATGATTCCCCTATTTCCCTCACTGGGCCTTCTTCTCACCCTTTAATCTTATGTATGCTCCCAGGTTATGAGATGTTGTAATGAAATTTGAATGAAAAATTAAGAATCCTTTAAAGTTTTTAAGAAATTCTTTTTATGTTGTCATGTATTATGTTTCTGGTTTCCAAGACACTAAACCTTAAAGATCCTTGGTTTTCTATAATGTAATGAAAGTTAATGTGATAAAAAGGTTGGATGTTATACAGGGCCTACAGGTCATGTATTGAATAAATAATGCTTGATGGTTGGGATATCCCCTTGGGGGCTATGATCAGCCTTTTCAACCATTACATGGTTGGCTGTTCATTTCATGGGAAAATCCCACAACTTATTTAATGCTACATGGGGTTTAAGACAGGGCAATCCTATCTCTCTGAATCTGTTCATTCTCTCCCAAAAAATCCTCAGTCGCCTTATTCATCAGAGTTTTTCCAGCAGAAAAATTCTCCCATATAAAATAAAATAAAGAGATCCATCCATCTCCCACATTATATTTGTTAATGACACCTTCATCTTCCTGAACACTTCAAAAAAATCTCTCAGTGGGTTGATCCATGTCTTGGAGAAGTATTACCATGGGAGTGGAAAAGTTATCAACAAAAGAAAGAGTAACTTCTTCATCTCAAGGGGATGCACCTCATCTCACATTACTTCCATTTGCAACCATCTGGGCATCCAACAGGGCCATTGGACAATGAGCTATCTAGGTTCCCCTGTCTCCCCATGTCTTCTTCATATCAAATATTTTGAATTTGTTGTGTGCCGAATTATAGATAGAGTTCTCAACTTGAGAAACAAATTCTTGTCTTTTGGAGGACAGATCACCCTGGTTAACATAATTCTTCTCAGCACCTTTATTCATGCACTTTCCTATGTCAAATCACCCAAAGGGATAATTTCTAAGATTGACAAGGTGCTTTCTCATTTCATCTGGGATGATCAGGCCGAGGGGAATCATGCATGGGTGTCATGGGAAAATATAGCGAGGACCATTCAAGAAGGGGGGATCAATGTTCATAGACTCATGGATACCCTCCTCTATATTCATGTGAAGATGGCTTGGGAGCTTCATGAATTCCAATCCTTATAGGGTAAGACCATGCGCAGCCCTCTGGAAGACGGTGTTTTTAGTGGAAATAGTAATAGGTCCCCATTTATGTCCTGGCTCCTTCCTTTGTTCTTCACTATCCAACCCCATGTCTGGTGGATCATTGGGAAAGTTAATATTTCCTTTTGGAATGACAACTGGATGGGCACTACCCTTGGATTCCTTGATTTTCCAGCATATAACATTTCATATGAAGAGGGCAGTAGATTTCTGGCATTCATCGAGGAAGTTATCCACAAGCACCAACTCGATACCTTTCATATCATCAACATCTCAACGGATCCAGAAAAATGTGTTTTTACCCCCTCATGCTCAGGCTCCTCATCATCAAAGGACTGTTGTTGTGCTCTCATGCCTCAATCACATAATCATTAGTATAATTCACTTCTTTGTACCAAGAAAACTCCAATAAAATATAACTTTCTCACTTGGAGGTTTAGACATGATGATGTTTCCACAGATAAAAACATCAAGAAATATAAAGTTTCCCTTCCTTCCAGATGCATGTGTTGCATAGTCCCCAATGAGGAGAGTATCGAGCACCTATTTTTTGAAGGGGAGTGGGAGCAAGAGGTTTGGTCATTCCTTGGTGGATTCACTCTCATTAATGTTCTCCCTCCACTTGATGCCTCCTTCTTTGCCCACTGGTTTCATAGATCATGTGAAAGTAGTGTGGAGAAAATGTCTAGATCCATTATTCTCCATCCCGGTATCTCGTGAATTTGGAAAGATAGGAACAAAGGCAGATTTGAGGGTATTGGATCGGCATCCACCGTAATCTTTTCCTGTGCCCGTTGCCTTTTGCTCGATCTAATCAGTTGTCTCAACAATTGGTGGGAGGTGCCTTCTCTTCTGATTCTCTTCCCATCTCTCCAAGTTTGTCATGAAGATGGTATTCCTAATGGCCATTGGGTTCGGTGTAATCCTCTTTTATCGGGACTGAAGCTCAATATGTACGACTCATTCACTATGTGTGTTGTGGGGGTATGCGGGGTGGTTCGGGATCCCTAGGGAACCATGGTGATGGATTTCATGATCTCCCTTGGAAAAGTTTTATCCCTCTAGGCCGAAGCAGTCACATTTCTACCTAGCCTCTTTCTTTTCATGCAAGGAATAATTGTCATTGAAAAGGAAGAAATGGACTCCCTGGTCCTTTTTAAATATTTTTAAGGGGTTAAAAATACCCCCTAGTCTATCTCTTACCCCATCATAAAGTTACATACCCTTCTCTCTAATAACATCTTCTTGAGCCACACATGGAGTGAGGGAAACAAGGTGGATGAATATCTAGAAAAGCTTACATTGCAGGGTTCAGGCTCCACATATTTCTATAACCCAAAACATAAGAAACCTGAGTGTGTAATATTCATTAAAGTGGATGCCCTCGGCCTCTATTATTTCAGGACCCCAAAGGCCTTCTCCCTTCCATTCTCTATGTGTTTTGTTCTTCCCTTTAATAAATAAATGATGATGATGATGATGATAAATATCATTTATTTGGTTCCCTCATTAGAAATATTTTATAAGTATAAAAATATGTCTTTAAAAATAAAACTTTTAGAATATATTCAATAGAAAAATCTATATAATTAAATAATGTTTGAACTTATTTTAAGGTTTATAATACACTCTACTAGAATTATCTCTACATCCTTAACTAAACTTAATTTTTTTGACTCAATTAACTTTTGATGAAATAAAATTAAAATTTATATTTCAAACTAGTTTAAAATTTAACTAAAATACTTTTATGTCTCGGTCAAAACATGTTATAGATATGTAAACATTCCAAAAATAGGCTATGAATACACTAAAATTTAGATACTTTGTTTACATGTCAAGGTATATATATATTACATGCATACCTTATGTGTATTTATATTTTTTTGTACAAAATTAATATTATTAAACTTTTTAGGAAGAATTTAAATCAAAAAATGATGGACACTAGTCATATAACAGGAGATTATATGGATGGAGGTAAATAGTTCTTCATGTTTTCAATAGAGATTGTATATAACCATTCTCAAATCCTTTTTCCATGTTTTATTTCGTTTTTATTCAATAAATATTCACTAGGAACAGTTGTAAGGCCATTTGATTTGTCACAGAATAGATCAGAGTTATAATGTTGGACTAAACACATAGAGAAACTGAATGTACATACTTATTAAAATGATACTATAATTTATAGATCATTTTATATGAATACCTGTGTAAATGATGATATAGATCATATAAAATAATTGAAAATGAAAATCAAAGATGAAATTTTTTATTTTTAAATGTAGTTTGAGAAGTTATATAAAAGTTCTAAGAGACCATTGTATATTGGTTGTACTAAATATATAACATTTACAACTATATTAAAGTCATATAATTTAAAATATATTATTATATGGAGCGATGCCAGATTTACAGAACTACTTGGTATCTTTAATTGAATATCCTTTTTGATGTTTTGTTTAAAAAAGTTTTGTTTTTTTAGAACTAAATTTTTATAAAATATTTTTTTTATAATTCATAAGAAATAATTGTGGATGGATCTTTATAAGTTCTTTATTAAGAATTTGTTGATAATCTAGTTAAATAAAGTGTTTTAATAATTTAGTGTTTGGATGAACCATCAATTGATCCATCAGACCCAATCCATCAGAGTGGGTGTTTAATGAAAATTAGAAGTTGTTGAAATGAATAAATTAGTAAAGTTGTTAAAACTTGAAAATTTGGGAAGTCAGAGAACTTACAAAACTATTTAGATGATGTTTTTTTCTGTTCTTTAATATTACTCAAAATATCATAAAGAATACATGATACAATATGGATTTTTTAGAAGAAGGGAGAAATGAAAATTTATAGAGTTTACAAGATTAAAGTTTTTTCGACATAGATAATTGGATTGAGAAGCACTAGTCAAATTTTTTTATAATAATGGATGTTTAAACATTATAAAATTCAAGAGTTTGAAAATTTTCTCATAGGATGAGAATCAGAAACTGATCCATCAAATAGATGCCCATTATGAAAATTAAAGATGATCATTTGAAGAAATAAAATGACTCAAAAAATTATTTTTATAAATCAGAGAAAAGAAAAAAAAATAGGGGAATATATTTCTTTCATTCAAAAATATGAATAAGTATGAAGTTTTTTAACCATATAAGTTGATTAGATGAATAAATTTTTAAAAGATATATAAGTTCAAGTTTTCTATGGAGTAGATATGATCAAATAGGAGACAGTTGTTGGGTTATTAAAATGTGTTTTTTGATCCAATGAATTAAGCACTCATTCCTTAAAAAATCTTATGAAACAGATCCATCATATGAGCATTTGATTCAGATCCATAATATAATCATTTTACACTAACTATTCATAATATGTTGAGTTCTATTGTAATTTATCCAAAGATCCCCATTCTGGGATGGCAATGAAGAAATGGAGATAATGACCCCCCGAGTCTCGCCTCTAGTAGGAACCAAGGTGGCAACCAGCACCTAGGGTATAAAGTCTCAAATTTTTTAAGGAATTTCCATTTTCAAAGAAACATGATTGGGATATAAGATGGTTCATCCCAAAACAACTCCAAGGTATATTCATAAAAGAATGCCAAACCATCCCAAAATGTATGTATAAATCAAAACTGATACATATAAAAGTTACCAAATGAAATCTCAAAAGAATAAAATCTAAGGAAGCGACACAACAATAGCTCCAAAGGCTTGAACTAGAGATGTATAGAACGATCCACAAAGTCCTCCTAGAAACATAAAAATAGTTTTTTAATATGTAGCATGAGAATATAGGTATACTCGATAGTAAAAACAATCTTCTCTCGTGCACATGTTAAAGGAGCATACTAATGAACTCATGAGAAATCATTAGAACCAAATAGCACCTATAAAGGTATAATAACTATGCTAACTTCACCAAGGCACAATCACTAAATAATTAAAACCAATTAAAATAATATAATGTAAATCACATCAATGATAGGGTACCCCGCACCACTTTCCCATTGATTAGAAACTCTCACAACCTAATAGAAAATATCCTATCGCTCCCACCTCTTCTGAACACACTGCATCACAACCTTCCCACACACGCCTAATCCTCATAACCACACCTCATCCCATCACCGGTTCCACTAGCCACATCACATCTCACTAGCAGATACCTCATCCCCAGAACCACACCTCATCCCATCATTGGGGCCAGGACCCACATCACATCTCACTCGTAGAGAGCTGGGCCACACACCATGTCGCATATTTCCTGAAAACACAAGGGCCACATACCATGTCACATCCTGAAAACACCTGGGAAAGAAAAACACATCTCATTTTAAATACACTATGGAAAACATAACACATATCATCCTGAAGACACTTGGGAAAACATAACTCACCCGTATACACCTGGGCCCCACAAACCACAACATTCCCAAAGAATCTTGGCCTATCAACACTTAGAAGAGGGTGCAGGGAAGAGCGGGTGGCCAGTCATCCATCCTCCCACCAGGATTTTTGGGAGATACACCCTCCCCCATGACGATGGTGGTGTTAATAACATAGTTCTCAACTAGGGTGGGTGCGTATAGAAATCACAATATCATATAAATTATTTACATATTTAGTAACAACACACAATACCACCACCAACAAAATAGAAAATTTTATTAAGGAAAACCTATTCCAAAAAAGTGTACTAGGAAAGATTCATAATTTTTTGAATCTTTAATCCATTTGTTTATATATAAAAATCAACAATTTAATCAGCTCAACCTATCATCAATTTCCTCATAAACATTCCCATTTGAAATTATTTACATACAATATTAATTCCATTAATTCATGGGTAGATATAACACAACCAACCACATTAAATAAGAATAACACCGTACAAGCATAACACAATCCATAGGTCACATTATTATTTTTACCCACATTTAGTTATGATTTCACAAATATAAAATAATCACTCATTAACAATGCATTGGTTCATTAAATTCCATCCTATTATCATTTATTTATTAGATGTTTACATTCCACATTTCATTTCAAATAAACTTTTTTTCTATATTCTTTCCAAGAATGGATATTTCATTTTAGTTATATACTTCCTGAGAAACTAGAATTAATTCACACAATACAATAACCAACACATAGAAAGTTTCACCACAAAACAACCCATTACATTCTTACCAATAGTCCCAAATCATCACCAAATCATAGCCACATCACCTTTTTTTATATCCCCTCTGCATAACCATGCCACAACCACTATTACATCCCTATTGTACCACTGTACCATTTCAATAATCACAACCACATCTCGTCCACTTCCCCCACACACATCACGACACAGTGATATTCCATCAATCATATCACCGGAGCCAACCCACAACATAAAATTGTGTCCAAAAACACATTACCTCACATAACATATAAAAAATACTTTCATATTTAGCATGTCATAAATTATTCAATTTTACTCAATTTAGGGTGCTGTCACAGCAATTGAGTAATCCTGGGGAATCGATTTATTTTAACTAAATTTACATGGTTAAACAATTATATAATTTGTGACATCAAAATACACATAACTTTAATGTCTTCCACAACCCATAAACTAGTGCACAAACAAAGACCCACAAAATCCATGATTTTTAGTGTGTATTTAGCTTAGAAAATTCACAACATCAATAAAAATATCAATAAAATAGTAAGATCATGTTCCACATTACCCTACCCCTTTAAATTCAATATAAACCAATTAATTATCTTTATTAATCTGGTTTTGACCATGTTCATAAGATTTAATAGTACTAAACTCATCCAGCATGTTACACATAGGGATAGATGAAGGAAAAACCTACTTGGATGAAAAGGTGATCAACACTTTCTGATTGCACCAAGATAGGGGTGCGTATGCAGCTGGAAACTCGAAGGAAAACATAAACAAAATTGGTAATTATAATGTAACAATAGTTATAGGTGGCTCATACTAAGATAGAACTAGAAGGAAATAATAATAAAATGGTGTTTCGACCCTTCGAAGTTCTAAAACAGGTCTGTGGATTAGATACATCTTTAATTTTCCATTAAAGTCAGATCTAGCCAAGATTACTCACTTTGACTAATTAAAATTCCCCAGACACTTAGGAATTTAAATATATAACTCATGGACCTTAAAACTGCTCCAAAACCACTTGAATATGGTAATAAACTCGTTTTATACTAAAGAGAGTCGTCAAACGGGAAAAATGAAAAAAATGGAATAATGGAAAACTATTGGAATGAATAACTATTCGATGAGTCATTATTTCGAGTCACCGGTGTGATTCATTGGTTAAAATCACCATTGGGAGTCACTAGTTTTATTCACCATCCTGAGATATTGTTGTGAGTCACCATAATTAGTCACCATTGGAAGTCACCGTTGGTGATCTACCATGGTGATTCACCTTCACGAGTCCCTGTCATGAGTCATCATCACAAGATACTATTGTGAGTCACTGTTGTGAGATACTGTTGTGATTAAATATTGCATGTCACCATTTTGAACTACTATTGTGAGTCACAATAGTGAGTCACCGTTGCGAGCTACCATTCCAAGTCACCATTCAATGAGTCATTGTTCAGTGAGCTACTATTCAGGGAGCTACTATTCCTGACTCATCATTCTTGACTCATTATTCCTAACTTACTATTCCTGACTCACCATTCCTGACTCATTGTTCCTGAATCAACATTGGAAAACTGAAAATTTGGAAAACTATTGAAATTAGTCACCATGACCTCCCAAAACTCTACAGACACCATATTCAAACAAAGTAATAGATCGGAAAGGTTCGGGCCATTACATGTATGATTAAAATAAAGAACAGATGAACAAAAAGATAATGAGAATGAAATTGTGATACTTATAGAAGTTTTTACTAGATATTCATTTTAGTAAACTATTGTCTCTATAAGTTTCAATGAAGTTATAAACCTATTAAAATTGTATTTTTTCATTTTTTTTGCATTTTTATTTTTTTATTTTATTGGTTAAAGAGAACAAGATGTGATTTATATCATTTAAGTCAATATTATCAAATTTAATAAATGTTCTACATTTAAAATTGGGTTAAGAGAATCATAATAATAATAATAAATTCAAACTGAGATGTTCAGGACTTTTAAATTCTATAAAGAGAATTTAAAATGTATTAACTAATGATTAAGTGTATTCCAATTAAGTCATTAGGATCAGATAAATGAATAGGTTTTAGAGAAACATTTCTGAACTAAAGTTTTTTTCTTTCAAATGGTTTTCTATCTTTTTTAATATAGTAAATTGGAGAAGAGTTGTGATGAATCATGAAGCTTTGGGAAGACATCATAAGAGATTAAAAGGTTTGAAATGGTCAAAATGAAGTTCAAATGTTAGTGAAATTAAAAGTTTTTGAATTTTTGAAAATAGGAAAATATTTTAGTTTCCCAACATTACTATTTATGGAGAACAAATAAAAATAGGTGGAATATACAATGATACATAACACTATTGACCCATTCATAAAAGCTGATACTCTACAGAATTTGTGTCAGAAAAGCGTTTTGAAACTGAAGTTGTTTGTTTTTGTAGAAGAGGTTCCATATTGAGGTTCTCATTAAAAGATCATATAAGGGATAATTCGGATTACCAAATAGAGATCATCATACTAAAGAAATCTGTATCATTCTTAATAAGTTATTCGGGATGATATAGTTGAGAAAGGGGATATCAGTCTAAGGCTATCGGACACAGGACATCAGAAAATGGAAGATCAAATAGAGGCCGATCATACACATATTTCCAGATAGGCCTTTGTGGATTAAGATGTTTCAAGTTGTTCATTCTATTTGTGACTCAATTTTTATTATATAGAAATTTTAATAAACTAATGGTAGTCAGTATAGTCATTTTTATTGGGATATATAAGGTTTAAAATGGTATTTTCCTAAATTTTTATTCACTTCTTCATAATAGTGAATTCCTATAGACCCATTGGAGTGGCTATGGTAAGGATATAGGTTCTTACACTGAGGTTAAACCTTGTAATGCAGGTGTTACATTTTTATTTTCTGTTTCTGAATGCATTTGAGTTTAATAAAAGTTGATAAGGTAAACTCTAGAATGTTTCAAGGGTTAGTTTTATTAAAATTAAAATTTTGAGGAAGGAAAAAAATTATTCACTCCCCCCCCCCATCAGATGTTCTTCGATCTATTTGAACTTTAATTATTATTAGAGTTTAGGTTCTCTCATTGAATCCATATCGTGAATAATCTAAATTCTATAAATAGTAAAAGAATTCCTATATTTGATGGAAAAAATATTATGGTCAAAAAAATATGATGATTACATATCTACTTGGTCATACCCTAGAATTTTTTGATGTTGCTACAATTGGTTTTTCACCCATTAAGAAAGATGATCCTATTACTTTTTCTAAGAGAAATATTGAAGTTTATGTAAAATCTAGAAATTATATTCTTATGTATCTACCAGAGGATGTTCATATGAATTTTATGGGTCTCAAAATAGAAAAACATATATAGGACAATCTTGAAATTATTTTCAAAGGGAATACAAAGTAATGCAATCAAAGCTACAATTTTTTTATTGCATTTTTAAAGACATAAGAATGATATAAGAATAAAAAATTGATATTTAATTCACTACATTGAATGATGTTTTTTGCAACATTATAGGTTTTGTAAATTTCTTATAAGATTCTATAATTTTGAAGAAACTTATGAGAAAATTTCCAATCAAGTTTGGTTCTAAAATTCTTCTTCAGGAGATAAATATGATTTATCTCTTGATGAAATAAATAATATTCTTATTTTATATGAAATGTGAAAAGATATAGTTTTCATAAATAATATAAAATGTGAGATGGATTTTGAATCTATGAGAAATATAAAAATTCAAGATGTTGAAGGTGATAATACTTTTGATTCCAAAGATAAATTCGATTATTAGTTGAATGAAAAAAATCAAATCCCTTATCTCTAAGAATTATCAAAGGGGACGATGAATGTAAATAAGAAAATTTACATTAAATATTTTTGAGTGTGTTGGAATCAAGAATTTTCATATGAATTTATCCAAAAATAAATTTGGTGAATTTAAAACCATTCTGAAGGTGGAATAATTTTTAAAAATATTACAAGAAATAAAATAAGTACATTGGTGGAAAGAATAATTTCATTAAAAATAAAATAATTAATGTGAGTAAGAAAGTTCAATAGAATGCAATTGAAAAAAATTCTTCAGATGTTTAATGTTCAGAAATGTTCAGAACAGTCATTTCAAAAGTTAATAAGAAAAAAGATTCCTCATATAGTAAGGAAGAAGAAGAAGTTGGTAAAAAATATTATAGAGAGTACCAGCTCATATCAAAACTTGTTTCATATATTGAGGAAAATCAAACACTCATTAAATTAATTAAAATGATGAAGAAATTAGTGGATGTTGTTTTGAGGGTGGAAAAGATGTTGTCAAGAAGGAAGAAGAATACATATAGGTGATCATATGTTATAAACTGAAAATTCAAAAATAGGTAAATATGATTTACAATCTCTGTAAGAAGTTTTCATATAAGGAATATTAACAAAAATCAATCAAAACTTATTGAGGCTGAAAGTAATTTAATAATATTGATGGAAAATTTTAGTAAGGATTTAGAACTAAAAGATTAATTATCCAAAGCTACAGAAAAACCTCACTCTAATAATTAAGTGAGATCTATATCCACTGAACTAAAAATTTCATCTTATATTTCAAATATTTTATGTATTAATAAAAGTGTTGTAAAATATTGGGTTGATTGGGGATATGAAAAACCTATCACATATACAAAAGTTGAAAATTTCTCCTAGAGGAGAGTTTTCACATGCATAGTGGTAAATAAAGTTGAATGATATTATATACCATGAAAATATTATTATAAGAAAACATAATTATTCTATAGAAACCAAGAATTTATGGGTTCTATTAGTGTTGTGGGATTTATGGGCATAGAGAATACAACTATTGGCATAACATGTCTCTACCAGTAAAGTGTTTTTAATAGATTGGAATAAATGGTGGAAGAATAATGAGTAAACCTTTTAACTTATAGGAACTAAGAAAGATAAAATGTCAAGATTTTAGAAACATTCCAAAAAAATAATTTTGATCTCCTAAAGGAAATCTATAGAAGATGTGACCAACCAGGTCACTTTTTTGAAAAATGTGTGATAGTAATTTTGTAAAAAAATTCTTATAATAGAAAAGAAAATGAAGCTGTAAATTAGAAATTTAATGAAAGGGAATTTTTCTAAAAAACATTAAAAGATAAAAAAAAGAAAAAACCATGGATACATGATAATTGTTTTTTATCACACATGAAAAGTGTTATAAATATATTTAAAGATATTGAGAATCATAATGGATGATCTATTACCTTTGGTAATGATAGTTTCTTAAAAATAATTTGAATAGGGATAGGTGATATAAAACCTAAATATATATAGTCTAAGAAAATTTTTTTATGGGATCAAACATAACTTACATAGTTTGAGTCAACTTTGTGATGATGTAAAAGAATTTATCTTAGGAAAAAATTCTTGTATCATTAGAAGTGTTGAAGATGGAAAAGTTGTTATGAGATTAGAAAGAACTAGTGGAAATCTCTTTCAAATAGAAATACTTTACAGCTCTTATTAATTATTTTCTAAAGATAAAAATAAGTTGTGGAATTATAGAATTATCCATCTTGGTTAGAAAATTATGAACAAACATTACATAGTTGGTGTTGTTCAAATTTTTATATATTTTAAAAGAAGAGAAGAAGGTGTTTTTATAACTTTTATAAAATGGAAGATGGTTAGTAAAATCCATAATAAAGTTGAGATTCACTCTACCAAACCTCTTGAACGTATTAATTCAAATATTTATGGGTTGATGAGATGTAAATAAATAATAGAATATTTTTATTTTATAATATTCAATGATGATTTCACTCAAAATACCTATATAATGTTTATGTAACATAAGTCAGGTGCTATGGAAATGTTCATAATTTTCCTAAGATAAGTTTGAAGTGAAATGGGTGTTTACATAATGAATTTGAGAATTGATAATGGAAAGTAATAAACATGAAATTTTTTAAATTATATTTAAATAAACATGGAGTTAAACATCATTACAGTTATCTATACACCCCTTATCAAAATAGAGTTATAGAAAGGAGAAACATAAGCTCAGTAGAAATGGGAAGAAGCATGTTAGTAGAATAGAAACTATCAAAGTTCTACTAGAGATAATATGTTAGTAAGTTTTATATAAATATAAAATAAATTTTTATTGAGACTATAATCCAACAAAAATTCCTATTAAATATGGTACAATAAAAAAACTTCATTAAAGAACTTCAAATTTCTTTTAATTCCATGTTTACTAAAAATAAAAAATCCAGATCTTGGAAAATTTAATGAGAAATAATAATAAATAATTTTCATGGGATATTCACTAAAAGTAAGAAGTTAAAAATTTTGGAACAAACATTTCAAAAAGTTTTTGGATTCATATGTAGTGAAGGTTATTGAAAAATCAAATTCTTTAACAAAAGATATTGGGAATGTTAAGGAAGAAAAAATGAAGATTTCAAATGAAAATCAATTTAATTTAAAATAACCTTATCAGGAATCAAAAGTATCATGTGATGAAGAAAATTAATCTTGAATATAAACTTTTGAGTCTCTTACTTTACATATACATGTTGAAACTAAAAATATTATTGTGAATCCGAAAGGCAAATTTTAGACAATAAGAATACCGATATTTGAAAATCATACATCACTCATTTCACAAATTGAGCCAAAATCAGTTTCAAAATCATTTGAATAGAAATAGTGGGTTGATAAAATGAATGAAGAGTGATATTAGATTGAGAAAAATAACACTTGGGAACTTGTTCCAAAACCAGTTGGTAAAAATATTATTGGAAAAAAATTGGTGTATAGAAACAAGAGGAATAAAGAGGGAGAAGTTTCAAGAAAAAAAATAAATACTTTTTTACAAAGACTATTCATAGGTGTAAGGTGTGTACTTTGAAGAATCATTTTCCTCAGTTTCAAGGTCCAAAACTATAATAATGTTTTTATTAATTATTGCACATATCAAATAGAAATCTTATCAGATGGATAAAATTTTATTTTTTTAAATTATAGAATTTAATAATAATTTTTCATTGGTCAAACATTTCTATTTATACTTTATAATAATGGTATAATTTTTTTTAAATTAAATAAATACTTGAATGTGTTGAAAAAATCCCCACATTCTTGGTATTCCAAACTCGATAACTATTTGATAATTTTGAATTTTACTAAAGGAAAAGTTGATATAATTTTATATGTGAAAGATGTTAACTCCGTCACCCTAATTTTAATTATTTTTTTTAATGATATAGTTTTTTGGGGATAAAGAAATTTTTTCTAAAAAATTATCTGTGGAAATAAAGAATAATTTTTTTATGCCATTATTGGGATAATTAACTTTTTCTCTTGGTTTACAAGTTCAAAAAATATACATTTTTATTTCTCAAGAAAATTATTCCATATAATTGTAAAATAAGTTTTGTATGGAAGAATATAAGAATGTTTCAACTCTTATTTATGTGAGCACAAAGTTGAGTAAATATAAAACCAGAAAATGTATGAATCAAAAAGGTTTTTATAGTATAATTTGAAGGATTCTTTACCTCACATCCTAATGACCTGATATTGTTTATGATGTCACCTTGTGTTCTTGATATAAATGTGATCTGAAATAATATCATATATTGGGAGAAAATAGGTTTATGATATATGATAAAGAAACAACTTCACATAAGATATTTTATAAAATAATTTAATAAATGAAATTTCATGTTTATATTAATGTTCATCAGGCTATAGATTGCAATGACTGAAAATCAACTTATGAATGAACAATTTTTATAGGAGAATGTTGTGTGAGTTGGTATAGTAAGAAACAGAGTCCAATAACATTGATCTTAAAAGAATCAAAACATGTTGCTAATACATACTATTGTACTCAAATGTTGTGGAGGCAAGGTCAGTTGGAAGCTTTGAATATTAGATTTTTAAAATCATTGAAGTTATATTGTGATAATAAGATTGAAATTGATCTTTCTAAAAATCATATCCAACACTCAAGATCAAAACAGATTGATATTAAGTTTCACTTAATAAAATACAATGTTTCTAATCGACATGTTTTTTTAGAATATATGTCAACCAAATATCAAATTTTCGATGTCTTTATAAAAGTAATGTTAAAATAAAGATTTGTGGAATTAAGGTTGTAACATTATGGTCATGCTTCACCAAAGAATTTATTAACATGTTAAGGAAGTATCCCACTATGCATTGGAGTATACTGAAAAATGGGGGGAATTTGTACCACTTTATCCTATAAGTAATAGGGTAGTACATTTTTTAATTTTATGAATATAAAGTTTTGGTCATCATGAAATGGTTAAAGAAATAAAATTTAGAGGAAAAGATAAAATTTAAGTTGTGGGTTTACCTTAACATAGACTTAAATTTTCTTTTCACTAAGGGATGGAATTCCTTTAAAAAACATTACTTTATATAGAAATGTAGTGTCATGAAACTCTCTTTTGAGAAAGACTATGTTTTATTAAATGATCAAAAATGAGTTAAAAAATATGAGTGTTGAAAATTGTGAGATGAAAATATTGTTAATAAAAGTTTTCACTGATACAAATGGGTACATTGAATATCCTTTTGATGTTTTTTTTAACTAAGTATTTGTAAAATAATGTTTTTTTAATTTAAGTGAAATAATTGTTTATAGAACTTTAAAAGTTATTTTTTAAGAAGTTTCTGAGAATCTGGTTAAATAAAGTGTTTTGTCAAGCTAGAGATCAAACACACCAACAAATTATTCATTATAAATAGTCCATTACAGTGAGTTTTTGATGAAAATAATAAATTTTTTAAATGAAGAAAGTTTGAAATTTGTGGAGACCCAAAAATTTGGGAAGTCATATATATTACAAAACTATTCAGATGATGATTTTTTGTTCTTTCAATTTCCTAAAGCAACATAAATAATTCATTATAGAAGTGAGAGTTTTTAGAAGAAGATAGAAATGAAAATTTATACAGTCTCCAAGATTGAACTTTTCTTAACATAGATAATTGGACTGAGAACCACCAATCAAAAAAAAGGTCAAATGAATAAAATTTTAACTTGCAAAAATTAGAGATTTTTTATAGTTTTCCATCATATAAGAATCACATATTGATCCATTATATAGAGTTATGTTATGAAAATTGAATATGATGAATTAATGAAATGAAATAAATCAAGAAATCAGTTTTGTGAATCTAATAAAATACCAAAGTGTAGAACATATTTTCTTTTAATATAAAACATGAAGAAGCCTAAAGTTGTTTCACCATAGAGGTTGATGTTATGTAGAATTTTTTGAAAGAAAGAAAAGATAAAATTTGATATTGGATTGATCTGATTGGACAAGAGACGGTTTCTATTTTCTTACATAAAGAATTTTTTATATAAGGCATCAAGTGAAAATTCATCAGATGAGCTGATGAAACCAATCCGCAAAATGAGCATTTGACAGTAATTCATTGTTTAAGTATTAAATACTGATCCATCATATTCTTAGTTCCATAAAACTCTGTTTTATTAGACTAAATAACAAAACAATAGATGGATAATGATAATGAAATTGTGAGACTTATATTAGTTGTTACTAGATAGTTGTATTAGGAAACTAAAGTCTTTAGAAGCTGAAATGAGGTTATCAACCCTTTCCAATTGGATTTGTGCATCAGATTGTGCATTCGTATTTTTTTTCTAATGGGTCAAGAGAAAAATATGTGAGTTATTTCAATTAATTCAATATCAAGAGACTAAATAAATGGTTGTATTTTAAATTGGGTAAAGATGATGAGAATGATTAAAAAGATTCAAAATGAGATAATCCTAACATTCAATTTCTAAATAGAGAATTTACAATGTAGGAACTGATGATTGAGTGTGTTTTAATGATTTGAGAGGATCCGACAGATGAAGAGTTTTCTAGATCAATATTTCCCTATTAAAGTTTTTTTCATTCAAATGGTTTTTTATCTTGTTTTAAGATAGGAAATTCAAGAATCTTTATGAATAATCATGAAGTTTTGATAAGATAGTGGAAGATATGAGAAGGTTTTATGTTCTTAAAATAAATTTCAATTGTGAGTGAAATTCATAGTTTTCAAATTTTGGTGAGAGGGAAAGTATTCCAGGTTCCATCCTTTACAATTTCTGGAGAACCTATAAACATTAGTAGGAATTATTGGGGTACTTAACAGTATTCACACATGAATAAAAGCTGTTAATCTTCAGAATTGGTGTCAGAACATAGTTTTCTAACTAAATTTGTTTATTGTTAAAGAATAGGTTTCAGACTGAGGGTTCTGGTCAGAAGATTGGATAGAGGACAATTCTAACTACTAGATAAAGATAATCATACTGAGGAAATGAGTGTGAGACTTGATAAGTTTTTTAAGGAGAATGTATTGAGAAAAGTTCCATTGGTCTGAGGCTATCATACACAAGCCATCATACAGTGGAAGATTGAACAAAGGATGATCAAACACATATTACCAAACAGACCATTATGGAGTAGAAAGTTTCAACTTCTTCTACATTATTGACGCTCAATTTTATTTTTAATCAAGATTTTGTAAACTAATGTTTCTTTCTATATTCATTCCTATTTATATATATAATTTTTCTAATAGAAGTTGAAGAAATTTTTATTCACTTATTTATAATAGTGAATTTTCATAGACCCATGGGAGTGGCTATGGAAAGGATGTAGGTTCTCACAATGAGATTGAACCCTATAAATCATGTTAACTATGTTTACTCTTATATTTCTACATGAATTTGACTTTACTAAAAGTTTATATGGATGAAACTCTAACATGTTGTAGGGGTTAAGTTTCCAAAATTTGAAATTTGTAAAAAGGAAATAGCTGATTCAGCCCCTAGTTTTTCTTTGATCCTTTATAACTTCATGAATGATATAATACCATATTAAAATTAGCTTCCTTGTTGAACATATGACACTAAACAAATTATTATTTTAATTGGAATTAGATTTGAAAAAAATACATACATGTCCAAATGATTGCATATTGTTTTAAAAGGACCATTAATCGCTCAGAAAATGACATGTGTGGGGTATGAATATATATAAGAAACATGAATCAAGTCCTTATAAATTTGTATGGTAATTTTATATCATTCCAAAATTTAGATGCTTTTATTAATGTTATGAAACCAATATATAGTTGACCTAGCACACATATACAAGAATTGAATATGGGAAACTATGTGACCCAATAAACTCTCCTCAATAGAAGAAATTTTATTATGAGTATCCTAAATTTATAAATTATCAAAGAAAAATTAGTATTTTGTTATCTATATATGTCATAAACTCTTGTTTGTACTTATTCATACTTATATTACATGTCCTGTTATGTTGGTAAATTTTATCTTCCCATTGTGGTTATTCATGAAGTAAAGATACATTATGTTGTCTCTGTTTATATCAGAACCAAAATGATCTGGTAGTGATATTGATTTCTATTTGGATCCATTGATCAAATATTTGAAATTGATGCAGGATATAGGTGTTTCATATTATAATTCTCATTGATGTGAATAATTCACATTGAGAGCCATGTTGTATGGGGTAATAAATGAATTTTATACTTGTGAAGATTTTTCAAGATATATCATTAATGTAATGTTAGGTTGTCCTATTTTTGTAAAAATACACACACTTATTTATGTTAAAATATTCCTTAAAGATAGTGTATTTAAGTCATCAAAAAAAATACCTATAAAACATAAATACTTAACCTGGATGACATTATTTGATGGGAATCCATAATATGGTACAACACCATCTCCACTAAAAAGTGATTAAATTTTCAAGAAAGTAAAATATATTAATAGTAATTTTTTAAAACCTTTTTTGAAAAATATTATGAAATAAAGTTAGAAAAAGTGATTAATTTTCTATGAATTAATATACTATTTTTTTACATCAGAAAGTTTCTTTATTCCATGCATGTGGAAAAATTGTATTGGATAGTGTGGTTAAAATTTTATGAACTATCATTGATAAAAAAAATATGGTATCAAGTATAGGATGTGCGAGATTGATATAGATACAAGGGAATAGTTGAAATTTGTCAAGGGTGAAGGATGAACTTTTCTTCCTCCAGTAGCTTAAAATTTATCCAAAAAAGAAAAACATCAATTATGAAATTTCATTATTAGTGTCAATGTTCTTTAAGGGTATTCATAAAATTTCAATAATGTCATGTCAATGACTAATTAGAAGTTAAATGGTCTAAAATCACACAACATTCATATATTGATGCAGTATTTTATTATTGGTATAAATTTCCACCTGATAGTTCACTTGTTTAGAGATATTCAACTAAGTTGTCTTATCCATTATATATGGATGAACCACATTGAATTTTATATGTATATTTTTAAAGTATACATCAAGAAGCTAAGTCGGACATAAATTTGAATGGAATAACAATATATTGTTGAATAATTAGTTGAGTTCTATACCAATTACCTATCAGGTTTGATATATTAGTCTCCCAAAATCTCATCATAGTGGATGCCTTATGGGCAATAGGATTAATGGAATATATGTTATAAAAATTTCCATTATAGAGGATGGGCAAGTTCACCTTTCATTTTAAAAAATAGTGAATATTTTTCTCTATATGCTAAATCCCACAAAGTAATTTTTATACTTTCCAATCTATCAAGGGTTTAAGTATAGATATCAAATACACACAATCAAACATTTATAGGATGGTTCTAACATCATATATATAAGGAGTTATCTTAAAATTTGAATCCAATTACTGAATGACTTTAATGGATAACTAGGGGACCAAATTTAAATGTTATATCTTACATTGGTTTTGTAATTAATGGTAATACGTTATATACAACGGAATAATATTAAAGTAGTCTAGTGAGAAACAATGGATTTACTCTGATGGAATAAGTGATGTGTGTATCTAGTTCCAAATATATTAATCCAATTTATGTGAATATGTAATATTTTTGGAATCATCAAACAAATATACAAGGTGTATTATAGAACATTTTAGGTGTTGATTTTCTATTATAAATGATTTAAAAATAGGATTTCAGTGAATATCAATGAATTGGAATTCATGGAGGTGAATTTCATTATAGAAGGGTAAAAGGATGAGTCATTCTTAATGGCATCACATGTAGTTAATTTCATTTAAGTCTTGGATTTAGTAAATAATAATTAGTAAAATGTCTTTTTGGTGACTAAAATAACTATAGGATTAGATGAAAATTCAATTAAGGATGAACCTTTCATTGGGAGATCATAATAATTTCAAGGTGGTTCCTTTGAAGTCTATGTCTTGTATGATAATGGGAACCACAAAGAGGGGATTTGGATACTCGATAGAGGACCCAAGTCCCTTCAACCATTAATGAAATTAAAGAGAGTTCAAGGAGTAGGTTAATGTTTTTTTAATATACTATTCCTTTCATCATAATATTATGCGTTCTCTACTACATTTATATAATCACAGTTAAATTTCGAACTACTAATGAAGATAATGATTTCTTCATATGATTATATTACCAATCCTGGGAAAGAACTGACTCTCAATATTGAAATTATGGAATTATTAGGGGATCTATAACATTTTGAGGAAGAAAAAATTAATGGCATAGCATCACCGTGTTAACTAAAATTATAATTGGAATAATAAATGGTATAAAATTTCAGGTTGGATAATATTAATTCTGCCAACCTATTTCCCCAAATAAGTAAGTGTTCATTAGATATATTGGAGTCACAATGAGAATTTATGTTTCAATTGATATTGATACATGGAATAATGTCATGTATTCATTGAAGGCAACATAATGGTCAGATATTGTGGTAAGGTTATGATATACTTTCTCTATTTTATTGAAAATTTATACAATGAAATGTTGATCTATATTTCATTATCACTTGTAGAGACCGTTTATTTTAGATGATTTTCATAAGAAATATGTATTGATTGTATCTAGAAAAAATAATATGGGATTTAAGGAACTTCTTACAAAGTATTGTCTTGGTGATACTAAGGTAATTGTAACCCCTACGCACCAATTACATATGCACACATTATATACCAGGAAACATAGAATTATTTCATTAGTCTATGTGATGAATAATTATTTCAAGTTTATTTTAATTGATAATAAATTTCTTAGAAATATTTATTTTATCCACTTTGATTCAAAAAAAATTAATTTATGAAATAATTAAGGAGTTCTTAAAATGAGAAATGTGCATAAAAACCCATGCAACCCTACCGTAAAGTAAGGAAATGGTATTTTTCACTTGAGAAGAAAATTTTATGTATTTTAAAAATAAAATAAAAGTTTTATGTGATATGAAACAACATGATTTTCTTTTTTATATGGAGATTAATGAATCCAAATTTAAAGGCACTTCCATCCCATGTTATGTGCTATAGAAGGAGGGCCTCATAAATAAAGAGGGTAAACTAGTTGATGAAAACACACGCGCGGTATGAAAATTATTTTTAAGTATGATATAATAGTATTTTTTATGATTTATAACAATATTGCTTAAAAATATCTATTCTTGTTATTATGATTTTTATATGGTTTTGAAACAAGAATCATCATTGACAGTACCTGATAAAAAACTAATTTTAGTATATTTGAAGAGTCTTGGACAATATGGATGAATTAGAGGCATGGATTTTTGAGTTTCACCTTGAACATAATTCATGAATACAAAGTTATAAGGAGATACATATGGGATGATTAAAACAATGCAGGTGTAGATATATTCTTTCAAATATATGATTTTTCAATATGGATTGGTGGACTAATATATGTGAAAGGATCAAATTAAACAGTGGTAAAACCACAATCCGTATATAAAGGCACAAATGAACCCACTAGCTTTGAGTCTAACCATTCTACTCAACCAATTTCCTTACCCTAGATAATCAATATTTTGATTACTCTTTCTCCTAAATGTGAATCAAGAAACTTTTGATAACTTTATATTACTAAATTTATGAAGGTTCAAGTTGTATTTGATTTATATTAATCAATACCCATGTGTTTCCTTATTTAGAGGGTACATTTTACAATATCTTAGAAGACATGATACATAATAAAAAACACAAAAATATCACATGTGAGTGGGGATTAAATGTATCTCATGAGTCAAGCAATGAGTTTCCTACCCCATTGAATGATATGGATGTTATCACATTTGATAATGTTATTGGAACATTTATAAAATGGATGTCTAATCTTATAAATATTCCTGAGGTATGTCTTTAATAAATTTTTTCATATGAAAAACATTAAAATTTGACATTATCAAAACTATTAAAATGAGATCATATTGTTTCAAAACATTATAAAAATTATTCATAATTCATTTTTTCCATCTAAGAAACAACCGCACATCAATATGACACATGATGTGGTCGGCATGACTCGACGTGCATGTTTTTAGTATAAAAGTACCATTTTAGTTTTAAAAATGTGCCACATATCCAAACCAAAGAAAAATATATCATATTGTTTTTTGAAATTAATAAAATTATCCATAATTTATTTTTTATGTGTAGGAATAGACCACTTGTCAATATAATGAATGAAGTCATCGGTATTATTCCAAGTGCATGTTTTCAATATAAAAGTTCCATTTAAGATTAAATTAGGAGTCACAAATATAAAACATAGAAAATGGTCATGGATTTTTTTAAATATTTAAGAAAATAATCCTTAATTTATTTTTTAAATATATGAATCTACAACATTTTAATCTGACAAAAGATGTGTCTGGTATGACTCAAACTGTATGTTTTCAATATAAAAATTTTATATTACCTTAAAACATGAATCACTGGATAAAACTAAGAAAATGTGATCGAATTGTTTTTAAATGTTAGGAAAATGATCCATAATTCATTTTTTATTAATAAGAATCAAAAACACAAATTTATGATAGATGATGTGATGGTTATAACACAATGTGTATATTTTCAATGTAAAAGTACCATTTACATTTAAAACATACATCACATATCAAAAACAAAGTAAAAAGCTCAAATTGATTACAAAAAATGTGTATAATGATAGATAATTAAATTTTATTATAAACTAGTTGACCACAAATAAATTTGACACACGATGCAATATTTATGACTTGAAGTGTGTGTTTCGATATAAAAGTACTATTTTATTTTTGAAAATGCATCACATAGGAAAAATAGAGAAAAAGAGCTCAAATTATTTTCTTACTTTAGGAAAATGGTCTATAATGAACATTCAACATTTCAAAATTAACCTCATGCTAATCAAACAAATGATGTATCCAATATGACTCGTAGTGTAGGTTTTCAATATAGAAGTTGTGTTTTAGTTTAAAATGTGTGTCACATTGTTAAAACTAAGAAAAAAATCTCATATTTTATTCAAAATTTAGTAAAATGATAAATATTTTATTTTTTCATATAGTAATTGATATCACATCATTAAAACAAATCATGTGGTTAGTATGACTAAAAGTGTGTGTTTTTAATATAAAAATGTAATTTTATTTTAAAACATGTGTCATGTAGCCAAAACATAGTGAATGAGCTCAGATTGTCTTGATACATTAGGAAAATGATCGATAATTTATTAATGGTATGTAGGAATACACCTCACATAAATCCAACACATGATGGGAAAGTATCACTCTAAGTGTGTGTTTTTAATATAAAAATGTATTTTTAGTTTAATTATATAATTATTAACAACTATTTAAGTAATTAGGATAAATAATAACTAGAAATAACAATAATATATTAATTAATTAAAAGTATAATATATATAGATTATTATTTAATAATATAATTAATAATTAATAATAGAGCTATTAATTAATAGTATAATTATAAACTAATAATTAATATAAAATTTACAATATCATCATTGATAATACGATTAATAGTATAACTAATAATATCATTAATATATGTAGTAACCAATAACATAATTTATCATATGTAGATTATATAACATTAAAAATATAATGTTTTTATTTCTTTATTTACTGTTACTAAAATCAAGATTTTTTTATTGCAGGGACAAGATTTTGTATGAAGGTTGATCTTTAGAGAAATCCTTCTATAAGAGTTAAACAAATTATATTGGTTGTAATTTATTATTAATTAAAAATATTACATAAAGGTATATATATTTTTTGTAATTTTAGAATTTAAATGGTAGTGCAATGTTGTCTTTTTATTCTAATCTAGTTTTCAATATATTTTAATTTCTATATGTTTGATATTTGATTTGGTTTGTTGTTATAGGGATAAGGTGGATCTACAGCAGTTGTATGGCCTTTATCAACACTAAACAAAAAAAGCACTGATAAATATGTCCATTATCAATGCTAAATATATTTTGATAAAGGGGTCCTTTATCTGAATTTTCATTTTATCACTAATAAAGGTCCCCTCTGTCAATTCTTTTTCTAGAACTGATAAAGTCCTTGAACTTTCACTGGTTCTTCAATTTTCATTATGTTTTTTCACATACATAGATTATTTTTAGTGTTTTTATAGGAAATTTATATATTTTTGTTATTTAAATATAGTTGTACATGAAAATCATGAAATGGTTTGACGTTTTTTATCATTATGGAAAACATGATACCACCAAAAAACAATTCAACCCATATTTATAAATATTCCTAAATAATGATGAGATATACTTTAAAAATAGATTTCCTCACTATATCTATAAAATAATCAAGGAGATATAATTATATTAATATATATATATATACAATATGATTTTGAAAACTTCATTTCTTTTCCTTTTATCGATATATTCAAACAAATCGATAAATAACATATTCATGAAATGTTGAAAATGATCAGTGGTTGTAAGGTTATCTCCTCCACTGAATGGTGATTTATGGCATATAAATCATGATGATTTTTCTTTCCAAAAAACCCTTTGAATATTTTATATGAGTCCATATTGGAATATTATTATTCTTACCCCTCTTCCTTTATAGATGTTGCAGCTTCATGTGTCATTTGTTTTGTTCCATAAAGGGGATCCTATCATTCATGGTAGTGAACTAAAGATTCTATAGTCATGAAGAAGATGTAAGACACTAAATCAATGGCCATTTTTCTTGTACAAAAATACATGTTTCATTCATCGTTATCCATTCTTAACAAGGGAATATTTTTTTCATTTACTTCATACTTACCTTAGAGAGGACATCCCACCGTAGGGCCACACGGAAGTCTTAGACTTCACACAGTTTGACTATATGCAACCCAGCACAAAGCCACTCACAGACAATTGAGAATCATAGCAAACATTTTAAAACAAATAATAATCTCCTCATAAGGTAAGTATAAATATTTTTATTCCCAAACCATTCTTCCTTGTTATGTAATATATGGATGTTTTATGATATTTTAGTTATATTTCATTCCACTTGTGATATTTTTACATTATTTATTCTTATTGAAGTTACTCCCATTAGTTTATTATTATTTTTATTGTATTTATTTAATTGGATGGTGTGGATATCCAATGAAACAGATACCTCACACCTGAATTCCGAGTATGATCCTAGGTGGTTAATGTGATTCCGAGGGTGAAATTGTTTTGAAGTATTCATTTTTTATATACTCAACCATTATTTTTCACCCCATACATATTAGGAATTCCCATTTGGGCATGTGGGGATCTAGGTTTGGTGATGTGTCATGTCATCCTGGATTAGTCTTTAACAAAATGTTAATAGAACCTAGTTTTATAAAAGGACAAGGTTCTTGAAAACCACTCTTATTATTTGGAAAACCATGTTTTATTAAAATAATACTATCAAAACTAAATATTTATGTGAAGAGAGAGTATCATGATCTATTTCTCATTCATATCCTTGAGTTTCCATGGGTAGTGGGTGTTTTAATCCCAAATTTGAGGGTTTTTTTTGATATTATCATTATGTATTGATATGGGATTATGATATTTTAAATCCCCATATACTTTAATGAAGCTATAATCTTCTCCACCATCATCTAATCCATCTCATGAACCCTTTTAGGGGTTTCTAGGCCACTCAGGGCCCTGGAAAAGTAAAGAAAATCAATATTTTAGTGAAAAATTTTTTGGAATAAAATTTAATTTATTTATAAATATTAGACATATTTTATTTGAATTAAAATTTTATTAATTTATTTTAGTTTATTTTATTTTACACCAACACAAATTTATCACAAATTTAATTTTTATTATGCATTTCTTTTGTGTGTTAACTGATCATCAGCGGTGACCCGCCATTGTATGTTTGGATTTTATTTGTTTACTTATTTATTACATGTTATCATTGTTAGTACTAATTAATTATTTTAAAAGGAGGTATATATAGAATTTTTATTCCACATTATATATATAAGGACTTGTGTGTCCATAATTGATGTTTCTTACGTGTATTAGGAATTCCTGAGATCATCTCACCTACATACGAGTATTTATGTATTATAACAAAGAATAACAAATAAATGGATCATCTCATTGTCAGGTGAAGTTCTAGAGAAAATGTAAATATATCAAACAAGGGTATGCACTATGGAATGAGTGTTAAATGACTCAGGTAATAATACCTTGGATTATGATTGATCCATTTATGCATAATGGATCTACCAGTAATAAGCTCTCATTTTCATCTGTTTGATTTATGTATTTATTTTTTTGAATGTGCATATGTATGTGATCACATAGAATAATAAAAATAATGCACATATAAAATAAACATGTGAAATAAATTTTATTATATTAATTACACTGTAATTATATGATTAATTTCAAATAGAATAATAAATTTTAAACCAAAACAATTTAAATTCATCAAGAAAAAATAAAAAAACTCAAATAAATATTAAATTATAAATCCATCACATATGTTTTCAAAAAACTGGGTGTATGAGCTCATCATCATCCCTATTTGGTGATACCTCATACTAATAGGTAGTACATATAAAATTGATGGGTTGACTAAAGTATAGTTGGTAGAAAATTAATATTCATAGATTTATTATTGCAAATTTAGTGGTAAGTGTTGAGAAATTCAAGGTTATCCTTTACATGATATGATACTTCACACGATAGATAATGGATATTTGAGTTTATGTGGCTAGCTAGACATAATCCTATATTGAAACTCTCTAAGTAGTAGTGTATCCATGGATTGGACTATGATGAGAGGTTTTAAGGATCTTTTCTATTATAATACTCATTTGATTGAGTCTACAAAGTCTTGAATTTGAGGGATACTATGATTTGATAAAATAGTGAGAGAAATTTAAGATAATAAATATATATTGTTTAATAAATGGTATTTAAGATAAAATTAGTAATCTTATTATGTTTATTTTTTGTAGAAAATTGAAAGTGATACCACATATACACTATGATAAATGTTGTACAAAGAACATTTCCTAACTAAAAAATATTTCCAAGAGTGGTACATGTGATTGTGCATAGTACAAAAATTTGAAAGGAAATTATTTATGTTGGAGTCCCCACTACCTAATCAACCTCCTTATAAAGCAAGTAATGATGGTAAATATGCTTATAGGAGGCTCATGAATGATTCATTCGATGGTTATATCATTATAATAAAATAAATTTCTAAAAAATAAAAAATGAAACATGAAGACAAAGATGGTTATACCATGTTATCTTGTCTTAGAGAATTCTTTGAGGAGAAAGTAAAATTAGAAATTAATAATATTATAGTCAAACTGATCATGTATAGATTGACATTTGGAACTGAAGTTGGTCCTCATGTACTCAGGATGATAGAGTACATTTAAAAATAGAGTAATTTGGATTCCATTTAAATAAATAACCTTTATATCATCTCATTCTATCATTCTTATCATGTATTTATCCAATTTAATTAGATTTTATCCAAAAAATATTATGTTGAAAACACTTATATGTCTTTTGGAATCGGATCACCAAGAAGATGATAATTTAAAAAAAGGTGAACTATTTAATTCTTAATGTCAACTATAAGAAAGACAAGGTGAAAAGGACAAATGCAATAAAAATTAAAATTCATCTTTTTCAGTGTCTTTCTAAGAACCTCTGATAAAAAATTGATATCATTTAACATGAGTATATTTTCTTCAATTATAGTGATATAGGTCATTGGAACAGAAACTACAAGGAAATTAATAAGATTCAAGAACAAGCTTATATTTCAAGTATATTCATCATTAAATTTAATATTTCATTAACAATATTTTTTTATTAGAAACAATATGTCACTTAAATATTTGATTCCAAATACAGGAACCAATGATGTCATGAAAAAATACTAGAAGTCGCTGTTAATTCTCGAAGAGGCCGGTGAATGATGATACCTACCTCAATGAAGAGAAGTGGGTGATTTTTATTTCCAAGTGAATAGTTCATATAAATATAAAATTGTGTGATAAATTATACCAAAACATTTAGAAATGAATTTTTTATATGTTATTTGATAAAAAACCAATAGTTTAGTAAAGATTGAATCATAGGAAATATTATATGAATATAACAAATGTAAGACTCTAATACCCAATTATGGCAGGATAATTTATTTTATAGTTAAACTAATAGTATTGTCCAATGATATAACTAGTATTTTATTTATAATATTTGTAGATACAAACCCTAGATATTATTGAAACATTTACTTATTCAGTTTCTGACAAAGAAACCTTTTTAAATTAAAGTAATCCACACAGATTTTGGAATTAGTTCTACTAGAGAGAATGAAATATTCCAAGGTGTAGCTATGGGTAGATTCTTAGGGTTCATTTGATTCATTTGTGACTTTTATGGAATGTAAAAGTGAAGTAATAAATATGCATGGTTAAAATATATGAGTTTATTCAGGATTTGTTTAATAAATAATATATCAACCATGAGTTCATAAATCATTAGTAATATAGAGTGTATTTATTTCTAAACTTATATTTCCTTATACACATTAAATATTTAATGTTGGTAAGGATGGTATATGATGAGTGTTATAACAGAAAATTGATCATTAAAATGTAGTATGGAGAAATTCCTAAAGATAAATTTCCTTATACACATTAGATTCACAATTTTTATAAAAGTATCATTAATGATGAGACTCATATGCATTGTAAAATATTCCATTATCTTTTTGAGTCATGATTCAAAAATAAATTCATTGTCCCATAACTATATTAAAATTATAATGACAAATGGATATCATATGATATATATTATGAAAATAAATCCATTATTTTAATGTAACATGTGTTTAGATGCTAAGTATTTTTCAAGTTAATAAGAAAATTTTAATCAAGTAAAACCCAAATTGAATCTCTATTATTATCCGAAAGTTCATATAGGATTTTATTTAAATACCTAAGAAAAAAAATTTATTATTAATAGATATAATATGTTTCTATGAATGTTATTATGTATCAATTCGAGATAGTGGGAGAAAATATTATCTTGGGTCAAATAAATGCCTGAGATGAGCAAGTAGTTAGCATAGGAATGAGTTCCACCAGAGTTTATGGAAAAGGAAATATTCTTATTACCTATAAAAAATAGGAAGATAAAAACCATAGTTGTGTTTCTATATTCACCTTGGTGGGTGATACGTTGTTCATTGAGAATAATGGTTCCCACAAAGATGTTGTAAATGGAAATCATCTATGATTGAAAATTTAAAAAAAAAATCAATAATAGATTCCATGTACCAATGTTCCAGTTCTTAATATTTTGAATGTTTCACATCTTGATACTATTTTTGGTGTTAAAGATAAAAAAATACATGGATCTTCAAGTTTAGAACAATAATATATGATTGATAAATGAAAAGTATAATCAGAAATGTCTCAACATAGTCTAAGACAAAAACCATTTCACTAAAGATCATGCTGAAATCCATTTGAATTCCACATGTCTTATAAAATTTCTTTGTTCATTATATGAGGAATTTGATGTAAATATTACCTTTTATAGAGGGTTTATAAACGAAAAAAACCAAAAAAATATTGATGGCACCTAAGAATTAAAATAAAAAATACATGTTATAGAGTTCCATTTATGAATTATTCTAGGTTTTTTGGTTGATGTAGCCTTTAATTATGATGTATTTACACATCATTTGTTGTGTATTATGTATGCTTCTAAGATTAATTTATTCTTAAAATTATGTTTTATAATTTATTGGTAATTTTATATTGAAATTAGTAATTTATGATATTTATAATAGTTTTGTTTTTTTAGTTTTAAATGATCTAATTATTGTTATTTGAATTATTAATTTTATATATATTTTTATTTTATTTTTAATTTTTAATTATTTGTTTTATAGGTTAATTTTTGAATTATTTATTCTAAATAATATATTTCTTTTTTTTAAATATATTGATTGATTAATAGATATTTAGTTTTTAATCTCATACATTATATAAATATTTTAATTTTAATTTTAATTTACTGTTTAATAGTTTATTATCTTTAGTAATTATTAAATGTTATCAATTAGTTAATTAGTTATTTATTTTTAATCATTATAATTTAAATTTTTTATATTTACTTTTATCATTTTTTACATTTAATAATTTAGAATAATAAGGTGAGATTAATTAAAAAAATTGATGATTATTTTCTAATCAGTAAATTTTAAATTATTTTATGTACATAAATTTTATTTTAATTAATTTTTTAAATTATAATTTTTCCTACGTACAACAGCTACATATAAATTTTGAAGGGGAAATAAACAACATACCTAATTTGATGGTGTCATGGGACTTGGAAAACTGAAAATTTGTATCAGCCATGATTATTAATTCAATTGATCATACCCTGTATAAAGTTGATAATCTAGAAAATGTTAAATAAATGATCGATTGTTGAGTAGAGGATTGACTGTAATGCCAAATCCCATTGACCAAATCAAGAAGGGGATCAACCATTTGATAAATTGATCAACCATAAATTTTACAAGGATCAACCACAGACTGATATGATGTTTAAAATGAATAAACTAACACTGTTTGATTTTAAGGAGTTGGACATCATCTGAAGCTCTGCCGATAAAGGGGTTTTGAGCTAGAAGTTTTGGTTGGATCTCAGTCACCAAACCGTTGTTTTCAAAATCCCTAATCCCTAAATAATATGACTCCAACACCATTCAAAACATTTGATGGAATCAACCATCATTCAAATCTTTTCCCGAGCATGCTTTTGATCCTAATTTGTGTGATTCTGACCAAACTAGAATTCATCGAGGCTAATGAGCTTATACTGCACATATTGAAAATATTCCCGAGAACAAACCAGGTGAAGTTGGTGTCTCCTTATTCCAAAGTAACCTACGTCATTAAATCTATCACTATTTATGAATAATTTTCATGGATCGTGAGCCAAACCTAAGGTCGATATTGGTTGACTATAATTTAGGGTCAAGTGTTGATTTTGTTGAAGAAGTGTCTCACGTGATCATTGCATTGTGATAGATTGGATGATCTTGGTGAAGATGAATGGAAACTGGAGCTCAAAAACCAGTTGATTAAAAGTGAAATATCCCCAACCTTGTGAGACTTTTTCCTTTATTGGACATGATTCATCAACGAATGATGAAGGTGAAACAAGGAGAATCGAGTTAGATATTAGATTTCATTATTTGATGATTGTTGATCATGGGGATAGGAGTGTGATTGATAAGGGTATTTATCCATGGTGGGTGGACTGAAATTAATGAAAAAGAAAATTAATTAGGTGGTCTCAAGCTAACTTAATGGTAGCTAGATCCTAAGGGTAACGACGTGATAGAATAAATCTATGATTGATATTTTAAAATGATTTTTTCTATTAGAACATTCAAGAAGATGATGGGGTGTACACTTTTTTAAACACATCTATTGAACTTTCTTTGATCGATTATCTCAATAAATATTTAGAAATTTTGATATGGTGGTTGGTGTTTAATGATTAATGAGAGGAACCTAGAACTCATCATGGAATTCGATAAAGAATGAACTCGAAGGTGAATTTTTCAAGTGATGTTGTCTAATAACCAAAGAATATTTAAAGAACTATTATATAATGCATTTGAATTTAAAGTAATGTTATTTCTAGATTGGATATTATTTTTAGGTTTAAAGGGGGATTGATTTCCTCCATTATTGTGGTTGTGGATTTTCTTGGATGTTCACAAGTGACATGAACTGGAATATGGTTTGGTCAATGAAGAAGAAAATTTTGCCAATATTTAGATTCATAAAAACTATTTTATGTTTTCTTTAGAAGGTGAAACCAGTTATGCCTGAGCTTGTAAGGTGTATGAAGATGAGATCATGGGACGATTATTGGAATAATATGAAGTTTCTTAGGTTAGACTCACAAAATTAATCCACGATGAGATTGAATAAATTATTTAAAGCTAAAAAATTGAATGTGAGACATGAAAAACTTAGACCGAGCCTAAATTAAGAAATATTTTAAGTCACCAAGAAACATGAAATTGATGTTTTCATGAGAATTTTTAGGTCACATATTGGGAATGATTTATGAAGACTATGTAAGGATGCATTGAGTTCGAAATATTCCCAGATTAATTTATAACTGACACACATGGACCTGTCATAACTGTTTGACAAGATTTCATTCAGTCATGTGAGAGTGATAGTGGATAGTCAATGATACCATGTGGAGGATGCTAAAGATAAGATCATGGTATGTTTGTGCTTGATGTGGTGAGTGGTAAATATAATAAAAATAAATCATCATATTTTTCAAAACAAAATCATTTATTAGTAGAATGGAAAACAGAGAGTGGAGATCAAAACATGAGCTACGTCAAGCTTTCAAAAGTAGAGAATAGAGGAACCTGGAGGATAGAGGCCTATTCAGCAGAGAAGATTATTTTATTATTATTCTCTATCTGATTTCTATTTTCAATGAAGAATATTTTGAATAAAATTGTTGTTTTCATTCTAATATGAGAAGCTAAATAAAATAAGGGAAATCAGATTGTAATGAGTTGAGAATTCGAAATTTGTTCACTCTGGTTAAACAATTGTTCAGGGTAATTTAAGTTTAGTGGTTTTTCTTCGGTTTATTATGAGTATCTTTTTTTAAAGTTATAAAATTACTAAGGGGTTATGTTAGTGAACTTAAGAACTCTTGAATGTTTACCTAAGTATTAAAAATTAGAAAAGGTAGATGTTTTCTTCTCCATAATATAAAAATTCTACTCTTTAAAATTGATCCAAAGATCATATCAAAGGAGGAATATTTGAACTATGTTGTGCACTAAAGTGAGAGCTCAGTGGATCATCACCTTTAATTAAAGTACCAAAATAATTTCAACTAACGTGAGTAAAAAAAATAATGCCTTTTAGTCAATTCAAAGCAGTCTGAGAACCTATTTTCATTAGCTGTTTTTTTCCTTGTATCCTTCTATTTTTTCCAACAATTTCCACTATTTCACCTTTATTTTTTTTTCTCATCACCCAATCACATACACCTCACCATTTCAAAAAAATCCCTTTTCATTATTATAATTTTTTTTGATACATACCTTACATAATCCTTCTTCATGGATTCTATATCCTCTCACCACTGTATTTTGTATTTGTAGTATGATTAATAAATAATAAATGTCTATGTTATCAATGATAAAAAAGATCAATTTTTTCATTGTTTCCTAGGAAGGACCATGTGACCAAAAACTAAAAAAATAAAAAAATTTATTATTAAAATATATTATATAAAATATTCTTCTTTAAATTTGAAAATTGGGAATTTAAAAGAGATGAAAATATTGATAAATATATGGTTGGGAGCATTAATTCAAAACCTGCAATTGAAAATAATGAATGGACTAAGCATATATAATTTCATCTTCTAATCCTTTTTGGAAACCCATATTGCATTAGGATTTCTTAAAAATGTATAAATGATGAACTCAAGAAAACATTCATGTCATTGATGTAAACTTTCTTTAGATTTCCAAATTAAGACACTTTTTCTTTCATTGAAGAATTTTATAGTGTGGATCACTAGTATCCATATCAGGGGTTGGGTGATAATGATCTTAGATTTTGAAACATTCCATTCTACTTAATAATAATTTCTAAGACCTAGATTGAACAATTATATGATAATATATTTGACACTTGGGATCAAATTTAAAATTCTTTTATCGTGAATTTTTTTACAAAATTGGTTGAATGGATAGTTAATAAATAAAATCACTAACTATATTCAATAATAGTTTGAGTATTTCCACAATACATGGGATATATTTCAATGTTTTTTTATAAAAATGTATCCATTATCAATTTATTTACCAAGTTTTGATGGAAACATTTTATGAGGGTCTTCTACCATTTACTAAATAATTAGTTAACCAATCAAAAAATGGATTTTCTATTGATAAGACACCTAAAGAGTTGAAATATTTCTTTTAAAAACTTTCCCTAAACTCCCAAAAAAAATCGTGGATATGAAAATTCAATATAACTGAAAACAACATTGGTTCAATTCATGAAATGAACCTACAACTTGCTGAAATTTAAACACAAGTTCAATTTTTGATGAACCAAAGTGCCAGGAATGTTTCATGTAAAAATCAAGTAAGGTCCATTGAAAATTCTTGTAATATTGATTTTGTTAGTGAACAAACATTAATAGATGAACCACTTTAAAATAACTAAAAGTATTTATTCAAAGATCAATCAAACTTTTCATGGGGAGGCTAGGGGATAATGTTACAAACTACTGCATTTGGATGCGCTGATCTTTCTAAACAAACATAAAAAGTAATGATGCTATTTATTATTCCATTGTAAATTTAGAAATGATAGTGTAAAATATAATGGATCAAATTGACTCACAATGATATAAAACCAATTCTAAAATTTTAAATTTTGAAAATCATTTTAGGGAATTGGTTAGAGACTAAATTGATAGAGGTAATAATATGTTTTCAATCACCTATGAGATGAATTCCTGGGAGAATTTGAAGGATATTACAATAATTACATACCTCAAAACTCAAAAAAAAATTATGGTTAAACTTATAGAAGTTGATATTGAAGATTTAACAGTCTCAAATTCAAAATTTATAAATGATAAATATGTAGATCTGGAAATTAAGCTCTAGAATAAACAAAATGGTGAATATTTACCTTAGAAATCCAACTAACCAAGGAAGATATTAATGTGGGGAAGAAAATGGTGATATTTGAGGATAATAAGAATAATAAACCAGTTTGTAAGAATTATTCTCATCCCATCCCTTTTCCCCAAAGGGTTAAAAGGTTTAATGAACCAAACTGTATGAAATTCATTCAAATTTTTAGAGCCTTTACTATCAACATTCCTTTTGTTGTAGATTTAGATAAAATCCCATCATATTGAAAATTACATAAGATATTTTTAGTTAATAAATGATATACGAATTACCTAGACACCCTTAATCTTACTGAATAATATAGTGTTGTTCTTCATAAGGAATTACCTTCAAAATTAAAGGACCCTGTAAGTTGTTTTTTCAATGTAGAATTTGAAATTGTGGAGAATTTAATTGCTTATGTGGCATAGATGATAGTGTCAACCTTATCCCTTACTCGCTATTCAAAAATATGGATCTAATGGACTTGGAAACAACTTTAGTTTCTCTTTAATTGGCTGATTGGACACACAATTATCTTTCTAGAAGGATGGATGACCAATTATTGAGCATAAGAAATATTATTTTTCCCACTGATTTTTCGATCCTAGAAATATAGTGTGATGAAAAGGTACCTATCCTTTTAGGTATACCTTTCATATATTCTGTAGGTGTAAACATTGATGTTTCTAAAGAAAAATAGAATATCCAAGTTTTTGATGATATAAAATAATTTCATTATTTTGAGAAATCCAAACATAAGGATATTGATCATTCAATTAATGATTCCTATGATAGTTCAATAGAGAGTTTAGGAAGAATTTTCATCAACCTTCACCTAAGCTATGAAAATATATCTCTATGTCTAAATCACCTACGGAAGAGTGTTACAAACATATAGTCTAGTCTATGTTTTGTTCTTTCTCTTTAGAAGTTACTAAAATTTAGATTTCTCATTCTCTAGAAGGAATATTTTAGGTTTGTGTACCACATGATCTAACTTCTAGGGATAAGAAAATTCCTTCTATAGAGCCTAATTTTGAGCCAAAATCACCAATAATTCATACTTAATTTGATAATACTTTATAGGATAGTTTTATATCTAATTTTGATTTTTTATATGTTGATGAAATTGGAGAAATTGTGAGTCTATATTTGGAAGAAAAACTTGATTATTGTCAAGTTGAAAAGGTATTCTCCCTTAATAATTTCCCACTTGGTGTTAATGAACCTATCCAAGATGATTTACTACCTATTTTTGAGAAATTCATTCCATTTGAGATTGAACCTTAAAACATTTCTATAAATAATTGGAGTCCACTATGTGGGATTATTCTACATTATTAGATATATAAGTTCTTCTTGGATCTGTTTCAAGAATTATTAAGAAATTTGTAACTAGATATAAACATGATACTGAGTGTTTAAAACTCCTTATGTGTGGGGTAGTTGGGATAATGTGATTGATCAATTGAGGTATTTTTCTCGGTTTCTTTCCACCACTTTGAATTCTAAAAGTGATGGTTTGGGAAGTGAAATAGAGTTAGACAGCATAGTTCTTACTACAATTTTACATTCTATCTAATTAATTCTTTCTACGTTTATAGTTGGGGAATGTTTTGAATTTTTTTTGATGATTTCTTATATAATAGTCATATTAAAACCATAAATAATTAAAACTCATTGAATGACCATGAATAGAACATTTTAGGGGGATGAGTCTGACTAGGGACTATACAAGTAGTGCTACATTAAATAAACCCATGGATTTTAAGTTTTTTTATTAATATTTGAATAAATGTATCCTTATACTATATAGTGTTCAGAATTGTTTTAGTTTTTTTATTTTGATGTGAAATAGGTCATGATGTAGGATCATTGGCTATGAAGTAGTATGAATGAGCTACAATATGAGCTATAAACTGAATAATATCTCCCGAATCCTTTAACTCTCGTTATTTTTACCCTAATATTTAATATTGCAGTATCTCATTTTAATTTTTTAATTTTTTAAGAGATTAAATGTTTCAACCAGATTATTTTCATATTGCTTTATTTGAGGGAGGTCCCAAAGTTTGTCTTTTAATGGATAAATCTACTTCAACGTAGGAGAGTAGTTGTTTTTATTTTATTATCATTATTATTTACCTTGATTTTATTTTAATACTACTTTTTAGTGACTTTGAATTGTATATTATCTTATCAACAAATTTTTATCCATGTTGTAATTCATGAATTCTAAATTGGTTGCTAATAATATTTAAATTACTCTCTTCAAACTATATTGATGAAATCACATGCCAGTTTGGGTGTTTTGTTGAAATTTATTCCTGAACTCACTTGTTTCATGAAACTTTAAGGAATTATGTTTCACTTTTTATTGAAATTTATATGAGCACTATCAAATAGAAAAAAAATTAAAGAGAAACATATTACGTTCTTCAAGAAAAAATTAAACCCCTCAAAGAAATATTAAATTGTAATGTCTTCACATAAATTTTGAAAAAACATTTTGTATGAGGTCCTCATCATCCCTCATTGATGATCACTCCTACTATTAGAGAGTAATTATAAAAGTTATGGGTTTACTAAAGTATATTTGGTAGAAAATTAATAGTAATAGATTAATTATTTCATCTTTAGAGGCAAATATTGAGCAATGAAAGTATATCCTTTACAAGAGATGAGAATCCAATCAATAGATCTAGGATCTGTGAGTTTATGGAGATGGATAGACATAATACTACATTGAACCTCTCTGAGTAGTAGTGTATCCATGGATTTGACTATAATGATAGGTTTTAAGTATCCTTTCCATTATAATACTCATTTTACTGAGTATACAAAATCTTAAATTTGGGGGATATTAGGATTTGATAAAATAGTGGTAGAAATTAAAGATAACAAATATATATTTTTTAATAAATGGTATTTGAGATACAATTAATAACCTATTTATGTTTATTGTTTGTAGAAAATGGAAAGTAATACAACATATACACTACGATAAATATTGTACAAGGAACATGTCCTAAATGACACAGATTTCAAAGAGTGGTACATGTGATTGTTCATAATACAGTAATATGAAAGAAAATTATTTATGTTGGATTCCCCACTACCTGATAATCCTCTTTAGGAAGCGATAGTGGATGAGAAAGATTCTTACAGGAGACTCATGAATGAAACATCTGATGGTTATATTATAATAACAAAATCCATTTCCAATGAAAAAAATGAAAAATTGGGACATTAATTGCTATACCATGTTGTATTATCTTCAAGAAGTATTCAAGGAGAAAGTGAGGTGACAAATTATTGAGATTATAATCACATGGGTCACATACATATTGACAGATGGAACTAAAGTTGGTCATCATGTACTCAGGATGATAGATTATTGAACAACCAGAAGAATTTGGATTTAATTCAAATCGAGAACCTTCATATCATCTCATTATATCATCCATATCATATAGTTTATCTAATTTTATTAAATGTTATAAAAAAATATTTTGGATTAACCTCTTACATATATTTTGGAACATGATCTCCAAGAAGATAATAATTTTAATAAAGTTAAATATTTATTTCCTAAGGTCAACTATAAGAAAGACAAGGTGAGAAGGAAACTGTAAGCACAATTCCAAATCCTCTTTTTTAATGTATTTATAAGAAGTTTATGATAGAGAATAGATAGCATTGAACATGAGGCTATTTTATTTACTTATAGCAAGATAGGTCATTAGAATAGAAACTAAAATGAAATGAATAAGGATCAAGAACAAGCTTATATTTCTGGTATAATCATAATTAAATGTAATATTTCAAATATAATATTTGGTTACTAGATACAATATGTAACTTAAATATTTTCTTCCAACTACAGGAACCAAGTATGTCAAGAAAAATTTCTAGAATTCAAGGTGAATTCTCAAAGAGGCCGATGAAAGATGATACCTACCTTACTGTAGAGAAGTACATGATTTTAATTTCCAATTGAATGGTTCTTGTAAATATATAATTTTATGATAAATGATACCAGGACATTTAGGAATGATTTTTTCTATGGTATATGATACAAAACCAATATTTCAGAAAATATTGAACCATATGCAATATTTAATGAATATAAAAAATGTAAGACTCAAATACCTAGTTGTGGCAGGATAATTCATTATATATTTAAAATAAAAGTAATTTCTAAGGATATACCCTATATTTTATTTATACTATTTGAAGCTAAAAACCATAATTATTATCGAAACATTTACCTATTTATATTTGGATAAAGAAACCTCTATAAATAAAAGTAATTTACAATGATTTCAGAATTAGATATGCTAGGGAGCATGAACTATTCCAAGGTAAAGATGGAGGTAGATTCTTAGAGTTTATTAGATTCCTTTATGAGATTTATGGAATTTAAAAGTTAATTAAGAAACATGTATGGATAAAATATATTTTTAGGGCCATATATTAAATAATATCTCAACCATGCATTCATAAATCATTTTTTATATTGGGTGTATTTATTCATAAAATCACATTTCCTTATACAAATCAAATATATGATGTTAGTAAGGAGGATTAATGATGAGTGTTATGAGAAAATATAGATCATTAAAATGTACTATAGATAAATTCCTACAGATACATTTCCTTATCCACATTATATTCATGTTGTTGTTAAAAGTAACACCAATGATGAGACTCATATGCATTTTGAAATCTTCCATTATCTTTTTGATACATGATTCAAAAATAGAAGCATTGGCCCATAACCATATTCCAATTATAATGAAAAATGGATTTCATATGAGATATAGTATAAAAATAAAACCATTATTTTATAGTAAAATGTGTTTAGATGAAAAGTGTTTTTTATGTTAACAAACAAACTTTAATCTAGTAAAACACAAGTGCATCTCTATTATAATCCAATAGTCAATATAGGATATTATTTAAATACCCAAGATATAAAAGTTATAGTTAATAGATATACTATGTATATATAAAAGGTAGCACGTATTTATTTAAGATAGTGGGATAAAATATACGCTTAGGTCAAGTCAATTCCTGAGATATACAAGTAGTTGGAATAGGAACATGTTCCGTAAGAGTTTATGGAAATGGAAATATTTCCATGAAATATAAAAAATAAGAAGATTAAAACCATAGTGGTGGTTATAAATTCACCTTGGTGGGTGATACATTTTTCATTAATAACAATGATTCCAACAAAGAACTAGAAAATGGAAATCATATTTGATTGAAAATTTAAAATAATTTAATAATGTATTTCGTGTACCAAAGTTTAGGTGGTTGGTATTTTTAATGTTTTGAATCTTGATACTTTGGTGGGTATTTCAGAAAAAAAATACATGGACGGTCAAGTTTTAACCAATAAGTTATGATTAATAGATGAAAGGTATAATCATTAATGTCTCGACATAGTCTAATAAAAAAGCCTTTTCATGAAAGACCATGATTAAATCGATTTGAATTCCACTTGTCTTATAAATGTTCTTTGATCACTATATTAGGCATTGGATTTAAATATTACCTTTTGTGGAGGGTTTATAAAAAACAAAACGAATAAATATTGATGACACCTAAGAATTAAAATAAGAAATGAAAGTTTTAGAGTTTCATTTATTAATTATTTAAAGCATTTTGGTTGATGTAGCCTTTAATTTGGTTTTTTTCACATTCTTTTTGGTGTATTATGTATGTTTCTATGATTAATTTATTCTAAAAATGATGTTTTATAATTTAGTGGTAGTTTTATATTGAAATTAGTAATTAATTATAATTTTTATAATCTTGATTTTTTAGTTTTCAATGATCTAATTATTATTAATTGAATTATCCATTTTATAGATTTCGGTATTTCCTTTTTAATTTTTAAATTTTATTTTTATAAGATAATTTTTGTATTCTTTATTCTTAATCATATATTTATTTTGTTAATGTTTTTAATATATTAATTTATTAATAGATATTTAATATTTAATCTCATACTTTATATAAATAAATTAATTGTAATTGTAATTTACTATTTAATAGTTTATTATTTTTATTAATTTTTTAATTTTATTAATTATTCAATTTGTAATGTTTTTAATCATTAGAATTTGATTTTTTAATTTTTAGTTTAATCATTTTCTACATTTTATAATTTAGAATAAAAATGTGAGATTAATTAAATAGATCGTGATTATTTAATAATCTTTAAATTTTAATTATTTTATTTAAAAAAAATATTTTAAAATATTTTTTTAATTATAATTTTTTATATGTACAACAGTGGTTAGTAAATTTCTCAAAGTCAAGCGACCATAAGCCCAATTTGATGTTGTCATGGGTCTTGGAAAATTGAAAATTTTCATCGACCATGGTTGTTAATTCAAGTGATTGTGCCCTATATAAAGTTTAAAATCTAGAAAAGTTTAAAAAAAGGATCGACCTCTGAGCAGATGATCGACTATAAAGCTAAATAACTTTTAACAAACCAAGTAGAGCATCAACCATTTTAGAAATTGATCAACCATCAATTTAACAAGGATCATCCAAAAACTGATATGTAGTATGAAATGAAGAATCCAACACCGCATGATTTCAAGGAACTTTACATCATCTAAAGCTTTGCCGATGAAGTGGTTCTGAGCATGAGGTTGTGGTTGGAGCTCAGTCACCAAACCATTGTTCTCTAAAGCCCTATTTCCTAGAGAAGATGATTTCAACGCCATTTGAAACCTTTTTTGGAATCCACCATCATCCAAGCTTTCTTTTGATCCCAATTTGTGTGATTCTAACCAAACCAAAAGCTACCGATATTTATGAGCTTTTACTACATGTATTGAATATATTCCTGAGCATAAACCAGATGAATTCAGAATCTCCTTGTGCCAAAGTAACCTACATCATTGAAGTTTTCATTGTATATATAGACCTTTCCTGGATACTAATCCAAACCCAAGGATGATATTGGTTGACTGTAATTCAAGGTCGAGTGCTGATTCTGTTAAGGAAGTGGATCATGTGATCGTTGCATTGTGAGAGATTGGATTAGCTCAGTTAAAATGAATAGAAACTGAATCTCAAAAAACCGGTTGAATAAAGGGAAATATCCTCAACCTTATTAGACTCTTTCCTTCATTGAATATGATTCGTCAATGAATATTGAAGGTGAAACAAGGAGAATTGTCTTAGAGATTCAAGTTCATTATTTGATAATTTTTTATCATGGGGATTGGAGTGTGCTTGACAAGGGTCTATATCCATGGTGGGTGAACTGAAATTGAAGAAAAATGCAATGAATTAGGGGATCTCAAGTAGACTCAATGGTAGTTAAACCCTTGGGGTATCATCATGATAGAATGAATCTGTGATCTAGATTTTGGCATGTCTGTTTTCTATTAGCACATTCAAGAAGATGATGGGGCCTAAACTCATTTATATTATTATATTGAACATTGTTTGATTGACTATCTCAAAATGGATTTAGAAATTTCAAGACAGTGGTTGATATTCAATGATGTGTGGGAATAACCTAGAACTCATAAAGGCATTGGATAAATAACGAACTCGGTGGTGAAGCTATCAAGTGATTTTTTCCAATAACCGATGAATCATTGGAGAATTTTTATATCGTGCATTTGAATTTCAAGTTTTTTTATTTCCAAATAGGTTCTTATTTTCAGGTTTGTAGGGGCCTTTATTTCCTCTATTGTTTTGGTTGTGTATTTTTTTGGATGTGCACAAGTGGGGTGAACCAGAATATGGTTTTTTCAATGAAGAATTGAATTCATCCATGATTGAGATTAATAGAACCTATTTTATAGTTTCTTTAGAATTAGAAATCAGTTATGCCCTATCCTGTAAGGTTTTTGAAGATGAGCTCGTGGGGACATTATTTGAATAATATGAAGCCTCTCATGTTCTACCGACTAAATTAATCCATGATGAGATTGAAGAAATTAATTAAATCTAAAGAGGTTCAATTTGAGTCTTGCACAATTCAGACTCAGCCTAAATTAAGAAATAAATTAATACATCATGACACATGTAATTGATATTTTCATGAGAATTTTTATGTCACATCTTGGGAAGAAGTTATGAAGACCTTTTAAAGATGAACTGAGTTAAAAAAATACACCAATATTAATTTATAACTTGATGCACATGAGCCTATAATAACTATTTGATGAGATTTGATTCTGTCATGTGAGAGTGACATTGGATAGTCAATGATACCATATGGAAGCTACTAAAAATAAGACCATGGTATGTCAGTGCATGAGGTTGTGAGTGGTAAATATAATAAAAATAGAGCATCATAGTTTTATAAATACAATAATTTATTTGGATAATGGACAAAAAAGAATGTATATTTGAATGGGAGCTATGTCACTTTTGGGAGTAGAGAACATGGGAGCTTGGAGGATAGAGGCCTCTTTGACAGAGAAGATTCTTTTCTTATTATTCACTATCTAATTTCTTTTTCACATGAGGAATATTTTGAATAATATATTTGTTTTAATTCTAACGTGAGCTTCTAAATAAAATTCAAGAAATTGGATTTTAATGAATTGAGAATTCTAATTTTGTTTGCTATAGTTAAACAATTGTTCAGTGTAATATAAGTTTCGTGATTTTTCTCCTATTTATTTTGAGTATCATTTTTACACTTAACAAAGGAATGAGGGGTGATGTTAGTGAAATTCTGAACTATTAAAATTTTACTTAAGTACAAAAAATTTGAAAAGGTAGTTGTTTTATTCTCCATAATAAAACTTAATTATACTCCTGAAATATGATCCATATATTATCTTGAAGGGGGAATCTTTTAACTATGTTGTTATGTAAAGTCAGAGATCAGTGGATCATCACCTTTACTTAAAATGATGAAATATTTTCATCTAACTTGACTATAAAAAATAATATCTTTTACTCAATTCAAAGTAGTCAGATAACCCTATTTTCATTAAATGTTTTTCCTTATCTCTTTCTCTTTTTACCAACAATTGTCACTACTTCACCTTTATTTTTTCTCATCACCAAATCACATACACCTCACCATTCCACAATTTCTTCCCTTTCCATTATTTAAAAAAAATGTTACACACCTTACATAAGCCCTCCATGTGGATTCAACATTTGATCACCATTGAATTATATAGTTGTAGTATGACTAATAAATAATAAATTTGGATGTTCTCAATGGTAAAAAAGATTAACTTTTTTATTCGTTGTTGGGGAAGGAATTTATGACCAAAAAACAAAAAAAAACATCCCAAGAATTGATTATTAAAATATTATTTAAAAATTATTCTTCTTAAAAATGGAAAATAGGGAAGTTGAAAGAGATAAAAATCTGGATAAAATATGTTTGGAAGCATTAATCCATAGCCTACGATTGAAAATGTAGAAAGGAATAAACATAGATAATTTCATCATCCAATCATTTTTGGAATCCCATATTGCATTAGGATTTATTAACAATCTAGAAGTTATGAACTCAAGTAAACATTCATTTCATTATAGTAAACTTTTTTTTAGATTTCCTAATGAAGACACTTTGTCTTTCATTTGAGATTTTTATGGTGAGGATCATTATTTTCCACATCGGAGGTTGGGTGAGAATGAGCTTAGATTGTGAACCTTTCCATTCTACTTAAAATGCATTATTAAGACCAAGATTAAACAATTATATGAGAATATATTTGACACTTGGGATCAAATTTATAAATCTTCTTGTCATGAATTTTTTTTCAAAGTGGTTGAATGGAGAGTTAATAAACAAAATCATTAATCATCTTTAAGGAGAGGCTAAGTCTTTACATGAGGCATGGGATAGATTTATAGGTTTTATTTAGAAATTTACCCATCATCAATTTCTTTTTCATGTTTTGATGGAAACATTTTATGAGGGTCTTCTACTACCTACTAAATAATTAGTTAGACAAACAACTAGTGGATGTTCTACTAATAAGACTGCTAAATAGTTGAAATATTTTTTTTGTAAACTATCCCTAAATTCACAAAAGATCATCTTGGGGAATAAAAGTCAATAGAACAACAAAACACTAGTTCTGGTCAGGAAATGAACCTACAACTTGCTAAAATTTAGACACAAGTTAAATATTTGATGAAAAAAAGTACCATAAATGTTTCATGTAAAAATAAAATAAGGACCATTGAAAATGCTTATAATATTAATTTTGTTGGTGCACAACCAAGAATAGATGAACCAATTTAAAACAACTACAATTATTGATTCAAAGATCACTCAAACATGTCATTGGGAGACCAGGGGCTAATAAAATGAACTCATTTATTTGGATGCTTTGGTCTGCCTAAACAATAATTACAACATGATGATCCTCTTTATCATTCGATTATAAATTTAGAATTGATGATGTAGAATATAATGGAACAAATTGACTTACAAATAGCTAAAACCGATTCTAAAATTTTAAATTTATAAAATCAATTTTTGGAATTGGTTAGAGATTTAAGAGATAGAGGTAATAATATGTTTTCAAGCACCTTTGAGATGAACTCTAGGGAAAATTTAAACGCTATTTCAATAAGTTCAGGTCTCAAAATTAAATAATAATTTAGGGATAAAGCTAGATAAGTTGAGATTGAAGATTTAACAGAGTCTAAAATTCAAAATTTAGAAAATGATAAATATATAGATCTGGAGAGTAATCTCCATAATAAAAAACGGTAAATATTTTCCTTAGAAATCAAAATATCTAAGGAAGATAAAATGGAAACTAGTTAAAGTGTCAAAGAAAGAGGTGATTTTGAGGATATGTATAATAATAAACTATTATGGAAGAATTATTCCCCTTCCATATCTTTTCTTCAAAGGGTTAAAAGGTTTAATAAACCAAAGTATATGAAATTCATTCAATTTTTTTGAGCCTTTACTGTCAACATTCCCTTTGCGGAATCTTTATATAATATCTCATCTTATTTCAAATTACATAAGATAAATTTATTTAATAAAAGTGATTAGAAGGACCTATAAACCATTAATCATACTGATTAATTTAGTGATGTTCTTCATAAGGAATTACCTTTGAAATGAAAGGAACCTGTAATATTTTTTATTCAATGTAGAATGAGATATTGTGGTGAATTGAATTGTTTATATGGCCTAGGTGCTAGTGTCAACCTTATCCCTTACCCACTTTTCAATAATATGGGTCTAAATTACTTTAAATCAACTTTATTTTCTCTTCAATTGGCATATAGGAAACTCAATTATCCTTCTAGAATGATGGATGACCCGTTAGTCAGGGTAAGGAAGATTATTTTTCCCACTAATTTTCTAATCCTAGAAATAGGGTGTGATGAAAAGGTCTATATATTTTTAGGTAGACCTTTAATAGATAATGGAGGTCTAAACATTGATGATTCCAAAAAAAGGAATCTCTAAGTTTTTTATGATAAAAAATAATTTCATGTTTGTGAGAAATCAAAATGTGAGGATATCGATCATTCAACCGATGAAGCCTATGATAGTTCAATGGAGAGTTTGGGAAGAATTTTCATCACCCTTCACTAAAGCCATGAACAACTATTTCTATAGTGACCTCAACTATTGAAGAGTTTTAAAAACTTATGCTTTAGTTTGAGTTATGTTCTTTTACCTTTAGAAGTTACTAAAATTGAGATTTCCCATTCTCTTGAAAGAATCTCTCTGATTTGTGTACCACATGATATACCTTCTATGGAGAAGGAAACTCATTCTTTAGAGCATAATTTTGAGCTAGAATCACATATACATATTACTAAATTTGATGAGCCTTTGTATGAGATTTTTACATATAATGTTGAGTTTTTATATGTTTATGAAATTGTAGAAATTTTGGGTCTATTTTTGGAAGAAAAATTTGATTGTTGTCATGTTGAAAAGGTATTCTTCCTTGAAAATTTATCACTTGGTGTTAATAAGCCTATCAAAGATGATTTACTACCTATTTTTGAGAAATTAATTTCATTTGAAACTAATATGTAACCTTATAAATATATTTTCAATAAATAATTGGAAACAATTTGGTGGGAGTCTTCTGAGTTATTAGATATACAAGTTCTTATGGGATCTGTTTCAAGAATTATTAATCAAGTTGTAGCTGGATATGCACCTATTACTAAGTGATTGAAACTCCCTATGTGTGGGGGTAGTTAGGATAATGTGCTTGATAAATTGAGGGATTTTTTCAGGTTGTTTTCAACCATTTTGAATGCTAAAAGGGGTGGTTTTGGAAGTTAAATAATGTTAGACAACATGGTGCTTATTGTTGTTTTAGATTTCATCCAACTGAAGTTTTTTTACTGCTATGATTGGGGAATGTTTTGAAAACACTATTGATTCTTTATTAAATAATAGTTATGTTCAAACCATAAACAATTCATACCCATTGAATGACCCTGAATAGACCATTTTAGGGGATTGAGTCTGACTAGGGACTATAAAAGTAGTGCTACATTGGAGGAACCCATGGTTTTTAAGTTTTTTATTACTATTTGAATAAATCTATCCTTCTATTTTGTAGTTCTCACAATTTTTTTGATTTTTTGATTTTGATGTGAAAGCATTCAAGATGTAGGATCATTGGATGTAACGTAGTTTGAAAGAGCTACAACTGAAGCTATAAACTGAATAATATCTCCCTCATCCTTTCACTCTGGTTATTTTTACTCTAAGATTTAATATTGTAGTATCTCATTTTAATTTTTTTTTCATTTTGTATGATCTTAAATGTTTCAAATTGAGTATTTTCTTATTGATTTCTTTGAGGTAGGATATAAATTTTTTCTTTTAATGGATAAATTCCTTTCAACATAGGGGATTACTTGTTTTTATTTTCCCATCTTTATTGCTTCCCTTGATTTGCTTTTAATATTGTTGTTGTGTGACAATGAATTTTAGAGTTTCTTATCAATAAATTTTTATTCATGTTATAACTCGTGAATTCTCCGTTTGGTCACTACTAATCTTTAAATTACTCTCTCCAAACTGTATTGATGCTATTACATGCCGGTATTGGTGTTTTGTTGAAATTTATTCCTGAACTCGCATGTTTTATGATACTTTAAGGAATTCTGTTTCAGTTTTCACTATTTAATAGTGGCCAGTAGGGATCCATTTTGCATGATCTGTTTTGGGTGATTGTTGAGTGGAATTTTTTTCTAAACTTTAATGACACCCCTTAGAACATCGTTTTCTCTAATTCAATTCCAATTATGTTTGAACCAACTCATTTGTAATGTTTTCCACACATTAAGTTATACCATTGAGGAAAAGTTTGGGTTTTAAGTTTTGGGGAAGGTCTTATTTGAGCTAAACTATTTTTCATTGAAAATCCATCAAAACACCATAATTTTTTAAAATTGTGAGTTTTTCAAGCTTCAAATTTTCTTTTCATTCGATTAAATATTTTCCAACATTTGAGGTTTTTCTTGAAACCCTGAGGTGGTTAACATTTTCTTCATTCCCCTGGATTTGATCTTATTTGTCAATTTTTTTCTCTCTTGAATGTTTTTGTTTTTGGTCTAATCATGGGAGAAGGATTTACAATCATCATTGGTTTTGAATCTTTTTACAGGGTTTTAAACATTTAAGCTATGCATTTACATGAGCTATGAAATGAAAATCCTAATCCATGTTGAACATTAATCTCTTTATTCTTTCATTCATTTATTCTGAATCTGTTGGATGTGTTCTTTATATTGTTTTTAATTATTAAACATGCTCATCCGAATAGAGTTTATAATTAATATGACATTTAATTATGTGTGTCTGTTCACTTGGAGGTAAAAATATTTTTGGAAGTCTTAGTTAAATTCTATGTGATGAATGTTGAAACTTTTTTTAAATCTTTAATCTGAATCAATACTGTAAAACCAAAACAAATTCTACATGAAAAATCTAATGGGGAAAAATATTTGTAAAAAATGATTCTTAATGACAATTTATTTTTTCTACCTGACAATACTTTTCTTCCACCAAATTTTTAAAAATGATTGTTTGGGGACAAACAGTGTTTAACTGGGGGGAGAATTTAATGTGGTCTTTTATTTTGATATTTTTCCAAATTCTTTTAGTCTTAACCTGGTGATTTATAATTTAGTTATAATATTATATTAAAATGAGTAATTGATGATAGTTATGGTAGTTTTTATTATTATTAAGTTTAAATGATCTGATTTTTATTCTTTGAATTACTCATTTAAGAGATTTATGTATTTTTAATTTAAATTTTAATTCCTGGTTTTATAGGCTAATTTTTGTATTCCTTTTCATTAATTATATATTTCTTTTTTTATTGTTTTTAATCTATTCATTCATTAATTGATATTTATTTTTTAATCTCATACATTAAATAAATAAATTAATTGTAATTTTAATTTCCCATGTAAATTTCACAAAGATAACCTACGGTGTCGTGCCTAAAGATGAAAATCTGACAAAATTAAAAAAAATGATCGACGATCGAGAAGAGGATAGACCGTAACGCCAAATGCCTAGAGGATTGTAAATTTGGGAAACCGATCGACCACACATTAACAAAAATCTACTGTAGACTGAGATGCAGTTCGAAATCAAGAAGCCAGCGCTGCATGATTCTGAGGAGCTGGACGCTGTCTGAAGCTCTGCCGATGAAGGGGTTTTAAGCTTCCAGCTAAGGTCAGAGCTCAACCTAGTGACACTTCATCATTCATTAAACCTGATTTGTCAGTTGGGGATGAAGGTGAAACAATTAGCATCGATTCGGAGATCTGTGTTTGTTATTTGATGATTGTCGGTCTCAGGGATTGCAGTGCTCTTGAGAAGGGTCTCTGATTCTGATGGGTGTACCAAAATTGAAGAAGAAGACAATCAATCAGGGGATCTCAACCAGAATAAATATAACGACCCAGCCTTTTTCTTAGATTACTATTACATCATTTCAAAGATAAACAACATAATAGTATTACACATGGAGGATCCAAAGGTTTAGTGTCTTGGGAAAACTAGGACCACACATAACAAATACAATATCAACCATAAACAATTAAATAATTTATTCTTCACAAGATTCTTAGTGGCACTTGTCCTCTCCTTAGTACATGTAGCCACCTGAGGATATACATCAAAATGGGTGAGCTAGAAGCCCAGTAAGCGGATTGATAAGAACAATATAGCATGGGGTGAGCATAATCCTAACATAGGCAAAAGATCATGAACATGAGAGGAGCATAAACAATAAACTTGAAATGTGGAAATGCATAAAAATGAAACATCATGTCTTAGTGGTTAACTACCACACATACTTGTGAACAAATATAGAATCTTGTTAACACATAATTTCACATTTACTCATGAGATTCATCACTTTACCAAATGCATTGGAGCGCTATATAATTCTGGGAGCACCCGTCACATTTAAACATTCATATTGCACTATATAATTCCAGGCACACCTGTCACATCATAACATTATCATTATCATGATTTCCACATAGAACACATATCCAACATGTACATAAATAACCCATGGACATGAATGGGTTTCATATCATAATAACACATTCTTAAGCTTTGGGTTCCCAAAAGAAAGAGGGAACAACATACTTAATACAAGAACCATCAACCTTGAATGAGAGGTAAAAGGTGAGATCTTGAAAGGAGAGTTCTTTTGGAAAACATTTTGATGGACATAAACAATTGTGACAAAAACATGTATATCCCAAAAAAGTAAAGTAAATGATGAAAAAATGATCTTGGAGCAGTAACCCTATCAAAAATGGAGTGAAAGAGGGAGAACCCGAAGGAAGAAAATAGGGTTCGAGATTTCCCCTTACCTTGTACTCGAATGCCTCCTTCTCTTTAATTTCCTGTATAATGACATTATACTCATCAATTAGAAATTCCAGAACCTTTTTTGCATTAATAATGTTCATTCTGGTTTCATTATTTCATATTATGTTCCTTTGGATGACTTGTGGAGTTGAAAACATTGATCGAGGAAGTTCGTTTTCATGGTTTTCTTGAGCGGTCCACTTGTATTCTTAAATTGATGTTTAGGTAGATCATGGGTAAACATCGAGAACTGATATAACATGTTATTAAAAATATTACAGAAGCCTTAATGATTTTATAATGAGTTATATTAGATCCATGTGGACGAATCATTAGATAAGATTTTAATGATGGTTATTTGGGTTAATTTGGGCGGTTTTTTGATCACAACGAACTTTTTTTAACATTTAACTTAGTAATATGGCCATATGTTATTTCAAGAACTTAAAATAGAACATATAAAATATTCTGGTTCAACCATAAAAATGGTTTCATGACCAGATTGAAGGTAGAAATGGAAGAAGAGAACATGTCGTTTTTGAAGGTGATAAATTTAACACCTCATGAACAACGTTCTCTTTAATAAAATAAAAGGAAGAGGGAAAGGGTGTGGGGTGATATAATATACCATTAGAATAATAAAATTTCATTATATTTATAATAATGGAGTTACAAAACAATTTGGATGAAGATAGGTAGGGATAGATCAAGAAAGGAACTTGAACTTGAAAAGAAATTAAAGGAGAAGAGGGAGAGAAATTACCTTTAGAATCCTCCTCTTGAGAACCTCCTTAAGGGAATAAGCTTGGTCTTTTGATGAGACCAGGAGCTCTTGGACGTGGGGGAGAGGCTAGGGAAGGTGTTTGAGAAGATTTTAGAGAATTCTTGGAGCTTGAGAGGTGTGAGGAAAAGAGGGAGTGAAGGGTGGCTTTTATAGTGGAGGGGAGAGAGGTTTCCTTAATATAAAATTGATTAGTTTATTAATTTCACCAAATACAAGGAATAGTGAGTCTTGAAAGACCAAGAATAGTAATTTTATAATGTAATCCCGAACCAAGTGGGCTTACATCGTCAGAACATCATCGATGACTCAATTAATACATTATTTAGCTTTTATTGTGAATTATCGGATTCAACTATTCATCAAAAATTCAAGTATCTCAGAAAAATCCCAAAAATTTACCACAACCATTTTCCAAAGTGTAGAATCCAAAAATGAATTCCGTTATTCAAAAATAATTTTCTAAATATTATTAATTTAATATTTAATTAAAATCATAATTTACATAAAAAATACAATTTTTAAAATTAAAACTGATTTTGCAGTTCTTTCAAAAATTATGTAGGGTCTTATAAAATTATCTTAAACCTATTAGACAATGATTCAATAATTTATGAATACATTTCAGGAAAATAAATATTATTTTAAATTAATTAATTAATTATAATTAATTATTTATAACTTATAAAATACCAAAAACATTTACTAACGTCAAATTATCACTTTCTATGATGTCTAAATTTTATTTAATTATTCATAGGTAATGTTACTCTTATTTAATATTCATAAGGGTCAATTTACTATTCATAAGGGTAGGTTATTATCCATAAGGGTAGGGTACTATTCATAAGGGTAGGTACTATTCATAAGGGTAGGTTACTATTCATAAGGGTAGGTTACTATTCATAAGGGTAGGTTACTATTCATAAGGGTAGGTTACTATTCACCAAAAAATATTTTTGTTTCATTAGACTCCAAAAACTATCTTGAATGCAACCGTGAATGTCGTATTTTTAATATTCCAAACATAGGGGTGAAAAAATTATGTTTAATGGTCAGTTATCACTTAGTAGTTCATTATTTTGTGTTTTTATGACATAAATATAAGAATGGAATTTTGCATTGAAATACATTGGGTCGTTACATTCTTCCCCCCTTAAGAAATTTCTCCCCCGAAATTTCACTTTACACAAATAGGTGAGGGTACTTCTCCTTCATTGCCTCTTCTAGTTCCCAAGTTGCTTCCTCAAACTTATGGTTCCTCCACAACACTTTGACAAGGCGGGTTGTCTTGTTGCGTAGAACAATATCACTTCGGTCCAAAAATTTTACCGGATGCTCCTCATAGGAGAGATCATCTTACAGCTATACCACCTCTGAGTTTAGTAAATGTGAGGGGTCTGGTATGTACTTCCTCAGTAGTGATACGTGAAACACATTATAAACTTGAGCCATATTCGGTGGAAGTTCCAGACGATAGGCCACGTCTCCTATACGATCAAGGATCTCAAAGGGGTCAATGTACCTTGGCCTTAGCTTCCCTTGCTTCCCAAATCTCATGACGCTCTTCCATGGAGATATTCGAAGGAAGAATTTATCTCCAACGTCGAACTCCAAGTCCCTTCGGCAGTTGTCAGCATAGCTCTTTTGCCGATTTTGAGCAGCTTTGATGTGTTTCTGGATGACTTGAACCTTCTCTGTCATCTCTTGAACAAGATCGGGACCATGTTGCTTTCGTTCTCCAACTTCATCCCAACAGGTTGGAGTTCTACATCGCTTCCCAAAAAGAGCTTCATACGGAGCCATCTGAATACCCGAGTGGAAGCTATTGTTGTATGAGAACTCAATCAATGGGAGATTCTGATCCCAACCACCTTTTAATTTAAGAGAGCAGGATCTTAACAAATCTTCAAGCGTCTGAATAGTCCTTTCAGACTGGACATCAGTTTGGGGGTGATAGGTCGTGCTGAAATTTAATTCAGTACTCAAAGCATGTTGAAGGCTCCTCCAGAACTTAGATGTGAACCTTGGATCATGGTCAAATACAATCGAGAGTGGGAAATCGTGAAATCTCACTACTTCCTTCACATATATCCTTGCAAGTTGTTCAAGTGAGTGGTCTTCCCGAATAGCGATAAAATGGGCAGTTTTGGTGAGTCGATCAACCACAACCCATATCGCATTATTTCCCTTTAACGTTTTCAGGAGACCCATGACAAAGTCCATAGTAACATTTTCCCATTTCCACATGGGTATATTCAATGGCTGCATCATACCTTCGGACTTTTTCCACTCAGATTTAACTTGCTGACATACCAAGCACCTTGATATGTATTCTGCAATATCCTTCATCATGTTATCTCACCAGAAGTGTTCTCGAAGATTACGATACATCTTGGTACTTCCAGGATGGATAGAGAAAGATGAGCTATGTTCATTATCCAATATCTCCTTCTTTATCCCGGGTGATGAAGGCACACAAAGCCGCATTCCAAACCGAATCACACCATCATCATTGATATGGAACTCTTGCGGCTTCCCTTCCTTTACTGCATTCACCCTCTTTTGTATCTCAACATCATCCATTTGTGCTTCCTTAATCTTCTCTTGGATGGATGGTTGAGAAATCTTTTGGGCAAGGTATGATGTATCCCCGACCCTTATGATTTCCAAATCCATTCATTGCATATCCAAGAAGATAGGGTCTTTCTCAATCCTCAACATGGATAGAGTAGCAGGTTCTTTTCTACTTATAGTATCAGATACCTTGTTCGCCTTCCCAGGATGATAGTGAATAGAGCAATCGTAATCCTTTATTAGCTCTAACCATCTCCTATGATGCATGTTGAGCTACTTTTTGTGAGAATATATACTTTAGGCTCTTGTGGTCGGTGTTTATGTCACACTTCTCGGCATAAAGGTAGTGCCGCCAGATTTTCATGGCAAAAATCATGGCTGCCAGCTCTAGATCATGTGTTGGGTAGTTCTGCTCATGGATCTTCAACTATCGTGAGGCGTAGGCTATCACATTATCATTTTGCATGAGTACACAACCCAATCCTTTCTTTGAAAATCACTGTATATCACAAAACTTTCTCCACTTTTCGGTAGTGAGAGTACAGGTGCAGTGATTAGCCTTCTCTTTATCTCCTTGAAGCTTCCCTCACATTCTTCTGTCCATACATACTTTACCCCTTTCCTTGTTAACTTATTTAGCGGGCATGAAAATTGTGAGAAGTTCCTCACAAAACGTCGATAGTACCCAGCTAATCAAAGAAAACTACAGATTTCTGTGACACTAGAGGGTCTAGGCCATTCCTCAATCACCTTTGTCTTTGAAGGGTCCACAGAAATTCCCTCACTTGTGATCACATGTCCCAAGAACGTTACTTGATTCATCCAAAAGTCACACTTTCTGAACGTGGCGTACAACTTCTCCTTTCTCAATGTCTCCAACACAAGTCTTAGATGTTCTTCATGTTCTTCCTTTCTCTTGGAGTAGATGATAATATCATTGATAAAAAATACCAAATTTTTTTTGAGGTAATGTCTAAAGACTCTATCCATAAAATCCATGAAGATTACAGGGGCATTAGTAAGTCCGAAGGGCTTCAGCAAAAACTCATAGTGCCCATACCTTGTACGGAAGGCAGTCTTCTGAATATCTTCCTTCTTCACCATTACCTGATGATATCCAGAATGAAGATCCACCTTTGAGAAGTATTGAGCTCCTCATAACTGATCGAACAAGTCATCAATCATTGGGAGAGGATACTTGTTCTTTATGGTGATCTTGTTGAGTTCCCGATAATTGATACACAGCCGCATGGTTCCATCCTTCTTCTTCAAAAAGATCTCTAGAGCACCCCAAGTTGATGCACTAGGGCGTATGAACCCTTTGTCCAGATGCTCTTGCAGCAGCTTCTTTAACTCCTCCAGTTCGATAGGAGCCATCCTATAGGGGCACTTAGAGATAGGAGTAGCTCCAGGTATGAGTTCAATTGAGAACTCTACCTCACGATCCGGGGGAATTCTGGGTAACTCTTCGGGAAATACATCGTCGTATTCCTTTACGATGGGCATTTCCTCAAGGTTGGAACTTTCCTTCAACTCAGCCATTTAGGCGAGGTATGCTTCTTCATAGGGAATCAAAACCCAAACCATTGAAGGATTTCTCAATGTAGATTCATGATCTTCCTTGCATTTGTAGAGGATCATGGGATGGTTCGGAATATGAAAATATATTTCCTTTTCCTGACCGTTGATATGTGCTCTATATAATGTGAGCCAATCCATTCCCATTATAGCATCGAATTCCACCAAGGGAAGTATTACGAGATTTTCCGGAAGAATCTTCCCACATATGTCAGCAGGAGAAGATTCAAACACTTGGGTTGCAATGATTGCACCACTTGGTGTTTTTACAGATATCTCTACTTCAAGGTTTTGGGGCTTCGATTCTGTAGTTCTAGCAAACATGCAAGATATAAAGGAATGCGTAGAACTAGAATCAAACAAGACTTTTTCCATTCTTGAGTGAATTGTAAGTGTACCATGTACAACTTCATTACCATGATCCACCTCATCAGTAGTGATGGCATAAGCCTTCCCTTGTTCCTTTGTCTTGGGTGGTTGCTGGCGTTGATTAACCTCAAGAGCTCGAGGTTTAGTGCACTGGTTTGAATAGTGCCCTTGCTCCCTACAGTTGTAGCATTGAACCACGAGTGGTTCTCTCCTTTAATCGGCTATATTATCCATGATTTTCATGTCTTTTAGACACTCGTGAGCATGGTGTCCTTCCTTCCCACACTTAAAGCATTTCCCCGTACCTTTGAGGCAGTTCCCATGGTGCAACTTCCCACATTTTTTGAATGTGGGTCGATGTGTTTTCTTCCCACCTTTGTCATTAGATCCACCGGCTTGAAACTCCATCTTTCTTTTCTTATCACCATATCCCTGGGACCATTATCCAAACTCCATATCCTCTTTGAGAGCACACCGAACAACTTTTTCATAACTCCCAAAGTCTCTAACTGCAGGTGCCTTTCGAAGATTTGGTTTTAATCCACTAAAGAATCTATCAATTTTTCTATCATTGTTGATAAAAAAACCCGAAGCATACCTTTTCGAGCCTTGTGAAATTTGCGTCATAGGTTGTGGCAGATTCTCCTTCTTTTTTCTTGAGCTCTATGAATTCTCTCTCCATCTTCGTGTGAAGAGTTCGTGGAAATTACTTATTGAGAAACATTATCTGAAACTCTTCCCATTCCATCTATTCAATTTACTCCCTTGGCTTGGTGTTCTTAATCAAACCCCACCATTGATCAGCTTCTCCATCTATATGATAAACAGCTAGCGTCAACTTCTCCGTCTTGGAACAGTGAAGAACCGAAAATATCTTCTACATGGAGTTGACCCACTGTTCCGCAACTAGTGGATCAGAAGATCCACAAAACGTCGATGGTTGTTGCCGCATAAAACATTCGATAGCTAGTAGCCCCCTATTTGGTGAAGGAGGACATTCCCCATTATAATGGTTATTATTCATAACCTGAGATAATTGGGTAAGCATCGCCATGAAGTTTTGAACTCCACCTCCAAAATCATTGGGGATGTCGTTCGGGCAAACGTTGCATTGGCCCTCACAAGAGTTGTTGGCCTGATTTCACCTGGTTCCCACCATTTTCTAAAATTGAAAAGGTTAGATAAAAACATAAGTAAAAAATTCATGAATAAATTATTCATTTAAACAATTATACCAAAAACATAACATATGGGAGCCCTAGGTAAATATTCTTGTGTATGTGTTTGTACATATTCTAATGCAAGAGGCTTTCTCTAGGGTTTACTAATCCTAATTCACAAATTAACTAAACCTTTCCTTTGATACCAACTATAATGACCCAGACATTTTCTTACATTACTATTACATCATTTCAAAGATAAACAACATAATAGTATTACACATGGAGGATACAAAGGTTTATTGTATTGGAAAAAATAGGACCACACATAACAAATACAATATCAACCATAAAAATTTATTTAATTTATTCTTCACAAGCTTCGAAGTGGCACTTGTCCTCTCCTTAGTACATGTAGCCACCTGAGGATATACATCAAAATGGGTGAGCTAGAATCCCAGTAAGAGGATAGATAATAACAATATAGTATGCGGTGAGAATAATCATAACATAGGAAAAATATCATGAACATGAGAGGAGCATAAACCATAATCATAAAATGTGGCAATGCATAAAAATGAAACATCATGTCTTAGTGGTTAACTACCACACATACATGTGAACAAAGCTATAATATTGTTCACACATAATTTCACATTTACTCATGATATTCATCACATTACCCAATGCATTGGAGTGCTATATAAATCCGAGCGCACCCGTCACATTTAAACATTCATATTGTGCTATATAATTCCGGGCGCACCCGTCACATCATAACATTATCATTATCATGATTTCCACATAGAAAACATATAAAAAATGTACATAAATAACCCATGGAAAGGAATGGGTTTCATATCATAATAAAACATTCATAAGCTTTGGGTTCCCAAAAGAAAGAGGGAACAACATACATGATACAAGAACCATCAACCTTGAATGAGAGGTAAAAGGTGAGATCTTGAAAGAAGAGTTCTTTTGGAAAACATTTTGATGGACATAAAAACTAGTGACAAACATGTATATCCGAAAAAAGTAAAGGAAATTATGAACAAATGATCTTTGAGGAGTAACCATATCAAAAATGGAGTGAAAGAGGGAGAACCCGAAGGAAGAAAATTTGGTTCGAGATTTCCCCTTACCTTGTACTCGAATGCCTCCTTCTCTTAAATGTCCTGTATAATGAAATTATACTCATTAATTATAAATTCCAGAACCTTTTATACATTAATAGGGTTCATTATGGTTTCATTATTTCATATTATGTTCCTTTGGATGACTTATAGAGTTAAAAAAAACATTGATCGACTATGTTCGATTTCATGGTTTTCTTGAGCGGTCCACTTGTATTCTTAAATTCATGTTTAGTTAGATCATGGGTAAACATCCAGAACTGATATTACATGTTATTAATAATATTACATAAGCTTTAATGATTTTATAATGACTTATATTAGATCCATGTGGACGAATCATTAGATAAGAATTTAATGATTGTTATTTGGGTTAATTTTGGCTGTTTTTGAATCACAACGAACTTGTTTTAACATTTAACTTAGTAATATGGCCATAGGTTATTTCCAGAACTTAAAGTATAACATATAATATATTTTGGTTCAACCATAAAAATGGTTTCATGACCATATTGAAGGTAGAAATGGATGAAGGGAACATGTCTTTTTGAAGGTGATAAATTTAACACCTCATGAACAACGTTCTTTTTAATAAAATAAAAGGAAGAGGGAAAGGGTGTGGGGTGATATAATATACAATTAGAATCATAATATTACATTATATGTATAATAATAGAGTTAAAAAACAATTTGGATGAATATAGGTAGGGAGAGATCAAGAAAGGAACTTGAACTTGAAAAGAAATTAAAGGAGAAGAGGGAGAGAAATTACCTTTAGAATCCTCCACTTGAGAACCTCCTTAAGGGCCTAAGCATGGTCTTTTGATGAGATCAGAAGCTCTTGGACGTGGGGGAGAGGCTAGGGAAGGTTTTTGGGCAGAGTTTAAAGAAGTCTTGGAGCATGATAGGTGTGAGTAAAAGAGGGAGTGAAGGGTGTCTTTTATAGTGGGGGGAGAGAGGTTTACTTAATATAAAATTGATTAGTTTATTAATTTCACCAAAGGCAAGGAATAGTGAGTATTGAACGACCAATAATAGTAATTTTATAATTTAATCCCGAACCAAGTGGGCTTACATCAGTATAACACCATTGATGACTCCATTAATACATTATTTAGGTTTTATTGTGAATTATCGGATTCAACTATTCATCAAAAATTCAAGTATCTCAGAAAAATCCCAAAAATTTCCCACAACCATTTTTCAATGTGTAGAATCAAAAATTGAAGTCCGTTTTTCAAAAATAATTTTCTAATATTATTAATTTAATATTTAATTAAAATCATAATTTACATAAAAAACAGTTTTTAAAATTAAAACTGATTTTGCAGTTCCTTCAAAAATTACGTAGGGACTTATAAAATTATCTAAAAACTATTAGACATTAATTCAATAATTTATGAATATATATTTCAGGAAAATAAATATTCTTTTAAATTAATTAATTAATTATAATTAATTATTTATGACTTATAAAATACCAAAGACGTTTACTAAGGTCAAATTATCACCTTCTATGATGTCTAAATTTTATTTTATTATTCATAGGTAATGTTACTCTTATTTACTATTCATAAGGGTCATATTACTATTCATAAGGGTAAGTTACTATCCATAAGGGTAGGTTACTATTCATAGGGGTAGGTTACTATTCATAAGGGTAGGTTACTATTCATAAGGGTAGGTTACTATTTACCAAAAATTATTTTTGTTTCATTAGACTCCAAAACAATATTTAACGCAACCGTGTTTGTCGGATTTTTAAAATTCCAAACATAGGGGAGACAAAATTATGTTTAAAGGTCACTTATCACTTAGTAGTTCATTATTTTGTGTTTTTATGACATAAATATAAGAAGGGAATTTTCCATTGAAATACTTTGGGTCGTTACAATAAATGGCGGCCAAACCCTAGGGTTATCGACGTGATTGAATGGATATGCGATAGAGATTTTGGCGTTCTGGTTTTCTATTTGTGGGTTCAAGAAGACAATGGGGCCTCCACTTTTCCGAACCCTTCTGTTGCACTTTGTATGATTGATTGTCTCGATAGGGATTAACAATTTTCAAGCTGGTGTTTTATGTTTAGTGATGACTGAGAAGAACCTCGAACTCCTATGGGAATTTTTCAAGTGATGTTGGCCAATAACCGAAGAATCATTGAATAACTGTTATGTCGGGTTTATTTAAAGTTGTTTTTTTGTTGGATTGGCTCTTGTTTTCAGGTATGGGGAGGCCTTGATTTCCTCCATTATTGGGGTTGTGGGTTTTTTTTGGAAGTTCCCAAGAGGGATGAACCATAATCAGGTTTGGTCGATGAATAAGACAATTGGTCCAAGATTGAGATTCAGAGAACCTGTTTTATAGTTTCTTTGGAAGCTAAAATTTGTTATGACGGAGCCTGTGAGTGTTATGAAGCTGAGCTTGCAGGATGTTGTTTTGAATAAGATGAGCTTGCAGGATGTTTTTATGACTGAGTCTGTCATGGTTGTTTGATGAGATTTGATTCAGTCACGCACGAGTGTCCTTGGAGATCAGAATGGGAGTGTCCATGGAGATCAGAATGGGAGCTAAAACACTTGCTCAGGAGCAGGGAACAGATAATCCTAGAGGATAGAGACCTCTTCGACGGTGGAGCTTATTTTCTGCTTCTATATCTATTTTTTATTTTTTATGATTAATCTATTGAATAGTATTTTTGTTTATTTTCTAGACATGAATAGATAAATAAAATCAGGGAAATCCAATTGCAATGAATTGAGAATTCTAAATCTATTTTCCTTGGTTAAACAATTCTTCAGTGCAATTTAAGTTTAGTGATTTTTCTTCCATTTATTGTGAGTGTCTTTTTTTACACTAATCAAAGGACCGAGAGGTGATCTTAGTGAAATTCTTGACTCTTTAATGTTTACAATAGCATAGAAAATTAGAAAATGTAGATGTTCACTTATCAATAAACAAACACAATTTTACTCCTGAGTAATGATATAAAGCCAACGAGCTCGTACCTGAGTGGTAAGGGCTCCAGCTTGGCATCCAAGAGACCCGGGTTCAAAACCGGGTGGAGGAAAATTTCCAGGATATTGTAGCAGTACTGTAGAAGTTACTGTTCAAAACTGTATCAGCTAGAACTATTCACTCAATTTGGGCCTTCGGGCCACTGGTTTGGGCCTACGGGTCTCTAGGGCCTTCGGGTCATCAAAGACCATCGTGCCACAGGGCCCTCGGGTCACGTAGACCATGAAGTAGCCCAGTTCACATAGAACAGGCCCCAGAAGAGGATCGGAGGAACAGGAGTAGCAGACACCATATGCAGAGTTAACTGAATTGGTAGAATGAGAGGGTATGACAGCCGCCATAGAGACATGCACCGTGCAGCTTTATACGGGGCAATGCTAGCCGATCAACAATGCAAGGTGGGGAGCTAGGTGATCAATGATGCAGAAATCTGGGGAGGGGCAGTTAAAGTGGGCTAGTCCTACGGGTCATGTATTTGAGCATGGTATGCCTCTAGGCCTTCGGGTCATGTATTGTGGGTTTGTCGTACCTTGTACCTTGGGCCTACGGGTCATGTATGGGTTCCCCTTCAACCCTTAAAAAGGGGATTATATATAAAAAAATAAAAAAGAAGGTCTATGGGCCATTCGGGTTGAGTAATGATATAAATATCATCTTGAAGGAGGAATCTTTGAACTGTGTTGTACACTGAAGTAAGAGCTGTGTGGATCATCACCATTTCATAAAGCATTGAAATAATTACAAGTAACTTAAGTAGAACATATGATATCATTTACTCAATTCAAACCAATCTGGTAACCCTGTTTTCATCAACTGTATTTTTTATTATCTATGGATTTCTTTTCGAATTAATCAACATTGTTTCACTATTATTTTCATCTCTTCACACACTCTCATAAGCCTCAACATGTAACTATTTTTTCCTTTTTTAAAAAAATTATTTTTTTAAAAAAAAAAAATTTGGTTACACACTATACATATGCCTTCCTTGTCCATTGGACATCTGCTAACCACTGTATTAAGTATTTGTTGTAGGATTTATAAATAATTAATTCCATGTTCTCAATGATAAACATTATTAGTGATCTGGAATATTCATTTGGAATGAAAATATTCCAAGTGTCTATAATTGGTTAGTGGGAGTGCCATCGTTTTCCAAGTAAAAATATGTTGATAACATATGAAAAATTGTAGTTTATCCTTAATGTAAATTAATTAACACTACAATGAAAATATCTCTCCAAATGTCAACTTATTATTGAGTCCAAAGTTCTAGGGAGCAATATCTATTGAGGCAGATCTAAGGGTTTCTTAGACAAAGTCAATATACATATACTGACATTGTATTGGACTAATTTAAGAGAGAATTGTTTCTAATTTCACACGGCATAAATCTCTCTATAAAGACATGTGTAATACATATGAGGAGATTAAAATGGTGAGTAGAATTACATATGCATATACATTTTACCTATCACATATTTCATGCTATGTACCTGATATTGACAACATATTCTTTACAGTAAAAAATATCAATTAAATCAAGGATAACTGTACAGGAAGCAATCAGAACTATCCAATTGTACTTGAGAATGTACAAGGAATATTTTTATGACACTTGGAGAGGAAATGAAACAAGTTTTAAGAGGACACAAACTAGTCTTCCTTTGATTCAAAATGATATACTATCATAGGTAGTCTAAGATAATGAGCAAGAAATGCTCATTCAAGCTAGTGGTTCTCATATCTACAAATACCAAGCACGTTGTAGCTTCTGGTGTAGCGTATGAAGTAGTATTAAAATTCACAATGATTTTTTCCAACTCTTGGAATCGAACATATTAAGTAAAGTATTATCATAATATAAATTATGATAATATTACTATTATTGTACAACATAAGATGTCAAAATGATTATAGAGGGAAAAAGGTTATACTCAGTGATATCATCTCTTGGGAAGATGCACCAAAGGAGGTGAAGTCACATATAGTAGGGTAGCCATGTAGGTAAGCATGAAAACCTAATGACTAAATACATAACTCAATAGAAGCATGATTTTATCATATGGGAGATAAAAATTTGATCGTTATCAAGTTGGATCTTGTGCAAGTGGTAGTGTTGTAAAATTGGGTGCCCTAGACCAAATGGAAAAGTACTTTTCGATTACTATATCATGTATATAATCAGTTATGCATTATTTATTCTTACCATAATAATGTTTATATTTTTGTGTCTAATATTTACAAGGAAATGTTTGTAAATTATTTTTCATATCAATAGGTTATATTAGTTCTCAACTATAATTAGAACCTCAAGACACTATGACATTAATCTTAAACAAATTTCATATGGTTAAGATACATTATGCTCATTGATCACAGATAATGTCTAACTATCAGGTGTTGGGGGATCATAATAATTGACTCTTCTTCTCATGAAGTTCACAGTTTTTTATATTTAGATTATGAGATCATAAGGAATGACCTACCAATAGGAACACAATATGTTCTTGGTGTTATTGGCAGTTCCTATCTACAAACATGGGTATTGGTCTCTCGAATTATTATCATTGTTTGTGTGTATCATTTTATTATGTAATTTTATGTAAGATGAAAACCATGGAATTTTTATCATGGAGAGGTAGCTTGCATTGTGTGTATCATTGGTGTCATTAATGATCAAGGAAATTTTTTTCGTTTTCCAAAGGAAGCGACATCTTGGGCCTAGTTGATGAGGATGATGGTACCTTCATTAAACCCATGGATATGGTATTAAAATTTAAGTATGCCCTATAAGGTCAATGAAAAGTAAATTAATAAAGGATGATGACATGAAGTGTGTATCCTGCTTTATGAGATATTGCATGACAAATAGATTACATACATGACATGTGTTCCTAGAAGGTTGTCATTGATATGACTAAAACATAACTACATAGAGGTTTTGATGTGTTGCTAGACTCTTCTCCTAGCTAATGAGTATCACTCACTTATCGAGATTTGGGCCTAGAGAGGGTTACAAATAAAGCATATTCTGAAGCTTGACCAATTCAAGTGTATTTAAGATTAGGACTTGGTGGGACCTATGGAGGTGGCTAAGTAATGTCCAAGTTTATAATATCACATGGAAAATCAATGAATTTAATATTATTTGAGTTTAGATTAAAAACCACTAAATCTATTTACTTATTATAATCATGAGTTATATAGTAAATGTTATAAAAAATATTTTTTAAACAAACATTAAATATTTAATATTCGAGGTTCATTAAATATTTATCTGGTAGAAATGAGTTGAGTTTATGACTTGTATTTATCACATAACATTATTTTAGTGTTAAAAGTAAGTGATAATTTACATGTGATGTCTAGGAAAATTTTTTGAGGTTATAAGTATTATTTAGGGCATCAAATGAAGGGTTAACAACTGAAAGGGCACAAGTGTAATTTTAATAAGTTTAAACATAATTATAAATGAAACAATATGTAAGAACCGAGTTTTTGCTATAAAAGACTTTGGAATTTTTCTTGATGTTATTCCAGAGCAGTGAATTCAGACGGTGTGCGATTCCGAGCCCCGGTGTGCCCGGAATTAAATTTTCAGTGTGTTCACACTGGGCACGCCAAATAAATGGGATAACTCCTAAACGGTGTTTTGGATCCTAAATATGAGAGTACAGATGGGTCCGAAATGGGGTTTTTACCCCATGAACGATATAAAACATGTCGGTGCGGGACTTTGGGACCCCTCGCCCATTGGCGGAACATTAAACGGATAAATAAAATAATTAATTTTTTCGTTTAATGGCTTAAGGCTAGTATCTCTTAAACAGTTTCTTGGATGGGAAACCTGAGGGAATTGTTGAGTTCATAACGTGACTTTTACCCTAGGAGGGGTGTAACCTTTTCATACGCGGACCTTCTGTGGAAAACGCCGCCAGGGGCGTTTTCGTAATTTAGTGGCCTCGGGCGTTATGTTTTATAACTTTTGAATGGGGGCTTGGATTAAAATTAAGAGACCACCATTGTACTTGGGAGGTGGTGTTTACCATAGGGGAGGTTTAATCTTGACCCCACCAAGAGTTTCGGATGTGGGTCCTCTCGTGGGTGATTTAAAATTAATTAATTTAATTTTTATTTCCCTACATAATCCAAATTCCACCTCTCCTCCCTCCCCTTGTTCTCTGGCGGAAGCTCCTCCCAAGAGGAAGCTCAAGTTCTCTCCTCCTCCTCCATCCCTCCCAAACAAGGTGGAAGCAGTACGATGAGCACTGATCGACGACGAAGCTTCGGGCTATGCCAAATGAGGTAGGCGTCATTTTGTTTCATATTAAGTTTCCACACCTTCTTTGATCTTGGTTTTATAGCATTGAATTGCTGTTGTTTTGCCGGGCGAGGGTAGTAGATGCGTAGGGGCTGATCCGAGCTCCCCAGTGAACTTTTTGGATCAAAAATCCAAATCCTGACGAGTCAGGGGTGGTCCGTTGAGGTTTTTCGTTGGTTTTGGAGTTTTTCTAGTCGGTTTTGGGGGTTCCAGCGGTGGTAGGGAGGAGCTCCGGTGGCGGCGGCTACAGATTCAGGCGGTCCGGCTTCAGCGGTGGTGGCGGCTTCGGCGGTTGGCTGAGGCGGATCGGCCACGGGTGAGCTGGGGGCGACGGCGAACGGGCGCAAAGCGGGAGGACCGACCAGTGCGGCCGGTTGACGCGGGTGGACCGGGGTCACGACGTGGGACCCCGCGGGGGAAACAAAGACCCGCCCTCAACGGGTCTTCACGCGGCAAGATGACTGGATATCAGCCTATCTGAGGGAGACCTCGGGTTTTTGGGTGACCCATGCAGCTGAGCCGCAGGCCGGCCGGCGCGGGCCGGCCCAGACCGGGCGGACCAGGCCGGTCTAGCCCAAGGGGTTCCTCCCCTCTGATTTCGGACACCTGTATCTTCCACTACGGGTGTCCGATTTTCATGCCGTCTGTGGAAGTGTCATCCTCGGATCGAGAAGAACTTTTTGATATGGTCTTGGGGATTTTTAATTCCCAAAAAGAAGGTACTAGTGGAGCGACACCCCTTTAAGTGGATTTGCGTTTTCCCAGGGGGTTTTGTTTTGGGCGGCGCGGACACATCCGATGTCCGATTTGAGTTTCGTCAGCGGCATTGTGACCCTGGCATCAAGACGAAGTTTTACGAGGGGTTTTTAGGAATTGAAACCAGAGTTGAGACATGGGACCCATGACCCGTCTTTTAAGATGCGATCAATGTTTAGAAACTTTCTCATCGGACGCCAGTTCGGGGCGTGCGATCAGTCGTTTTTGGGTGTTTTCCTGAGGGCATTGCAATGGCGCAATCCGCCCGATTTAATTCCGTATGGTGGTGCAGGCCCCAAAAGATCCATTTTGGGAGTTGGCAGTGATTTCCATCTTCTTCACCGGGTGTCCGATTCGGACAAGTGGATGGTCAATCTTGTGTACTTTATCGATAGGATCGCAACGGTACGATCCGTTCGTAGAGTTTTAGGACCGTGATATGGGTCCCACGTAGAACTACTTGTGTGTGGTGTGGCGAAATGCATCTTTTTCTCCGGACATCCGTTCCAAGCAAGTAAGCAGTCAATTTGACGTGTCTTTCTAAGGAGAATGCAATGGTGCAATGTGCCCGATTGTTTTCGGGGCCGAGGCTCAGGACCATGGGACGTTGTTCGGGCGTAAAGTAGTGTTGAATGACTTTTACATCGGATTTATTTTGAAGGTGAGTACATAGTCTTTCTCACATGTTTTTTTGCAAGGATTACAACGGTATGATCCGTTTGGATGTCCGGAGTCTCTTTCAGGATCTCTTTTAAATGTGAAAGCATGAAAGGCGTACCAGTGTAGGTTCTTCCTGCAGTGTTTGTAGGGAACCCTTGGCGTGTGATCGTGTTAAATCCTGTGAGAGTGAAGTTAGTGTTTAAAGATATGTGGTTGGTCGTGCTAGGGTCGTGGAGGAATAAGGATGGAAAAGTTGCGTTTACGGCTTTTTACATTGACATTGGGTGTTGTGTGCACGATAGCCCTTAGGCTGGAAATGTGGTATACTCTGGGAGTATATGGGATGCTTGGAGGTATGTGTTGTAGTTTTTACCTAAGAACATTTGTTCTTGGTTTGGAGATGAGCTGGGGCCACATTTCGTGTGGGCCCCCTATGTACACCATGTTCTAATTTATGTACCTTTGACCTCTCGTGATGTAGAGGGTCCTCCTGTCCTCTATGATTTGATTGGCAGAGTTTTTTTGGTTCCCATGTTCTTTCATCCAAGGGGGTTTTCAGTGTTGCATCCCTTTCACCGGATTGCGGCATACTTTATGGCTACATGAATTTGTACAGTGTGGGTGTGCTCCCACTTTCTGGAGTTAGTTGTCTCAGTCTGCTTCGACAGTAGACTCAGCAGATTGGAGCAAGTATCACCCTGAGAGGCCCGGGGAGATCTTCACATCCCTTCATGTTCCCTGGTAGGGTTCTTTGGGTATTTGTGTGACCAACACATTACGCGGGCACTGATCCTCTACCCAGGAGGTTGTTTCTATTAGGGTACGGAGCCCCCAGTGAGCCTTGGGTGCAGACTCCCTAGCTGTGTATCGAGATCATGTATTCCTTCCACAATCTTTTGTTATGTGTTTCCCCTTATGTATTCCGGTTTCCAGTGAGGTTCCATCCAGTAGAGATGGCCAGTGTTGTACCATCCAGTAGGGATGGTCAATGGTGTACCATCCAGTAGGTATGGCCAGTGGTGTACCATCCATCAGGGATGGCTAGTGGGGTACCATTCAGCTGGGACGACCAGAGAAAATCCGGGGTTACCTTCAGTGGGGCTGGGATGTGGTCCCTAATGACGGTTCTGGGTCTCCCTCCAGCGGATTACCCTTTCGCGAGGCTGGGCAGTGGGAAACCGTCGACATTAAGAAGCCCTCTCGACTGTGGGACAGTGATGAGGTGTGGTTTGACTTTCCCCAAAACTCTCAAGTACGAGGGCGCTTTCCCCACCAAGACGTGTCCTTGTGACACGACCTCAAACCGTGCGGGCGAGTCAGTGCCTCCCAAAGCGGATAATATCAAGGTGTGGGGATTTGAGCCCCTTGACTTGCATTTTGGGGTAGGCGTGCAGGATACTGGGCATTGATGGTGTTTTCTTCTGGGACTATTGGCGACTCACTTTCTTGGGCTGAGCTACAGGATGGAGATCCCCTTACGATCTTCTTCGGGCTTCTTTATTGAGCATATGGATATGTATATACCTTGTTCCAGTACCCACTCCTTGGGTTTTGGTTACTCTCCTTCCAGGAGAGGTGAGGACGCGCGGGGTATTCCACATTCTTTCCTTGTCTAGCTTATCGTGGTTGGATGAGACTATTATCCTACTATAGGTAGCAAAGACTCGACGAGAAGTTCATCTTCTAACTGCTTCTAGCTCTGTGTGTTTGGATGATTCTACTTACTTCCTCTTGTTGGGTTGATCTGTACTCTTCACTGCACTCTCAGTTGTAATCCTTTACTTTTCCCTGTTCGATCTACTTCTCACCTCTTTTGTACCTCTTTTGTTTCTCTCTCGAGCCTTCGGGGAATCCTACTGAGTATTTTTATACTCACCCCTGCTTGGGATTTTTCTGCACATGGTGTGCCCTTGCAGACGACAGACATTTTAGTCATGATGTCAGTGGAGCATAGGAGTTCAGAAGGTTGGACCACGTGTGGTGGTCGTAGTCAGGTTCTAGGTGTCGGACTCTCCCAGCTGTTTTACTTTTGTTTACCTATTGCTGAGTTGTGGAACTTTACTGGTTGGGCGCGGGTTTTGCCCATTTTCTTTTTAGTTTACCTTCAACACTTTCTTTGTACTATTTAGAGGTCGATGCACTTTGTATTTTATATATAGTAGTTGGTACTTTACATTTCCTTTTACTATTAACTTCTCCATTGAGTGGGCTGCGTGTGTGTGCACAGGTACTTAGGAAAAGGCATCCCTGAGTTTTTTAGCCTTCAATACTTGTCGCTAGCCCCTGGCCTATGGAGACGGGCTTGGGGTAGTTGTGGCTCGATCCAGGGTAGGGTCGGGTCGTGACAAAGTGGTATCAGTGGTGGTTCGTTCCTTAGGACTTTTTTGGATGTCCCTAAAAAGGAATTGGTTGGGATTTAGGGAAACGATGTCAACGTGTCTCGAGAGCGGCTCTCAGGCCAGGGAGTCTAATGATGGTGCATCAGCAGACGTATCCATTCACAAGGACCCCGATAACATGCTTGCCGATTTGGCATGCTGAGACACTCATTGTTGGGAAATTGGTTTGTGAATCACAATGGATTGAGTCTTGACTGTCCTTCTTGAGTCAGCTCCCCATTGTTGTTACTGTTATATACATATATGATCATCTGATTGTGGTGATCCTTGATAACATTATGGATGTCTCTGTGAAGATAGCCAGCCAGTATACCAGCATTGGTTCATGAAAACGACCCTATGATCTACAAGGCCTCAGTCTAGGATCCATCATGAGAGTCCCTTTCTCCAGGCGGGCCAGTAGAAGCACCCCCACCTGTTGAGCAGCAGACAGCCTCAGTAGAGCAGACTGAGCTTGAGCACAGGTTGAGAGCGCTCTGTGAGTTCCAGCGACAGAGACCGTTCAGGTTCAGTGGTGAGCCAGACCCTCAGGCAGTAGAGGTTTGGCTAGAGATAGTGGTTTTCCTCTTTAGTCTTGCGCAGATGCTAACAGATATTATGGTGGCTTTGACCGCCAGCCTTTTCCACGGAGCAACGAGGCGTTGGTGGAGTCTGGTGACTCAGATACTTGATGAGTCGTTGCTCTCATTGGATGACTTTCAACTACTGTTTCATGAGTAGTTTTACCCCTCCTGCTTACGCTCCGTTCAGATCCATGATCTCCTACAGTTTCAGCAGGGAGGGATGACTATGACTGAGTACGTGACTAGGTTCGTGGACCATGCACATTTTTACCCAGACATGGTCCACGACGGCAACTTCTGAGCATGGAAGTTCGAGCAGGGTCTCTGTAGAGATATTTTTTCTGTCATAGTACCCTTTGGCATTTCCACATATGTCGGGGTGCTAGATCAGGCGCTGGTGACAAAGAGATTCTTGTCATGCTCTACAATTGCTGGTGGAAGCAGGCTCAACAGAGCCGAGACGTTTGACGCAGCTAACGGTCGTCGGGTGACAGAACCTCGACGCAAGTGGATTTCCGATAATCGGACTCAAGGGCGTGGTCGTACACCACTGTGGCGTCGGAGGGCACTAGGGCATCCCAAAGATTTCCAGTGCCATGCTTGCGACGGGCAAGGTCACCTAGCACGGGACTGCCCAACCAGGAACGCTGAGAATATCTGGTAGGCAGTAGGTGAACCACCACGACGGAGGCAGCACCATGATCCGAGTAGCGCCCAGAGAGGTGGTGCAAGCCGAGGAGTGGGAGGAGGTGGAAGTGGGGGACGATATTATGAGGTCTTCCCATCCACACCAGGCGGTCTACGTTAGGCTCCGGGAGCTGACAATTGGGACCACAGACAACCGCGAGCTTTGGATGTCTACGATCCTGCAGAGCATGAGGTGATAAGAGGTATGCTCTACGACTCTTCTACTTTTTTGCATTAGAATTGTTAGACTCTGTGTGTGAAATTATTTTCTCCCAGCTCCTTGCTTGAGTTGTTACCAGGGTGGCGTGGGGTGTCAGTGTAACCCTATGTTGGTAAGGTAGAAGGCGTGGGACCTTTTTCTTTAGTTGATGGTGGCGACCCCTTCACCTTTTGAGCATGTAAGAGAGTCTTGGTCATCGGATATCGACTGTGAAATCTTGTGTGACTAGATATCCTTGGGTATTTCACCATATGGATATTATGAAGGAAGGAATCACCGAGCTTTGTCCCAGGTCCAAACGGTGATTCCATTCGTGGCGTGCGATGTAGGGGTTCGGTCGGTGAGGTGAGCTACCCCCAAGAGCCTTCGGGCCATTTGAGACCCTACGAAGGGATGTCGAGGTTCCCTACCTTCTTTCCCTAACTACAAAGGCTGGTTTGGGTGCATAGTGCCTCCCACGTAACTGACCTGAGAAGAAGTGTGTGTGCTCCTATGCACTTCATCAGTAAGGGTAGACCTCGCGTGAACAGATCAAATCCTTTGGTTTGTGTGCAGTGAGACGGAACTGTGCAAGAGTTCTTCTAGGTACGGGAGAGCCAGGTGTGGGCTTAGTACCCTTAGTTGTTCCCTAGTTTTGCTTTTTTAGGAAACAAATATTGAAGGAGGGAATTATGTAAGAACCTTTTTTGGTATAAAAGTCTTTGGAATTTTTCTTGATGTTATTCCAGAGCAGCGTCTTCAGACGGCGTGCGATTCTGAGCCCCGGTGTGGCCGAAATTAAATTTTCATTGCGTTCACACTGGGCACGCCAAATAAATGGGATAACTCTTAAATGGTGTTTCAGATCCTAAATCTGAGAGTACGGATGGGTTTGAAATGAGGTTTTTATCCCAGGGACGACATAAAACATGCCGGTGCGGGACATTGGGACCCCTTGCCTGTTGGTGGAACATTAAACAGATAAATAAAATAATTAATTTATTCGTTTAATTTATTAATGCAAGTATCTCTTAAATAGTTGTTCAGATTGGAAAAAAGAGGGCACCGTTGATTCCAGAATGTGTCGTTTACCCTAGGAGGGGTGTAACCTTCGCAGACGCGGACCTTCTGTGGAAAACGCCGCCAGGGGAATTTTAGTAATTTAGTGGCCTCGGGCGTTAAGTTTTATAACTTTTGAACAAGGCCTGTGATTAAAATTCTAAGACAACTATTGTTCTCGGGAGGTGGTGTTTACCCTATGGGAGGTTTAATCCTGACCCCACCAAGAGTTTCAGATGTGGGTCCTTTCGTGGGTGATTAAAAATTAATTAAGTTAATTTTTATTTCCCTAGTTAAACCAAATTCCACCTCTCCTCCCTCCCCTTGTTCTCTAGCGGAAGCTCCTCCCAAGAGGAAGCTCAATTCCTCTCCTCCTCCTCCTCCATCCCTCCTGAACAAGGCAGAAGCAGTACGACGAGCGCAGATCGATGACGAAGCTTCGGGCTACACCAAACGAGGTAGGCGTCATTTTGTTTCATATTAAGTTTCTGCACCTTCTTTGATCTTGGTTTTTATCATCTAATTTCTATTGTATTGCCTAGAGAGGGTATTAGATGTGTAGGGGCTGATCCACGCTCCCAAACACACTTTTCGGATAAAAAATCCGAGTCCTGATGAGTCCGGGGTGGTCCGTTGATGTTTTCCGGTGGTTTTGGAGTTTTTCCGGCTGGTTTTGGGGGTTCCAGCGGTGGCAGGGCGGAGCTCCGACGGCGGCGGATGCGGCTTTAGGTGGTCCGGCTTCAGTGGCGGGGGTGGTTTCAGCTTCGGCGGTTGGCTGAGGAGGAGTGGCCACGGGTGAGCTGGGGGCGACGGCGATCGGGAGCGGAGCGGGAGGACCGGCCGGCTGCGTCGACCGGTTGACGTGGGTGGACCGGGGTCGTGGCGCATGACCCCGCGAGGGAAACAAAGACCTGCCCTCGGTGGGTCTTCAGGCAGCAAGACGACCAGCTCTCGGCCGGTTTGAGGGAGACCGTGGGTCCGTGTCTGACCCACGCGGATGAGCCATGGGTCCATGTCCGGCCCACGCGGCTGAGCCGCAGGTCGGCGCTGCAAGCTGGACCGGCCGGACCAGGCCGGTCCAGCCCAAGGGGGTTCATCCCCTCTGATTTCGGACACCCGTATCATCCACTACAGGTGTCCGTTTTGCATACCGTTTGTGGAAGTGTCATCCTCGGATCGAGAAAAACCTTTTGAGATGGTCTCGGGGATTTTTAATTACAGAGAAAAAGGGCTCAGTGGAGCGACACGCCTTTAAGTGGATTGGCGTTTTCCCAGGGGTTTTTGTTTTGGGCGGCGCAGACACATCCGATGTCCGATTTGAGCACCGTCAGTGGCATTGCAACCCTGGAATCGAGACAAAGTTTTACAAGGGATTTTTAGTCATTGGAACTAGAGTTGTTACGTGGGCCCCACAGCCCATCATTCAAGCTGCGAGTAACGTTTAGAAACATTCTCATCGAATGCCCGTTTGGGGCGTGCGAGCAGTCGTTTTTGGGTGTTTTTATGAGGGAATTGCAATGACGCAATCTGCCCTCTTTTATTCCGAACGGTGTTGTGGGCCCCACGAGGGCTGTTTTGAGAGTTGGCGGTGATTTCTATCTTCTTCACCGGGTGTTCGATTCGGACAAGTGGATAGTCAATCTTGTGTACTTTATCAATCTGATCGTAATGGTGCGATCCATTTGTAGAGTTTCAGGACCGTGATGTGGGTCCCACGTAGCACTTCTCATGTGCGGTGTGGCGAAATGCATCCTTTTTTCCGAACATCCGTTACAGGCAAGCAAGAAGTCAATTTGATGTGTCTTTCCAAGGAGATCGCAATGGTGCGATGCACCTGACTATTTCCGGGGCTGAGGCTTGGGACCACGGGACGCCATTCAGGCGTAAAGTATTGATGAACAACTTTTATGTCTGATTTCTGTTGGAGGTGAGTAAATAGTTGTTCTCGAATGTTTTTATGCAAGTATTACAACGGTATCATCAGTTTGGATATGCAAAATCTCTTTCAGGGTCTCTTTTAAATGTGGAAGCATGAAAGGTGTACTGGTGGTTGTTCTTCCTATGGTGTTTGTAGGGAACCCTTGTCATGTGATCAAGTTCAATCCTGTGAGAGTGAAGTTATTGTTTAAAGAGATGTGGTTGGTCGTGCTAGGGCTGTGGAGGAAACAGGTTGGCGAAGTTGTGTTCACACCATTTTGCTTTGACATTGGGTGTCATGTTCACGATAGCCCTTGGGCTGGAAATGTGGTATACTCTGAGAGTATACGGGATTCTTGGAGGTATGTGTTGTAGTTTGTACCTGAGAACGTTTGTTCTTGGTTTGGAGATGAGATGGGGCCACATGTCGTGTGGGCCGCCTATGCGCGCCATGTTCTACATTATGTACCTTTGACCTCTCGTGATGTAGTGGGTCCTCCTGTTCTCGATGGTTTGACTGGAAGAGTTGTTTTGGTTCCCCTATTCTTTCAGCAGAGGGGGTTTTCAGTGTTGCGTCCCTTTCACCAGACTACGACATTGTTTATGGCTACATGCATTCATACAGTGTCGGTGTTCTCCCTTATTCTGGAGTGATTTGTCTCAGTCCGCTTCGACTGTAGACTCAGTGGATTGGAGCATTTATCACCCCGAGAGGCCCGGGGAGATCCTCACATCCCTTCTTGTTCCCTGGTAGTGTTATTTAGGTATCTGTGTGACCAACACATTATGCGGGCTCTCATCCTCTACCCAGGAGGTTGTTTCCAGTAGGGTACGAAGCCCCCAGTGAGCCCTGGGTGCAGACTCCCTAGCTGTGTATTGAGATCATATATTCCTTCTACGATCTTTCGTTACGTGTTTCCCCCTACGTGTTTTGGTTGCTAGAGAAGTACCATCCAGCAAGGATGGCCAGTGTTATACCATCCAGTAGGGATGGCCAGTGGTGTACCATCCAGCAGGGATGGCCAGTGGTGTACCATCCAGCAGGGATGGCCAGTAGGGTACCATCCAGCAGGGATGGCCAGAGCAGATCTGGGGTTACCTCTAGTGGGGCTGGGATGTGGTCCTTGATGATGGTTCTGGGTCTCCCTCCATCGGATTACCCTTTCACAAGGATGGGCAGCGGGAACCCATCGACTTTGATAAGACCTCTCGACTGTGGGATAGTGTCGAGGTGGGGTTTGACCTTCCCCAGAACTCTCAAGTATGAGGGGTTCTTTCCCCACCTAGATGCGTCCTTGTGACGTGACCTAAAACCATGTGGGCGAGTCAGTGCCGCCCAAAGTGGATAGTATCACGGTTTTGGGATTTTATCCCCTTGACTTGCAGTTCGGGGCAGACGTGTGGGATACTGGGCATCAATGGTGTTTTCTTCTGGGACTGTTGGCGACTCACTTTCTTGGGCTGAGCTAGAGGATAGAGATCCTCTTAAGATCTTGTTTGGGCTTCTTGATTGAGCGTATGGATATGTATATACCTTGTTCTAGTACCCACTCCTTTGGTTTTGGTTACTCTCCTTCTAGGAGAGTTGAAGACGCGCGGGATATTCCACGTGCTTTCCGTGTCTTGCTTCTCGTGGTTGAACAAGTCTACTCTCCTGCTATAGGTAGAAAAGACTCAATGAGAAGTCCATATTCTCTCTTCTTCTAGATCCTTGTGTTTGGACGAGTCTTCCTCCTTCCTCTTGTTGGGTTGAGCTGCACTCTTTACTGCACTCTTGGTCATACTGCTTTAGTTATCCCTGTTCAATCTACTGCTCACCTCTTCAGTACCTCCTTTGTTGCTCCCTCGATCCTTCGGGGCATCCTACTGAGTATTATTATACTCCCCCCTGCTTGGGATTTGCCCGCACTTTGTGTGCCCTTACAGACAACGAACAGGTTGGTCATGACTTTAGTGGATCTTAGGAGTTTGGGAGCTTGGACCGCGTGCGGTGGTCGTAGTCGGGTTCCAGGTGTGGGACTCTCCTAGCTGTTTTACTTTTGTTTACCTTTTACTGGGTTGTGGCACTTTACTGTTTAGGCGCGTGTTTTTTCCATTTTCTTTTCAGTTTACCTTTAGAACTTTCTTAGTACTGCTTAGAGGTCGATGCACTTTTTGGTTTATTTATAGCAGTTGGTACTTTACTTTTCTTTTTTACTCTGCACTTCTGCATTGAGTGGGCTGTGTGTGTGTGTACTGGTACTTAGGCAAAGGCCTCCCTGAGTTTTTTGGCCTTCGACGCTTGTCGCCAGCCCCTGGCCTATGGATGCGAGCTTGGGGTAGTTGCGGCTCGAGCCCGAGTAGGGTCGTTTTGTGACAAAATATTTGATAGTTCATTGGACTAGTCATTCCCAAGACTTTGAGAGGTTATCACCCATCCCTCACAAGTTCTATAGAGAGTGACGTAGGTTTGGGGAATCACAATCCATGTTCTACCACTCAGATCAATGAAACGATAATTTCATGATCATTTCAATGTTGAAAGCACCTTTGATTCTCCACACTAGCACCCAATGATCAAAGATTTATGATCAAGAAAGATTCTAGAGCATGTGTGGACAATCTAGAGGGTTCTGAGATCAGTTTACTCAAGCTATTGTAGCATCCCACCCTGGAAGTCACTAAGTGGTTCCCCAAGATGGTTGGCCACATGACCTCAAGTGAACCTCCTAGTATGCTAAAGGCTCTCAACTAGAGGTGAAACTACTAAAAATGGCATTTAACAGTGCTAGTAAAACAGATTTATCAGTGCTATAGAAGCACTGATAATGCGAGCGTTGTTAAAAGGCTTTCTTTAAGAGTGATTGTAAAAAATGCTAATACATACCCCCTTGAACAATGGTAAGAAAAATAAGTACTAGTAAAGAGGGTCTTTATTAGTTCTTTTTTTAGAATTTGATTAAGAGAGTCTTTATTAGTAATTTTTTATCACAGTTAAAGACCGCCTTTATTAGAGATTTTCTAGCACTGTTAAATACCCCCTTTATCAGTGCTAAAAAATCATTGATAAATGCCCCACTGGTAAATGGGGTATAATTTTTTATGTTAGAACCTCTTCCCACCCACCTTTTCTCAATGCTTCCCACCCCCATTATCAGCACTTGTTACCCACTCGTCCAGGCGTTCGCGCACGTGCCCCTGCCTCCAGCGAGTTTCAAACCTGTGACCTCCATCTCATATGACTGTTCCTTTTCCACTCCCCTATATTGTTTTGTTTTACATTTTATTATATATCTATATATTTATATATATTTCATTACATTTTTTATCCATATATTTATATATATGTTTATATATATATTTTTTAAATACATATATACAATATATTTTTGCGTGTGTGTGTGTTTATAAATACATACATATATACATGTATATATATGTGCATCTATAAATATAATTATACATATTTATATTTATTTCCATATATTCTATATTAATATTTATATACATATATAAATAATAATTTATAGATAGATATATATCTGTGAGTCAATACACACCTAAATATATATATTTATATTTATATATATATATTATACATTAAATGTATAGGTATATAAATATTCATACATTTTTATTTTAAATAAAATGGATATTAGTTTTTATTTAGATAAGGTTTACATATTGAGAAATATATTTTATATATAAATATGTCTAAATATTTATTTACAAAATTAAAATTTTATTTGTGAATATATAAAAAATATGTATATATTTATATATATTTGATTATAAATAATAGTAAAATATGAAAAATGATAATACATAAAACCCATAATATCAATATGAATGTAATACATGGGAATAAATTCAGTCTCTACAAAAAAAGAAAATAATCCCCCTTTTAAATGAGGTTGAAATTTCATAAAATGCTAAAAAATTAGGATACCCCGACTAAAAAAATCAGTCTTGGAGGTCTTTTGGGCCTTTTTGGCCTCAAAAAATGTGACCAAGGGTTTCCCCAAACAATTAGTTCATATATCTCATTGCAATCTTTGATTTGATATGTGATAGAGCTCAAAAGAAAACCCAGATCAAAACATATAGCCGTTTGAAGTTTGAGTCATGTTTTCAACATATTTTAGAGCATTTATTAATTTTATAAGTTTTTCTATCTTCTAACTATTATTAAATGATGATTACTTGATAATAATTAGAAAATTTTTAATTAATATTATTATTTTTAATTATTTTATAATCCATTTTCATTGAATATATTATATATTAATTATAAATGCGTATTTAGACTTATATAAATCATATTTAATAAAATTATATATATATATATATCAACATAAATATATTTTTATGTCAATATATTATTTTTAATGATTTATAATGTTTTATTATATTTAAATTTTAATAGCGCTAGTAAAAAAGCATTGATAAAGAATCCCCTTTATCTACGCTTTTTTACTGGTGCTCAAAAAGACACCCCCTTTATCTACGCTTTTTTGATAGCACTAATAGGGTGAGTCTTTATCAACAATTTTTTCGTAGTACTGAAAAAGAGACCCCCTTTATCAGTGCTTTTTTTAACATTGATAAAGACCCCCTTTTATTAACGCTTTTTTTAATGCTGATAAAGGAAGTCTTTATCAATGCCTTTTCTAGAGCTGATAAAGGGTGACATTATTAGTGTTTTTAAAAAATGATGATAAAGAGTGCCTTTATTAGTGATTTTAACTATCATTGATAAATACAAGCACTATTAACAATATGTTTTGTAATAGTGTGAGGGCCTAGGGTGTGTCCATGAGGTGACTATTCTCCTTGATTAGAGTATAGCACAACGGTTAATAATAATGGTAAATAGTATAAATAGAAATAATTAAGTATCAATATAATAAGAATAATAAATCATCCAATATAGATATGAATAAGTTGAATCATAAATAGAAACAAAATTGATGATGATCATGTCATGAAGTTATATAAAAATGAAGTACATGGAATATAGGGAAAACATGCATATACTACATGCTAAAAAAATAAAAATAAAAAGACCAAAAGTTATCTCTACTACCATCACAAGCATAGGCTCAGTCCACTGCTCACGTACTCCATGCTAGCACTGAAAATCAAACATCAGAAGTTGGTAACTTCCCTTTTTCTACAATTGTAGTAATGAATTCTGTTCAAGTACCATATATGGTCTGAACATGGTTTGAGATATACCTAGTAGGCCACCACCAATGATGTCTAGAATAATCCAGTCTGTGCATATAAAATGAGTAGTGTATAGGTGTATAATAAATGTAAAGAAATAAATAAATATAACATATTAGTCTGGGTTCCTCATGGGTAACTGATCAACACTACCAACTTCATACTAAACTGGATGTCTCTGAACCAAGGTGAACCCATACAAATATTATATGGGTGCAATACAGGTTCTCTCACATACATGAAAAAAAGATAACTAAGCCTATAATAAGGCAAGTATCATGCAAGGATCGAACCCAAGCATGTTATATGGCTTGGAGGACACATCATTTAATTCAATAAATTTGAATTATTGGCATTTTATAGAAGGTATCTCTATAATTTAAATAAGTGGTATCCTAGGCCCATCCAAGGCAAACCGTATAGAAGAACCCCTGTATCACACTAGGAGTACTACAAATACCCAATACTGTAAGAGTCCTTCCAGGATAATCCATAAAGGCATCAGAAGTATCACTCTCGATGTGTTATAAATCACGACCCTCTGAGCCCATCCTATGTATATCATGTGGGGGACCGAGTATTGTAATGACTCGAACTTTTTGAATAATATTTGTTTTCGGAAAATTTGTGTTATATTCAACATAAATATAACTCTTTATTAATTAAGTGAGTATATTTTGAAATGTGACCAATGGGTTTCGAATGTAATACGATCCTTGGTCAATTATGACCGTTGGTCAATATGACCATTGAAAACTATACTCTTAATAATTATTTTAATGTTATAATTATTGTTTATAAGTAGAAATGACAAAGAAAATTTAATACAGAAAGAAGATTTGATGACCTCATCTACTAGAGTAATTCCATACGAAGCCCATTTTTCAAAACATGGGATGGAGGTAGTGTCATCTGGCTTAGTTCTTGAACAAGTCCAAGCCAGGCTTCTATAAATTAGGTTTGAATGAAACCACCTATGAGAGAAGTTCTAGTTAGTGGAGATTAACACTCGGGCAATGCTAGTCGAGCTGACCCATGAATCTATCACCATCGCACACCTTACCCTTAGGTTGTACATGGGTGTTATAAGGGGTTATGTGTTAATAAATTAGTTAATTAATGAGTAATCCTTTTTTATAAATAATTTTTTTGTTCCACCATTTCCATTTAGAGAATATTATTTCTTAAGAATATGGAAAACTTGATACATTGATTTTTCAAACAAAAATTTTATTTTTTAGAAATGATTTAATTATTATAGTAAATACAATTATTATGAATAATGATTCTTTTAATGAAATAGTATTATTAAAACACTCTTTTAAATTTAAATGATATGATTTTTTTTCAAGTGTCAGAAATTTTACTATGCATTTTACTATTCATTTTCTATCTGCTATTATTTTTAATAAGTATTTTTCTATATAAAAAGTTAAATTTATCATAATTAGAGAATAATATGATAAAATAAATAACATTTTTTAAATCATCACATCAAAATTATGTTTGGGTAAATTTATGATAATTTTCTAAAATATTTTGTTTCACAGTGAATAGTAAAAATACAGTTTTGAGTTTTCGGTTTGTTTAATGAAATCCTAATGATTCAATAAGTAATATAATATAATGGTCGAATATTGTATATTAAAATATAATATTAGGTGTCCCATTTGTCTAATACTTTGAGTAATTCCATAGTTTTTCAAATACTACTATCGAGGTGTCTAAGGAAATCAATAAAAAATCCCTCACTTTTCCTATAAATATCCACCAATTTCTCCATTATATTTCATTACCAATTAATCCTACAAGAATATATGGTTGGTTTACCTCCTAATTAGTCCTCCTAAGGTTTCCACAATCCCTAATGGTCCCAATATTTGAGTTTTAGGAGTTACACTTCAAGGTAAGGGAAATCTCAACTTCTCTTTTCCATTCAACTTCTCTTTCTATGTGGTATGTATTTCAAATGTCCTTACCATGTTCTTATATACATTTTATTCAATAGCATTACTGTATTAATATTATTTTATGAATGGGAGACCCTTTTCCCCTCTCTTTTTATTTTTTTTATAAAACCATATTTCATACCCATTATGCTGTATGATTTTCTTCTCAAAATTTCTCCCTTTTTCTCAAGAAATTATTTATTTTCTTTATGTGAATACCCAAAACTATTTTATTTATAAGTGTATTCACCAATATGTAAAGATTATTTATTTTATTCTATAATTTTCCCACATAAAATCCTCATTCCCTTTTCGTGGGTTATAAATGACATACTGATCATGTTTTTAAGCACTTTTTAAAAAGCCATGATTTTGATACGAAATCCATTTCTTTTATTCTATAAGGGTTATTTATGTGATATTTTTATATGATATATGTGGCTCACATAAAACTTTAGACATATTAATGGTGTTCCCTGATATCTCCCCAATTCATTGTGTAAATAATTTAATCTCTAGATATGCTAATTTTTACGATACCTTGGTGAATAACATTGGTAATTTTTACGACACCGTAGTGAAAAACTTGGGTGATATGTTTATGAATGTCTTATTTAAAATTTTTAACCACATTTACAAGTTTTTATTCATGTTACTATTATTATTATATGACTCTTCCTCAAGCCTTTATGATATTCCTCACGTTCTTATCGATAATTCCCATGATCACATATAAACTATTTCCCTTACTTTCCCTTACTGGGCCTTATACTCACCCTTTACATTGATGTATGTCCCCAGGTTATGCGATATAGTGAATATACTTACGATTAACCTATGATGAAGCCTTTGAAGTTTAATAGAATAATTTTTTTATGTTTTCATGTATTACGTACCTTATTTCCAATAAACTAAACTTTAAAAAATCATCTGTTTGTAAAATGTAATGAAATGTTATTTAATAAAAATGTGGGAGTCCATAGATGGTATCAATGGATGGTTCAATTATTTTTTGAAATTAGTGTTTGAAAACATTAAGAATAACCCTATAGAAATTTTCAAATATAGGAAAGAAATCTTGGTATTTTTGTGAAATATTAATTAAGTGGTTTTTGAGAAAAGAAATCCCTATATTGATATGAATAAGTGGATGTGGATCTAGCACAAATTCACCTAATGGTAACAACTCCGACAAGATGCATCGATCTGGACTTGGAGTAACCTAGTACATGACAATAGGCCTTGCTGCACTCTTAGTTTAACAATCCCAAGGGATATTATTGGTTAATCACAATATTTTTATTAACCATTATAAAGGATTTATAGAAAATGTAATTGTTGTTAAAGAATAACATATTTAATCATGATGTTTTAAGAAATTAAATTCCATTATATTTATAAGATTCTTAAATGAAACACGTTTCTCACTAAGGTTTTATTCTTTTAGAAAATGATGTGAAATAGCAGAAACCATGTAAATGGTGAGCACAATGGACTAGGTGCTGATGGCCTTCTGATGGAAGCCGAAATGGAACAATTTAGGAGAATGATGAATCAACAAACTCGAGTTATGAACAATAACTTGAATCAAGATAAGATACCAGATTCACCTTGAAGGGAACAAATTTCTGTTGAGTCCTTTATGCATCAATGAACACCTTCTTTCAGTGGATCTACAGACTTATTAATTGCTAAGCAACGATTAACCTCTATCAAAAAGATCTTTTCTATACTCTGTTTAGAAGAAGAGAAAGTCACCATGGATGTTTACTATTTAGAGTGAGAAGCTGATCAGTGGTGGGAAGTAACAAAAATATAAATCCAAGAGGGGATATTAAAGATATGTAGTGGTACAAGTTCAAGGGAACCTTTTTCAAAAAATATTTCCCCTGTTTGATGTGAATGAAAATAGTTAAGGAATTCCTAAAGATAAAGAAGAAGGACAATGAATATATGGGATGCTATGATATGAACTTCACAAGGATTTCTTGCTTCACCTATATCTTATTCATGGATCATAAAAGAAAGTTTGATAGATTTTTTCGGTAGACTATGACCCCATATACTGAAGAATATTTTTAATCGAGACTATGAAATCTATGAAGAGATATTACAAAGTGCTATAAAGGTCGAATTGGAGTTCAGTAAGATGCAATGGTCTCAAAAAAATTAAATGAAAATAAGAGATAATTGCATTCAAACTTAGGGAGGAGTATTGATCAAGGAAGGGTATGAGATAATGTGAAACTTTTCACGTGGGATAATTGTGGGTAGAAGCATTTACGGAACTACTTAATTGTGAGTGGGAAATGTTAGAAGTGTGAAAGAGATGGCGATATTTCTCAGAATTTTCATAGTGAGGTAAAACCTTTATTTCTCAACAATAACAGCAAAATGGAATATGGTACATGCCCTATATCAAATCCAATGCTTCAAGTGTTGGAAACTTAGAAACTTTTCCAATAACTATCCAAATCTAATGTTAATGAAGGGGAATCAACATCAACCTTAACATAGGCCAAGGGATAAAGGTTTTTTGTTTTCTATCATGATAGCTAAATTTGAAGCTCCATATTATTTGGTGGAAGGTACTCTCATTGTTCTCCAAAATCTAGCATGTAATTTGTTTTGTTTTGGTTCCACACATTTGTTTTCCTATAAGTCTTAAAAGAATATAGAATCAATCCTTGAACTACTAGAAGTAGAGTTATCAGTCAATGATCCTGGAGGGGTTAGCTAAGAAACAATAGTGTATAGAAACTATGGTATTCACTTTGGTGAGAACAATCTCATCAAAAATATAGTTTTCCTTCCCATGTTGGAATTCAACATTATACTAGGGATGTACTAGATCTCAAAGTATAATGCTAAAATCAACTGCAGATGCAAGGAAATATTAGTAGTCTTGAATGGAAAATGTATAGTTGTTTCCAAAGGAGAGATATCTCAACCTAATCTTTTTCTAAAAGCACCACCCATAGCCTTCTTTATGAAAATGTTCGGTGAAGATGAAGAATTAAATAAAATCATACAAATATATAATGTCCCCATCATTTAGAAATACATTTAAATATTTCATAAGGAGTTACATAGACCTCTTCCAGAAAGAGAGGAAGAGTTCTCCACTAAAATCATGCCTGGATACAAGACGATATGAAAGACCCCATATAAAATGGAAAATGTGGAGCTGGAGGAATTAAAGAAACAACTACAAGATCTTTTGAATAAGGGGTTTATACATCCAAATGTGTCTCCTTGGGGATCACATATTATATTTTTTAAGAATAAGGATGGATCAATGCAGTTATACATTAATTATAGATAACTTAACGAGATCATAGTGAAGAAAAAGTACCTACTTCCAAGAATTGATAATTTATTTGACTAGCTTTGTGGGGATCAATTATTCTCCAAGATTTATCTTCGATCTGGTTATCATCAATTGAGGGTGAACAAGGAATAAATTCCAAATACCACCTTCCGATCAATATATGAGAATTATGAGTTTGTTTTCATGCACTTTTTCCTGACTAATGCACATTCTATTTTTATGTATTTGATTAATAGATTCTTTAAGGTATACCTTGATAAAAAAAATTGTTTTTATTGATAATATTCAAATATATTATAAAATTTATGAGTATAAGGATCATATAACGGTTATATTGCAAACTCTGAGGAAGGAGAGGTTAATTTGAAATTTTAGAAAATGTGAAATTTGGTTACAACTAGTTTCTTTCTCAGGGCACATTGTAATCAATGAAAGAATCTCATTTGACCCTATACATACAAGGTTGTGTAGGATTGGCCTCATCCTACAATAGTAACTGGGATTTTTAGTTTACTTAGATTAGCAAGATATTATAGGATGCTTGTGAAAAAAATTCCATGCTTTTATAATCCACTATCCAAGTTAACATGAAAAGGGGAAACGTTCATCTGGATAAAAGAGTGTGAATAATGTTTCCAAGAGATGAAGAAAATATTGGTTACTACACCAATGTTAACTCTACCATATATTAGAGAAGGATTCATTATTTTTAGTGATGCATATTTGAGTAGTCTTGTGTGAATCCTTATACAATATGACATGGTTATTTATTATTCATCTCAATATTTCAAGCTTCATGAGAAGAATTATCCTACACATGACCTAGATATGGCTGCATTTGTTTTTTCTATGAAGATATAGTGGCACTATATTTATGGGGAGAAATGTAATATATACACCAACAATCAAATTTTGAAGTATATTTTCATGAAAAAGGAATTAAACATGAGACATAGGATATGTTTCAAACTTCTTAAAGACTATGATTGATCAATTAATTATCATCTAAAAATAGAAAACAATTTCACTGATGCATTAAGTAGGAATGAACCTGTTGTGTTAACAATGTTGAGGATTCAAGTTGATCTTTTGATCAAAGACCAAGTAAATATAGACATGGGAATCGTAAGGAAAGGGACATCATTAACATTATTCTAAATGATTTCTCAAACATCATTACTAGATAAGATCGTGACATCTCAAAGAGAAGATCCTTTGTTACAAAATAAGATAGAGGCTATAAATAATGGGAAGTTTCATATGTTCAATATTGATCAAGAAGGTGTACTGAAATCTCATACAAGACTATGTGTTCTATCTATTCCAGAAATAAAGAAATAACTGATGGATGAAGCTCATAACTCTACTTTCTCCATAAATCATGGAAGAACTAAAATATATAGGGACCTTCATGATCATTATTGGTAGGATAACATGATAAGTGAGATTTTTGACTATAATAAAAGGTTTCTAGTGTGTAAACAAGTTAAGGCAGAGTAAAAAATTTCTAAATGGGTATTAACACCACTACCTATACCAGCATGGATGTGGGATAATATCACTATGGACTTTCTCACTAGTCTCTCAAAAAAGCCAAGGGAAACAATACGATATGGGTTATAGTGGATCATCTCACCAAGACTTTCCATTTCATCACTATTTGAGAATATTTATTTCTCGACCAACTTCCTAGTATTTACATAAATAAAGTGGTAAGGCTGAATGGGGTACCACTCTCCCTCGTTTCTGATCATGATCTATGGTTCACATCAAAATTCTGGAGAAACCTTCAACATGAAATAAGTACTGAATTGAATTTCTGTATATCTTATCACTCCCAAACTAATGGAAATTTTGAAAGGACTATTCATACAATCATGTACATGCTAAGAACATACTCAATGTAATTTAAAGGTGGATGGGATCAATATCTCCCATTAGTTGAGTTCCCACACAACAATAGATTCCACTCAATTATTCAAATGGAACCCTATGAATCCCTATATGAGATTCAATTTAGAACTCATCCTTTTTGGGATGAAGCTAGTGAGAGAAATCTTTTTGGTCTTAATATTGTATAGGAGATGATAAAAAAGGTTCTTTCAATTCAACAACACATAAAGGATTCTCAGAGTTGGTAGAAGAGATATGCTGACAACCATAGAAGGGACTTGGAGTTTGATGTTGTATATAAAGTATTCCCTTGAATATTGCCTAGGAAGAGAGTCATGTAGTTTGGGAAGAAAGGGAAGTTCAACCCCAGGTACATTGGATCCTATGAAATCTTCGATCACATAGGAGTAGTGGCCTATCGACTTGCACTTCCTCCAAAAATATATCTCAAGTTCATGATGTATTACACATTTCTCTTTTAAAGATGTACATACCTAACCCTTCACATGTACTAAATCCTGAAGCAGTACAATTGGAACATAACCTTTCTTATGAGGAGAAATTAGTGGAAATCTTGGATTGTAGAGACAAGGTTCTATGCAACAAAACTACCCACTTCATTAGAGTCTTGTGGAGGAATAAAAAATATAAATAAGTCATGTGGGAACCAAAGGAAAAAATGAGGCAGAAGTACCCACACCTTTTCTCAACCAAGGGAATGAGATGAAATTTCAGGGATGAAATTTCTTAAGGGGGGAATAATGTAACAACTCAGACTTTTTGAATAATATTTGTTTCCAGAAAATGTGTGTTATACTCAACATAAATAAATATCTTTAATAATGAAGTGAGTATATTTTAAAATGTGACCATTGGGTTTCGACCATTATATGACGGTTTGTCAATTATGACTGTTGGTCAATATGACCACTTGAAACTAAACTCTTAATAATTATTTTAACATTATAATTATTGTTTATAAGTAGAAATGATACAAGAAAATTAATGCAGAAAAAAGACCCGATGGCCTCATCTAGTAGAGTCATGCCATACGAAGCCCATTTTTCAGAACATTGGAAGGAAATAGCATCATTGGGATTCTCTCTTGACCAATCCCTATTCGAGCTTCAACAAATAAGGCTTGAATAAAATCTCCTACGATATAAGTTCAGGTTAGTGGAGATTACCACTCAGGAAATGTTAGTCGAGCCACCCCATGAATCTATCACCATTGTATACCTTACCCTTAGGTCATTTGTAGGTGTTATAAGGCGTTATGTGTTGAGGCCATAGTTACTTAAGGTGTAATCCCTTTGTATAAATAACATTGTTGTTCCATTATTCTCGTTTTTGAGAATAATGTTTTTAAGAATATGGCGAACTTGATAAATTGATATTTTAGATAGAAATTGTACTTTTCAGAAAAGATATAATTATTATAGTAAATTAAGATATTATGAATTATTATTATTTTAATTAAATATTATGATTAAAACATTATTATTCAAATTTAAATGATAATATTTTTTTTCAAGTGTCAGAAATTTCACTATGCATTTTCTATCCACAATTATTTTTTATAAATAACTATTTTTATATTTAAAAGATAAATTTATCATAAATATATAATTAATATGATAAAATAAACATCATTTTTGAAATAATCACATCAAAATTAATTTAGGGTGAATTTATGATAATTTTAAAAAATATTTTTATTTTTGGTGAATAGTAAAAATATAGTTTTGAGTTTTCGGTATGTTTAATGAAATCATAATGACGCACTAAGTAATATAAAATTCATGTCAACTATTGTGGATTAAAATAACATATTATGTCTCCCATGTTCCAAATTCCATGCGAAAATACCATGGGAAGCCCATGGTTTTTCAAATACCACTACTGAGGTGTCTAAGGAAATCAATAAAAATTCACTCACTTTTGCTATAAATACCCACCCATTTCTCCATTATATTTTATTAATAATTAGTTATATTCTAAGATATGATATTTTTACCTCCTAAGGGGTCATACCAAGGTTTTTAAAAGCCCCAAAGGTTTCAATATTTGAGTTTTAGGAGTTACTCTTCAAGGTAAGGGAAATATCAACTTCAATTTTCCTTTCAAGTTCCATTTCTATGTGGTATATCTTTCAAATGTACTTACTATGTTATTATAACTATTTTATTCAATACCTTTAATGTATTCAGATTATTATATGAATGGGATATCCTTGTCGCCTCTCTTTTTAATGTTTTCTAAATCCATGTTTCATACCCGTTATGCTATAAGATTTTATTCTCAAAATTTCTCTCTTTTTCTTAAGAAATTATTTATTTTCATTACATGAATACCCAATACAATTTCTTTTCTACAGGTATTCACCAAGATTTAAAAATTATTTATTCAATTTTGGAATTTACAAATATAAAATCCTCATTCTCTTTCGGTTGGTTATAAATGAAATAATGATCATGTTTTAATCTCTTTTTAAAACACCATGATTTTGATATAAAACCAGTTTCATTTATTCTCTACGGGTTATTTATGGTATATTTGATTATGATCTATGTGGATCACATAAAAACTAATACATATTAAGGTTGCACCCTTATAATTCTCCAATGCATTGGGTAAATAATTTAATATCTAAGTATGATAAGTTTTACGATACCCTGGTGAATAAACATGGTAATTTTTATGACACCTCGGTGAAAAAGATTAGTGATATATATGTCTCATTTAAATGTTGTAGCCACATTCATGAGTTATGATTCATGTTATTATTATTATAATATCCCCTTTCTCATTAATTTATGATATTCTTTAAGTTCTTATCAACAATTCTCATGATCACATGTAAACTATTTCCCTTGATTTCCCTTACTAGGCCTTTTGAGAACCCTTTCTATTTATATATGTCCCTAGGTTATGAGATGGAGTAAATATACTAAGATAAAACTATAATGAATCCTTTCTAGTGGAATTGAAGAATGTTTTAAGTTTTCATGTATTATGTAATGTTTTAGGGCCTCTTCCATCTTTATCTAATTCTTTGATATTATTCTGTGGAGACTGGAATTCATCATCGTATTGATCCTAGAATAATCATTGTTCATGGTAAAAATTAATGTTGGGTACCAGCCCAACCACGCTTTTTCTGCACCCAGAACCTTCAAGTGGTATCATAGTGTTTACATTATAGTTTATAATTATTTAAATAATTCATTTATGATTTGTGGTTTAATAATTTAGTTTTTCAATTCAAGTTAATCCTTATGCAAATCTGAATATCAAGATCTGTTCCTCCACTTTCATTTCTCATTCACCTTAAATAAATGATAATATCTTTTAATTTTGATTAAAATAAAATTATAAATATTATATGTAGGTTCCAAAGGTTCCTAGATGTATAATACCAGAATACACAGTGTGTAGTTGAATTTACACGCCATGTATCAAGGTTCAATGCATCAGGACTGGTCCACCAAACCATGTCGTTTCATTGGAGTTTGTATAAGTCTTATAGACTCCCTTTTTTACCAAGAACAGGTGGAACATGGTTTATGGATTACACGTCATGTGGCCCACTGGACACAGCATGTAGTCCCTTCAGGTTAGGGTTGGACTATGTAGCATGTACACAGCTTGCTCCACTGGAGACCGTGTAATGCAGATACTACACAGTGTGTGGCCCACTAGACACACTGTCTACTCTGAGGATTTACAAATTACATATACATTCCATATCCCTAGGTGCGTACATTGGATGCATGGTTAATGATAGTACACATCATGTAGTAGGAACTACATATTGTGTACTCATACAAATTACAAAGATTTATTTAAATTTGTTATTATATTATACAAACCCTTGAGACGTGTACCATAGTGCAGGTGTAAAGTTGGGGTACAACACGTGATAGGTGTTATATATATATATATGTGTGTGTGTGTGTGTGTGTTTAATTCAACATCCACGTAATTTTCATTCCTACTCATTGGGTAGTTATGAATGGGAATTCACCAGGTTTTCTCCAAGGTACAAGTTACGTACAAAGATAATTTTAAATGAATTTATTTGTTTAATATTATGATCTATAAGAATATGAAGGAAAATCAGAAAAAGGGTTTAAGATAAAATTATTTATTAATTAAAAATGATAATTGATTGATTCGAGTGTGATTTATCTTAAAAAATAATGAATAAAGAATAGAATTCTAGTTTTATTAAATGCGTAACTCATTGCATGTATGTGGGTGATCATGAGCTAGATTAAGACCTTTTTATGTGATTGGTTTCTTTTTAATTTACTTATGAAATTAAATATTGTCCTACGAGCCATATAACGCCCGACCCCAAAAGCTCGAAGCCGGTGCATTATTTTAATACATTGGCATGATTACAAGGAATTAAATACCAAAGGACCAAGTAGTTTAGTAGTTTTGGAAACCCAGATACATACATTGGTTCAATATTACAACTTTAAACGAAAAACAACACTAATTAATTCCATTAGAAACATCCATGCCTCCTAGATTAAGCATGCAAGTCACTCATAACTTACTTCTTAATATCCTAGGAAAATAAAACATAAGAAAGTGGTGATCTCAAATGCACAATAATATTAACTAATAAAACAGAAAATAACATAATCATAAAAATTAGTCATGGTGAATAATTGAAAACACATGCCTTTACAAATAATAAACATGAACACATTATGATAGGAATATGAGAGGAGTAAATATTTTTATAATAAAACATAACCAGGGGTATTCTACTAGTCGAATAAACACATGAACTATGAATTTATAGCTCCATAATGAAGGAAATGCATATGAAGGACATTCTAAAACATACTGTCAAGGCCTCAGCCAAGATGTCTAAAAATGATTAAGGCCTGGACCAAAATCATATATCAAATTGGGAAAGACCTGAGCCAAGTGCAGGTCTATTTTTCTCATGAGACCTATCGATGCATCGAGGAGCTAGAGAAGGCCCCACCCATCACATAATAAGTCCAATGAATTCCTTATATGAAAGGGTTGAACATAATCAATATATACATTCATATTGAAACTAACATATGAAATGTAAATAACTTTCCCTAATCATTGAACATAAACACTAACCATTCAGAATAATATGGTGAATGGTATCAAGATATCACATCCATAATACAACTAATTAGAAACCCTTAAACAACATATTTTAGATGAAATAATAATATATAAACCTCAATTAAGTACAATATTCAATAAGTTATGCTGACATAGATGAAGATATTTTTTAATGAGACCATTGAAAAATTCTTGAGAAAATAATCCTTAAACATTCCAAAGTGTCCCATACCACCTTGAAAAATTCAAATCATAATACCATAGAATATCATTAGAATAAGTATACTCTTGATAAGGTATACCAAAGGTCATTACATACACCACATGCATGGAATAAGTTGTGAAAAAGGCATGTACCACATAAAAGTTAAAGCAATATGAGAATAATCATTTTTTACTTTGAAAAGAAGATTTATTTTGGAAAATCATTTGTATTTTCCATGAAATTATATAGTAAACATTCATATCCCATAAAATAAAAGTTGAGGTCATTGAAATTATATTTTAGGCTTAAATAAAGTCTAATTCAGGTGAAATCATTTAAAAAGAGTTTTTATGGAAGCTTTAGAAATAAAAAAATTTGGTGCGGTTTAAGGAAAATATTAAAGGATTTTAAAGCACAAAAGAATGTTTAATTTCATAAAAAAAATGAACCAAAATAATTTTATTTCATGTTAAAATTTGTGATTTAGAAATAAAAATATCTCATAAAATAGATTATAGAGTGAACTTCAAAATAGGCAAGAATTGAAGAAGTTCCTTGAATCAGGCTTGCATTTCAGAATAATGTTTTTGAAAGATCCTTTTAAAACATGTAAATCCCCCTAAAATAAAGAAGTATTATGATTGATATATATATATATAGAACATTAAAAATTAATATATAGATAAGAAAAAATAACTATTTAATTGAGGTAATTAGAGAACAAGAGTAACCTGAATAAAAATGGAGGTTCAGGTATAAAACCCTTACAACATTGTAATCAATCGATTCATATTCCAAAAAAAATACAATGTTCAAATGATAAATTTAATAATAGTAAAATTAAGATATTAATTATATGTTACATCAATGGGTAGTATAAATACACCGTACACAATTATTGGTAGTGAATATGGAAAATCTAACAAAAAATGAAAGTGAGATGAAGAAACCCTTACCTTAAGTCCGAATGTGTTTTTCTCTTGAACTTAAGGTCCTAGAATATGAAATTAGAATTATTAATAGCTTAATTGAGAACATATTAAATATTTATTTAGTTTATCATGATTTTATTAATACCACTATTTCATTATTGATTAGTTATAAGATTCTATTTCGTCATTCAAGAGTGTTCATTTTCTTGATTTTCATAATCGGTTTAGTTTTTTTTAAGTAATGAAGTTCACGTGGAAAGAATGTAAATATATAGAATTGAATTTACAAATTATTTATGAACATAAATATGTTTTAATGGTCATTTATATCATTTTTTTACATGGAATTAGGATAAGTCATTAGATGAAATATTAATGACATTCACTTAGATTATTTTAGCGGTATTTTGATTATTAGGAACTAGTTTGGTAATAAGATTTAATAACATATACGTGTACTGGTTCTTGAGTATTAATTAGGTTATAATAAATATATTTTAGTCGGTTTAAACCATCAAAATGTTTTCATGACCAGTAATGAAGGTGGAATTTAACAACAAAACTTCGTCGTCCACGAAGGTTGTAAATTGGAACCTCACAGGCGATGGTTTTGTTTATACAATTAAAGGGAGAGAGAGTAAGAATATTGATGATGGTTATTAAATTAACATGATATAATTATATTATATAGTTTATAATGGAGTTATCATGGTCATTTGGACAGAGGAGGTGAGGAGAGTATAACAATAGAAAGGAACTTGAAACGAAAATGAAAGAAATAAAATGTGAATTTACCTCTTGAATCCACCTCCATGAGAATCTCTTTAAGGGAAGGTTTTTTGGTCTTTTGGAAAGACCATGAGCTTCTTGGATGGGGGTATTAACTAGGTAAGGGTATTTTGGAATAACTTTGAGGAGATTAAAGGCTTATAATAGTGAGGAGAAGAAGGGGTGGGGGGTATAGCGGATGAGAGGAGTAAATCATGAATATTTTATTCATTATTTTATTATTTCCCTCAAGAAAACCAGTAGTTTTGTTTCATGTGACTCATAATAGTAATAAGTTCATGTGAGTTCCAAAAAATGGGTCTTAAATCACTCATGATGTCATAAATAGTGTATTTAACTGATAATTTATATATAATGTATTTCATTATATTTCACTATTCATCAAAATTCACATTTTTTAGACAAATACCAAAAATTCACCCTAACCATTATTTAACATGTAGAATTCAAAAATGAACTCTATTTTTTAAAAATAATTTTCAAAATAATTTTAACTTAATTTTTATATAAAATCATAATTTATTTGAAGAAACAACATTAAAACTATAACTCGTTTTATAATACCTTGAAAATTTAATCAAGGTCCCAAAAAATTATCTTATAACCATAATACAATAAAAAAAATTATTATTACATTTTATGAAAATATTTTTTCATTTTAAATTTCTAAATTAATAATAATGTAGTAATAACAATATCTTTGACATACAAAAATACCAATACTTATACTATGATCGTTTTTTTCACTTTTAAGATGTCTAAATTGTATTTATACATTCATGGGTGGAGTTTATATGTTTTTTTCCAATTTATTATTCATTACATTTCATAAGGGTATGTTACTATTCATAAGGGGATGTTACTATTCACCAAATATTATGTTTATCTTATCAGACTCTAAATATCTTATTGAACGCAACTGTTTATGTCTATTTTTCAAAATTCAAATCACAGAGGTGGAAAAATTATGTTTACTTGGCTAGGTTATAACAAATCAGTGTTTGTAGAAACTCAGTGTTCCATGCATTATATAATAAATCTATTTGTAAATTATTTGGGTGTTACATTATCCCCTCCTTACAAAAATTCTTGCCTTAGAATTTAAAATTGAACTTTGAATGTTAATGGTTGATACTTAAATTCCATCATGGGAAACCCACATCAAGAGTATGGTTAAAATTTCCTATTAATAATAAGAAAGGTAATTTCATCAGTTACTAAAAATAAACACATCCTAATTGGACAACATATTCATGGAAAAATAATTAAACTATTATGTAGTGACATTAAACTCTAAAACCCATACAATGATCAAGTTAAACCATCATTTAAATGGTTAAAAATTCCAAAATATAATGATTAAACACATTATAATGAATGTCTCCAAATTTCCATGATGAACTTATCATTAACCCTTAATCAAAAAGAAGCAGTACTAAAATTCACATTCCAAACACATGAATAACTTCAACAGGTATCCTCTTGAAATATGGTAATAACTTGAATTGCCTTAAAAACCATATTGGAAACATGAATTCTTCCATATTACTTAACTAAGATACATGTCATTGGATATATTCCATAAATCCAAAAGTGATGAAAACTCCATCGATTATAGCATAAACCACTTCTCGACAAGTCAATAATCAGTTACCAGGTAGTCAGTACTTATCTGAATCAATAATTTCTTCATCATTATCTTAACATCAGATATATATTAAGGGTTGTATTTCCCTCTATCAGGTTTTTTTCTAAAATGTTTAACTTTATAATGAATCACTATTCCTTTGCACCATTCATCCTATGACCTCAAATCCTTAATGAAATGGTACTGCATTACAATCCTTATATATCTCATAATTCTTACAACCAGTACATTTATTAACAAAATATTCAAATGATATGATTCTTGACTAGGAATATTAATCATTCTACTTCATCTGCATTAGAATCATAACTTGATTATTATCCAAAATCATCATTTGGGGTATATTCCTTTAACTCTTGGGAAATTGATTCACATAGTGTCCCATCTCCAACAGTTGAAGTATTGGATATAGGAAAATTCATTTCTTGTCTTGAATTATGGGCATGGTGGCCATTTTCTCCACACTTGAAGAAAACTCCTTCTCCTATCAAGCATATACCAAGGTGTTTTGTTCCACAATTACCACATATTGAAAAATACATATTTTCTTTCTTCCCTTTATCCATGTTTTCCCTGCCATCCTCTTCTTCTTTTTGTTCCTTTAAAAGCCATAGGACTCAGAGAAGTCTTTACAGACTTTTCAACACATGATACTATTTCCTCATATGATTATTATACTTGGGAGAAAATCTTCCTTTAAAATCCTGGCTTAAGACCATCATAGATATGATCCTTCTTACTCTTTACATCATGTGCATTGGTGAAGTTATCATTCCTTCAACTAGGCACCATTTCTAATCAATTACATATTATATATTAGCTCATAAAATTATGAACTCAATATATCTCTAAAAATGGTATAACATATAACATAAATTTATGAAACATAAATCCTTGGACCATATCCTTTGGTTACTTTGGGGAAAAAAGACTTCATAATTGTTTGTAATAATATTATGAATTGACCAAAGAATATCCCCTAGGAGTGTCAAACCAAGAGTGAAGCAAAGCCTATTATCATGCACCAATTCCCGTTCAAATCTAGATCAAAGCGGTGTTTTCGGGTTTTACCCCTAGATACTTCTGTTTCAGAGTCACCTATATTTTTTCGTATCCAAACAGGGATATATCTTCTTGAAAAACAACATAATCTATTCCTTACCAAAATTCTATAATGTCACTATATTTGTATCTCCAAAGTCTATCTTAGGATTTTTTTCACTAATATACCTTTCTATATCTAGTTTCCAACACATGAGCCTTAGCCCAGTTGGTAAGGACTTCGTAAGTGCATCCAAGCGACCAGGGATTAAATCCAGGAAGAGGCAGAATTTTCGGGGTACTGTAGCAGTATTGTTGCAGGTACTGTAGCAGGTACTGTTGCAGGTACTGTAGCAGGTACTGTAGCGGGACTGTGTAGTACTGTAGCAGGTACTGTAGCAGGAACTGTGTAGTACTGTAGCAGGTACTGTAGCGGGAACTGTAGCAAGCACTGTTTGACACTGTAGCATCTGGGAATATGCCTCCGTTTGGGCCTTAGGGCCACCGATTTGGTCCCTGAGTCCGGTAAGGCCTTCGATCCACCCAGGACTTCGGGTCAGTAAGGCCTTTGGGCCACCTCAAGGCCTTCGGGCCACCTTAAAAGTGCAGATGCAAACCAGACAACCTACAAAGAACAAGCACTACGAGGAGGATGATCCAGGAGCTTTCACCACTACAGAAGCTAAATAGATTGCAAGAATAAGAGGTTTTGGCACCTGCCATCAGAACAAGCCTATGCATGAATGGGAAAGCCTAGCCGAACAACCATGAAAAGTTGGAGAGATGATTTCACGATGAAGATACTATGGAGGAGCAATTCCAAGTAGTTAGTTTAGGTTGTATGTAATGTTTGAAGCCTACGGTAAATGAATTACTCTAAGGCCTATGGGCCATGTAATACTTATGCCTTTGGGCCTTGTAAGGGTTCCACCTCACCCCTTGAAAGGTGGATTATCACAATCAATAAAAATGAAGGACTTCGGGCCATTGGAGGATATCTAGTTTCCAGGTTTTCTACAAAACTTCCTCTGAAACCAACTGTAATGCCCCGACCCAGAAGCCTAGAGTTGGTGAATTATTTTTATAAATTGGCATGATTACAAGGAATGAAATCCTGAAGGAATGATTAGTTTAGTAGTTTTGGAAATCCATATACATATATAGGTTCAACATTACAACTTGAAAATAAAAACAACACTAATTTATTCCATTAAAAACATTCATACCTCCTAGATTAAGCCTTCAAGTCACTCATAACTTACTTCTTCATATCCCAAGAAAATGAAACATAAGAAAGGGTGAGATCAAACACACATTAATAGTAACCAATACAATGAAAAATAACATAAACACAAAAATTTGGCATGGTGAATAATTTAAAACACATGTCTTTACAAATAATAAACATTAACACATAATGGAAATAATATGAGATGAGTAAATATTTCCATAATAAAACATAATTAGGGGTGTTCAACTAGTTGATTGGCCAAATGAAATATGAATTTCTATCTTCATAATGAGGGAAATTCATATGATTGACATTCTAAAACATACCGTCAGGTACTTATCCAAGAAGTCTAAAAATGATTAAGGTATCAGACAAAACCATATATCTAATTGGGAAACGACTTGTCCAAGTCCACGTCTATTTGTCTCATGAGACTTACTGATGCATCGAGGGGCTATAGAGGGCCCCACCTGTCACAAAATAAGTCCAATTAATTCCTCATATAAAATGGATGAACATAATCAACATATAAATTCATATTGGAACTAACATATGAAATGTAAATAACTTTCCCCAGTCATTGAACATAAATTCTAACAATTCAGAATAATATTGTGAATGGTATCAAGATAGCACATCCATAGTCAAAATAATCAGAAACCATTCAAAAAAAATATTATATATGACATCATAATAGATAAACCTTAATGAAGTTCAATATTCAAAAAATTATTCTGACATAGATGAAGATATTTTTGAATGAGACCATTGAAAAATTCTTGAGGAAATAATCCTTAAACATTCTAAAGTGTCCCATAAAACCTTGAAACATTCAAATCATAATACCTTATAATATCATGAGAATAAGTATAATATTGATATGATATAACAAAGGCCAGTACATACACCACATTCATGAAATAAGTGGTAAACAAGGCATGTACCACATAAAAGTTAAAGCGATATGAGAAAAATCCTTTTTTACTTTGAATAGAAGTGTTCTTTTGGAAAATAATTTGTATTTTCCAAGAAATTATATTGTAAAACTTTATATCCCAGAAAATAAAAGGGAATGTAATTGAAATTATATTTGAGTCTTAAATAAATTATTATTGAGGTGAAATCATTTAAAAATAATTTTTAAGGAAGCTTAAAAATAAAATATTTGGTGGGGTTTAAGAAAAATAGTAAAGGATTTTAAAAAGAAAAGGAATTTTTGATTTCATAAAACCAAAAATGACCAAAATAGTTTTATTTCATGTTATAATTTTTGATTTAGAAATATAAATATTTCATAAAACATATTATAGAGGGAACTTCAAAATAAGTAAGAATTCGAGAAATTCCTTGAACCAGGCTTGGATTTCGAAATATTTTTTTTGAAAGATTCTTTTAAAACATTTAAATCCCCATAAAATAAAGAAGTATTCTGATTGGTACATATATATGGAACATTAAAACAGAATATAGGAGGATTAAATATGAACAGATAAGGATTTAATTGAGGTAAGTATAGAATAATAGTAACGCAAATGAGAATGGAGGCTTGGGTAGAAAACCCTTACCACTTTTTAATCAATTGATTTGTATTACCAAAAATTAATAATGTTAAAATGATACATTTAATAAAATTAAAATAAATATATTCATGATATGTTAAATCAATGTTCAGTGTAAATACACCATACAAAAGTATTAGTAGTGAATACGGAAAATCTCACAAAAATGAAAGTGATATGAAGAAACCCATACCTTAAGTCCGAATGTGTTCCGCTCTTGAACATAAGGTCCTGGAATATGAAATTAGACTTATTAATAAATTAATAAAGAACCTATTAAACTTTTATTTAGTTTATCATGATTTTATTAATCTCATTATTTCCTTATTTATTAGTTATAAGATTCAATTTTTTCATTCTGAAGTGTTCATTTTCTTGATTTTCATAATCAGTTCACTTTTTTAAGTAATGAAGTTCATGTGGAAAGGATGTAAATCTCTAGAATTGAATTTAAACATTATTTATGAACATAAATAGGTGTTAATGTTAATTTATATCATTTGGTTTCATGTAATTATGATGAATCATTAGATGAAATATTAATGACATTCACTTAGATTATTTTAGAGGCATTTTGATTATTAGGAACTAGTTTGGTCATATGATTTAATAACATGTATGTATACTAGTTCATGAATATTATGTAGGTTATGATACATTTATTTAAGTTTTTTCAACCATAAAAATGGTTTCATGACCCTTAATGAGGGAGAAATTGAAGAATAAAACTTCGTCATCCATGAAGGTTGTAAATTGGAACCTCACGGGCGATGGTTTTGTTTATACAATAAAAGGGAGAGACAGTAAGAATATTGATGATGTTTATTACATTAACATGATCTAATTTCAGTATATAGATCATAATGTAGTTATAATGGTCATTTGTATAGATGAGGTTAGGATAGGATAACAACAGAAAGAAAATTGAAACGAAAATGAAAGAAATAAAATGAGAATTTACCTCTTGAGTCCACCTCCTTGAGAATCTTATTAAGGGAAGGTGTTTTGGTCTTTTGGAAAGCAAAAGAGATTAATGGAAGTGGGGAGTCACTAGGGAAGGTTACATGGGAATAAAATTGATAAAATTCAAGGCTTAGAGGAGTGAGGATAAGAGAGGGTGGGGGTGGGGTTATAGTGGAGGAGAAGAGTAAATTTTGAATATTTTATTCATTATTTTATTAATTACCTCAAGACAACCAATAATATTGTATAATGTGACCCCTAATAGTAATAGGTTCATGTTAGTTCAAAACAAGTGGCCTAAAATCAGTCATGATCTCATAAATAGTGTATTTAACTGATAATTGTTATATACTGTATTTTACAGTATTTCACTATTCATCAAAAAAATCACGTTTTTCAGAAAAATACCAAAACTTCTCCCTAACCATTATTTAAAGAGTAGAATTAAAAAATGAAATCTATTTTTTGAAAATAATTTTCAAAATATTTTTAATTTAATTTTTAAATAAAATCATAATTTATTCGAAAAAACAACATTAAAACTATAACTCGTTTTATAACACCTTGAAAAATTAATCAAGGTCCCATAAAATTATCTTATAAACATAAAATAATAAAATAAAAATTTATGATTACATTTTATGTAAATATATTTCCATTTTAAATTATTAAATTAATCATAAAATTGTAATTAAAATATTTATGACATACAAAAATACCAATACTTATACTGTGATCATTTTTTCACTTTTAGGATGTCTAATTTGTATTTATACATTCATGGATGAAGTTTCTATATTTTTGGACAATTTAATATTCATTACTATTAATCACTATTCATTACTATTCATAAGGGTATGTTACTATTCATAAGGGTATGTTACTATTCATAGGGGTATGTTACTATTCACCAAATATTATGTTTGTCTTATTAGACTCTAAATATCTTACTGAACGCAACTGTGTATGTCTGTTTTTCAAAATTCAAATCATAGAGGTGGAAAAATTATGTTAACTTGGCTAGGTTATAATAAAGAGGTGTTTGTAGAGACTCATTGTTCCATGAATTCTATAATAAACCTATTTTTAAATTAATGGGGTGTTAAAAGGCATCTCTCCTCATTAATATGTAGGGCCTTTATGCCTATGGTTTCTTTTATGTAACCCCCCCCCCCCCTACCCCGCACCTGTGTGTGAGTTTAAAATTATATGTAATGGATAGACTTCCCAAGCTAGTAGAGATGGTTCAAACTGGAGCTGAGATGAAACCTGTAACAACCCGAACTTTTTAATAATATTTATTTTCTAAATTTGTGTGTTATTTTATTTTATACTCAACAAAACTATATCCTTTAATTAATGAAGTGAGTATAATTAAATGAGACTATTGGGTTTTGACTGTTATATGGCCATTGGTCAATATGACTGTTGGAAACTAAATTCATAACATTACAATTATTGTTCATAAATTCAAATGATCTTGGTTAATTAATATAGAACGAAGAGTCGATGGCATCATCCAGTAGACTCAAGCCATATGAAGCCCATCTGTCCGAGCTTGAGAAGGAGGTAGCATCACTGGGCTTTGCCCTAGACCAAGCCCAAGTAAAACTTTAACATGTGAATCTTGAACAGAATCACCTAAGGGATAAGTTCAAGCTGATAAAAATCACCACTCGAGAAATATTGTCCGAGCCACCCCAAGATTCTATCACCATAGAACACCTTACACTTAGGTCTTTTGCAGGTGTTATAAGGGGCTATGTAACGAGACCTTAGTTACATTGTGTAATCCTTTTTTATAAATAAAATTGTTATTTCTTATTATGATAGATTTGAGAATTTAAAATATCTAGATAAATATAGGATGAATTTTTAGAAGTTCCAAATTATTGATGAATTTTAGAAAAAAGGGTATTTTTAAATAATTTTGTATTCTTTAAATAATTAATAACGTGAATTGATTTTCAAAAAATGGTCTTCTACAGTTGTGTTCATTAGGAAATTTAGAGTTTAATAAGACCAACTTAATTTTTAGTGAATAGTAAAGTGTGAATAGTAACATACCAGTATGAATAGTAATTAATGGCAAATCGACCAAAAAAATAGAAACTTTACCCATGAATGTATAAATACATTTTAGACATCTTAAAAGTGAAAAAAAATCATAGTTTAAGTTTTTTATTTTTGTATTTCATGAATATTTTATTTACAATTTTATAATTAATTTAATAATTTATAATGGAAATGTATTTTCATAAAATTTAATCATAAATTGTTACTTTATTGTCTTATGGTTATACGATAATTTTATGGGACCTTGATTACTTTCTTAAGGTGTTACGAAATGAGTTAAAGTTTTAAAGTTGTATTTTTGGAATAAATAATGATTTTATTTAAAAATTAAATTAAAATTATTTAGAAAATTATTTTCATAAAATGGAGTTCATTTTTGAATTCAGAACATCGATACTAGGTTAGAGTGAATTTTTGGGATTTTTCTGATACAGTTGATTTTTTGATGAATAGTAAAAATACAGTTTTTGAGTTTTCGGTGTTTAATGGCATCATTGATGATGTAATCATGATGTAAATAATATGGTCTACATGTGAATGTTAATATATGATATGAGGTGTCCCAAGTATCCAATACCATGGGCAAGCCCATGGTTTTGCAAATACCACAGATGAGGTGTCCCATGGAAATTAATAATTTATTCCCTCACTTTTCCTATAAATACAAAGCCATTCCCTCATTATTTTCCTTCCAAAATCCTCCTCAATTATGCTCTGGTATTTCTACCTTACAAGGAGTCCTCCCAAGGTTACATCAAGCCTCCCAAGGTCCTGACCTTCAAGTTTTCAAAGTTACTCTTCAAGGTAAGGGATTCTTTCACCCTCACCCTTTAAGTCATGACTTCATTTATGGTATGGCTTCTAGTTTCCTTATAATTATGTTGGGATATGTTCTTATATATTATTATTACTGTCTATTTCATTTCCAAATGATGAGATACCCTTTCCACTCTCATCAACTGATTTTCTAAATTTTAAAGTGATGACGTTAGGCTGCTGAATTCTCGTAAAAGAAATCGCATCTTCTCTTTTCCTTCAAGTTCATTTTCGTAAGGTATTTCCTTCAAATATCCATACCATGATATTATTTAATTTTATTCTATATCCATACTATATTATGAGTTATTTATTAGTGGGTGACTCTTGTCTCCACTCTTTTCAATGTTTTCTAAAACCACGTTATATAGTCGTTATGCTGTAGAAATGTCGTCTCAAAATTTCTCTCTCTTTCTCTCAAGAAATTCACTTGTTTTTTTTTGGTGAATACTCATACCTATTTATTTTCTATCGGTGTTAATAAATACAAAAAATATATATTTATATTATTCTTTAATTTACATACATATAACACTCACTCCCTTTCCGTGGATTATAAATGACATAATGATCTTTTTTTAGAACTTTTAAAATGCCACAATTTTGAAATGAAATCCATTTCTTTTATTCTCTCGGAGTTATTTATGAAATTTTTTATTAAGATCTATGTGGCTCACATGAAAGTAAATAAATTTTAAGGGTGAGCCTTGATATCACTCCAATGCCTTGGGTAAAGAATTTAATCTCTAGAGATGACAAATTTACGATACCTTGGTGAATAACCTAGGTAATGTTTATGACACTTTGGAGATGAACCTTGGTGATATGTTCATGAATTTATAAATTAAATTTTGTATCCACATATTCATGTTATGGTTCAAGTTCTTTTCATTATGAAATGCCTCTACATACATTTCTCGTGTCTTTATGGTTTTATCAAGTTCTTATTGATTTCACAAGTAAATTGATTCCCTTGTTTTCCTTGCTGGGCCTTCTTCTCACCCTTTCCTTTGATGTATGTCTCCAGGTTATGAGGTGCAGTAATTTTTTACTTAGTACAAACTTATGATGAATCATTACAAGTGGATTAGAATAATGATTTATGTTTTCATCTATTTTTGTTCCTGCTTTCCAAGACATTAGACTTTAAAGATCCTTTGTATGTAAAATGTAATGAAACGTTATGCATTGAAAAGGCGGGATTCCATAGTTGGTATCAAAGGATAGATTAATTATTTATGGAAATTAGGTTATGAAATATTTAGGAATAATACTATATAATAGTTCAAATGTATGAAAACTTCCTAGTATTTTTGTGAGTATTGAGTAAGTGGTTTATCAAGAAAATACATCCCTGTCTGGATATGAGTAGGTAGAGGCGGCTCTGGCACAGAGGTACCTAGGAGTGAAAACTATAACAAGGACTTCCAGGCATTACCTGAGGTATCCTGGTAGATGACAATGATCCTTGATGCTTGCTTGGTTATGATACTCCTGAGGGATATGTTTGGTTAATCATAAGCTTTTTATGAATCATTATGGAGGATTTATAGAGAAATGTAATTGTTTAAAGATGTTTTAAGACATAAAATCTTTTATAGTTAAAAGATTTGTAAATGAAATAAGTTTCTCAGTAAGGTTTTATTATTTTAGAAAATAGTGAGAAATAGGAGGAACTGTGCAAATGGTGACCGCAATGGACCATGCGCTGACAGACCTCTGATGGAAGCCAAAATGGAAACATTCATGTGAATGATGAACTGACTGACTGAAGTTATTTAAAATAACATGAATCAAGCTGAGAGACTGATCTCAGCATGAAGGGAACAAATTTCTGTTGAATCCTTTATACGTCAATGACCACCAACCTTCAGCGGATCTACCGACCCATTGATTGCTGAACAGTGGATCAGCTCTATCGAGAAGATCTTTTTTGTGCTCTGATGTTCTAAACAATAGAAGGTTACCCAGGATTTCTATCGCTTAGAGGGAGAAGCTGATCAGTGGTGGGAACTGATTAAAAAAAGGAAAATAGTTGAAGTTGAAGCTATGGAGTGGGAAGATTTCATAGGGATATTCTTCAACAAGTATTTCGATAGATCGATGAGTACAAGAATGGAGCAAGAGTTTATCGAGCTGAAACAGAAGAAGAATGAATCTGTGGGAAGCTACGAGATGAAATTCACAAGGATTTTATGTTATACCTCTATCTTTGTCATGGATCCAAATAGTTAGGTTGATAGATTCTTCGGTGGACTAAGACCTCATCTACGGAAGAATCTAGCCAACCGAGACTATGATAGCTATGAGGAGATCATTCAGAGTGTGATGAAAGACGAGCTGGAGTTTGGTGAGACATAGTGGTCTCATAAATCTAATGACAATAAGTGATCGATAGAGCCCAGCTTAGGGAGGACCTTTGATTAAGGAAGAGGAGGCAAGAAAGTGTAACATTCCACGTGTAATAAATGTGGGAAAACCATTCGGGGAACTACCTACTCAGGAGTGCGAAATGCTACAAATGTGGAAGATCCCTCCATATTGTGAGGAATTTTCATAGTGAGGTGAAACCTCAACTTCCAAACACTAATGACAAGGGGAAGATGATGCACGCCCTACCTGATATACGGTGCTTTAAGTATGGACAACTTGGTCACTTTGCGAATCACTATCTAAATCCAAGGGCGGTAGAGGGGAACCACCATCAGCCTCAGCAAAGTCCAAGGGAGAAAATTCATGATTTTATTATCATGACAGCTGAAGTTGAAGCTCCAAATGATGTGGTAGCATGTACTCTTATTGTTATCTCAAAGCTATCAAGTACTTTGTTTGATTTTGGTTCTATGCATTCCTTTATTTCCTCTAAGTTTTCAAAGAATTTAAAATCAACTCTTGATTTTATAAAAGTAGAGTTATCAGTCAAGAACCTTGGTTGGATTATCCAAGCATCATCAGTATTTAGAAACTCTATAATTTACTTTAGTGAGCACAATATGATCACAAATCTAGTAGTCATTCCCATACTGGAATTCGATATTATACTAAGGATGGACTGGCTCTCAAAGTATAATGCAAAGATCAAATACAAAATCAAGGAAATCTCAGTAGTCTTGAATGGAGAACCTATAGTTATCTTCCATGGAGGGATATCTCAACCTGATCTTTGTCTAGAAGAACATACTATATCCTTCTTTATGGAGTTGATCGGTGAAGAAAAAGATGGAAATGAGAGTTTGAAGATAGAAAATGTCCCCATCGTCCAAGAATACATTAACGTATTTCCTGAGGAGTTTCCTGGACCTCCCCTAGAAAGAGAGGTAGAGTTATCTATTGAACTCATACCTGGATCTCATCCAATATCAATGACCCCATATAGGATGGAAAATATGGAGCTGGAGGAATTAAAGAAACAACTCCAAGATCTATTGGAGAAGGGCTTTATCCGACCAAGTTTGTCTCTTTGGAGAGAACCTGTTATATTTGTGATTAAGAAGGATGGATCGATGCGGCTATGCATTAATTATAGAGAACTGAATGGGATCACAGTAATGAACAAATACCCTCTTCCAAGAATTGATGACTTATTTGACCAGCTTCATGGGGCTCAATTCTTCTCTAATATTGATATTTGATCCGGTTATCATCAATTGAGGGTGAAGAAAGAAGATATTCTAAAAACTACCTTCCGATCAAGATATGGGCATTATGAGTTTGTTGTTATGCCTTTTGGACTGATTAATAAACCTACCATTTTTATGGATTTGATGAATAGAGTCTTTAAGGACAACCTTGATATATTTTTATTAGTTTTTATTGATGAAACCCTGGTATATTCCAAAGGTTACGAGGAGCATAAGGATCATATAAGGGTTATTTTTCAAACACTACAGAAGAAGAGGCTTTTTGGTAAGTTTAGAAAATGTGACTTCGGGTTACACAAATTTTCTTTATTAGGTCACATTATTACCAATTAAGGAATCACATTTGACCCTACATAGAAAAAAGTTTTAAAGGACTGGCCTTATCCTACAACAATAACTGAGATTTGTAGTTTCCATGGACCAACAAGATATTATAGGAGGTTTGTGATTTTTTTTCACAAATTTCTAATCTATTAACCAAGTTAACTCAAAAAGGGGTCAAGTTCATCTGGACAAAGGAGTGTGAGGAAAGTTTCTAAGAGATGAAGAAGAGATTGGTTACTTCACCAGTGTTAATTCTGCCTTCAAGTGGAGAAGGATACGTTATTTTTAGTGATGTATATCTGAAAGGTATTGGGTGTGTCCTCATGAAAAATGACAATGTCATTTCTTATGCATCTTGACATTTGAATAATCATGAGAAGAACTATCCTACACATGATCTGGAGCTTGCTGTGGTTGTTTTTTCTCAGAAGATATGGAGGCACTATATTTATTGGGAGAAATGTAATATATACATATACCATCAAAGTTTAAAGTAGATTTTCACACAAAAGGAATTGAACATGAGATAAAGGATATGGTTGGAACTTCCCAAAGGCTATGATTGTTCAATTTATAATCATCCCATAAGAGAAAACAAAGCCACTGATGCATTAAGTAGGAAATACCCAGTTGTTCTTTCCATGATGAGGATTCAAAGAGATCCTTTGATCAATGACCCAGTAAAACTGGACATGGGAATTATAAGGGAAGGTACATCATCAAACCTAACCCAAATGATTTCTCAACCATCATTACTAGAGAAGATCAAGAAAGATCAGAAAGAAGATCCTTTGTTATAGAAGAAGTTTCTGTGAAGGATGGGAAGTTTCCTGAGTTCAGTATTGATCAAGAAGGTTTACTGAAATTTCGTACAAGACTATGTGTTCCACATACTCTAGAAATAAAGAAGGAAATGATGGATAAAGCTCATAGATCTACTTTCTATATACATCCTAGAAGAACAAAATGTATAGTGACCTTCGTGATTATTATTGGTGGGATAATATGAAAAGGGATATAGCTAACTACACTTCAAGGTGCCTAGTATTTCAGCAAGTGAAGGCAGAGTGAAAACTTCCTAAAGGGGTATTGCAACCACTACCCATACCAGCATGGAAGTGGGGAAATATCACTATGGACATTTCCACTGGTCTCCCAAGAACATCCAAAGGAAATAATGTGATATGGGTTACTGTGGACCGTCTCACAAAGACTACCCATTTTATCTCCATTCGAGAAGATTTATCTCTTGATCAAATTTCTAAGATCTACGTGAAGGAAGTGGTAAGGATACATGGAGTTACACTTTCCATCGTATCATATCATGATCTAAGGTTCACATCAAATTTCTGAAGAAGTCTTCAACAAGCTCTGAGCACTAAATTGAATTTCATTATGGCTTATCACCCCCAAACTGATGGCCAATCTGAAAGAACTATTCAAACAGTCGAGGATATGCTGAGAACATGCTCAATAGAATTTAAAGGTGGATGGGATCAACATCTCCCTTTAGTTGAGTTCTCTTACAACAACAGCTTCCAATCAACCATTCAATTGGCACCCTATGAAGCTCTATATGGGAAGCGATGTAGAACTCCTACTAGTTGGGATGAAGCTGGTGAGAGAAATCTTCTTGGGTCTGATCTCATGCAAGAGATGATAGAAAAAGTCCATGCCATCTAGTAACACATTAAGGCTACTCAGAGTCTGAAAAAGAGCTATGCCAACAACTGTCGAAGGGACTTGAAGTTTGATGTTGGTGACAAAGTCTTTCTTCGAATTTCACCTTGGAAGAGAGTCATGTGGTTTGAGAAGAAATGGAAGATTAGCCTTAGGTACATTGACCCCTATGAAATCCTTGATCGCATAGGAGAAGTGACCTATTGGCTTGCACTTCCTCTAAATCTATCACAAGTTCATGATGTATTCTACGTATCCCACTTGAGGAAGTACATACCTGACCCTTAACATATACTAAATCCAGAGGTGGTACAATTGGAACATGACCTCTCTTATGAGGAGAATCCAGTGGAGATCTTGGATCGTAGACAAATGGTTCTACACAACAAGACTGCTCACCTTGTTAAGGTGTTTTGGAGGAACCACAAATGTGAAGAAGCCACGTGGGAACCAGAGGAGTCTATGAGGCAGAAGTACCCACACCATTTCTCTTCTTAGGGTATGCTTTTAAATTTTGGGGAAGAAATTTTTTTAAGGGGGGAAGAATGACATGACCCAAACTTTTTAATAATAATTATTTCCTAAATTTGTTTGTTATTTTATATTATACTCAAGAAAACTATATCCTTTAATTAATGAAGTGAGTATTATTATATGAGACTATTGGGTTTTGACTGTTATATGGCCATTGGTCAATATGATCGTTGGAAACTAAATTTGTAATGTTATAATTATTATTTATAAATTCAAATGATCTTGGTTAATTAATAAATAAAGAAGAGTCGATGGAATCATCTTGTAGATGAGGGCAATATGAATCCCATATGTTAGAGCTTGGGAAGGAGGTAGAATCACTGGGCTTTGCTCTGGACCAAGCCCATGTTGAACTTCAACATGTGAAGCTTGAACGTGATCACCTAAGGGATAAGTTCAAGCTGATAGAAATCACCACTCGGGCAATGTTGTCTGAGCCACCCCACGATTCTATCACCATAGCACACCTTACACTTAGGTCCTATGCAGGTGTTATAAAGGGCTAGGTAACGAGACCTTAGTTATGTTGTGTAATCCTTTTCTATAAATAAAATCGTTATTTATTATTATTTTAGTTTGTGAATTTAAAATGTCCAGATAAATATAGGATGAATTTATAGAAGTTCCATATTAATGATGAATTTTGAAAGAAAGGGGTATTTTAAAATATTTTTGTATTCTTTAAATAATTAATAATGTGAATTGATTTTCAAAAAATGGTTTTCTACCATTGTGTTCAGTAGAAAATTTAGAGTCTAATAAGATCAACATAATTTCTAGTGAATAGTAAAATATGAATAGTAACATACCCATATGAATAGTAATGAATAGTAAATCGACCAAAAAATATAAACTTCACCCATGAATGTATAAATACATTTTAGACATCTTAAAAGTGAAAAAACGATCATAGTTTAAGTTTTGGTATTTTTGTATGTCATAAATATTTTATTTACAATTTTATAATTAATTTAATAATTTAAAATGGATATTTATTTTCATAAAATTTAATCAAAAATTTTTACTTTATGGTCTTATGGTTTTATGAGAATTTTATGGGACTTTAATTACTTTCTTAAGGTGTTACAAAATGAGTTAATGTTTTAAAGTTGTATTTTTGGAATAAATAATGATTTTATTTAAAAATTAAATTAAAACTATTTATAAAATTATTTTCATAAAATTAAGTTCATTTTTGAATTCATATCATCAATATTAGGTTAGATTTAATTTTTGGTATTTTTCTGAAACAGTTGATTTTTCGGTGAATAGTAAAAATACAGTTTTGAGTTTCAGGTGTTTAATGACATCATTGATGATGTAATCATGATGTAAATAATCTGGTAGACTTTTGAATAGTAATATATGTAATGAGGTGTCCTAATTGTCCTACAACATGGGAATATACCATGGGAAAGCCCATGGTTTTGCAAATACCACTAATAAGGTGTCCCTTGTAAATTAAAAATTTATTCCTTCACTTTTCCTATAAATACCAAATCATTCCCTCATTATTTTCATTCCAAAATCCTCTTCAACGAATATATGGTCTTTCTAATTCCCAATTAGTCCGCCCAAGGTTCCCTCAGGCCTCCCAAGGTCCCAACCTTCAAGCTTTCAAAGTTACTCTTTAAGGTAGGGGATTCTTTCACCCTCATCCTTTAAGTCATGACTTTATTTATGGTATGGATTCTAGTTTCCTTATTATTATGTTGGGGTATGTTCTTATATATCCGTATTATTGTTCATTTCATTTCTAAATTATGATATATCCTTTCCACTCTCATTAACCAATTTTTTTAATTTTTAAGTGCCACCGTTAGGCTGCCAAATTTTCGTAAAAGAAATCACATCTTCTCTTTTCCTTCAAGTTTTATTTTCATATAGTATTTCCTTCAAATATCCATACCATGATCTTATTTCTTTTTATTATGTACGTATAATATATTATGGTTTATTTATGAGTTGGTGACTCTTGTGCCCACTCTTTTCAATGTTTTCTAAAACCTTGTTATATAGCCGTTATGCTGTAGAAATTTCGTCTCAAAATTTCTCTCTCTTTCTCTAAAGAAATTATCTTGTTTTATTTATGTGAATACTCATACCTATTTATTTTATATGGGTGTTCATAAATAATAAAATGATATATTTGATTCTATAATTTATATACATATAATCCTCACTCCCTTTCCATGGGTTATAAATTACATAATGATCTTTTTTTAGAACTTTTAAAACGTCACAATTTTGAAATGAAACCCATTTCTTTTGTTATCTATGGGTTATTTATGAAATATTTGATTATGATATATGTTTCTCACATGAAATTAAAGACATATTAAGGGTTCTACCTGATAGTTCTCCAATGCATTGGGTAAATAATTTAATCTCTAGAGATGAAAAGTTTCACGATACCTTGGTGAATAACCTTGGTAATTTTTATGACACCTTGGGGATGAACTGTGGTGATATGTTTATGAATGTCTAAATTAAATGTTATAGACACATATTCATGTTATGGTACATGTTTTTTTCATTATAAAATTCTTCTACGTCCATTTATCATGTCTTTGTGTTTTTATCAAGTTCTTATTGATTTCACAAGTAAACTGATTCCCTTGTTTTCCTAACTGGGCCATCTGCTCACCCTTTCATTTGATGTATTTCTCCAGGTTATGAGATGCAGTAATTTTTTACTTAGTATGTACTTATGATGAAGCCTTAAAATTGGATTAGAAGAATGTTTTATGTTTGCATCTATTTTTGTTCCTAATTACCAAGACACTAGACTTTAAAGATCCTCTATATGTAAAATGTAATGAAAAGTTATGTGTTAAAAAGGAAAGATGACATAAAACCAATCCGAGGAGATATAGAAGTAGATAGGTGGAAGGATGTAAACACGAACCCAAAAGGTTTAAGTTGTTTCCCCCCTAGGTCATGGTTAGTTTATCAACTGCTAGATAAAATAACCATTAGAAAAGATCATGATCATGCCCTTTTCTTTATTTTTTTAGTTTCATGGTTTATCATTATGGATCTGTTTTCACGATCACATAATTAATGAATTAAAAAAGAATGCAAGATGGAACTAAAATAAACCAGCATTATGCGTAAATATTATTAATAAATTGTTAATCACTTAAGTAAGTTCTTCTTAATATAAATAAATCATGTGATAATGATAAGAATCAATTCACGCATAAGAGATAAAATCCTTCAAATAAAATATTAAGTCAGACCAAGCCTTCTGTTACTTGATTAAGGGAAAAACTCAATAGAACTATGTGTTTGACCAACCCTTGTTGGGACACATAATTTTATACAGGAATACCTTATGAAACCTTTCGGGTTGACTTAACCATATTACATTAAGAGGAGTATCCCTTTCTAGACATGGTATAATATTAGAGGCAAGAGTTTAGGAAATCCAAACTTAGGATTTCAAGATTGGGGAGTCCGCTCAACAAATCAAGGAGTTGCAAGCCCATAGTTGGAAAAGACCTGCCTACCTAAATACCTTCAAATATCTTGACGAACCATTTTTGGGGTTATGTGAAGGGGAATATAGATCCTTTCCACTATAAATTCATATAAACTCAACACTTTGATTTCAATGGTGAGGGACATTGGGAATTGAAAAAATAGTGGGAGACTTAATAAAATTAATTTATTATTTATCATAAAATATAATCAAGAAAGTACTAATGATCTAATCTTTTAATTTTAGAATAAAAATAAAAATATCTTCAACCACACTATCCTTATGATCAATTATAGATAAAGAAAACATCCTCACAGATAGCAACTTCTAGGAATGGTTTAGACGCCTTTGGGTTATCCTACACCATGAACAAAAGTTTTATGTGTTGGAGTTATCATTACCTGATCTGCCTGCCAAATAGGCGAGTGATGAGTATTTCTTGGTCTATGAGAAACATATGAATGATGTGGTCAATGTTTAATGTTTAATTCTGTCATCAATGTCTATTGATCTCATGAAGTCTCACAAAAACATATATGATTATAGCATGCTTGAGAACCTTAGTGGTCTTTACTAGGAGAGAGAAATATAGGAAAGGTTTGAGATCTCCAAGGCACTCTTTCAGAGTAATCTTGGAGATGTTTCCCCAGATGGGCCTCATGTAGTCAAGTTCATTGGCTACATTGAGTGCCTGAAGGTTCTAGGTATTATAATCCCTGAAGAACTGGGCACTGATATCATTATCACATCACTACCTCATAGCTTCTCTATCATTGTTGTTAATTTTAATATGAACAACATTGAGAAGTCTCTATCTGATCTTCTTATCCTCATTCTCCATGTGAAAAATTATATGAAGCATGACAAGCCTTATGTCCTTATATTGAATAATAGTAAAGGGAAGTCAATGATCTTTAATCCCAAAGCTTCTTCACACCCCTCCAAGAAAATTAAGATCAAAGGGGATGCAAGGGAACACGAAGTTGTTTGTTTCTCATTTAGCAAGAAGGGTCATTGGAAGAGTAACTGAACTCAGCCTAAGAAGCAAGGGGAAGATTCAAGTGAGTTTGTTATCAAATGCAATCTATTTGTTTCTACAAATTGGTTATTAGATAAATCTTTTGGTTCTCACATATGTATCCAAATACTGGAACCAAGTAGATTCAAGAAGATTAACTGAGGGAAGGTAGATCTACGAGTATTCAACAGAGACAGACTCACCAATGTAGCTATCAGGGACTACCACCTCATGTTTCCAATTGGGATGATCTTGGTGAGGGTTCTCATTATGTGTAATCTATTACTAAAAAAATTATTTCTATATTTGGATTAGATACAAATATATGGTTTTTCATTTTTGGAAGTGAATGTTTCTTCTTTTACAAAGACATCATTTGTTTTAGTATGGAACATTTATACAATGGTATTTACGTGTTGGATTACACAAACCAAGAAATGGAAATCAATAACAAAAGATACTTCACATGAATCATACATCACCCAAACATGGAATCACTAGCTAGGTCATTTAAATGAGAAATTCTATAAAAAGTTACATCAATATGGATATTTAGATTCTTTAGAACTAAAACCACTTAGTGTATGTCATGCATATTTATAATGAAAAATGAAAAAATCCCCATTTAGTGGGAAAGGTTAAAGGGATAAATATATTCTTTAATTGGTTCATACTGATGTGTGTGACCCATTTTCAGTCGAAGCAAGAGGAGTGTACTCATACTTCATAACTTTTACTAGTGATTTTAGTATATATGGATATATATACTTAATGAGGTATAATTCAGATTCTTTTGATAAGTTTAATGAATACAAGAATGATGTTGAGAACCAGCTTGGTAAGAATATTAAGAAACTCCGCTCAAATCGAGGTGGAGAATATCTTAATCATGACCTCATCGATTACTTATGGAAGTTTGGAATCCTATCCCAAATCACTCCTCCTTACACGCCCCAGGGGAATGGTGTGAGTAAAATAAGGAACCACACCTTGTTGGACATGGTGAGATTAATGATATGTCATGTGAGTCTTCCATTATCATTTTGGGGATATGCGTTACAAACAATGGCGCACATACTAACCCAAATACCAACTTAATTGATAAATGGTATTTCATACGAGTTCTAAAGTGTAAAGAATTCCATGTTATCAAATTTACATATGGGGGGAAGTGATGCATTTGTTAAGGCCTCTTGAGGTAACAAAATTGCACACCGAGGAACAAAGTGTACCTTAATAGGAAACCCCAAGGAAAAAAAAGGATATTACCTATTCAAAACCTCATAAAAAAGGTTACAATGGAAAGACACACAATATTAATTAAGAGGGAGTATATCTACAAAAGAGATAGTGGGAGATTGATAGACTTAGATGAAGTCAAGGATCAAGGTACACAGGAGTTAGTGCATGAACATATTCCATAAAGACCTGCCGAAGAAAGAACTATTCCATAGGCCCAAGAACTACGTAGGAATTCAGGAGAGGTTAGAGAACCAGAATGGTATGGTTTTCTAGTTACTGAGGATGGTGACTCATTATTAGTTAATAATAATGATCCTTTAACCTACAAGGAAGCATTAAGTGGGATATATTTTTCCAAGAGGAAAGATGCCATGAATTCTGTAGTGTATTCCATGTACCAAAACCAAGTCTGGATTTTGGTAGATCCTCCAGTTGATGTGAATATTGTTGGTTTAAAATGAGTATTCAAGAAGAAAATGGACATGGATGGACAATTCAGTACCTATAAGGCATGACTGTTTGAAAAAGGATTCAAGAAACATCCAGGCATTGACTATGACGAAACCTTTTCACCAGTTGTAATCCTAAAATCCATTTGAATTATATTGGAAATTTCCACTTACCATGACTATGATATTTGGAAAATGGATGTCAAAACATCCTTCATTAACGGGAACCTTCATGAAGATGTCAACAGGACATAACCTGAAAGTGTTATGACTCCAAAGGATGCTAATAAGGTATACAAGTTGCAAAAATCCGTTTATGGATTAAAGAAAGCATCCAAGTCATGTAAAATTCATTTTGATGAAGCCATAATGAAATTTGGTTTCATTAAGAATGAATGTGAGCCTTGTGTCTACAAGTGGATTAGTGGGAGTGCAATCATTTTCCTAATAGTATATGTTGATGACATATTACTTATTGGAAACAAGATACCAGTCTTATAGTCTGTTAATTCATGGTTGAATCAATGCTTCTCCAGGAAGGATTTGGGAGAGGTAGCATATATTTTTTTGGATCAATATCCATCATGATAAATCCAAGAGATTTCTGGTCCTAAGTCGAAGTACATACATTGATAAGATACTGAAGAGATTCAGTATGGAACAATCCAAGAGGGGATTGTTGCCAGTGTGACATGGCATTCATCATTCCAAGAAAATGTGTCATTAGGATCATGAGGAAAGAAAGATAATGACAAGGACTCTATACACATCAGCGATTGGTTCAGTCTTGTATGCCATGATATGTACTAGCCTGGAAGTCGCCAATGCATTGATTGCGGTAGGCAAATATCAAGCCATCCTAGGTGACCACCATCTGATGGTAGTAAAGACTATACAAAAGTATCTAAGGAATACTAATGATATTTTCTTGGTTTATGGAGGATATGAGGAACTAGTCATCATATGATATGTAGATTCTAGTTTACAGACTGCACAAGATGACATGAAGTCACAAATGGGATACATATTCACTTTAAATGTAGGTGCAGTGGGCTAGAAGATATCAAAGCAGAGTGTATTCATGGATTCTATAATATATTCTGAGTATATTGCAGCTTTTAAGGAAACTAAACCTATATTTTGGATGTGGAGCTTCGTCCAAGAGATGGATGTGATACCTATCAGTAAAGATCACATCCCACTGTACTGTGATAACACTGTAGCAGTGGCACTAAGAAAATATCCAAGGTCACATCAGTGGATGAAGCATATACTTCAGAAGTATCATCTATTGAGGGATTTTTCTTGGAGATGTGAAGTTATAGTAAGTAGTATTTCTACAGAAGACAATGTGGCAGACCCCTTGACTATATCCTTGACTTAGAAGAAAGATGATCATCATGTGAGGTCTAGCAGACAAAAAGTCAAAGGTAGTTGGATCTACCCCAAGTGGGAGTTTGTAAGAGTTGGTGTACTAGAACCAATTGGTTGTACTTTGATTACATGAATATTTAATATAATTAAATATTAAACATATTTTTACATATTTTTCATTTTTCTACATGAATATAGTGTAACAATGTCCTAGAGTATTTGTCGAATTGAAAAGGTCATATCAGTTCCCCGCTATGATGAGAACCTTGAAGTGCTCTAAAAATATTCATAAATATAGTTCTGCGGTTGGATGACATAATATAATGGGCCACATAGTATACAGATCATCGGGTGAGAGTACTCGTAAGAAGATGAGACTTCCTCTTATTAAGTTTGAACTTGGTAATCCCCAAGATAGAAAATTATATGAACATACCCTCCAGTAGGAATTCTACATGTTTTGGTGTCATTAGATATTCCTACATGTGATCATGTGTAATGATCCTTAGACTTTAAAATTATCATTAATAAGTGTCACAACTTTCGGACTTTGATTTACTAATGAAAAAAGTTTTGAATATAGTTGGTGGGATGTAGGGTACATTTGGTGTGTCACAAATGGCATGTTATTAATAGATAAGTCGAAGAAGGATTTATCCCTTCCTTTTATGGAAGTTGATATCTAAGACCTTTGATTGAAATAGAACTGTCGCACAAAATTATATGGCCATGGTGTAACAAAGAGTTTATTTTAGGTAGTCAAAGAATGACATATCAAGCATAAAGGTTGATGACACTATCATGAAACCAGCATGACAAGATATTGAGACAAAGGGATTATATTACATAGTGAGTGTCCGTATGTGGATGTCATTGTTGTAACATTATGTTCTTTCTATTGGGTTCCCGACTCATTTCTAGATAGTACTCTTGGACTTTAGGAAAGCCCACATAATGCCAATAAGAAAGAATCCTAGAGAGGATCTTTCACATCATGTTTATAATTAATTTAATTAATTTTACAAATAAAATAATCCCTGGATCTTAAGTATTTTCTTCGTTGATGTTTTTTATTGTCTGGAATGAAACTTACAGATTATCTCATTGTTCATGTGACGATCCAAACTAGAATCCCTCTAGCGGTGATCCACACATGATCCAATGGCCTTCGATTGACACCTCTCGTTCTCCAGGTGCTAGTATGGTGAAGCGAGTGTCTTCTATCAGTCGTTCTTGATCTCTTGTTCTTCGGCCTTAAAGAATGTATCTCGTTCATGAGAGGGGATGGAAGAGGATTCGAGAGAAAAAAAATTTAGCTCATTAATTCTAAATTTACCAGGCATGAAGTTCGGTACATGAAAGAGTGGACATAAATGTCTATTTATTGACATGGGGATTCAATTACAATATTTAATTGCGTAACACCAATTAAATACATTCATAACCTTAGAGAAAACCCATGCTTATAATAATAATAGAGTGTTAATTATAACAGTTTTACTATTTTTTTAATTTGTGCCAATTAGTTAAATAGTTATTCACCATCTTGAAAATAATTATTTTACTACTGATCCAGCCATGGTTCGCTCGAACCCCACTTACATTTATTGAAAACCCGAATAAATAAATAAATAATTTATTCTCTTAAATAAATATTTTATTTACAAACTAGTAAATAAATATTTATTAAATGTTCAAAAAAATAAATAAATATATTTTAACCACAATCTGGAGAATAAATATTTATTTAATTTATGAAATCATTTTAACTTGAATAAAATTATTCCACTGTCTTGAGAATAATATTAATTAATTAAATTCAAATATAATTTATCCAAGACCACTAAAAAACTTAGTGTGTGACTCTCTAAGATTATTTCATGCTGGCATTAGGCGGGCATTCCTAAAGTCCAAGAGTACTGTCTAGTAACAGGTCAAGGCACCAAAGAGAATGAACTTAAAGTCACAACAACAAAATCTACATATGAACACTCAATATGTAATATAATCCATTTGTCTCAATATCACATCAATATGGTTTCATGGTAGTGTCATCAATCTTTATGCTTGATACGTCATAATTTGACTACCTGAAGTAAACATTTCATTACACCATGGCCATGGAATTTCATGTGACAATTCTATTTCAATCAAAGGGTCGAGATATCAATTTCCATAAATAGAAGGGAATTTTCCTTCCTTGACTTATCCATTAATAACATGCCAATTGTGACGCACCCAACGTACCCTACTTCCCGCTAACTGTCTCCATGACGGTTTTCATTAGTAAATCAAAGTGTGTGAGTCATGAAACTTATTAATGATAATATTAAAGTCTAAGGATCATTACAAACGATTGTAGAAAGGAATATCCAATGACACCAAAACACACATAATTTCTACTGGTGGGTCTGTTCTCATAATCTCTTATCTTGGAGATTTCCATGTTCAAACTTCAAGAGACAAAGTATCATCTTCTTATGAGTAATCACACCTAAAAATATGTATACTATGTTTCCCATTATAGTATTTCATCCAACCACAAAACTATATTTAAGAATATTTTCATAGCACTTCAAGGTTCTCATCATAGTAGGGAACTGCTATTATCTTGTCAATACGACAAATACTCTAGGACATTATTACACTATAGTCATGCCGAAAAATGAAAAAGTTTTAATAATATGTTTAATATTTAAATATATTAAATTTTTATATAATAAAAGTACAACCAGTTGGTTCTAAGACACAAAATCATAACAAGTACCACTTAGACTAGAGCTAATTGTCTATGACTTTCAGTTTTCTAGACGTCACATGATAATCATTTTTCTACTAAGTTAAGGATTTTGTCAAGTGGTCTGCTCACATTGCCTTCCATAGAAATATTGATCACTTAAATTTCACCTCTCTGAGAAAAATTCCTCAAGAGATGATACTTCCAAAGTATGTGCTTTGTCCGCTGATGTGACCTTGGCTCTATTGAGAGAGCCACTACAGCAGTATTATCATATTACAGTGTGATCAGATATTTACTGCTAGGTATCACATCCATCTCCTAGATGAATATTTTCATCCAAACTACTTCTTTAGCTACCTTATAATATGAAATGTAATAATAATATACTGTATAATGTGCGACCACACTCTACTTTGAGCTATTCCAGCTCACTACACCTCCATTCAACAAGAATATGTATCATGTTTTCAACTTTATGTCACCTTGATCAGTCTGAAAACTAGAATCTGAATATCATTTTATGACTAGTTCCTCATGTACTCCATAAAACAAGGACATATCCTTATTATGCCTCAGATACTTTAAGATAGTCTTGACTGCCATCCAATGGTGGTCACCTGGGTTAGCTTGAAATCTGCCTACCGCACTCAATGCATCAGCGACATCTAGCCTAGTACATAACATGACATACATGAATGACCCAATCCCTGATTCATATGGAGTTCTTTTCATTATCTTTCTTTCCTCATGTGTATGAGGACACATATGATGATTTACATGTGATGATGGCAACAATCCCATCTTGGATTATTCTATACTGAATCTGTTCAATATCTTATCAATGTTTTTACTTTGACTTAGGACCAACAATATCTTGGATCTATTATAATGGATCTTGATCCCAAGAATATATGCTACCTCACCCAAGTCGTTCATGGAGAATCATTGATTCAACCATGCCTTAAAATATTGTAAGACAAGTATCTCCTTTTCAATAAGTAATATGTCATCAATATATACTATTAGGAAAATGACTGCACTCCCACTAAACCATTTGTAGACATAAGGCTCACATTCATTCTTAATGAAACCTAATTTCATTATGGATTCATCAAAAATAAATGTTCCATGACCTGGATGCTTTATTTAATCCATAAATGGATTTCTGCAACTTTCATACCTTATTGGCATCCTTTTGAGTCATAAATCCTTTCAGGTTTGTCATATAGACATCTTTATGAAGGTTCCCATTAAGGAAGGCTCTTTTGACATCAATTTTCAAAATCTAATAGTCATGGAAAGCAACAATGTAAAATATAATTCTGATGTATTTCAGCATTGAAACTGGTGAAAAGGATTCTTCGTAGTTAATTCCTTGATGTTTCATGAACCCTTTTGCAACCAGTCATGCCTTATAAGTGTCGACTTGTCCTTTCATGTCCAGTATCTTACTGAATACCAATTTTCAACAAAAAGGATTTACATCAACTAGAGGATCTACCAAAATCTAGACTTGGTTTTAGTACATGGAATCAATTTCATATTTCATGGCTTCTTGCCACTTTTCAACATCAGTTCTACTTACTGCTTTCTTATAGGTTATAGGATCATTATTATCAACTAATAATGAGTCCCCATCCTCAGTAACTAGAAAACCATACTATTTCAATTCTTTAACCACTCTTTTACTCCAACGTAGTTCTTGTGTATCTGGAATAGTTATTTTTTCCATGAGGATTTATTGAATATGTTCTTGTACGAACACTTGTGTACCTTGAGCCACAACTTCATTGAAGTCTGTCTCGCTCCAACTATCTCTTTTGGAGATGTGCTCCCTCTCAATGAATATGGCGTGTCTTTCCACAATAAAATTTTTTATGAGGAGTTGTAAATGTAATATCCCCTTGTTTCCTTGGGGTATCCTATAAAGGTAAACTTTGTGCCTCGGGGTTCAATTTTATTACCTGAAGAGGCATTAGAAAACGCATCACTTCCCCACACATGTAAATTTAATAACATGGCTTTATTTTCACTCTAATAAATTGTAAGGAATACCATTTATCGATTTATTTGGTACTTGGTTTAGTATGTATGCCACTGTTTGTTATGCATATCCCCAAAAGGATAATGGAAGACTCGCATGACTCATCATTGATATCACTATGTCCAATAAGGTGCAGTTCATCCTTTTGGTCACACCATTCCACAGGGGCATGTAAGGATGGTTGAGTTGGGATAATATCCAAAAATCCCATAAGTAATCAATGAAGTCTTGATTAAGATATTGTCCACCTCGGTCTAAGTGTAGTTTCTTAATCATCTTACCAAGAAGGTTCTCAACTTCATTCTTGTATTCTTTGAACTTATCAAACGAATCGGACTTATACCTCATTAAGTACATATATCCATATCTACTGAAATCATTAGTAAAAGTTATAAAGTATGGGTACCCTCTTCTTGCTTCAACTGGAAATGGTCCACACACATCAGTATGAACCAATTCAAGAATATCTTTATCCCTTTCACCTTTCCTACTAAATGGAGATTTTGTTATTTTTCCTTGTAAACGTGCCTGACATATGCCAAGTGATTTTAGTTTGAAGGAATATAAATATCCATCTTGATGTAACTTTGTTAATAATTTCTCATTTACATGACATAGCCAGTGATTCCAAAGTTGGGTGTGTTATGAGTCATGTGTAGTATCTTTGTTATTTATTTCCATTACTTAGTTTGTGTAATCCAACACATAAAGACCGTTGTATAAATGTGCTCAACCAAAACAAATGATATCTTTGTAAAAGAAGCAAACTTAATTTCCAAACTTGAAAACAAATACGTCTGTATCTAATCAGGATATAGAAATAATGTTTTTAGTAATATACATCACATAATAACAACCCTTTACCACAAAGATCATCCCAGTCAGCAACATGAGGTGGTAGTCCCTGACAACTACAACAGTGAGTCTGGCTCCGTAGGTAACTCATAGATCTACCTACCATCAATCAATCTTTCTAAATATACTTGGATATTATATTTGGATACATATGTGAGCACTAAAAGCTATATATAATACCCAATTTGTAGAAATATATAGATTACATTTGATAAATAACACACCTAAAGCTTCCCCTTGCTTCTTATAATGGGTTTAGTTCTTGTTCCAGTGGCCCTTCTTTCCACATGCAAAACAAACATCTTCATGTTCCCTTTCCTCCATTTGATCTTCCTTTTCTTGGAAGGGCATGAAGAAGATTTGGGATTAACTATCTTTGACTTCCCTTTTGTCGTATTCACCAGAAGGACATAAGGATTGTCATTCTTTATATATTTTTCTACTTGGATGATGAGGATAAGAAAATCCGATAGAGACTTCTCAATGTTGTTCATATTAAGATTAACTATAAATCTAGAGAAGCTCTGTGGGAGTGATGTGAGAATGAGATCGGTGCCCAGTTCTTCCGGGAGTTTAAACCCTAGAACCTAGAGGCACTCAATGTAGACAATGACCTTGAATACATGAGACCCAACAAGGGAACTCTCTCTATGATTACTCTGAAAGAGGGCCTTGGAGATCTCAAAACATTCCTATATTGGTCTCTCTTAATAAAGACCATGAAGGTGCTTGAGCATCCTATAAGCACCCATATATTCATCAGACTTCATGAGATAACTATAAATTGACGATAGCATCAAACATTGAACGTCGACCATGTCATTCATATGTTTCTCATAGATCAAGAAATCTTCATCACTCAACTATTTGGCAGGTAGATCAGGTAATGCTAACTCCAACACGTAAGATGATTGTTCATGGTATAGGATAACCCGAAGGCATCTAAACCATTCCTGTAAGTTACTACCGATGAGAATGTTGTCTTTATCCAGAATTGATCGTAGGGATAGTATGGTTTATGATATTTTCATTTTTATTCTACAATTAAAAGAGAAGTTCATTAGTACTTTCTTGATTACATTTTATGAGAAATAATAAATTAATTTTTTTAAGTATCCCACTATTTTATCAAGTCCCAATGGCCCTCACCATTGAACTCAGAATGTCAAGTTTCCATGAAATTCTAGTACAAAGGATTAATTTCCCCCTTCGCATAACCCCAACATGGGTTGGTCAAGCTATTTAAAGGTATTTAGATAGTCAAGTCTTTGCCAACTATGTGCTTTCAACTCCTTTATCTATTGAGTGGACTCCCCAATCCTGAAATCTTGACTTTGGATTTCCTCAACTATTGCCTCCAATGTTAAACCAAGTCTAACAAGGGATACTCCTCTTGATGTAATATGGTTAAGTAAACTTGAAACATTTAACAAGCGATTTCTATATAAAAGAAAGTGTCCCAACAAGGGTTAGTCAAACACTAAGTTTTATTGATTTTTTCCCTTAATCATGTAACAAAATTCTTGGTCTATCTTAATATTTTATTTGAGAGATTTTATCTCTTATGCATGAATTTCTTATTATAATTATCACATGATTTGTTAATATTAAGTGGAACTTACTTAAGTGATTAATCATGTCTTGATAATATTTACGCATCATCTTGGTTTATTTTAGTTCCATCTTGCATGCTTTTTTAATTCATTAATTATTTGATCATGACAACACATCCATAATGATAAACCATGAAATTGATAGAAATAAAATAAAGAAAAAGGAATTATGTTGAGCTTTTATAATGTTTAGTTTATCTAGAAATTGATAAACTAACCCTGACCTAGGGGAGATACACCTTGAACCTTTTGGGTTCATGTTTACATCTTTCCACCTGTACACCTATGTATCTCCTGGGATTGGTTTCATATCAGATCCATCTTGAACCGTCTCCACTAGCTTGGGAGTTCCATCCATTACATATGCTTTTAAACTCACACACAGGTGAGGGGTAAAAAGGGGGTTTTACATAAAAGATATAATGGGAATGCAGGCCCTACATATTAATGAGGATAGATGGCTTGCATGACAATAATTAATTTAATAAATTAATTACAAGGAAACCAATCACATATAAAGTTTTGATCTATCTCATGATCACCCACATACATGAAATGAGTTAATAATTTAATAAAACTACCATTCAATTATTTAATTGTTATTATTTAAGATAAATAATTCTCGAATCAATTAATTATCATCTTTAATTAATCAATCATTTTTTCTTAAAACCTTTTTTCTAAATTTCCTTAAGATTCTCATCCATCATTATTTTAAACAAATAAGTTAATTGAAAATTATATTTGTACGTAATTTGTACCTTGGAGTAAACCCGGTGAATTCATGTTCATAAATACCCAATGAGTAGGAATAAGTATTATGTAGATATTAAATTAAACATATATATATATATATAACACATATCACGTGTTGTGCCCTAGCTTTACGCCTAGACCATGGTACATGTCTCAAGGTTTTTTATAATATAATAATAAAATTTAATTAATCTGCGTAATTTTTATAAGTACAGGGAGTGTAGTTACTACTACGTGGTGTGTACTATCATTCACTATCCATCCGAAGTACGTGCCCAGGGATATGACATGTATATGTACTTCTTAAATCCTCGGAGTACACAGTGTGTCCATTGGACCACACGCCGTGTAGTATCCGTGTTACATGGTCTCTAGCAGATCAAGCCATGTACGAGGAATATGGTCCAACCCTAACCTGAAGGGACTACACACAGTGTTTAGTGGGCCACATGGTGTGTAATCCAAAAACTGTATTCCATCGGTTCCTAGTCAACACATAGAGTGTTTATGAATTAGACAAACTCTAATGACCCGACTTGGTTTGGCGGACCAGTCCCAATGTATTGAACCTTGATTCATAGTGTGCGAATACAACCACACACCATATATTCTAGTGTTGAATGGCCAAGAACCTTTGTAACCTCCATATGAGATCCTCTTTTTATATAAATCAGAATTAAATGAAAATATTGTTTTTTTAAGGTGAACGAGAAAAGAAATTGGAGGAACATATCTCGATATTTAGATTTGCAGAAATATTAAATTTAATTGAAAGACTAAATTATTTAATGATAAATCATCGACAAATTATTTAAATAATTATAAACTATGATGTAACTTCTCTGATACCACTTGAAGGTTTCAGGCGCAGTGGAAGCACAGTTCGACCAACACCCATATTTAAATTTTACCATGATCAATTATTAATTAGGGATTTATAAAATGATGAATTACAGTCTCTAAGGAATAATATCTAAGATTTAGATAAATAAGGAAGATACATGAAACCTTTAGAGAGGATCATTCACATCATGTTTTTAATCAATTTAATTAATTTCATAAAGAAATGAATACCATGATCTTTGATATTTTCATTATTGATGTTGTTGATTATCTGGAATGACCCTTCTAGATTATCTCATTGTGCTTGCGAGGGTCCAAACTAGAATACCTCTAGTGGTGATCCACACGTGCTCTGATGGCCTACAATCAAAACCTATCATTCTCCAGGTGCTTGCGCAGATAAGTGAGTGTCTTGTGTAGGTCTTTATTGATCACTTATTCTTCGTCCATGAAAAACAACTCTTGTTCTTGAGAGGGGTGGGACGAGGATTTGAGAGAGAAATTGTTTAGCTCAATAATTCTCAATTCACCGGGCATATAGTTTGGTACATGGTAAAGTGGACATACATGTCTATTTATTTACATGAGGCATCAGTAACAATATTTAATTGTATAATAAAAATTAAATACATTCATAACCTTATAGAAAACCCTTGCTTTTAATAATAATACCGCATTATTATTTATTGTACACAAACTTTTAAAAAATAGAATAAATAAAATTCTGTGTCACAAAATAATATTAGTGTTATTATTATTTTAATTTGTACCAACTAGTTAAATAATTATTTATGGTGTTGTAAATAATTATTTTACTACCAGACCAGCCTTGGACTACTCGAACTCCACTCCCATTTATTGAACACTTGAATAAATAAATAAATAATTTATTCTCTTAAATAAATATTTTATTAACAAACTAGTAAATAAATATTTATTAAATTTTCAATAAAATAAATAAATATATTTTACCCCCAATCCGGTGAATAAATATTTATTTAATTTATGCAATAATTTTAACTTGAATAAAATTATTCCACTATATTGAGAATTATATTTTTTAATTAAATTCATATAGAATTTAACTGAGACCACTAAAAACACTTAGTGTGTGACCCTTTAGGATTCCATCTCATTGGTATTAGGCAGGCTTGCCTAATGTCCAAGAGTACTATCTACAAATGGGTCACGCCACCCAAGAGAAAGAACTTAAAGTCGCAACAATTAAATCCACATACGGACACTCACTGTGTAATATAATCCCTTTGTCTCAATATTTCATCATGATGGTTTCATGATATCATCATCAACCTTTATGCCTGATACACCGTTCTTTGACTACCTGAAATAAACTCATCGTTACACCCTGTCCATGAAATTTCATGTGATAGTTCTATTTCAATCAGTGGGCTGAGATATGAACTTCCATAAATTGAAGTGAAAAATCCTTCCCCGGGTTATCCATTAATAACATGCCACTCGTGATGCACCCAACATACCCTACTTCCTACCAACTATATGCATGATGGTTTTTGTTATTAAATCCAAGTGCGTGAGTCATGACACTTATTAATGATAATATTAAAGTATAAGGATCTTTACACATGATCGCATATAGAAATATCTGATGACACCAAAACATGCATAATTCCTACTGGTGGGCCTATTCACATATTCTCTTGTCTTGGAGATTACCAAGCTCAATCTTCATGAGAGGAAGTCTCATCTTCTTACGAGTACTCTCGCCTGATGATCTGTATACTATGTGTCCCGTTATAGTATGTCATCCAACTATAGAAGTATATCTAAGAATATTTTAATAGCACTTAAAGGGTCTCATCATAGTAGGGAACTATTATGACCTTTTCAATGTGACAAATACTCTAGGACATTATTACACTATAGTCATGCAGAACAATGAAAAATATGTAATAATATGTTTAATATTTAAATATATTAAATACTTATGTAATCAAAGTACAACCAGTTGGTTCTAGGACACCAACTCTTACAAACACCCACTTGGACTGGAGCCAACTACCTACAACTTTCAGTTCACTAGAATTCACATGATGATCATGTCTCTACTGAGTCAAGGATTTAGTCAAGTGTTCCTCCATGTTGTCTTCTATGAAAATACAGCTCCCTGCAATTTCAAATCTCTGTGATAAATCCCTCAAGAGATGATACTTCCGAATTATGTGCTTCATCTACTGATGTGACCATGGATCTTTTGTGATGGTATCTTTAATACTAGGTATCATATCCAGCTCCTAGAAGAATCTTTGCATCCAAACCTCTTCTATAGATTCCTCATAAGCTACGATATACCTAAACTTTGCTGTAGAATCTACGACCACACTCTGCTTTGAGCTCTTTTATCTCACTGCACCCCTATTCAAAGTGAAGATGTATCCTTTTTGTGACTTCATGTCATCCATATTTGTCTAGAAACTATAATTTTTATATCCTCTGATGAATAGTTCCTCACATCCTCTATAAACCCAGAAAATATACTTAGTATGCCTCAGATACTTTAGGATAGTCTTGACTACCATCCAATGACGGTCACCTGGGTTATCTTGATATCTTCCCACCACACTCAATATGTAGGTAACATCTAGCCTAGTACATAATATGACATACATTAATGACCCAATCAATGATTCATATAGAATAATTGTCATTATCTTTATTTCCTCATGTGTCTGAGGACAAATTTTCTTCAAAAGATGAATGCCATGTGACGCTAGCAATAATCCACTCTTGAATTGTTCCATACTAAATATATTCAGTATCATATTAATATATGTACATTGACTTAGGCCCAACAATATCTTTTATCTATCATGATAGATCTTGATCCCAAGAATATACACTAAGTCTCTCAAGTCTTTCATAGAGAAGCATTGATTCAACCATACCTTAATAGACAGTAATACAGGTATCTCATTTCCAATAAGTAATATGTCATCAATATATACTATTAGAAAAACAACTGCACTCCCACTAAACCATTTGTAGACACAAGGCTCAAATTAGTTCTTAATGATACCATATTTCGTTATAGCTTCATCAAAATGAATGTTCCATGACCTGGATGATTTATTTAATCCATAAATGGATTTCTACAACTTTCATACCATATTGGAATCCTTTGGAGTCATAAAACATTAAGGTTGTGTCATGTATACATATTCTTGAATGTTCTCATTTAGTAAGACTATTTTTACATCCATTTTTAAAATTTCATAGTCATGGTAAGTTGAAATTGACAATAGAATTCTGATGGATTTCTTCATTTCAACTGGTGAAAAGGTTTTTTCTTAGTCAATTCCTTGACGTTGCTTGAACCCTTTTGCAACCAGTCATGCCTTATAGGTACATAATTTTCCTTCCATGTCAAGTTTCTTCTTGAATACCCATTTTAAACCAATAAGATTTACCTAAAATAGAGTATCTTCCAAAATCTAGACTTGGTTTTGGAACATGGAATTCATTTCAGAATTCATGGCTTCTTGCCACTTGACAACATCTGTGCCACTTACTTCTTCCTTGTAGGTTATAAGATCATTATTATCAACTAATAATGAGTACCCATTCTTGGTAACTAAAAAACCATACCATTCCAGTTCTCTAACCTCTCTTGTACTCCTATGCTGTTCTTGTGTCTCTGGAACAGTTCTTTCTTCCATGGGGATTTGTGTAATATATTATTGTACTAACTCTTATGTACCTTGAGCCTCAACTTAATCGAAGTATATCTCGCTCCCACTATCTCTTTTAGATATGCGCTCCCTCTCAAGGAATATGGCATTTCTTTCCACTATAAATTTTTTTTGTTGGGTTGTATAGTTAATATTCACTTGTTTCCTGGGAGTATTCTATAAAGGTACACTTTGTGCCTTAGGGTGCAAGTTTTTTAGCTGAAGAGGCCTCAACAAACTCATAGCTTCCCCACTCACGTAAATTTGATAACATGGATTTTTCCACTCTAGAAATCATATGTAATACCATTTATCAATTTAGTTAGTACTTGGTTTAGTATGTGCACCACTGATTGTAATACATATCCCCAAAAGGATAATGGAAGACTCACATGACTCATAATTAATCTCACCATGTCCAATAAGGTACAATTCGTCCTTTTTCTCACACCATTCCACTATGGTGTGTAAGGGGGATTGAGTTGGGATAGGATCCAAAACTCCCATAAGTAATCAGTTAAGTCTTGATTTAGAAATTCTTCATCTCGGTCTAAGCGAAGATTCTTAATCTTCTTACCAAGATGGTTCTCAACTTCATTCTTGTATTCTTTGAACTTATCAAAAGAATCCTACTAATACCTAATTAATTATATATATCCATATCTATTAAAATCATCAGTAAAAGTTATCAAGTATGAGTACCCTCCTCTTGCTTCAACTAGAAATGGTGCACACACATCAGTATGAACCAATTCAAGAATCTCTTTATCCCTTTCTCCTTTACCACTAAATGGGAATTTAGTCATTTTTCCTTGTAAACATGCATGACATATGCCAAATGGTTTTAGTTATAAAGAATCTAAATATACATCTTGATGTAACTTTGTCAAGAATTTATTGTTTAGATGACCAAGCCGGTGATTCCAATGTTGGGTGTGGTATGATTCATGTGAAGTATCTTTGTTATTGATTGTCGTTACTTGGATTTTGTAATCCAACTCGTAATGATTGTTGTATAAATGTTCCCTACCAAAATAAATGCTATATTTGTAAAAGAAAAAATATTAATTTCAAAACATGAAAACAATCCATATATATCTAATATGGATAAAAATATTATGTTTTTTGTAACAGAAAACACATAATAAAAACCCTTTAACACCAATATCATCTAAGTTGGAAACGTGAGGTGGTAGTCCCCGCCAGCTACAACAACGTGTCTGGCTCCATTGGATTCTTGTAGATCTACCTCCCCTCTGTCAATCTTCTTAAATATACTTGGTTACATTATTTGGATACATATGTGATAACAAAAACCCGTGTCTAATAACAAATTTTTAGAAACAGATAGATTACATTCGATAAAACATTCTTCCAAAGCTTCCCCTTTCTTTTTAAGCTAGGTGAATTTCTTCTTCACGTGGCCCATCTTACCACATGTGAAACAAATAGATTCCTATTACCTTTCCTCCCCTTTGATTTTCCTTTTCTTGGAAGGGAATTAAGAATATTTGGGCTTAAATCTCTTTACCTTCCCTTTACTCTTATTCACCATAAGGACAGAATGATTTTCAGGATTCATATCTTTGTCCACTTCGTGAATGAAGATAAGAAGATCAGATTGATAATTATCAATGTTGTTCATATTAAAATTAACAACAATGATGGAGAAGCATTGAGGGAGTGATGTGAGAATAATATTATTGCTCGGTTCTTCAGGGAGTTTAAACCCTAGAACCCCTAGGTGCTCAATGTAGCCAATGAGCTTGACTACATGAGGCCCAGCTGAGGAACCCTCTCAAAGATTACTCTGAAAGAGTGCCTTGGAGATCTCAAAACTTTCTTATCTTCCTCTCTCCTGGTAAAGACCATATAGGTGCTCGATCATACTATAAGAATCTATGTTTTTGTGAGATTTCATGAGATCACTAGACATTTATGATAGCATCAAACATTGAACGTTGATCATGTCGTTCATATGTTTCTCATAGACCAAGAAATCCTCATCACTCACCTCTTTGACAGGCGGATCAAGTAATGCAGACTCCAACACATATGACATCCGTTCAAGGCGTAGGATAACCTAAAGGCAAATAAACCATTACTGGAAGTTTCTGCCGGTGAGGATGTTGTCTTATCTAGAATTTTTCGTAGGGATAGTGTGGTTGATGAGCTTGTAATTTCTATTCTATAATTAAAAGAGAAGATCATTAGTACTTTCTTGATTAAATTTTATGATAAATAATAAATTAATTTTATTAAGTCTCTTAATATTTTATCAAGTCTCAATGGCCCTCACCATTGAACTCAGAGTGTCGAGTTTTTATGACATTCTAGTGGAAAGGATCTATATTCCCCTTCACATAACCCCAAAAATGGTTGGTCAAGCAATTTGAAGGTATTTAGGTAGGCAGGCATTTTCCAACTACGGGCTTACGGCTCCTTGATTTGATGAGTGGACTCCCCAATCTTGAAATCCTAAATTTGGGTTTCCTTAACTCTTGGATCCAATATTACACCATGTCTAGCAAGGGATACTCCTCTTGATGTAATATGGTTAAGTTAACCCAAAACCTTTCATAAGGTATTCATGTATAAAATTATGTTTTCCAACAAGGGTTGGTCAAACACATAGTTTTAATGTGTTTTTCCTTTAATCAAGTAACAGGAGGCTTGGTCTTACTTAATATTTTATTTGAGGGATTTAATCTCTTATTCATGAATTGATTATTATAATTATCACATGATTCATTAATATTAATTGGAACTTACTCAAGTGATTAACCATTTCATGATAATATTTATGCATAATCCTGGTTTATTTTAGTTCCATCTTACATGCTTATTTAATTCATTAATTATGTGATCACGAAAACACATCCATAATGATAAACCATGCAACTGAAAAAAAATCAAAGGGTATGATCATGATTTTTTTAATAGTTAGTTTATCTAGTAGTTGATAAAATAACCCTGACCTAGGGGAGAGACACCTTTAACCTTTTGGGTTTGTCTTTACAGCTTTCCTCATATCAACCTCTATATATCCTAGGATTGGTTTCGTCTCATCTTCAGCTTGAACTGTCTCCACTAACATAGGAGTTCCATTTATTACATATGATTTTAAACTCACATGTAGGTGTGGGGTAAAAAGGGGGTTTACATAAAAGAAACCATGGGAACACAAGATCTACATATTAATGAGGAGAGATGGCTTGTAGATCAAAAATTAATTTAATAAATAAATTAAAAGGAAACCAATTAAATAAAAGGTATTGGTCTAGTTCATGATCACCCACATACATTCAATGAGCTACCCATTTAATAAAACTAGAATTTAATTATTTAATTGTTCTTTTTAAATATAAATCATTCTCAAATCAATTAATTATCATCTTTAATTAATGAATCCATTTATCTTATACCATTTTTCTGAGTTTCCTTTACATTATCATCCATCATAATTTTAAATAAGTAAATGCATTTAAATTTATCTTTGTATGTAACTTGTACCTTGGAGGAAACCCAATGAATTATCATCGATATCTACCCAATGAGTAGGAATGGACATTAATAATATGTTAAATTAAACACACACACACACACACACATACATATATATATATATATATATATATATATAACACTGAACATGTGTTATGCCCAAGATGTACACCTGCGCTATGGTACACGTCTCAAGGGTTTGTATAATATAATAATAAATTTTAATAAATATGTTTAATTTGGATGAGTACACGACATGTAGTTCATACTACATGGTGTGAACTATCATTCACCATCCATCTGAAGTACATCCCTAGGGATAAAAAGTGTATATGTACTTCGAAAATCCTTGGAGTACAAGATGTGTCCAGTGGGCCACATGCCGTGTAGTATTCGCGTTACACGGACTTTAGCAGATCAAGATGTGTACAGGGTACACGGTCCAACCCTAACCCGAAGGGACTACATGATGTTTCCATTAGGCCACACTATGAGTAATCTAGAAACTGTGTGCCACATGTTCTTGGTCAACACATGAATACATTTAGACTTAGACAAACTCCAATGACACGACTTGGTTTAGCGGACTAGTCCTGATGCATTGAACCTTGATACACGGTGTGTGAATCCAACTACATGTCGTGTATTCTGGTGTTGTATGTCCAGTAACCATTGGCACCTTCGGATGAGATCCTGTATTTTATTTTAATTAAAATTACAAGAAAATATTATTTCTGTAAGATAAACAAGAAATGAAAGTAGAGGAACAGATCTTGAGATTTAGATTTGCAGAATGATTAACATGAATTGAAAAACTAAATTCTTAAAATAAAAATAATCAACAAATTATTTAAATAATTATAAACTATGATTTAACCCCACTAATACCACTTGAAGTTTCTGAGCGATGTGGAAGTGAGGTTGGGCCGACACCCAACTTTATTTTTTACCATGATAAATGATTATTCCTAGATCAATACGACGATGAACGCCTGTCTCCATGAAATAATATAATAAATTTAGATAAAAAATGAAGAGACCAGAAAACATTAGAGAGGATCTTTTCCATCATGTTCATAATTAATTTAATTAATTTCATAAAGAAAAGAATACCTGTATCTTAAGTATTTTCTTCCTTGACATTGTTTATTGTTCAGAATGACCCTTACAGATTATCTCGGTGCGCTTTTGAGGATATAAACTAGAATCCCTCTTGCGGTGATCAACGCATGCTCTGATGGCCTCAAATCGACACCTCTTGTTCTTCGGGTGCTAGCGCGGCAATGTGAGTGTCTTATTTCAATCGTTCTTGATCACTTGTTCTTTGGACTTGAAGAACGTCTCTCATTATTGATAAGGGAGGGAAGAGGATTTGAGATAGAAATTGTTTAGCACAAAAATTCTCAATTCCCCAAGCATGCAGATTGGTACATGGCACAATAGACGTACAAGTCTATTTATTGACATGGGGCTTCAGTTACAATATTTAATTGTGTAATAGAAATTAAATATATTTATATCTTTAGAGAAAACCCATGCTTTTAATAATAATACAACATCATTATTTACATTGTGCCAACTTGTGAAAAACGGAATAAATAAAATTCCGTGTCACAAAATAATAGAAGCGTTATTATTATTTTAATTTATGCCAACTAGTTAAATAATTATTCACTGTATTTCAAATAATTATTTTACTATCGAACCAGCCTTGGTCCTCTCGAAATCCACTTCCATTTATTGAACACCAGAATAAATATATAAATAATTTATTCTCTGAGATAAATATTTTATTTATAAACTAGTAAAAAATATTTAATAAATGTTCAATAAAATTAATAAATATATTTTACCCACAATCTGGTGAATAAATATTTATTTAATTTATATAAACATTTTAACTTGAATAAAATTATTCCAGTGTCTTTAGAATAATATTTATTATTTAAATTCAAATATAATTTAACTGGGACCACCAAAAACACATAGTGTGTGACCCTTAATGATTCTTTTTCATTGGCATTAGGAGGGCTTGCCTAAAGTCCAAGAGTACTATCTAGAAACAGGTCAAGGCACCAAAGAGAAAGAACCTAAAGTCACAACAATGACATCCACATACGAATGTTCACTGTGTAATATAATCCCTTTGTCTCAATATCACATCAAGATGGTTTCATTATAGTGTGATCAAGCTTTATGCATGATACGTTATTCTTTGACTACCTGAAATAAACTCATCGTTACAATATGGACATGGAATTTCACGTGATGATTCTATTTCAATCAAATGGATGAGATATCAACTTCCATAAATGGATGGGAAAAATCCTTCCTTGAGTTATCCATTAATATCATGCCACTCGTGATGCACCCAACATACCATAATTCCTACCAAATGTCTACATGACGGTTTTTGTCAGTAAATCAAATTTTTCCAGTTGTGACATTTATTAATGATAATATTAAAGTCTAAGGATCATTACACATGCTCGAAAATAGGAATATCTGATAACACCAAAAAATGGGGAATTCCTACTGTCAGGTCTGTTCTCGTAATATCCTATCTTAAAGATTACCAAGTTTGAACTTCATGAGAGAAAGTCTCATATGCTTACGAGTACTCACACCTAACGATCTATATACTATGTGTCCCATAATAGTATGTTATCCTACCATAGAACTATATTTAATAATATTGTCATATCACTTCATGGTTCTCATCATAGTGAGTAACTTCTATGACATTGTCAATGCAAAAAATACTCCCGAACATTATTACACTATAGTGATGCAGAACAATGAAAATTTTGTAAAAATATGTTTAATATTTAAATATTTTAAATATGCATGTAATCAAGGTACAACCAGTTTGTTCTAGGACACCAAATGTTACATTATGTACCTTATTTACAAGAAACTAAACTTTAAAATATCCTATATTTATAAATTGTAATGAAAAGTTATGTAATAAAAAGGTGGGATTCCATAAGTATCACTCATAGAATGGTATAACCATATTTCCACCAAGACAATCCCTGGTGACTACCATAGAGAACCGGTGTCACTCATGGGTATGTAATTAATTCAGCTGGTATGCCTATCCAAGGAATCCCATAAGGATCCATGCATCACCCTCAATATGGTATTAAGAAAGGTTAAGCTATCAATAGATCATTTCATCTGACAATAATGAAAATAAAAACACTTTATTCGAGTTGTCCTATTCATTTAATTCTTATAATTCATTATATTTCATAAAGCTCAGGGGCCTAACTCATGTCTAAACACTTCCCTTATTTTTTTTACATTTCTAGACATTTATTATAAGGTAATTTATACAACCTAATTAATAATAAATAATTTATTACCAAAACATATGGCTCTTAGGCCTTTAAAGAGAGGAACACCCATATGGATGGCTCATGTCGAGGTACATGCAACTAGGGTCCCATTACACATAATAATAATATTTTATTTAATTAAGTAAACATTATTTAGGAGACGCCAAAAAATCCAGAGCATAAAAAAAGTAATGAATGATTAAATGCAACTTAACTTTGAGGGTAATTAACTAAACCACTTAACTTAGGTATGTAGTACTCTCTTAATCAAGTGTCAGCCCTTGAATTGAGGTAAAATGGGGGAAATAAAAAAATGGATGAAAACCTTGAAAATAGGGCATATGAGCTCACACAAAAAATAACACAGAATAAGGAGAGGTAAACCAAGAATGAAAGGTAGAGGAGTAGAGATTTTAGCATTGTGGATCCAACACTCCTGCCAGATAAGAAAATAAACACCAGAAGATTTAAAGTATCTAATGAATAACCTTGGAAGATAGGACGGATTATCCTAGAATACAGTATGTTGGAAACAAGTGGGAGGTAGAAAAAGTAAATTTTTTATAGAGAAAAGGAAAAAATGGCCATTTCACCCACTTTTTAAAGTGATGCATGGTTTGGCTGCATGGTTGGCCAAACCATGCACCAACCATGCTCCAAACACTTTCCAAGGTGACCCCTCACATGGTCTAGGCACACAGTTTGATTAACCACGCATAACCCATGTGAAATGGATATGTCACATGTCTAAGTCAAATTGCCAAGCCATGTGGCTTAGGTCACATTGTTAGGGAAAACCATGCGGCCCTCTGCTGTACACTGAGTGCCCTATATGGTTGAGTCTCATGGTTATAACTAATAATTCAATAACCATGAATCTCAATATGTTTCTCAAATTTCTGGATCTTCGAGCTCTAAACAATCCATGGACTCTGTCGACCCACTTCATAGCCTCTTAAGCATATTATTTTTGTAAAAAGAGATGTTTTAAACTATAGAATAAGTGTATGTACCTCTTCAAATATCTAAGACATTACAAAAATCCCGCCCTTAAAACAACCCATTCCTGAGTTACCCTTATGAGGGTGGTAAAGTATCATCCGAGAAAAGTTATACCCAATAATCATGTACATCTACCTCTCACTCCTACGCCTTTTCTTGTACATGGCCATACTTCCATAGCACCCAGAATAGAAAAACCAACCTACCTTGAAGAGAATTCATGATCCAATCAATGATATGTATTGGATTATCCTCAAATGATGTATCCATGTCTAGCTTTATATCCTCGTGATCAAAAGAACAAGATGATTCTTAATGACATTGAGAAAGCTGCAATATGTGAACGACATCATTCATGGCCGGATACCTTTGAGGTAAATCTAACCCATATGCTGAGAGCATGAATCTCTCCATGATCTCAAATTGCCAAAAATATTTAGGTGATATCTTTCCCTATCTATAGACCCGTATATCACCCAATCTAGGAAAAAATCACAAAAATACCTGATGTACCACCTCGAACTCTTGAGGTCAGAAACAACGATCGATATAAGATTTCTTCCTGGACTAAGTTGTATCCATATGTTTCGGAATTAACTATAATTGATCCGAAGTCTCTTAAATGATATGAGGACCTAGTAGTAATACCTCACTTGCTTCTAACTAGCATAGAGGTGAATAAAACTACCTACCATAATGAGACTTATAAGGAACCATATGAATCATTTCATTAAATCTATTATTATAAGAAAACTCAATAAGATGGATATGTTTCACCCATAAACTTTTGAAATCAAGGGTGCATGGCTGGAGAATTTTCTATAACACACGGATCATACAATTAGACAATCCATTAGTCTTAGGGTGATATGTTATAGTCAAGATAAGAAATTTACCCATTTCTTTTTATAACCCCTACCAGAACCACAATGTAAATCGAGCATCTCTGTCTAATATGATGGAATGAGAAACACCATGAAGGCATACTATCTCCCAAATATAAATTATCCCATTATCATCAATTGAGAAGGTCTATCAGATATGTAGGAAGTGCATGACCTTGTTTACCCTTTTTAATATCACCCATACAACATCACTACCTCAAGGGGATCTCGACAAGACCATCATGAAATCCACAGTGACATTGTCCCATTTCCTACCTAAGAATGGATAAAGGTTGTAGCAGTCTTGCAGGCCACTTGTGATCAACTTCCACCTACTAAAAGGTGGAGCACCAATTGATAAAACCTATAATCTAACTATTCATACTCAGTCACCAATATTTATGAGAAATATATTGGTACATATTGGTAATTCTAGGGTAAACTTCACAAAGAGATGTGTGATATTCCCACTATAATTAATCCTATATGCCTAAAGGAACCAAGATATGTCCATGGAAGTGATGAATATCATCCTCATCAATAACCCAACCAGGAGGTGGGTCCTCATCTGCACCCATTCCATAAGGGTGAATGTTTTAAGGTCATGACCTAGATTCCACTCAATCAGTGCCTCAAACCGGTGGGTCACATGGACTCAAACATGCCTCCCCATATTCTAGAGGTTGATGACTATTAGTTAGAGTCCAAGGGTGGTATAGCGGGGAGACTATACCATCATATCAAAGTGGCATGATGGATAAGATAAATTTTCATACAATAGACAAATCATGATATAATAGATGTTATAGAGGAAATAGATATAATAAAAAATTGCATAAGGGTAAATAACCATGTAACTTAATGATAACCAAAATCTTAATGGCTGATTCATATAAAATGATGTCATGGAATATTGATATATAAAAATGGGAAATAAGGTATATAAATATACATCATTCTATACAAAAATAAAAAGGTAAAAAAGGATAGTCCACTAGCATCACGACCATATTCTCCATCCTTTTCTCCCATACTCTAAGCTATAAGTAAACAAATCAAGTATCTGTAGTAGGGAGCTTTCCCTTATCCATACCTGGAGTCCTGAAGTCTACTCGGGTATCAAAGATAGTATAAGTGGGGTGTGATATAAACTAAGTAGGCCACCACCAATAGTGTCTATAAATAATCCAATCAGTATACATATCATAATAGTGTACATTTATGATGAATAATAAAAAATTCTAAATAATAAATACCAGCCGACCTAGGTTCCTACAGGACACCTGGCTGGCTCTACCTGCTTCGGTATAGGCTGGTGTAAGAGTATGTTTAGTAACTATATATATATATATATATATATATATAAACCACACACACACACACACATATATATATATATATATATTGTATACATGTCTATACACCCTATTAGTGAGGACGTTTAGATCTATATACATAGATACTAGGTTCTAGAAGGACTCAAGGCATAACTCAGGCATCCATGACTAGTCTAATGAGCGACAAGATCCTATAAGAGGGAACACATCCATAATATTATATGAGTGCGATATTTCATTCTCATCACTCAAGATAGGTGGGCTAAGACGTCATTCCCAACACCCAGTGCAAGGGAACATAAAGCATCATGATCATCATCCAAATATATATATAACGGTGGGAGATGTCATGATCAACACCCAATGTAAGGGATCATGAAACGTCATGCTCGAAAGGTCCCTTAATCATCATTCACCAACCAATAATAATGTAATACTCATAATAATAATAATAATAACATGATGGATCACATCTAATTCATTATAATCATTAATCCTAATACAACCAAGGGCATCACAATTCATATAATATATATATATATATATATAATCATGCATCACTTGGTGTGTCCTAAATACCCATTAACATTCATTAGAATTGATCCATTTAATTAATTAAACATGAAAAATCCATTTCATGATAAGATAAGAAAATATGAGGTTCTTTGTTCAACTAAACAACTATATAAGAGAGGACAATTCCATTTACAATTCAAGTAGAATGTAAAATCACAAATTAAGGTAATGCACATAAATTTATTCCACACTACACAATGGTTAAATCTATTAAAACACTAAAACTTTTGGGAAATAATTCTAGACCACCTACCTTAGGGTCGTAGATGGATCCTCGTCCAATATCAACTTCAGGTTTGAAGTATAATAGAAGAAAATTGATGAATGGTCCAACACCCGAAAAATAGGGTGAATGATCTTGCACAAAAACAATACAAGAGATGTAGATATAAATGAATAACATAAGAAATATGATTATGGATATTACCCATATTTATCCAAAAGTTTCTCCAATGATCGTTTTGGAGTCTGGATGACAGAGCAATGGAAATCCCTATTTAAGATGATTAATAACACACATGAGAAGGGAGGAGGCTCCAACAGCTTGAAATGGGATAAGAAAAATAAGGGGTAAGGTTTTAAGACCATTAATGGTAAAATGTTATTTTACCCAAAAGAACATTGGGTCCCATAGTTTGGCCACATGGATATCCAAACCATGCACCAACTGCGTGCCTAGTTCTACCTGAGGAGGGACCCATATAGGCTAGGAGAACGATTTTCCTAACCATACACAATATATACAGAAGCCTCTTCCTCAAAGGTATGGAAACTCACATAGGTGTTCTCCTTGACTCACATAGTTTCAAAAAAACTATGTGGCCCCCTGATTCCTTCTAAAACAACTCCATATAGTTAGGGGAAATCATGTGATCTGGGCTACACATTTTTTACTAACTGTGCGACCCAATATGGTTCTACAAATTTTAGGGAACTAGGCTTCAAAAAAGTCATGACACCCTAGTGACCTCTATGACTCCCTTAAGAACCATTATAAGGTCAAAACTAATGAATTTAAGACAAAAAAATGATCCATACCTTTATGAATAGTTGATTCATTAAAACCTCCCCTCTTTAAAGAAACTCATCCCTGAGTTGGTCTTCTAAGGGTAAAGAGGTATCACCTAAGAAAAGATCTGGACGTGAGCCTCTTATATCAACATATATCTCCTAGAAATTGTCCTATACTCAACCATTCCTCCATATCACCCATAATAAAGGAAATAACCTTTCTCAAAAAGTATTAAAACTTCGATCCATGATATACATAAGCTACTCCTCAAAAGTAGCATACATATTCAAATCAACCTCATCAATATATAGAATTTATGATGGGTATGGACAATATTGGTGAAGGTGAGACACGTGAAAGACATCATGCATTAACCGATATCACATAGGAAGTTGTTTCTAATAATCCATTGGTCTAATTCATTTCAAAACTTAAAAGGTTTCAACAAATCAAGTTGAAATGTTGCCTTGACTCCAAATACGCTAATGGACCAACTTGGGTGAAAATATCAAGAAAACCTGATCACTAACCTTGAACTCAAGAGTTCATTGGCATTGATTAGAATATGACTATTGTCTGGTTGAGCTGTTTCTGATCAACTGGACCTCCCTCATAGTTTCCTAGATGAGACGTGGTCCTTAAAAAAATTTCCCCCCTTCCTCTAATATGATCATTGGTTATCAGAAAGGACTACCATATAAGGCTTCATAAGGAACCATCTAAATGGTATCCTGAAATATTTTATTATAAGAAAAATTTACAAGGTGTGTGTATTTCTCCCAATAATCCCTGAAGTCAAGGAAACATGCATAGATCATGTCCTCTAACACCCAAATCTTGAGCACTATATATCCATCAGTATAAGGGTAAAAGGTGGTTCTTAGAAGATCCTATGTACCCAAGGCCTTCTATAACCCATGCCATAAATGAGACATAAATCAAGCATCCCTATCATATATGATAGAATGAAGATCTCAATGAAGATACATATCCTCCCTATTATATAGTCTCCCTAGATCATCTACCCATAAGGTATATCAAATAGGTAATAAATGTGAGAGATTCATAAAATGAACAATGACTACCCAAATAGAATCATTTCCCTGAGGAAATATGGGTAAACTAGTCACAATGCCCATGGAAACATCATCCCATTTCCACTTGGGAATGGATAATGGCGGTAAAACCCCTACTGGTCACTAACATTCCACCTTCACCTAATGAAATGTGGAACACTGAGTGATAAATCACGAAATCACCCATTTTATAGAAGGCCTCCAATAATGGTGATGGAAGTCTCAATACATCTTGGTGACATTGGGATGTACTGAACAAACTGAGGCATGAAATTATTGCATCAAATCCTCTTTGATCTCTGTTGGAACCCATACATTCCCATGAAAGCATAATGTCTCATCCTAATCCACAGTCCAACTAGAACATGAATCGTGATTTGAGATAATTTCTCTTGCAACTATTCTCTTAGTATCAAATAGTTTCCTCATTCTCACCCATTCCCGAAGGGTAGATGTCACTGCTAAGGTTGTGAGGATATTCTGACCATGATCCTCTTGAACCTCAATATGCATCTCTGAAAAAACTTTCATGACTTAAAACTCACCACTAGCCTTCAAAAAAACTTGTTTATTAGTCGTCTGGCTCAGAGAATCAGCTACAACATTTTCTTTTCTAGGAATATAGGGAATATCGAAATAAAAGGATTGTAGGAATTAAACCCATCGACACTGCCTGAGATTCAGGTCATGCTGTTTAAAAAAGTACAAGAGGATTTTTTTATTAGTGAATACAAAAATACTCCCTATGGAAATAGTGTCTCCAACAACATAGATCACAAACAATGGATGATATCTCAAGGTCTTACATTAGGTAATTTCTCTCATGAGGCATCAACTAAAGAGACTCGTACACCACAAATCACTCATCCTTCATCATAATAACTCCCAAACCGATACCTAATGATTCACAGTAAATAGTATTGATCCTACCTGGATATGTAAGAATCAAGATTGACATTGAATTCAAACCACCCTTCAACTCCTTGAAGGATTATTCATAAGCTTCAGACCATACGAACCTCACAACCTTCTTAGTCAAGCCTGTAAAAGGTGCTAGTAGATGTGAGAAATTCAATATTAAGCATTTGTAATACCCATATAGTCCCAATAAACATTGTATGTTAAATACGTTTTTGGGATATTCCTAGGAAACTATAGCTCTCACTTTCTCTAGGTCTACTAAAACCACTGAATCTAAGATAATACAACCTAGGAAGTGGAATTTTCCAATCAAAAAGTAGAATTTTCAGAGATTATAATAAATATGATTCTCTCTTAGTGTATTAATCATGATATCAATATGTTTGGAATAGTCATGTAGAGAATAATAACACACTAACATATCTTGCATAAAGACTACAATGAATGAATTCAAATACGTGTGGAAAACCTAATTCAGTAGATCCATGAAAACCACTAACTCATCTATGAGAATGAATGACATTACCATATACTCATATAGACCATAACTACTCTAGAATGATTCATGAGGTATATATACCAAACTCAAATAAATATTTGAGAATACCCTCTCTCCCTAGAGATCATCAAAGAGGTCATCTATCCAAGGTAGTGGATACCAATTCTTAACCATAAGCTGGTTCAAATATCAAAAATCCATCTAAAGCATAAGGGCACCATTTTCCTTCTCATAAAAAAGGACTGGTGAACCCCAAGGAGTAGTGATGGTATGTATAAACCCTTTTTATCTATATTTTTTAAATATTTATTGAGCTCCATAAGCTCCATAGGTGACATCCTATAAGGAGGAATGGACACTGGTGTAGCTCCTAGCACTAGATCAAGGGTAAATTATACCTCTATCACTATAGGTATCCTAGAAAATTCATTACAAAATACATACTTGAAATTATCTAATATAGGAAGGAAAATAGTGGGTCTTAACCCCTAATCATCCAAGAAGAGATTGGAGATTTTAGTTGCCACTCTACTTAGCCTTTTCTGCTCGGGTCCAGCTATAGTAGCATGCCCATCCCATTCTCCCTTATGAATATATATAATTCCCTCTAATGATGTAAACTTTACCCTCCAATGATAAAATTAAATTTTAGATTTATAGGGATTAAACTAATCCATCAAAATAATTACATTTATCCCTGTCGTTGAGGATGAAAAGATTCCACAAGAAAAAGTAACCTCCTATATCAAGGGGACAATCCTTAAAACAACAAAAACTATTTGAATAGATACAAAATTAGGTATAGAGTTTCATAACGCCATATTAGTACTCTATATAGAGGTCTATACTCTCCATAATTTCCTCAGATATAAAATAGTGATATGTGTCTGTGTCAAATAAATCATACACTAAAGTAGATGTTTCTTGAATAATACCTTCAATATTATAAGGTCTAGTACTATGCTGCTCCGACATAGGTTTTATTTAATTTAACTAGACTGTATTGTGGCTCTGAGTCACAACCTGACTTCCCTGAGTAGCCCTCTCTGCTAGCGCTGCAAGTTCTGAGTCTGATTAACTCCACCTTAATCACCACCACATAATGAGCAGCTAGTGGTGTTCTAGCTACCTTCCTAGTGAGATACTATTGGCCCCACTCTAGAATTTGGGGTAGGTGTAGATCCATGCTTGCTAAGTACTGATGAAAAATTCACGAAGAAGCACTAGATATGTCCCATTTCACTAAAGCCTCTACATTGCACTGGATCCCGTAAATAATGGGGTTTTATATTTCCAAGATTTCCACACTGATGAAATATAAAGAAGCTATCATTACAAGTTTCCTGACCACTAATACCCCATGAGAAACCTCAAAATGGAATTTCCACCCACTAGAAGAAGCACTTGCAGGTCTAGGTGATGAACTTCACTAGTTCCCACCATCGAATTCCCTACAATTTTGATCCATAATGAGTTCATGGTTGATAATTTCTAAAATAGTGATCAACCATAAGACATTGACCTATGATCAAATGGTGTATACCAGTCCATCCTTGAATCACCTTGTGGTCATGAGATCATTTCAAGATAAAGTAGGAGAGAAATTCTATAGATCCATAAAATGAGCAGAATATTCCATTAGTGACATGGATCCCTATTGGAGGTTAATAAACTCTCTAGACTAATCAGGTTATATAGTTTTTGGAAAGAACAATTTGTTGGGAAAAAATATCTCAAGGTAACATTACTGTATTTTTGGGTTGGTTGTGTTTGTTGAAAAATCATGTTTTCATGGTGAATTGTAAAGTTCCAGAGATTTCATTGACAATTAATGTTGACAAAGGACCATGAAAAAGGAATGGAAGATATAGAGGCGGTACAAAATAATAGATACCAGGTGACACAATTATCCAGTGTTTACCAAATTTTTGGGGTCCAAAATTTGGGATTTGGTGAGCTTCATGAAGAGTGGATTTCCTTGAAGATATCATAAAAATATGGAAAAGACATGGATTTCTCAAAGATAAGATTAATGGAGAGTGAATATCAGAGAAAAAAAATAATTCTGACGGTGATCTCTATGATTACGACGAGCTTCTCGAATAGTAGAGGTGAGGAGCATTGCAAGGGAGCATTGCGGCACCAGCGCAAAATAAAAGGAACATTCTGGAAGAGAATTTAGAGGGAGAATTGTTGTGGAAGCACAAAGTAATTGATGGAACACACCATGATTACAAATATATCAGCAATCCAAATGTTTTTGAGATGCTTCATAATATAGAGAGAATTTTAGGGGAAATCTCAGAGCTTTGCGATTTGAGTTGATGTGGAACTGAATTTGCATAGAAGGCTCCATGTTCGGTGGAATAGACTATAAATATATCTCAACCCCCTCAAGGAAATTATAGAGATGAAAATAAAAACTTTATTATCCTGAATTGTGAAAGAGATTCACAGAGTATGGAGCTTCATGAAAGAAAAGGGAATTCACAGAGGCAGTTGAGCTCTTCGAAAGGAAGGTGTGCCAAGAAGGCCAGTTCAACTTTGCAGAGGACATGCGCTTCGTAAAGGATTGTTTAGCTTTGTGAAATAACAAAGACCAATGTGAGATCTGCGAAGTAATGATCTCTATGACCTAGAGAGCTCTGTGATCTAGTGATATTTGCGAACCTCTGAGCTATGAGAGCCTGTGATATTTGCGAAGTGTTTAGATAATTATAAAGTCTTGTTTGAACTTTGAGAAATTTAGAGCTTTGCGAAGTAGGAATATTTTCAAAGTTATTTCCAAAGTTTGTTGCCCAATGATTAGTGGAAAAGGGTTTTTCATCAGTGGATGAAATTTGGACATCAATGGAGAATCTATATATAGTGAAGGATGAATTCATTTGAGATAAATAATGGACCAAAAAGTCTTTAAACTATGATTAGATCTATTGAATAAGTAGTTAGAACACTTCAGTTGAGAGAGCAGTGAGATTTTATATATTATTGGTTGTAAACTAGGATGGACAATGAGTCCTCTTCAAACATGTAAATAACAGTGTTCTTATAGTGTATTTTGTACATCAACACATCTCTAGTGTATGATACTTGTATGTATCCTAGTGAGGGAGAACCAAGTAAAATTTTTGTGTCCTGTGCATGCTTTACATTTTTTTCATACTCTGTAATAGGAAGGAGAGAGAAGAGATTTTTGTCTAATAATAAAATAAGATCAAAAGGGGAATTTGTTTTAATCTATCATACCCTGATTCACCCCACTCTCAGGGTATCTAACCTAGTGTATTTGATGTTATTAATATTTTCATTACTTATTATATAATCTATTTACTGATTTTATATGAAATGTGGATAATTTGTGTGAAATATTAATGTTTTAATATTAAGTATAATTTTTTAAAATTTTTAGAAGTAGTCCAATTGAGTTAGTTGACTGTTTTAATAATAACTGTCACTATACTAATCCAAATTGTGTGGTTTTTATTTTGTAGTATTATAATTTAAATAGAAAACATTTCATTAGAATGTACCATGAACCAATTCTGCCATTTGAAGGGTCATATGGTCCTCACAAACAAGACCAAAGAATCTATGAAGAAACTGGACTATTCATGAAGATTGATTTAATGGGATAAATACAGAAGTCCAAATTCCATTATTCTCCACCATAGTAAGGGGAGCAATTTTAGGAGTCCAGGATAAAAATTTCAAGGCCTAGTAATAAAAACAATGGGCCCAAATGATGCATTTAATTCCAGCCCACCATTCTGGACGATAAATAAAATCATCACACCAATATTGAGATTTATCCTGATGTAACATCCATTCGAGATGAGATTTTTCAGTGTGAAAGAGGAGATATTACCGGACAAATTTCTTGACAAAATGATTTTTATTTTAGGGCTTCTTCCTATTCTAAAACCCATTTACATTATAGTCATTGAAAAAGTCTAGATTGAAATGGACATATTAGAATTGTTTAGTAAAACCGCCATAAACATTGCTCTATAAGTCCAATGGATGCCAAATTTTCACATTCTACATAGGACTTTTATATCTACAAATTTTAAGAATGATATATTTCATAATTCGGCTGTATTAATGTCCAAATAGCCGAGCCAAGTGGAGAGGTAATTCTGGAATGCAAACAGTCCACCACCTTGGGCTATTAATACATCCCCTCCTCTCCTTTCAAAAGGGTTGGCATTTCAGAATAGAGGAGGATCATTTATCACGAACAAGTCTCTGCCAAAGGCCTGGGAGGACATTACAAACTCATTTTTTCACTTGAGAGACCCTTCCTCCTCTATTTCATTTCATTTACTTTTGTGTTCTTCTTCATTTGAAATCTTGTAAGTGTTTGTTTTGTAATTCTGTTTTAAGGAATGTTTCTTCTTCAATATCTCTTACTCTTACCCAAATTATGTAGTTTAATATTAATGTTATTAAAATATCCTAAATTAAGTTAAAATCCATTCTCTTATTTTGCTTCCTCATTCAATCTAAATTCTATATTTAACAATTTCATCATTGTTTGTTAGTGTGTTCGACGCACTACTCTTATCTTGTCCCTTTATTTTTATTCTATTTATAATTCATCACCATAAAAATATATTAAAATATTAATAACCATCTTAATAGATGAGTAAATCTCTCATTGGGGTGAGTTTTAATTTAGTTATGTTTAGAGATTTAGAGCTTTTGCTCGATGAGTATTCGTTGAATTAAAATTATGTATGTTGGACTTAGCATGTCATGGATTAATGACTTGTTTTGTTTAATGTGTGGTTTCCATGAATTATTAGAATCATAAATACACTACCATAAACAATATATGATCAAGATTATAACCCTGAGTTATGTTAAGACTAGGATTTAAGCCTGAACACTTGGTAATTCAAATCAACGTCAACTTGTGACATGGGTGTTAATTTAAATGCAATATAAAGCAAATCTAAAAGATATCACAAGATTAACAACCTAATGATGAACTCACCCCAATATTTATAAATTTTTTAAATCAATTATATTCAATAAATCATTTTAATTAATCTCTGCAAACAAACCCCCCTAGTCAAAATATAATCAACTAAAAATAAACGACTATTAGAAAGTATCATCACTGAGGATTCGAACCGAGTGCTGCTATACACATTTGCAGAATACCGGAACCTTGACCAGTTGATAGGATATAATCGGTCATGCATTTCAAATGGAACCATTTCTAGGAATGGCGATTTATGTAGTCATTAGTTTCTGGTTACTGTAAAAAATCACCAACAAAAAAAAGTTTAAAAAAATTGAAAAAAAACAAAGAAAAACCCATCTTCTCATAAAAATCATAAACGGAAAACAAACAAAGAAAACCCCATCTTCCTTTTTCTTCCAACATAACTCTGAATGCCCAATAGCCTTCTAAACAATCCTTAGGATTTTTTTGACCCTGAAATTGAGCAAAAACTTCGCCAACATAGGAGGAACATAAGAGATAATCAAGTAATTCAAGAACCAGTCCTTGTCCAACCAGTTGAATTAGAAATGGACAATCCTAGGGAAACCCCCTTAAAGAACATGCTACCCCTGATATGAATTACCAACCTATTGTTATTAAATATCGAAACATAGAGGTTGACTTCGAACTCAAATCGGGTTTGATTCATCTTCTTCCTCATTTCCATGGGCTAGCCGGTGAGGATCCACATCTCCACCTTAAAGAGTTCCAAGTGGTGTACTCTACCATGAAGCCTCAAGGGGTTTATGAGGAACAAATCAAACTTAGAGCATTCCTTATCTCCCTAGCTGACTCCACCAAGTCATGGCTATACTACCTTCCTCCTGGTTCCATAACCACATGGAATGACATGAATTGACTCTTCTTAGAGAAATTCTTTCCTTCTTCTCATACTGCTTCTATCCAAAAGGAAATAAGTGGTATCCGTCAGTTCCCAAGTGAATCACTCCATGAATACTGGGAGAGGGTTAAAAAGATTGTTGCAACCTACCCACATCACCAAATTCTTGACCAACTCTTGATCCAATACTTCTATGAGGGGTTATTGGCTATGGAGAGAACTCTCATTGAATCCACAAGTGGCGATGCTCTTGTTGATAAAACTTCTGCAGCAGCAAGAGATCTCATAAGTAACATGGCTCAAAACACACAACAATTCCATACTCAAGTACATTCTCAAGTCAAACAATCCTATGATAATCAATCAATTGAGCCGAACAAGATGACCGAGTGGATGAGTGAACTTACAGGTCTTGTGCGACAAATAGTTGTGGCATCCAAAGCCCTAACCTCATCTTCTCCACAATCACTGTTTCCTGGACCTGTCCAAAACTATGGAATCTGCAACTCTCTATCTCATCCAATAGAAACATTTCCACAACTTCAAGAGGATCAATCTAATTCATCTGGACCAATGGAGATTAATGCATCATTTGCTCAGCGGAACGCCAACCCTCAACTATCAGGTCAGTTTTTTAGAAATTCTAACCAACCTCACTTGGATCCCTTCTCTTCTTCCTATAACCAAGGCCTTATGTATAGTAATATCATATTTCATCCCCCCTCAATTCCCCCCTCAAAACCCAAACCAGTTTCAATATGTTCAAGGCATTGGTAACTTCCAACAACCTTATCCTTTAATTCCTCAACCTCAAAGGAAAAATCCTCCTCCTGGATTCCAATATCCTAGTGAGCCTTCCCAATTCCAAAGCCAATACAATCACTTTCCCAAGAACCAAAATATAGGTAATCTTAATACGGGACAAGCCTCTTCTTCCAAGAAACCATGGGAAAGTGCAGTGGAAGATCTTTCCTCCTTCACCCGTTCAAGCCTCAAGAACATTGAAACCCAAATTGGTCAACTAGAATCCCACCTTAGTCAGTAGAAACCATCTAATTATTCCCAACATACAGCTCAACCACTACCCAACCCCAAGGGTAATGTAAGTGAAATTGACTTAGATCGGGGAAGAAAATTTTTGTACCTCAAGATAATTCCTTCAACCCTCATTTGAATGTTGACCTAGAAAATGAAAAGAAAAAGAAACTTGAAAAGGAACCTGAAACCATTCCCTCACCTTCTTCCATTCCACTTAGGAATCCAATTCCTTTTCCTCAAGCCATTTGTAATCCAAATAAGTCCTTTGAACCCAATCCTGAAATGCTCGATATGTTTAGACGTGTTGAATTCAACATTCCCCTCTTAGGTTCCATAAAATAAATTCCTAAGTATGAAAAGTTTCTTAAGGAGTTGTGTACCCACAAGAGGCAACTTAGGACCATTGAAAATGTTTTTACCCAGCAGTCTATTCCCATAAAGTGAAAAGATCCATGGTCCTTTACAGTTCCATGCCAAATTGGAAGTTCTAACTTTGATGATGCACTCATAGACCTAGGAGCCTCAATTAATGTCATGCCCAAATACATATTCTCCAACCATGGTCTAATTACCTTACATCCAATAGGTGTTTTCATTCAATTGGCCAATCAAAGCATAGCTAGTCCTGAGGGAGTAATTGAGGATGTCCTTGTTCGAGTCAATGATCTTATCTTCCCTGCTAATTTCTATGTCCTTGACATGGAAGGTGAGACAAACTCTTCTCGATCTCCCATAATTCTAGGAAGACCATTCCTAATGACAGCGAGAACCAAGATTGATGTCCATTCAGGCATCTTATCCATGGAATTTTGTGACCAACTGGTCCAAGTTCAACATTTTCCAAGCCATGTGATACCCATTTGAGGATCAAATATGCATTCTCAATCCATGCTTCCAAGGACACTTCTAAGAGTCAATTGAACCCCATTTTTTCATGTTCACCATGTTCTGATGATAATGGATCTTGTGAAATTTGCACCATGATTAACCAAGTCATAAATGGTGAAGTTTATGTGGACCTATCATTCATAGACTCCATAAATCTATAGGAACATAAAAACTCTCTTAAATCCCACATCAACTCTGATATCTATTGCTCCACCTTGGACAGTATTAAAGAAAATGAATCTGAAGCAGCTGAAGTCCCTTCTTCCATTCATGAGTTGTCTAGCCCAAAAATAAAAGATGAGACTAATCTGAAACCCCTTCTTGAATACCTGAAATATGCATTCCTTTTCCATGATCACTCTTATCCTGTCATTATCTCTTCTTCACTTACCAAAACTAAGGAGTCCAAACTTGTTCAAGTGTTAGAGGAAAAAAGGCCTTAGGGTGGACCTTAGATGACATACCAGGAATCAACCCTTCTCTTTGCATGCATCACATCCATCTTGAGGAATCATCCAAACCAATTAGACAACCACAAAGAAGACTCAATCCACTAATCCTTGAGGTAGTTAGGAAAGAGATAACCAAGATTCTTCAAGCTGGTATTATATAACCAATTTTTGATAGTGAATGGGTTAGTCCAATTCAAGTTGTACTTAAGAAGGGTGGGATAACGTTTGTCACAAATGAACATGGGGAGGTATTCACAAATCGAGTGAAAAACAAATGGGGTGTGTGCATTGACTATAGGAAATTGAATGTTGAAATAAGATAAGATCACTACCCTCTTCTATTCCTTGATCAAATGATGGAAAGATTAGCTGGAAAGTCACACTATTTCTTTCTTGATGGATTCACCGGCGACTTCCAAATCCCAATCACACCTCAGGACCAAGAAAAGACTACTTTCACATGCCCCATTAGAACATATGCATATTATAGAATGCCTTTTGATCTTTTCAATGATCCTGAAACATTACAGAGGTGTATGATGAGTATCTTTTCTGAATTCATTGAACACTTAATGGAAGTCTTCATGGATGACTTTTCCATTTATGGTGAGTCATTTGAATTGTACTTGGATTCACTCTCTCTAGTCCTTCAAAAGTGTGTCAAGTGTAACCTTGTGTTAAATTTCGAAAAATTTCACTTCATGGTTGCAAATGGGATTGTTCTAGGGAACATAGTTTCAAAAGATGGTATTTATGTTGATCCTACAAAAATTGAATTAATCCAATCACATCTTGAACCCACTTCTGTTCCAGACATCCGTTCATTACTTGGTCATGACGGTTTCTATCAGAGATTCATCCATAACTTTAGTAGGATTTACCTCCCACTCACTCAGTTACTACCAAATGATATCACTTTCCATTTCGATGAGTTTTGCAAGAGATACATCATTGAACTCAAAACTGCTCTCACATCTACCCTGATAATTCAACCCCCAGATTGGTCCTTACCATTTGAATTGATGTGTGATGCTTCTGATAGAGCTGTTAGGGATGTTCTTGGTAAAAGAAGATAAATAATTCCTCATGTCATCCATTATTCCTAAAAAACATTCGATGAAAATCAATCTCATTACATTGTCACTGAAAAAGAACTTTTAGCAGTTGTTTTTGCCTTAGATATATTCTGACCCTATCTCTTAGGTACCAAAAATATAATCTTCAGAAATCATTCTGCGATAAAGTTCTTACTCAAGAAAATTGATTCTAAACCGAGGATAATAAGATAGATCATAATTCTCCAAGATTTTGACCTTGAAATAAAATATATACTAGGAAAAGAAAACCATGTGGATGATCACTTGAGTAGAATTTCTAATTATTCACATTCTAAAATCATCGATCCTGAATTCCCCACTGATTACCTTTCATCTCTCACTCCAAAAATACCATGGTATGCCCCAATTGTAAATTACTCAGTTTCTGGTGTTTTTCCTAAAAAATATTCAAAAGAACAAAAAAATGAAGTTGAAAAGTGATTCCAAACACTATTTTTGGGATGAAAATAATATTTGGAAAACTGGGGAAGACATGGTAAATAGAAGATACATTGATGAAGATAAACATTCCTATTTCTTAGAATTCAGTCACTCAATGCCTGGTGGTGGCCACTTTGGACCAAAAAGGACCTCCCAAAAGGTCCTAGACTCTGGATTCTTCTGGCCTTCACTCTTCAAGGACTCACATGAGTTCTGTCAATCATGTCCCACTTTCCAAAAGTTTGGCACAATTTCAAAGAGAAATGAAATTCCCCAAAAGCCTTTAATTTTTTGTGAGATCTTCAATGTTTGGGGTATCGATTTCATGGGACCATTTCCCACTTCCAATGGATTCTCATACATCCTTCTTGTTGTTGATTATGTTTCTAGGTGGGTCGAGGCCAAATCCACTAGAAAGGATGATTCACATACTATTAGTGAGTTTTTAAAGACACACATCTTCAATCGATTTGGCACACCTCGTGCCTTGATAAGTGACTTAGGAACCCATTTATGTAATAGAACCATGGAATCTCTTTTAAAAAATAATGGGATTGGACATAAAAATTCCACTGCATATCACCCCCAAACAAATGGCATGGATTAACTTTCTAATAGAGAAGTGAAAAGAGTGCTTGAGAGAATTGTAAAACCCACCAGAAAAGACTAGCCAGAAAGACTTGGTGAAGCACTTTGGGCTTATCGGACTTCCTATAAGACACCCATTGTGATGTCTCCTTTTAGTCTAGTTTTTGTTAAAGCATGTCATATACTAGTTAATATCCAACATAATCCATTTTGGGCAGTGAAAACTTTTAATTTTGATCTTGAAAAATATGGTGAAGAAATATTGTTGCAATTGGATGAACTAGAGGAGCTTCGACTTGAATCTGATGATAATTCCACTCTGTACAAAGGAAAGTCTAAGTTACTCCATGACAAACACATCCTGAGAAAGGTATTCCATGAAGGTGAAAAGGTATTGCTTTTCAAATCTCAATTTCTTTTTCACCCAAGTAAGATTAATTCCCATTTGGAATGTCCTTTTGTTATTACTAATGTTTACCCATTTGGTGTAGTGAAAGTCCAAGACCCCTCTTCCAAAAGGATACTCTCGGTTAATGGACATCAGTTAAAGCATCACCTTGATAGGACGCACAATCCTAGATCAAGATCGACTTACATTGGATCCCCAACTTTTGTAGTCGACCCACCACTAGATGTAGATGGAGACCCGCCAAATCTAAACCAGGGGCACCTCTTTCCCTTTAACTCTCTATCTATCTATCTTCCTCCCTCTACCTCTTTCATTTTCCTCCTCTGTCTTTCATGTTTTTTACCGCTTTATTTTTTAAAACCTTTATTTTTCTCTTTATCTTTTGTGTGAGTGTGTCTTTATTAAAAACTAAAAAAACAAAAAAAATCATAACAAAAATAATAATAATAAAGAAAAATAGGAGTCATGCTTTCTCACCATGGAGTTTTAAAATTTTTTCCAACCTTTTTAGGGAGTCAATATGCATGTTTTCATCTCAAAAAGTTTGTATTTTCATAATGACTTTGGATAAAGAATAGTGTGTCAAAACCAAAAAAAAATTAATGCTCAATTTTGATTTGGAAAAAGGTTTTCCCCAACTATGAGAACCAACATTAGATTTCATTCCAAGGCCACCTATGGCCATCTTTTCAAAATGTGTTTATTCACCACTACTTTTGAATCTTGAGTTTGTGGACCTTCGATCTGAATTTCCTACTTTAGTGTGCATTAATATGATAGAGAAATTTTTTGAACCACATGGGAATCACAATAGCCAAATAGTCTCCCATTTCCATTACATTAATCCTCCTTTTGAAAGCCCCTTCGAGCCTATGAAAACCTTTTCTTTGATAGCCACATTACAATCCCAATACCTTTTCCCACCCAATACCAACATGGATTTTCATTACATAATTTTTTGTTAAATTTTAAGTGTGGGGGGAATGGATTTCATTATTTGGGTACCCTATTATTGATTTTCAACGAGTTATCATCTTCTTGAGGGAAAAAATCCATTTCAGTGTGGGGGAGAGGTTGTAATTCAGTGTGTTTTGGGAATTTCATGTACTTATATTTATGTAATTTTGTAAATTTTATTGACAAGTGTTCAAAACAAATGATGAAAAAATCAAAAAAAAAAGAAAAAAATGGGTTGTGACTTGGCTAGGTCAAAAATCACTCTTCCTCAACCTTTGATCATGTTATAACTATTACAATTACTGTCATGAGAAGATCAAACATGGGTTGGGATATGAGTGTGAGATTTTTTTCAAGGTCAACTTTTGAAAAAACAAGGAAAAAAAGGAAAAGAAAAAAAGAACATTTGCATTATATTCTTATTGGGAGAAGTTTTGTGTTTTTTAAATATTCCATCTTCTCATTACCTTCATATTTTATTCCTCTATTGTTTCTTTCTTCACACAATCATTCCCTTGTAAACATGTGTTTTCATTTCCTTCCATGTTTTATTTCAAAAAAATGTGCATTACATTTTCTATGTTTGTGTTTTAACGCTCTTCTTCTCTCTCTTGGACATTATATTACTACCGTCCCATAGCCACTGAAAAACCCCTTAAAAGACCTCTTGATTATTGTGCACTTTGGATATGGATTTTAAGCTGATAGCTCTTTCAAACTCTAAGATTCTCACTTTTGTTTGGTGAAAGAGTGAACCTCCACAAATGAATTTGATCATCTTGAGAGGTGTGAGTTTTGAGTGTCCACAGTTTCCATTTCTAAATTTTAGCATGAAAAAATGAATTAGTTTTGGAACATTATTTCAATAACAATTTGTGGTGGAATTAAATATGGATGAGTGAAATAGTCTAAACCTCCCCTCATTGGAGAAAACAAAATTTTAATATTTGTTGGTGAGTGAAAATGATTTTGTTATATTTTTATATTTGTTCACATGAGGACATGCACAAGACTACGTGTGGGGGAGTTGAGGTTATTAATATTTTCATTACTTATTATATACTCCCTTTATTGATTTTATATGAAATGTGAATAATTTGTGTGAAATATTAATGTTTTAATATTAAGTATAATTTTTGAGCATTTTTAGAAGTAGTCTAACTGAGTCAGTTTACTGTTTCAATAATAACTATCACTATAGTAATCCAAATTGTGTGGTTCTTATTTTTTAGGATTATTCTTTAAATATAAAACATTTCATTAGAAGGTACCATGAGCCAATTCTGCCATTTGAAGGGTCATATGGTCCTCACAAACAAGACCAAAGAATCTGTAAAGAAACTGGACTATTCATGAATATTAATTTAATGGGATAAATACAGAAGTAAAAATTTCATTATTCTCTACCATAGTTCGGGGGAAATTTTAAGGAGTCTAGGATAAAAATTTCAAGGCCTAATAATAACAACAATGGGACCAAATGATGCATTTAAATCCATCCCACCATTCTGGCTGAGAAATAAAAGAAGCACACCAATATTGAGATTTATTCTGATGTAAACATCTATTGGAGCTGAGATTTTTCAGTATGAAATATGAGATATTTCAGGAAAACTTTCTTGAAGAAATTATTTTTATGGGGGCGTCTTCCTTTTCCAAAACCCATTTACATTATGGTCATTGAAACAGTCTGGATTGAAATGGACATATTAGAATTGTTTAGTAAAACTGCCATAACCTTTTCTCTATTAGTCCAATGGATGGCAAATTTTCATAGTAGACATAGGAATTTTATATATACAGCTTTTAGGAAGGAGATATTTCATGATTAGGCTGTATTAAGGTCCAAATCAGCGATCCAAGTGGAGGGGTAATTCTGGAATGCAAACAATCCACCACCTTGGGCTATTAATACATCCCCTCATCTCCTTTCAAAATGGTTGGCATTTCAGAATAGAGGAATATCAATTGGCATGACCAAGGCTCTTCCAAAGGCATGTGAGGATATTCCAAACTCACGTTTTCACTTGAGATACCCTTCCTCCTCTCTTTCATTTCATTTACTTTTGTGTTCTTCTTCATACAAAATCATGGAAGTGTTTGTTTTGTAATTTTGTTTTAATGAATGTTTCTTATTCAATATCTCTTACTCTCACCCAACTTATGTAGTTTAATATTAATGTTATTAAAATAGCCTAAATCAAGTTAAATTCCATTCTCTTATTTTGCTTCCTCGTTCAATCTAAATTCTATATTTAACAATTTCATCATCGTTTGTGTGTGTGTTCGATGCACTACTCTTATCTTGTCCCATTATTTTTATTCTATTTATAATTCATCACCATAAAAATATATTAAAAGATTAATAACCATCTTAATAGCTGAGTAAATCTCTCATTGGGGTGAGTTTTAATTTAGGTATGTTAAGAGATTGAGAGATTTTACTCGATGAGTATTCGTTGAATTAACATTGTGTATGTTGGACTTAGCATGTCATGGATTAATGACTTGTTTTGTTTAACGTGTGGTTTCCATGAATTATTAGAATCATAAATACAATACCATAAACAAGATATGATCAAAATTAGAACCCTGAGTTAAGTTAAGCCTTGGATTAAAGCCTTAACACTTGGGAATTCAAATCAACATCAACTTGTGACACGGGTGTTAATTTAAATGCTATATAAAACAAATCTCAAGGATATCACAAGCCTAACTACCTAATGACGAACTCACCCCAATCATTATCAATTTGTTAAATCAATTATAGTCAATAAATCATTTCAATTAAGCTCTGCAAACAAAACCCCCTAATCAAAATACAATCAACTAAAAACAAATTACTATTGCAAAGTATCATCGACGGGTATTTGACACGAGTGCTGCTATACACATTAGCAGAGCACCGGAACCTTGACCAGTTGATAGGAGACAATCGGCCGTGCGTTTCAGTCACTAATAGTATTCATAAAATATCATCTAGAAATCCACCTAGATCATGTCTCGATGTCGAACTTCCTAGGTAATAACATCCCACCATCTCTTGGAATAAATTCATAACATATAAGATGATAGTTTGATTGTACTCTATGGAGGTGTGTCCATATGATCAACCATAGAAAGAATGGCCTCGATCCATGGCTCTACAACACCTAGTCTTCCATCCCCCAAAAAATTTGGAGAATGATGCTAATGGAATTAATGAGTCAACTCTATCATAGTTAGGGTAGGTTGAGAAACGCCTTAAATTTTTTGCATCATATGTAAAACTACCACTCAAAACTAGGTGTCAATGCCCATACCAAGAATAGGAGGCTCCATATGTGGAACTACAGGAGGTATTACTAGAATCTCATGGCTCACCACCTTCATTTAATTGTCATCACTACCTTCATGGTGTATGACTTGAGGTGGTTGTGGTGGAATGATTATATAATTCCAAATGCACACCTCAAAAGAGAATTTAATAGTTGGAAAATATTTCAGATAGATAATTAAG